>CM029930.1:2514044-3764044 GCA_017639245.1 Myiopsitta monachus | reverse complement strand
ATTACAGCAACAAAGCATAAAGCAAAACTGAAGACAATAAAAAAAGTTTTCTTCTTTCTTGGCTGAGTCACATTCAGCATTTCTATGTGTTTATTTTAAAGGACAAAAAACACTTAGAAGGAAGCATTCTGCATACTCTAAACTTACAACCAAATAAAATGGCACAAAATAGCACATAAAACTGAACGATATCAATTTTGCTGTGCTCAAGAAACTGGACACAAAATACTTGCTTGTTTTGTTCCTAACTGAAAAGTTAAACAAATCAGTTCAGGTAACTGAGGAACATTCTTCTCAGATTGCTTTGGGAAAGCCATAAGAAAAGCATACCAAAGTCCTCTATTCTTTTTTTGTTCCATCATCCTATCTCATGCACTAAGAAACAATCTCCCCGACCCGATTGTCACAAATTTCCTTGCAAAGCACGGACCTTACAGACCTTCAAGTAAAAGAAGGTGCAGCTTGCAGAGGAACAGAGGATTATCCTGTTGCACATAAACAAAATAGCTAATTTCTCTAATGAAAACAATAAAGTAAAAATGTCTGTTCTTGAAACAAAGTTATAATAGAAATAATTTTCCTCTTATTAATATGACTTTGATTGGGACAATTGGTTTCCAGCATACACAGGATTGTGAGCTTTTTGTCACTAAATACTGCGTCTGAAAAGATTGCCAACTGAACACGCAGCAGTAGACATCACTGGGCATCTGACAAGAAACTCCTCTTCCAGACCTCAATTCTTAAATCAGAACCACATTAACAGAGAGAAAATCAAGGTAATACCATTGCCTTGCATTGCAGAAAGGATCCTGAAGCACACCACACAAAAATGACCTTAAAATTATCTTTTTCTTTCAACAAACAAGATTTAAAAACCCAGAGAAAAATGAAAACCGATGAATCCCTTCTGTCCTCCCAAGCTGACAGAGAGGAGAATGGGAAACAGGTTCCTCCCTGCCTCACAAATGGTTACACATCTCACATCCATTACTAACTATGTGCATTTCTGAGAACCTAGAACTGAGAGATCAAAACCTACACCTGAAGAAAAGGCTTTTTAGATTAGTTAGAGCATATATAAACCTTCTGGCCACAGCTGGAGCTCCCAGCCCCATGCTGGGATGCTGTGCACATTGCAGGTGGGAGCCAGCTCCTGAGACAGCCTGCTGCTTTGGTGTAGCTCATCCAGAGCCTGCACAAGGATTGAGCTTGGAACAACATTTGACTACAAGAGGAGGTTACTTAAACTGTGCCTTTGTTCTAAGACATGGTTCAGCAGATCGTGAACTCTCTCTTCACCACCAAAACCACGGAATAAGCGCATATGTCAGTTGCAAGCAGCCCATGTGCAGTTTTTCTCCTATATAAGTGGCTCTGTTCTTCAGGCAGCTGAATCCAGTTAAAGTACAATAGAAACCTCTTAACAATAAATGCAAAAACATTCATAAACATGCTCTGTGGCCAATATAAACCTCAGTGCCCATGTAAGTCAGTAAAGCTCTTACATTGTTTTTCTTGCTCCTCTCCCTGCTGCCTGCACTGTATATCAGATTAGAAGAATATAACAAGTGATTACAAAGGCAAGTACAACTGTATTGTGAAGGTACTCTCAAAATGCATTACTGAAATGCCACATTATGGCATAACTAATCCAAAATGATCATCTACTAACATAAATGTCGTTAATAGTGTGGTCTGCTGTACTAACGTCATGAAGTAATACAGAGACAGCTTTCCACAGTTATAAACTTGGCACTGCGGATTCAACAGTGAACCACAGCAGCCTATTAAGCACTCGCATCCCCGCCTGGCACCAAGAAAACGGCACATACAGCCCTCTGTTTTAGCTTGTTGCCACCTTATAAACTGTGCAGTCAATCTCCTTATAACTGCCTCCAGTACTGACAAAATACCCCTGCCTGAACAACGCATGGCCAGCAATGTGAGGGCAGGTAGCTTACACTGTACCACCACAATTTTCTTCATTGCTCTGTGCCACTTGGGACAGGGATTATGAGCGTCTGTGTTCAGGTCCAGCTACAAACAGGGACACTGATTCCACTGACTGGGAAGAAAGCCACTTTCAGATACAACTATAGTTCACTTTCTAACCTCTCTCTAACACGGAAAATCTTACTTCTGCGTTAGGACTCACTGTTAAGGAATGTTTTGGTCTTCTCCCACTTCTTTTGGTTACAGTGAACACTGGGTTAATTATCTGTACAGCAAATACTTGCAGCAGGCTAGCAGCAACTAGCCTTGTTATTCTTGATGAATAATGTAACTTAAGAGCTGTAATGCTTACAACTGGTTTAATAGCTGCCAACGGTCCCAGTTTGGAAAAGAGTGATGCAATGCTTGTAAATTTATCTTAAATCATATTCATCCCCCTCTGCTACCCTGCAAGCAGTTGGAAATGTTACTGCCCTGCCTGCTCAGTGGCACCCTCCTTTTGCTTTGCCTTATCTTGAGGAATGGTTCTGACATCTATCCTCAACTCTTCAGAAGTTACTTAGAGAAAGATGCCACAACGTTCCGTTCAGGTATGAGACTTTCACCCAGTTTCATAAGTGGCCACTTTCAAAGCTCAGAAGCAAAGATTATACCTAATGCATCACCGCGGGGAAGAAGGAATAGCACTTCCAGACCTGGCTCTTCTAATTAACAGAAGGACATGAAGAGCACTTTCTGCACATCCTATAGCTCTTTTACTGCTAAATCTGCAGGGATGGAGGGGAAAGGGGGAGAAACAATTATTATCTAAAATTCACCAAAAGAGACATCCAGCTGCCTAGTGGCCAGAGGCAGAAATCCTAGACTTCTGGCTCGTGGGATGATTTGTACCTCTCAGCCTTGGCATATCCCCACTACTGACAGCTCTGAAATGAAAGCCAGTCTTGCAGACACATGTCTACTTAGAGGAACTGCTGTTACCAATTCTTTCCACCCTCTTGAAAATATCAGTTGCTAATATCACATTACAAACTCCTAATTTGCATTTAATACTGAAAATCCCTCTTTTCTCCATTTTTTAAAGCTGTGAAACAACAAAAGTCAGAAATGTAGTTAGGGATCATCTGTAGCAAAGGAAAATGTCCTATGAAAAGCATCTTTCTCCTAAAACTCCTGAGTTACAACATGCTTACCTCACAAGGTTAAGGCAAATGATTCCAGCCTCTGCAATAGCGTTACAGACTTCCAAAGTGGTGAGGGAAGGCAAATAAAACTGTCAGGCATTAGGAATGCTTATCCATGGCAGCTTCACTGTGTATGGCTAATGTTCAACTATTTTAAGAAAGCTGGAACAGTAGATATCACCTGAGCAAAACCAGTCTATTTTCCCCTTGCAGCTGAAACGTGTAGGAAAGGATACAGTAGAGCTACTTGACTACTTCAGGTTCTCTAGCATAAAGAACTTTCTCAGAGCAAAGGTTTAAAAAAGCAACCTGTGGCCCTTCCTAGGGCTGCTTTTGATTAGGTAATTTCTGTCTCAGAAAAGCATTGTATAACCAAATCAATTTCAAAATGAAGCCTGCAAGCAAACATCAAGTTGAACTTTCTACTGGACCATAAACGGGGAAGGAAATGTTTAAGGACATTAAACAATTGAAAACAATCATAAAAAAACATAGGAGGAAAGACTTCAGTATTTTTAATAAGCATTCACCCATCTAATTTCCATTATTATCAAATAAGCTTAATACCTCAACACTTATATGCACTAACATAGTACAATGCAAGTAAAAAGTAGAAGCTGTGTGCAATATCTAAGCAGTATCCATCAGTAGTATTCATCCTAATACACAGGAAAATGTTAGCATGATATTTTCATAGCCAAATCTTCTATGAATTCCAGATTGCTAAAGTAACCCAGCTTTATAAGAGCTCTTGAAACAGTTCCAACTTCAGCGAGAGAAGAGCTGGCCTGGGTGAACAGTTAGGAATCCATGTGATTATTCAGTCTTCATGTCCGCTAAATTTAACATCGGCTCTTTGGGGATGGACTCCCAGAGATAAGACAGAAGAAAGTCAGTTAGGCACTGCCAAGTTCAGTGGTGAGAAACTTGGAGTGACAGCTTGGTTATCTAATTGTTAGCAGCAGGCAGAAGCAGCTCTAAGTAGCAAATTAATACGTTCAGGGGTTATGCAAAACAAGAACAATTTACAACAAATTAATATCAGGAGCACTTTTAATCAGCCATCATCTGAAAATCCTGAATTCCCATTAAAATAAAGCGGGATTGCATTTGTTTCTACCTAGCCTGATTTTGAATGCACGATGTTGAGTAGAGAAAACAGATTAGCAGGGGCTTGGCTTTGACTATAGACTTTAGCTCTTAAATTACATAGTTGAGACAAGGAAAATGAGTATACAAAATAACAGAAAAGTTATTAAAAAGTTATACAGGGCAGTCTTTGCCACATATGGAAAACCGGGCCCATCTCTGAGTCCAAGTGAACAAAAATGACTGATCAGCTACTGAAGCAGTGATTTAGCTCAGAGGTAGACAAAGAGATCAGAAAACAAAAGGAAGAAGTGTGTGTGAGGGTGACCACCACCTCCTCCTCTGGGAAAAATAGAAGGCTGTTTTTAGGGGTGACACCAGTAAAAGGGGACGTGATCAGATTATAAATGATAAATAACCAAGCAGCATGGGAAAAGTAGGTAAGGTTGATCTTGCCTCTGGGGAGATACTGAAAGTCCACTCAAGATCCCTGCCTGCCCATGCTGATGGCCCTGAGGTAAGGTACTTCCTCACTCCTTCCCACCTCAAGACAGGGCCAAGAACTTCTTGGATGAGCCTTTAAAACACATGAGAAAAATACTTGTGCATGTATATTCACAGGTGAAAAAAACAGACTACAAAAAGCAAGCACCTAGGACTGATAAGTATAAGAAAGACAGTGGACTAGAAAACCACTAGTCCCCATCCATTCTGCATGGTAGTCCCTAGATTTCATAGAATTACACCACTAAAACTGGCTTAGGTAGGTTCTTGCCTTTCAGCAATTGCTATAGAAGCTTCTATGTATCAATATTTTTCTTAGCTATATCTTCATACTTGAATATGAAACTTTGCATTTTTATAGCCAGCAATAAAGAAATCAAGACCACTACTCCTCTGCAGCAGCTGAAATATATTCATAATGCATACATAAGAAGTACTTGTAAAAAGCCAAAACCCAACCAAACACAAAACCAAAACTTTCTGTGTGTCTGTGTTTGTTGGTTCTGGGGTTTTTGGCTTGGGTTATATTTACAGGTAGGCAACAGGATTCAAACGTAACTGACTAGAGGTTATAACAAGGAATAAATAAGTAAACATGACTCACAAGAAGTTATCATGAGCAATAGTGACTGCATTTGTATATGTTCTTCACATGGTGTAAGTATAAGACTGTAAAACTCACTTGTAAAGCTTCCTTCATTCTTTACCATGGGCAGATCCTTGCCCTTCTTCCACACTACAACTTATTTGGCTGCAGCAACTTGCAGGCACATCCAAGCTCTAAGAGAAAAACTGTAAACTATATTAAACCACTGCAAGAGGTTTCAGCTGATCCAAAGTAATTCAGCTACGTGTCTGTGCTGTGGGTGCGAACATTTAATACAATTTTATTTGGTTACCTAATGCTAATCACATTTCAGGTAACTGCTAGAGAAAGATGGACCACCTAAATGCGTGTATGAACCCATTTTAGTTCCATGACTGTAAATCTCTCTGTACAGCTTTTGCTTAACAGTCGTTTATATCAGCTTATCTTAAACAGCTTCTTAATCAATTTCAGTTAAAACAAAATTAGCCTGAAATTAACCCAGGATCTATACAAGAGTACCACTAGCTTAGGTAAATCCATTTCAAACAGCCTCACTTGCAGTTACACAGCTTGCTGATGTGCTGAACGAAAACTATAAGAACAAATTCCAACCAAGAGTTTCTTGTATCAGAATAATGTCCACATATGTGTGTTTGCAATTACCTAATTAAGCAGTGCTCACTAATCAGGACATTAGCCCACCTAGTGGAAAAGCTGGATGTGAGCCAACAGGATTTCGTGATAAACACAGGTCAAAAATCCATGCTAAAATACTACTGCAAAAAGACCGATTCTGGCACTTCTAAAATTTCTGTGGGAAAATCCCAACTCGCACTGGGAAGAGGCCAAAACCATACAAATTCTACAGCATCCGTCTATTTAATTCCCTAATTTTAGGACAGGACTGCTCAGTCCCATCTTGTCCTATTTTTTCATTCTCATTGTCTTCCCACAATAGTATCCCAGGACTTCTCTATTTTTCCCACTTCATTTTCTTTACTTAGCTGAGCATTTTCTGCATCTTCTTCCTCAGCTCAGAGCCACACATTATAGCTCCTGTGAAAGTTCTCACACATTTCATATGTCCTAGATGGTCACCCTAGTGCACAAAATAAACCAGGTCAAAACATCACAGTTAATGTTCTCATCACATTCTCCTTTTCCTTTCAGTTGTGCAATTACAGTACAAGAATGGCTTTCTGTGATTTCCTAAAGGCTTATAGATACAGCAGAATATTTCCCTAATTTTCCAAAGAATGATTTTAATTTTCCTTAGATGTGATGGCTACAAAGGATTTATAGGACAACTGAGAAACGAGACATTCATCTTCACAGTTGCCTCTAAAGTGCAGGTCACCCATTCAGCATTCTTATTTTGAGGCTGGTTTACTTTGTGCTTTATTTCCTTCAACATGAAGTTTGGTGAATGCAGCTGTTCCCAGGGCAATGTCCAATTTGGGCTATTACTGATTTTTTATTTGAAACTTAACACAACTATTTTTAGTGTTAGCGTGTTGATTTCCTTTAGCTGTCTTCTGTTTAATTAAGCTAAACATACTTGTTTGATTATCTGAGATACAGTGTTGCCAGACATTACTAAGAACAACCTGTGCTTCTGTGCAGAAATTCATAGAATCATAGAATAGTTAGGGTTGGAAATTCAGGTTCCCATCCACATAAAGCTGAATTAAGCAGCATACAGTCAAAACTCTTTCCTTTGTTGAATTTCAGGATTTATATTATCATACACTCATAGAAATAGCCTGCTGAGTTCCAGCCTATTCTATCTCTTTAGAAATATGCATTTATTATACACCTCCAAGACTTACAACTCCTCTTCCTACAGCTCCTGAGGCTGCAAGTTGCTGCTCCACATGACTGGGGCCAGGCATAAGCAATGTTTTTGTCCTTTTGTTATCCCACCCACCAATTTTCTGCCACTGAGATTAAGACCTAGCACAGGAGAAAGGTAATTACAGCATTCCCTGGTTTATTTTACTGATGAACTTAGGCATTCATAATGAATGAGAGAAGACAAAAAAGGAGAGCGAGAAAGATGATCAGTTATAATAGGCTGATGAAGTTTTATTTAAGTATAAAGGATCTGATGCATGTGAGCCATCGAATAAAAAGGAAGAGTCTTTGGAAGAGCGTTGCCAAAACACAGTATAAGAACCTACATGGAAAATATTTCCTGAGATAAAGGGGTAAGCTGGCAGAACAAACACATGTATTGACTAATGTGAAAATAAATACAACCACATTCGGAGACATTCTGGAATATCATCAAGGCAGAGTATCTGAATTCTCCAAAGACTACTATGTAGCTCCAAGGATATTACCCATCCCCATAAAATGTCCTGGGCTAATGCTATTGCAGATGTGGCAAATGCAGTTGACAAAACTAGATAAATGGATTTAAAACTTCATTCAGTCCATATGGGGGATTTCAGAGAAATCAAGGTTGCACAGAGAAGACAAACTAACCAAAACCAGACAGCACTAAACTAGGGCCATAAATAGCTGTGCAATGGGATACTTCCGCAGAATAAAAGCCAAAACAAGGTTGGTACATAGAACGATGTGCTGCTCCAAGATCGTACTTTTGAACTTCATGCAATAGCATGAGTGAAGCTACCACTGGAGCATCTTACATTCTCATTGAAACTTAAATAAAATACTATTGTGCTAGTGAGAGAACAGTGAAATTTCTGGTTTGGAGCTGAAGAAAGAGTACCATTCCAAAGCACATGCTATCTTCCATCCAATACGCTGGGAGAATTTGGTTCATCTACCAGGTACCTGGTGGTGAAGTGCATGTATACAGTGCTTTCACTACAGATGCCCACCAACAGCCTATAAAAACATCTAGAAAATATCAGGAAACAAAATGCTGTATTTGTTTAGAAAGTCTGATTTTTGTAAAAGTGGTTTCAGCAACTGATCAGAAGAAAAAAATGCCAGAATTTAACATTATTTGTAAAAGCCTAGGAACTATTCATAAGAAGTGAGGCAAGTGCAAGAGAAAAATGCCTGTAGTCAAGAAACTAAAGCTAACATCTTAAAAGATGAAAAGCAAACTACTAAAAACAAATAGTGTAATCATTTGGCAAAGGAGATTCTGAGATCACCCTTTCAAATAGAGGTTTCAAGGTTGGACGTGACAAAGAACTACTGTAGAAAACTAGCAATGCTATCATGTAATAACCCACAGGTAAGCACAAAATGGCTTCAGAAGCTCTTTTTCAGCCTTAATATCTTTGACTCTTACTTTTAACCTTTACAAACAAAGCAGCAAAATGACCTTGCTCCCTGTCAGCCATTAGACAAGCATGAGCACCAAACACTGAAACTTGGTTGCGACTCACATCTTGAGAACACGTGTTCCAGAACCTTGAAGTCTCTTGCAAAGTACAATTTAAATGACTTGAACAGCTTTGCTCTCAACAGCTAAAACTCAAGTGTCTTGGCAAAGTGGCTGAGAAACGTTGCTGTCGCACTTCCCTGCTCTAATCCTGGCATAAGCTACTGTTGTTAATCCTTTGCTTTCCTAAGAGCTAAATTCATAATTATTTTAAATACTCATGGCAGATGTTGAACTGGTGCTATTCATGCACGCACAGAGAAATGAGGGGCCCTCCTTCTGCTCAAGCGATGCAAATGCATTGAAAATTAGTATCTTTCAATTATGTCCTTTAATTCTAATATTCTTAAGAATAAGATACTTTAGACTCTTGTCAAAAAAAAAAAAAACAAAAACAAAAACAAAATACAACCAGAAAACCCCAAAAAACCCCAAAACATCACCCAAAACCCCCAATGACAACAAAAAAAAAAAACCAAAAGGATTTAAATGGATTGTAAAAATAAGAAGGATTGTAAAGATAGATTTCTGACTGAACAAATCATTATCTACAGGCCACTATTCATCTTAGAATCATAGAATAGTTAGGGTTGGAAAGGACCTTAAGATCATCCAGTTCCAACCCCCCTGCCATGGCCAGGGACACCTCCCACTGAACCATGTGTCGTGGTTTAAGCCACCCAAGGCTCTGTCCAACCTGGCCTTGAACACTGCCACCCATGGAGCATTCATAACTTCCCTGGGCAATCCATTCCAGTACCTCACCACCCTTACAGTAAAGGACTTCTTCCTTATATCCAACTTAAACCCTGTTTAAGTTTGAAGCTCTTACCCCTTGTCCTATCACTACAGTCCCTAATGAAGAGTCCCTCCCCAGCATCCCTATAGCCACTCTTCAGATATTGAAAGGCTGCTCTGAGGTCTCCACATAGCCTTCTCTTCTCCAGCCTGAACAGCCTCAACTGTCTCAACCTATCTTCATACAGGAGGTGCTCCAGTCCCCTGATCATCCTTGTGGCTCTCCTCTGGACTTGTTCCAACAGTTCCATGTCCTTTTTATGTTGAGGGCCCCAGAACTGCACACAGTACTCCAAGTGAGGTCTCATGAGAGCAGAGCAGAGGGGCAGGATCACCTCCCTTGACCTGCTGGTCACGCTCCTTTTGATGCAGCCCAGGATACGGTTGGCCTTGTGGGCTGCGAGTGCACACTGCAGCCGGCTCATGTTCATTTTCTCATCGACCAACACCCCCAAGTCCTTCTCTGCAGGACTGCTCTGAATCTCTTCTCTGCCCAACCTGGAGCTGTGCCTGGGATTGCTCCCACCCAGGTGTAGGACCTTGCACTTGTCATGGTTAAACTTCATCAGGTTGGCATCAGCCCACCTCCCAAGCATGTCAAGGTCCCTCTGGATGGCATTCCTTCCCTCCAGTGTATCCAGTGTAACTTGTCAGTGGACAGCAAGATCCTTCAAAGTCTTAACTACCAATATCAAATTAGACAAAAACAAGAGCAAAAATAAAGTTACAGGAACAAACCAAATACATGCTGTGATAGACCCATGTGAATTACACCAGAAATATTTTGGTTGTCCGGCTGTGGAAAATTTGAAGCCACTATTTCCCTTTCACTGATTAGTTAGTGCATGTGTGTTTGGCCATCCTAAAGAAAGGTATAGCAGTAGCAGCACAAGCAGCCCTGGATCTTTCATTTAGGGTCACGTCACAAATAATTCACACTTTTCAAATTCAATTTCCTCATTTTAAATAACCATTCACAGTAATGACAGAGAAAAATAATTTCCTTTTCAATGTAGCAATTCCTTATTACATTGCTACTGTACTTCAGGAAGAGGCTGCTATGTGGCAGCAACTGAAATGGGACAACTTTTGGGTCAGTAACGCATAAGCAGGCGGAATACAATTCTCACAAACAGAAGAAAAGCAGCAGTAGAAAGCAACTATGAGATAAAAACTCACCCGTACCCAAAGGAGAGTCTTCAGCAAAAGAAGAAATGCTATTAGAAAGCTGAAGATGCAATTCACATTTTTAAACTCAAGCGTTCAATAAAGTCATTATTCACTGCCCCATGACAACTTAGAGCTTATTTTCTCAGAAATTCTGCAGTGCCTTGTTTGTGGTATTAAAAAAATAAGGAAATTTTCAAAAAAAAAAAGAAAAAAAAGGAGGAATCTTACCTTTTAGACATGGGAAAAGGAACCTCTTATTGTACTTACACTGAAGCTATACTAAACGTTCAGAAACACAGAGTCTGGTAGCTATACTTTCTGCCTCTATAAAGAGAAAGCCAGGCAAACATTCTACCATGGGAAGATTATTTGATATTTATGAAGAGTACAGCAGGGACCTGCTGGCAATTCACATAAACAGTCATTTTGACACTTTAACACTCTGTACTATAATGTCTGTCTTTAATTAGGCGGTTTTCTCCTGCTAGAAAGTAGCATCCTTTTGAGACTGCTGTTTCACTGTCTGCATGGCCTTTGGACTGATGAAGCCACTATTTGATGAATATCTGGACAAAAAAACTCTTTAGACATTTCTTGTTTCCCATGTCACCTTTCCAAAGGTGACATTCCCTTTTCCTCGGGAACGCTCAGCACACCATTCTCGGTTTCATCCTCACATGCCAAGCATTGTTTTAGTCGAAGGCTCACAGATACAGTGCTTCAACTTTCAAAAAGCTGTGGCAACTGAATGCCTAAATGAAACAGGCAAAACATTTTGATGGGAGTCACTAACCTGCATGGAACAGTAACTAGTTGCCGCTTCTTACCATACAGCCTATGCGAAAAACCAGCATAGATGATCAGCAAGATAGAAATACAGTTCACCTAACCATGTGTCATCTAACCATTTAATTTCAAATATTAATCATATGAAAAAACACCAAACAAAGAAAAACCCAAAGAAAAGCTCTGCATCTTACAAAGCTGCCGCTGAATACTCAGAACAGGAGCACTGCAAGATTTGTCCCTTCAAATATCCCTTTCTATAAAATAGCCCAAAACAGCACCTAGCACAAATAAAGTGTTGCATTCAGATAGTCACAAGCACGTACGTACAGACTTAAATAGCTGCAATGAAGAGGGTCAGTTAAAAACTGGAGGGTCAGTTACTGCCTTCTCAGTTCCCAGCTCAACATAGAGTGGAGAAATGCCTCATGCTAAAGCTCTTGCTTTTTTAAGAGGCAGAAATTCCAGGCTTAGGCTTTCTCTTTAATTGCATCAGATGGTACAAAAAATGTAAGGGCTGAAATTCATGTGGAAGTAGCTCTTTTTATGGGCTTTCTTTTGGCAAATAACACTACTTTGAGTGCTGACCGGTGCTATAGGATAACCAGAGTAATTAAAACAGAAGGGGAAAAAAAAAAGAGGAAATTTCACAAGGCTTTCCTTCATATAGCTCATTAACTCAAGCACTGGCAGGTGCCAGTATTAATTCTTCAGTTCCTTCTCTTTTATTTAGTTTCAGAAATAGGCCTGACTAAACAAAGTTGAAAAGAAGCGATGGTGCAGGCTGCAAAGGCTTTATAATTATACTAGAGAGGAACAGATGAGAAAATGCTGACTACATATTACAGCATCTGAGATCATACTACACCAAAAAGCTGTCCAGCCTTCCAGCCTATTGTGTACAATAATGAGAGAAAGCTAGCAAACTTTATAACAGAAGCGTTACTGCTGAGGGAGAAGAGCACTGATTGATTTCAGCGTACCTCACCTAAAAATGCTCATCAGAGGTTTACAGAGCAGAGGAACCTCAAGAGACAGAAAGCCTCTGCATCCACCCAAGGACCAAAATGATAAAAAAAATTAAATAAACCTAAAAATCAATCAAATCAGATGCCTGTGGTCAGCTGGGATGTCAGCACATTTGTTAACATTTCACTGCCAGCCATCTCCAATTTATCTCCACTGACTGGCCACTGAAACTGTGATAGGGCAGATTGTAAACCTGCTCAAAATACATCGCACCTCCAGCAAAACGACAAGAAGTTCATCAGGAGAAGAGATGTTTTCATATATCATGCCAGTTGGGCACCCCCGTCTCATAAATCAGCCCAAACTTTCAGCCACACACAACGAAGTTTCTTTCTTTTTCTGTCAGTAAGCGACAGAGTTATAAAGAGCGGAAAATGATCCTTGCACATAATCTCATGCAACGTTGCACTTCAAGGTCCTCAGTGGCTTAATAATAGCTCTTCAGCCTAAGTACCTAAATTGCCTAAAAGGTTATCTGCAATGTGCAATCTTGTACTTATCTCATTATTCAAATATTCTGTAAAAAAATTCTCTTCTTTCCTCCCTTTTTCTTCTAGGCTTGGGCTTTTGTTCAGGACTAGAGGTGCATTTATTAACTTTCCTTAAGCATCTCTGCATATGCATCAAGCTGTTCAACATAATTAGGTTCTGTGGGTTTAGAGCATTATGATTTTTCTCCAAGCCATGCATCCCCCGCATGCCTCGGGAATGCTAAAGGAAGAAGTTTCTTGTATAATTTGGAAGTTGCGAATGCACTCTCCTTCGGGAAAGGTGAGGGTTTGTCTTCTCAGAACTATGTGCTCATAATTGAACACTAGAGATAAACTGCTAAAGGTATCTATTCATACAGTGGGAGCTAGGGCTTTGATTTGCTCACTGTGCCAAATATTTTGCCTCCCAAATAACTCACTACAAAATCAACAAGAACAAAAGGAGTCCATCGTCAGCACCGACTCAAGACCGACTCTCTGAGCATGCCACATGCTTTCATCCATTTTACTGTCTTTGAAATAAGGCCTTCAGAGGTCTCCAAGAAAGTGTGTTCTGTTAGCAGAGGGCTTCACTTTTTCCTAATATTGAAGGAGTTTATCTGAGGTATACCCCTTCTTTTGCACAAGGTGCTTGTTAAGCTATTAACTGTTACAAGAAATAGTTTGATTTATTTTAACTCTACTAACCTTTATACACTGGATTACATTCACCTACATGGTCAGATGCTACAAACTGGATATTCTCATGGACGATGCAAAATGGATATATGCCTTTTGCTTTTTTATCACTTTGCACAGTATACAGAAATGCACAGCATCCCTGCTCACAGAAAATCAGCCAGGCTTCCAAAAATTTAGCTTCCAAAAGCAAAAACTTGCACTGGTAGACTACATTCTATCTCACATTATACTCCTTAACAAGCAAAAGCATTACAAAATTCCTGTGGCCAGAAGTTGAACTTTGAGGGAAGACATTATCCTTTTCTACAAAATAACTTTACCAAACCCATTTTATCATACAAGTATAGCCAGAAACGCTGAAATATGTTTTACAAAATTGACAAATGAAGTGTTGTAAATTATACTCAGGTGCAGACAAGAACCCTACACCACCACCACCCCAAGAAAACATGACTTCAGAAATTACAGGACTGGTTCATTAAAATCTAGAATTCAGATTTGCTTGGGGATAAGGCAGAGCTTTATATAAAATAAAGCCTTCCATATAAAATCCTTTTTGTGCATAAATGTGTCATTTCCCTGACACACTTGGCAGCCCAAGCAGACAAGACATTTCTGAGAAGGTAATTCTGGGTGTGCAGAGGGAAGCTCATAATTTCTGCGAGAGAAAGCTTAAAGTAGCACAAACTAACCTCTCCCCTCAAGACCAAACAAGAGGCATAGGTACGAGAAAAGTGAGGTTAAACCCACTGCTTTATACAGAGCTGTTTGGAACACTACTTTAATGAGGGACTTTCAGGGTCAAAAAATACCTTCAACAGCACAGTGCTTTAATAAGATGCAGTCTATCTACACAGGCAGCCTAACACAGAAAATCAAAGGAATTCATATTACAGTCACAAAATGACATTTTCTAATCAAGGCTTTCTGTATTAATTGAAAAACTTTATTTTTCTAATTTGAAGTGTTTAGTTTTGTATTAAAAAGTTAAAGATTTCCATTCTGAGCTGAGATTTATCATAATTAAACTTTCTACAAGAAAAAATATTTTTGTGGTGTAACTGAGCTCTGGAATACAATTTCTAACCAGCAGCTGCCATACCTTTATGCACAGAGTTATACCTATATTGCCATGTATGTCTTTCCACAGCTCTGCAAGTCCCATGTGAAAAAGAGTGCAGTCTGCGTATTACACAGATGGCAATAGTCCATTCTTGATTTCTCACTGAGTTCCTACCCTATGCCCATATCCTTTTTAATAAGGAGAAATTTATTACATAGTTAGCTTTGTAAAGGCAAGGTTGCCTTTGAGGAGGAAAACAAAGCCTCTTATCACAGCAAACCAAACAAGACTCAGTTCAGCACAGGCACATCCTTTTCTTTCTTATGTATTCCTACTCAGTCCTAAACTGATCAAAATGGCTTAAAATCTTTCTAAGAGTTACCTTTGCCAAGATGACAGCTAGGTACCATCACCATATTTTTATAAATGCTTTAAAAGAATAGGTTAAAAGCTGCTTCTTAGTTCATACCAACAGTCAGTGGTAGACACTACTACAGGTCTCTTGACACCATGTGTTTTACATCTGATATAATGACAAGTCTTCTGATGTTTCTGCTGAGGCATTACTTTTCCATCAGATATTTACACCACAAAGACCCTGCGTTCTCTGAAGGGTCAGCTGGACAAAGGATTCTAAAACATCACAACTTTCATCTTGGATTTTGCTGCTGCATGTATACCTGTGTGATACCACCCCTGTGTATGGTTGCGAGGCGCTTCACATGTCCACAGAGAGACCAGATCAACAGCCCTCCCTCTTATAGGAGACAGTAGAGAGGTCAGTTTAAAAATAACCTATGGCATGGTGAGCTACTTCGGGAAGTTTATTTTTTTAACCAACATTTTCTTCTTGGGAAAAGGCACGCAATGACAACCCCACGGAAAAAGCGTGAACGTTCCAACTAAGTATCGGCTATTAAAATAGGGTTTCACTCAGTTCAGCCGCTGAAAATCCCACTAAATAGTAATCTAAAGACACCCATTCTATATTGATGTAGTCTAGTGAGCAGATAAAGTGCACTGCGCTGCTGGTCCTGTATTTGTTACAGCAGTGAGGCTGCCAATGCAACAAATCACACAGTGCAGTAACATTACAGCCTTTGAGGCTGAGGAAGAAAGAAAAAGGGTTTGCTGTTGAAAGGAATGAAACAATAAGTGTTAAGAAAAAGACCCCCACAAAACCTCTGAATCATATTTCCTTTTTTTCTTCACTCAGGTCTCTATTACCACTGCACTGCCACAGGTCTTAAACTATACCATGCACACACACTGACATATACATACTCTAATATCAAAACATCATCCTTTGTCAGATATATGAATCAATAGCATTTTTCTTCCACTAATTACTGACACATTTTTCATAGCCTGTCACACAGCAAGAAGCATCTCATTCATAATATGCTTTTCATTCTAAACATCTGCCTAATTGGAAGCCAAATATGATTTCTGGATAGGTTAGATATTTAACTGGTAACATGCCTTCCGTGACACAAATAAAGTCCTATGGTGCTGTACCATGTTGGCATTTACAGCCTTTTTCATAGATGATCTTAAATAGCTATACAGAATATGAAGTCTACTGTACTGAAGTGCTCATATGCAGGAAAACGCCGTGGTCTTTATATGATGAGCACCATTATATTAACAAATGTTTGCACTAGTAACATTTATAGTAGAAGAAACCAAGACATAAACTTGCACTTACTGTAATTCCAGTGTCAAAGACCTACATCTGTATTGAACACTGCTCTAGTATCAAAAGCCTGAATAATGTCCTACAGTTTGCTACTAAATACAGCTTTTGTAAGCCTCATTGCATTCATGCAAGCATATCCAACACGAGCATGCTGTAGTAGGTACAATCACATTTATAGTCGGAGGTGGTTTAGAAACCTGCGTTATCACTGTAACTTAAACAGAGCAACTCTGAGACTTTTGACCAGCTTTTGAGTATTACCTCATTCAGAAGGAAGTGAATCTGCAAAGCTACACAAATACTGGACCCTTTGCCCCTTCAAGTGCAGAGATTCTCTGATATTGCATAGCTCATGTTGCAAAGGAGAGGATCCTGGCATACCTCACTGGTTCCCTAGTAAGAGTTAGGCACAGACAAAGTTTTGAGAAAGGTGTGCATTTTTGGTGTTGCAGAGCCAGAGTTTGGGCAGGTACTACGCACAATTCCATTCAGATCTCTCTTCGACACACTGTTCAGCCCTCTACCCAGTGAGGCAACCATCCTACTCCACGTAATTAACAGCTTGTTAAAACCAAGTCCATGCCCAATTATTTAATCTGAGGGGTCACTCCTTAACCTGTCATCTAACACCATACACTTGTATTGATCAGATCTAGGAAAAACAAACTGCTTGGCTACTCCTGTCAGAGCTAAAGCATCAAAGCTGTCAATTCAAGACACTGAGATCTTGTAAGGAATAAATAAACATTATTTTTCTCACAGGTAGAGTCTTTTGACCTGTATTGAATAATACAAGTGTGATGCCAAGCGTGTTGTAAAGAATAAAGATGGTTTATGGTAAATCATACAAACATAGTTTGAAAATCTCTAATTCCTCTCAGTTCCAAGTTAGAAGAATTTCTCATCACCAAATACTTCAACATTTTGGCTTCTGAAAAATCCACATAACACCTGCACAATCATAGCTCTCTCTAGAATCACACCCATTTGAAGAAGTTATATGTAAGGTAGCGAGTGCCAGGACAACTGCCACATTTGCATTTCATACACACCACTTGTGCTTAGAATATGTTCACACATCTACAGAAAAAGCAAAAATAGAGAAAGGAAACATCTCATCATTACACATTACATTAAATGGAATTCACTCACACCACAATTAATGTCAAAGCCATTGCTATCTATCAGATACAAGAGCTTGGTACCACAGACAGGGAACTGAGGAAGAGACAGGGGGATTCAGCTCTAAAAAGGATCTAACAGAGATACCAATTCAACCACACAAACCTCAGAGATTTATCCATGACACTATTTCTTCTCACATGTAAAAAGGAAACTTAAAAACGCAAGATGTAATAATGTCATTGTAACATCCACCATCAAGATAGCCATAATAAAAATAAATAGTTTTCCCCAAAACCATCACCTATGACACACTTTTCATTAGAATCTTGCTCAAAACACTTCAGAGGAATAAAACAAAGGTTGTTACTCAGGGTACCAACAGGATGATTGCTACCTGCAGTTATTTGCTGACAAAATCTGCTTCAACTGCCTCAATAGATATTTTAAGGCAAATAAATTTAAAGGTATCTCAGAGACAGAATGATTTGAGTAGTTATTATAAAACATCAGTGAAGAAGCAACATTTTTAGTTATTTGTTGGTAGAGAACAAATAGGCCATCATAAAGGGCTGTTGCACTGAAGACAGTATGCACATAAAAGTAGCACAGGACTGCTTGCATGGTAAGCATCTTGGGGCTGGGATGAGGCTTTAAAACCTTCACCAAGACCAGAAAGAAGAAAATGGGAAGAGTATAAGTAATATTAATTTGCCTTTTCTGTCACTTTTCATCTATGTGTCTTAGAGACATTTCTACAAGGGGGTATTGGTCTTACTGTAATCTGTGGAAGCTGAGACACCATGAGGGTGAGTAATGCATCTATGGTTATGCAGTAAGTCAAAGATGGAGCAAGGGAGCCAAGAAGCCTCTATTTCCACTTGCCAGCTGCAACTTATCTTTTCACCGCCTTCTCCTCTTTATCACTTCTATGTGCTAGAGCTAAAAATGGGTTTCTGGAGGCGCCCAAAGCTAACTACACTAACCACTGCCAACAGCCCAACTTCAGATGTTTGAATATCTTACAAAAATTAGCCTGCTGCAAGTAGAAAATAGCCACACAACATATGCATTTAATACAAGTTCCCAGGAGAATTTCAGGGCTAGCACAAAATCAGTAAATAAATAAAGGACCACCTCTTACCACTGCCATCCATCAAACCAGTCATTATTAGCAGTACAGACCATTTAACTTATGAGAAATACATTTTGACAGAATTTTGTATAGTTTTGGCACAGAAGCTTTGTTCAAAAATAGATTTACTGTGACAGATGTCCACATATGCTTCGAAATACAACAGTTCCTACATGCAATTCCAATGATAAGGAGTGAAGAAGAAATGGTGTCAATCAAGCACTCCAGTTCAGCTATTGTAAAACTTGCAAAACATATGACTATCAGTTGAGCATATATCACTTTCCAAAACTGTGTGCTGCAGGACAATTTCTGCCTAGTGCAGCTAGTACCTCAGCTGGATTTCTTGTCCCGTATGACACAAACCAACTGAAACCAGTGCAAAATGAATGCAAAGCATATAAAATACTATCAGTGTCTACTCTTCAGTCTCTTTTTCCAGGACTTAATAATGACATATAATGAATGCTATGTGAACATCACAGTCCTCCCTAGATGTCTTTGGGTTAATAATGATTTTCTTTTCCTTTAATTTTCCTTAAATCAGGATTAATGGTGAATGAAAATCTTAATGACTTAAGAGACAGATGACTGAGCAGAATGATCATGAACAATAGATCTGATATTTTCAGATTACCTGGTATTGGTTGGTTAGCCAGTGGACTAACACCACCATAAAAAGTTAGGCAAATTTCTCATTCTCAAAAGGACTTATGATGCAGAACATATTAACATTTTAGGTAACAATGCTCATGGGAGCTGGCAAAAAGCAAATAGAAATAAAACTGCATAATCGTCTTTGTTTTTCAGCTGATCGCCATTTGAAGCCCACCAGTATAGGAAAATTTCACTGATCTCGTCTATAGCATATTAGCTAAAACCTTCAATAAATACAGGACTCCATTCTTCATGGCTGTCACCAAGCAGGAAAACAAAAGCAAACCTTTCTGTCTTCTACACCAGCACATTACAACACTCTATAGTTTTCCTTGTCAAAACAACAAAAGCTGAGCATCAAAATTGCAGGTAGTAATTCAAGCTGAAAATATATTAAGGCAAAAGACAAATATTCAGTTAGAGACTTCTTATGTTCTGCGAGTTATAAACTCAATCCCCATGGGCAAAACTTCTTCAAAGCTGATGCAATGAGCACAAGTGCCTAGCTGCCTTCATCTTCTGCTATAGCTGCAAAGAATTCCAACAGCAAAACTGTAATGCCATACAATCAGCTATGTTAGAGCGCTGAAAATAATTAACTGTTCCAGCAAGTTTTTTATTCAGTTACTGGATAAGTTCTTTTTTTGTTTGAAAGAGAAAAATCAGCTGAAATGATGTCTGGCTTGGTTTACATTCCCGTCCTAGGAAAAAAACCCAACTATGCCTAAATTCCTGTAATGGCAAAGACCAGCTGATCTTTGGAGGTTGATCTGCTGGGAGACATTCTGGAGGAGGTATACCCACTTATCTACTTAATCTGAAAGAGTTTACTAACTGGTCTAGAAGAACATGAAAAGCCAGAAGACCTCTGCTGAAAAAGTACTGTCTAATGAAATGTCCATCTGATATAAGCCAGCATATTGCTTCCAAAACTCACACAGCTTCACCATTTCCCATCTTTAATTTTCATCATCAATTTGCATGGGTTGCTTTTGGGGCTGTACCTTTAAACTTGTCAAAATCTGGCTCTGTTGGCTGCATGTGGCATATCTGCCTTCAGGCCACCTGGAGGAACCGGAAGGAGAGGCTCACCAACACTGCAAATACACCTGTGGCTTCTCCCCAGTTCACAGGTTAATTTTATCTGGTTCCTCTTTCAGGTTGCTGATCAACTGGATAAAAACCATTCAGTTAGCACTCTACCACTTTCCTAGAACATGTGCATTACACAATGCAACTGCACAGGTAGATAGGTATCAACATAAACTCCAACCACTTCTAACAGCTGCCCTGATGGGGCTCGTAATGCGCCTGAAACCAAATCATAGGACGTCTGACACTGAAAAACAATCGGTCCCTCCAGGATACTTCACTCAACTGAGATCGATAGGAATAGAAACATCACTTGTCACTGCTGAAGTGCTTTGATTCGTATGAGCTGTACAACAGGCAGCACAGATAAGACGACAATGTGTCCCCAGTTTGCTTCACCAGACCCTAGCAGCCTTCATATTGATCTAGTATTAAATCTGAGCAGCTCTCCCTACACTGCTGTCATGAGGATGCAGATACACTGTCTAATGCAACACTTACCCTTGGTCTGTGCAAAAAGGCCCCGACTTTCTAGACCTATTTATCTCAGTTTCTGAGGAACAACTTACCAACACTTTTGTGAAATACATTGTTATACTGAAAGAATTCCAGAGGGTTCCCAGAGACTGAATAATGAATAACATGAGTAAAAGCGATGCACTTAAGGCTACTTCATGCATTTAGCCTAGGTAAACCCCATAGATACCGTTAAGATTTTTTTAGTCTGTGCTGTACTTTTCAAGGAACAGATCACAATAGGTTCAGATATCTAGGTTTGTAGTTTTTGTCTTATTAGCTTTTGGGGGTTTTATTAACTCCACATAATACTTACTGAGGAGGGAAAAAAAATTCCTTAAGGAATTTGAGAATTAATTTTTTAATTCTCAAATATAAGAATAAGGTAGAAACATAAAGTAACTTACATCTTCAAATCAGCAGTATCATCAAGAAACTCAGGTTGATTTGAAAGGGGTTAGACACTAGATGTATTCCTCCATTTAAGAAACAGTGGGATGTCATTTAGTCAAGATCACTGTGCATACAACTATCTGACACATTGTCCTGGGTTCAATGGTAATTTATTTTTCTCCTTCCTAGTAGGCGATGCAGTGCTGTTTCAGTTTTAGTGAGAGAACAATGCCAATAACACATTGATTGTTCAGCTGCTGCTCAGTAGCACTTACCCTCATCCAGGACATTTCAGTTTCCCATGCTCTGCCAGTGAGGAGGGGCACAAGAAGCTGGGAGGAAGCAGAGATAGGACACCTGACCCAAACTAGCCAAAGGAGTAATCCATAACCAAGTATAGGAACTGAGGGGAGTTAACCAGAAGGGTTAGATCACTGCTCGGCTCAGGCTGGGTATCGGTCGGTGGGTGGTGAGCAGTTGTATTCTCTTCCCTTGTTATTTCCCTTCTCATTGTTATTATTGGTGGTAGCAGCAGTGGTTTTGTGCTATACCTCAGTCACTGGACTGTTCTTATCTCAACCTGTGGGAGTTGCATTCTTTTGATTCTCCTCCCCATCCCACCCAGAGCCGGGGAAGGGAAGAAGTGGGAGCGAGCAAGCGGCTGCATGGTGCTGAGTATACTGGCTGGGCTTAAACCATGGCACACACCAGGTTATTGCACTGAATAAGGAGCAAGTTGAGCCATTTCTCTGAATTTTCAGCTCCATTTACCCTAGGCATTTATTAAACAAATCTTTAAGTCCTTAAACAATTATCTATAGACAGCTGCTTAAAAGGAAGGTATAAAATTAATTAATGATGGGTAGTTCATGATGTTTCTTTTATATACTTGGTGTTATCCGGTACTTTATCTGTAAACATTATGGTACAGCACTTGTACCTCCTTGACCTTTTCCATCTTCTCCCTGGAAGACAAGCAGAGTGCAGCTCTGTCTTAGCCAGGACTGCACAACCTTTTAAGCATACTGCTTACTGCTCAGAGAAGAATCTATATTTGAGTGATAGCAGTTTGCTTTTAAGTCAGAAATGGCCACTTTCAGCTCAACAGAAGATGATACCTTTCATTAGGAAGAAGGTCACTCTTTCTGGTTACAAACATATAAATAAATAACAATGGAAAGCACCCTGCCCCTCTTTGTAAACCTTTTAAGGGATGATTTTGAAGAGACACAAAATGGAAAGAAGACAACTCACTTCTAATGGATGTCAGTGTCAGATAAACATCTTGAAAGTGCCCTTGAAAGACTGCATAAAGAGTTTCTGTTTCTTTGGTATTATTTTCAATAATACTGCTGACAACAAAGTGGAAAATATGAAAACTACACAAGAACTTCTGATAGGAATGACTTCTCAGACCGCATTCTCACCACTACACCTATGAAAGGGGCAGCAAACAGCAGAAAACTTACGTTAAAAGTAAACAGGTACCACATGTCAGCTCCTTACTGACAGTAAGTGATATTTATTACCATGTCTAACCTGGTGAGTCCCTTAGCTGCTCAAAATAGTGAAGGATGGCAACATCTGCAGCTACAGAAATGCACCTTTATCAAATCTTGCACCATATTCTGTGTTAAAGATTTCTTGCAGGGACACAACCCTTTTGGACTGCAAATGTCCCATATCTAAGTGGACACATAATCTATATTGAGTGACATATTTTAAGGCAACTGTAATAGTCTGATTGAGAGATTCTGTTACATGCTGGTCTTCTGTATTTTCTCTGAATGCTAGTTTGAGCACATACTCAATGGCAAGAAAGCAAGACAAAAGAGAACTGACAATACACATACTATATGTGACACCAAGTAGATCACAAAACTTTCTGGTAGAGGAAATCAACGGGGAATCTGGAATGTCCTCCCGCTGGGCCTACACATGGTATTCCACTCAGTGTATGAAAACCTGGATTGTTTCACTGTAACAAACACAGTGAGCTATGGGAACCCAGAGCTGCAAAAGTTTTCATTTAATGAACTCAGTAAACTAATCATGTTTCCATAACTCAGCCTGACAGGTTGATTTCCCACCTGAAAGAAGGCAGCTTCTTCAACCTGAAACCACCTACAGAGCTAACCACATGCTTGCTGCTGCCTTTATTCAAGAGATATCACATACTTGGATACTGATAAGGAACCAGCTGAGCTCTGGAATAAAACCAAGCAATATGCCTTGAATCATGCTCCAGTGTGTTTGGGATTAGCAATACATCTTCAAAAAGGGAAAGGTGACTAACCAAAGTTATCATAAATCTGTCTTCAGGGTAATCTTCATTCAGCAGCAAAGCTACCAAAGTCCATTTTAAAATGGACTGTGTCAGGGGAATTAAAAAGGTGCTATTTCAAAGACATATTGTAGAAGTACAAACCCATTGTGAAGCTTCCAAAAGCAAAGACAAATACAACCTGTGAATGTTTGGGTTTTTTTTTTTTACAATGAAGCATGACGAGCTACTTAGTAAAGCAAGATCATAGAATCAGAGAATAGTTAGGGTTGGAAAGGACCTTAAGATCATCTAGTTCTAACCCCCCTACCATGGGCAGGGACATCTCCCACCAAACCATGCAAGATGTTGCCACTCTTCTTGTAAAGATTACAAACTTTGTAAGCTGAGCTGACAGCTCACGCAACATTTCCAGAAAGAGCGCTGTTTGCCTATCAATTGTATCGATGAAGATGATGTGCATTTCTCCAATTTGTGTTCGGATTTACAGTTCAGGTTTGCAACCTTCTCCTCAACTCCAAACTATTTTTCAATGACAGGTCACTTTCTTCCCCATTAGAAAGAGACAGACGGAAATGTAATGTCCTGAAATTAGATCAAAGCTTTGAAAATATGAACTGGCATGACCGGCTGTTCTTTCTGTAACTGGCACTATTCATACTTTAAAGAGATTCTGAATTCTGTTCCCTTTCCTTACCTGACTTCATTGTCTCCTTATTTTTCGATCTTTATTGCATGTACTGCAGGATGTCTTGCCCTCTACAGATCTGACTCAGGAAGTGTGTTTAAAGTATATTTTAATTTAAGCACATACCTCTATCCCATGGAGCGAGGCACATACATAAGTGCTATTCTAGATGAATGCCTTTTTCCCTCTTCTCTGCCATTTTATCCCCCAGAGGGTCTTTACCAGGTAAAACACAGATCCGATTGTGTTAATCCTGCTAATTTAGGGCTTATTTAGAATAGATCAAGACAATTTTTAAACCCCTTACTGCTTAAAAACTCTTGTCTTCTATCATGTTGTTACTGCAAATTAGTGTTCAATGTAGATGAACTAAAGACGTATTCAAATTCTGGTCTTACACAACAGGAAATCAAGGTAAACAGCACCAAACTTTTGTTCAAGGTAGATGTTAAAGGAACAAAACTAAAAAGGTCTCTAGAATGTGTGAAAATAAAGACCCATATTAAAATATGAATTGGTAAGAAATGGTAAAAAGCTGGCAACTCAACACTGACAGTACAAAGTCTCATTTGAAAATCTGAAAGGTACGTGGAAATGCCTCTAAAATTTAAGCAGAGTTAGGAGAAGGTGATAATCTTAAATGCAACTATTTGCCATCAATACTTTCTGAGATTCAACTGTAGTCATGGTACCATTCCCCTGGCAAGCACATGAACACAAACACTCACTTTAACAAATGTTGGCTCATATTATTTCATCAACTACTCTTTATATCATCACCTAATCAGAACCTGACTATTATGTATGATACCGTAACCCAGACAAATACTAGGCTCCCTGTGATGGGTTAATTGCCACTCTAGACAGCTCATCCTCCCCTTTCTGCTAAAGCTGTGGATATTCATCTCTACCTATGCTACATACAGTGTGTCTGCCCAATTTTAAGATGTTTGATTGTGCATCTTTGTAAATAAAAGAAAAAGTTGCTTGACTAAGTCAAACTTTCAAAAGTTGGGTTTTTTTTTAGTGTAAAAACATTCTTTTCTAAAATTCTCTGGAATTAAACACAGCTCAGGATCGTAGCTCAAGAAATCATTCCCTGACTTTTTTCTATCTACTTCCTTAAGGGATTATTTCAATTTTGAGGCTTCCATTCAATGACAAGAATGCCCTGGCTAGAAAATCCATATTAGGACTTCCTCTTAAACACAAGGACCTGGCCTTGCCAGGAAGAGATGACCCTCAGCTGCCAAGCCTGTTAATTTCATGCTGTTCAATAGATTCCAATCTACATTTTAGGGGAAGAAAGGTCATTTCATAGGAAAAGTAGTTAAAAAATATAATTGAATTAAAAGCTACAAGTTTAATCCTTCAGTGTGATACTCACTAAATGTAAGCAGAGAGGGCACCTAAAGAAAATAAGCTACTGCAATGGTTTTAGCCAAAACATGATCTGGAATTTCTGTACCAATCTATGTTCACACTTTGCAAATGAAACAACAACTCTGAAAGCAAGCTTGAAATAACATATCTTAAATCAGAGTTTCCATTTCACTTGGAGTGCTTGTGCTTTGTCAGACATCAGGGACAGAACGTGGCTGTCAACTGCAACAACATCTCAAGTGCACCAAGTAAAAAATCAAACAGTAACCATTTGACAAAATAAATTTCTCAGACCAAATACTGTGTTTTAGTACAAAAGAAAGAAACAAAGAGCTGTCAGATGGCAGAACAGAAGAAGAAGAAGAAGGCTTTTGAAATATTGCTGTTGGAAGCGAGCTCTAACCCTTATTTGGAAGCATTGTGCTATGAGGAAAGCAGGTGGAGGAATTATTTAAAGATTACAGATCAATTGTCTAGGTCGAATGTTCAGTTTAAGATATTTGCCAGACATACATAAATCCATCTTAGGTTATTTTATTTTTTTAAAAGGGAGTAAAATCACAATAGCTTGGATTAGTATCACAGCTGCGCTCTCTCAGAACATCAGTGACTCACAGATACGTCTTTTAATGCAGAACACCATCTTTAACATTACAGAAAAATATACGCGATTTCCTGCATTCTATGGGAACCTTGGCTTCCTGAGAGCACCACTTACATTATTCTCATAAATCTTCCTACTAAATGCAGAAAGCTCAGTAAAACTCACTGTCTTACTTAATCAACCTTATTTTATAAGGCTTCTTTTAAAAACAACATCTAAGTAGTTTAACCAGCTCTCGGCTGTTCACTGCTGCTCTCAGCTTCTGTGTTTTTTAATATGAATCTGCTCTATCAAAATAGAGGAGATCTTCACATATTTATTATTCAGGCTTTAATTAGGCACACGGCATAAAGGACATGAAACACTATTCTCCTCACAAGCAGGAGAGCAACCATTTAAGAAATCTCTTCCATTCAGTCACCTTTTGCCCTGCCTGTAAGTACCAGCTTGGCAGGTAGAATAGCCAATAATCCACGACAGCTGGATGCGAAGTCTCAGCATGACACATGGCCCTTTCCTCACACTGAGAACTCAGTTGGAACTTATTAAAAAGCCTTTCAAATGGCACAGTATTTTCATTGCTATAGGTCAGGTTGTGTTGGCGTTGCCATCATAAAACCCTGTTCTTAGGAGCCTGTAACTTAGACAAAGGTAGCCAAATTGCAGAAGCAACTTTGGATCAGCAGAAGTGAAGCTGTACTATGATAGAAGTTTATGGCAGTCAACTCACAGCCCTGCTGACAAAGCAGCAAAGGCTTATTCCAGGCACAAATCTTCCAGCGCTAGTTTAGCAAAACACTGTAAAATGGAATAAGACACCTTGCATTAAGAAACAAGAGGGTCAGCCTCTGAGGGCATTCATCCTCCCATTAAATTTTGTAAAGGAAGAGGATTACCCTGCCCTGGTTTGTGAGGTACAAACTGAACCTGCACCAAAATCATCATTGTATAAGAAAACTGTAAATGTATGATAGATGAGCAAACATTTTAAAATAGCTTTAAACAATTCAAATGTATGCTGCAAAGCAGGCATAGAAATCATGTGAGGAAACCTTTTCCTTTCCTTTCTAGTGATTCAAACCTGTGTTTCCCAAAACAGTAAGAAGCTATTAGCCAATGGCAGTTGCCTAAGTACAGTCCAGTGCTCTAAGAGGTGTACAAGAACAAATTTCTAATGCTACATTTAATCCCCTCCAAATTAACCATGAACCAGAGTTTGTATTCTTGCTCAGCTTCTCAAGTTATCTATAACGTGTATTACTTATCAAGTAATCTATAGCTTGTGATAAACAATACCCTGAGAAAAAAGACATTTCACCCTCATGTCCAGCGGTTCTCAAGAGAATTTTCATGTGATGACATGTAAGATGATAAACCATTTACACTACTCCTAGTTTTAACAGTAAAAGGTTCTTTCAGGTCTTTGGGAGCCCTGTTGGGACTTCAAATAGTAGTTTTTGTGGTTCCATGCAAGCATCACTGTGAAAAGACTAAAGCTACCTGGAGCAACTGTCATATCTCTCTCATTCAGTATTCACTTATCAATTTCAAGTATTGCTCTATGAACATTGGTGACAAAACCAGTAAAGAAGCTGCATTTCTTTTGTTTATGATAGGAAACACTTTTTCTTCTCAGTCCAAGAAAGGTTTTTCTAAAACCCTGGAGGGAGCCAAGCTCTCATTATTTAGTACAAATGACTGTAAAATTCTTAGTACTTTAGGACATCACTCTTCCAAAGAAGGACCCTTGCAATTTATTCCAAACTCCCCTTGTGAAGGCAAAACGCAGTCAGTATTTTCAGGAAGAGAAGACATGCCTATGTGAACAAAGAAAACATCACCAAGTTACTACTCATAGATAGGCGCAGTACCAGCCATTCATAAACTCTGTCGATCCCTTTTGGAAAATGTCAGTTGAGAAGATACCTTTTCTTGCAGGGGAACATTACTTGTTCAAATAAAAGGGGACTCCTGTAAATAACATTTCGTCTCCTGAATTCAAGATCCAGGAACATTGCTCAGACTTTCTCTGTTATCTCACTCATTATTAACTGAGGCTTATGCCTAACATTTAAATACTTGTACAGGAAAAAAAGAGCTGATGGAGCTCCTTCTGTTTTTTTTTTTACACTTATGTGAGCCAATCATGCTATCTGGGTTATCAAGCAAAAAAGTCATCACCATGAACTCCCCAGATTAGGGAACACTGCTCCTTTTTAGAGATGGAATACTCAGGCAAAAAATTAAAAAAATCACCAAAACCATCCAGAGAATACGGGAATGGAACTTTGTAGAGTTGCTCAAACCTTTGATGATAAAGCACGTTTCTTCTGAACAGCAGCTTGGCTATTAGCACTTCAGCACAAGCTAAAATGCATAATTCCTTGCCATTCCTGGAGTGAGAGGCAACAGGTTTTGGCAGTGATTTTTCTGACTCAGCCCAATAAATTCCAGCAGTAGGAAGGGATTCAGGTGTTTTCCTTCCAGAACTCCAGTGATTTTGCTGGCAGAAAAGCTGGCATTTTTTCAAAGCTCTACATGCAGTGGAAGGTGGGAGGACAACCTCCTGCTTTAAGCCTCTCCCATTACAGTCTCAGGTGTATGAATTGCACATGAACACAGTGCATTCACAGGAAGAGAAAAGAAAGTAGTCAATGGGTGAAAACAGCCTGAGGAGCAACGGCTATTAAGATACAATGTTAAAGGATGCTTCAACAAAACATCATAAAGGTGGCCAGAGGCAGGCAAGGCCACAGAGCACAGAGACTGACAATGGCCAGACAAGAAACGAGGAAGGGAGCAACATGGACAACAGCGAAGAAACATCAGCCTTACAGAAGAACCACCCTTATCAACAGCTTCTTAAAACAATTTCTCCTCTGAATCCTCTGAACAGTTTTGTTAGGACATATGACAGCAGAATTCTCCTTACCTATAGTTACATTGAAAACCTGACAATTAGAAAATGAAGGCTTGTCTACAGTGCAACACAAATTTGTTTGATTCAGTATCCCATGCTCCGAACTAATGCCCAGCTGTATTACACATTACACTCAAGCACCTTCTTAGAGTGACAAGCATCTCATGCCTATGGCCTTCCTCCAGCCTTTCCTACTATCACTATACTGACTCCCCAGGCCCTGAAAGCTAAAACAAAAGGAGCAATCCTAAGAAGATAAGTACAAAGGAAGAAGAGGAATGATAAAGTCAGCAGATTACTAGCAACACATGGAAACACTGTCATGAAACAAACCCATTGATCATGCCATGATCTGACCATCCATGTTATGTAAAAAGGTTTGCCATCTCACATTTTTCTCCCACTCTGCTTTATTACAGTGAGAGAGGCTCAGTATGTATCTAACGTGTCTAAAGAATATCAGACTCCAGATGAACGGAAACCAAAAAGATTTTATCAAATGGAAGCAAAAGGGGCTGAAACTACAGGGAAAAGGTTTAATGAGTTCCAGGAAAAAAAAAAAAAGTATAAGAGACTGACATCTCTTAGACCCCAGAATAACTTCTCAAAAGAAACAATGGAATCTACCACTTTGGATCTATTTAAGATAGGATCAAGCAAAGCACAAAAAAACCCTGTCCTGCAGGGAGCAACCAACATTAAAAGAGAAAGATAGAACCAGTAGGTCTTCTTTCATCTTTAGCTTAAACATTTCTAAATTTATCATTAGAAGCTATTGCTATGGATTTCTTCTTTTTTTTTTTTAATCATTAGAATTACTCTGAAGCAATTGAAAGTGAAATCCTTAATGCTACAAGCACGCTGGCCTAGTTTTGAATCATCTTCATAGCTTCATTTTGTTTGGGAAAACACTAAAATGACTAAACATAGTCTCTATGAATGCACATAAGCGAAATAAATTCTTGACAATGCTTCTTTAGAAAGTTCTTAGCATGCTAAAATAAATAAATCCCTCTAAAGAACATTCCTCACCTGCTTTAACAAAGAGGAAAGCTGATCTTTCAAGGATCTATGCTCAGCCCTGACGAGCTGTTAGAAATAAGGCTGCGTGAAATGGTTCTGTCAAAATGCAGACCACATAACTTTCATGCCATCAGAGATTTTTCTACAACCTGGTTTGGGGTTTTAATCAAGGATTTGGACCAGTTTTATGAAAAGATCGTGAAACTAGTATAATAAATGACTTCATATCAAAATTATGCCCTACTTTCACGCCAGCGCTTCTGTATAACCGCCAACGATGGAGAAGCGCAAGAGAGGAGAAAGAATCAATGTGTGCGAGCAGTGAAACCTGAACACTTCGATTTTTCACATTCCTGACAGATGAAGCTTTGGGCAATTTAGTTTATCTGTAAAAAGAAACCAGCTGGGGTCCAGAGAGCCTCTGGGTTTGGCACCTAGGGCAAACGCAGAGCACTGGAGAACAAGATAGCCCCAAGACCTGCCCCTTCTCCCTTATCTGCAGGTGCCATAGTCTGACAGATAGCTTAGAGGCTGCCTTTGGATAGCAGGCAGGATGCCACCCTCTCCCTGCAGCCATACAATCCCAGTGGAATGGAAGGAGATGGATGGCCAGGGCTCCGTGCCTCAGAGCAGGGAGGCAGACTGAAGGAAGGCGCAGATGAGGCAAGAGGAGGAGAAAGGACAGTACCCCAACATGGCACGGTACCTGCTTTACTTTCCCAGGGTGACCTACTCAGACCACTCTCTATTCAAAAATGGGTAAAGACCCACATCACAGGTCAGATCTTAAGAAGCTGAAATAAGTACATAAGCCTCATGTAAGGTTCAAGAAGAGTTTCACAGAAGCTGCAAAAAAGATAAATCAACCCCCTAAAAATGGGCAGAGCCAAACAGAACAGGATATGTTTGCTAAACACAAATGTCAATCACAAAGCAGATCTGCAGGATTGTGACACCATATTACAAGCACAGTGTATTTTCCTGCTATTTGGCATGGAAACTTTTGAAAGCATTTTGAATTTAACCAGTAACACTGTCTAGTGGATACCCTCCCTGTGACCGGTGCACCAGCATCTGAGCCCAGCACTTCTTGACATTAATTTCTCCTTCTATCACTCTGCTCTTCAATTTCCAGCAGGAATTGCATTATGGTTGCTCATGGAGGATTTGCTGACTCCTCTTTTTTTTAATGAGAATATCCCAAGGCACCAGTAAGCCTATTTCATAGATGCTGGACAGGGAAAAGACCTAGGTCATCCAGTCCATGCCTTCGCCTCCTCTCCCTCCTTCCCTGTTCGGCCAGTATGATTGTTTCCTACAACGTCTTTCTTTCCTGTTTGCTGGCCCAGTAATGTCTGATTTATCCACTGCATAAAATAGCTGCAGATAATTAATTATATGCTTTCAGTGAATATACAGCAAACTGCCTACCCAGATCTCAAGCTCCCACACCAGCAGACAGGCGACTGAATTAATTTACAAAGCAAACAACAATGTTGCTCACCAGCTCCTTAAATTACTTCTGGAGGCCTTGAAACATTTTTTGTATCTTTCAGAATTTGGCTTTCTGAGGATAAGGTTACTTTTTCCCACTGATCCAGTTCGCTTTCTACTAATTTTCTGCTACATATTTTACTCTGTTTCATTTACAATTTAGTTACCAAACAGAAAGAACAGTCTTGGGGTCTAGGGGTGGTTTTTTTGCTTCCTTTTTCTCAGCTTCTACAAACCAGCCTGACTGTATTCTAATAGCAAGAGAGCATAAAATGCGTCTAAGGCATGAATAATACCTGAGGAAAAGGATGTAGGGAAAAAAGTTTTACTTTGGAAAACTCTTGTTTGGCATTTTGTTTTAAATACTTTTTTAAAGGTCAACTGCTCTTGAAGGACTTTAAAGGTTGAGTATGAGGATCTCAGTATCTGAGCAAACCAGAATATATCATAAGGTAGTGAAGCAGTGCAACAATGTTATGCATGGGGAGTTTGACAAATTACAAGGTCAGTAATCATCATACTTCACCTGCTTCATTTCTGCACTATTTATGCTCCATACTGCAAAAAGTATTTTTGCAATAATACTTGCAAATAATAATAATAATATTGCAAATGATATACGCAAATATTTGCAAAAAATAATAGTATTGCAAAAAAAATTATTTCCAATATGTGATTGCTGCCAAAGTTACCCTGTCTTTCTTGAGACAGGCACCTTTCCCTCCCTCAAAGGCATAACAGAAAAACTGTAAAGTGAGGCAAAATAGCAAACAACTACGTACGTCCCACACTTTTGGCAAGCTCTGTTGAACAAAAGTTTTACCTGATCACATCAGAAGACAAAGACTGCACAGATACATTCTTCCATGTCCAGCAACATGTGCCCAGGTCCTGGTTTTGGCCCAAGATAAGTGTTTTTAATGGTTGGGACAATTTTCATTCCAACTTTGGGGAAAAAAATCCGTTAGTGCTGACCTGGATCTGTTAATTCTGCCTAGAGTTAACAGGGATTTTCCCAGTTAATAGCTGCCCATGAGTTTCATTCCACTTCTTTATTCCCTTGTGTGACTTCCTATGTTGGTCTTTGTTCCTTTCCTGTTTTCCCCTGCACACCAGTCTCCTGAATCTAACTCTAAGAAAGCATGAAAACAAGCAGGTAAACGGAAGTATATGAGCGTAAAAGAAGCTAGTACCCGTCTCATTTTCTCTTACGTTTCAGCCTGAGGTTAATTTTCCTCTGACTGAGAGGACAGACTTGCATAGATACTGGGGAAACTTCTCATAGCCCGCGAATCTGAGGGACTGTAGGAGTTTGACCTGAAGAATAACCAGAGAGCTCTCAAGAAGGCACGCTTCATCCTCTTTGCAAAACTAATTAAGAACTTGCTGTGTCTACCAACTCTTCCTTTAAGCCACGCCGGATGAAATTTGTATAAAACAAATCAAAATACAAAGAGAAGAGATGACAACATTAGGTTGACTGACAGGAGGTCAACAAACTAGTTCCTATAGTGTTAGGAAAAGGCCTGTTCTTTTTACTCCTCTTAGGATGTCACATCTCCCAAACTAAACTCCTTCATTTGTGAATGGGAGACTGGTCTACTTCCTATCAAAATAAGCCATGCCTTCCGCTGTGCACTTCAAACCTCCAAAGGAGAAAGAGCTAACAGTAAGTTAGGTCTGGACCGGTAATTTCCCCCCAACAGACTGACAGAACACCACATATACATTGACTGATCTAGCTCTTGGTCTTAGTTTCTTTTTGGATCAAGAAAAGTGTTATGTATATAGCTTTGTATACAAGCCAGTGACAGGTGAAAAAAAAAAGTATCTTATTGCCAGTAAGGTAGTACAAAATACATCAAAGATACCCTCAGTGCATCCAAACCATCCTTCATGGCTTGTTTCACTCAAATCCCTTGGAAAACTTTCAAATCTAGGTCTGAAGCTGCCTAGCCCTAAACCTGTAAACTGGTATACACTAGTGCACCTTTGATTGTAACTATATTATATAGGAAAGCACATCTGGAGAGTTTAGTGGAGTGGCAATGCTAACACACCCACTATCAGCCTGTATGAGGGTGGAGAGGGCAATCCATGAGCTCCTAGGATCTTCACCAACATTTTCTAATGACATGTTTGAAATACAGACACGCAGCCCTTCAAGCTTACAAGTTTTCCACTTCAGAATCTGAAAATCTTTAAGCCCCAAGTCCATGATTTGGGACTGCATACAGTGAGACAGACTTACTTTTTTTTTGATATTGTAATCTGCAGACAAACTGACCTGTGCAGTTCAGATTATCATAAGTTCAATTACCCCAGCTATTAAAGCCAAATGATACATACACTACACGCAGGCTCTCTTTAACAACTCTTGCCTTTGAAACAGCTGAAATACAGTGTTGGATGATGGGGTTTAGTTTTTAAAGGCTACTGGAAAGAAGAGCTGAAATTCAACTATTCCTTAAAAATACACACCATACCCTCATTCCCTAAGCAGACAAAGCAAACTCTTATGATTTGCACCTTATGTGATTTGTTTCTTCTCAGAATCTCCCTGCTATCAGCCAGGGCTTTTGAAGCTCCTTCAAACTCACAAATATTAGGAAGTGCAGCCTGTGCTCTACCAGTCAAGGCAAGCATTTATAACATCACTCCCTGACTCAGTAATCTCCCCAAAAGCCTCTCCTCTTTTCTTTCTGTGTGAGACCTGAAACTGGCCTTTATTTTTAATGTACCATGAAACCAGGACCTGATCTCTCCCCATTATACACAGGGTCATTTCTGACACACATTCTCTTTTTGATGAATTCAATCCATGTTTCAGCTCTCAAGAGACTAACTGCAGTTAAAGCACGATCACAGCAACTGGCTTACTCTGAGTCCTTAAAAGTTCAGGGTTTCCCCCCCACCCTGAGCCTCTTTATTTAGATAAGGCTTTTTTAATTCCCTTCTTTTCTAAAGAAAGTAGTGGGTGAAAGGAATAAGCAGCCTTCCAACTATTAAGTGACGGTAATTGTTCTTATTTCATAAGCCTGAAAATCCTCTTTCTTTTTCATATACTAGAAGCCTTTTAGATCCACTGAGCATAAATGTACTGGATTAACTTCTACTATGCACCTCAGGAATCTCTAGGCCAGAAGAGGTGACATTAGCTTCCACAAGAAAAGGCTCCAGAAAATAATTTATGGTTATTCACAAAGGGAAACTCTGCAAAATCTCCCCAAAATGCAAGCATGCCAGCAACTCCTGCTGGGATCAGGAGTATCACTTGCAGCACTGCCTTAACCACTGTTTCACCTCCACACTTGTCAATGCATAAATCTTTCATTATCGCTAGCAATAACTGAATGACACCTGGTAACAGTATTGAAGCAGGATGAAAAACGACCTTAAAGACTCCCGCGTTTCCTTAAACCAGATGAATTTGAGAGGAGATTTATGCTAAATATTATGGTCAGGCTCATTTTAAATATATTCATTTTATGTTCAGAGTATTCTAGAAATAGGATAAGACATGAAGAAGTCCATGCCCTACAGTTAGTGAACACAGTGCTGTAATCTCATGGCTTGGTTCAATCTTCTTTTCCATGTCACATCTGAAGCATGCTTTGTGGGAAGAAATACACAAACTATTGCAATTATCTTTGAAATCTCATCCATATGTCAATGCTATACAATCAGACTGGGCAGCTTTTCTCACTCTTGCAAAAAAAACTAGTTACTTAAATTCTTGTCACTACCTACTGCAGTATATTTAAACTATAACAAATTTCTGGTTTTAGGAATATATGATAAACATTCATTCAAAATCTGAGGGTATCACAATCTCAATGTCAGCCATCAAACTTCCACAGACAACGGTCTGAAATAGAAACAGGTATGCATCTTTAGGCATTGTTTTTCAAACTATAGTTCTTGAGCCACTTCTAAGGCACTCTGCAAAAGCTACTTAAGAAAAGGAAGCCTGCAGCCAAGCTGAAATTCACTTTATAGATGCCTGCTTTTCCAATGGGGAAAAATAATAATCAGGAGCTGAAAAATAAATGAAAAAAATGCTGAATCCCCGTAATTCCTGCTGTTGCAAGGATTTCCAGGCATGCTGGGCTGGTAGAAAGCTCTAGGATGCAAGGTGTTCAGGGAAGCAACCCATCTGTTTCCCCTTGTTTATAAGGTATCTAACTGTTAAAAGCACACCGAGCGCCAAAATAAATATTAATAAGATTATAACTGTCCTTTTCATTAATAGCAAAAACATTGCTAGAGCAGAAAACAACATAATCTATATATCTCAAAGTAGGTCAAAGATACGTGCTTCTACATTTAAATAGTAATATATGTTGACATTTCAAGTACAAACCCTCATCTCCATATACTTGTAAGCCACTCTATTAAACCTGTGACAGATACTTACTGGGATAAATCCATATGGGGCTTTTATGAATGCCCTATTTGTGCACTGCTGCTCTTATTTTTCAGTTTTATTTAAGTTCGCTGAGTATCTTTCCTTCTAACTGTGATAAGCAGGCAGAAACTGGTAAAGCTACCATTTGTGGTTCTCTCCACCAAACGTCTCTCCAGAAGCAGCACATATCAATTGCTCTTTGTCACACAACCCTCCCAAATGACACTCCTAGCCCAGCTGGGTCACTTTTCTATACATCACTAAGCTGATGGCTGAGGATACATCAATTCCGCTTCGACAAATTCAAATACAACATTTAAACAAACTAGGCGTCAGTCTTGGGTCAGTCATGAAACCGAAATCCATTCACAGGGAAAAACTGAATCCATTCATCTTTATTTTCAGCTGTCTCCAATCTGACATACTGATGCCTCAATTTGAGTATCTGCCGCTGACTGAATATTCAGCTCAAGGTAAAATCTCAGTTGTACAAATTTGTATTTTCCATGCTTCATTACATACAGCATTTATGGTATAACATGTTAGAAAATACCTCACACTGACATTTTAATATGTCTTTCTGGTTTTCATGTAACAACGCTAAAGAAGGTAAAACATCTTTGTAACCGACTGTGCTCCAACAGAAAGGAAATCTCAGAACAGCTTTAGAGAAAGTTATATGTGCATACATATAACCATGCACATACGTACACTCATACACACAGAGGTTATTTTAGCAATGAAGGTGTTTGCAAAGGGATGCTGTATGAGACTATTCCTGGTTTTCCTGCTCTGTCCAGATTTTTAAATAAATAAACAAATGCAGTGCAGTGTGAAGATGGGAGAAATACTTATTAATGCACAATTTTCTCCTGAGCCTTCAAAGAATTAAAGTGACCTTCAAAGCAAATCAGATAGAGGCATGGTTGTATTCCTACAAGTCACAGAACCAATAATGAAAGATTAGCATCCCCGTGCGTTAGACCTACTCTTTCCACTTCAATTTAGATCAGAAATACACTAGATGACTCTGAGCTATTAGGGATGAACTGAGTCCCCAAACAGATCGATTAAAATTATATTCAAAACAGAGAGCTAAACCATGGTCCTCCGGGAGAAGCAAAAGTCAATGGAAATCCATCCTTGAAGAGATAAATTCATAAGTGAAACATTTATGCATAACTCATAATTACCTCCTATCTGTAGCCTGATACAGACTAATGCCAGTAGATTTTTTTGTCAGGGGAATCTTTAGCCAAACAATTAGTCAATATTTGGTCAAATGTTATAACGATAGGTTTGTTTCAAATCAATTGTACTTTTCCAGTTGGTCAAATTAGTCTCACATTAATTCATCCCTCCTGTTTCATCCTCAGACAGGTACAAACTTGAGAAATTCACTAAATCCCTAAATTAAGATATCTTTTTTTACTTGAATAGAGTGGGACACACAGAGTCTGAAGTTGTACATCATCAGAACTGAAAGTATAATGAACAGCACGGGGGAGGAAGGGGATATTTATCAGGCTAGCATCACACCTTTTTGCCTATTTAAACTACTGTTACAGTAGAGGTTGAAAACACTTTGTATCTTACTATTTGGGGTCTAATTACTCATCTTGCATTGAAATACATCACAAGTGTGTTTCAGAAAGGAACTGAGATAAGCGATGCACTGTGGTATCTGTTTCTACCCATTTTGTTCTTCCCTCACAAGGAAAATAGAAGCCGATGAAAAACTAGTGCATCGTGTATCATGTTTCCATTTGACAGGAACAGTTTCCAGAAAATTACCTCCCTGCAGTACAAGGATTGCTGTAAAGGAGATGATTTTTTTTCTTTACAAGATGGATTCAGTCATGTCAGATTTATGACATATTCCTCTATTGTATACGTCATGTCACTAAGCATTTAGTGGTCCTCTTACTGTCGACTAGACTGTTTCTAACTTATTTGCCATGAAAGAGGTTGTAGCTTGCGCAGGATAGAAGTGAGTACTCCATAGCATCCAAATCTCTGCTGCTGCTTGTGTAAATGACTTAACCTGACCTACATCAACGTACCTTCCCTGATGAGGCTTCTGAAGTGCTATACAAGCCACAGTAAGGACCAAGTTATTCACTTCAAAAAGCCAATTATTGTTTTCAAATGTTTCCACTCTCCAGATCATCATATAACCAAGTATTGTTTCTAAGTATTCAAAACCATGACATCGTCCCTCAAGTATTTAAGTGTATTGAGTCATCTGCAGCTTTGCTATCTGACAGCAGACTAGCAAAGATTAACGCCAATGACTACTCACAGAGGCTTCCCTCTTGACCATTGTACTAATGTGTTATGTTAACAAGCTGTTACACTTTCTTCCTTAACCTGCAGCTTTAGGAGGAAGCCGGTCCCAGCGCGGCTGGCAGACAGACCCCTGACCCTTTGTCTATGTTCAGACATCATTTTTGCCTGTGCAGCTGTTCTGCACTCTGAGGGATCAGCTGGCTATGGGGGGAACAAACAGGAGACCTATTAACACCTCCACAGCTCAAGCCAGTCTGCTTAATTACAAATTCATTTAAATTAATTAATTTTTATTTTCACACTAACCTCAGCTATTATAAATCAAGCCAACCAGGCCAGGGAAACATTCACTGAAATAGGAAACTGTCTGTCAAAGAGGTGCCTGATCACAGGCTCGACTTCAGCAATCTGTCACTTGAGAAACAAGGAGGAAGCAAATTACTTCCCATAGAAATTAGCAGAAAATATTGCCTTGATTAATTATGCTGGTTTAGAAAGGGTACAAAAGGAAAAAACATTATACCTAGTTCTGCGCTCAGTAAGCCTGGGTCTGGTATTCCCATCCATTGAATGTTTAATCATCTAGAAAACCCATTTTTAATGTTTTTGAACCTTTTTTTTCAAATGAAAACAACTCCTTTTACACCACAATGAAAAATAACATTAACATCTACATACCTATGAAAGTAGTATCTAGGCTCTTCACAATTGTTCCTCCCACTGTCCTCAGACTTCTCTGCCATAGCTCCAGGGTAAAGGAAAGTTTGATACAGATTCACTTGATAGCCTTCTTCCTGCCTTTTGCTGGTTTGTTAACATGAAGCAGTTGTTTATCAAATACATCGCTACAACAGGAGCATGGTTCAGTTCCATCAGAATTAAGTCTAATACAAGTTACACCACTTCCTCTCAGCAACAAAACAGGGGGTGGTGGTCATGGATTGTGAACTTTAGAAAGCAAACAACATCAATGATGGTGGAAGTATGAAAAAAACCTTGGTTAGATCCCTACTGGAGTAAAGGGAATAATAACTATTTTCATAAACTCAGACCATAAACCTGAGTTGGTCCAAGTATTTAACATTCATATATTGGGCACCACTAAGTGATAGCACAAGAAATATGCCACTGAATGTGATGCATTAAGTGTACACATAAAGTATCAGTTAATTTCAGACAGAAAAATGAGACTGAACCCAGAGACCTCCTACGCTACTCCTTTCTCTAATCAACATGCATTTTACACTCACTTATTTTGAATGCCAGTTAGCTGCAGGTAAGGTTACTTTCTTCTTAGGGTAAAATTTCATAGTTATATCCTTACAAATATAAGAACTACAACAAGAACCACTCTATCAAGTAAGATCCCACGTCTACAGAGACTTCTATCCTTACTGGAAACCATCTCTCTAACTGTCTATACTTGACAAGGGTATAGCAAGAAGACAAATGGTTTGATGCTTCCTTCGAGTGCTTTCCTAGACTCCAGCTATTTGTGGTAAAGGGAATTCCTGAGCCAGGAACCTTTACTAATGGTACCAATTATACCAACTGAAAACTATGATACTTTAAAGAAAAGGGAAGTTATCCCTGATGGAATTTCCCCCCCCTCATCTTTGGACAGAGATGGTTTCAGTAGGAGCATTCAATATTTGAAGCAGAAAAATGCATTTATTTTCCGAAAGCCAGAATGACTTCAAAGCTACTCAGACATGTAAGATTACAGCTGATTGGAAAATCCTTCAGCAAACAATTTTCTGCTCAAAAATACTGTTTAATCAAGACTGAAACCCCTTCTCAAAAGTGACAAGATGTGTGCACGTGCATACATATTTGGGTGACTGTGAGAAAGTCAATTAATGACCTACCCTGCAGCACACAAATCCAAGAATATCATCCTAAAAAATAGGGTTATTAAAAACTTAACAGTCTGGTGTTTCAAACATACTTGGTTTTGAGTGTGTTTAAATCACTGTTTCTGATATCCTCACCTATTCCATGCATACACTAGCCCTGCATAGTCAGCTGGAAAAAAACATTGAGCTGTAATGACAGCATATGATCATACATGAGGCACGATCCTTCTGTATAGATAGGAGAGAGCTGAAAGGCTGCTCATGGCTGCATTCAATATTTCAATAAAATTATTGCGCTCTGCCACCATTATAAACAGCCCAATGCAAATGCATGAAAGTGCATTCCATAGCTGCGCCAATTATGCTACATGCATGTAAATATGGACACAAACACTCAAGACTGGTATAAACTGCTAAAAAGCCCTGCTCTGAAATGCATACATACAAGCAAATTTAGACACTCAAAGAAGCCTCACTGCTGCCAGCCGCTCCTGGGAGGAGCAAGATTACTAAAGGTCAGTGAGCTGGGACCCATTTAAGCGCCATAGCCCACCACAGAAGGCGTAAATTGAGGCATTTGGCAATTCCTCAGCAAATTCGCTATGACAAGTAATGAAAGCAAAAAAAAAAAAAAAAGATAAAGAAATAAGAATAAAGAAATAAGAATTAACCTTTTTCAATATTGACTTTGTAAGTATGTGTTACATGGCCTTTTACTTCCACTTTATTTGATTCCATTTCCTCTTGAATTACTGATTTTTCTATGCACAAAATACCTGAAGACAAACAACGAAAGGTTACTGACTAGAGGTATGAAAGACAGACTACATTTTCAAAGGAAAACACCATGTTTTGTACGTAAACACCAGGGTTTCTTACAACTAGCTATGAACCCTCATTATAAGAGAGGAAGAGATTTTTTAATCTCGGAATATAGATGAAAACACGTATTCTTACATTTTGTGTTATCAAAGTATTGTAAGGTACTTTCACCTCCAGAATATTTTCCTGGTAAAACCTGGGTGTTTTGGGTGGTGGTGGTTGATTTTAAAACAACTGTCGACAATGGATTTTTCCATCTCTATGTATTTAAAGTGTAGAGGCCTGGAGAACACAGTAGTTAAATTAACCATAGCATCAGAGAATCATTTAGGTTGGAAAAGACCTTTATGAAAGAAAACCTTTCATTTAAACTTAACCTGCTAAGCCAAAGGCCAATTAATGTGTCTGCAAAAGCACACAATGTGAGGTCCTTCGCTATACTTTTATTTTGTAGAACATTAATTAGGAATAGCACCTATTACATTCATACATGATTTACTGCACAAATAAAAGCATTACCTTTTCTGTAAGTCATTAGGCAGATGAACTATGGAAGTTAAACATATTAACCAGCCTCAAGGAAAACCATTTTAGGAACAGCAAAATTCAGCTCACTTCTGTTGCAAAGGGCTTTCTCATATGATCTCATCCACAGCGATACTACATTTATGCTCTTTCATTCCACAGGAAAAAAAGAAAATCCCATTTCTGATTTGTTTCATGCTAGATGTTTTCCTCCCCTGAGGAGGTTTAAATACACATTATGAGCTTGGTCTAGTAATCATTCAAAGCAAAATTCCGACTCAAGCGCACAAGAGCTTTGCCTGCGTAAGGACCACAGGCTCGGCCTCTTGTGAATACTTTTGCTTAATACTGAAAGGCTTCATTGTTGACTGTATAACCAGAACATGCATATGTGCTTATAAATGGGAGGCATTTATCATTCTCAAACAGTGATGAGGCGGCCACAGTTCATGAAGCAAGAGAGAGATGAGACTCAAAACTCTGAGTTCTGTTTCTCACTGCGCGACAGATTTATGTGACCAAGCAACTTCGTCTTTTGCATTTTTAATACTCTATTTGTAAACTGCAGATGATATTTTATTATGCTGTGGAGTGCTTTTCGATTAATGAATTAAATTCCCTGATTGATCATTAAACAGAGACTTCTTCACAAATACAATCATCAGCATAATGAAATATGAACAAGACACTATTTGATGAGATACAGGGGGAGCAGGAAATCTGTCATTTAACAGAGCTAAAGTATTTCCACAACATAAAGATGTGGTTTAGTCCACCTTCACTAAAAAAACCCCAACGTGCTTTTTAACAACCATCCCGATTTTGTGGCCCTTACATAGCAGGCCAATTTTACCAAAGAGAGAAAGAAAAGAAAGCAAGGATTCAGGTAACTTGAGCCTTTACAGTTACATAGCCTCTCACAAACCTTTTGGGGCATAATATGCCCACTCCTCTTTCAGCGGCCATGTACCCCACGTCCTCTGAACTTACAGATGGTTTTGTTTCAGCAACACTAGTATGGCAAGATTGCTGCTTGTCCCTTCCTGTGGGACACACTGGTATCATCACAGCCCTCAACCCTTCCCCCAGGGCAGAGCTCCAGTGCACTTGGGGCAAAGGCAAGCTAGCATATGAAAAAATTGCTCCTGTAGCTGAGAAGTGGCTTCAGTGTGCAACTGTGAATCCCAAAGCAGGCAGTGTGCAATCTGGTCTGAAAACCAGCAGCCTGGCTGCTCCCGTATGAGGAAGGACCTGCTCCCCAAATACCGATGGAAGTTGCACTACAGTAATATCTTAACACACGGTGAACAAGAACAGAACACGGAAGAGGAGAACGTAGTAGATTATTCTTGGAGAGTTATCTTCCCCTAGAAAGGCGCCTGGGGGTATATTTACCAGAAATGCTAGAAGCAATGATTTTACTGAACTGAAGAGCTCCTGAATTCCTGAGCTGGGTGAATCCAGGTGGTAACAAAAGGTCATATCAACGGTCAGGAAAGACTACACAGTACGGGTGAGCTATGTAACCGCTGGATGCTGAAGAAACAAAGGGAAGGGGGCTGAATGGGAATAAACACAAGTTAGAAGGCAGGAAGCAAATAAAAAGTAGGTTATGAGAGCAAGTCACAGAGGAGCTTGGAGGAGATCCACCCTCAAGTGCAGGCGGGAATTCAGGTGTGGAACAGGAGCAGCACTAGTGCACAGCACCCCTAATGGGGTGGAGCTATTGCCTTCAGCTCCACAGCAACCTGCAACAGCTATATGCATACACACAAAGTATTAGGAAGAGCCTTCCTTCCCGCCCCAGAATGGGATGAAATCCTGTATAAAACTTGCTTGCACAACAACATTGTGAAGTGAAAGGCACTACTTTACCTACGTGCAATGAAATCAGCACTTCTTGGGATGAGATTGTCTGGGCTCACCAGCAACCTCCCTCCCCAGAGGATCATAGGACAGCTTTATGCCTTCTGCCATCTCAGAAGTGCTCCAGCACCTCAGGGGACAGCACTGCAGGGTGAGCACCTCAGCTCAACAAATCTACCAGGGACTTGCTTCTGAGGGAAATTGCTCATATTTCAGAATTAAAAGAGTGAGCAAGAGAGTACAACGAAAAAAGACAACATTTTATCTCTCATAAAAACCCCGTGACATTTCTGAACAGAGCTGAGAAGGTGCTCACTATAAAGTATTAACAAAAGCCACCTATTTGTAATAATTTACTGCAGTTTGAATTATTATTTTTAAGCTATAATGAATTATGAGCTTTCCTCAGGGTAAACTGGACTAAAGCAGCTGTTAAAAAGCAACCGAATCACAGTTCCGATTAAGCCCAGCAAACAAACATATTTCCGGCTACAGACACTAGAGCTGCTAGGGGGTTTAAATACCACTAATAGTTAATTTCCACACCAGCCTTTGATTCTTTTCACTGCATATATTTTAGTAGCTAAGCCATTAAAATAGAGCATTAATACAGACCTCCTACATTTAAAAGTGTCAATTATTTTTTATGCCTAAGTTTGTTTCTCTCCACCAATTCGGTTAAATTCACATACACTCCATTTCTTTTTGCATTAACACTATGTGTTTTTAGATGAAATGTATAACGCTTATTAACATAACTTGTGTTAGGTGACATTCCTCTATTGCAAGTTTAGTTACTTGGCATCGCTAACAGGGCAATATATTATGTGGCAGCAGCAGTCTGTGAGCCAAACACGTCTGCTGGTCACAAAGCCTAGTTCATGCAGACTGCCAGCCCCAGCATGGGGTCATCTAGCCTGATCCAGCAGCTCCTGTTCAGGTTAAGCTGGAGTGTCCCATGCTGGGACAAGTAGCCTCTTCAGGCTTCACCCCCATGGCTTCCATATGTTTTCAAATAAATCTTCCTGTCCTGTATTTTATAAATTACTCTCTCAAGACATGCAAAGCAAGTAAAGGCCAGACCTTCCGTTCTTGTCTTTGTGGGATATATCTATGTATTTATACGTATCCGCACAGAGATATATGGATAGGTACGACAGAGAGAAAATATATATCAATACAAAAAGAGGGGGAAAAGGACAGGTTTTCTTTTAAGGCACTGAAAGGACTTATTTGAATGAGAAGACCAGACCCAAAGCCCTCAGGCATGTCAGAAGTTCAGCCCTGTGAATGCAATGATTCCTGCAAATTTCTAAATTATAAGGAAGGAGCATGACAGTTGCAAACCACTTCAACATATTGCTAATGGAAGCATCTTTCATGCACATAGCAATTCTGAAACTGTGACCACAAAGGCTCTAGAAATACAAAACCAAAACCAATAAAAAAGCCTTCAGGTCATTGTTATTCTTCTGCATAAAGAACCCCAAATGTGTGGGCAACTGGTGATATTTGCTGTAAGTGATAACAAATATTTATGTTTTAAAAAGCCTCATGTACAAACATTATATTAAGTTTCTTACAATTACACAGTATACATAAAGCTGGCAGAACTGGACCTGAATAATGAGCCTTGTAAACACACTGGTACGTACACAGCTATCTACATTCTAACCTATGCTTCAGCTGAACCAGATTACATTCACTAATACACAACTACTGCAAATATTTGTGCTGGTGAAGCTCAGCTGATGCTTTATTTTGTAAGATACTATTTTTAGATTAGGTTCTTGCTAAGGAATCTCTTTAGCTACATATTTGTTTATTAAGTTGATCATTCGAAAGTTGGGCTCATTCTATTCGAAAAATTACATGGTCAGTAGCTTTTGTTTTCTAACTGCAGAAGATGCACTCAAATTAGTATCACACAAATGTTACATACTTCATTGAAATGTTTAGAAGTTCATGTTGATGTTAGTTATAGAGGCTAGGCAACTGGAATCTAAAAGAATAACAAATAATATTAGCACACCAGTTGGCTTGTATTTTCCAGTTACAGTACAAAGTGGTTTTGAATGACTGATAAAGCTAAAGCTCTTCACTGGGTAAACTGCCTAACCATTCATTCATAATTTTGTAAATTTCATCACCTAATTTATAAGGTATTTCACAAATACAAAAACAAATGTTTTCACTCATTTATTGTACTGGTTTCCCTAACTGTAGAGTGATATGCTGCTGTTTAAAAGGAATAGCATTTTATCAAAAAGCCACATGTTCTCATCTGTCCAAGAACTGCTTATTGTTTGAAATGCTTGGCTTGTTCCCATCAAATCAATGGGAACTTTGCAATTGATATCAAGAGGCAGCAGGAGCAACCCCTATATGGAGTTAGAGACTTTGTCTGTAAAACGCAAAGACAAAAGAAAAAATATACCCCACCAGGCAACCATTCCCCCATGTCCCACCTTTAGAGAAGGTGAAAGGAAGCTTTTCTGATGAGGAAAGCATTCCTTCTCATTCAGGCCACTGCGCTTTCAGCTGACAGGCTCCAGCATGCCATCATCTGTCTCTGTCACGGGTTCCACCGACTCCTACTGAGAGCCAGCAACGAGCATCAATCCTCAGCCAAACAGCCTGCCAGATATTTGAGATAGGAAAGCTGGCTTTCTCTACCCACCTACTCTTTCCTACAAAAACAGGAACACAGTAGACAAGGATAAAAAAGCAGCCTGTGCAAAGGTCTGCAGGTCCATCGCAGCATGAGAAGGTGAAGGAAAAAGTTATGTCAACAACAACAAAGAAAAAATAATGAATGCTTTGATGTTATGAATAGCTGCTGAAGCAGAAGGTGAGGCGTGCTGTGTGCACCGTAACCCCTCATGCCTTCTCCGCACACGTTCTCAGCTCCTCAGGGAAAGGTAGCCACAGAGCCACTGGCCATTTTTATTAGTTTCTCTTCAGCTGAACTCCTGCAGAATGAACAAGCCTTTATTTTGTAGGAAACATTTTATTAGAACTTAGGCAAGCTTTGCAAGCATGTTCTTGGTGACTCACCAGTGGGACTCTAAAAAACGTTTTATACCTCCATCAATAGTTGTCTTCATAAAATACTTTCTCTTTTTCAATCTCTACACAAAATCACATGCATTGCACCTCTTTATGTTTTCAGCTTCACACAAAGGAAACTCCTGATGGGACCTGACATGAGTGATTCTGCTGATATCCAGGAGTCTCCAGCACGTAACAGTCAAGTTCATCTGACTCCAAACTTCTTCATAATTAGGAAGGAAATAATAATACTTTTATTTTTCTTCAATTGAAAACCTCCTCCAATTACTGCAGGATATGACTTTTATCCAAAAAGAGTAAGCGTTTCTGAATGGGTTGCAGAGGCAGCATGCAACACTGCATTGATTCTTTGATTTGCTTTTAAAGCAACCTTTGGATACAGCCAGATTTTCAATTCAAGGCAATAGTCCACAGAAAGTCAACAAAACACATTATCAAGCACCACAATACAAGTTGCAATGCCCCAAAGCAGATTTACAATCCAGAATAAAAGACCAAAAGCCACAGTTGTATCAAAACACCTCATCTCTTAAGATGCCAAGATCACTTCTAAAATCCTAGCTCACACAAATAGCGAAGATGGTTTTTTTCCCAGTTTCCAGATAATCCTACAAAATCAGACGTATCCTACAGTACAATGAATGCATGAGCTATTGCTCACATGTGTTTGGACAGAGGGTGGGAGAATCTGATAGTCTGATCCAGCGCAAAATTCCCTTCCTGCCCTGAAACCGCGATTCTAGCCAAAAGATTAATGTAGAAAGCAAGAGCAGGACAAGACATCCAAGGTGCCCAAGTTAACTTGGAGGAACATCAGTATCCTCAATGTACTTCTGATTGCTAGCCATGATTAATCCAAAGCTTCAGGGGAAAAATGAAAAACGCAACAACTCAGAAGTCAAATTACTACACTACAGTGGAAAAAGTCCTCAGAAAGAGTGGACATCTTAAAGCGGAGTATGGAAATAATATAGATTACAAATACACAGTAGTTTATGAAAACTTGCTCAAACAGCATGCTTTTTGTTCTGCTTTATTTTTAAGGGAATTATAACCTGGACTTTTATCTCTGGTAGAAACTACCTACACAGCACATGTATTACTCATGAATGCAGTATCTTTCCTGCCATACAAAAATAAGAAAACAGAAGTAGATCAGATGATTGTTTCAACCTCGTGGATGTGCAATCTATGGATGCACATCGGGGGACCTGATGCTAACATGCAAGTGTGAGGTAACAGCTTGACTGCTACAATCACAAGACAGACAAGGAAGCTTCCCAACAAATGGATGACTGACAGGCTATATGATAATCCCTAATTATAAGAGAATTCGGGATAGATGGCATGCTTGGGTTTTAAGGCAGTAATTTAAACACACTGGCCCTGCAAAGTAATGATTGCACAGAAAAACAATGTACTCCTTTCCAAGGAAGCCCTTAATCCATGTTTAAATAAGCTCTATACTAAACAGACTTGTGCCTGAACACCTGCTTTTACCACAGGATTTCAGGCAGTTTGTGTGCTTTTCAATTAAAAGACTAATATTTAACTTTTGGGTGAAACAGCAGAATCTACTTATTCAGGGAAGAGCTTAAGTAAAGGGTTAGGCTGTTATCACACTGCAGATGTGAATCAGCAGTAAAACTAGAAATCCAATTGAGTAAGAACTAATGTGATCTCTCTTATACTCAGGTTTCAGATGCTCTGTGGATCAGCAGCATGGCTGCAGTGTGGAGGCAACCAAGGATTAACTCCTTCTCAGTCTGGAAACCTCCGTTACCCCATTCTTCCAGTCCTCTCAAGGATTCATCACCTGATACCCTCCTCTTCACTGCTATGAGGTAGCGGACATATTGATCAGAGACCAGGAGGACTCAGGACTTTCTCTGCCACCACTCTACTCTACACACACCTCATATAGGCCACAGCAGCTGTTTGCCTACAAACATGGCATGAAGCAGCTATTCCCAAAGGATGAGGATGATAAACTACACCTCTAAATCATTCTTACAAAGGGAAACACTATTGATACACAACCACTGGCAAGCACTTCATCTCACGTCCCTCTACTACGTACTGTGCAGAGCAGGGCAAGGTCCACTGGGCTGCAGGCTCTCTGAACGATCAAAGAGAGTGAAAAGAGTCCATTCAGTTCAGGATGAGATGCATTTGGCCTTGAAACTGCTTCCATAATTTCTGTGATGCTGCTAGGTATGTACTCACAACTCCCAAAAATTCAGTGATGTAAAGAAACATCAAGGAAACATTCTTAAAATACCGGCCAGAAGGAACTCAGATCATTTCCATGCTGTTTCTCACCTCTGAGGGGAAGGCTCTTGGGAGAACAACAAATATTTCCTAGACTGCAACTTCATTTAGACAGTGCTCATTGAAACAGATGTGTCCCCTCTTTACTGTAGTTCAGATAAGCTTTAAATCTCAGTTTAACACACATTATTACAATATTGTGACTACTTGAAGACCCTTTCCATGTAAGATCTACCATATACCCAAACACAAACTTTAAACAGTAGCCACATATTCCCCACGCTGAAAGTTAAATGCCTTTTCAGCAGTTGAGCACAGAGCAAACTTGCACAAATACTCCTCTTCTTTTAAAGATAGCATTAAATCGTACTCCTGTCTGAAACCAAATCACAATTCTTCCTTTCCTCATGAGAGCCTTTTACTTTTTAAGAATTTTTATACAATTATGTAGGCATATTTTACTTACCACGTTGTTTTTTTCTCTCTGTTCTTCTCTCTCTTCCAGCTCTCTTTCCTGTTCATTTTAAAAAATGTCTTTAGCTTGCTTTCTTCCACCATCTGCTGTGGTTTGTGTGGGTAAAGAAAAGACAAGGAAGCTGATTCCCCTTTTACTGTTAATTTCACTGCCAGTTCATCCCTTCACACAGTGTGAGAAATAGGACCACCATTGCGTATTAAATGTCATGCACAAGTAGCAATTATATGTTTTTCTAATTCCATTTCCTGTGTTAACAAATATATATTTATACACCCTACAGGTGACAGCTCTGGACATCTCATCTTCGCAGTCAGAGAAGGCGGAGGCATTTTGCACTGCATAAAAATGGCAGCTCAGCGAATGGTCTATTAATTTATGAAACAGAAGGATCATTAGCTGTGGTTAACTGAGATTGCTAAACAACATCCTCTAGCACGTCCCGCTTCCTACCCAAATTTTATCTTTTCTGTTTTGTCTTTTCAGGATGAACACCAGTTTTACAGCTCGAACAGTGATCTCGTGTTCATGGTTAATACACCTTGACTTCACTTCAAGTCACAGTCCCTCAGCCCTGCTTTACTTTTCCATATCATTCTTTTGGGAGCAAAACCTGGATTTTCCTAGAACAGATTTGAAGAGCAGCTTGTTAAAATAACTGCTCATACCTGTCATCTCAGCATTAGGGTTGCATTACCAAAATAAGAAATTAAATCCTGTTAGAGCTTCAGAGAATTCAAGTTGTTTTGTAACTAAACCAGCACATTACGGCAGCTGGAGGTGCCCTGTTAAACTGGAACTACAGCCTCTTAAATAATTTGCTTGTATTTCTTCACACACCAATAATGACTACATCGCACCATTTATTGTAAAAACAAAGGAACAATTCTATTTATTGTATCCTACAGACTACTATTGACAAAAAAGCTAAATAAATGTGTAAACAAAAATTATATACACGCACATACTTAAAGCTTAGAATTACCTCTTACAGAGCATAAGGGACTGTTCAGGTTAGGTCAAACCCTGTATGAGTGAACTCTGCATAAGGCTTGCAAAACATCAAAGAACATGCTTGATATTTCACTTCAATATATTTGCCAAACTTTTCTTACTTCAGCTTGGCAACAGATGACCATTGCAATTTACTACTTTATAATAATCACCTTAGAGATTTTCTCTCTTCCCCCCTATCCCCAAGAGAATGCAAGACAATGTTTTTCTTGCCTAAACAACAATTTCGTGCCCCATTCTCATTATATAGAAGGGGGAACAAAAGCAAATGCATGGCTAGAGGTAAGGGATTTTTGGTCTCTCTGTTTAGTGGTATTTCTTAGAGCTAAGAGCCGGTTACTTTGAAGTAATTTTTTCTGTTATTCCGCTTCCATTAAAAAGCAATGCCACATTAAAGAGAAAAGAGTCCACGCATTTTTACCTACAACTAACTGTTGGGAAAAATGATTCCTCAAAATTGGAGGACAAAATAATTCTTCTCAGGATTTCGAACTCCCAATGACAACTTTACTCCTGCACGTAAACTGACCACTACTGCGTAGGCTGAGCACAGTAAATGAGTACTTTCATTCTTTTTAATGCTATTCACACGCACAATTTACTAGAACGTAAGTATATGTATCAAGGCAGTGTGACTTAAGTGAATTCTCAAATACTCTGCTTAAAGCATATAAACTCAGGTGTTGGACATGCCCTCTAACAATGCATGTCATTTTGGCTGAACATTTTGAAGCAATCATTCTATGAAACCTTGGTGAGTTACAGCACAAACAGGGGCCTGGACAAGGTTATGAACAAACTATTTTTAAAGCTCAAAATCCTTTTCTGTCACTTAATCATCATTATTAATAAAAAAATATTATTCAAAAATAACTACAAAGGAAGTATCATGGGATAAGGTTTGATTCAAAAAAGCATAAGGACTACAAATACCAACGGCAAGGAAAAATACATTACTTCAACCATGTTGTTGAAGAGAACTGTCCTGTATCACTTCTACAGTTACTCAGGCTTGGCACAGCGTCAACTTTCACCATATGGCTTTTTCTTCCCTTGCTGAAAGTGAATCTTTCTGTCAAAGAGCAGCTGTTCTAAATTATCACATCAAATTTTAACCTTACAGTAGACAACCACTGAACCCACAGATTCATGACAGTGAAACAGTTCACCTCCTTGACCCATGAAGGATTTGTCATTGTTTAGGCCTACCTCTGCCCTAGCACAACAGCTACACCAGTTGTCAGGGTACCTGACGCAGGCAGGCACTTAAAGCTGACGCTACAAAACAAATTCTAGGCAATGAATTTGCAATCTCTCCCTAAAAAGACTGTGTGAAGTCCAAATTGTTATTCCTCTTGTACTATGAAGAATAAAACTGCAATTTCAAATGCAAGGAAAAAGAGACATTGCAAATGCAACTCTTGTTACTCAGTTTGTCACCCAATCAAACAGTTAATTCTGATACTTCTGCAGTCCAAGTGTTTCAATAACATCTGATATCAATTGCTGGTTATTTAGATGTCTGCCAACAGCATGTTGTGACAACATCTTGTGCTTCATGCTGAGCAGCGGCAGACATACAGAAGATTCTTGTTGTCTTGTAGTCATCTTTCAAGATGGTTCTTACTTTAAGAGCATTTTCGTTGAACATTATCAAAACTTACAGCTCTCACTAGAATTGCTCTCTATTAAAGTCTAGTACCAGCTGTCAGTTGTAATGCAAACCCCTGTTAGCCTTTGTAAGTTCCACTCTGGAACTAATGAGGGATTGTCGGATAGGTCTGTACACAGACACAAGTGGCAGAGAAACAGACGGAAAAAAGCATGTATTGAATGAATTCACACTAACAATCCAACCTTTGTGCAACAATGAGCTAAGCTGATATTGAAAGTAACCGAAGACAGTACAAGCAGAACATGCTCAGGATGATACTATTAATTTAGTTTTTAATCTTTTGAAAGCCTCCAAAGAAGCAAAGCCATTAAAATGAAAAGGTTAAGGAAATGCCAGCAAGATCCCTTAGGATTCTCAGTGATAGATACCCGTAAGATATTTGCAGTAAAACCCTGCACAAAAAGTCAGCACTAGTGGTCTTAAACATGTAAGTGTTTGAGCTTTAGGGTGAAAATTTCAGTGTTAAAAAGAGGAAGCAAATGTTTCATACATACTTGTTAAATTGTAGAGAGTCTCGGTCAAGACCCAGTATATTCCACTACTTCAGGGTGAAAGAGAGGAGTGTTGGGGTTTTTTGTTGGGTTTTGGAGGGCCTTTTGTTCCTTGAGAAGCAGTCGAAGTGGACAAAGAAGAAATTGCCAAAATATACACAATGTAGCATAGAAAGTGCCACTTCTAAACTGCTAAGAGATCTGGATTGAACAAACAGAGTGCAACAATATAAAGTTGCACTTGCGTGAGTCATTAACACTTTAACAATATTTCATTCTCTAAGTAAACCATTTCCCAGCTAGTTTCAAATCAAAAAATTCAATCTGAATTACCTAATCATGTCACATGTTAACCCTGTAGTACCAAACAACTTTGAGATGTATTATTAAGCTCTGTTAAAGAACTCTAATACAAAGTTCCTAATTATTGAACATTGAAAATGAATAGGAACTGTTATAACCATGTTTTATTTCAATATTTCTACTAAAATTAGCGTCATATCAAAATGGTATCTTTTTAAGTGCTTTCAGAATACTTCTGGTTAAGTTTCCTATGAAGAACTCTTGCCTTGAAAACTTGCATTTTAAATCTACTGCTTATGATGCACAAATTAGAAAATACTTCTCACATTCATAACAGTAAGAAAATGTTACAGAAAAAATTGGCTATGATCTTTCCAAAGTATTCAGTGCAACATAATTCTTCCTGTATGAAAAATAACCTGGATATCTCTGACATCATTTATGTAGAAGTTAAATAAATTCTAAGCGAAATGGCAAATCCTTCATTGTGTGCACTGTTTATGTACTTACAGAATATAAAGTGGATAAAAACAATGAATATTTTACAAATGAACTGATTCATAATTTATAGCTCCTGTCATTTTCGTTTACTAGCCTGAAAGATTAAGAGCCCCTTTTAAAAAGCATCTCTGTCGCTGTTTAAAAATCAAAACAATACTTCCACCCAAAGGGAAAAAAAACCACACCTCAAACCCCTGCTTTATAGAACGTGAATCCCTGCCTTTTTCAGATTTCATGTGAAAGCAAACTCTTTTAATAGTATGTGACCATTAGTATGTGACCTTCACATGATCAGATTCTATATTTTATTAAGCATCATTATCCCTTTACAGAGCCTAAGAGTTAAAACCACACACTTTTGTTAGTGTTGGCAACGTAACTGAGCCATTCAGCTATTTCCAAGGGAAAATGTTATTGTCTTTGCAGTTGCAGCAAGCACATGTGCCCTCCGTCTGTTTTCACTTGCATGGAGTAGGTCCTCACAGTACCCTTTTCTCTTTACAAATAAAGCTATCTTTTATCTATTTCACAAGCAAATAAAAAGTGTATTTACTCATGTAGAGACAAAATGGTTAAAGCATAGAGGAAAAATATAATGTTTTTCATCCTTAGTATTAATGATGTTTAACATATATTTATCCCAAGTAGAGCATTCATTCCACTGAAAGAATTAAGCAAAATACGATGGTTCAGATTTAGCAGCTGCGGATGGCATTCCTTTTATATCACCACAAACTCAGAGAGAGAAATACGATTTAGGATGTGCTCACCATATGACTTGAAGCACTGAATAATTTAGTGTCAGGGGAAGTTTTGTGAAGTCATTTTTCAATAACCAGGCACAGTGGGTGAAGTTCACCTCTCCCTCCTTTACCCCTTACTCCCATTCAATCTACCTGATTAATAGCTAAAAATTATGTACATAAAGAAGGACTGCAGAATTACATTCTCTTTCTTCATCTGGCTTTGTTATAGAAAATGTGTCAGTCACTTGAGGTTAAAGCTTACAATTTTATTACATAGCGTTACATAGGAAATTTACAATTTAGACTTACTCAATTCCAGCAACTAAAATTTAGAACTACACCTTGATATGACAGCATGCAGAAAATGTATCTTGGTGCTTTTGGAGTAATTTTGTTTGGGCCCAGCAATTTCATTTTACATTTGATAATGGGAGCCACAAAGCTTGGTTTTGGTCTAAAGGGTCACCTGTTGGAAGCATTCAAAGGAACATTCAAGCTCATTCGCACTCCCACATGGATAAACAATTGCTCATTGCATGTTTGCTAATTAAGTACATCATCATGATAAATATTGTTCTCCATGTACAGCTGGTCTTTCTGAAGTGCATGAAATAAACCAAAAACAGAATAGACACATTCAGGATGGAAGAGATTTATTAGTCCACGCCTGCCAGTGCAGGATTTCCTTTACCATGCGGTTACTGCATTTTTAAAACACAGCTTCTGAAAAGAGGCTTCCATTACTTCCCCAAAGAGACTTCTCGATCATTACAGAACTAAAGACATTTTTTCTGTCATTGATCCTATATTTTCCCATTTATTTTGATACTGTTACCCCAACTGACCAACTTTCACATCATGAGATCTATTTCCTCTCTGTAGCTTTTCCACATACAAGTCACTCAGTGGGCAGGTGATGTGAATGCTCCTTTCCTTTTATTGGACTTTGGGCTGTTCCCAACACTACACCACTGTATAATCTCCTGGTGTACTTGCAACTTAAATATCGCACACAAACCCCACTGTCCTTTACAAAAAAAACCACATTGTTTACTTTCAATATGTACAGAGACAGTTAAAAAGGATAAGTTGAGGTACGGAGCAATTGAGCCTGTCCTCCAAATAAGAAGGCACTAATAGAGAGAGGGAGTTGGGAAAATTAGATATTAGAGACAAGATATTAGACATGAAAGAGACCTTGATAATTGTTAATACAGAAGCTTAAAAGGAAGGCAGTTATTACTTTCTCACTACACAAGGACACTGGAAACCCTTATCCAACTGACTTTAACCAGAAGGTTTAAACACAGGAACAAGATATGTTTTCCACATATGATAAGATTTGCTATTCACTACCATAGAAACTCAAAAACTTGAGATATAAATAAGTCAAAAAACAGACTATAGGTAACACGTCACCTACAATTCATAGGTTTTCTTACAAGATGTATGTTAAGTCTTCGAAAAGTCAACAGTAGATTGGCAGAAGCTAAAAGGTATATCCTGGAAAGCAGCTCTATATAGCTTGTTATGCTTTTCTTTAGAATCTGCCACTAATCCACTGTCAGAGAAAGAACACCAAGGCAGGCAAACCTCTGATCTGATCCTGCTATGGTTGTTTGATGGGGAACCAATTGAAGAGTTATGCTTGTTGAATGGGGAACAGGATGGAGATCAGAAAGCACCAGGTTGAGCGTGCAGATTCAGCCAGCTGGTTTGGTTCGTTGGGGTTTTTTTTTCCCTAATTAAAACAAATTAAAATGCACTAATACTAAGAGAGAAGATGCTATAAAGATGTAGTTTGGCCAAAATGGCACGAAGACATATTTTAGTAAGACATTGTGAGGAAGAAGTCCTACTCAGCCATGAAATATTACAGTAAGATTAAATAGACAGGATCACTACAACGCAAGCACTAACAAGACTGTCATAAGTTTGTGGTGGATTACATATACCGTATTTAGTTAACTAACATACCTACTAAGGGGAATAAAAGGTATGGAAGAGCAGTTTTTTCAAGACACTCCCCAATACATCTTACCTTATACAAACCTAATCCCCCAAAATAGTGACCAGGTACAAAAGTCTTTGCTAGAGGAGGTGTTAAGCTGTTAATCTAAAGTATACTATGAAGACCAGAATTCCTCAAGGTGAGGTATACAATTTGCCTTCGAGAATTATGTCTACACACAGAGAATAAGGAAGACAAGGGTGGTGACAGCAAAATTGATCTTGCTTGTTTGACTGACTGACAGGTAGGTATCTCACTGCTGTACATGTAAAATGCTTATCAGGTGCTAGGACCCAGAATGGAAAAACGATCTTTCCAACAAGAAAAAATACACTGAGTAAAGCAAATAGTCCAGTCTTGGCTTTTGATAATTTACATGCAAATACATTTGATAAACATGTACTGGTTTTATATGTACGTGCGCACCACCAACAAAAAATGGCTTGAGCCTTATGTCAACGTCTCCTGGCTATGCAGGCAAAAGGAAGCAGTTGTGGACAACGCCATGATTTGTGTTGTTTGGGGGAATGACTGCGCCTTAATATATTTCCAAGTACCAAGAAAAGCTGTTCTGAGTGAATTTTAAATAGGCTGTTTATATACTATTAGAGAGCTTCATTTTAAACATCAGCGATAATCTCCTGCTAATCCTGAAAACAGTGTTGCGGAAGCAATCTTAATCAGCGACAGTCTGAACACTGGATCAGTGACAGACATTAAGCTGTTAAATGTTTTCAGTTACTGGGAAGGGAATATTTTCTATTACTTGTTACTCTTTCAAACTTCAACTGAAACTTTTTCTCTTTTCCTAAATGATGCCTTCATTCAGCCCAGCTTTGCAGCACCATTTTGAATCTTCTTCAGGTTCTGCAATCCTGACTTGGCTGCCCTTTCCATGACAACAAACAAACCTCCCTCCTCTAAAAAATCTAAACCCCACCCACAAGAAAAAACCTTTAAACCCCAACACCCTAAAAGAAGGAGCAAGAGAAGGAGAGAAGAACAAGAAAAGGAAAGGTGCAGGAGCTGCCTTGAGCCTGAGATCAAAACTGAACTGTTTTCCAACCTTTCTAACTCTGCTGACTTACTGATGCTAACAAATGGGAGGTTTTCGATTACTGACTGCTTTTAGAGTGCCACTTCAATCACACCACACTGAAAATATTTATAAATATGACCTACAATAAAAGTTAGCAGAACATTATATGTTAAATTAGAATAAACGAGAAGGACCTGTCACTATTGTTAATGGTTTCATCATATATCACTCCCTTGATCATCACTTGGTGAGGAAGGGTTGGGAGGGAGGAAGAAAAAGATAGTAATCCTATGGACTGGATTTTATGCCTTCCAAATCACATGAGATATACCCACATATGGATGGGAACTCAATCCCAACCTCTGCAGAACTCAGTAGGAGCTGACTTGCCTATCCCAAGCATTTGAGAACCTGTTTTTAATAAAACATTTGTTTTAAATGTTTTAATTTAAATTAAATTAATTAATTAATTTAAAATTAATTAAAATTAATTTAATTTAAATTAAATTAATTAATTTGTTTTAATTAAACTTCATTTAGTTCAACTTCTGCTCAGTTGCAGTCTGTCACTTTCTGGAGCGATTGGCTTTGTGCACTCATGTGTAACTGAAACGTTAAACCAACAGCTTTCAACCATTTACAACGACACCAGCTCTACAATATTCAAGACTATGTACAGTGGTCAAAAGAGCATCACTAACAATTTAGCGTTTTTAAGTGTAGCTATAGGAGGCCCTGGATATACCATTTCTGATTAATAAAATATCCACTCCTGGATTCAGCTCTTAACAGAAGAGTAGAACTTGGTTTTCTTACTATCAATATCTAACTGCAGAAAAAAGACGCTCAACAGACTCAGCTCCCCAGTTTATCCATTCCGAGGGCAAAACCAAAGTTAAAACCTATTTAAAAGCAAAACTACAGCAACAACAAAAAAACAACCCACACTCTTACCCCTTTCCTTCTACAACTTCCTGTCATTTTCTGGAAGAAAATTCACCTTAATTTGAGCAACAGTGGCTACGATTTGGTGGGCTCCTAGTATCTCAACCGCACTTCCCTAAGTTTGACAAAGCTTGCTCTAGGACTGATGAAAAAGGAATAGGTGCTCCTATTCTAAAACCAGGTTCAGTATACATGCATATGCAGACGCATACAGACACATTTACACCCCCCCACCTCCCCAGGATCTAGCTACCACTCCTTCCATCCATGGTATTTCTAGAGCTTACTATTTAACTTTTACTTATTTGTTTAATGGAAGACCCTCTGCCACAGCAAGCACCCTTTGAGGCACTCTGTGAAAAGAGATTTTAGATTCAACTAGCACAAAACTTCAAAATGTACTTTTCTAATAAAGGAAGATGTAGACCACCATAATTTCAGTTGATATTAAAATACGGAAATATAAAATGCATTTCTCTAACGCTTAAAAGACCATTTTTGGAAAAACCCAAAATCCCTGGCGTAGTCTTGTTCTTGGGAGCATTCACATAACCACAGTTGGCAGAAACCAAAAGTTTGGGGAAAATTATTTTGAGTATTCATGCAAATGGAATTTTGAAGTTCAAATATTCATTTTCCAAATGTATCTGCATTTAGGAACTATGCTACCTTGAAACCACGTTACCTGGTTTTTTTCTGACCGATCCCAATTAACCAACACAGCTCAGTAGCAAAAATTATACATCAAGCCAAAAAGCTCAAGGAAAAAATCCACACAAAAAATCAAGTATTTTGACACAAACAATGCATTGAGAAAACTGTAATCTACTGAAAAGAAGTCCAAGAGTGGTAAGAGAGATTAGATGTGCTACGCACTGTAGTAACTAAAAAGCAGCTGTTGACTTTATCAAATTACATTATTTACACAGATTTAAATAAACCCCATTTTCATGGTGACTTTATGAACTAATTTAATTCTGTCAAGATTTTGAAGAAAATTAACATGACCCAATACACAGAGTAGGGACATAAAGTGAAGCCCCTGTTAATAATTGAACTATGAATACGGAGGGCATTGTTACCTTGGCACGCAAAGCCTCTTTCTTCATAGCCAGCATTACACAAGCACTTCCCTATGGGCACTAGCCATTCTCCTTCTGTACTGCAATACATCTTGGGTGGCTCTTCCTCCTTGGAATGATTGACACAAGAACCCCGCACCTCCACCAGTGACTGGGAGTCCATGGGTACTGTATCTGGAAACATGGCGAGGTTCTTGACAGTGAAAGGGCACTTTTTGAAGTACACTCGCACTGAGACTAAGGCAACGCACGCACCTACATCTTGAAAAGCCAAGTAAAAGCCTTTCCTGCTGACAGGCCCCACCTCACGAACTTCTGTATTCAGCTTTAGAATTCGGTCCCCAAGATCCATTTGGGTGAAGCTCTCATCAGCTGCAATGGTGTCGATCTTTGTAAACTGATGCTCTCTGAACTTTACCGAATGGTCATCATCAGACTCCATATAATACAGATTGAAAGTCTCTTTGCAAGTGCCCAGAACTAGGGGGATACTATTACAGTCCCGCAAGGTAAACTTGAGCTCCACGTATATCTTCTGAGCTGAATTGCGTGGAATCCAGTTTGTTCGCAGCCAATTGTTTTGACTGTGATCCATAACATTGCACACCTGGTAAGTTCTGATTGGAGTGTAATGCTCATCAACACCACTAATCTCTTCCCACTGGAATAAGAAAAAAAAAAAGAAAAACAGAGAAAAAATGAAATATTTTAAGACCAATGATTATACCATTAAAAAAAAAAAAATCACATTTAGAGTCAAAAGCTGTGAAAAAGCAAAAATCACTTTGCTTAGAATCACTATAAAATAGACAGTCTGGGCGAGCTTGTGCTTTTTTCCTATTAAAGCATACAAACATATTAAATAAATACAGAATTCACCATTAAGAAGGCAATCTTAACCGAGTTATTTCAAGGTGGCATGAAAGAGAAGCTGCAGCTGTTTTCCATTATTAAAAACCTGTGCTTTCTGAAATTATGTGCAATGCTGCCCTTTCAATCGTGATCCCAACATGTCTGTACAACCACACTCACGTCAAACAGAAGAGGTTTACTAGAACAACACATTTTCACTCTTAGAATCAAGTTGCACTTCAAAGATTAAACAAAACCTAAAATCTTACAGGCAAAAAGCCAATTTCATGTAGTCATAATAAAAGGTTAGTTTTAAATTCATTCAATGCATGACAATAGATTTTGCCTCGGTTATATGTCCTTGGAACAAACAGTCAAGCTTAGCCCAGTTGCCAGAGTTAACAAAAATTACTGCCAACTTACCGTATCTTGGTTACCTAATTCCTCTGTGGACTATATAGGTTATGATGCTAGAATGATTTTTACAGTATACATACTCATCAGTTGTTTTTACATCAGTCATAAGCTGACAAACTTACTTGACCCAGACAGGGAAGGAATGGGTTTCCTTTTTAGAATTCCTCATGTACCAGTCCCTACCTGATATCTGAAGTCACTCTTACCAAAGAGGAATATTTACCAATCACATGAAAAAAGAAAGCCTATAGGGATGCTTAAAGTAAATATTTACTGTTAGTCATGTACCATACAAAACAAAGTGACTTGAGATACATCTTTCTTCACTTTTTCCCTGAATGCATGACTAGGACCAGAACCTTTTTGGTTTTAGGGTCATCATTCTTCAGCCTTTATGCACACAAAAGCTGCAGCTGTTCTATTTTCTGAGTCTTAAAATACAAGCTGAGACGCCTCACCACTAAAGTGCTAGAACTCATGGCAATGAATAATACCTTTATGGACTCACAATACTACTGAAGTTGAAAGAAACCCTTCCAGATCTTCTAGCCCACCCCCCTACTCATGCAGGGTCAGCCAGAGCAGGTTGATCAGCATCCTGTCCAGTCTAGCTTTTGAATATCTCCAAGGATGGAGACTTCACAGCCCCTCTGGGCAGCTGTGCCAGTGTTTGCTTGTACTCAGCAGTAAAAACATTTGTCCTTAGATTTAAATGGAATTTCCTGTATTTATGATTGTATCCATTGCCTCTTGGCCTTTCACTGGGCACCGAAGAGCCTAGCTCCATATTCTCTATATCCTGACATCAGGCATTTATGCACCTTTGTAGGATCTCCCTGAGCCTTATCATCTTCTGTTCTATGCTTTAAAGTTCACTACACAAACAAAAGAGGCAAAGTTCCTACCATGATAATGAAGCACATACTGATAGAGCGTATGGTAGCAGAGCAGCTAAAGAAATTCTTGCTGTGCTATCACCCATGTACACAGCCTCCACAAAAAGACCACAAATGCTGCTCCCCATGCAACCAGATGCAGAGCAGCTGAGGAGCAGCAGAACTTCAAACAGAGCTGTTCCATGCTACAGAAACAAGAGATGCAAGGTAGACAAAATTAAGTATGTCATGAAAAATCACTGCCACTTTGAGGGGAGGGAGACAAGAACTTCTACCAGAAAAACACCTTCCCTCAAAATCAGATCACATCAATGCTATATCCAAGATCTCAGCCTAACAATTATTCATTTTACCTATAAACCATTTGATACAGGACCTTGGTGTACTGCATAGCAAAGCACTATTTCCGCTACACTGACAAAGAGACTGAAGTGCAGAAGTGTAAACTGTCTTTACAGTTTCCTGGTTTTACAATACATGCATTGTAGACACACACACAAAAGGGTAAATAAAGAAACGGCCACATCACAGTAACATCTGAGAGTTCTCAGTCTCAGCCGACTTAAGGAAGTTGGATATGACTAAGAGCTGGTCTGTGCAATGAAATTGTCCACAAACCACTGAAGATGTGATTTTAAATCACATTATTAAACCAGCAGATAAAAAGCAGTATAAATACTCTTCCTTTAATTGAAACAACGTTTATTTTAGTTCACTTTACAGATCTGACTACACACAAGCCTTATCTCTTCCTGACTAGCTCAAGAGAGTTAAAAACACAATCTTGGATGTGTATACAGCAGCTGAAATGTTGCAGCAAGCCATAATATGCTACACTGCCAAAGTACAGTGATGTTCTGAGTCAAAGATACTACACTTAGAACTCATAGCCACTTGAGAGCTTGAAGTCACAGGACAGCCCATCAAACAAGGACAAGCTCTTGCCTGCAAAAGAAGCAGCTGGACCCCGACTCCCAGCCTCTGCCAAGTTCCCACAACTGAGTGGAGGACTCTCCTCTGACAGATGTCCTTGTACAAGCATGGCTCCTGAGCCAATAACCTAATGCTGTCACAAAAAGCCCTTCAGATGCTGTAATTGCCTCCCATGAAGCTGGATATACCTATTTAACTACAGGTATTACCTGAACAAAAATATTCAGTTACGACAACTGAATGAAATTAGATAAGATTATATAATGAAACATAATTTTATGGATATTTAAAGCAGCTCACACTGATTTGGAAGTGATCTACTTATTATCTTTTCCATATAATTTCTAATCAGTTCAACAGATTTTAGATGCCCAGTGGGAGACAGAAATAAAACTTGCAGAATTTAAAGCATCTCCATGGCAGATGTTATTTTGCTGAACAAGTTTCATAGCAATGTTTTTCCCAGAAGTTTCCTATCCAACATGCTCACGCAGAGTTGAATAAGGATGTATGAATTTCACGATAAAGGTAGCACCACTACTATGTTTTTCACCTTGAGGTTACAACATGCAATTATCACTCCATTAATGCACAAAGAAGACAAAATTTCTTGGTAACAATTGCAATACATGTTATCCCACTTACACAAACAACAAAAATTCAAATCTACCAGTTAATGCTGAAGCACTGCTAAAGGCAGGCACACCAGTCCCACACCACCATCGCTGATGGGCTTAGTCAGGCCCATCTTCGAGCTAGCTGGCATTGGCTCTGTCAGGCACAAGGGAAGCTTCTGGCAGCTTCTTAAAAGAAGCCACCCCTGTAGCCCCCCTGTTATTAAAACCTTGTCACACAAACCCAGTGCAATACGTTAGCTTTAGAGAGAGGTCCTGTCACAAAAACGTGCTGGCTATTAAGAGGATAAGCGGCAACAGGAAGCAAACCCCTTGTGCAGCATCACCAAGCAGCCTATTCAGTATTACAGTATTCAGGGCAGTTTTTCTTGGCACAGGCATCATTCTGACGTGTATTGCCAAACATCTAGCTGCAATAACAGAACAATAGGGTAGGAGATCAAAAGTAAAGGAATGGATGTATAAACAGGAGTACGTATGGGATAAATCCTACTTCCAAATATTAAAGCAAAAAAAATCTGTGATATTCCTTATAATAGAAGACATAGAACTTTCTTACAACAAAAGCTACAGAGAATGTGCCCTTACTGTACTGAACAAAATAAATACTCCTTTTTAAAGTATCCTTAGATACTTTTTGTTTCTAATTATTCTTCTCATTAATGTGTCTCTAAGATATTTTAAACACATAAGGAAAATTCTGACCTCCTGGAAGGTGGGGAATAAATCAGCTGAAAGAAGAGTTCAGAGTTACTACGCTGTAATTAAAATGATTCTTTGGATCTTAGGATACATAAAGTACAGCATTTTCAGTATGCAAAAACCTGGTCAAACAGGTCAAAAGGCAGGTAGCTATAATAAATAAAAGGAGACTGAAAAGTCACAAAGAAGAAATCAGCCAAAATGGAAATGAGACAATGATGATATGAGATGCATGGAAAGAAAATTTCAGCTGCAAGGCAGATATTTACTTTATAGAGGCCAAGCAGAGAGGTGAAAGGGACATGCTTCTTTTCATCTTATGCACTGAGTCCAGTTGCTGCTGGTTCCTTATGCTGCTCCACTTTCAGCTTCTCTTCCTCTCACCTTCAGCTTTCCAGAACTATTCTCATTCCATGAAAACTAGCATGGCATAGGAAGCTAATTTCTACTGAATCAATTCTCCTATACAGTACATCATGCAACCACTAGCATTTCTGCAGGAGCAAGAATGTAACACAATGGGCAAGAAAGCATCCAGCAAGAAAGTATGGTCACCCAAACTCAGTTACCTTGGAAACCCACCTGGAACTCAGAAAAACTATTTCTGAGGATACTGCATTTTCCCAGACAAAATTTCATCCTACTGAAGGTTTTCTAAGAGAAAACAAGAACAGTGTTTTTGTCCTACAGGTAGATGGAAAAGATAAAGCAGAAGGTATCAGAGGAAGAAGCAGAAAGATGAAGGAAAAGCTGTCAGGCAGACTACACAGCTGTGACCGCAAAGAAATGCTGCAGAAAATCTGTGCAGAAGCACCTTCCCAGGAGTTTGGCAAGACATAGAGGAGGTTACCTGAGTCAAGAAGGAAGGGAACTGACCCCATCTAAAACTGAGGTGGGAGCCCAGCTGAGAACTTAAAGAAAAACCTGTTCAGATGCTGCCAGAATAACTGCATGCAAGATCGGTACTTATACTGTGTAAATCAGACACCGGTGGGACTCAAACCTAATTCTCACCTTGATTACATGCTATTACTTGAGTAACTCAGGACCATGGGGCATTACATTTCATAAGTGTCCCAACTGGCATTTCTTTCTTTCAGTAGTGTGCAGCTACAGAATATTTATCAGCCCTGGCTATCGTTAGACTAAAAATTACTAGCCAGGTTCTAAATGCTGGAAGAACGAAGCAATGAGAATGTCTTCCAAGCAGTTCAATAGGCTGACGAATCCAAGTATTTTTTACTGAAAAGATTCACAACACTGTGTCAGGGATTTTATGACAGCAAGGTGGGAGAGCTGGAAATGTGAGGCTGTGATGTGAGGCTCTGGGTGCTGGGTTTGTTCCTATCATCAACAGGGATGGAAGGAACAGAGTTGTGACCACCACTTCTGAATTATCCCGTACATTACATGATTCTAATGTCTCAAGCACCTTCTACACTTCTGAAACATGAAGAAGAGAAGCGCCATAGCACCACTCCCTCCTCAGCACGTCATTTGGCTTTGGAAAGTGTTCTTTTGTTTGCTTTTCACTTTTCAGATCTTCTTTGCATACTGTTAATGACAAGAAACAAGAGAGTGCTTTCAGTGGTATAGAAAAATCTCAGAGATCCCTAGTGAGAGGGTGTAAACTCACACGCTCCTGTCATACTGACTGAAAAAGTTGGGACATAAAGGATTTTCTCTTCCAGAAGAGATCCAGCAGTGTGTGCTAGACTTATGGCTTTGGGGTTTTAATTCCATTTTCTTTACAAAAGGGAATGTACAGAAGTGAACATGGGCCATTTCCTAGAATCTCATGAGCAGTCTCACTAAAAAGTTCCCTCGCAATGTGGGAATCTAGAACATGGTTTATCTCCTCAATTCTTTCATCCTTCCTGTGGTGTATTTCAATTGTGTGTCTTTTTATCCTTCAAATAAAAAATAAATATAAAAACCTGGAGTTTACATTAAGAAATTGAAGGGTACAATACAGCACATATGCATGATTCAGAAGCCCTATGTTTTCTCTTGCAGCGTCACATTGCTATAAAAGCTCCTAAGCTATAAAAGTCCTCCTAAAAACACGGTTTTATAGTTTTCGAGATACCACTGGAACCCAGGCAGCTAAATCCAAGACTCCATTGAGAACTACAGGCAACAGTCTAACATTTGTTTACAATTTTATCTTCCACTAAGAAATCTAGTATGATAACTGCATTTCGTACGATTTGGTATGAGCAGCAGTTCAATTAACATCCGACTGCCCTTTAACATAAATTAATTCTAATAGCACATACATAGCATGTAACTTAATACTACATAATCGTTGCGCATGCTAGAACATAAACTGGGAATACAGAGCTGAAGAATCAGAAGAAAAATACTGAGTGAAATGACTTTGAAACCGCATGGAAACATCTTCACTGCGCTAGAATGTCGCGTCCTCACCCTCGCCGAGCAGAGCAGACAAATCATTGCTTATTTCTCAACTAACTTTAAATAGTGATTTTTTTTTTTTTTGTTGTCAGTGAAATTGCTTTTCACTGCCTGGGAGGGACTCGCATAAGCCTCTACAGAACCACCATTTCAGTTCTACCTGAAAAACAGGGTTTGTCCTAATTACCCTGCTCGCATACACTGGCTTTTAGCATTCAGTGCAGCTTCTGCGATTCCCTTCCAAACAAAAGGATCATTATGAAAGGAACTCACATTTCAGATAGTCAATACATGCAAGTTTTCAGCATTTGACTGACAGAATACCAACTTGCTAATAACCTTTTCTTCTTTTCCTCTTTTTCCCTGCTTTTGGTTGCCAGGCAATCTCAATAAAAAGAAGTAACCACCAAGCCCCACCATGAGCAACAGAAAGAATGAAGCCCAGTTTCCTATAAATCTGTGTCTCATGCTTGGAGACAACATGGACTCTGATGTTTTAAAGAAGTGGAGTGCAAAAAACTGTCTTCTTCATTGGAAAGATTAATGCAATCTTTCCCTCTTTCTCTCCTTCTGTGCCTTATTTTCATAGATCATGTAAGGACCTTAAGGCTTTGGAGACCTCTGCTCCTCTGTGAAACTGCTAAAATTCACTTCTGAGTTCAACAACTATTAAGAGGTAGTTTCCAGTTTCTCCACAGATTATGCCACAACGGTGGCAATGGCTTCACATACAGGCCAAGCATAGTATTTAAAACCACTAAGATGAGTGTAGACACTATTAAAAAACCTACACATCTACATATGCAAGCATGAAATCAAAATATGAGCTTCAAGTTAGGCACATGAAGGTTTTAGGAAGCACTTTGAAAATGCTGAAGTAATCCAAAACTCCACAATATATTTTCAATTCCTATAAGCGCCGAGATGACTGATCTGCAGGCATTGGAGACATTACTCTCTATTATCCTAATACCAATTACAGTTAGTATTTTCCTCAGCAAGTAATTTTAAATGAAAATGATTTCAAAAGTAAAGAAGTTACAGCTGGCAGTTCAGAAGTCCTGAGCGCAAGCTATAAAGCAGACATTCCTGGTGAAAAGTTCATTCCATGAGAAGCAAGAGATTGACATTAGATAAGTATTTGACTTATTATTCGATTATTCTTTACAGAGTTATATTTTTAGTGCCAGAAATGTATAAAAATTAAGTTTCTTATACTGGAAAATGGAAGTGCTACCAGCAAGCACGTAACCAAAGAAAGTTCAGCTACAATGACAACCTTGCCAAGTTGATATTAAACCAAATTTTGTATATTTGTTGCTGTAATAGGTAAGCATCCTTTACATTACACAATGCTCTCTGCTATTTGTCTTAAGTCTGGGAATTTAGTCCTCACTGATATAAGCCTTTCATTTGCTTTTTGGTTTCTATCTGACACTAGCCTAAGAATCCTTGATCTTTCTCTCAAGGGACACTTGCCATTAACGTGACTTGAAAGGCTGAAATAAACCCCCACCTCCTAAGAAAAATGCTTCGTGATAAGCAAGACTTTCAGAAAGGACTAAAACTGAACAAATAATATTGGGCAAAGGGAAACCACAACAAAAAGACATAACCATCAGGGACATTTGTACCTTTATACAAGAACACAAAAAATCTACGATTTCCTGACAATTTTGTGCTTGTCACCTATATTAACTGAAAACAGAAACCATTATAAGTATAAAACATCTCACTTAACTTTATACCATAGCAACATAACAGGCCAAGATTGAAAGCCTAAGGCTTCGGAATATTCACCACTTATCTAGATAACATTTGTATTTGGGGGGGGGGGGGTTTGGTGGTTTGATTTTTGTTGTTTAATTGGGGTTTTTTTAAGAAGTTTTTGAGCTAAAAATCTTTCAGTATGATAATAGGAAATTATATAATAATTAAACATATATATATATCAGTCTAACACTTCCTATTGCACACTATCAAATATTTCCATCATGTTGAAGCACATATTTGGGAAACAGGTTGCAGGACTTAAGATGAGATAAATAACTTTTATGCCTCCTTTTTTATAGTAGTCAGATTTTCTGTTGACTTTTTTACTGTAACATTAAATATGTCCAAATTCAGATCAGTAAGAGAATCAAGCTTTCACATATGTTGAACATGATTTTAATGTATTCTACTCAGCTTCCTAGCCAATACAAGGAGAAAAAGAACTTTTTCACTTACTTGAATGTAAAATTGTATTCTAGGACAGACTTCTTATAAACAACAGCCAAAATTCTGAGGAGTGAGGAAATCAAGCAGCCAAAATAAATTAGCACACATTTTAGAACAGCTTGAGACTAGAAATAAAATAATTCAAATCTGCATGAAAAGTGGAACCTTCCCACTAAGGAAAAGTTTAGCTAAATAGTAACAGGATGCAAGAGCTCTGAAGCTTGCTATTAGCAAAACCCGTGTAATGACGGTATCATAGAAGAATGCACTCCGGACCAGCTCATCAATATGAAAAGACTTTTCTCACAACGTCGCCAAAGATGCTAATGCAAGGTCCATAAATACCAGCCAGCTGGTATCAGAGGACAGAAAATCATCCACTTTGGGAATTCAAGAAACTGAGGAAGGTACCATGGAAATGTTTGGCTTTCAGAAGCCAATGACATTACTGGGCTGGTAATGGGTCTCTTCCCAGTTTCAATTTTTAGTTTTTCCTAAATTGCAAATGAAAGCGTTTTCCAATTAAGTTACACAAACAATGAAACTATCATTGCTATCGCATAAACCCTTCTAAGACACAGACTTCGGTACACTCTGTCCTAGTAATGCTTTACTAGTCTATGATTTTACATCCAGCAGTCATAACTGCTACATAAAAAAAAGCTGTACTGTGACAGAAAATAAGCATATTGTGGAGAAGGTAAGTTTGAAAGGAGGTTAAACTAGTATAAAATTACACCAGCAATATTCAGTTTAAGATGCCACCTGGTACCACCACTGTGGTTCTTCATTTTCTGTTCAGTTATGCACTGAAGTCTTCACTTCGTGCAGCAGCAGACAAGAAGGATAAGAAGGAGAAGAACCTCCTCTCTCTTCCTGCTACAGCTGCATCATCCACTGCTACTTACAGCACAATACATACTGTGAAAGTAAGCTGAATATCTTTCAAAGTAATTCAACTGCATTGCACCAAGGCACAACAAATACACACACATAATTTAACATAAAGCTTGACCCTTTCCCTCTCTCAAAACAAAGCCACCAGAAGTGTTGATGCACTAATAGCTCTTAGGTTTTAAACAGCTGTCATCTGGGAAGTAAAGTAAACGCTACAATAAATAGGATTAAAAACATAAGTGCAACTAAGTTATAGGTACTAAGCACGCACAAACACAATATTTGAGAAAGCAAGAGTACACACCATGTCATGGGAGTACTAGGCAAATAATTAAACCAAAGTGCAGAAAGATAACGTAAAGCCACCTTTTTCTCCATCTCTAATCGCTAGAGAGCTGATTATCTCCTCATAGAACTTGTAAGGTCAGCTGATTCTCATCCTTCTGCAAGCAAAATCCTCTAAAATCACAGTGAGGTAAAAAGGTCACTACAATGGAGAAAACATCTGACTTTCTAACAGACATCAGAATCCAGCTTCCAAATGCCCATGCAGAGCTTGGACACGCAAACCATTTACAGTTTGATTTTTCCCTAATGGATGTCTCCTTGAGAAACAGATTTCACTCTTATTTATCTCACAGGTTAACCAGATTTGCTGGGAAGTTCTCAACGCAACAGTCTCCATGGTTGAAATCTGTACCGAATGACTACTCACACGTAAGCCTTTCTTCCACCAGCATTGTACAAACTAGAGAAGTTTCAGCCTTTAAGTGTAGCTGCTTCATAGACGGAAATAAACAGCTGTTTAGCACAATGGGTACCTCAGCAAGAAGAATTTTATCCATGAAGGAATATGCCCAAGGCTGCGGACATGGTAATATGGTGAAAAAATGTGTATCCAGTAATTAAAATTAGAAATTATTTCACATATTGGACACTACACTTTCAGATAAAAGGCTCATAACAATAAGCTCCTGTTAATATTTTACATGAATAAAACCCACCAGGTCCTCCAGCATTACCGTCTGTTTCACCTAAAGCTCTGCCTCTGGATGTAGCAAGACAAGTACTGATGGCAAACCTTTACAAAGAAATGATCATGGCAGTTAGTCAAGAATGGAAAGAAGCCAGTTCTTCAAACTATCTGCTAGTTAGGTAAAACTGAAGACGCTCCTAGTCCACATTTATGCCGCGGTTTCCCAACAAGTAGAATAGGAACAAAGTAATAATGGGAAGATATATTAGCTACTATTTTAGTTATTACTTGGATTCTAACATAGACTGGATCATGCCTTTATAGAAAACATCAAAAATATTAGCAAATGGTTTCAGAAGCAGCAGCAAGCAGGTATTTTAAGCAGGAAACCATTACTTAAATAAGAAAACATCACTGCAATAGAGAAAGTGAAACACATTTGTGGCACAGAGGCACTTAAAACTTCACATTTGAAAAGCCTCTGCAATTTGCTGCTTTGAATTTGCCATCAAAACACACAAACACAGAAGTATTTACATCAAAAAGCCCAAAACAGGTGCATAATATAGCATTTCTTTGGTACAGACAATCTTTCAGAACAATGCATTTTTACACAATGGCATTTCCTACAGAAATCCCAAACCACCTTATGTTCTCCTATTGTCATTAACTCAACACTGAATGTACAGTGAAATTCAGTAGTGTTGTGCTGAATGTAACTGTAAAAAGCACCAGCTGGCTGTATTAGAAATGGCATTCTTCCAGGTCTCAAATGTCTTATTTATATACAATGGAATCCTGCCAGCTGTTTAATATTGAGAGCTAATAAATGTAATTGGCAGTACCACTGCACAAGGACAAGTAACACAAATACACATAAAACTACTTCCCAACAGAAAATCTGGTTTGTTCTTAGATGATTAAACCCGAGATGGATGTAGAGGTCCGAGCAAATTTTACATTGCCTTTTTTCTTTAATCCAAACAATATTTGCACCCTTTCTATGTGCAAAACTGAACAGAAACAAAATATTTAATAATAAATACCAGGCATCTTTATGCCAGCTGCTCTGAGACCATTGTAGCCTTCAACCAGTGTTTCCAGTAACCATGAATAAAGAGAAATTGACAAGTACAGTGTGCTTAGGTAGAAAGAGGGACACAGCACAAGCTTCCAGGGTGATGAGTAGCTCATTACTCATTCCATAGAAAGTGCTGGATCACTTCAAGAAACAGACAGTACCAGCCATCCAGAAATTGATACTTATTCCCACCAGCAACTTCTCTATTCATGTGCAGGGCAACTTTACTCTTCACAAGCAGACTAACTAGTGTTGAGAGCAATGCGAATACAATACAGCAAAGAATGCAAACACAACAGAGTTGGCCTATGGACGTGCCCTACTATTCGTGGCCCCGTTTCCAGCTTTCTGTCACACTTGATGTTGGCAAGACCACTACATTGTTGCCAAAGTAACTGCACAGCAGATTACCGCTGAATGTAGTAATCTTCCATGAACTGAAGAGGGTCTGCAAATCCAAAAGGTTGGACCCCTTCACAGGCAGCTTCACAGATTCTGAGAAAAGCCATAGGATCTGTATCCTCCAACATGATAACAGCTTTTAAGATCACAACAATGGAAAGTAATACTGTACAGCAGGCAGTGAAAGGCAAGGCTGTGACTCCTTCCAATCTATAAGACCTTGATTCTGTTGCAACTTTGTTCAACTCCTAGGCACAACCTAGATGGAGAACTAATCTAGAAATGGGAAAGTTTAATTTGTCTGAGTGAAGCATAGTTAATGCTACATAACTTCCTATGAGAGAAAGATTTAATTTGAAAACTCAAACACCCATGACAGATGGAGCCCACAGTCAATTCCATAAAAGGCTGCTCAGTGTAATTACTGTCATTTAGAGATATTTGGGTTGCTTTGGTTTTAGCTACTTCAGACGCCAATGCTCTTTTTTTGATATTCCTCAGCTAAGTAGAGTTCCGCACTCTTACATCTTCATGCTCCCATTTTCAGCATCATTCCTCATAAGAGCTTGAAGTGTCATTCTTTTCATTCATCATTTCACTATTTCATTGAAAACTACATTCTTCAGTATAGTTATTTAAACTACAGAGTTCACTATCATGAATACTAGCAAAAAATCATTAAATAGGCATATGCTCATGTCAGTCATTAACTGCCAATTCTTCAGCTTCAACTCAGCTGATGCGAGTAGCTATGGCATCCCATTGCCCAGATGCTACCTTTCATACATACCTTCAGTGTCCAGACTCACCTCTCCTACACCCCTGCCACGTATTTCAGCTGAGGCAATGACCAGAGCCTACACTGCCTCCCTTGCCTTAGCTGCACACTAAAAGCTTTCTCTTCCAACCTCTTTATTCAGGTGCTGCATAAGGCTTGTATCCACAAGCAGTGACCTTACCCACACAGAATGGCTTTCAGTCTGGTACGCAAAAGGTCTCATGTAAGGATGAACACCGTCCTTACCTCGGTACATCAGCTCAGAACCGACTAATTGAAGCTGGGACAATAGGTTAACAAAGGTCAATCAACAGCTCTGCTGTGAACAAAGTAGGTGAAGTTCTTAATACTATGATCTTCCTAAAAGTCATCGATAAACCCCAGCGTTTTTCCTCCTAACATTGCTTTTTCATTCCTATATAAGGCAACACACCCACTCTTTTCTTAAAAGACACAACACCTGAAATCCTGTCTCTGCCATCACAGCTCCCCTTTAATGGGGAAAAGCCAGAAATAGTTACAAGATGTACCTGAAAAGCATAACTATTGTTTCTTATAATCCCTTGGCTGGGAAGTACAGCAAAATTAGCAACAAATAGAAATAGTACAGGCATTACTTTTTAAATCTAACTATCTATAGGGTCATGAAAATTAAGCATATGTTGAAAACAAAGAACAGTTATTATGCTTAAAAGGCTAAGTTAAAAATACCTTTAAAGAGGTTATTATTATTTTGTCAACTACTGGGTCAAAAGCATAATTGTAATTATTATGTTTTTACTGTAATTCCATGGAAGTTAATTTTCTTGCCATGCAAATAGGAAAACTTAGTTCTATGCACATATTTCCATAGTTATTTTAATTAAAAACCATGTTTAATACAAGAACTCATAGCTTGACATTTCATATTTTCTGAAGATAAATTTGCTTCAGCTCAACAAGAAGAAAGTAATTAGACTGGGAATTCTGGAGATAGTCCAGATATCTTCTCAACCTCTGGCTAAGATGCTCTTAATTTCTCAAGGCTCGGAAACATTATTAAACAATTACTTTTCATATGTCAAACTGGGGATGAAAGAGGAACGCATGCCTAATTTAATATGAGATAAACAAACAGAAGTAACTCAACCAGGACTCTAACCAAAGACTCTTGAGGAGCAATGGCATTAGCTAAGCTTCACAGCTCTTTATTGTAGCAGTAAGCTGGAGATACACCATTTTCTAAACACTCTGTTCATTATTTGTCAAACCTGTACACATTGGGACCCCCCCCCCCCCCAAAATGTAAGCATGCCACAGAAATACCTGATTTTGTATGTAGGGGGGTGGGAAATAAAAGTAGCCATTGGGCAACTTTCAGTTTCAGTCTTGAGTAAACGTAAGATCATTAGATAGAATAGCTCACCAAAAAAACCCTACAACAAAACAAAACTAATACCCACAACTTGGGAAAAAAATCTGTTGTTCACACATTACCTACATATTGCACACTCCAACGTGTCACCAAATGTCTCCCGTCAATGGGATACATGCAATACTGGAAGTACTGTCATATATGAGAGAAGACTCAGAAAGAACCTGGAACTCAAATCTCATTATATAGGTTTATTTGTATACTTGCAAAGTGGGAAGCTGACAGACATTAGCAGGAACACAAATTCCTGACCTACAACCCCACTAACAAAATTCCTCCCTAAGACTCTATGTAAATATGAAGCTTAGATTTTATTTTCTAGCTTACTAAGCTACAATAGAGCATATGCTTCAAAAGATACACAACACTAATTATCATAACTATCAATACCTTAGCACAGAGATTAAATATAGTTCAGAGAACTACTGTAAAGTTAAACAGTGCTCATTAGCTGTAATGTTAAAAGTATTTCTCTAGCTTATTTTCATTTTCTTCAGCTTTATTTCTTCATCGTAACTAGCTTGGATGTAAACATACTCATTAGTACAGCACTGCAGATTTTGTAGTCAAACATTCAAAATCGCCTCACTTCTAGGTCCTGTTAAAAAAAGTTTACCTTGAACTGCTCTCAGTAAGACACTGATTACATACTATGAAAAGTTCAAAATGAAAACAACTGCACAGGAGAGAGGGGTTTTCCTTTCCACAAACCACAGTACTAAACATGAATGAAAGCCCTGCTGGGAATATGTATCGATAAATGTGGGTGTGTTTGACTTGGTTCTCTGCATGGAGAGCGGAGGGGGAATCGGACAAGGATTTCACCATTTTATTTATTTCACTGAATTGTGGCTCCAGAGGTTAAAGTTGATGTAAAACCAGAATTACAATGAGACCCTCTATTTGCCAACAAGGTAGCCCTGCAGTAGGAACCATATGGTTTTACATATTGTCCTGACAACGACCTCAACATTAACGGGTGATTCACAACTCAAAGGATGAGACAACCTAACCTTCCCACTATCTCATCCCCTTGGGCTTTTCCCGCCCAAAGGTCAGGAACTGTGTCCAATTATTTATGCTTCTGATAAAGAAGACTCAATCTCAGGACAGAGATAAGACCATCACAGACTCTCTATGTAAGTGTTTGAAGTCCCATAAAGCAGAAGATAAAAATTACGTTAGAATATACTTGATTAGGAAAGTTACCATATGGAGGCAACTGTCTTTCAGATCTTAGTTACTTGCTTCCTAGTGTCCACCTCAGCTTGTTGTCAGAGTGAAATTCAAAGCCCCCACGTTTCTAACAAAGAACCTAAGCTGTTAAGAATCTGCACCATTACTGGAATCAGAGCTCTCTCCTACAAGATGGATGGGACCTAGTCAGAAACCTGTCACATGAAAATACTTGCAATGTGCTTCAAGCCACAGGAAACAGGAAAAAAAAGGAAAATCAGTATCGCTCCTGATTTATAACCCATGAAATGCAGCTAGTAATACAGATTTACTGATACGCTATGAAGTTCAAAAGTGCATTTCATAGTTGTTTCATATTCACATGTCCCAGAGCCAACATCCTAATTGGCAATGTTTTGGGAAATGAGAACTACAGCTTGAATTCCATATGCCACTTACAGCATACAATAGCAGAAAATGAGATGGAGAACATAGGAAGCTGATAACCGTAACACGTGGAATTCCATTTTTGAAACAATAATGAAACCAATTTTTCCTGATGAACCTCTGTGCTGCAATAGCCAAAACCAAATGAGTTAGGGAGGAAAAATAAAAAGGTAAATATACACTTCATCTTTGATGGCACCAACCCCATTATTTCACATATCAAAATTACAAGCGCTAATAGTTCCGTCATGAAAATAGTAATATGCGCCCCATAACAGCCTAAAAAATACATTAACTGATTGTTTAATTTCATTTTGTCAGGAATTAAACATATTAAAAAAAGCAGGATTTATAACTAAAAACCCCCTACGACATATCTGCACAGCACAGCAGTTTTATAATTTAGACATTAAATATCCTGGCCTATTCTGGTCTGCTAATTTTAAATGCAATATTATTTCAGGCTAAATTAAAGAATGCGTTTACTGTAAGTACACTGCACATATTTCGCTCCATAAACAAGAATACTTCCAATGGGAAAATAATTCTGTTGCCATTATCGATACATCAGCAATTATTTACTTAAGTTGAATATTAAAAGTCACTGAAAATACTGAAAAGTCACTGCACTTTACGCAGAGATTTCGGAAAGAATATAATATTATGTAATTGTCTTAGAAGACATTGCTTAGACTAAGAAGTATTGACAACTATAACTGTGTGGACAGAGCTCCCAAGTAGCTAAAAAAACAAGAAGTTCTTTGAAATAATTGGACACCAGTTGTCATTATAAAGTATGTACCTCATGTATGCCTACTTTGTACTGTAATTTCTCTTTTATTAAAGCATTTTTCACTCTATGAAAACTCAGTTTCTCACAAAAAACACTGGACTGACAAGAAAAGGCAAAAGCCTTCCTCTTTGAAAAAAGGGAGATGAGAGTAAAAGCAACTTTTGTTATGGTTTCGACAACTTTCCTCTATGCAGGCTCTTGAATTCAAGTATAAAACCGTAATTTTGTTCTTGAGGGAGATTTCTGCCTTCTCTTTTTGCACTAGCAGGCCGATTGTACTTAGAAAAAAGACCAAAGCTTAGTCTCTGTTTACTCTTGCTGCTGCTGTTCAGGGGTTACATACTGGTTTCAGCAATGGTTTTGCTGTATTTCCTAAAGGTCGATGTGGGGAGGAGGGGGAAAACAAGAAAAGGGAGCAAACCAGTTTCCTAGGAAGATATTTGATGAAGTTTTTGTAATCATAGCAAAGAAACAAACATCGGCACATAATGTATGTCATTAATCACAAAGAAAGACTCGTGAGCCTCCCGCAGCTGAAATTTGTTGACACTAAGCATTCAAATGATATTTATGAATGATCCGAGTTTGAACAAGCTTTTCTACATATGAAACATAAATGCACGGAGCATATTATAAATTGTTTGTACTGCTCTATCTCAAAAAGCAAGGATACATTTTCCAAGCATAAGGAAGAGGAAAAAAAAAACAAACAGATTTTAGGGAAATTAAAAGAAAAAAAAAAAGTTAAAAGTATCAGAAACCTAGATGGGAGAAAAGAAATGGAGACAAAGGGAAGACAGCCTTACAAGACTAGGCCACAGACAGAATGCCACTAAGTGACAAGAAATGAGGAAAGAAGAACGTGACTGCAATCAGGAAAGGGAAAAGGATAAACAATTAGATGAAATCCAGTGCAGAAGCAGGTATGGTTCAGAAACTGTTATGAACAAAGGAGTTGAGGAAAGAGAGCTCTAATTCCATCAATTCACAAAAGTGAGAGACTAAGAGAGAAACAAAAAATGAGAATTGGGAAAAAAGCAGGCATTGCAAACATAAAGGTGGTAGTTTGTACAGAAGCTATGGCCAGCCACTTGGGAGTGTAGGGAAGAAGCAGACACACAGGTCTGGATGGGCAAGTACGTACAATGAAGGTAAGAAAGAACGATGAGCGAATTCATGCAGCTTTCCGAAAGGTAGGGAGGCAATTCCTAATTGAATCAGAGGGCTGTGAAGGTGACAGAATATGGAAGCAATACGCTCAACGTTCTTTGGAGCCAAGCTGTAGTCTGACTACAGCAAACTGGATACCTCCACATGAAGAGCATGGCAATTTAGCAAAGAATGGCAATTTTGCAGGATTCAAGATGGGACGTTTTGGACATTAGTTTGGGTGGTTTTAAAGACTGTCTACCACAATGTAGGTATAAAATAAAATTACTTACTGTCGAGACACTGTTCCTTCAGAAATAACCACTGCCTACTGCAACACTAAGCTTAAATTAAAACCAAACTAAAAAAACCCAAACACCAACCAAAACATACCCTGCCAAAATATACTCTGATATCTTTTCCTTGTGAAGAGTATAGAAGCGTGCGTGTGATCTCTGACCACCACACAGGAAACCTGACTGAACTTGTACATAAAGTGAAGTCATGGCTCTGCAACAGCCTAACTGCTGATTCTGCTCTGCCCTACTCCTACCTTCTCTTCTACTTCCTGCCTTTGTGTTTAAGCGACAACGCAGGGAGCTGGTACTGGGAAAAATCCATCTGAACGTCAACCTGGCAAAACCACACCAAAAACAGACCAAAGGAAGAAAAACCACCACTAAGCCCTAAAAAAGTCACAAGGGCAGCTACTAATACTACAATCAACGGTCACAAAGTGTTCATCCAAGTTCCAAGGCTGGGGCACTAGCAGAGGCATGAGGAATAGGGAAGGCCTGAGGAACCACAGGCTGATAAGTGATCACTGGGAAGGTGACCAAACAACTAATCCAGGGAACCATTGCAGGCACAGAAGGAAAAGGTAATCATCAGGAAGAGTCAGCATGGCTTCAGCAAAAGGAAGTCATGCTTGACCCACTTGATAAATTTCTATGATGAAATGACTGGCCGAGCAGAGAGCAATGTATATTGTCTACCTGGGCTTCGGGAAAGCTTTAGACGCTTTTCCCATAACACACTCATAGAGAAACTGACGAAGTATAGGCTAGATGAGCAGACAGTGAGGGGGACTGAAACTGCCTGATCACCCAAATTCAGAAGGTTGTGATCAGTGGCACAAAATCTAGCTAGAAGTCAATAACTAGCAGTGTGCCCCAAAGCATCAACAGTGGGTCCAATCCTGTTCAACGCCTTTATTAATGATCTGAGCATACCCTCAACAAATCTGCTGATGAGATTTAACTGGGAGGAATGACTAATATGCCACTGAGGGTTGTGCTGCCACTCAGGAGGACCTCAACAAGCTGGAGAAGTGGTCTGACAAGAGCCTCATGAAGTTCAGTAAAGGAAAGTACGAAGGCCTGCAGATGGGGAGGAACCAGATACTTGGAACTTCTACTTTGCAAAATTGGAATCCCTGCACATAAGCACATCATCAGCCCAGCATGACCCAAACATAAGCAGCTAACTTTGGTAAAAAGACCACATGCTTGCTTTCTGGATTACTTCCCTTCTACACTGGCACCACCCCATACATTGCAGCAAAGAGTTTATAATGGATCCAGTACTGCTGGTTTCTTGCATAATTTAGAGAGCAACCCCATTCTGATTCTCAGAAGAGCATCCTGCATCTGGCACAAACCATATGACCATGAAAGCAAAGCTGTCTGTCTCAGCAATAGTACCAGCAAGCACAGCACAAACCTCAGTAAAACAGTACAGTCTGCAGGTAAGATAAGGTTAAACTGGTAACTTTGTATCTGCACTTTAGAGCATCTGCATGCATACAGGTCAGGTCAGGTCACAAAGTTTCTTCTTTAAATTATGATGAGAGAACTGTGATCTAAACCAAGGATTAGAAACAAGAGTCTGTACAGAATACCTGTGCAAGGTCTTTTCTTCTTGCATAAAAGCATTTCCACAGACACCTCCTGTGATCTCTCGGACCTCATCAACAATATTTTCAGTTCCACAAGCCTGTACCCTAAGGGCTCATCTCCTTCATCTCATCAGCAGGGAAGGTGTTCTCACTTCATAATAGAATCAAAATTTCTGTTAACTCTTTCCAGGCTATACTTGGCAGTCATTCATTCAAACAGTCCTAATTTAGCCATGACAGATACTTTGGGGTGACTGCACTCATGTGATCCAAGTTGGGAAGAATGAAATGAGATTTCATTTAATTTCTCATTCATTACTCTAAAGAACAGTATAAACAAGCATGTCCAGCTGTTCTCCGTATTTAGACAATTTAGTCTTTAATAGATTTCTGCGGTTGTTGGCATACACAGGGTAACTGAGAGATGTGAGAACCTTTGGATTTGGGTTTTTTGTTAAAAGGACAAGATCAAGAATCTTTTACAAATAGAAAGAGGCACTTCTCTGCATAACACTAGAAGAAAAATCCCACAAATCACTACTGTGGGTTGACAAACTCATGTCATCGGCAATACAGACAACCAACTGCTTTGGTGGAGAAACGTGCAAGAGACAAAGACTGACAGCAACATGCAGTGATGAGCAGACTTCTGTTCACTCTGGGATGAGGTAGCTGAGGTGAGTACTAAAGAAATACTTAAATACTTTATTATTTTATTAATTTTTTAACTGGGGGAAGAGAAAGATGATAACCACATCAGAGTGGTAGAAATCCTCTCAGTAAAACAGAGGTGTGACTAAGGGTGAGAAGTTGAAAAGGAGTTGGAACATATGAATAATAGTCATGTAAGACAACTGCATGCTAACACACGCCCCATGATCACATGCTTCATTCTAAGAAGTCCAGCTCATTGTCTTACAGACAGCATGTGAAACAAGAATCAATACTCAACAGCCCTCAGCCCTGCAGAATCACCATCCAGGAAGCAAGCAATTTAAAAAATCATAATGAAAGAGATGATATTCCTTACAGGAAAGACCAATCCCCATCACCACGTGAATCCGTGGAGGGCAATGCTATACATGTACTGAAATTATCCTTTGCATCAAATCTGATAACGCACCACTGCACACTATGCAGCTGTATGAAAAAAGTCTTGCTGAGTTATTGCAATATTGAAAATGTGTACTGGCAGGAAAGTACCTTGAATTATCCACCTCATACCAAGCCTGGGAGAAAGCACGGTACAGAACTAGCAGCTAAAACTGCTAGGAGGAAAACAGCCTGTGCCATTTTTGTTCAGGCCGTCTTGTCACTATAGAAAGCCCTTTTTTTCCCCGTATCACTCCTGAACCATTTGGAGGTCACTTCCCCTTTATTTCATATCTAAAAGTGTAGCAGATCATGAAGAGTATTTAAAAAGCTGCAGTACAGTATTTTTAGGTACTCAAACAACATTTCGTTTGGCATACAGCACTTGCTCCTGCGCTTTACATCTTTTAACAGTCAGAATAACAACCAACAAATCTCTGACAATGAACAATGTAAATACCCTGGCATGTAACTATGCTAGCTAAAAATTAATTTCTACACCTTCAAAACAATCTTATTCTCTACATTGATGCACTCAAATATATATCTGTGTAAAAGCAATCTGTCTCTCAGAATTACTTAAGATCCATATTAGTATTCCTGGGTTATAGTCATAAAATACAGCACTAACTTAAACCCAAAGATTTAGTTAGAATTACAATTATTTACAATGTACTAAATGACTAAAAGAGATGTACGCAATAAAGAATATAGACAGATCGGTTGTGGAAAATGAAGAATTCTTAGTAAGTATCTATCCTACAAAGTAGGTCACAGAAAGAACGAAAAAGGAAACTTAAATGCTCCTGACAGTGAGATAATGGCACTTTTTTTGCAGGAGATAAGTTCAAGAAAAACTATTTTTATTGCTACGTTTATTACTTGAAAAGGGGTAGTACTAAGAAGGCACAATCCCATTGTGCAAGGTGTAATAGGAATAGGTAAGAATGACTCACGTCTGGCCAGAAAAAGCATTCAGTCTGAATAGCAGATGCTATTTTATAAGTCCCACGCCTTTCTGCAACGAATTATCACAGCAAGAAGGATACAACACATCTCAAAACAGAAGTTCGTGTTTTACCAGTCTAAGTGTCCTGGCATACAGTAAGTGTACTGTCCTAGTTTAATGTAACTACAAATCGGAAAACTCAAGGGGACATTTCCTTCGCATTTGAATGCAAATGTTTGTACGTACAAATGGACAAAGTCAGCTTTTATGCCACTATTTTCTGAACACTGGGACTTTAGCTAGAAAGACGTAGCTGGATAAAGTTTGCCTGAAACCATCTTTCTGCTTGTGCTACCAGCACTTCCCAACCAATACTCAGCTAACAGAAAATACACACTACGACTAATTCCAGTGAAATTTTTCACTCAGACAACTTACTGCTAAAACCAAAAAGCTGATCCTGTTTGGGGACAATCAAAGCTATTCACAGATTCTGGGCACTAGCTTTGATTGAAGTAGTGGAGAAAAGTTGCGACAAAACATCAACATAACATGTTGTGAAAAAGCATTGCTTGCTTTCACTTTAAATGAATGAATAAAGCACATTACAAGCATTTATACAAGAAAAAATTGTAACATAATGCAGGAAGTAACATATAGTAGGTATTTTCTTTGCCTAACAGCTTTGTATCAGATCACTCTTTCACTACTCCATTTATTTTCCAATGAAGAACTGGTTTCTTTAGCAGTAAGTTCTTTGGTATTCTGTTATCTTTGCTTTGTTTCTCCTTAGCTGCTCTTTCTCTCTAAGGAGAGGAGCGTGGGGCAAGCATAACTCAGCAGCCCTCAAATGATATGAAACATTTGCCTGTTCACTCAGACAGCAAAGCTCCTTTAAGTACACTTTGCATAAACAGACCTCTAACAGCCTTGCAATTATCAATCATTTGAATCAAGTGACCAAAGCAAAGGTTAACCTGGAGTAAAAGAAAGCATGGCAACTAATTAATATGTCAAAGTATCACTCTGCTAAAAGAGTTAATGAAGCTTATGAAGGACACATGTGTGCCTTTTGTTGCCCTGGCCTGCCTCTGCAGCACGGCGCAGCTGAGTTAGGTTAAATTGCATGTTACTTATCAGGCAGCCACTGGGATACGGGCGTTCTCTCCAGCACCCTGCCTTGGCCCTGAACTGCAAGCCAAAGTGTTTAGGCAGCAGTGATAGCTGAGGAGGGTGAGCCCCACAATGGGCTCCTAACATGGCAATGAAGACCAGGGGTACAGGATGGATGACAAGGTTTTTCTGTTGAGATTCATATTAAAAGCCATCAACAAGATAAAAACCCCACACTACTATCAAAAAGCCCATCCACACACCACCATCCTCAATGCCTATGCAGCTGTTAGCATGTGTAAGAAGATGCTAATCACCTCCAACCCAAACTATGATTACCATACTCAGTCCACAGACAGTGACAACTTCAGAAACTAGCAATAAAATAGATTTACCCATTACAAAGAGAACCTTTTCACATGCTCCTCCTCAAAGAAGTTCCTAATGTGTGCTAGGCTTCCCCCTGGAAAGACCAGTTCACAGTCCAGTCCTGTTGCCTCAGGGAAATTATTCTTCTCTTTGTTTGGGAAATCAATACACTGTAAAATAAAAATTATCTGGTAACTTCAATTTACATGAAAATCTACACCCAAATATTAGCCTACCGCAAAACCAAACCTGTATGACATACAGCACATAAATGCGATTTGGGAAGAGGAATTTTATAGGTAAAGAGAGAGTAACTTTGGCTTCTGTGAGTATGTAAAAATCCAGTTAGTTTTAGGACCACTGGATAGTCTTTAAAGGATAAATTATTTACATATCTTGGCCTGTTAATCTTCCCATTTTCATTACATTTAAAATTCTACCTTTTGTAAGGTGTTTTTTTAATTACTGAAAATTTAAAAACAATTATTTCCCCTGAACTTGGGGTTCAGACCTTTTCTCCAGAAAGAAAATTAGGCCTATACAGCTCTAAGCTATCAAATCCTTGCAGTATCACTCCTTCCATAGGAAGGAGATAAAGACAAATCAAGAATTAAACACCTAGTACGGTAAGTTCAAAGCAACACACAAAAAAGCCCCCAAAGAAGCATTCTGTCTCTTCTTATTCAGCATCACAGGGCTCACTCCCTTCCCTCAGAAGGCATCAAGCATCCTGTTTAGTTCCCATTTGATCATTTCCAGCACTTGAGTCTTTTTCCACAGATGTCTGCACTTCACTGTGACACCGTGAAATCAAACCTGCCAGGCTTTTACCTGCAAATAACATTACTCAGGACAGCAGGCATTCCCATGTCATTTTCATGCTTTAATTACCAGGAGTATCAATTGGTCTTATTAATCATCAACCAAGAAATCCACATTCGCAGGAATTTGACCTATTGACAAATTAAAGATAAATATTTACCAAGACTCAGCGCTTCATGTCACAGGAGAGCCTGCTATAAGCATGGGCACAGAAGAACCTGTCTGAGGAACGCACCTACCTAGAACCCAAAATTCACGTGTTTTGGGTTTTTTTTACAAGCTGGGACAAACAGCAGCAGAACTGAATTGTAATAAAACCAAGCTAATAGGAACAGAACGAATTTGACTTTCCAAGAAAGCAACCTCTTTTGTCAAGCAAACCACATGCTTGACAAAGATCCTTATGCATGCAATACTGGCAGCAGTATTCGCTCCAGAAGGTGCGCACACTTTCTCAAGAACACCTCCAAGAAACACATTCAAATGAAAGGCTTTTAGCCTTTTTCACAAGGTATTTGCATGCCATCCAAACTCGGCAGAAAGATTACAGTGTCTAGAGAGAGGTGACATTTCAGTAGTACAATACACTTCATGTAATTCCTGACACGCATCCTACATGAACCTCATCAGGTGTTTAGGGAATCAGAAGCTGACTACTGAAAGTGATTTCACACATCTTTCAGCTCTCATCAGATCTGCATGCAAATTTGACACTTTTTGGAGTTGGACAGATTTGTAACACACTTTAGAGAACTTTAGGATCCCAAACCAACACATAAGATTCAGCTAATCACACATTATACGCTCTGCAAAAGGCAGAAATCAAGGCGGTTTAGTCTGGTTTCCAGAGAACGCAAGGCTTAAATCATTATGTCAACCAACTTTATTCTTCCCTTCCTCACCCATACTGCTACCATTACCTTTGGAAACTCCTGGCCAATTTCATCTAAATTTTAGAGGATTGGGTCTCAAAGGATTTCAGTGAGTTTTAGAAGTCAGTGGTCAGGTAAACGACAGAAAGACAAAGCCCCTTATGAAGGGCAAGACTACAGCTACATTGTGGCTTAACAGCTACACTGGGTCCACACACATACGCATGCTTTTAAGAGCACAAGTCCAACACAAGAAGACTGCCGGTTGTCCATAGGAGTTCAGGGGCAGCGAAGGAAGATGATAAGTGCAAAGTGAGAAAACCAGCGTATCTAGGAATCAGTTTGAAACTCCTTAAAAGGAATGACAACTGACACAGAATAATTGCATAGCTATTAAGGACAGAAGCCACAGGACACGTGGGCAAATTAGGGTTAGTATATCCATCTGGAGAAAATAAAATGGCTTTGTTCTTCCACTTGTGGAACAGGCTACTGAATTTGTCCAGGTATAATTCAGTAACACTGACAAAATGGTCTGAGCTTCATTGCATTTAAGCCACTGCACTTAAGGAAGTACAGCTGAGTGAGCAGAAGCGTTCTGCAACATGTGGCAAGGCTTTCAGGAAATTCAAAACCTACATACTTAGTGATTATAAGCAGCTTGAACAACTTAGAAGAGCTCACAACCTATTTTTTAATTATCTTACTCCTACCAGTCTGAAAACATCCATCCAGTGCTCCAGTCATCATCCTTTAGAAATCACTGCACTATCAGCTAACACTTGATACTTGCCTACCACGAAGCAATAGCCTTATCCCATCTCCCATGGAACATTAAGTGGCAATGGGAAGTGGGGATGAGTCAGGATGCTGGGATTTGCCCTGTAGGTCAAAATATCCTGACAGTGTAGAATACAAATGGTCAGCTGATTGCAGAGTTATAAATTCTTTACTAAAGGGCCTGTAATGCCTACTGATAGAAACCATCCCCACCAGATCCTGAGAGAGACAGGAATGCAGAAAATAACATCATTTCCTCTCACTCTTCGCAGAGCCACTGAAATGTCAATCAACCATATGCGCTTTGAGACATGGGAAACTAACTGTGCTCCACTGTGCATATGCATTATGATACCATCTAATAAGGCAATTTTACATCTTTTTTCCCCCCCACAGGACCAGTGTGTTCCAGTAGAGTGGGAAAATGTGCTGAATAGTAAGATCTGGTCTGGATTCAGGTGCTTCTGGAGAGAGACAATTTACAGGGTAATCAAAACTTGTACCCCAACTTCTGGCCACAGGTCAAGATGCCCCTGGATTTAGTACAGTGGATATGCAGTATCCACTTAGATACATCTTAGGGCACCCATTCAGCAGAGAGCCCAGGTTGCAGAAAGACAGCACTTGAGTAGGTTCAGCTTCAGGTGCTGGACACGCAAGAGCTCACCAGTCATGAAGAGAGGCAGGATCCACAATAAAGACCACAAAAAAAAGCTCTCAGTAGTTAGACTGTGATGGAGCCTTGGTGCATGCATTCATTTGGCATCTTACCTGGTAGCCTCAGAACTGTGAGGAGTTTTGCTTCTGGATTCTTCAGTAGTAAAAATAACTTTAAATGGCCCATGCTGGTCAGACATTTTTTGCCTCCGAGTGTACAGGTTGAACAGGGCTTACGCAACACATCAGCATTTAATACTTGGGCTCAATTTAAGTTTCTGAACTGATCAAATGAAGACTCTTAACATGCACTCATCCACTACGTTTTCGTTCCTTGGTATCCTCCCACATTAACACCAAGAAGCAGATCCAGAGAACCACAGAGATTAAGGAACAGGGAAATAAAAAATTTCAGTGACTTTAAGGGATTTGGACACAGCCCTGAGAGATGTTTACAAGAAAAATATCTGATCATACAAACATATCACAGCAGAACTCCTTTTAGGAACAAGGATTTTGCTTAGATAGGCTAAAAGGCTTCTTTACATCCATGTCCTGCTAAATACATCCAAAAGACATTAGAGGTCTGTAGTGAGTGCTACCCAAAGAGGTGTAAGTTTCTGGGGCAACGTTAGGATTCTTATTAGAAAAATCACTAGGAAAATATGAATTACATATCAAAACAGAAGCTGGAAGACAAACTCCAAATCCATAAACCCAAATTAAATCCAATCACATGTATAAAACACGTGTCACCAGTAAAAAGCTGAAAAACTTCAATCCTCATTGTAACAACTTTACCTGAAGCACCCAGAGACAAAACTGAATAAACAGCTGAGCTCCCAACCTGCCAGCTCTTCTGTCAGATTTATACCTTGCAAATCAGTCTGAAAAATCTTTCTTTACAGCCATATTTGGCTCAGAGAACTTGACTCCCAGTATTATCAAGATAGTAATTACAAGTCAAATAACCTCTGCATTGACAGATTGCCAGTCATAGCTAAGTGATGGAGTCAATGACCCAAACACTATTCTGTGCCCTCTTCTTGTTTTATTCAATTTATTATGAGCAAACTCAAATGTATTAAGAGTTCTTTCACTACTCCAACAAGATAAAAATGAGCTATCCTGGGCATGCTAATTGAAATGTGTTGTTTCCCATCTTCATTAACACTTCAATTTAAAGAGCCTCATATTCATCCGCATCTAAAACCATATAAAGTGAATTAATTACATACATGGGAAACTGAGCACCCAAGCCAGAGAAAGCAGCAAACACACCTGAAGGCTCCAGAAGCATTCTTAACCAACTTATAATGCATGAACTCAAACAGAATCTTTCTGTTTCTGCTTTTGCTTTGCCCGGTCTAATGACATACAGCTGTATTTACGTTGCTGAATATGTACGTAAAATGTGTCCTGCAACCTATGTAAGATAAGCAATGCATCTTGCTAGTTGGAACATTAACTTTTGGCTTTTCTGACCTGCTGTGCTCAAAACGTTCCGCCTTAATATCCCCTTCATTTTCTTTGCCCCGAATATTTGCACACGCAGAGTGCAGACCTGTTTCATGTTCGCAACGCTAGAATTCCTAGCTGCACTTTGATCACAGGCCCAGCGAGGGGTAATTTTCTACCTTGAACACGTCAGCCCAGAGAAAGGAACAAACTGTTCCCAGTCTCAGAGACTTAGAAACAAAAAATCCACAGTTGCCAAAGTTATCTGCTTCTTATCAAGATCGGTGTTTGGCACCAGATGCATTTGATTCATTCATCATTGTCAGTGCACTCGCACACTAATTATTTCAAATTGTTTCCTCAGGCAGAGGTCTAGGACAAATGCAAGCAAGCCAAAAATAGCAGTTATGAATAATTACGCATAATTTACCTCAAGGCCTGGGCCAGTCTATCGCTAAAACTTTTCTTGCCACCTGTGATCCAGGCTAACTGTGGACTTCAAATCAGTTCAAGATCCCTTTTTATTCTTAATACAAGGCCAACATTTAACCTTCCCATTAGCAGTTTTCTGATGCTTTAAACATTTCCAATAAAATGCCAACACAGTTCCTTCTTTTCCGTCTTTTTTAACAATTCTTTTGTATTTCACAGCCCTACAACAAGTTTGCTAACAGGAAAAAATCTCAGAGACGAGGTCAGCACACTGCAAACCTCACTGTAAGACTGTAGCACAAGCTTCTAAGAAAAGTACAAATCCTCTTCTTCAACCTCAAAGTAAATGATATTTCAAAGACTAAAGCTGTTTCGGTCCCTAGAACTTTCTCTATTATCGAACTCTGCATGGAAAAAAGGACATAACCTTCATAACACTGACATTTCAAACAACAATAATAAAAGCAAAAACTGATTAACACTTGTTCCTGCAGATATGGAAGTATCTGTTTAATTTTTACGGACAGCAGACTTGTTAATTCCACTGGGATCCAAAGAGATGAGTGATATAGGTGTAGAATGCCCGGCAGAACTAAAGCCGTAGTTCATTAATTGTAATGAATCTACATCTATGTTGCTCCGATTTAAGAAATTAAAATTACAGATTCAAAATAATAACAGCTGAAAGAAAGAAAACCCCCCCTGAATGTTTCCAGAAGAAACGTGTCATACTGAAAACTAAGAGCATGTTCAACTAACCACTACTCCAGTTTGGGAGTACACTACAGACATTTCACTTTCACAGACAACAGAAGATACATAATAGTAGCTGGAGCTGGCAATGCACAAATTACAAGCATTGCTTACTCGGGGAAAACCGTCTATGAACTCCTCCATTCAGGTATGAATGCACAAACATCAGACCTCTCAGAGGTGACAAATACTCCACTGTTCAGTAAGCAGCGTTAAGACATGCAGGAACCAGTCCAGCTAGGTTCTGAAGTCGCTTAGGGTAAGGGTATTTTTATGTACTTTCCTGATGCAAGACAACAAAAAACATCAAAGCAGGGAAAAAAAAAAGAAAAACAAAAAACAAACGTACACCCAGTAGCAAAATGTAAGATACTATTAATAAAATAACACACACAGGAAAACATGAGTTCAAGCTGTCTTCTGCATAGCTCCATAACACATTAACTACAAATAGTTCTTCTATTAAAAATCAACATTCCTAAGATACTAAAGGGTGAGGTTTATTTGGTCTGCTCAGTTCCTGAAGCTGACACACAATTGTGCATCATCAACAGACCTTTGACAGAAGACAAAGCAGTGCCTTTCAAATAGGCGCTTACTAAAGTTTGCGAACAGAAGGGAAAAATAGAAGCTTGCAGGGCAACTCTTCCGAGAAGCTCTGGCATCTCCGCCTGGGTTGGAAAGAGAGCTGCACATTGGACGCCTTTGCACCACATTATTTTGGGCAACTCCTGCTGAACTGTATGGAGCAAACTGCATATTTCTAAACCACAGATAAAGTAAACTTAAAGGAATGCCAAGAACGAATACGAAAAAGGGAAGAATGTAAATCCACTTCCTCTGTAGTATATCTCTGTGGCTGCCATGTAACTGAAGTCTCTTGTATGTGTACTTTACACAACTTGTTTGACACTGCAGGTATGAAGCGATTATTACCAAAACATTTCATATCAGAAAATAAATAACATTTGGGATCTTTCATTTACATATCTTGCCATCTTGCCCATGTCAAGGCCCAATTCCTAGGATCATCTGCAATAACAAATTTCCTGTGGCTGAAAGATGGCACTAATGTCTGATCTCAGTTCTGTGTGGAGTATAGTTGTGGCTGATTTACTATTGTGGAAGTCTGTTGTTTACTTATATACTTATGTTCATTACAAAGAGTTAGGAAGTGCTTCACAATCTGTAGAACAGATACCTCCAGGTCCTTCAAGACTGAATTAATGCAACCATGGTGGACTAAGTTCTGGGATTCAAGTGTCCTTTCTCCACTTTCATTTTCCAAAGGAGAAAACAAAAGCATAAGCTCATCCTTCAGCTAGTTTCTATCACACACGCATCCCTCCGAAGCAAAGCATAGGCTGCTAAATGCTCCCCAAAGCAGATTCTTTTTATCATAAGCTGCTTCAAAGCTTTGCCATGACTGAAGTTTTCACAACAACTAGAACTGACAGTATAAATACCAGTAATCACCATTTTTCTTTGCTGCCACTATACATGAAATTTACCATTGATACAGACAGAAATTAGTGTCTAAGTTACACAACAGAAGAATTAGCTTTGTTTTTTGAACCTGGTGGAATATAATTTAGAACTATCTGCATTCTGATCACTCAACTAATACAAATTAATGAAAGGGGTTTAGAAGGAACTAGCTTTATTTTTCTCTTTGTCACATTGTGATTTTTAGGTGGCAAAAATAAAGAAAGAACCACAATTTTCATCAAATGAATTACAAGTTCAATTGGATCTCAAGTAGCATTTCTGTTGAAATCAGATGGTTAAATCTTAATTTGGCCTAATATTCTTTTCTATAGGGAATCACATTTTTTTAATTGCAGGTTTAAGGTTACAGCGCATAGTACTTGAAAATGATTACGAAAAACATTCATGAAATTTCCTATTATTCTCTAATTCAAGTATGTTGGGATAGAGATAACCAAGTTATCAAAGCCCAAACTTGAAAGTTTCTTATGTCCCCTGTACAAGGAGGTATTTCTTTCCATTACATTAAAATATGAAACAGTTATTTTCCCTTCAGGTGATAAACAGTACCTAGCATTCCTGTTTACTGTGTAAATCAAAATGATTTCCCTCTTTCACTATCTCCGTATCTCTAATTTACCACAGTGCAGTGTAACTTCAGCTTTGTGTACAAATTGGAGGCAAGCAATTAATGAAACATTAATAAGCTATTACTTTCAAAAAGAACTATTACTGTTCAAACACTTTACGTGATTCATTGGCTTTATTTGAGCAGTCCTTCTGCAACCATTGTTAAGTCACATGTTCCCATTCTTACGGTCATTTGACCTTCTCTTCACTGCTGATCATCACTTACTATGCATGGAAAAAACTTCTTAGATTCCTTCAAATGATAACTATGCTCCCATCAGTGCAAAACTAGGATACTGACCAGTGAGTGTGCTTTCTACTATAAGCAACAGAAAGGGAACAACAATGGCAGAAAACCCAAATTAAAAACATAAAGGGAAATAGCAGTTAGAGAACTATGAATTTTTGCCAAAGAGACAAAAACCTAAATGGTCATATAGCAGTTATTTAAAGAAAAAAGAAATACAAATCACTACTTTCATAAGGCTCCTCAGGGTTAAACTCAAAAAGTACTCATTAAAAAAAAATCCCATTATGAAACATGAGACTGATTATCAGCAAATACTTCATAACAGTGAGAGATATAACGCAGGCTGGAAAAAAGATCTCCCAGAGGAAGCCCACGAGCTGGAATTTTAAAATGAAGCTGAATAACGTATAAGATCATGTACTTCAGGGATCCAACCTGCTCATCTAGGGGATAAAAGGATGCGCTTTCAAGTGTTTTACTTTCCCAGTTTAGCTGCATTTATTTTGCTTCTTTGTGCAATACCTGCTTAGGAGGTCTGAAATAAGAAAAGTACTGAGAAGAAAGCCAAGCAGTAAGACCACCTGCATTCCTTCAAAGAACAGAGAATAAATAGCCTGAGTTAGGTGGTAACAAATACCTTATTTCAGCACATCACCACGTTGATTGCTAATCAGAATAGGAACAGCACAATCTTTCTTCTTGCAGTTACATGCTAAAAATTCTGGGATGTATGAAACAGCCAGAAAACAGCCTAATACCACAAAAAGCACCTCCACGATTCTTACAGGCCCATTTGCTGCTTCCAAACACAATACAGTAAGATTTAAATAAATTAAGGAAGACTACTGAAAATGTAGATACTAATAAAATTTCCACTGATCTTACACATATTGCAGCAGTAGCTCTATGGCTACTAAGGTGGAACCATTAGTGATCAGTTCTTAGAGGAATGATTTTGATGCTTGCTTGCAGCCTCTCCTCCTGGGGTGGGAGTCCACAACTATCTGGTTACAGCCTCAGTTATTTTAACTCTTCGCTACCTATAGCTTTCTCTTATGTATTCTATGTACTGGGTAACAGGAGAAAGAAAGATGCAAAGTTCAAGATATATTCTATACTGCTACCTTCTACAGCAGCATCATACAACAGTGCTGCTTGAAGTACTAGATACTCTTATGACATCTTTCAGGAACAGGTGAAATACCTTGGTTTTGATCCGAGAGCAAAAAGTGTTCTAACCTACAAGGTCTCACACCGCTCCTGTGGTAGCACATTGGTTAGAATCTCCAAGGTAAGGCACAGTATTTCCTGCTCTTCTGTACTTACCAAACCCACTTCTCATAGTCATAAACCTCTGAAAACTCCAAGCCAAAAGGAAGACAAGTGGGGCGGGGTGGTGGTGGTGGAGTCTTTATACTGGTCTCTAAAGGAGTTCCTGTTTCTGATCCACCTGTGGCTTTCCTAGTCTAAAGCCTGTTTCTTACAGCCCTCTCAGTGAAATCTTGCCCTAAAGCAAATTAATATGATAAATTATACTATGAACTCAACTATAACATCAGTGGCACCACTGGAATTTCTCCCAGTAAATTTCACCAAAATAAACACATTCATTTTTTTAACTGCAGTGACACCGATACCATTAAATTATTTTATCTCCACATGCCTCCATTTTTATTCCAGACAATGCTGCACTCAAGCAGCTTTTTTTCATGTCTCTTCAATGCTACATCCTCAATTTATTTGTCACAAAACATCTGCTTTGGGTAAAATAATATTTATAGAAAAAAGATAAAATCCTGTCCGCTGCATTTGCTCAAGCAGGCTATAAACAACAGGACAATGAAGTGTATCAGGTATTTATGACAAACTCTGGAACAAATTTAGGGATGCTGCGAACTATGGTGTCAGTTACACATGGTGAAATACGCCTAATTCAGGGTGAAAAAGGCTGGCCGATGTTAAGAAACAAGAAGTCTATCCTCTTCCCCCCCACCCAAAGAAAAATAAAGTAACTGGACGGCTGGTTTATTTCATGACCGAACAACAGCCTGCAATTCAGCTTTCTGGGAAAGCCTGGAAAACCCTCTATTCCAATTCTACATTGCACTGCTGCCTCTATTTACCATGGCCACAGGCACAAACGTAAATACAGGCTGCCTTAAGAGAGGACTAGGGAAGTTTACCTTGGCACTTGTGACCACTGGGCAGTAACTGCAGAGAACAGAATACAAGAGAAAGTGACAAAACCCCATCTATCACCCTAATGCAAAATCTGCCAGTGTTTGACCTTCAATCGTTTTGGGGTTTTTTCTCTTTTATCTGCAAGTTATTTTTCCATTCTCATTTTTCCACATCCATGCTGCAATTCCTGAGTACAGTAAATCTCTCTTCTTTTGGACATATAATCTCTTTTAATATCCTGCGCTCTCTTATCACACTGCAGTCCTCCCATGTAATATATTGTCCATATATTTTTTTACATGATATAAACTTTAACAGCTATGGATGTGATTGAAGTACAACATTAGCTATTTTGCTCCTATATTCTATGGAAGTTTACATTTGCTCTTTACACTTCAGTAAGATAGGGGTCTTGCAAATTTAAGAGCATTATTTTAGTCTCAAACTCCAAGTCATAACGAACACAACATCATTTAAAGCCAAATACCACAATTAAAATGCTAGAACTCAAAAAATGGGATGTGTCATTGTAACAGCTGATAAATGCATCAGTCATAAACGTACCATGTGCATGACACACAGATCCCATGCCATAAATCAAAACGAAATTCAGTATGGGGTGGCTTGAGGAACCAAGAGTGTTATATAACACTGTTTAAAAAACGGACAGCAATACTCGATCCTCTTAAATAAAATGCGGTTATTTCCTAAAATGAATCCACTACACCCACCAAATCTTTAATTTCTGTTATTGTTTTCAGCTTTTTGCTAGGATAATCCTATCAAACACTTGTGTTTTGCTGAAGCAAAACTCTGCCTTGAGTCAATTCCGGCTAAGCTTACACCTACTAAAGTCCCGTGATGTCTCCTGAATTATTCAACTTAGTTTTCACATCCCCAGGTACTACACTATCCCACCCTATGCAAACCCCCAGGGTAGACTGTATACAAAGCTGACTAATGATCACAGATTGTGACAGAAACTCAAATATGTGGATTTTGCTACCAGTTACACTTTAGACAGATCTCTGGAGCGGCCTAAGGATAGAGCTCACGCAAGAAGTTTCTGCAATTACACATCCAATGCCCTACTAATTTGAGTTAATGATCCTAAGAAAGCATTCTTAAACAATGGTTTATTAATTATTGCCAACCTAAAGCTCTTCACTGGTACTCACTTTACTATTTACAAACACCACCACAATAAACCTTTATCTTGTAGTTTACAGTGTATCAATATATATTAAAGGAAAACTAAAGAGCTTCTGCTGAAAATGACATTACGGAAAACCTGAAAATTGAGTCCATGGAATAAAACAACAACAGTTACATGACTTACTGGTCTTCAAACATCCAGAGCCTCTATATTTTTGAGACATGCTCAATAATAGAGCGAAAACCACAACTCAAAGTTAAAGAGCTCAGATGAAGAACCCATATCTCAGTAATTTTACTCCTTGTACCGTTTGTTTAACTCTAATTTAATACTGCAACAACTGGCATAAACCAGAGTCAGGAAACAGAAAACTACTTTCTCATTAAAAATTACTTTCTTATTCACCTTGTTATATCCCCCAAACCAACTTTTTATTGTAATTTTTTGGTCGTTTTCTGCCAGCTCCTGTCTGGCATTTTCTTTCTTTCTTTCTTTCTTTTTACCAAGGCAAATATGCTAGCAAGACACACAGCAGCTATGCAATGGACACATCCTCTCTTTATCACTAAATAACACGGATAACTAAGCTCACCTTAGAAAACAGCAGTACTGCATGTTAATGAACCACATGCCTACGCCTTCGACAAAAGTGTGAGGGGGAAGATGTTTCTTAGTTGTAAGAATAATCAAGCCTGTAAAATAAGCCTGATACAAATACAGCAAAACTTCATCAAGCTATGATTCTAGCTGCTATTACACTTTCATCCACTTAGATTTAGTCATTGTCTGGGAAGAAAATGTGATTTCATTAAAACTGTAAAATAAGCACTTATTCTGGTTATATAGTGATATAACCACAGCATGTAAGAGCTGTTTCTCTGAAAGCAGAATACTAACGCTACAGTAAAAGGTAGTCAAATTGAGATCAGGTTTGCACCCAAAGAATCTCCTATGAATATTTAAATCAACAAAGAAGAAAACAATTTTAAAACCCCCAAACCCTAAAGCACACACACATATTCACTTCCAACACTATGATTATAGCTGCTATTGAAACTCTGTTGAAGCCCTAGAAAAACTCATAGCAAATTACCTATCAGTCACAGGCACCTACTGTTTTCATGACTTTCATACATAAATGGATTTACTTTAACACCACTGGAAGACCCAATGTTGTCAGTCCACACAATGGTCAGCAAAACTAGCTCCACATACCAACCTTTAGCAAGACCAGTACAAGTTACATTCACTGTGTTTGGCTACTTCGATATACCAGCACGCTGCTTAGCGTTAGAGGTTCAGTGTAAGAAATATCAGTTTCTGAAAAAGTATGCACACTTCATGTTCTTTTAGATGTTTCTTGCTGAAATTACTTCGTATGCACTTAAAAAAAACCCAACCAAACCATGGACATGTTTACATGACAAAAAGACAAGATTTGTAAGGCAGACTGCAGTGATAAAAACCTTTGACCTGTAAGATACTTTTGTGTTTAGTGCCATATAATCCAGATAATTCAGTACAAAATTTTTAATAGAACACCATAAGCTACAACCAAGCCCACAAATTGGGGGGTGGGATATTATTGTTTCTAAATTACTAGTAACAGCTCATTTTCCAATGGGGAATTCCTAATAGGAAAGTAGAGCTAATGTGTTGGTACATAGCATCGAGAACCAAAAGGTCAGCTGTTCAGCAGACAACACTTCCTAACACTGATTTACTGTCATGCAAACAACACAAATATTCTATTTCCCTGTTAATGATTTCATCAAATTGCTGAATCAGGGAGTATGGGCTCCCTAAAGCTTACCTGTACTTCCAGAGCAGGAAATTAAAATCCTCTATGCAAAGCTACCTTCTCCCAGCATCGCAGAAATACATGTACTGGCGGCCAGTGATGGCAATCAGCAACTTGAAGAATAGCCTTTTATTTCACACTTACGCTACTAGAACAATGGTATTCACAAACAGCACAGAACTACAGCTTCTGACACAAACCACCAACAAAACACAAACGAGAAACAAAAAACCCCTGCTCTCAAAGGAAATGCAACAAATAGTGAGCGTGCTGGCACCTGAGACTCCTGCTAAACCATGACACCTGCTGGGGTTCCCACCCTCACAATAAAGCAAATATTCCACAGCTGTGAGAGACCTTTCACCAACCCAGCACATCAGAGTCAAACAGATAAGGAACTAAGTATTAATACATATGAACAAACTCAGATGGTCTCAGATGCTTGAATCCAAAGCCCTAAATTGGTAATTGCATTAAAAAGAAATAAATTAAAAAAACCAAACAAGTAAAAAAAAAAAGACAGAAGCTCCCCTTGCAGTGGGAGATGTCCCTGCCCATGGCAGGGGGGTTGGAACCAGATAATCCTAAGGTGCTTTCCAACCCTAACTATTCTATGATTCTATTAAGGTACTGATTTCAGAAACTCAAGAGCAGAAACTTCACCTTTTTGGGGACTAGGTATAAGAAACAGAAAAAGGGGCACAAAAAGGACAACTTACGCCTTCACAATGCAATCGATTTCATTCAGGTTATGATCCTAAATTAATACTTTTAATGATGGAGCAAGTCATTCTCACGTATGTAACACACATTCCCAACAAAGAGAAAATCCACAGAGAATGAACTCCCACAGAGCCCAAATTAGCACCACTTTTGCAAATTCCCTACAAAAGCAGTCTGCATGTCTGCAAACTGCGCACACACTTTCCCTGCATACTCATTTCTCATTCTCCCCTGTCTTATTTATTGCCTCCTAACATAAACATGGAGTCCTCTGCTCCTAGCATCTTTTTCTACCTGAAGTATAAACCACGTAGATGGAGCAAGAACATTTCTCCATATTTCCAGCTGGAAATCTTTGCATGGCAACATAAGCAAGCTGACTCACAATTGTCATGCTCATAGAAGTTTGAAACCTTAATAAGGAAAGTGGAACGTGTAGAAAGATAAATGGACAGACAAAACCACAGTTGCATCCAGAAAGTCAAGCTGACATCTAACGCTTAACTAAGTGTGAGAACTAGACTCACATCTACCACATTCTGTGACCTACTGCTGAGGTCAGAATTCATCTTCATACCACTAGAGTTTAGGAACACTCCTAAAGGGGGATGCTGTTTTGACAGACTTACTTTTGACAGACAAAAGATGCTACCCATGTGGAAAAGGAAGGCATGATACCTTTCAAATTAACAGAATATTTCATGTTAATACCCTGCATCAACAGAAAAGCTTTCTCATTCACAAAGCAAGAAAGAAAAATAAAAATGTCTTTAAAAAACCCCAAACAGCAATATTCCATGGCCAACTGGACTCAATCAATTCCTGGCTGGAGAGGCTGATGTAATACTCATCATACTGCACATGGAAGTTCTGTGTTATGTTCTGACACCAAGTCCTTTTTACAACTCTGACCATATCATCTTTTTGTCTCTGTCACAGTCAATTTGGGCAAAGAAATTACTTTTCACAATGTACACAATTAATCACTTTATTATAGGGTTTCCCCTTCAGTGTTCCAGAAGCAATCTGTAAAACTACAGCTGAAAGCACCTGAAAATTAATTCTTCAAACTCATTATAAATCACAATCATCAAGACTCATGCAGTTCTCATGCAACAAGTATGTACTGTAAGGCTATGAAATAGGGATGTGTGTGATTATACACAGAAAAGGTTGCATACAGTATTAAATGTATGTAACTTTGCAGTCTTTAGTTGTTCAACTACTGTATTTGGGTGGGGGGAGTCAGTGGGCAAATGGCTATAAAGCCATATATAACAATTTGTTATTTTTGGGTTTATGCAAATTCAGTGTTAATTAAATTGGCCTCAGTTATTTCTACGCTTCTTCACTTATTTCTTTTATTTTTTTTATTGGCCCATTCTCTCACCGATAATACATCTTTATTATTTATTTTGACCTTTTGGCATTCTTACTTTATGATCATTTTAATACTGCCATTAACTATTCTAGTAACCTTTACATTTGCCTAGTATAAGATATGCATTGCTCACACCAGCCACCACTGACTGCTTCTTGCACTTCCATATTCATTCTATCTTCAAAACAAAGGCATTCACAGTTGTTTTGAACCAATGATTTCTCTCCAGACACTTACTTCACCTCTGTCCTCTTCAGCCATGACTTTATCCCATTGAATGTCTAGCACAAAATGCAGTGCCAAAATATAACAGTTGATATTCATTTCAGTTTGTCTCATTTACGAAACGCTACTCACATCTAGGATGACAGAGGTAGAGGAAAAAAAGGAAAAAGACTACATTAACTAGTCTCTTCGTCTTGTTTAGTGCAGGAGCATTACTTGCGTGAAGCAATATTTTAGTCTTAGTTACAACGCAAATCCAACACACCATTTCTCTGCCTAAAATGGGTTTACAGGTAGGTTAACAACAACTTTAGTAAACTATGAACCCTAGAGCTCTGCCCAAAGTGATAGACTTGCTAGGATAAAAGTGATTCTGTCTCCTGCTAAGAATTAAGTTCAGGAAATTTACCAGAGTAACTCTTCCAGGCACCCTTTACATCATCCTACACCATTTGCATCCTTCTGGCTTTCCACATGAACTTTTTCAACTACTCTACACTGTTAAAAGCATTCAGATGGGAAGGAACTATGTCAGTTACTGGAAGGATTCCGATGTCCCTTGCTAGGAAGCAGAGACCACTTAGCAGAGACTACCTAGAATGGGTTGCCTAAAGAAGTTGTGAATGCTCCACCCGTGGCAGTGCTCAAGGCCAGGCTGGATGGAGTCTTGGGTGACATGGTTTAGTGCGAGGTGTCCCTGCCTCTGGCAGGGGGGTTGGAACTGGATGATCCTAAGGTCCTTTCCAACCCTAACCATTCTATGATTCTATGATCTTGTCAGCTGGTATATCCAAGAAAAAACGGGTGAAGTCATGTATAGATATTCAGAAGCAGTTGTTTACTTCCCACTCCCACCTCCAATATTTTACTCCCAGATCCCTTCCTTCTGTATCATTAATAGCAGATATTTCAGAAGCCGGCTTTGCTAATTTTCAAATACTGTTAATGCACTTTCTTACTAGGATGCAGAATCACATTTCAGTGGAAAAGGCAGTGAGCGTGAATATATATCCCTAAGGCACTCTCCTCAAATGCAGAATCACATGCGTGAGATTTTCTGACGGATTTTAATTGCTACATCAACTTTCAAACATAGAATATTTCTAAGGTTTTTAAAATTCTATCCACATACTTTGGTTTTATGCAGTAAAATAGAGGTGTATATCCTCTGTGTGGTCATATCTACCACTTGACATTGCACCTCACATACCATGCTTCAGAAGCCCTCCAAAACCAAAGGAAACTTGCTAGAATCATGTAAATCCTACGCATGTGAGAACTAAGGAAGCCTGTCTTCTCACAGATTTTTATCTGGTGCTTATATGATATTAGCTGCAGGAATGCAGAGCTTTATCTAAACGATTTTCCTGAACTGGACTTTTGTAATGGCTGTCCTGCACGTAGATAGTGCAATGGTTAATAACTAAAGCTTGAGTGGTGTAATGCAACAGAAAACTAAGTCCTTCTTATATGAAACATAGGAATTAAGTATGTTTGAGACCTAAGCTGGCTGGCTCCCTACAGTCAATTGTGGCTGAAATAAGATACAGTTCTCAGAAGTTATTAGTTTGGGGTGAAAAATAACAGATTTTTTATCAGGATTATTAAAACCTATTTCCTTAATGGATCAGACTAAACAGGGCAGGATCCAATTCTAATATTCTAACATTGTAAATAGCCATTTTTTAAAATTATGTATTATCATAATTTTTAGTAATACCATGTACAGAAACACGTATGCACTGGAATGGGTTGCCCAGGGAAGCTGTGAATGCTCCATCGCTGGCGGTGTTCAAGCTGGGTTGGACAGAGCCTTGGGTGGCATGGTTTAGTGGGAGATGTCCCTGCCCATGGGAGGGGGGTTGGAACTGGATGATCTTAAAGTCCTTTCCAACCCTAACTATTCTATGATTCTATGATTCTGTGCTCCAGAGATAGGCACCAACACCACAGATGAAGAACATCCTGCACTGGCAACACACTTTACAGGATCTTTCAGCCTTGGACAGAAGGTCACCAAATCAGCTCAAGAGCATCTGAGGTATAAGGCAATATAAATGATGTTCTTCCAGAACACACTTGGGTAACTCTGAGAACACACATGGTTAATTCAGCAGAGCAGTAGAGAAGACTCCTACTCTATTGCTACCCTGCAAGGGCTTCAGGAGCATCGGGGCCTGGCACTGAACTATATCCAGCAAAATCCTCCATGGATTCACCGGCATCCACTGGCAAGAAACACGACAGGAAGAGTCGTCTGTTCTTCCTGTTATGGTGATTGAGGGGAAGTTAACAGTAAAAAGGTAAGCTGAATGGAATGCTACCACCTGCAGTTTTATTTTTGTCATCCACTCACCCCCTTTTATAATTTCATAGCAAAAAAAAAAAAAGGAACAAGAACTATAGCAGACTGTTCCTTGTCTGTTTCCTTGCTCTTTCCTGAATGAGTGCCTTTTTCTGAGTTTGAACAGGCAAATAAACTGAAAAGCCCTTGTAAAGTTTTAATTCAAAATCTCTGTTTTGCAGTAGAATGCAAATGGAAGATTTGAATCTCTGTATTTAAATCGTTTTTTCTAAACAAGGCATAACCAAAGAGGAAAAAAAAATAGCTCCCTAGCTGCTAAATGAACTTGATTTCTAAATAAAACACATTGCAAGTGGCCGTGCCAAAACTTGTTTAATTTTGGTCACAGCGCTGCCTTTAGCTCCACTAAGTAAACCAGGTTAAACAAACCTACATCGCATTTGGCCAGTGTTTGTAAACACCTCTAGCACGCACCAGTTAAAATGCATATGGTTTAAAAACGTTCACTTCCAAACAGGTCAGAAACAGTTACATATACGTTTTATATTTAACATAAAAAGGGGATAGCAGACATAATCCTGTAAACTTTTGTACATCAGCCACTGCAAGAGGCCTAGGGCATACCTTCAGTTCAGATACTTCTTTGCTCCGCTGTTAAATTCTTTTGGTTTTTAAAAAGACATAACACAGATTATATATTTAATACAGATTATATTACTAATATCAAATAGTATTACTCTTTTACACCTTCTATATAGACACCTGCCATTCTTCAGATCAAAGCATAACTTCCAGTCGGTAAAACTGTATTTTCTTTGTTCAGTCCTCAAAGCCACTACATTGCATCCTATATAACACAAATTGCAGGCCTTTCATTTTGCATCTCTATTAATAGTGGTTTAACCAAGATAGCTCTGAGTTTAATGCTGCCCTCCACCTTCTAAATCAAGACACTGCACTAGTGCAGTCACATGCAACAACTTAATTTTCAAGACGTAGCATGCCACAGTATCTATTAGTTTCCCTAAAATCGGCATTTACTTGGTATTTCCAAATGTTCTCCATTCTCTGTTTCTGCTTACGTTTTATCACAAACTCTTCAGCAGCTCTGAAGTGGGGTCATCCACAACCCACCTTCTGCCACAGCACAAGACAGAGCATATGGCCTTCTCTTAAAACACGGTGTAAATTGAAGATGTAATAGTACTGACATTCAGTAAGCGGTTTGCTCCAAGATTTGTTAACTGTTGTCTGCCCATTAAACCCTATCCTCTGTGCTGTAAAGTGAATACTTCTGTTAGTCACATGAATATATTGGAGATAACTCCAGTTAATTCCCATTCTACAGGAGAATAATACTTCAGGAGCGCTACCACACTGGCAAATCGTTCACACAGGAAAGTTTCCACCTGGGCTGCACAGTTATTTTGTGACCTACTTCACCACTCCTGTCCTTCATCCACATAGTACTCTTCTACCAATCTTATTAATGTTCACCCCTCTGGATGTTCTCATTTTAAGAGGATGTTCTAATCTGAAAACCATTTACTTCTGAATATACTGCTGCTGAATTGCAGTGCCATCAGGAGATGGGCAGCTCAGCTTTCCCTCCAAACATTTCTTCAGGCTAAAACACTTCTACATAACTGCTCTACAGTTCAAACATTTATTACCAGGTTTCAGAGTAAAATTAAATCACCATCACGGATACATTATGTTTATTAATAAAGTGTCACAAACATATGAGTGAAAGTTAAACAGGTAACACAAGGGTATCAAGGAACATAAATGCTCAAGTTCCAGTAGCGATGTTTGATTTGCCAGATTACACGTCCCATAAGTTTGATGGAATGCATTGCACATTATGTATCAAACTCCATGGCCAAGAAGAAAATTAACTTCTGAAGTTTTGGTTGGGATTTTAACTTTGCATTAACATCAAATGGAGAGTACAAAAGCAAGATTCCTGCTAGTTTGAACTTTTGGTAAATATTTACACAGAGGCTTCACAAAGGCAGACTTTTGAACAGACAACAGGCACGAATGTCATTGAATCTCTCTCTGCAATATGAAGGAAGGAGTCAAAGTAAAAGGGAAGCTAGGAGTTAACCCAACCTCTCTCCCTCTCGCAGAAGCCAAATACTCCCTGAGTTCTCCTTTTCAGCTGCCATTGCTTCCTTATCCCTCTTTTTTTATGTCCTATCCAACCTTGGGTAACCTGTTTGCCTTTTAAAAAAAATCAAAACAAAAAACCCCACTCAAATCCAAAAAGCACTCCTGCTACCGCATCTTAAATAAATCAGATCTCCCCTTTGAGCAGAAAACACGAGCTTAAGAGTTTCTGCTGTCATGGAAAAAGCTCTTAAGTTTGGAAAAGGCCTTGAAAGCATTTAGATTCTAGACAAACATGTCTCCATGTCTCCCATGTCTTTTGGATAACAAAAATAGTGTAGGACCAGACTTCTCATTTTTAGAGCCGTGGAGAAGGAAGCTATAGTATGCTGTTACCTTCTCTTTTCAGCAACTCCTCCAGAACCCATTTAGCTTCTACTTGTCAAAACCCTGGGTGGTAAAAGCAATGTGGAATAAAATATACTGTGCCTTGTGAACTGTTCACATACAAGAACACTCGATCAGTTTCACAGATGAAGCACGTTATATTCTTACTTCATCCCAGCCTTGGATTTTTTCATTATAGTAGAGTTTTTCCACATGTTCATCCCTCCCAGCTAAGGAAGCTAGCATGGCAATGATCATGGCATCGTACCTAACAAGACTGCTCAGTACCAAGACAGCTAGAGGACAAAAGCACAATACGTGAGGAAGCAGAGGCTGTTCACTCTTGTAAAAAGAAAAAGCTAAGGGGTGATTTAATAACAGACTGCAGCAACTTGAAAGGGACTTAACACAGTCAACCTCTCCTCGGTAGAAGCAGATGGTGTGAGAAGAGAAAACAGCCACCAACTGCATCTTGAGAGATTCAGATTAGGTATCAGGCAGAATGCTGTCCACAAGAAGGCTGTGCAGAACTGAAATAGGCTGCCTGGAGAGACTCTGGTATCCCCATCTTCTGGTGCTTCCTTGACTTCATTATCCAAAACCACTGCCGCTGACCTGATACAATGTTAGCAACACTATAGTAATTGGATGGACTAGATGACATCCCGGAAACTCTTTCAAGCACCATTTCATTATTTCTCTGATAACCTACATCCCTGAAACAGAGACACATTTCAGTATCAAACTCTGAAAAAGATTCCCAGTGAAAAGTAGATTCAGATCTATTCCTTTCTGCAGCCCGACCCATAACCAATATTAGCATCATCAACCTCCCCCATCAATCATAATTTTTGGGCAACATCAGAACTTGAAAGAAATTAATTCACCACAGTTTTTTGTCATTGCCAGTGAAGTCTAAACAGGCATTTAGAATTAAAGAATTGGTGGTCAAAATCTACCTGTAATGTTCTAAGATTAACTGATGAAGGATACTAATTCCTGCGATTCCATAGCTTTTCTATACCAAAAGCACTATAGGTGAATGTTGACATCCAATTTAGAAATTAAACTTCAGCTGTTGTAAACAGTAACTGTCCCATCAATTTAAAAGATTCACTTTGGGTTTAGGTTTTTATTTTGTTTAAAAATAAGAACATAAAGTGATTCAATCTTTCTCCCTGGAGTCTAAGCAAAATCAATTGTCAGGCACTTGAGGAGCGATGGTGTTGACTGCCCCTACTTGTCTAAATGTAAGAGCGCACAAACCGCATAGCAGCGCAGCACTCATCCATATGTACTTGTGCTAACAGACAACTAGCAATCATTCTGCAGTGTCTTAATTATCCTTTGGGGCCTCTGAAAATCCAACAGCTGGAAATAAAGTTCTAGTCTGAGAGACATCGAGGAACAGGCAGTTAGGCAAGGAAAACTAACGCACAGATGTAAGGACCAAATGTCACCGAGTAAAACTCACAGATTTCATCACCATATTATGTATAAGATAGTATCTATACACAGTGCAAGGAGCCCTTAACCCCAGCATATCCTTCATAAAGCTCAGCCACTGATTAAAAGCAGAACGCAAGTAGGAAACGCTCATTTCACCGTAACACCTTCTACTCAAAGCATACAAAGACCTGAAATACCAGCTACTTGCTATGCTCTGGCGCTGGCGGCATACCTTAAAGGACACGGCAAGCAAACCGTGCGGGAGCCAAAAGGGGTCCCCCATAGCCCACCCCCAGGATGCCCGGGGGCGAGCGTCGCTGGCAAAGGCACAGCCCAGCCCGGCTCGGCTCGGCCCAGCGTGGGGACGCGCTGAAGGAACAGCGCCACCTGCCGAGCCGCCAGCGCCGCTCCCGGCGTCGGGACGGGACGGGACGGGACGGGACGGGACGGGACGGGACGGACCGGAGCGCTGAGGCGTTTCTCCCCGAGCTAACGAGACCGCAGTGCTGCTGCTTGAAGTCGCGCCTCCTCCTCGCCTTCAAATAATACCAGGACTACTACTAATAAGAAGGCAAAGCGTTACCTGAAAGACTGCCCTACCCACCCCACACCACGACGCAGCCCGTGGCCGCCTCGCAAGTGAGAAAACCCAGTTGAATCCTACCGCCGCCCGAGGCGCTTTGCTTGCCCACGGCGGCCCGGCCGGGCTGTGAGGGGCAGGCTTAGACGTGTCAGACGCCCCTCGTACTCCTCTAATACGCACGCCGGTGCTCGGACCGCAGCGCCTGCCCTTCCCCGACGGCCGCCCTCAGCCCCGGGGAAACCTGCCGCGTGGAAACCCACGGCTGGCAAACGGACCTGAACCCCGCCGGCGGTTCAGGTCCCCCTGAGGCTCCCAGAAGGACCGGTGCAGTGGTCAGCTCTGCGGAGGACCGCCGCACCTCGCTGGGCCTTTTGGTAGGTACCGGCCCGCAGGCTCCGGGAGGTAGGGAGGAAGGGAGGGGGCTCCCACAGAGGCCATCGCCTGGGTGTCCCCCGTCCCTCCCCGCGGCTGCTCACCTGCCCTCCAGCCACGGGACCAAGCCCGGCATCGGCCGCAGCCCCGCCGGGGCCCCGGGCCGGGGAAGGTAAAACGCTGAGCTCTGCCGGCCGCCGGGCCGGGCACCCGCTCACCTCCGTCACCTCCCTCCTCCTGGTCCCCGCTGCTGCACGCTTGCGAAAGGCTAACAGGAAGGCTGGGGAGATCACTGGAGAAGTTAAAGTGTGCGAAGTTAGGAAATGGACAGAATCCTCGGGCTGTTTGCACAAACCTTGAGAGGTTGGAGAGTGCAAATCAAGCAACGGGGCTTGAACCTCCTGCCTAGAGCCTTCTGCGCCCTCGGTCTCGCTATTTCAGCGCAGGAGCCAGCAGCTGTCAGTGCACTTTCACGCCTGCTTTCCAGTGCCGTCTAAAAGAACAATTTGAATACTGTTCTACACGGACAATAATTTCACACTGGGTGTTTTCAGAAATCTGAGGAAAACAATAAATATATATATCTCTCCAGAATAAATTACCAACCAAAACTATTTAGACCTTAAAAAAATAACCCATATCCACAGCAAATCTATCAGGTGAAAACGCTTAGGGCATTTTTACCTGGAGACCGTAGTCACTTTTCTTATGGTCCTGATGTTATAAAAACAGTCTTAAAATCGACTGTAGTGTGCCCCTGCGATAAATAACGTAGCATTTCATGACAGTTACCGTATTTACCCTGTTCTAGATTCTGGTTTAGGCAAATAAATCCAGCACAAAAGAAATTAATAAAAATATAAAGCAAACGTTTCTTTACCAAGGGAAAAAGATCTTGTGGCGATACGGCCGTTTGAGAGGGCCTCTCACCAATGGCCTGCATTTACCCTGACAGAAATAAAAGCCTGCCCGTGAGGAGAAGGATGTCGTTTCTAAGCTTTAAAAGTTAAAAAGAAAACCTGGAAGCTGCAATTCCAACTCTAAATAAGGTCTTTATTTAACTCTTGGAATAGAACCCAAAACCTCCCCCTCCACACCTCCCTTTTTGTTTTTGAAACCAAAGAAAACCAATACCCAATTTTCAGCAATCTTTTACCAGTAAGTAACATGACTGATGAGGCTAAAGGAAGGGTGTGTGTGTGTGTGTGTGTGTGTGTGTGTGTTCTGTATTTTGCACTATTAAAAATGGTACAAGGCCATTGCACCTATTTTGCATTTAGCTTTTCTGTTATTGTTACTTTTTATATATAGATATATAAAGATCACATAATCTGAATATGGCAAAATACTTGTTTCAAAAGAAAGAGGGGAAAAAGGCTTTCTCCTCTCCTTAATGATGAACACAGAATGGAAACTAGCACACTTTTTACTTTAGGTCAAGTTAAAAGCTGCTTTTAAAATGTACCAAAACACAACGCCAGTACGATCATATTGCATTTTTCAAACGAATGCATTACAGACTACAGTGATCAAAACAACACATCTAAAGAATATCACAGTGTTCCACATTTTAAAAAGGCATTTCTTTCTGGTAACAACCCATAACAAAAGACAGGCATAAATATAATTCTGAAGTAATATGCATGATGATCTCAATTATTTTTCTTTCCCCCAAATCATTTTCCCCATCTGTTCAGTCAACTCCACCTATTTCTTTTTATTTAAAGTTCCATTTTAAATGCACGCTTAATGCAAGCTGCTGAAGATAGTACGCAGATGAAACAAGTCAAAGCCAGCTGACGTTCGCCAGAAGTATATTCTACCCTTCACTACTCACATATGAAGTCAGCAAGAAAACTTTCACATTATATTCAGAAAGCCGTATTAAACAATGCTGCCATCAGTTGAGCAATATTCATATAATAAAAATATTCACCTGGTATACTTCATAGCTGTATAATGGTAAATGTCATACCTATCACGGGGGAAAAATACAATACAAACAAATTCATTTTTCATCAGGTTCAGATGTCCTGTAAAAGCAGCACCCACACACTGAAGAAACCACCCCTGCGTTCTGATTCAAGGCTCTGAGCGTGAGTGAAGAGATTTTAGTACTGAAGAGGCTGAAATGTCCCTTTCCAAAGCAAAATCATTTACTTTACAGTAACGAAAACAAATTCAAGCAGTTTTACTCCAGTAGGAAGAAAAAAAAGTCTCAAAGAGAAACAGCACATGCTTGATCATAGAAAATGAGAGGTGGAGGGAAGAACTTAAAAAAGCTGTAGTAAAAGGCGGCTCTTTTTTAATACCATCTCATTATTTTTAAGAAAGCAGAATAAAATGAAACAAATACACTTTCAAATGCACTCCAAAGCAAATATCATAGTGGGGAGAAAAAAACAGAGTATATTAGCAAAAAACATTACTTTCTCAATCAGCCATTCAGTGTAAGACAAAACAAAGTCTATGATTCATAAAACCAGAACCCCAAGTGGTTCATTTGACTTTCAATCGCCAAAATAGCCTGCTTGCATTTCAGACCTGATACACAAGTCGTGCAAGGCAGGGTGAGAGTAGGAAATATATGAAGTTGTAAGGAGAGCAGAGCTGAGGCACAACATAGATAAATCTTGGATTTAGCGGAAGGCATTCTTTTAAGAAGGACTAAGGAAATTCCCGTGCTAACGAGTAGGAAAAAGAAAGGATGTAACAGCATCACATGCCTGTTTTCATTTTGTCAAAAAAGTGCTTCATTTTTTATTTTACAAAGATACCTTTCTGTTTCAATCCTTTGTCTTATACCAATTGTTTGATATCATTCGTTTTACTTTGAAACTCATTTTCACAGCCATTTGGTGACATACTTTAGATACAGTACCACTCAGAAGCTGACAAGACGCATTTGGTGTCTCAGACATAAAATGAATGCAGCCGAAGATGTCAATCAGTATCAAAAGAAAAGTAAAATGAGGTTGGTTTATATTTGTTGGCCAGTTTCAAGGGGTTTTTGACATCTCAGCTGTCCTAAGATGCTTCAGTGGTGTGAAAATGAGACACACGTACAGGAAGAGAAACTCGCCATGTGCCCAGCTGAAGCATGACACCGGGAAACCCATGGGCACTAAGGACCTAATGCAAAAATGCTTCAGTCACAGGATACAATTAACCACAAGACACAAAGCCACAGGAAAACAAACCTCATTATTTCCACCACTCATGGGAATACTTACTAATCTTGAAAACAGCTTTCACATAAATCAGTTCATAGTGAGGTGAATAACTGAGTCTTGGATGCAGTTTCCTTGAGTACACCTTACTCACAGGCAAAATGTGACTCCTCACAAGTTCTCCTCTACTGTCATTTAGTCACAAGGGATATCCAAATGGTTATGTAGTCAGACTCTTCTGCAATCACCGTGTCCATGATATCCCACAAAAAATAAGGCCAAAAAGTTTTCGGAGTGCCACACATTAGCCGACTACGGAAACCAGGACAAATGCAGCCAGGGAGACTGCCACCACCATGAGTTGGCAGTAATGCAGCCTAATGTGACAAACTACTTTCAGGCTCTTGAAATGTAAGAAAGGAGATATTTCTCTAATTTTCGCTGGAATTTTTTGCATTCTAACCCGATTTTGGTTGATGGAAAAGCCCTAACAATCTCAGTCATGCACACTCTAGCTTTCCCAGCACAAACCATTACAGGAGCAAGGAATGTTATCCTTCTCTAATACTTATGAACCACTTTCCATTACTGAGATGATCAGCTTGCCTTGTTCAAACGATCATGAGAGCGACCACTAAGGAAAAGCAAAGTAACTCACACCAGATTTTCAAAGCACTTCAGCACATACACAGCAGCTCAAGTAGGTGCCCAAAAGTTTAAGGCGCTGAGCACAGCCAGCTCTCAAAGAAATCAGCTGCTTTTGAGGAAACTCAGGGACCTAGAAAACTGTCACAATCAAAGACAGTATCTTGATTTCCCAACCAACCTTTTCAATTTTGCCTGCAATTTACTACCTTTGGTCTTGTACGGAACATATTGTGGTTGGGGTTCCTGTTTGGTTGCTTGGTTTGGGTTTTGTTGACTTTTTTGATTAGGGTTTTTTTTACTTGTTTGGTTTTTACAATTAGCTATTAAATGAAAGTAACAAATGCCAGAGGAGTCTCTTCTCCAGCTACAAGCAAAACAAGATACGCATGATTTCCCATGCTTTCTTTTTTACTTCTCCACCAGCTACATAAGAAGTGCCCCAAAATTGCCAGCCCGTAAATATGAATAATAAACATGTAAAGATCAGTCACAAGTAGGGTGACTGCAGAACGATGTACTGCGATTATGTCACAATTCCTTAACATTTTCTCCCAAACTTTCAAAGCACATGGAGAGGGAATCAAATAAGATACTTCTTTCTTCCTACAAAAAAAAATGATGCTGAAACCAATACAACTACTGGCATGAATATGCAGAGCGGGATTCAGACTGTACTCTTTTTGTCCTGTATGAATAATCCATCACATTTCTATTGTACATTATTAAAGTGACTTGCTTTTCCATCCTCCCAACCCCCACATCTGTGCTGCTGTAATTTACGTGAATTGCAGTTAATGATCACTTGCGTTATGCTTAATCAGCATATCAATAATATACTCTGCACAGACTAAGTAGCTCTTCTTTCTTTCCCCTTTAATGAAACCTATAGAAATGGAACTGGTATTTGACTGATTGGCATCACAAAAAGGTTGCCTAGGCAGGTGCTGGAGATGGTAGTACAGGATAGAGGCCTTGTGGCTGCTGCCAATCATGCTCAGGCATCAGCAAAGCCCCCCATTATATTTTCCAGTTCCGTGGCCTTGCTATCTAGAGGGGCTGACGTTTTGTACTTCTGGGATTTTAATGAGCTTGACCAGATCAGTGTTACTGACGCCAAGACTGTGGTTGTGTGGGATGGTTCAAGGAGAGATCACATTCTTACAGGGTGATATTATTAACCATGGTCAAAAACACTGCCATTAGCGTATTCTTATGTGGGACACAGAACTCTCTGAATACAAATGATCTATAATTCTTAACATAAATATCCAGGAATTTCTGGAAAGCTGTTGTTATATATGTCAAGGCAGACTTAAAAGAATAAAGAAGAATGCTAAAAATTACAACAAATCCATTTTGGTCATTTTGCCAGAAATCAATCAATATCACGTATTGATAAGATAAAATTATTAACCTAGTAAGAGGCTTATTAAACACTTTGGCTAAATTATTTTTAAGAATTCCATAAGTCAATGGCTGCAGTGTACTGACATTCATGGCTTCAGATGAGAACGCTGCTGCAAGCTGGGGAAGAATTGGCACAACACCAATATACTCATTTGTGAATCACAGCCTCCAGTGTAGCTCTATTAGCTCTACTCCGTAAATCACCACCATGCTATTAGCAATTTTTCAATATGATGTGACATCTTTATTATAATGTTTTTCCACTAAAGTTTAAGTTCATATTTTAGTTAGCACAGAGATAGATGCAGCCATATTTACCAGGTTTCATTAATTGCCTATAAATAAAAGGCTGTAAAAAGAAGACATCTCTTTCACATGATGTTCAACTTGTCATCGTTTTACAGAAAAATGCCAATTTAGATAGGATAAATGTTACTATTTCTATACTGTACAGCCCGTGCTTCAATATGTAAGCTAAAAATTCCACAGTATTTTGTAGGCTGCAGTTTAGAGTCTCGGTTCTCTTACAGAAACACTCACAGTGCATGATCTACATTAATTTACTACCATGTGATATTCAACTAAGAATTTCATTAGCATGTAAGAACATCAGTACACTTCGTGTACTGTGATTTACTTTAGCTTCAATATCCGAGGATACTGCAGTAAATAAGAAGAGCATGCATAGACGCACACAAGTTGTGCTGGATTTACCTGACAAAAACTTGCAAAAGCTAATAAAATTGCTTTCAGAGATGTGGAGGCCTTTTTTGGTAGGCTGATGTAGCACATCTCTTTTTCTTATAGCCCCCAAGATACCCTGCCTCATTCCCTACCAACTGCTTTAGGCATCCAAGTCAAGAAAGGCACAGCTGCAGGGAGCAGAGCAGCAGATCTACACAGCTGCAAGGAGATGAACAGAGCAGCAGAGTAAAGCAGAGGAGGGCAGGGCAGCTGGGAGGGAGGGGGGAACAATATAGGACAAAAGTTGCAAGTGAAGACAAGAAAAAAATGATGAGCTAGAAATTGTTGGAGAGTTCCCGCTTGGACATCCTGTTTATAGAGGTTTCTTATTGGGAAAAGTCAGCAGGAACAACCACTAGAAAGAAACATGAACCCTCTTTCCACTTCTTCCCCATGAGAATGGAACAATTTGTTGAGAGACACAGGAAGAGATCCATGTGTAAACTCAAAAAATAAACCAAGCCTTAATCCTTAAATACTGCTAAACACCTGCATAATACTTAACATCAAGAAGGCACTTCTTAAATATAAACAACTGAATCCCATGAGGCAGAGATGCAAAAGTACTATTACCACTGATCTCTATAATCTGTAAAAGCGACAAAGGTGAAGTAAAAGCTTGCCCAAAGCCGCAGAATAATCAAAAAGTGGACGTTCGTGATCCTACAAACAAACCAATGAGCAAATACCTGCCAACAGCGAGAACTCAAAATGCAGCTGGTTTGGAAACAGAACAGCTGCTGGATTCTCAGCTAGCAACTTCTCACCATTGTCAGGACTAGAGGCAATGTTTTTCAAGGACTTAAAAATGTCAGAACCCTCTGATAGAGGTTTAACTGATTGGGTAGAAGTATGCATATGAAGACTTCTCAGAGTTGCCATTCTAAAGGTAGAAAACCTAAGTAAGACTGTCATAGAGGAAGGAAGCAAAGCATCTTTAGAGTAGGCACCAGTGACAGCACAACAAGAGAAGGAGCCACAGGTCTCTCAAGTGTCTTCTTTCAGCAAAGATTTGATGGCACAGCCTTTTCTGAGAATGAGGGAAGCTCCAGAAACCAGGGATTCAGCCTGACAAGTGGGGATGGGGTTTGTGCCGGGGACAGAATGCAGGAATGCAGGAGCCTCCTTGCGTACCTGCACTATGCAATATCTTAAAAGAGTAATGGGTTGTCCCTGCGCACAAACACATTCTACAGAAAATCAGAAGCTGGGGAGCGAGCGGATATCAGCACCAACTGGATGGTTGTGCGCTGATACTAAGCCATCATAAATTTTAAAGAGTCTGGCGGCAAATGCTATGTGAAAATGATGGAGTTAGCAAGTTCACCAGCACTGATGCGTTAAGGCTGCACTTCTACTTCTCCAAATAGAACGTCTAGATTTATTAAACCTGGATACACAGTAAATTAGGAAAAAAAAGGTCAAGAATAGTATTAAGACATTTCTTTAATAATATTTTATCTCATAAGTAACAGTACTTAAACAATTTAGAGCAAAAGTTATCAAATACATACTTACAACACCCGCTTATGTCCACATATTTTTCACTTTCCACTACTTCCATCTGCATAAATTAGCAAGTAACACTACAGAACAGTCCCATGGTATCTTTTAGAAATACACATTTGATAGCAGAAGGAACAATACCTAAAGTGGAATTTCTTTATTACTTTTTTTTGTTCAATGCACCTCTTGCTTTCACGTTCTCCAACCAAACTGAGCTCTTCCTGGGGATTGCATGCAGTGCAATGTATGTTCAAAACAGAAGGCACCATAGTTACAGTAAACTACATACTGCAAGCTTAGAGCAGGCTATTTTTGAAGCTCCGAAGAATCAGTGCTATTGCACGGTGTCCCTCTGAAGAGGAAACAATGGTTAAATAGCACATTGGTCTGTAGCAGCACTTTTCTATTTCACAGTCTAGTGAACTCACCCCATGTGATGGGTAGGAGATCCAGCCCAGCTCCCCTTGAATTGTTTTTGAATCCAGCAGATTAACTACAAAAGAAGACAAAATGAAGAGGAATTAGTTTCATCTGCCTCCGTCCAGTTAACCTCGGTTGCCCGTGCCAAAAGATGTGTTTATTTGGGGACCCTGTGAGCACTTGATTTATTCAGGTGGCTTGGCAGTTAGCTACAAAGAAGAAAAAGACAGACAAATAAAAAGGATCCTCTTGTTTATCATAAAAGATGGTATGAACAGCAGACAGGGGAACTTTTCAAAACAAAAGAAGTGACAAAAAACAAACAATGGATGGCTGGCCAAATTAATTACAGCAGGGGGTGGGAACAGAGCACTTCTCTCAGCTGCACAAACTACAGCTTTTTCCCCTCAGATGCCTGAAATTTGGGTCAATGCATCTAACTACATAGGTGAGACCTGAATATTTTAATCATTATTTAATTAAGAGCCTGCATTTGTCATATATAATTTTCTCACAATATGGGAACAGATAATGAACGCTGATTAAAGTCTTCCCTGCATTTCTTGCTTGATTCTGATCTAATTTGCTCTCAAACTGTCTTGCAGTCCTGAAGTGTTCTCTAAATGTCATGTGTAACGCATTAGACACAAAAGTAATTATTTACAATGTTACAAGTGCAGACAAACCTACTTTTAAAGAGACCCATCAATTCATTGTTAATCTTGCCGCTATTTTAAGAGGCATGCCACAATTTTCATAGTAAGAATGAAGCTTTTATTTGCAAACAGTCTGAGGCAGACATTTTCCAATCAATCAAATCACAGTGGTTTCAACATCCATTTTAAAATATGACGGGTGTTTAAATACATACATACAAACAGATCATTGAATATTCTTCTTTCTTATTTACTAGGCTTTTACAAGCCCACAAATACATTCTGTTCCTAACCCTGGCTAGATAGCCTCCAAGTGCTTAATCACACAGCTTAATCCCTAACTAACCATTTCTTTATTAACATGAAGCAGAACAGGTGAATTAATATAAACTATCCTACCAAAAAAACCCACCAAACTGAAGTATTAGTGCACAATATGACAATGCTGTTCCCAGCCTCACCAATCTGAACACCCTCAGTATTTATTATCTGCAATTTGGGCTTACTTTTGTTGTATAAATAACTGTAAATATACACATTTGTCTACATTTGCGTGCACACATTGTTGTGCTGTGTATGTGTATACATGCAGTGCTATGTCACCATGAAGAAGCTGCTCTGCCATCTATGGGAGGAAAGATATTACCCCCTGCAGTTATACGTCCCTTTAAAAGAAAGCAACCCTATTTTGAATTTTTGCCTACACCAATAAGCAAAATACCTTTACTAATGTGATAGAAAAAGCATTATGCAGTATTATATTTTTTTTCCTCTAAATCAATCAATAATTAAATTCCCAATCACCTACACAAAGAAAATTCACCCACTCCGTTATTGAGGGCATAGGGCCCCAGGCATACTATTCTGCAGCACGGTTTGCATCTATAAAAAAGAAATACTAATCAAAATTCAAAAGGGAAAAATGCACTTCTTGCTTTTGTGACTAGAAATTCCCACAGATTATGGATCTCCTGTGATAAGACAGCTATGTCTGTTGTGCATCTGCAATACATGGTGGCGAAGGAAGTACGACATTCTGACGTAAATTACCTGGCTGTAAGTTGCTAAGGCAAATCACTTAGGAGTAAATTTAACTAATATATTTATTCTTTCAGAATGAGCTGCTTGAAAACATGATTGCAGTCCACTCTGGAATTTATGAATTCAGTCCAAATTCATCAGCCTCATCTGGAAAAAATAAACAGGCAACAGATTCGCAACCTAGTAGTAGTTTCCCTCTCTGGGCTGCCAAGCAGCCTAGCAGTTACAGCACGCCCTCGAGGTGCAGATCAGAGTTCAGCATTACTCCTTATGCTTCTCTATGTCAACGCCCTACTGCCTGCCTGCCTCTCAGAACAGGCTGACCAAGTTACCAGCTACTTCTACAGGAAGCACTCACAGGCATCACCACTAGGGCCATGGTGGGCAGTTAAATATTCAGTGAAAGCCATTCATGCCCCATCAATGTGCCCCAGGACAGACAGATGTCACAGCCACGGGGCAGCTTGTGTCACAACACACTGGGATCGAATCTATGACATATATGACAATACTTTTTGAGCATGTCTCCTTCATTCCACCTTCCTTATCTTCCTCATCTCCTTCAAACTAACTGGCACCATTAGGCAAACTGCTTTTCCACACTCGCATGTGTTTCACTACGTTTTATAAATCCTCAGAAGAAAGGTGATGAGATGCAAGTCAGAGAGCACAAGCAGGAATTTAAAAAGAGTGGCACAAATGCTACCATTACTGATAAGAAAAAAACAAATGACTCACAAACAAACAGAAAAAACCCAGAGTAAAGCCATGTCACAGGTCTGTAACTTTATCAATAAGTAGTTTTGTGCTAAACATATTTATATGCACAATGTTGTTATTTTTAGTTAAACCTATTTATACTTCATAATCTTCGACTTCCTCCATTTCCATTTGTGCAAGAAAGGACAAACCTTGTCAAGTAACTTTCATACCTAGCAGAAGAAGATCAGTAAATCTTAAGTTCCTTCACCTATTTAGCCACCTGGTCTTCAGTGATTATAAAGACCACTTGCTTGGGTTGGGGGTCTTTTGGGGCAGGTGTGCGAGTGAGTGTGTGAGTGAAATGCCAAGAAATAAAAGACCAGAGGAGGGAAAAAATACCCAAAGGAAGAAACCAATTATACTAACCTCTTAGAAAACTATCGCTTTGCCTGAATGTCCTTATCATTTACCACTGTAAGAGTTATACTATAGGCAAGCAGAAACACAGAGCAGACTGTCCGAGTTCTGAAATTGTTTACAAACCAGTGGAAGTCATACACCAAATCCTTTTTTCCTATTAACGAATTATGAAATACCTCCCCCCCCAAAAAAAAACCCCGAAAACCCCCAAATATACTTTTTACTACAAGTGTGCTGTTCTTTAATAGCATATAAAGTGCAGAACATATTTCCTTTCAGGTAGTCACCTGAAAAAAAAACAAACAACAAATCACCACCTCCCTCTCCCTGAAAAAGTTTCTAATGCACTCATTTTCCTGTGACTTCAAGGAGGAGTCAGTACACCATTGATAGAGAGCAAACAGTGAAATTACAACAGAACTTACAAGCTTGGTCTCTAGATAAAAAATGACAGGGAATGTGATATTTCATTTTGTCATTATATATCCAGCATTACATATTAATCTGGAAATTGAAGAAGAAAATACCATTTCCCTACACTAAGACAGAAAAAACACATAAAGAATGGATTAGATATTAATAGTCTGATTTTTTAATGTTTTTTTTTTTTTGGCATGGATTTGTAAGGTTAGGTAAAAAGCAAAAATGTCAAACTTTACACAAGCACTTGATCCATAAAGTGACTCGTTCCAACTTCTTTCAACCCTGACAAATCCTCTAGCGTAACAGATAGCAACACATGGTTCACAAAACTGACCCAACCAATTCATGGAGTGTATCATGAGGATAGATTCAGTCAGATTAGCAGCAGGCGGCATACATCGGTGTGACTCTCACATTTTTCCACATATAACTGAACTTAGATGAAAGCTGGTGTTTAATGCCCTACAAATGCCTATGGCCATGTATTTACCAGATGAAGGAGGGAACAGGAGAGGAAGAGAGTTCTAAGCTCTCTCGTAGCGCAAGGTGTGCATCTCTAGCCACGCCAGCATGAAGGGAACAGCACGACTTGAGAAAAGACAAAAACAAAAGGTCAAACTACTTCATGTGGCAACACATTTTCCTTCGTTACAAGTGTAACAACCACCTCCCCCAGAGCAACTGGCCCAGCAAAGAGCAGGGCTGCTCAAGCAATTGGAACCCCAAGTCAGATATGGCCCTCACTTTGGAGCTGATTACCCGCAACTGTCATGCTCTTAAGTAAGGTATAGGGGAAAAGAAGGGCTGGCATATTAGGTCTCAAAACTAAAGCTAACAATTCTTCTTCCTCCCTATTACTGCTTTCCAGAAGAGAGGGAAGAGGTAGATTTTACAAGTCAGGCCACAGGAAAGAGAATTAGGATTTCCAGGCTATTTCTAAAGCTTATCCATTTCTTATACAATGCATTTGCTCTTCTTGTGGCTCCTCCTGCAATACTGTGTGATTATCATTCAGCTAGATCTTACAGCAATCTTTGACGTTGACCAGCTGGTTACAAAGGGTAACTCATCAACTAGATGAGCAGTTTTGTTGCTATTGATGGTTTTTTCCTACAGAATGCCTTGAAAAGGATCGCTGGTTATGCTGAGGCACGGGAGAGTTCTCATAAAACAACTTTCAATAAATAAAGTACTGTCTAATAATCTCAGCGTCCTGCATTGGTCCCCATCAGGCAGTTAACTCACTTCAAAACCAGTGGTAAGTACAAGGGAGAATTTCTTGGTATTAAAATATTACAGTGCTACACAAACTGAGCAACCATCACTTCTGGCTCTGAAAATCAATGGCTAGGTCCTTCTGTACAACAGTCTTGCCCACCATACTGTATACTGTAGCTATTTCTGCCAACAGGCAGTAGAGCGGCAAAATGCTGATTCTCTTTCTAGAAGCTGTCTCATGCCCAACTCTTCTGACCTTCCCCATCCACAACTGCAAGAGAGACCATTATCAGTTCCCTTAAAATGCACTTCTTCACAAGGAGGTAAAGACGAATCTCTTTCCAGCAACTGGAGCAGGGACATGAATGGGAAACACAATGCTCACTCACTCTCCTTTTAGTGGCGTCAGGCAGAAGATGAACGAGGGCTCGGGTGGAGTTTGACAGGAGGCCTGATCGCGCTACCAGAAACTGCTTCCAGGCTGAGACTGATGGTAGGGGGCCTGCTGTGAGGCTTACTCACAGCAGGTTTCACCAGGATTAGTGTCAGTGAAAGGAGGAGAACTGTAAAACTAACAAATGCCGCTTGAAAGCAGCAGCATTTTGAGAAACGTGGAGTAACAACTGCTACAATACAGTAGAAATACGTCCCCCACTAAAAAAAGAACAAACAAATGTTGTACCAGGTAGAACTACCCCGAGATTCCCCTCACTGCCTTAGAAATAGTGAGGAAAAGCCTGATAGGAGACAACTCGCAATACCTCAAGAACCACCTAGAAACAACTTCATGCTTAAAAGCAGTTCCATGTCATATATTTCACAAAGAAAACACAGAGCAATAGGCAATGAGTAAAAACAGAGAAAATATTTTTCTTCAGCTAATTAACACTTCCCATTAAAAGTTAAAAACACCCCACCAAAACCAAAGAACAAGTAACAACCACTGCCCTGTCCTTTCCTGTTTGGCATCAAACTGCCGGTTTAGAAACACACTAGTTAGTTATTAAAAAAATGCCAACAAATGGGGAAAATTAATTTTGCTATGCAGCCAAAAAGAAAAAAAAAATGGTGAATGCCCATAATTGAAATGTGCCATATAATCCTGAGCAGCAAAGAAAACACTTTGTGGCAGGAAGTCAGACAGAACTTGGTTTTGGGGTGGGACAGAGCAGAGTCAGTGCAAACTCCGTATGTTTTTCAGACGGTGGCCTCTGCCCAGCAAAGGACTTGCACCTGGATTTGCATCCACTTATGATTACAGATCTGAGTTTTCTCAACTCTCCATTCCCCCAGCAGCGGCAGAAGTCAAATAAGAGTTGCAGCAGATCAGCTTTGTGTCTTTGGCTTACTCTGAGACTAGAAGCAACATGTACAAACAGACAGGCAAAGTTATAGTTGTATCTTGGTTCATTCACCATAATTGCCAACCAGGATCACCTATCATGATGATGTTGCTGAAGTCATGCTGAAATTTGCTAAGGTAGACCACAAAGTCTTTGGGAAGGGACATCAAAGAAATAAATAAGTAAAATCAGTAGATAAGAAACCACTCCATGAAGCAATGCTAAATAATGCAATACTCTCTTAAAGGAAACGTGTCCAACATTGAAGCCCCATTCTAAGCAGCAAACTTGGGGCCTAATTTGCTGCTTGTTCATTAAGAAAAGTGAAGTTTCCCGTGATTTTATGATCCTGCATTTCCTCTCAAATGTTGCAGTGAAGATGTTATTGCTTGGAAGAAAATGGCCCCAGTGTAAGAGAAGTCTTCTCAAGTCCCCATCTACTAGCTCTGCTTTTACAGCTCCATCTCCCTCCAGCCTGGGCCGCCCTAGGAAGCAAAGTGTCAGTAAGCAACACAGAGTAAACCCAGCCAAAAGAACATACTTTGTAATGCATACCCAACCCAATGTCAGTAAAGTTTGGCCCATTTGCTACACAACTTATCTCCAAATGCAAGATTTGTCTGCGAGATTTCTGCTACATCTCAAAGCCAGACTACGGTCCTTTGAGAGTCACAACGCTGTGAGGTCTGCACTTTCAACCCTTCTTGCCTGTGCATTTATACTGTACAATGCAAATATGATTTTGTGCAGAATGTTCCAAATTTGGCAACTGTCATGTTCAATCTGTGGTCAAATTGCTGACTGAAGAACTCCACCAGGGTGGGAGCAAGAGATGAACAAACAAGGGGAAACCAAAATGAATTAAGAAACAGTTGCTCCAGTACTGAGCACAGGGGCCTTCAAAAGACTGGAAAGCCCAAGCCTCCATTATTTTCATTTAAATGTTCAGTAAATAACTATTTCTAATATTAAGAGACTGTGCTTCAAATCTCAGATGAAAAGACAAAAGACTAGCAATAAGCATCTAGTTACCCTATAGGTTATTGCTTTTATAGAACATATAATGTTCCTACGGCAGTTTGGATTATTTGGCAAATTCTCTTTTTATGGCAGTTACCCTCAGCTTTTCAAGAGGAAGAATTTTGTTTTCCTCCCAGATTTTGCTCTTATGAAACACACTTCCCAAGAGTATCTGAGGCCAAATATAGATACCTCTAGTTCTCCTACAGCTGAATACTGCAGCAGCCAAAGGGGGAGCCTTATTGAAAGTTTTTCCCAAAAGGCTGCCATGAAGGAGGGAACACAGGATAGCAATAACCAATGCAGGAATGCCTATAAATAAATACACTGGATTGTAAACTGCAAAAGCAGAGCCAATCGGAGGCTCTGCCACCGCATAGCAGCCCTCTCCCTGCTTGCTGCACACAGCTTGAATTTCATTACTGCTAGGGATCAGTGGCACTCTCATGCCCTCTTCACGGTGGCTCAGACCACGCTAACAGCTCGATGTGTGCCTCAGCTCAGCCAGCCCAGCTCTCATCACCTGCACACAAAGCCAGGCAGAAGTTTTCAGCAGTCTTCCTCCTGTCGCCAAGTTTGGAGCCTGCACATGAAAAAGGGACAACACTATCCTAAGTCTCCTGAATAGATAGGGCAATGATAATCAGGCCCCAAAATAAAAGCCTCACATGAGAGGTTTCAGAGAGCAAAACTGTAGAACTACTGTTCCTTAGCAGACTAAACCAGAACTCATTTCAAAGCAGAACAGAAAACAAACATATAGTTGCTAGAAACCTTAGAAGTGTTCTCCTAACACCAAAAGCTGTTGGTTGTGTCCCGCCCCCCCCCCCCCCCCACTTCCCCATTCTATTGTGAAGGAACTCTCAGTGATAGCTAAGGCCAGACAACGTATGTAAAGCTTTTCTCTTATCCTCTCATCAGTCTGTTTTGAGCCTATACAGGTGTGCAGGCAAACACAAACCTTCTAACTCAGCACCACACAGAAGTTATTCCAGCTACTGAAAAGAGAAAACAAAGGCAAGCCCATTCTCCACCAATTATGACATATGAACCGAAGCTCTTTTTGTAGGAATAAGGTGACAAATCTGTACACTGCTTTTTCTTGGAGTACCTGTCTGCATTATGTTGACAATCGCCCATCCATTCTCATGGATGAACACAGACAAAACAGATTTTATTTCTTCTTTATTAGTTTGAAACATGAGAGTTCTCTTGATATTGTTAGAGTGGCGTAAAGCTCAATTTCTAAGTATGCAAAAACATATGACTGGTGGGCTGGAATGCAATGTTTATCAAAGGGGCCTAATAAGGTTTCGGTTTTATTAGGCTATTTCCTGTAAGTTGATATGTGCCAGTTCTTTTCATTAAGACAAGGATATAAAAATTAAAAATGGATTAACTTAATGGGTTCCAAATTACTGTGTTGCTTTCACTTCTTTGCATTCTGCCTTTTAATTTTAAGCAGTTCCAATTGGTCCTTTTCCAATACCACCACCAAGACGCATAAACCCTTAGATACCCGAATTACTGTACTGAACTCACATTCAAATCCAAATCATGCAAACCTCTTTCTAGTCTACTATCGTAGCATTAAATCTGACATCAGTGAAGCATCATGTTAAACATGTAAATGCAAAATGGGGGCCACTGTGTTAAAAGGGAATTTAAAAAATAGGCCAGAAACTAAGGATGAGATTCGGTTACCTAACACAGCCACTCCATGCCTTTCACCAGCCCAGAATAGAAGTGTCATGCAAGACGTATCAGTGCCATTCGGTGAGCAAATACTAAGGCATATAAAATGGGACCACATGCCTATGTCTAGTCAAAACTCAACAACAAACATAACTCACATAATTTTAATAAGCTCTAAAGCACTTCTCAAAAGGGCGTGATCACAGTGCACAACTGAGTCTTTTTACTTCTGCATTCCTGCTCCCTTGGGGAAAAAACTAATAGTCCTCATTCACTAGTTTTGCAGAATAGAGCTCTCCAAAGATCAGACAGATTTGGGGTCTATCAGAGTGCCACAAAGATCTCCCTTGAGAATGCTTCTAGCAGCTTAAAAAGGGAAAGAAAATGTTGCACCACAGCATCCAAGTTCACTAAAGGTAAATTGAGAATTCAAAAGCCAGTAGGACATGGTCATTTTCTAGCATTCTAGACACCAAAAGGCGTCAGAGAAAAGACACCTGGGCACATGCAGTACCCATCACCAGAAGTTCCTAAGTTCCCATAAATTTTACTGCAGTTCAAACATATTCAAGGTCCTGAAGCAAGCAATCGAGTCTCCTTTGAGGACAGAAACTTATGAGACTGGGACCAGAGCATAAGTCCAGCAAACAGCCATTCATTTGTTTAAAAGGCTGCAATATCCCCAAGTGAATCATCTGGCAGCATGCCACAACTCAGGAGGAAAAAATGCCTCTAAGAAATTCCTCTGTGCGTGAGGCACAGAAAAACAAAAACCCTTGCCAATGGATGCGGTTGTGTTGGGTTTGGTTGAGTTTGAGGGTTTTGTCAGGGGATTTTTGGTGGTTTTCAGTTTGAAACACGAAAGTTGCCAGCTGCAACAAAAAATCTGAGAATTCTGAAGTGCTACATTTGGAAAGACGCCTTTCCAGTTGTGCCCAGGCAGTTCAAGGTTTTCTTCTCTACTCCCACGAAACAAGTGCTCCAGCTTGCATGGGCTATGAAACACTTGTGTCCTTACACAACTACTCCAGAGATAAAATAAACCCATAATAAATAAACAACTAAGCACCCTGGTGCAAATTGGGCAAGTAAAATGCCAATAGCATAAGATATCTCCTCAAACGTCATGATGAGAAAATCGAGATGCTAAAACCAGTTGTATTTTCCAATACAGTGATGTCACCAACATGATATTTTCATTGTTTGCCAGGTTAACAGAATTTATGGAGGTAATTAATGCAGAACATGTGTGCTGAGCTATCCACATGAAAAATGGAATTGCCCCTGACTTCATTTGCTGCCTTTGCAACCAAAACCCCACTAACATCTTTTTTCACTATTTCCATATGCAAGAAATACAAATATTTATAACAAAGGTAAATGCCTCAATGTCTATTCTATCCCCATCTACCCACAAGCCAATTTTTCAGACCCCTGTCTTCTGGTTTATCCCTCTACTTCCATTACCATCTCAAAAATGGCTCAGGTTTCTATTATGTTCTACAAACTAAGCATGTTTCTCATGCCACTTCTCCAGAATTGCTCTCCTTGGTTAGCATGGAAAACTTGGGCTTCAGTTTCCCAAACGCTCTCTCTCCAGCTTTCAGGATCCACACACAACCAGCTAACCATGGAAAAAGCAGTGCCATTAAGTACATAATTCTTTTGCTGTGTCTTTCTTTCCTGGTCATCAACAGGATCAGACCCCACCCCCACCCCCTGCCTTCTGGTAAACAGCATTCAGTAAGAAGAAATGGACATGCAGCCCTCCCAGTTAGGTAAGGGAAAGACCATCTTTGCCTTCTACTCTTGATGGCTAAATGTTGATTTCTGGGAGGGAAGCGACAGAAGGAGAAGCATGGGCATGAAAGACTTTCCTTTTTTAATAAGACTTTTTCCTTTTTAATAAGAAAGCACTGTTAGAGAAAGATTAACTAGAATGGTAAAAAGGCCTCTATCCTGTCTTAACTGCAGCGTCTGTGGAAATTCACCACTGGTAAATCATAGCCATGAAGTTTACTAATGTAAACAAAGCTTAGACTTTCAGGGAGGCAAGGAATTTCTTCATTTGTGCTTTGCTCACTGTTCAGATCGATGTCAGCACTGAGTTCGGGGTTCCTAACACTGACATTAATCGGAGGAAGTTTGGATTTTTGTCTTTTTCTCAGATACAGATCCAGCTTTCGCTTGATCTCTGCCTATCTATCCTCTCTTCCTTTAACCCTTCTCTCCCCCTCCAAAAGAGAGCTCTCAAAAAGCTTTGCCCCTCTAAAAAAAATCAACCACAGCAAAAGCCCTCTAGCTTCCCAACAACTACATCAAGAAACCCAACATCACCCATTGCTGTTTGTTACGGCACAAAGTTTGTGGGAAGCCTACCATAGAACAAAACATTTTTTGTGCTTTAATTATTAATTATTTAAATGGTAAGCCATCACTCCAGATTTTTCCAAAAATTGCCTTTCTTAGGCACCAACTTAGAAGTTTTAGGTATTACTTATTGACCTCTTACGCAAGGTAGCTATGCGTTAATTGTATGTAAAACAACAAACAAACAAAACAGAGACCAATGCAATGCAAACCGTTCCATCCACATACAGATATGAGATCGGTATGAGAAACCATCTGGAAACAGAAAAAAAGCACCATTCCCACACCTTATTACATCAAACTGCCCTGACTGAACCTTAACATTCATCCTATTGTTCGCTTAATTGCTAGCAAGTTTCAACCACTGTTCATTTGCTCTGCTATTCTTCTTTCATCAATATTTTTCCAGGAGATTAATGGGATTTTCCTCCATATCTTGCCTGAAACAGCAGGACATAGCAGTTTAATGAGGAAAAAAAAAGGAGCGTGGAGCTAACATTTCTGCTTACAGTGTGTCTGGTTTAATAACATCTCTGCAAATGTAAGGCTTTGCATGCCGGTGTTTCATTCAGGCTACCCGTCACTCTCACAGACTGGAACTTTTTTGTCACCATCCCAAGACTTCTTTCAGGCAGGATTATCTTTATTGCTATATCTATATTTCTGTCATTCATTCACTGCAGAAAGTTAAAAGGAATCTTTTTCACACTGAAAAAGAAGTAATTGTGCTAGGATTTATCAAGCACTTAAGAACTAAGAAGCTCAAGACTACTGGTGGGGAATACAGTCCTAACTCAGCAAATTACTACCATGTTTTGTTTCCAAAATTACACCACTGGGATTTCATATCTAATCTTCTGAATTAAACTATTTTCTCTTAATTCCTGTTTAGAAGAGTTTAAACATATCAAAAATAAAGCTACTGCTTTAAAGTGCTTATGGAAATAAGAAGGAATACACCACAGAAGTAAATTGCTAGGAAAATGGATCACTTAGTAGTAGTCACATGCGTCTGTAAACAAAAAATCCTTCCATTTCACTGTATAATATCTTTTGCAAGTCTTTTCCTTCTCATAAATATATTTTCAACCATTTTCAACGACACTTCAACAAATCGAACAACACATTTTTGTAAGAAAGAAAATATTACAAATTACAATCTCTACATCTCGCTCCAGAAAGACAACTCTTTAGATGCTGGACTGATCTTTTAGAAAGGCAACGGGTTAGTGAGAGCCCCCTGCCCCACCTCTGAAGTTTTATGGAGCACCTCTGGACAAGCCCAGGCTATTTTGCACCTTAAGATATCACAATGACTCGTCTGTGTTTCAATACTAGCTCCACCAACTAGAGCTTTGAACTTGAACAATAAGGACATGATTATATCTGCAGTTATTTTCCTTTTTCTATTTTCTTTTTTATAAAACTGAAAAAATGAATCAGCAGCTACAAAAGAGTGGTACCCACACGAATTACAGGTACCTTATGAAACTAACTCAGGCTCTGTACAATAAAAATCCAGAAACAGTACTGTTGTATTCGGTAACAGCTCTGTAGTGACCCTCACTGGTGATAAAATCCAGAGCTCCGAAAACAAGAAAATGAACACCTGCATCCGTATTTCTAAACTTTCATCAAGTGGGGATTACAAGAACAAGGGCCATTACATATGCTCCTAGAGGAAAACTTACTTTTGATCCTGTTTGCGAACTTGCAAGTTTACTAATAGCAATTTACTAAAAACAAATAAAACCTAATTTGTACATCTTCCCAGATGGGAATTAAAAATACAAGTTCAATCAGAGCTCACTCCTGATTTGAAAGGATTTCATGTAAATAACTGTTAAACTTAGCGTGCTTATTATCTGTTTAATGCTTTCCCTCCTGGTAGCGTCTCTGAAGCCTAATTTCCTGAGGCTGAGAGTACTGGAGAGTTCTAACCTATTTCTACACCCTGACTGCTTTGGGAGGTAGCAAATACGTTGTATCCAAATTAACTGCAGTAAGAATTAATTGCTGTGTCCAATTTGGACATCTTTACATTTTAAGCATCTGCTTTCAGTTTGCTATAGACAATGTAGTGATTTTTCTTCTTAATATACAATACTGAAATCAGTAATAAGTAAAGACAAACTTCAGTGACAAACAGAAAAGAAAATTAACTATCCCATACGTTTCACCTGCTATCAGAAACGTTGACAGACAAGGAAGAATTTACTCAAGTTACTTCCCCTATTGCGCAGCATTTTAAGAACACCACGGTGTGAATTTTAAAGCACGTTCATCATTTGTCTAATTGTACAGTTCATGACTGAGCACAGAAGCTCTGAATAAGACAGAGCTGTATGAAAAACAGCTTTTTAGACCAGCAAGACTCTGAGCTTTCTAAAATTAGATTTTAAAAGGTATCACATTAAGATTTCTAAACCTATTTTTAACTACTTTTACAGATAAACACTCCAGAGCAAGCTACAGGCACAAGCAGGAATTGTGTCGTGATAAATGAAGACTTATGCTGATCTAATGATACCTGACATACAGTGAGGCGAGATTTGTAAAAGGCATTTTTCTGTTCAATCCCTTTCGATTCTAGAGAGGAGATCCCAGTCTTGCCTGCCTTTCCAAGACTACATGCAAAAGTTGGGCAGGCATTTTGCTCCACAGGCAAACACCGCATTTTTCAAAGCCGCGCCAAGAGCTGTCATTACTCCAAAGGCACAGTAAGTCATCTTTAGCAAATTTAAGTATTAACAGAGACCAGCCCAGATAAAATGGTGCATTTAATTGTAGTGACACAAAGTTCTGAGGTTGCAATCAATGAATCAAAGATGAAACTGCATTCCCAAATACAGTACAGACTGAAAAGAGAGGCTAATTGGAACCTTCTTACTGTACACCAAAACAGACACTATTTGAAACCAGGTACTGTAAGCATATTTACCATATTGATCTTTTGCTAGCTGTGTTTGCAAGAAATTAATTTTATGCTAGACTGAGAGGTTAAAAGAAGTTTCCTGTCTGCACAGGCAAAATATTATTGAAGCAATTCAGGTTGTCAGTAAAAGCTTAAACAAATTTGCTGATAATCCTGTTAATGACCTAGGTCAAGTGTTAACTGTTGTGGGTTATAAACCAGCGAAATTAAGGTTGCAGGGACCCTCAGGCAGGCAATATAGTTACAGAGGAGATGGAGGAAAAATTTATTGAATTACATAATTTTATAGCCCATTTGATTTCTTGATATCTTTGGAATTATTCAGAAAGAAATTGCATCCTTCTAAGAAAAAACCCAAACTCTCCCAAGGCAGAAAATATCCAACAGAATGGAAGAGCAGAACATGTGGTTTATATGCACCTACAGGGCTCAGTTTGCAACCTCAAACTGGAAAAGTTAGGATGTTAAATCTTCCTGACATTTTCCTGCCTCGCAGAAAATGGCACGCAGCTAACCACTGCCCATAGATAAACCTAAACTTTAGGGAACCTTCTTGAGCTCCTGAGATTACGGAGGTAAAACGCATGCAGCTTTGTGACGAGCACAGAAGAGAGTTAAAAATAAAATCGGTGGAAAATATAACGTTTTGTCAAGAAAAAACTCCAACTAAAACATCTCTGGGATGAAGCAAATGAACAAAACCTCAAGCACTCCAAGAAAAAGGGGAAAATAAACCTCAACAACATGTTTTCAGCCCTTCTTTCATCCTTTCCTCCCTTCATCCCATCCACTTCCATTGCACTCTTCATCCTGAGGCAGTCATCAGCTTTAATATTAATACTAAATGTTATCTGAAGTTGAAATTAAAAAATACAAAGAATTCTTTCAAGTCAAATAAATGCAGGAAAAATTACTGGTAGCTCTGAACATACTTTTGTAACGTGCGTACTGCAACATCCGTGGCTCCCAGAAGTTAGATAAAGCTATATAAACAGATTAAAAATCAGTTCCATCCATTGCTAAAGCAATCTTTGAAGAGAATTTCAACAGTAGCTCTAATATAAAGTGTAGGGAAAAAAATATACATTTTTATCTATATGCCTATATTAGCAATCTCTGTCCAAAGTATATCTTTTTCATTTGCAGTGGTGGAAAAGGAAAACTTTTCTAGCTACCCCAGAGGAATGAGGAAACATTTATCTCTAGTTTTGAGAGGAAATTTATGATAACAACAGCAGGGAAGTAAGTGGTGAGAAAAAGATGATTTAAAAGTGGAAAGCACGATCTTGTGACATGATTTAAAGCTGCATGCTAACGCTTGATCTTCAAACTCTTGTGTCAGCAAATTATAATCAATCAGATTTCTATACTCACAAGATCAGCCTAAATATGCTGTGAAATGGTAAAAGAATCACTAAGTGGGGAGGGGGGGAGAGGAGAAGTCCTTTAAAGTTGGTCTCATTTTAAAAGAAACTGTCAGTGTTCCTTGTTTTGCAAAGAACAGCAAAATCCATACTTCAAAAGACAAACATGCAAGTGCGGGTTAGTGTCCCGTAACTGCATTTATACTGTTGCTTTCACTAGCCATTTCGAAAACAGTGCTCATATTGCACAAGTTCTTCAAACTGAAAAGAGAGAACAGACGCCGTGTCAGCTGAACGCTGACTCGAACAAGTATGTATGATTAATGTACATTCTGTAGGATGATTTTCTTCCTCCTTTCTCAACTCTTGGTATCAGTCATTTTAAACAAAGAAACAAAAAGTGGGTTCTGTGGCAAACTGGAATGCTTGGATATCTTTTTGGCATAATTAATCTCAGTTTACAGACTGTGCCTGCCTACCACTTCAATGGAGGCAGAGCTGTTCCACTGACTGACAAGCACATGCATTCCCCAAAAGCTTTTAGTACTAAGATAAGAGTAACCCCTACTAACACTCCTGCTTTCATTTCTGGAAATCATTTGTGAAAGATGGCAATATTTACAAAATAGCATATATCTAGAGGCTTAAAAGTGACTGACAATTAAAAGCACATTCTTTAATCAGCCTATAAAGCACTGTCCGTGCAAAACAAATTTACACAAAACACACAAACAGATAACACATTGCTTTTTCTGGTAGGATGGTACCATAGCTTCCTTCCTAGCAATAAAACCAACTGATTTAAGAGTACCCAGGGTTTGCAAAGTTTGAATCTTCCCATTTGTTTTGCATTATACTTCTTTTTCCTTCCAGTAATCATTTAAAGTCGTTATCTCACAGCCTTATCCCACAAGCACCAGGAATATCAATAAGCATGTCAGCATTATTTATACAAGAGAAATGATTGCTCTGACAGCTTTGATATCTGCTTCTCTGCACAAACGCTACAACTCAAGCAGGTGCAAGTTTTACATGGTGGTTTGACATAAGAAGTTCTTCATAACCTTTGGCCTCTAGATTTTATTCCTAAAGACGATTACACTGGACATCCTCATCATGCCGCCTGCCTCCACTGTTCAAATGAGCAAAAGCTGTATTTTTATTGTATTAATAGGGAAAAAGAGTTTCATCTATTTTTGAAGTATTTCTATTACTTTTCCAAAGCCTCTGGTGATCATCGTTTTTCCCTGAAATCTAACATGCGTTTTTATTAAATGTCATCTTCAAAATTACCATAGCAAAGGAGCACCAATCACTCCCGCTTTGTTTTGAACATTTACACACATTGACATACACACACACATCATTTTAACACATTAAAAAAACGGATACGAAATCTCTACGGACCCAAAAAGGAGTTTTACAGGGGAACAAGGGCATTTCTAGTATTAATTTAAAGTTTTGAAACACAGGACGGCTAATGAAACCGCGACTCCTGCACACCCGAGCGTGCTAAGAGCTCAGTGATCGCTGCAAGGAGGGAGACGGGGGCTGCCCATTAGCCTTTACAGCTTAGGTTTGTTAATTACCAAGCCAATCTGGCTCCTATCGCTGTCAACTAACAGCGGACCGCTCGCTATTCGAGGCCAGCGGACCGGCGGCTCCTCCTCGCCCTGCCGGGCCAGCTCCGGGCACGCGGGGCACCTGCCAGGGCTGGCGGGGGGCAGCGGCCGCTCTGGGCCCCGAAGCCCCCCCACTCGCCTTTCCCCGCCTCGCCCCACACCTCGCCTGAGCGTTGCGGCTCCCCGCGCATCGCCCCGCCGCGGACGGAGAGCCGGAGCCGGCTCGGGCTGTCCTCCTGCTCCGCTGTCCTTCCCAAGCCAACTTTCCTCGGGGGCGGCCAGGGCGGCCGCTTCCCCCCATCCCCTCCATCGCCGCCGCCTTCCCCTTCATGGCACCGGGCGGCGGCCGCCCCTGCGCGGCTGCGAGCAGAGCTGCCAGAGCGCAACGCGGCCCCGGAGAGAGAACCCTGAGGTCCCGGGGAAAGAGACCGCTGCCGCCAGGGAGCACCGTAATGGGAGAACGAAAAGAAAAGGAATGAGAAAAAAGAAAATAAAATAAATAATTAACTTAAAATAAAATAAAGGGGGAAAATAAATAGGAGAGGGAGAAAAATAGAGCGCGAAGTGGTCCCGTACCCTCCCATCCGCCGGGCGGCCGCTCACCTTCGTTGCCGGGGCGGGCGCTCAGACGCCCGGCGGTGGCAGCGGCGGCGCCGAAGGCAGCGCAGAGCAGCAGCGGCAGCAGCAGCGGCAGGCGGCGGCGGTCCATGTCGGCGGGGCAGCGCGCAGGCAGAGCCGCATGTCTCCGCGCCGCATGCCACCGCTCCGCGCCCGCTCCGCGCCGCCGGGACTGGGACCGGGACCGGGACCATGCCCCGCGCCCGCCTTCGCGCTGCGCCCGGGAGGGGCCACCCCCGCCCGGCCCCGCCGCCGCCGCCGCACCGCCCCGGGCCCTAGCGCCGCCCCGCCCACCTGCCCGCCCGCGGGGAGCGGGGCGGGGGGGCGCTCCAGAGCGGGCTCTCCGCGGGACTTGGGCGGTGGGAGGTCGCCGCCGCCCGTGTACCGGGGCCCCTCTTCGCTCCCGAAGGGGCGGGTGCCACATCCCGGACCAGGGACAAAGCGCAGGACCTGCCCCGAGCCCGAAAGATGCCCCGGCACATGCGTCACGTAGCAGAGTCTCTGCAGTACGGGATGACTGAAGTCACACAACTCGGAAGCCTCGGTTGGGTGTTTCAGTCAGCTACAATCCGATCATGTCCAATTACAGGTCTTTCCTAGGCTGGATACAGCCGCAAAGTAGCTGCAAAGCCTTCGGAGTTTCTGAGTGCAGCCATAGCAGACTGGCTAGAAAAATGCCACTTCCATCACTCATCCCTTTGCTGCCCACAGTGACTCTAGTCTGCTTCACGCGGGACGAGAACACTAACCCCACATAACAGACTGATTTTGACATCACTGAAGCAAACTGGAGCCGCGGCAGTGGTAGTGGCCTCCCCACAGACACTAACTGCAGCGATGTGCAGCTTTACCCTGGAAGTTACTACGTAAATGCGTGCTTTAGAAACACTCTCTGCATGAGTGCACCTCACCTCCACCCCTTAACCCATCACAGGCCCCAGTACCTGACAGAACAGCAGGCCTGCAGTACCGCTATTCCACCACTCCCAAGAGGAATCACTGTAGAGCAGCGCTTCCCAAGCTTCCCCTTCTGTGTATCATTTCTTCAGAATATGGACATCTTTCTTCGCAAGTGACTCATTTCAGGTCTCCAGAGCCACCCAGTGTGGTGCTGTGGAACTAGGAAAATATTTGAATAATACTGAGGTCAAATAAATACTTCACTCCAAACCAAAGCTAGGCATCCATGTAGTACAAGGTCTTGCTCTGAATGAGCACGCTGTCTGTGCAGACAGCAAAAAGCAGGCTGCGAGGAAAGAAGCTTTCAGCAACAACAGTGGAGCTACAGTGCAGAAATAACATCAAAAGTCTTTGATACCGCATGAACCGAGATCCCATATTTCACAAACCAGTATGTTAAACACCCAAACAACCTTCCTCTTGATGGCTACAAAAGAATTGTCCTATGTGTCCTCAGGGCACAACTATCATCAGGACATCTCAGAAATGCTGCCTGCAGCATCTGAGCTCCAAGTTTATCGACAGCAATGCTGCCTGTGGGGCAACTCTGCAACATGGTACTGCCAGCTTGCTTTGGCAATGGTGCAGCTTTCCTGCCACCCAGCAACAGAAGAGGAGGTGCTGGGCTGGTTGCAAGTCAGAACCTGTACCAACATCTCCCCTTGACAATATTGGCATTACCAAACTATCCAGTTTAGCTCTGCCAGGTTAGTATCATGCTAAAGGGGATGGAAGTGCACCTAAGCTAAACCAAAGGAGGGATAAGGCCATGAGAAGTCAGTCTTTGTCAGGTACTTGTTTCAAGGGGCTACAGTTGAGGACGAGGGCATTACTTTCCTTCTTCTTTCCTATTTTCAAGTTTGATCATTCAATCACGTCAAGGAATCATCAACTCTAATAGTATCTGTTGTTTCATGTCTTCAACCCTTCCCCTTCACTTGTATTTACCATCTGCCCTACCTGTTTCCTCTCTGGCCAAACTTCCAATAGGAAACAGAGAGATGTCCAGGGCTGTTGAGCAGGCAGCTTCAGGGGCAGAGATAAGAACAGGGTGGTCTGGCCATACAGTTAATGGTGTATGGCTCAGAGAAGAGGATTTCCTGTCCTCCTTTGCCTTTCTAAAGGCTCATTTCATTATACTTTCTTATACATTTGACAAAGATGCTTTTCTACAGCAAAAGTCCAGAAAAATACTCTAATTTCCTCAAAATATTACTCTCTCCAGTAACAAAAACAATTGTACTCTGGTTTGTGGGTTTAGTTTGCTTGGTTGGGGAGGGGTTTGTGGGTTTTTTTCTTTTAAGAACTCTCCGTAATCTTTTCTAGCGTACACAGCTGTTTCCCTTGAGTTCCTTCGTACAGCAGAGGCAAGCCTGCTGTTTAAAATACCACTTACATTGTCAAGATGGCTAGTTTTGGTCTCTGGGGAGCCACACCTTTCTTTAATGACTTCAGGTAAGTATTTTTTCAAGGTGGAAGAAAAAAGGGGAAGCGAGATAACAAATCCCCGAGGGGGCAAAGGGGAGGAAACAACAGGAAAAAAACCCAAACACAAAAACCAACATCTTTTTTTCATGTAGTGGGAAAACATATTTCCAAAGAAGGAAATTTTTGGCTTTCAATCTTCAGGCTGTGTGTGTATAAAACATCTGCACCTTCCAGCTGCACACCTGATTCTGCTCTTCTCCCCCGTGGGAGTGGGAGGCTGAGCACCCATCGTGGTTTTACCGCACAACTGTTAGCTGGACAGAAAGAGAAATAGGAGAGGCAACTATGTTCAACTGCTAAACTTGTTTTTATTCCTCCCGGGAAGAGCTGCAGCATTCAGCATTTCCCTTCCCATGCTATTCTGTAAAGGAGGAGCTTTTACAACCCATAAGACCTGGAGGTGGGAAAGGTACCTCCTCAGGGTCCACGAGAAGTCAATAATCTCCAGCTGATTCCTGATCATAAGCAGGGAACAGCACTTTGCCAAAGGTAGAAGCACAGCCCTCTCTTTCCACCAGTGCACTCCATCCTCCTGCACCTCTGAGCCATGTATTAATGTTGGCATATGGCTGGCGGTCACACAATGTGTACCACACAGCCTCACCTGCCAGGGAGGAAAAGAGCTCCTCCAAGGAGTCAGGGGTGGCAGCCGAAGCCTGACCCACAGCCAGCATCCCCCCACACTACCCTGCCCTGTATCATGCTCCGAAGCTTGGACTGACCAGCATCCCTCCAGACTGGGCATGGTATCGCATCAGCAAGGTACCTGCTTCTGAACTCCTCCCAAGCCTACATCTGTAGCTTTGGGATTGTCCTTAAAACTCACCCACAAAGCCCACATCTGAGAGAATCCACTTCAATCTAGTGCTGTGGTGTCATTTTTTTGTAGCTACAAATTTGTGATGCCATTTTCTACAGGCACCAATCCAAGCTAAGAAAAATAAAGGGGGGGGGGGGGGGATGAAGGGGGAGGGAGAGAAAATTATGGCAGGCAAAACTGATGGAAAAGAGCTGGTAAGAAAACATAGTGGAAAACATAATACATATTACAAATGATTGTGCTCAAAGTAGTAATGTCACCATGAACCCCTTCATGGTGGTTGGTTGTAAGAAAGTAATAAAGATGGATATTAAAAATATCTATGTAATATTTTCCAAGATAGCAACAGGGTTACCAGATAAAGATTTTGTTTATAAGGGTAAAGGAAATAGAAGAAGGAAGAGGAGGAACATCTTCAGATGTACAAGGTAAACAACAGATTGTGAATTCCCAAGTCTACCTCATGACAGCTTGTGTGCGTGCACACGTACCTACACGTACGTTGTGTTAACTTCACCATCCATCAGCTTTCTCTTGTGAGCGTTAGAAATGCACCTCCTAGAATCAAATGAAAAATCTAATTTTCATGTCATTGTGGACAGCTGTTAGAAAGTGTCATAGCAAGGGACAACATGGATAATATATCCCTACACTAAAGCTGAACTACACAGAATATTTCCTCCAGATCTGAGAAACATTACTCTCGATAAATACTTTGAGGTTAGTCATAGCAAACACATTCTGAATTCATAAATATCTTAGCACCAGAGAACTCATCTCATTCGGGAAGAAAAGAATATTAAACAACACAATTCGCATAACTCAATTTTGAGTATCAAACCTTTAACAAAGGAGAGCTCTACAGCTGAAAAAGAATAGCAGAAATACTTGGAAAATATTGAAATAATGAATGCTTTTTAGAGAACTGCAGGTTCTGGGAAAAAGCAGAAAGAAAGGCAAAATCCACTACAAATCTTTTCCCTGTCTTTTTTCTCTCTGTCACACGTAACCTGGAATGCATTGTGTTAGTTTTGTGCAAATTGCATGTTTACTCAGAGTAATTTTGTGTGAGCTTAAAGGGCACCTCTGAAGAAAGGAAATAGCCTCTAGTGGCATTTCCATATAACCAGAGTGCACATGGTAATATCTTTGCCCTAGCATCCATAAAATCATTCTAGAGAAACACATAACCATGATTTATGATTTTCTGCCAACCCTGGACTTTAATTTCTTTAATATATTGAAGATCAAAATCCTTACTAAACACAAATTTTATCTCTTACATTTTTCTTTTGTAAACAGGGAAGTGACACATTCTGTGATTGCATAATGGAAAAAAGAAATCATAACACATGGGCAGAATGCTCCAGATCTCACGTTTGCATACTAAATAGGAAAACAACTTTCTGCCTAATGAAAAAACGTTACAGATTATTAGGAACAGCCACAGAAGTAATCAATCAATTTATCCAATGGACTGGGCCACAGCCTGCTTCCAAGAAGGCTTTTTAATGTTTACGGCTCTGGAGTGGCATTGTTTAATTAATTGAATGACATGAAACTTCTAATCTTAGGGATTTAAAGATAAAATATTGTCCTTAAAACAAACAGAAAGAATTAATGATAGGTTCGCTACTCATAAAGAAAGGTGGCTGGACAATCCCCCATTTATTCAGGGAGGAGGCAACGTGCGCAGCAGAACAATGCTTCCCATCGGTAGATGCTTCGCCTGCGACTAGATGGGATTGTTTGGAGGCGTGAGAACATTTCCTCCTCAATTTCTGGTACTTATTTATGAAGGTTCTTGTTTGTGATGTTGATATCCCTCCCCCTTCACAGAGACCTGGGCTGACACAACATTTCCACATAAATCATACCAGGGGCAGCTTTTCAAAGTCTTTCAGTGATAATTTAGGCCTCCAAATAAATGCCTGTGTAAATATCTGCATATCTTTTCAGATTAACTGTTTAAGTGTTGAGCTCAAAATATCATAAACGGAAGTGCTGCTGCTTGAATTCATCATAAGGCAGCAGTCTGCCCTGGGCCAGACTTAGAAATGGTGCCAAGGAGGAAGAACCCTCCTACGAACCATCAAGTAAGTAGATTTACTTGTTTTAAGCTTTCTTTGGAAAAGATTTTATAACATAACCCAAAGGTCTCCCTTATGTACAATGTTTCCCTGAAAATGCAAGCAGATGAGGAAATGCAGGATGCGGAGGAATATAAAACAGGATGCAATAAAAACAAATGACAAATGAAGTGTGAAAAGTTACTTTAAATAACTCATTTAAAGCTAAGCTATAGCTTTTTCTAATCAATACTTACACAATAATTACATTAAAACCCAGAAAAATGGATTAACTAGGCAGCATAAAAAAATTCAGCTTTGAGCAGCAACGTAGCTGCAATTGTAATTACGAAGAGACTGCACACCAATTCCATTATGAAAACAAAAAGCATTACTTGTTATGGAGATGGAATACAGCAGAAAAGCATGCAAAATGCAAATGCAGTTTAGCTGCAAATTCTTCCCATAAAGGCTGAATCATTTGTTAAGCATGCAATAAAAAGGTGACACTTCAGGCACTTAGACTGAATTTACCTATCTGTAAACAAAAATCTATAGAAGCCATAAAAGAAAAGCTTCACTAACAATACTGCCAGTTTTCAGAGAAAAACAACATTTATGTGCAGGACAGAGTATTACTACATCATGAAAAAGCTTGCCAAATCTCAGCTTGGACTGAGCCTTTACAGTAGAAATCCATGAATCCTGTAAAACCAGACTGTGTTATGGAGGTACTGGCAGACCTCCAGTGAGGTGCGTTATGGCAAGTTTGATTAGTTTTTCTTCTTGCAGATCACAATGAATGTTCAAACCAAATTTGTCATAAAAGAAAAAAGAGAAAAAGATAGCAAGAAATGTTTATTTTTTTTATTCTCGTGTTTCAACTAACTGGCTTTCTCTTCTCTTCAGAAGATATTGTCAGGCAGCACTGGACAGTAAATAGGCAGGCACCTTTCAGGTTTTAAAGTAAACGCTGCACCACTTCTAAGACTGAGGATCAGGATCCAATTTAGAGAATGTACTTGGAGAGTGCACAGACATATTTCTGTGATCTGGCTGAGGTGGATTGGAAGTACTCCCTTGTCTTTGCAGAGCCAAGCTTGTGCATTGACAGCAAAATGGGTCGTCTATTTTTGCTAACTAAAAAGCTAACTGCAGAAATAGTTATTGTAAACTGCGAGTTTAAATAGCATAATCAAATTGTTTGAAGTGTCAGTGCTCACAGCATGCGGAAACTCCTTAACAGTTCCGTTCCTATGCTGAACCTTTGGTGTTTGACAATTGACTTGGTATCTCACTGCATACTTTTTAGCTACAGCAAAGATTACATAAGATCCCACACATATATTAGGTCTTTTTCTATTTTATGCTCATTTGCTGGTTTTTCTCAAATCCTCTCACCACTCGCCCTGGAGTCAAAGATGGGGCACTCTCCTCTTTACCCTCTTGAAACTGGCACCGAGAGTTTCATTCACGGTCCAAAAAAGCATCTGGGGATGGAATAGGATTTGTAAATGCCTGAAGGTAGCATTATCTTAGAAGTCTTAACTTCACATCCCACACAAAGGCACGAAATTATTTCACACCTTTGCTCAGAATAGCAAGGTATATATTTGATTGCACGGTGTGCTTATAATTAGTACTTCCTAACTAAATGCCACTCCCCCCAGGAAGAAAATCAGAACTCAAAAGGTGGCAACCTTTTCCAAAAGACTTGTTCAGAGTTCTAATGACTGCATGTAGATGGAGAGCTCCTATTTGCTTCAAAACCTGCTTAGCTCAGCTGTTTGGGAAGATCAATTAATTTGGAAACTGAGAGCATAATATGCGATAATTAAGAGCTCTGTGTGTTCAGAACAAGTCCTTGTCAGGATATACAAGTCTTCAAGAAGTTCCTTCATAGAAGCAAATGTACATGCCCATATTTTCCCAGATTTCTGAGCCTGCAATCAAAATACAGCAAGAGTGTGACCATAAGAGTTAAGGGAATCCCCTAATCCTAGGCCTCCGAAACAAGCTTGCCCTCAGTAGCAGTCAGTAACATTTGGATGCAAAACAAATTGCCACCAGTCTCACCTATATTACTGAATGCCCTTCAACTTCTGCCACAGGCTGTGAAAACTCCCCATCCTCCTGACACATCATCCCAGCTGACTCAGGGTGTGCTCAAGTCTTCCAGCGGTTTCTTCTTGTTTATAATGAGTTAATCTCTTTGCCAGAACAGATGAGGTAGCTTTATATTAATCCTCTATGGCTACTTGGGCCATGAAGAATTGCAGCGTCTGCTAAAGACTAAGATAACATTATCTAAATATTATTCTTTTTAATATTGCTGTTATAATAATTATAAAACACATGCAATAAATAATCAGTATTAGTCAGCATTAATGTCATTTGTATTCTCCCACCCCAAGAGGAAATAAATGACCCATAGCAGGACAGCCTGTCAGCTTTTGGTCGAACAATTCTCATTCATTAAATGGCATATTATTCTGACATGACTTCCTCCCCAACCCTCTAGCCAGCTGCAGCTCTGTATTGAAGGAGAGAGCTCCTCAGCCTTTCTAACTCAGAAAGCCCACCAAGTAGCAGTATAAATGCAAGCATTTTGTATTCTGTACTACAGATGTGCTATCTATGTCAGGAAAGGGTTATTGCAAAGATTTCTTGTTTTCTTGAACGTGGATAAAATGGTATTTCCCACTGCAATATCAGATTCGGTTTATCCATCAGTCTTTAAAACACCTTTAATCATCAGTGTTATTTTTCATTATACAGGTAATCCAAGATTTAATGGGATTGTTAGCTTCAATGTTTGCATAAATAGCATCTCATTTTTTTTTTGAGCTGTCACCAAAACATGACAGAATATATACATTACTTTTATGGTGCCAGAAATTGAGAAGGCCACTGTTTATTTGCCGGTCTCTTGTATTACCAAACTAAAGAAAAGTTACTAGGAAAAGGTATACCACCAGTGAAATTAGTCATCATCCTGGAGGCTTTGTGAGAGAAATAAACCACCCAGTTTTCACTCATTTCCCTCCGATGCCTTCTGCGTCAGCTTTGGAATTGGGAAGTAATAGCGGGACGAATAGAAAGATGCGACAATTACATAGTTTGGACAATATGGTTGGGGAAATTTATTGTAGATAGTTGCAAGATTTTCCTAAACGAACGCAGTGTTCTAGCTCAAAAGGCAGCTGTAGAAAACATGTACAGAAAAGGGACCAGAATAAAAAGAAACTCTTGGAAAAGCTGGGGGCAATTAGTAGAAAATAGTCCATGTTCAGTTTCTAAACTGAACTGACACTTACATCGTGCCAAGCTGCAAAACTAAAAATCCAAAACCCACTGGAATCAAAGAGTGTTTCTGGAGAAAAGAAAGGAGAACGCTCATCGACAATGACATAAAATGAGGGCCTTCCATGAAGTGAAAAAAGGAGACGCTCTGCAGAGGGTCTGTGTAAAAAAATCCAGGGGACTTGCCAGATCTGTGGAGGGGAAGGTTTTATTGAAACACAATACATGCAAACAGTGTGCTCTGCTGGTTTTATGGATAGGCTTCCTCTGATGTAACTTTGTTTTAAATAATACTTTGCTTTAAGGAGTCAGTTGGATGAGTTATTACCATTGCCCAGAAGAGAAACAGACTGCAGCATATACAGAAGTAAAAGCTGCTGAGATAAATCACGGGAAGTGGAAGGAGGACTGTAACCTCTGTCCTGCTTAAGAATGGAGAACCATGCAAATGCCGTCAGAGAAAGGTAGAAGCCTGAGATCTGCGACCCAGAGGAAACAGCATTCATTCACAGACAGAAGATAGGGCTCATTTATACTACAGGTCCTGATTGTTGAGCTGTTTGGGGTTTTGTGTTGGTTTTTTGGTTTTGTTTCGTTTATGTATTTTGTTTTAAGTTTTTCCTGTTGGCTTCTTTTCTTTTAATTAAAATTGCAAATCACACCAGTATCCATTTCTAAACACTTTGCTGTTCTATGAATTTCAGATGCATATATGCTTGGGCACCTGCCCTTTAGCCTTCCTTAAGAATACTGTGAAAGGTTCTCGTGCATTCTGGAATAATCAAAGCAGCATCTCTTATTATTTTATACAGTATCAAGTTCTGTCTCAAATTAAATAACCAAGCCACATTGATTTTGCCAAGTCTTTTTTGATGAAGCAATCTGCACTGGATTTCTCAGATAAGCAAGTATATTTCTATTCCTGTCACATATGTTTTCTTATTTCATTTTAGACCTTTTGCAAAAGAGGTAAGTAGGTTTCTTGGAGGCTTTAGAAGTTCAAGCTTATGACCTCCAAGCTTTTACAAGAGAAAAGAGAAGGTTGCTTACTAAAATATTAGGAAGGGGTCTCAATTTTTAAAGGATGTTATTATTTGCACTGGAGTTGTAATGGAGCTACACCACACCTACTTAGAGAACGGGGCCAAACACTGCTCTCAGTTACAGCAGTTTAAATCCTTGGAGGCCTTTATTACTAGGAAAATGGAGTAAGATTTCAGTAAAATCAATTTTTAAAAGCACTAGGAGTTTGCTGTTGACCTCAGTTACAGCAATCTCAGCAGCTCTGCAAAAACATGCTCTCTCTCTTAAATCTGACTGACGCCACTGATGAATTGTGCTGTAAAATTTACTGTTTCCATCCCTTAATACACAGAAGCTGCTGCTTATGTTTCTGGACAATGAAGTAGCTTGTGAAAAGAAAGACTGTTTCAGGCAAGTGGGTGTTTTTTCCAAACTAACTGCAGAAATACATGCACAGAAATACAGGCACCTTGCTCTTCTGTCTTGCACTGCTTCTCAGCCTCTTTAGCATTAGATTAACCCACAGCAGCACCAGAGATTTCAGAGAACGGCACAGTCTGAAAGGTGGTACTGAGTCAAATTTTTCCCAGCTCTAAACACCCACAGTAAAAAAAAAGCCCAACAAAACCACAAAATAAGTTAGTTCATTCCAATGGAATGGGAGACTACATGACTGCCTTGCTGAGCCATATTGTCTTATTTATCTTTTTACACCCCACTCTCAAGTGTGTACCTGCTATTCCTCTTACTTTATATGTGGTGCTGCTTTGGAGTTATAATTGTGGGGGTTTATTGTTATTATTATTCCTACATAGTGGGATCCTTGCCCATGATTATAGCACCTAGTATACAACAGTAACTAATGCAGGAACTATTTCACATCTTCAAACTTTCTTTGTTCTGTGCACGCCTAGATGATTTTGGACTTTAGAACTGATACAGACTGAAATATATCTGGGATTCATGGTTTTCTAATGGGGTACTATTATTTCCATTGTGGTTTTTGGTTTTTTTTCAGCTTTTTTCTCCGTAAAGGACTGTTCTTGGTGGCACCTTATACCACAAGAGTGAGCAGTGATACTGTAAGTATCTTACCCCATACACACCTACCAATAATGCACATCCAAACTTCCAAAGTCTTTGTATTTCTACCATGTCTCTGCTTGCCATGAAATCACCATGTGCACTCTGACCCTGCACGCTTGACACATTTTAATAGACAGAAGGAACAAAACTATCAGTTCTCCCTGGCACCATCTGGGGTTCTTTTACAGTTACTTTCTTCCTAGCTGCCTAAAGCTCAATTTGGCGCTTTTTTTTTTCTCACAGCATCTCCCTGAGCTTCTTTGCTTGGCTTCAAATTTCCTCGCAACATCACCTTTCAAGCCTTTACCTTTGTCATGCATTCGAGGCAATGCTTCTGTAAAGCTCAGGAGAGGGTTTTTTCCCCCCCCATGCTATTCTCATTCTTCTTTGAGTGCACCGCAATTACAACAGGATATGAACTATCCTCCACCGTTATAGATGTGTTCAATTTTCTCTCTGTTAGTAGAAGTCTTTTCCCATCACTTTGGCCTGACAAACATGACATTCACACATTGATTGTATATGTCTGCTTTACACAGCATAGCTAATGACTTTCCCTCATCCTGACTTGAATTTTTGATTAGTTTTTCTACTGCTGAGTTTCCATTTCATCAATAATTGCAGAACAATTATCTCTTTTTTTTTTTCCCCAAATGCTGAAAAAAATCCTTGAATCTTATAGTATATGATGCAATAAATATGAAGGTTTAATACTTCATTCTAGAGACTTGTCTTGCTGTGTCTTTCAGACTGTAGACACCCCAATGACTTCTTTAGGGCTGTTTATTCTCAAAAGGGAATACAGTTCGCCTTATGCATTGCCAACTAGTAAATTTTCTCTCAAAGTACTTATGTGACACTAAATGTTACAAAATTTGAGACTTAAACTTAAAAACCGAGATGGAAAATAGATTTCTATCACAAAACCTCCCCACTGCCTCACCTGATTCTTCTATCACTTGTCTTAATACAAAATGCTTCATAAATTACGTCATTTTCTAGACAAAAAGCCCAATCATACCACAGAAGATTTTCCTTTTATCTCAGGGGGATCTCAAGCATTATCTTTTTTGCAAGCTGCTATTTTGGGCAATGAATCATGGGCACCATTTACTGGATCACACAGCTTTTCATTTTGGACTTTCCAACTTGAGTGTAAATATCAAGTCTCACTTGAACTCACTTGCCCATTTCTGCTTTTTAAAATTAATCCTTTGTAGGTTGTGAAATGTACTGCTGATCCGATTTCAGATATCAAAGAAAAATGGGATGGAAAGTTAATTTTCCTGATCTGTAGACTCTTCTCCCTTCCGCATGCTGAGAAACTAGCCTAATTTCTTTCCCCTAAAGCATACTGTATGGCTCTGAACATTAAGAGATGCAAAGCTATTTTTGTCCTGTGCCTCATTTCTGGACCAGATCCTCCTTAGCCTGAATAGACAATCTGATATAAGAAATTATTATTCACAAATCAATTGGTGATAAAAAGCAAAATTTCTCTTTTTGACTCTAATTGAAAGAACTCTAAATAAACAATATGTAGTGCATGTTTTTACCAAGAAATGTAATACTTGAAGTTGTTTTTTTTTTTCCCCCCAAAGAAACATATGATACCAAATTCAAGGCATGTGACGCCAAATCTGAGGCCAGGACTATAACCTCAGCGTTTCAAACTCGGGAGACATGTTGATTATTTTGACTATCGATATCTGTATTTCAGAAGCCTGTCTGTTTTACTCAATATATCTTCCAGTGCATTAAATTGTGTGTGCTTTCAAATAAAAGTAGATTAATAAGAAGAATACTTAAATCCTCACTACCGCCCAGTGATCCTGAAATTTAAAAGAATATATTGAATCTGCTAAGACTTAGTTCATTTTCTTCTTTTTACAAACAGGAGTAGAGAAAAAATGAGTTATCCGTGCGCTTTTCCATATTTAAACAAAAATGATCCCAGTGAAGGACCGAGGCATGTGTAATTCACTGGACATTTTTCTGCTTTGTGGTCAGTAAAATAATCTGTATAGTGACAATGTGACACAAGGTTTTCTTTGTGTAACATAAAATAGGGGAGTAGACAGATGTGACTGAGGGAAATCAGGGTTGCTGTCTCTCAACATGTATTTAGAGAATTGTAGCCTCTGTAGTTTAAGGCAACCATTTCCATATTGAGGACAAAACTTACTCTCTGAATGCATTTCATGGGTCAAAGAGATGAAAATATCTCCGTCAGGGGCAAGGAAGTAGTTACAAATCCACTGCAAATGTTAAGGGCATGCTGGAATGAGGAAAGACTAAAATAGGTCTCCTATGAAATATGGCTATATTTCATATTTATCTCCAGCGGAGGTTGTAGAGTGATACAAAACATCTATGTATGGTTTCTGTGTCTCTCTCATTTTTACTGTAGATCAATCACTGAATACTCCCCATGCATAAATATATTCCAGCCAGTGCTTTAGATATAGATTTTTCCATTATTATTTTTCAATTCCTTCTGGCGCTACCTTTATATGGTGCTAGCCCTTTTCTCACTGTGCTCCTAGAAATTAAATTGGTGCCATCAGATTTCCTTATTTCACAGAAAGGAATAACTGTCTTTTTTAACATTTTTATCATTTCACCACACCTCCCCATCACCACATCCCTACAGGTACAAACATGAATATAAATAGCATATACAATTACCCTGTCCTTTTGGGGGTGTTTTTGTACTATAGCAGTGCCTGGAGATACCAGCCAGGAGCAATGCCCTTTAGAGCTGTGATCTATGAAAACACAGTCCTCAGCCATAAAGTCCTTGATATTAACCCAATAAGATATGCAAGTGCAGACAAGAAATTAAAGAGAAACAAAACCACAAGCACTTATTCATTGCTAGCGTGCAGATGGAAAGAGGATTTGGAAAAATCCTCTCTCTGCCTCTTTCAGCCTAAACAATTACTGGGTTTTTCACCCTTACTGAGAACAACCCTAAGCACTAAGAAGCAAAAATGCTATCAGTGACAGTATTAAAAGGGAAAGATACTGCTTTGATAATATCTAAGAACAAAGACAGACAAAAGCTTTGATACCTATCTATAGCAGGGTTCTCCATTTAAGCAGGGGAAAGGTTAGTATTCACTGGGTAGTGAATTATCACCTCTCAGGTGATGACTACAATCAAAGAAAGAAAGCTTTGAAATTTTGTTTGGAAACAATACTATTTGTAGCTAAGCTGCCACTCTTCTTAGAGAGGAAATGAGGGGGGAAACCAAGATGTACAAGAGCTTTTTACTGCTTAACTTGGAAATGGTGTGCTGTACTAGCAAATAACATTTGCAGCTATTGGCAGAATTGCAAATACTTGCAGAAGTAGATTTGCAAGACAGATTAAATATGGAACTGGCTGTTCTTGCTGTTATCCAATTCACTCTATTGCTTCTTTTATATATCCTTGGATGCTTTCTAAAAATCATGAGCTTTCATCAGTATGTTTTTAAACACCACATTTGGGGAGCCTGGTTCTTTGCATCATCATACCAGTTTTGCAAGACCCCTGTGCAAGGTTGCTTGAGACAGATAGAAAGCCAAGCAGGTTGTTTGGTTGAGCACTTCAGCACTTAAATCCTGTTAATTCTTTCAACAGCCACAAGGAGGCCAAGAAGCGGGCGTAGTCAACCGTGCGCTTGCGATTGATGCTGGTACAACCTCACACACAACCTGTTCAGCTTCAACAGGTCCACTTGAGCAATCCTTTCAGTGCTCTAAGCACACACCGAGCACACTTGTCCAACCACAGTACAAGCTGCCTTAGGTAAAACTATGCAAAGCTTTAGCTACTATCCCATTAATAAACACTACAAAATAAGGACCTGCACTGCTGCACACTAAGCACGGGACTTTTATGTTACTATAAGCTTTGCATGTAGCTGCTAGGGACTTGGAAAGCATGTTTCAAATTTTGTAACACAGCAGAATTTTTCGGAAAGAGAAAAGAGCCCTCACTGAAAAAAATTGAAGTCCAGGAGAAGCTTATTCAGATTAAAAAAGACAAAAGAGGGAAGAGAAATGGAATAATAAACTGAAACAGCAGGTATGGGATTCTTTGTGGCCAGGAAGACTTCATGGCTGTCGCAAAAAGGACTAGGACCTCAGCCAGTCATTACAACTCAAAGCCATTAGAAAGCAGCCAGCGAACTCTGAGGGGACAGCTCTGGTCTGTTGACACTCATTTTTCAGAGTACTGAACACCTCTGTCTCCATCTGATTTGCACTAATGAATGCTGCACAGAAACCTGTACTGGGAGGCCCAGTGACCATTCATTCAGTTCTCTGCTCTTCCAGTCCTATCAACTGGTCTGCCTGTAGCAGTGTTGCAGAGCACAGCAGAGCCCGACCCTGTGTTTCTCTGCAAGCCATTGAGAACTGGGGCGCAGCTGAGGGAGGTCCTCCAGCCACTAGAGTACGAGATGCTTCACATGAACATACTGCTGGGCTTCAGATTGGTTTAACATTGGACCTCAGCCCATAGCCTTCCTGAGTACATCAGTCCTTAATAACATCCTTCACATGCATTTCTGCTGTTTTGTGAATGGCATATGTACTTGTTAGGGAAGGAAGGGTGCACCTAAAAGTAAACTGCCCTGACAGGGGCTGTGGAATTGCCAAATCTCTGTTTCAGGCTACTGCCTCTGCAAAGCTTCAAACCCTCTTTTAATGGGCAACTTGTGAGAACAAAGACAACCATCTACAGACAACCTCAGACTATACAGATTCATTGAATGAACACCATACTGAGTCAACACCCCAGTTGTTTACCTCAAGAAGATGAATATCAGATGAAACTCCTGAGATTTTTGGCAGGTGGAACAATTTTTTCTCCTCAAGGATTGGATACAGTGAGTTTGAATATGTATTCCTGAAATACAACAAAGGTACTCAATTACTTTGGGGAAGTCAGTATCAATTTCTAAACTTCTATTGAAATACCATAAATAATGCTTTGCAAGCTTATTAATTTAATAGCTCTGATATTCATTCTGCTTCATCATGTGTTTCCTAGGCTTTTATTCATTTTGATTTGTTTTTTCCTCCTCAAATATTATTTTAAATAGCTTTCATGAAATTTCTGCATAATAAGTGTACTCTTTTGTTCTTACGCAAGGAAGCTCAGCAAAGGGATAACAAATAGGGCTGATAAAAGGATACATGAAACACATACCAAAATCCAGGAGGTTTATTCTGATATCAGCACCATTTAACTTCAAGCCAAGACATACATCTCCTCAGGCAGCACTTTACCGAGCCATTGGGAAATGGATTCAGGCCAGCATCAGAGACCAGTAAGTAGTGGGATTCTGTTTTGACCCTCATCAACCCCTCCTGACTGTATGTGTGCAAGAGACTAATACGTTATTTAGACATCCAGCTCAGAGAGGTAAGAGGGCCATTTTATGGCTTTCAACATTGCTGGGTGAGCTAGAATTAAAATCAGCTGTTATCAAGAAAAAAGAATTCATAATCATCACGGTAGAGTCTAAAACAAATTATGTTATTTACGCTCACACACTTTTATTTTGGAGTCTGAGTGTGACTGAACAATTATCTTTAATTAAGGGGGGCTAGGGTCACTGCATTAATTATGTCCATCACAGCTAGTTAACAATATTGATTAACAAGATAAGAAGAATAAGCCATTCATCCCTGAATGGGGTTTTTATAGATTTTGTAGGGAATTCCTACAATGTATTTGGAAAAGAAAAGAACAGAATTGGAGGTGCCATAATTCCAACAAAGCAAGATTTCAAAGAGACTATTCTGAAAAACATTCCTGAATCAATCTGTTTTTGTTAATATGGAATAATTATTGAGCTACATAAACATACAAGAGCATTCCATAAGTGTGCCTGACATACAGAGGGAAAACATTCTTTGATCCTTCAAGCAAAGGGATTCCAGGCCCAAACTTTGCAGGGCCGAAGACAAAGACAAATTAAAATCTGACTGACTGCGAGTGATTACAAAGAATGCAGATTTGCCACAAGGAGCCCTGACCTAACAAGGAAATGGCTGTCTAAGAATGGCTCAGTGCAATTCCTGTTTTAACTCAAATACAGTTGTGGAATCAAATTATGAATTATTTTGTCTTTGAGATATTATGAAAGAGAAGCAGAGGCATACATATGTTCCCTCTCCCTCATACACACATACTTGCTCCGCCACATCCTTTACAATAGACAAGTTTTCCATCTGTGAGATGACCTATTATTTTCAAAACGATAGTCAGGTTTTTACCTGCTTTTCTCTTTTCCTGCGCTTTGTCTTGATTTGGTTTTTTGTGTTTTAATGTATCCTCTCACAACATAGTGATTGATCCCCAAGTTTGGTGGCAAGCAATCAATTGGATATCAAACATACACGGTGCTTCTGAAGCGCCAGAGCCAAGCTGCAAATTGCAAATGCACTCCTGGTTACTCCATCAACAAAAGGAATCCTTGATGTGCAATTCCACTCATCATCCCTCTTAAGCCATTATCAGGCAGCTGAAATGAGACAACAATGAATGAGCATGTGCCTGATTGTTCGCCTGTCAGACATACATTATTAAAAACAGTAGGGGCAAGAAGAAAGATGAAGGGGAAGGCATTCTCCTCTTTGTTCAGATTTTGGAAAGCTTATTTGGGGAAAAAGGAGTTCTAGGATGCACTGTCATAGATATAAGCACTTGATGCAATGAAGGCATCCAAACCTTCTCTATTTTGGATAATGAAGTTTTCAAGAATTTTCGACTCTGTATTAAAGGAACATGCATGCTAAGCTCACCTGACTTAGAAACATGCTCTCTCACCTGACGGAACTGTTCCTATATTTCAATATCGCTTTTTTTTGTTGTTGTTGTTTTGAGCCAAGGAACTACCCCACAATTAACAAGAAAGAAAACTTATCTTGACCCTGTCTATAAGGTACAAGTTCTTGGTCATGTTCAATTTCATCTTCTTATATTCACTACTTTATAAAAGGAATGCAAAGAATAACAGGTTTTAGGATATAAAGCAATCGCCAGTTGTTAACAACAATGTTTAAACTATTCTCTTAATGCAAACATTTAAAAAACAAAAATAAAGCTATGGTTAGGCTAATAATAACTACTATCCTCATTTAGCAAAGAATTAGATCCTCTCACAACACATGCTTCAGACCAGAAACATAATAAAACAAATGCTAATGGGGAAAAAACCCTCTCTACTGGAAATGTACAACATTTTGTTTGTTTTCTTTCCATAATATGTTTGTTTTGGTAGACTAATATAGGTATTTAGGGAAGTTTATGCTAGCTAACATAGAAGTGTTTTACATGTTCCAATCCTAACCATCCTATGATATTATATAAATGTAAAATAGAAAATCATGTGACCAAGAAAGAGATGCGCAACCTTCAGAAAAAGTAATCTTGTAAAGTATTTTCTATGGAATCTCAGAACTTGGAGAAAAATATCTGTCAGAAATTTATCCTGCTGTGTACCAAGAAAAGTTGCAAGTCAAGGTTTGACAGTAAACTTCCCAACATACCAACTCCTTACTGTAAACGTAAACCCTAAAATAAATTTCAGTAAAATACAGCTGTCGACATGTTGGATCCTATACTTGCTGCAAACACTAACAGTGAAATGCTATTTCTTTAAGATCGGTGCTCTCGACATGGTGCTGACAAAGTCTGCAAATGCCTCTGACCAGAACATCTGAGAAGTTTCCAGAAGACACGTTCACTAGAGATGCTGTGTGATAAAGACGAATGTACAAATGGGAGTATATCTAAATTGAATAACAGCGCTATTCACCTTACAAAATGGGTATTTTTAGATCCAGCTGTATGTGAATCAAACGTGCTCTACATAAAAATACATCATCACATATCTTTATCACGTTAAAAAGCAGTTTTGCTATTAACCTTACAAAATGGGTATTTTTATATCCAGCTGCATGTGAATCAAACGCGTTCTACATAAAAATACATCATCACATACCTTTACCATGTTAAAAAGCAGTTTTGCCACTGAAGAACTGTTATCAGGGAAATGGTGATCTCTGTGGCCACTCCTGTGTGCATCAGATGAGACTAGAAAGAACATCGTGAGGATTGCGGATGCAGATGAGAAAGGGAAAACATTGCCAGAACCTTGGGAACTTCTGGAATAATTCTAGGAGTTAATTGCAAAACTTAATTAAACCATGCTATTGTTTATAGATCTTAATGCTTTCAACATTACAAAGCACAAAGCAAACTTTCTTCTCTTATGTTTTTTCTAAGCACAGAAAGCACAGTTTCTAACTAGATTACTCGAATGCCACAAGATGTAAACTACAGCATAACCACAGTGTTCTTAAATTCACAGTAGATCCCCCTTCTTTGAATTTCCCGGGGCTGAATAGTTCAGTGTTGACTTTTGCGGTTGCAATCCGCGATATGTCTCCCTTTTTATTCGCTTACTTCTCCCCCTTTGCAATGCCTTTGAAAGAATCTTTCTCTACTAAACCCCCACATTCTTGTAGCTACCAAGACTTTCATGCTTCTGTCATCTGAAAGAAGCTTTGAACAAGGTCAAGAATAATTACATCAAGCTTCTTATTGTTATCATTATTTATATTTATTAAGGGACAGCAGATTTCGTAAAAGGCTTCTTTTATAAACATTATATTCTAGCTATACAACACGGGCAATTCGATTTCTGCCCACACTGCAGCTGTCCTACAAAAAGCTTGATTTATCGAAATCAGTGGAATTTCTTCCTTTAGATCTATTCAACAAGGACCGTGACTTTGACCTAAAAGTGGTGGCTCAGTAGGCACCTCTGCATCCAAAAGAGAATGTCTGTGCCTTCAGTTTTATTTGCAGATATGAAAAAAACCACAAGCTGCGAGGGAAGTCTGTCAGCTTTGTTATCGCAAGTGCACAAACATCAGCACATGCCCACACCAAGGGGCAGGTCTCTGCCTCTGTGAAAACACAGTTCTAAGATGCAAAGAGGAATTAGAAGCAAACTAAAAAAAAAGGCACATTAAACTGTGTAGCATGCCAACCCTACTACCTGTCTCATGATACTTCTTCATGCATTAAGTCATAAGCATCTGCTTATCTGCAGTTGTCAGGCTCTTCAGTTTCCAGTTGTCAGGTCCTCTGTTTCTTCTGCCTCTCCTTCTGGCTCCTGCAAAGTCCCTCTTGTGTTTCTTAGTGACTGTGGCATTTCATAAACAACACAGATGGCAAACTACAAACTGCACTCTTCTGCACTGATTCTAATCACCTTCTGAGTAGAATAACAGTACTAAATCATACCAACCCCTATAGGCTAAAGCAGAGTTTGCCACATTTACTTCTGACTACTGACATACTGTTTGTCTGTTTACTTCCCTGTTTCATTTGACTGCAATTAAAAAAACCTGTCAGGTGTAGGAGATAGCTGCCTTAAGCTAGGCAGCCCAGTTCAAAGCAAGTCACTATTACTTCAGTGTCCATCTCTGAAGTGAAAAAGTGGTTACATGGAGAAAGAACTGATATACCTTAACTAACATGGAGGCCAACGTAGTCAATTTGCAAAGTTGTACAACTTATCTTCAACAGATACCAGATGTAGGACCATGCTGGGGCTATCTGAAGTAGCACAATGACAACAGAATTTTCTTGGGAAACCAAGATGCACTGAGCTATCAGGACTCCCAGCTTCTTTGTAGTACCAGAAAAAGCAGGAGTTCCGTCAATGCTGCCACAGCTTTAAAGGATGTGATCGTAAGCAACCAGGTAATCAAGGCTGACCCACATACTTAAATAGGAACCTGGGGTACTGGCTGAGATCTATCCCAAGGCAGCACATGGGTTGGGGGCTCTGAGAACCACAGAGGCAGGTCTCCTAACTCTTTGCATTAGATTTCCCCTGAGGAAAATAAGGGATTCTGGTGTTCTGAAATGTGGCCGTAAAGGTGGGCATCCTTGATCTAGGAACTGGCTGTAAATGTAATGGTATCCAGGGCAATGTTACTTCATGTTTAACGAAGTCAGGTTTCACTGCTGAAGTTGAAGTCTTGGACGTACAACTGTCTTTGCCAGTGCATCTAAGCCAGTTGTCATCAGCAGCAACTCAAGGAATCACATTTATATCACATTAGAATACTGACATTGTTTGTGGGAAATAATGGCCAGGTTTAAAAGAAGATTCACATGATTTATTCTCCTAGCTCTTTCAAGAAGGCAAAAGCTCAAATGTACCAAGAGTCTTTAAAGGAGCTGCAGTTTGTTCTTGTCACTGTTCATCAGCAACATCACAGAACCCAGCAAATTGGCAAGAATGACAGCATATTCTGATTGTAATATTTAGATAATGCATACCGCTTTGCAAAGAAATTGGTAAATATATTTTTGATTAAACAGAGCCTAAGTAATTTTTAACTTTCTAAATACTAATCAGGACAGTTTCTGTATTTTCATAAACACATTGGTTGCATTTTTCTCTATATACAGCTGTGTTTATTCTTCTGTGCACAACACTGGAAAGCAATGCTGCTTTCCTGCCTGCTTTACATAGATGAACAAGGTACCTGTGTAAATAAGCTGATTCCCAGTAAAGCCATGACCTTGTTGTCAACACAGTGAAGACAAACATGACCTTAGAGCTCTATGTCCAAACACCCTCACCAGTATTGTGCAGCAATTAGGAACAGAATGACCCCCATTTGCCTTTCTTCACCTTGGGTTAGATCAGACATCGAAGCCAAAATAAATGTAGGGCACTCCATACCCAGTTAGGGCATTTAGTCCCTCAAATGCCCATTTGCACTGATCCCAAGAAGATTATACTCCATATGTCATGGCTCATAATTACATTAGCAATTGCCAAAAGCGAAATGAGAAAACACATGTGCTTATGAGATATATATTTATGTCACATATTTCATATGTTACAGCTAGAGTCTGCCATAAAGCCACCAAATTGGTTATTAGCTCTGGCTTTTTCGTACCATGCTGGGAGGGAAGAGAGGTGTTAAGGATCTTTCTTGTCCCAAAATACCCTTAATCTAAGCGATACTAACAAGGAAGACGGTGAAGATCAAAGTGCCAGCTTGCTCTGAGGCAGAGAAGTCAAATACCTTTTTCATGTGATGATTTCTTTAAAGTACCTTTACAAGATTCCCTCATCTGCTTTGGACAGTTGCAAGGCTTGCTTCCTCACAAACCCACAGTGAACACCAGTAGCTTCAACATCTGTCTCTGGGTGTTAGACACTCTGGAGATGTGTTGTGGTTTAAGCCCAGTCAGTAACTCAGAACCACACAGCCGCTCTCTCACTCCCCCCACTTTCCTCCCTCCCACTCCCAGAGGGATGGGAGGAGAACTGAAAGAATATAACTCCCACAGGTTGAGAGAAGAGCAGTCCAGTAACTGAGGTATAACACAAACCACTGCTGCTACCACCAATAATAATAATAAGGGAAATAACAAGGGAAGAGAATACAACCGCTCACCACCCACCGACCGATACTAAACCCGACCGAGCAGTGATCTAGCCCTTCTGGGTGACTGCCCCAGTTTATATAGTGGGCATGATGTGCTGTGGTATGGAATACCTCTTTGGTTAGTTTGGGTCAGGTGTCCTGTCTCTGCGTCCCTCCTCCCTGGAAGAGCATGAGACTCAGAAAGTCCTTGGTCAGACTAAACATTACTGAGCAGCATCTAAAAGCAGCAGTGTTATCAGCACTGTTTCCAGTCCGAAAGTCAAAAACACGGCACTGCACTAGCTACTAAGAAGGAGAAAAAATGACTGCTACTGCTGAACCCAGGACAAGATGCGCAGATGAGTTTTAAGGCACTAATTTACTTCAAGAATTTAAATTAAAAATTACAAAACATAACTTAGAATTTAAGAGGGAAGCATGATAGACTGTGAATTTTGATCATCCATGTTGCTCAGTCAGAAAAGCATCAGCCATATGAGACATAAACCGTGCTGCTCCAGCACTTTTGATTCTCAGTGAATCAAAATGAACCCATTTGAAAAGGTTATCAGAATGTTATTTATTTAGTATTACCAGTACCACAGGCCAACACTATCACATAGAAGTCACGCAGTTTAGAAGAATGATGATCTAAAAGTGCTGATGGAGGGTTCACAAGGCAGCAAGTTTAAGTCACCCAGAGCTGGTCAATAACTGCGATTTCACAGTTCAAAAACTTGTGCCAAAGTTGAGACACTTTGGGCAGAAGAACAGATGAGCTTTTACTGAGATGCACATTCCCACAGTGGCAATGTTTATTAGTCTGTGATTAAAGCTAATTTTCAGTTACACAGTAGTACCTTTGACAAAGATCTCAAAAGCCTTTTAGGACTTTAAGACTCCTTGAAATCAAAACAGCTTCTACATGTTCAGGTGGATCAAGGTAACCGTAAGCCCTGAAAAACAGCTGCTAGGGACTTGGCAGGCATGATTTAAATAAACATGGTGATGCAGTAGAATTGTTCTGAACATAAATGAAACCTCACTAAAAAAGTGGAGCCTGAGAGAAATTTGCTCAGAAAAAAAGGAGAAGCAAAAAAAAAAGGGAAAGAGAAATTAAATAATGGACTAAACCAAGAGTAGGACTGTGACTAACAGTCACAGGGACTAATCTAGTGAGAAATATTACATGTGAAAGGATTCTCACAGAAATGCTTCAAATCTGCTTCTTAAGCAAGCAGTATTATCAATACTCCTAAATGATAAGTCTGAATCGCTGTCTTTCCTCTTTTGTATCTCCTGGCGTCTGCAGTGAGTTAGACGCAGAGAGATTTTTCTGTCCAGAGTGAAATTACTCCACATGTGATATAATTTCCTATCCATATATCAAATTTATGAACTTGAGTTGGCATTTTCAAATAAATCCAAGAATAAACTTCTAATTCCTTATGGAACTTTTCATAGAAACTTCAGCATAAGATCTTTTCAAACCACTGGATATATTCAAATCCACTTTAAAAGAGAGAGAGAGGAAAAAAAGGCAGCAATGTTCTTATTTCTTCATTATTTCTGCAAGAAATAATCTTTCCCAGCATTGATTCCATACCCTGTGCCAGATTTAACAGTGAAGACGGAAAGCAGTAAGTTTCTTTTAGAGCTGATTTCAAGAAGGCAAAATCAAATATATAAACAAACCAAAACCCTAAAGTACGTAAGAGAATTAAAATCACCCTAATTCTGCTTTCAGAGATAAAATCTTTTTGTGTGTGTGTGAGCAGAAAACTTGTCATTTGTTCCTCATCAGTACTAAAAGAACATGAAACTTCAAATTGCAACTACACACAAAAATTATAACCAATGTGGGACTCATATTCTGGATGATGTCTCAACTTCAGAAATAAGAGATAAGTAGGTTTTACAGAGGAAGATTCCATATGCACTGAACACGATGTATTTGTCGTTATATTTTCATTTTTCCCTTTCTGCTTTCATGAAATAGTAGTAATTTTATAATATAGGCATAACAGATGTTCAATAACATTTTCTCCTGCCTGAAAAACCTAAAGTCATGGTAAATATTGACATTCATCACCATCTTGTTGTCTCTAGTAAAGAGAAGGACAGTCAAGAGTTGACGTGACTGTGATACTGAAAAGAGTAAATTGTAAAACTGAATGCACACTGAATCTGAAGGCAGGGAGATGGGAAAAGATAACAGCTCTGTACAATTAAGAAAAGTCTCATCATCTCTGTGGTCATGGCTAATATTCTATGGCTTACTGCTTTTAGGGGTGGGTGTTTTGGGGGTTTTTTGTTTGTTTTGGTTTTTGTTTGTTTGGGGTTTTAATCTTTATTTTCCTCAAGGAATCAAAGGGAAACTTATTTTAGGTAGTTTAACTTGGACTTTAACAAAGTTTCAGAAGTTTAGCCTTCCTGTCTATTTACTCTACCAAGGAAATGTTTTCCACTTCAGCAGCAGATTAACCTAATTAAATTAATTTAATCCATTCTATATCCCTAAGGTACAAACCAACCACACTTTCATTTATTTATGGGTTATTTTCCCTAGATTCTGAAAGTAGCGGCAAAAAATTATAGTAGAATTGATTCTGAAGATTCATTTGATTTATGTTACCCCTTGCAGCAAAACCATCCCCTTCCCATGGTTATGGCTGCTAACCTGATACCTCACATCTGCAAGGGAAAGTGGCTACATTTTTTCCTTTTTAAGGGAAAATGTTGTTTCCAGCAATTTCTCAGGTTTACAAAATGAGATTATAAAAAAAGAAAAAGAAAACAAACAAAAACCCCCCACCCCCCCCCAAAAAACAAATCCCAAAACAAAAAATTAGAACTGTCATGAATACTGCCTTTTTGAGGACTCACAAATTTTCTGATGTGTTTCCCTGTCTAAAAGTTCCTAATGTACTACAACCAAATTAGTACTGGTGAGAATTTTCTGTTACTTTTATAGGAAAAAACCAAAATATGTGCTGAGTTACACTTTGAAACTGGGTTAACATCATGCAATCATAAATACTACTGCTGATTATTGACATGGGTAAATGTCGTTCTTTTGGACGTCCCACTGTTTTTCCTCATATCATTTAGATAATGTTGTCTTCTCAGTTTCCTTCTTTTGCCACAGATTGCCTGCAGAGATGTGTGAAGCCAATTTAGACTTTAGATTATGCTCATCATTAAAAAGATATCAAAATACAGTGTTAAAATGTGTGGAGCTATTCTTCTAATTTTTTCTAGCTAAGACCACTGCTTAAACTAAAACCAGAAAACCTCTCTTCATTTGCGTGTTGCTATTTGCAGGTCTCCCAGAAAGTGCTATCCTTATGTTTCAATTAATCCAGAATTAACTGAATAAACTAATAGGGCTTGAATTCTTTGTTACATCAATTCCAACTTTAGGCAATTTCAACAAGCACAACTGCTTTAATCCTCACAAAATTCTCTCCAATAATCAGCATAAAAGGGGACATCCATTTAATGCTTCAGTTTATTACCCTTTGGGTGATGCTATATAAGAAAAATCTTTGGATTTTGCTTTTGAAAGTGATGGTTTGCATGGCCCTTGCTCACGGCACAACAGGTTGGTGGAACCTAACTAATGGCTCTAGACAGGGATTGGAAACTCAAGATCTTGCTTTGCTGACTCCTAGTACCTACCTAATACTTGTACAGAATGAAGAAAAATGTCCCATTCACTCACAACAGTTTTCACTTTGGGCATATCGCGTATCTTAAATTTCAGCTATAAACAACAGAGTGACAACCACATTATAATTCATGCGAAAAAATATTTGCATTTTTCATAGATATAGTTTAAATTTCTTGGCACTTCGGTCTGGAGAGTATTGATATTCTCTACATTTCATTTTAAATGGAAAATATACACATTTTCATTTTTATGCAGCCGTGCTGTTTGCCCACACCAACATTCATGCTCAGATCGGCTGAAGTAATTTGTCAAATATACATCAAGCCCATTATTTGTACTTCATTTATTTTTAAAGGAATAGAATGGCTTTTCTTTTTTTTCAAAAGGTTCTTGAGATATATTCTTTATAAAGTACCAATCCTATTTTTCAAACCCACAAATGATATGACAATAGACCTTATTCAATTAAAAAGTAGAAAAATGTTTCTTAAATGAAATTAAATATTACATACTTCCACTGCTTTCCATGGAAAAAAGCCCACCTTTGTTTTAAAATACTGCACTTGTGTTACAGCCCCACTTCTAGCCAACTTTCTTCTCAACATGAACACTGATAACAATTCACTTCAGATATCCTGAAATGGAAAGTAAGAACACAAAAATAATGTTCAGATCCCACTGGAGTTAATGGCAGTTTACAGTACGGCTAAAGTTATGAAAACCTTTAGTCTGAAGCAACAACTGCATTATCTTTTTGTCTTTTCAAAACGTGACGTTTGATGATAATGATGTTGTTATTAACAGAAATGTTTTTGCATCTGTAAATTATAAAATAATCCTTGCTTTTAGAAGAATATAAACTAAAACACCAAAAAAAGAAAAAAAGTATCATTTAAAGTTGCCATATCTTGTTTGACTCATCACTGCTAACAAGCATTCCTTCAACTACAAATTGACAGTGACAACATAGAGGTGAAATTGTCTTTTTCATCCAAACGATCCTTTATAATTCAGTGAATTTAGAGGAAATACATAGTTATTTTTTAATGCAAATACACCTCATTCAAATTAATTGCTGATTCACAGATGTATCTCGCTTACACTATCCTGTATCACTACTAAACTATTATACATTTGGCAAAGGCACTCCTTTATCAGCTCTCTTGTATAGCTGCCAAAGAGATAGGCAAATGAAATTCCTTTAATTTCACTGGAGCATAACTCTTGTGCCTGCTGGAAAGACCCACAGCAGCATTCAGATGTGTGAATATTAAACAAAGATGCTAAATACATTTTGTGCTGTTGACAAGAAAGAAATTAGAAACAAGAGTCCAGAGATGTGAACAGGTAAGCTTTGTACTTACGAACTTTTGAATTTTTTCCTAATAGAAATTGTATATATAAAGCATATATGGTACAGTTTTAATCAAAATCTGTGAAACAACTTCCCTCAACTAGAAAAGCCAAAAAAAAAAAAAAGAAAAAAGGAAATTTTTATGGAAGAGATACTACATTTTTAAGCCCTTTTTATTTTTATTTTAATTTTATATTTATTTTTAAGCCCTTTTTATTCAGTTGGAGGGAGATCCAAAGAACCCAAGAGGATCAAGTGGTTATTCATTCATGAGAAATATGCAGGATCAGGGCTTCCTTGAGAAGCAACGCTTACTCAAAGCTTTAACTTAAACACATTTGCAGAATTTCAGTCCAGAGAAGTAGGAAGAGAGCCTTATTTTACTTTATTTATGTATGCTTTAAAAAGGGTTTAAGAAGATGCATAAGTGCATACTTAATTTCATGCCATTGGCTCTTTCATTGATTTTGTTGCTTTCTTAGAACAAATAGATGTTACCTGAGTGAAAAAAGGTGTCCAAATAGTCCAGTGGTGAGCATATTGCCTCCTTCACTAAATTTACAAGGGAAAACAATACCCGTTTCGCTAAGGTAGCCGTCTCGCCAGATTTCTCCCCTTGGGGCGCCAAGGAAGGGAAGATGTGGAGCAGAGCTGAACTGAAGTTGTGATGAGGGTACTGACATGCCAGTGAGGTGGCCTTGGGATCCTGTCTTTTCCAACAATTAGATTAGCGGTTTTGGATTAGAAACTCTGCAGAGGTGATGTGTCTGCCAGGGCCACTTTTCAGGAAGTAATTTTGTTATCATTTCTCTGCCTGTCTACAATGAAGTAAGATAAGGGGAAGGACCCAATGCAAACAGTCATCTCCATTTTCTGTAGTCTCAGGATTATGCCTAATCAGTATTGTCAGTCTTAGGCACACACAAATATTGGGATTGCCTTAAACTGAAGCACACTACACAAAAGTCCAAGAATTTTGGTTTCCTTGCTTTCAGTTTGATTTTACACTTGCAAGTCTTACTCTGAAGACAGAAGTTTCTTCAAATGAAAGCTGAGACTCCACTTAACAATAAGGCTCAGAAACATGGCTTAAAGGGAGAAAAAAATCTCCACTAAATGCATATCACAGGAGTGGCAATAAGTATGATTTTTTGCGCAGTAGTATTTCTAAATGTCTTTGAATATTCCAGAGAGAAAGACGGCACGTGATTTTTTCGACATTTCTACAAATCTACCTTCACACAGTACATCGAAATGCGGTTTTAGAAGCAGTGAAAGCTTCGTTCTTTTTCAGTCCACTGAGTGATATTTCCAAAATAGGGGATGCAAAACACAAAGGATATGTCAGTTTATGCTCTTATTCCCATACCTGCGCTAATGAAGATCATCATATGCATTTATGGGGTTTACCAAACAACAATTTCAGTTTACATACACCTGCCACCTGCTTTTGAGCATCTCAGCTAGTGCTTTTTCCAGTTGACCATGAATTCTGTCTAGGATGATACCCACTCTAGCTAAAATACGGAGGCATGTGGTGATACTAGTCACTGCACGCTACTACAGGCAGCAAAATCAGGCACAAAGAGCAGCTATCCTTCACCCTGCCTGTGCTCCAATATAACAGTGACTAGAAAGCAGGAGTGCTGGGCGTGTGACTGCTGGAGGAGGTAATACTCCTGCGTACCCTTACAAGTTTCCTTTCATCATGGTGCAGAAGCAGCAATGGTCAGCAGCTCAGACTTTTGTTCTTTGAAACCAATGTTTTTTAAGTTACTATTTTCTGTTTGAATCAAGCCCACCAAAAAGGCAGTAAATACTGAAACAGTGACAGACCCTTCTGGATGAGGATCACAGGTAGTTAAGCAAAGACTATCTTTACCTGACGCAAGACCATAAACTAGACTCGCTATCACAAGGGCTTCTCTGCTATAGAGCCAGCAGTTTTTCTGTAACAGCTTCAATATCATATTGCTATTACTGAAGAATAGGGTTTGAATTATTTAAAAATTTAAAAAAGATAATTAAAGCACATTTTTACTGTACTTTCTTATGCAAATTAAGTAACAGATCACCACAACGGGAAGTGCTACTACCTGAAGTGCACAGAACTAAAGAATACATCCTGGAAAGCTATAGATAGGTACACTAGGGAAGGGGGTGGGGCAGTGGGTATTACTTGGTGTTAGTCCCCTGGTATTTAAAGGCTTATTTACATTGTGTCACCATAAAGCAACCTTAAAGTGACCCAAGTTCATAACTGTACCCTTTCAAGAGTGCTTTAGATTCCCAGAGCTAACCAGTGTAAAGGGTGTGCAGTGCAAATGAGAACTGAAGCCCACACTTCTTCAGTATTATGGCTTTACATTTCTTGGTCCTTCTATTTTTGAAATATAACAAGTAGTATTATAGATAGTTATATCTGCATATTACAAGCAATTACTGGGCAAAGTGCTTTTCTTTGACAGAGTCGTCGGCAAAACTTACATTGTCGTCAGAGCAAACAAGCTGAGATCAGATCACTGTGTACATGGTGGAAGTGAAGCGAGCCTGGAAAAAAGAGATGGAAACCACATTAATTTCCAGCATGTGCTCTTAAGAAAAAAGAGCACAACTCAGAGATTCATATTAATATAATGAAATCTGACTTCCCTTTAAAGAACATATTCAAATCTTTACATGTCAGCCTTGGGCACTAAAATTTGGTAAAACTGCTTATCTCGGCTGTAATCCTTACTTAGTCCAATGTCATGGACTCTCTAAGGCTTGTTGTCATGTTACTGAAACATACACATTGCCCAGAACCTTACAGCATCTTTCTGCACCACTCAACTGACTGCAAGGAAGTTGCCATGACACAAGTTACATGTGCCCTTATCTAATTTTACTAGGAAGATTTTTACAGTTCCTGAGCAGCCTAAGATTGTTGCCTGACACTGATGCCCCAGGGGAAGACATCTCGCAGCATCAGAGTGCAGTTTTGCCGTCTTTACAGACTGTATTTAAGGTATAAATTACAACTTTCAGGGCTATACTTGAATTGTAGATGGTAAAGATGACTTCAGATCTATCTCACCGGTTTGAGAACAGTGCTTTACTCAGAAGGTTTGTAGCCCATTAAGAGTATGATTTTCCTGGTATTATACCTCCTGTGCAATACTAATTTCATTTTAACACTACGATTTGAACACCACATATACAATTATCTTCTATCAAGAATGAAAGGTCTTTCACTCGAGGTCAAATTGTACAAAGTCTGGGAAGCAGGGCGAACCAACAATTTCAGACCAAGTAAAACTACCCAAAGCTCTATTGTTTCAGGATTTTTTTCCTTATTCTAAGAAGTCTCATTTGAGCCAGCCTAGAAATTTAGCACATTAAAAAAAAAAACACCAAACCAAAACCCAAAGCAGATCGTTTTTCATCTATTCATGTTATTAACTCCACGCAGACCGAAATTCAGTTTTAGCCAAATTAAGAACAGCTATCTACATAGATAATGAGAAAATATAATGAAGCACTGTTTTAGAACTTCACCAAAGAGCTTTCAGTTAGTTCAGGAAAATTAAACAGGAGGGAAGTAACTGATGTGGCATAAAGCACTCTAAGAAAATATTGAGGGTTTTGTTTTAACATTTGCTAAAACAAAAGTTCAGGTATACCCTGTACCCTGTAGTGACAGCAGACCTCTGGCTTATTCAATTTGTCAGCTAGTCACCCATCTAGAGGAGTAAAGACTGCTTGCCATATAAAAATGTCTATTTGTTATTTTAGAAACCACAAAGTTAATAAATCATGACCATGGTCCTAGAAAACATTCAATTGTGCATACATCATCCTACAGTGTTTAAATTCTCCTGAATGAATTGTGTGTCATCTCCACTTTTAATGTTTGTCGCGTATCGCATCTTACCTATGGCCCACCAAGCTGAAAGGCTGGATCACCATACCTGAGACTTGATACTTGTAATTGCGTTTTAAATATGCCTCTAACCTTGATGTTATCATCCTGAGAAAGGAGAGCATTCGCATAAGATACAAATTCCTGTGGATAAATTCAGTACCTCTGTAGATTTCAAGATAGAAGGAAAAATCTTTCTAAGGCCAAGGGATACAGTTCAGAAAATTAGCTCTTCAGTAGACGCAACAGATTCAAAGGCAAATATGGTGCAAGAGAGCCAAGACAAATCTGAGACAAATATAAGCTGGGGGTTTTCTGAATAAAGTTCAACTAAAGTTATTTGGTATCTAGGAGTAAAGGAGATTTTAGACATGTTTTAGAGACTCACTTGCCATAAATGGAACTGAAATTCAGGTTTGTGGCAAATATCAATGTCTGTGTTCATTCTGCAATGAAATGAATGCTTAAATTCAAACTTAAACCTGTAAAAAAATGCAACTGGGAATGAGGCAGCACAGAATGCAGGTATTTTTCAGTGAATCATTAAATACTGAAACTGTGTGGCATTTCTTAGTATAAGCATCCAATTTTTGTCCTACTTCTCCTGACAACAGAAGCCGTTCATTTTATGGTATTCTTTCTTATGCTACCTCATGTAAAAAGGTGGTAGAGTTGCAATTTCATACATCTGGGGGAATGGCTGCGCAGGTAATTTTAAACCAGCTGAAACAACCTCTCATGCTTGCTCTTTCCTGCTGGGTTAATACACTTCCCTCTGCAACAGTCTGGATCACCAAATGCATCTGGCTGGGAAATATTCTTCTGCAATATTTTATTAATTTATTTTGTTTTAAAGGAGGAAGGGGAGGAAAATGGAGGAAAGCATCAGTGAACATTACCAGCAATGCTCCCAGGAAAAAGGTGCTCAACTTCATTGCAGTGTATTTTCAGTTTTATAAATTAATATTTAAATATGGCACTGTTACAAGTGTAAGTCTCATTCTAGTCACTGCAGAACCACATCTAACACCTAATCAGCCTAGCAAGTCAAAAAGTTTAAATGGAGCCGAGTTATGCGCTACATGAATGCAGACACACCTTCTACCTTTTTTGCCTATAAAAAGCAGCACCATCAATTTCCAGTGTATTAGCATCTTCCTAGCTTCTGTTCCCTCCCCCCCCCAGTGCTTTGAAACAAACCCTGAATTCCTATAGATTAATAACTACTTAAAGATCGCAGGAAGAGATTGGAAGGCTGAATTAAAACAATCCTTATGTGCCCTATAATGATGCGCCAGATTTGGTTTGTAAATATCATAACAGCTCTGATGATAGTTTATTCTTTCAAACAACCTTTTCATATATTATTTCCAAATTATTGTTGATTTGTCTCCTGTCTTTTGTAAGGATAAATTATCTGCAACTCCAGAGGCACAAAGAACTGGGAAAACATTAAATGGGACAATCAATACTAGCTATGTTTCAAGATGATTTTAATGCTTTATTTCATCATTACTTTCTTCCAGCCTCAGAAGAAAGTATGGCCATAGGGTAACATTCATAACACATTTGTTAACTGTTTGCACCATTGCTCTGGCAAAAGTCAGAGCATACAACAGAAGTATTCAATGCAGGAATGGTTGTTTTGAGATTTCAAGTAATCTAGGTAAAACTAGGATCAAGAGCTTGGAGATTTCATCTTTCAAACACAGAACAACATGTTGACGTATCCATGATTTATTCTTTTTTTAATTCTTATTATGGAAAGGATTTTTGAGCATTTGTTTTGCTTAGAAGGAGCAGATAAAAGTTAAAACTTTGGCAGTAATTATGTGCAAGTTAAATGTATTTGAGGCACGGTGAATTTTCAACACCATACCTCCCAGGTTTCGCCACTGGCTCAAACACTGAGAAAAAGAATATATGAAAAGCCTTGCTGTTCTGTGATACACACCATACATAAATTACATATGTGAATAAGAGCAATCTGTAAAGCCCCAAATCTATGCTCCAGTTTGCTGGCTATAGCATCAGTTGATGACAGTTACATCCAAAAGCTCAAAAGGAACTGGGTCCCTGCAGGTCTATGTACAGTGGAAATTCATAATACAAAGCATGTACTATGAAGCACAAGCTGAATTGCTCACCAAGTCCAAATGAGTTAGCTTTTATAAAACATTATGAAGTGTGTACTTGGAGGTGGAACAGCATACCCAGAGTTAAAGTGGAAGAAATTAAGAGAATGGGACCATATAGATGCATTGTGATCTGCCATGGGCCCTTAGAGCAGGCCTCTCATTCTGCACAAGGCCCTCACCCTTGTTTTCATTCCTGTTAATGGCAAGTTTCCTGCCGATTCTCTGAAGTGAATCCCAACACTTTGCAGACCTACCTGATAGCCCTGCATTGTCTTATTCTCTTGCCTTCGATTCATCACTGGGCATGCAGGCTATCAGCCAGTGAATGAATTTCATGTTCCAAGATAAAATATTTACATTTTGTTTCTATGCTTTCCCAGTGTGATAGTTCCTTACCATGTTAGAAAGCCAACAGCTAAGTTTTATTTCACCTTACCCTGTGAAGGAAACATAGCATGCATGTTACCCACTAGAATATGCACCTGCAATAGCAACATAAAATACTTCATTAAGCCCCAAATTACGGGTCCTGTTTTACTCTTTGTTAATGCATGCAGTGAAGATTCTGTTCTACCTATATTGAAGATAAATAGTGCAAATGTATTTTAGGAAATACCATACTTTAGACATAAGTGCTCTTTTGTACATTTGCTTCCTTTCACATATGCCTGAGCCAAGCTCCCTGAAAGCTGTTGTGTACTTACCCAGTCAGTCAAAAAGAATGATAAAATGTGACTTACGTGATTAACCACAAGTATAAACTATGGTTTAGATTTAGAATATTCATGATCAATCAATGTAGTAAATTATATCTGGGAAAAGCTGTTAATAAAAATATTTAAAGAGATTAACTGAAGGAAATTATGATCTGTTTGTGGTTATTCCGTAAGTAGAAAAGAGGGACTAAAATCATTCAATATACTACTCCTGCTGGATTATTTGCTCTGCTCCACTAAACACCCATAAGCACATTCAACTATTAAATTAGCACTGCTAAGCTGTGCTATTTGTGTTGGCTATTTTTATACACAGCAGGCAATAATCATTGCTTAATGAGAGACTAGGCTGTAACACCAGGTGTGATTTTGTCATTATAAGATCTATTTTTCTACTTTTCATAGTTTTCATCCAAACCAGTTTTCATCCCCACCCGTACTGTCTATTTCTGTCTGGAGGATTCTATGTTGAATGCTCAATCCAAGCTCAGCATGGTGCACGGTATTTGATTTGCACTGATTGTCATAAATTGCAACACACAGTGTTCTGTGAAGATGTGCAACGAAAGTGTGATTTTTGTTACGTTCTTTGCATTAGAGATCACTTCTAATTTGCAGCCTCTTCTATTATACTTCAGTTGATTCCTTTGCAAAGAAAAGCAATCCTGTTGTTAAAAAAGTTGGTTTCTCAAAAATACACCTGTAATAACGATATGTATTCACAGTACTTACCGTCAGAACACTACACAAGAGAAGCAAATATTTTTTCCTGTTCTAATGACAAATGTTCAGCATACAAAGAGCTTAATTGCATACTATAAATGGCTGACTTTCTGCTTTGCTATTCAGCTATTTAACCAGAAAGAATGCTGTAAAATCTTAGAATGAAAATCAAGGAAGAAATAACATAACTTCTGCACACTTTAAAAGAGAAAACCCAGTTTGAGAGAGTTGCAGATGGACAAAAACTCCCGCTACAGGCATTTTTGGACAGAAGACAATTAAACAAACAAAACTACACAACTGCGTTTGCCAGATGTTTTTTTTAGACTTAATGAACTTAAGTACAACCAGATCAGGCAAAACCACGCATTCTTTCTCCCAACAAACAAAACACAAGCAGATTCAGTTCCTTTCATGTGAGATTTGTAGTCCAACCTCGAGCAAATACAGAGCTGTAAGTACTGACTTCTATAAAATCCCATTACCGAAGATAAATAAGAAGCAACTTGGGAACAGCATTTCACCTGTAGATTGCAACTTTCAAAGTGGCCAAGATCAGCCATTCTGTAACATTTGCATGAGCCTTGACTGTGTAAAATAGATTCTATTTTTTCTGTTATTATTTCTGAATTGAAAATCTCAGTCAGGAAGGTAAATGCTAAAGCAGGTAAGTGTGTGGGAATACCCTCACACTTACATAATTTCTCTTAATTTGGGGGGCACCAGATAATAGCTTGGACTGCAAATAGGGAACTTTGAAATAGAGAAACCAAAATTCCAAAACACATCAGTTGACTGTTTAAAAACCCTACTCTAAAAAAATCAAATATAGTTTAAACTAGCAGTTTCTGTACTTCATTTGAGTTTTCATCTTTAGCTTTTAGAGAATGGTATCACTTGACTAGTGCAAGGCAATAGGATGAAGATCAGTCAGATTCTTCTATGTCCTGTCAAGCTCACAAACATCATGGAAATGCTAAAGAAAACAGAACTAGAATTTTCTGTCTGCCATGGACAAACGGGTGGGTTTTTTTGGTGGTTTCGTTTTGTTTATTTAAAGAAGCATTTGTTTCTATCAAAACCTCAGTAATTCTCCTGGCCTCCTGCAATCAGCTTGAGATTACTGACAACCTTAGCAACGTGAGAAAACCTACAAATACCTCTGTAAGTATTTTATCCAAAACTTACCCAGATTGGTTAGGAGGCAGACTACTAAGTGTGACTATGGTTTGTGAAACAGACTTTGCAAGATCTGATGGTACAGAAGCCCCACGTTATGAATTTGAATTCCCTGGTGACAATTTGGTATCATTCTGCTCTAATAACTTTTCTAGCCTAATGGAAAGTAGATGGCCTCTGTTCCAGTTAACATCAGAATTCATACCTAAGTATTTTTCCTAGTTTACCAATGTAGAGCAAGACAGAGTATTACACCAACACTACGCCAGGAAGCCTCAACTCTGATAATTTGCTCCATGAACACACTCTAGATTACTCTCATAACTAAAGCACTGTGGATTCATCTTCTTATTGCACATACCTCATAAGAGTGATGTGAAATTGATAATTATCATCCATGTAGCTCTTAAACCCCATAGCGAGGCATGGAGAAATGCTATGAAGAGTCATTTAAAGTAACTGTCTTATGCAACCAAAATGGCAAGTAGAAACAAGATATCAGGTCAGAAAGAGAGAAGTAATCATACGATAGAAAAACATTTTCTACATAACATTGCAGCATAAATGTTCTTATTCTATCCCCATGACCACACTTATAAATTTGTTTTTACCTCCGGAGTCTTCAGGAAATTCCAGAATTTCTATAAGAGGTACTCATTTATTCCATAAAATTTGCATCAGGTTGGGGTAAAAGGAACATATAAAGGAGCACACATCATTAAAATCTTTGTATTATGCTAATATCACACACTCACCCACACAGATAATTGCCACTACTACAAAAACAGAAAGCGGTCCAGCAGTACCTGCAATATGGATCACTACACACCCTGTTGTACACACCCTTCTTCAGATCAGTCTATCCTGCAGCTGAAAAGTACAAGTAATGTTTGCTAAGGAAACAGTCATATTTTTCCTAAATATTGATGTCTGCTCTGTGGAACCCATAGCAGTATGTGCACGTAGCCCCTTTTGACAAATGGTAGTTTAATGCATAAAGGATTGGTCTCTACTGAACTTCCACCTGTTTATCCAAATTGTACCTATGGCTTATTGACAATGTCTTCTATTGCTGTGCATAAATCACCCATAAGCTAGTGAAGAAACATAGCTGTGTCACAAATCATGCACCTTTTCAGCAACAAATTAAGGATCTCCATATAGCTTCGAAAATTAAAACAAAGAGAACAACCAAATCCTCACTTTTAATTGTGTGTGTTTTCTCAGGTCTGCACAAAGAAATGACTAATCAGAAGCAACTCATCATCTGGTTCAGTTTGATTTACGGGACACTATATATATATATATATTTCTGCCTAGAGAGATGTTGGAATCTCCTTTCTTAAATGTTTTTTGATGCTCAGCTAGACAGCTGAGCCAATCTACCATTGGTGACATTAAGCATTGAGCATATGGCTGGACTTTCATAGGTCTCTTCCAGCCAGCACTTCTGTGATTCTATGTTAGTAAATCAGTCTCATATATGCTCTCTTTTCTAGGCTGCATAAAATTTTCCTGTCTGAACATTCTTGTCCCTACTAAGGTTTCCCTTTTTATGCTTGTCAAGACCACCCTCGTACAAACATTAAGATACTCCAAATCCTCCTTTCATCAGCTGCCTGATCCTGGCCTGACTCAAACACAAGCACTTCTCTCAGAAAATAAGCAGAGTTAATGGTTGGACCTGTAATGATGATCACTGCTTAAATCCAACTGCCAACTCAGTCTTACTTCTCTATTATTAATATAGTCATAGTATCAAGTATGCATATCTGGATATCTGTGTCCCCCTATGCACGGGATGCACAGATGCAGTAGCAGGTGCTATACAAACACCCAACAAAAAGATGGTCCTTTGATGTAATTTCCCAGAAATTCCCCAAGTACAAGATTACTTAAGAAGAACCCCCCAAAAACATTGCATCACCTATTTCTGACAACAGTTATTTATTGAGCTCCCCTGAGTAGCAGCATTACAAAAGTTGATGGAGGGACAAAACCCACATAAGCTTAAGGAATTTTCTCCTTTTTTAAAGACAAACTCATCAGAGAGAAGAGGATTGTAACAAAAGTGAGTTAATGCACAACAGCTAGGCTGTTCTGACCTTTAGAAGCTCAGAGTATTTAAAGTGTCGCAGTTGCATTGATTTCCTATGTCTACATCATACTGTATTTCTCCTACACTGGCAAACAGGAGCCTGGGCTGATTCATGAGAACCACTATTTGCATGTTGGGTTTATTGGCTTTCTCTTCTACTGCTTGTCTGTAATGCTTGACAAAGATCTTTCCGCAATGTATTCTCCCTATTGCACTCTCCATGTGAGAGATTAAATAGAGCAATTATATGTACCCATACATTTACTTTGTCTGCTTTTACTACAGTCTAGTTTTAATGTTTTAGCTATAAAAATTGCAGAAGTGCCCTCAATTTTAAGAAAATAACATGAGTCAGTCAGTGCTGATTCATCTTCTCTCAACATTCCTCTTGTACTGGAGAAATGTCCTTGATTTTCTCCTTCCTGTGATAAAATATTTGTTTTACCTCATGGGAATTAATCTACTAGTAGGCTCTTCCTTTCTGCCCTTTGTCTTTTTGTTCTTGGTCCAGTAGGACATGTTACATCGTTTATAGCACCAGACAGGCAGTTTCTTCAGTATAAGAGGTGAAGAGCAACCTCATCTAAGGCTTGGAAAATGCTTCCAAAATTATAGGATGCAGGGAAAACTTCTTGAATTATATAAGTCTATTTGTGTAATCTACTGTAGATGCTGAATGTTACAGCGTCTGAGGCAAACTGGTACTGTTGTGGGTTGTTCCCATATAATATGCAAGTTACAGCAGAGTGGGACTGGACCCAAACTGCAGGAGCTGTCAACATGGCTACGGCAATATAAACTACCCAGCACAAGGAGCGAGCGTATTAGCTGTGCCCTGCAGCGGGCCAACACTGACGGAAAGCCTTTGAAGGCCATGGAATGGTGGCAGTGTGATTCCACATACACAAGCATGTCTGAAGCTATCACTCACAGGCACAGAGGCAGGCTGCCAGAGTAATGGAGGATTCTCTGCCAACTTTACAGATTTTTCTTGCACCACCTGGCACAGAAAACATTATTCTGAGGTCTCAGGTTATATTTTCAGGTCTTTGGAGGTAGTTGTCCACATGGACAGGCGGCTCTGCGACTACAGAGTAGTCTTGACTTGCTCACTGGCTCTATAAAAGCTCTTGATTCATATATCTTGCCTCTCTGTTTTCATGTTGCAGCTAACATATGTTCAAAGCTATTAGGTCTGACTCCGTATTTTCTCCTTAACCATTGCCAAGATGAAGGGTGCAAAACTGACCTTCTTTTGCAAGCTTTTGTAACCCTTACACTGTCAGCCCAACAACTTGTTGGTGGAAGTCAAGGCAAATGTTCAAACATATGTGCATTGTACTTGCGTCTTTGTAGGACCAAAGCTTTCTTTTAAATCTTTTCCACACCTCTCGTTTTCAATTTTTCCTAATTTTTGTTTCAGTATTAGTTTTTTTCACAGCCATCCTCATTTTCCTACCTTTATGAAACTAAGCATCGGTGTGTCTTATATGCTCCTTGTATGGTATCATCTGTACAGCACTAAAAATTCTGTCTTAACGTATTTATGAGTTTCATTTCTTGTACTACTGCTTGTATTAAAATTCCCAGCAATTTAAACAAACTGGTTGATATTTACTGACACTGTCCATTATTTCAAATATCTAAGGCAGTACGAAGACCTAGTAAAGATGAACAAAAAATTTTCTATAGCAACTGTTGCAACTGAGTTGCAACTGAGTTGCAACTGAGCCAGTTAAGTAATCAAGTCCACTGCTTCATTAAGTTCTTCATAGAATTAATTTTGTAATTGAAAAATACATTCTTTCCACAAGATAGAAAAGCAAAACAATAGGAATTATACAACATATATCCATACGTATTATATGTATATTATTGCAACAGTGGAATTCAGCTGTTTACACATATGCATCTCATGCTATTTAAGAACCTCTAAGTTAAGGCATGCCTATTGGGACAGCATGCATGGCTGAAGGCCTCTACCCTTCTGAAACAGTACTTGAAGTACAGGTGTAATTATATAGTGCTTCTAAGTCAATGATAGACTGATGTGATTTGCCAGATGGATTACTACCCAAAAAAATTAATTGCTTTTAAGAGTGTACATATATATAATCAATAATGTAACAATTCGGAAATAAAGAGTATATTCTTCAAATGCAATTAAAATTTCAATTTTTCAACATTTTAACCTGGTTTACGGCAGAAAAAACCCTCATAATGTTGCTTCATGGAATAAAGTGCCATATTTGGCTCTCCCTGTCACTATATTTATATGATTATACTGCCCAAGATACTGCCCAAAATTAATGGAGCACAGACTATAAACAAGATTCCTGTCTTTGTCACTAAATCATCCATTTTTAAATCACTCTTTATAAAATGCTTAAAACTCTTATGTTGAATCCTCATCTCTCATTCATCTAACACTATTATACATAAAGATTTATGTTAATTAAAAATATTAGATATTTATGAATTTAAGGTGTCAGAGCTGCAAAGAAACTTCAGAAGCTTTCAGAAGAATACACTAATTTCTGTGGTTTCAGTGTCCTTTGCACATGCCTTTCTTTTTTGGCAATATCAAGATTTTTTAGCAATTATAGTAAGATATCATTACTTAGTGACATTTGTGGGTTTATTCAACCAGCTTAATTCAGTCTGACTGCTAAAAAAGTTGCAGACAGAAAGTCATTTCAAACTTGGCTCTACAGTTGGATGAAGACACATAACAGGACTATCAATTCTTGTATTCATTGTGTATCTTAATAAAATCTAATTAATTGAATAAAAAGATTAAAAATCTCAGTCTGAAATACTATCGACCCCCAAATAACGTTCAGCTGATGATAATTGTTGGAAGTTTAGGTCTCCAGTTTCCCACTGAGTCAGATCATGACTTTGGATGGCATAAAAACAACAGCAGCAGCATTGAAGTGACTCAAATATAAAAAGAATGAGATCAGAATCAGTCCATTTATCTAGAAATGTTAAGATTTTCAGTTTAGGATGTCTCTCACTGCTCCCATGAACAAACTATGAGTCATTACCATTACCAGAGACAGCAATAAAACAAAACCTTTTAAACCATTTACATTTTACAGAAAAACAAGTTGCTATTAGCTTAGCATAAAATAAGAAAACTGCCTCTATAAAGCACAAGTTTATTCAGGGTCATGAAAAACTCATCTTAAAGACTGATGTGCTGAAGCACTAGAATTTATTTTATACAAATTTGTTGTTCTTTTTAAGGTGGATTTTACTAGTGCTGTAATAAGTAATGGTTAGGTTCTAACTAAATAGCCTAATGAACAGAGCTAGGCTCTAGTTTCCTACCAGAGACACTGCAAATTTCCTATGCTTAACAGTGCTTAAGATCTCAAAAAAGATATAGGGATTCCAGGCTATGGGGATCACTAAAATGACCTATTGCATTATAAGTGAAAAGTTCATTGTTATTTTTGATTTTTCATGTTTTAGATTAATGCGGATTAAAAGCTTGTTAAACCTTCTGCATTTGTTAGGTTTTCACTAAGTGGAAAATTCTCACTGGCATTACGCTAATGAAGTACACTTAAAGTCAGCTGGTATAAATTGTCAATGGTAGCACATAATGATTTGACTCAAACACTATCACGAGATTTAAATTCAGGGAAAATTCTGTAATAGCCCTCTCTCCATTTTTAATCAATTTATTCCGCGTCGTTTTTCCTTTGAATTGCCAGGTTGCAGCTTAATTAAAAAAAGATAACATTTTCATTAGCTTTTGAAAACTTATCCACAAATAGGGATTTCATATAAACAAGCCTTGTTGCCTTCTTTCTTCTTATTAAAATTCCTAAAGATTCCTGTCAATTCCTATCAAATAAATTGTTACAATAACAGCTCGTAAGTTCATAAATAGTAGCATTTGTTACCAGAAACACTCACTGCTTATATCTGAAAAAAAACTGTGTAGTTCGATTTACTTCTAAAGAAAGGCCCAATTAATAAAAATATAAGAACACAGGGATACAGACCAGTAAGTAATGGCACCCACAGAAATAACCCTGCAGTCATGAAGGAAGAAACCTCACTCGGAAATCTTGTGTGTGCTTGCAACATAACATGATGTTTATAAGTCAGCAGACATCTTTTACACTGGCAGAGATGTTTACGGCTACATACTGACATGTTGCCAAACAGGAGCAGCAAAATGATAAAGATAATGAAGAAAAGTAGATGGAGTCATTAGGTTTTTCTGTTTATGCCAGGAAAACTTGCCTATTTCCCTTGAGAAATGAGAGTCATAGGCTGTGTCTACACCACAGTCAGAATCACGACTGCAGCAAATGTATCCTTACCCAGGATAAATTGAAGACATCTAGCTCAGGTATTAGCCAGAGAAAAAAGCAACACATAAATACACAGCCTAATTATCCTGAGTCCTGGCTGGAACCTTCTTATTGATATCTGGACTGACTAACTAGATTAAAGCAGGGCTTAAGTGTTTTCCCTGTCCCATCAAAACCAGCAGGGCTACTTTAAATTAGAAAGCCACTCTGAACTAGAAATAGCCTTCCAGTGCTAAATATTAACATATTCTGGCCAGGTCGCTTGGCTCTAAACGTTGCCTCCTTGCCAGCAAGAAAGTCTACTCAGCTGGAGAGCAAAGTACAAGCATCGGGGCTTGGAGGCTAATGAGGCCAAAGTAGGTAAATGGGCAGAGTCCTGGGTTCGTCCCAGTTGTGATGATTTCTCCCTAGAACTGCAGGGGGAAGAAGAACCACATTGCTTCTGCAGATCAACATCTGTCCCAGCAAACACAGCAGATCCTAACAGATGAAAATTTGCCCTTGTAGCAAGGGAGGTGCAACAGTCATTATGCAGGCTCTCAATTAAATTCTTTTGTGATGATCATAACTCCTCACAATAAATGGTCTTCTATTGTTTTCAAACGTGAATTTAAATATTCTATCCCCTAGAAAACAACAACACACCTTTACGGCAGAATAGAAGCATTTTTATCAACTTGAAGGGAAACTGGAGTTTTACCCACTCAAGTGAATATAATCAACAATTTGGTATCATACAAATCATAAATCACTTAGGCATGGTATGGTATATATAGGCCTGTGCTTGTCCTCTAGGCAGATGATGCAGGAATGCCAACAGCAAAGATTTCAAAATCCCTATGTAAGATGGAAAATTATGCATCTCCTCATCCATTTCATTTTCCTGGTAGATGACCACTTCAAGGGAAAACTTTTCTACTCTACTTTCTCCCAGATCACTCCCAAATCACAAAATAAAAACCAGTCTTCTTGAGAACAGGGATGACTTCAGCTGACCTAATCTGTTTTCATCCTGAATGGGAATAATATTCTTTCTGAAGGAAGACTTCCCTGCCATTCACCATGAAAGCCTTCCCTTTGTCTAGGAACTAAAATCCTGCCACTAAATGTCTCGAATACATGGCTGGAAACAAAAAGTGCCCCTGTTTACATGAGAATGCTTGAACTGCCAGCAGGTTTTTTCAATTAATACTGTCACTTTGCCAAATACTCATGAAATTTGGCAGAAAATGTTGATTCACCAATCCCATGAGAAATTTGTCCCTGGAAAACACAATGCATAACAACAGTCATGGCAGAAAAATACACAAGGGTCTGTAGGAATTCTCAGTACTGATCACTGATAGCCAGCAGAAAATAAAGCAGAGACAGGATAAACTGTTAAGCATATTAAGTTCAAAATTAGATTACTCTGGAGATCTGGTAAATTTAGAGTATCCTAAAGGAGAAAAAGCATGCAAATAGGCTTTTGCTTGTTAAGCACTGAACTAGTCTACGCAGTTTATTAGGCTGGCTAATTACCATCACCTCATCCTCCCCCTGATCTCCCCTCCCCAAAAGCAAATACCAAATGAAATGTTTCACAAATGAGTCTGACTTTAACCAACATTTTGACAAGAAAAAGCAATACAAAAAGGATGAGAGGCTCGCAGGCCCACATAAGCACGGGATGACTGCAGTATATGTGCTGCAGTATACATACAGCACTATTACGTTCCAATAGCCAAAGCAATTCACTCTAATAATGTTGAGAAAACAAAATTTGACATGTGACATCTAGTAAATACATAATCAGAGAAAGCTTAAGTGACTTGGGATTTGGAAGGCAGTTACTTAAGGAATAAGTTAACTGTTTATGTAGTTGAGTTAAAAATACCTTAAGAAGAGGGTGTAGAATGACTTGCTAGATGTCTTTGATAATAATCCAACAGGTACCACACAAATAGTTATGTTAGTATTGGCAAAACTAAATAAACCCTGAGGAGAAGTATGATTGGAAAAAGCAAACCTTCTGGTGTAGAATAAACATGCATGTCAAAATCAAGTACCAAATTCACTCAGATTCCTGACAGAAGTCTATAGCAAGGAACTGGCAGCCTTACTGTTTATACTGCTCTAACTCATGTGTTACTTTAAAGGAAATTTTCTTTAGCTAATGCTGAGACCTTGAGGCAGGAAGATCTCCATCTAACTGACATTCAACTGTAGAAATAGTGGCAGCTCATCCATCGCATATCTCATCCCATCCTATGTTCCACCACCAAGGTCTAGGTGACAAAACAGATTATGATTCACCGAAGCAAGAATTTGGTCTTTTACTTCTAGTTGATTTAGACTATGAAAATACAAACAAAAGAGAAGAAATTGAACACAGAGTTCAGAACTCTAATTCTAAGAAAATATTAAAAAAACAAGAAGTTAACTCCTAGTGCGATTAAATTGTGAATTTATTTGTTAGCCTGCACTAACTTATTCATACCAAGCCAGCAGGGGCAACTGTTGAAGGTAAGGGTGCAAAAAACACATTCTTGCTTTCAGCCTTTCCACATGCTTACATTTTTTGAGCCTTGTCCTGATCCAGATCTTCAAAAATCTTCTTCTGATACATTTGCTTCATGTTATTCAGAAACTCATTACAGACGTTGTAGGTTTTTGAAATGATGGAGGGTTGGTTTCCTTTATATATTAGCTTAAATGCTAGGGGTTTGCAATATTGCTGGGATTTCTGAATGAAAATAAGTCTTAGATACAGATATAAACCAGACATTTGTTAAAAGGTTACGTGTGCCAAAGCTGTGTGAGATGAGCAAAGTATTTCCACTGGCTTCAGCAGAAATAGATTTAGCCAAATCAGAGAAAGGGGGAAAAAAAGAAATGAGAAGAAAAAAATCACAAAGTCAGGCAAGCTGCCTTCTCATCTCCTGCTGTGCAGACAGGCAAAGATCAGTGTGACAAATAGCATCTTTCCCAATACAGTTATTATGTCTGGTAGGTGACTCATTCTCTCTCTCTTGTAAGCCTTACTAGTAATGCCAGTAGAAATTATTGACTAAACCACATTTGCTGAGACTTACTTGGATGTCAATAGTATCGAAAGGAAATTAAAGGAAGATATCCATGCAGCTCTTGATGATTGTGAGTAATTTTTCTGGATCAAAATTACATATAGTTGTGGTATGGTTTGCATCCAGGATGTGGTTTAGCTGCGTCTGGAAATCTAAATTAAAAGAGAGTCTAAAAGCACCCAACAAAATTTGAGCACATTTAAAGTACTACATGTTCAAGAGAATGAATTTTTCCTAGTTAGCGTTATTGATTTTTATCACGGAAATCTGTCTCTGTTGCATGAATATGATTTACATTCAGAAAGTTCTGATTAGATGTGCATCTCATGCTCTTGACTAAGTTACAATTTCTTAACATACTTGATAGTTGCTATGAAGAGATGCATTCTGAGTACTGGACAACAGTGGAAATTGCTGCATAAAGATTACGTTAATCGTAGAATCATCCGGCATTAATTCTACCAGCTACTCAAAAGGCCAATATTTCTTCTTTGACATTAGGGAAGGGCAGTGAAGGTTACCAAGCTTATCAGCAAGTCATAAAGCGGTATGGGACTAGAATTTGACCATGACATCCAATCACCTGGAAATTTCCACAGGATTCAATGACAACAGTTACATGAAAATCTACACATCCTACAGTCCCAACAAATAAAATAGAGCAGTAACACACCATTTTCCTTCATTACATTATCAATGTAGGGACTGATTAAGTTTCTCAAGATGTCTACTTGTGAGCAGGGTGTTTTTCTTTTTTCCTTTTGCTTAATGAATTCTTTAAATGTATCAACACGTCTTCAGTAATGAAGCTTTCCCAACAAATGCAGAGCTTTATCTTAAAGGAGGTGTTACTGTTTGCTGTTATGCTTCTCCATGGATTTATTATTTTTTTATATAGGAACATTGAGAGAAGACTGCCTGATAAACTACAGACATTAATTCTTTCCTGTATTCCTTTTGTCTTTAAATGAAGTTTTTACATGAGCTCAGCACAAGTTTCAGTATAGAATGAAATAACAGTGTATGCGCCTAAGAAGTATAAAGCAAATCAGAGCCTTTTCCAGAAGACAGAATAATTTTTTCATTCATGACTTTTTTGATTCACATGGGTAATTTTTCACATGTTAAGAAACCATTAGCAAAGAGGCCCAGAATTAAGAATCCTGAGCTTAAACCATTGTTTTATGACACAGATTTATGCCTTATGACAGTAATTGCTTACACCAAAGGGGCAAACTTGTGCACCATCGAAGCACAAAGCAGAACCTGGGGAGAGCAGTTACTGTTATCAGATAAAGCTAAGGATCTGATAATGTCTGGTTCTTACAACTAGAAAATGACTGTTCATTTAAATTAAAAAGCCCACATACTATACACAGACGGGCACTTGTTTGTGTAAATGAGCATAAACGGTGGCATTTTTATTCAGCTTTATTTTTTTAAAGGAACTTGAATCACAAGCATAACCATGGTGTACTTTTTCTTCTGCGCTTGACTTTGTATTTCTTTAAATTAACTAGTTAAATCTTCAGCTAAGCTATTTTGTATTTCTTGGATATATGTGCTCATTATAAAAGAGCTAAAAAGAAGTTAATATAAAAGCAAGGCAAAGTAAAACACCTGTGAGAAAGAAAGTAAATCTTGCGCCTGTAAATTGCTGTATTAGGATCTCTCTAATAGGCAAAGATCAGCTCTGTGCACCCAGGAAGTCAATTTAGAAATTTAAACATGGACTATGAAACAGGGAACAGTAGAAAGCTACATATTAATTAAGGCACACAACGTCTGGTCCCGTCCCTCTCTTCTCTTTCCTCCTTTACTCCATTTTAGATTGAAAAAGCTTTTCATAATGTTGCCGTATGTCTTCCCTCAGAAAATTGAATAATCAAAAAATAAACCAGCTCCATAAAGTATACTTTGTCTGATATATTTTTTCAGGTTTTGCTTTGCCAGTAAATTCAAACATGATCTGAATGATAACCGCAAGTTTATGGACAATGAATAATAGCATGACATTGCTAATTAATGCTATTTCAATCCAGACTGCTTAAACAATCAAGCCTAATTGTGCTAAACAGTGTGATGGTTTTATATGGGTAGCAGTGAATGAGCAAACCCAATGGAGATTTAAAGCTAAAGCACAACTAATTTATGCTTTAGGGGTATAACAAACTCAACCCAGTGCCTTCATTACTTGCATCTCCTGTTGGTTCTGCTGTCTTTCCTCACACACAAAAAAACGTGTGCCATACTATGCTTTGTTTGGACAGAGTTACTGATTTTAAAGCACAAAAAATACATGCCATCTATTACATAGAACAGCTCAACTGCTGAACATATATTGATGCTTCCTGGATATTTATGCCTGTGTTAGGGAGGTTCTTGAACCTGGTTAGGCTTTTCCTAACCACCATGTGCCTGATCTCAGTACGGTAGTGTAAGCAAAGCTCTGTGTTCTAATGAGACTCTATAACATGAGTTATAGACAGAGTTCTGGATGTGCTATAACACCTCTATCAACTTCCTTAAAAAAAGACAAATCAAAATAATTAAAACTGATTGCTTGCAAAAACTCCAGTTTAATTTCATATACATCAAAGCAATCCTGCTGTACTCCAAACTCTCCCTGATAATGGGGAAAGATGTGAAAAGAAAGAAAACAGAACAAGGACACAGCTAACAGTGAAGAGCAATCAAGAGCAGTTAGTCTGCATTCTCCTCATCCCCCCCCCCCTCAAATTCCTAAGGTTATCCTTCCTCCCTGCCAAACCACCCAAGCTGCATCATTACAGCAGCAGGTCACAAGTGTGCGTCTTCAGAAATTACCATTTAATTTCTTCCAATTCAGCTTTAAAATCACTTAAAGATGTGTGATCACTTAAAGATGTGTATCCCAAGTCTGTGCAGTTACAAGGGCTTACCATCTTATCAGGCATTTCTTCATGCTCTAGCCAAGCAGAGCCTGGATTATCCATCATAAAGCAAGGCGAGGGAAGTATTAGACAACCAAATGCAGAGACTCATGAATAGCTAGTTGTATATTAGGAAAGTAGTTTTTACTGAATAAACCTAGATTTCAGAACTGAAACAAATATATCTATGTGATTTTATACTATATGTCAGTCTGTGGCATTATTATTAACAGATATACCATTAAAGTACACAAAACTCCTACAAAGTATTTCTATTGCCTAAGAACTTCACTGTATACTTAGAAACTTATTACCTTTCTCAACGTTACTTTCTTTTTAGTCAGTCAGTTTAAGCACAAGTCTAGTTATCTGTATATTTAATCATTATATCAAGATAAAGCTGGTAGCAATTGTCATTCCAATTAAACCACATTACAGAACTCCGCAAGATTTCTTTTCTGCAACATTCAGGTTGGCCAGCAATTTATGTCACTTTTGATACTTGCATTCTTCCCCATAATGAGGTTTTTAAGCGTCCTACCTGACATTTGCATTCCTAATGAGACTTCTACACCTCTGCTGGTGTCCACATTGACTAATAAAATAACTTTATTAGGGTTTTACTGGATTTAAAAAGTTAGAATTTCCTTTTATATTATAGCCAAGTATAACAGCCCTTTGCGGTTCAGATATACTACATACACACGGCCATAAAGTGCTTCACAATTAAATACATTTAACTTGCCCATGGTAGAAAACCATTATTATAGTTGTTGACTTTGTTGGCAGTTGTCCCCCAGGGAATCACAAAAACCTTCTCACCCAAGGTATGCTTGGCCTTTCTTTTTTATCCCGCTTGGTTTTCTGTCTCTTCTGTTTGTTGCTCCATTTACCCCCAAACTTTTCTCCAATAAGATTGCATTTACGGCGACTCCAGGGTTTGCAGCGTAACAGGAGATGGCAGGCAGGGAGAGCAAAACAGGTGAGACCTGGAGGTATGCTATGAGCGACAGTGGTGACATGTCAGAAAAAGAACTGTTCTGTCTTCCCCCTTCACCCTTTCTCTTCCCCCTGCAAGGACATGCCACAGCAGCTGTAAATAGGGCAGATCCCCCATTTTCCCATGTGCAGGCAGTTGGCAGCAAGGGAAGCTGCCTTGCCTGCAGGGGACTTCCAAGAACTCCAAAAGAAGCCGTTACCTGGAGAAGGGGGATGGAAAGGTGCCCTAAGCTGCAGATATGGATGAAATTAGAGTTGTCCCTTCTGGTACCTGAGAGAAAAAAGCATGGGTTTTATTTTGGAGGGGGTGATGGGCAGAAATGATAGGTAGTGGGGAAAAACTCAGGCTGGCTATTACAGCCGGAGGAAGAGAGGCATAGGATGACATAGAATGGTTCATGTGCACAGTGGTGAGTCAGAGGTAGATCAAAAATATTTCAAACAGGAAGAGGTGGGCCAGCCCAAAGGCTGTCTCTGCTACTGCCTTTCAGCATGCCAGAAGTGCCCTTCCCTGTTTCAGGATGACTGTGCAGAAGGTACTACATAGCTGTTCAGCCCAGTTGACAAAAGAGAGGGTAAAATGAACTCTGCTTGCTGTCTAAAAGGTTTTTTGTTTTCTTGTTTTAAAGAGAGCCATTCTTACAGTTATTTTTCAGGGACAAAAACACAGGGAAGGGTTATGCCTTATCTGCAGTGTATGATCACTTAATAGCATGGACGGAGTTGAAATATCTGATTTGATAACACTTTAGTGCTCATATAGTCAGGAACAAGCGGTTTCAAAGCCCTAATTAACTGATTTTTCAGGCATAATGCAAGAATTATATTTTGACAACCCACTCCTTAACTGTAACAAAAAATAGTTATCTTGCACTTGTTGCAGGGTAAATATACTGAACAGTGATTATAACACTAGAGAAACCACTGAAATCTTACTGAGATGTGCCACAACGCTTGTATAATTGAGCAGAGTTATCTCACAAGTAGACCCTGAAACAAGCTTAGGCAAGGAGATGCACTGACTGGTTTAGCTGTCTGGGATTTTAGGGATACCTGCTGATATCACTTATATGTTCTGACATGTCTAATAGATAAATACACATTAGCAAAGTAATCATCAACCCCTGTTATAATTTCCTACCTTTAAGAAATTAATATGCATAATTGGATTCTATTTACATGCAATACTGTAATGGCACAACAACTCAAGCAAATGTAGTGTGTTTTCTGAGTGCCAGCCAGGGGCTGAATGTTTTCTTTGATATTAAGCATAAATCCTTCACAAAGATTTAAAGTGACAAATATTTTTCTCATGGTAGAATTGATTTTTGCACATGGAGTTTAGCTCAAGTGGTCTAATAATCTTCTGCTACTTTTTGCAGTTGCTCAATGCACAATCTCATCATTCAGTCATAACCACTTGGGTGATAAAGTATTTCCCCCATCAGTGAGAAAGGAGAGCTATGGAATGCCTTGTGTACCCAATAACAGTAGCAGTCATGTTTAGTTAGCTAATAAGAGGTTACCCTTCCTAGGAAACCTAGATGAAATAACTCCCTCACCTTTCGAAAATATGGCAGGTCTGCTTCAGTGATTTCAGTTCCCACCTTCCTGTAATGTAAAAGTTTTTGGGTGTTTATCCCCTCTAAGTTAATCGTACAACTGTGTATGAAGAAGAGTCTTCTGTATGAGAACCTGGCGAGGAAATAAAACACACAAGACAAAATTCCCTAATGCAGGGAGAAAATCTTACAGTTTCTCTTGCTTACAGACTGTGGCTTACAGGAAGACTGAAAAAATAAAACCAAAAAAGTTAAGAAGTTCCCAGACTGATTTCTATTATGAGGAATTCCTATTTCTGAAACGCTCTTTTCATAGAATCAGCTAGGATGGCAAAGACCTTTAAGATGACCAAGTCCAACATTTACCCCTGGGCTCCCAAGTTCACTATGTAAGTAAGGGCCTTATCTCCACTTTCAGGGATGATGATTCCACCACTGCCCTTGGAAGCCTGTTCCAATGCCAGAGCATCCTATTGGGGAAGAAATTTTTCCTAATATCCAATCTTAAAAAACGATCTAAACCTCTTGTTTTATCGCTTGTTATTTGAGAGAAGTGTTTCTCTAAATCATGGCAAGGATCTTGTTTGTACATAGATTTTGAAGAAAGACCATTTATCATATATAGGTTTGATGTACAGAGTTTCACTAAAGACGCATGGGTTTCACTAAGAATGTATTGGACTTTTGAATTTAAACATTACTTTTATTATTTTTCTTTGTAAATTTAGTCTTTTGTGTCGTCACTTCATTTGCCTCTCACTTTTTTCGTGGGAGGTTTCAAGACTGTTTTAGAGCTTGAGATATACCAAGTGGTATTTGGGAGAATGAGGTTTCTGCCAAGACTGGACATATCACACAGAACAGTAGTTACTATATCAAAAATTATGCCCATCTATTAATTTTTGAGAGGGTGCTTACTGTGCAGCAGCTGATCTGCTTGCATGGCTGAAGCAGGTATGCAAACAACTAGTCTCAGGCTAAAAATAGCTGTTATTGTCCAGTAAGTGCTGATTTCTCATTGCACACCGAATATGGATCTGAATCTGAGCGGCTATGATGACAACAGCCAGCAATGTCTCATTGATTTCTGGGTGTTGGATGGAATACACATCAGTTTTCCTATAGCCATTTCCAACACAATTGATCCAGGTACCATTTTTCACCAGATCATTAAGTGTTAATTCAATTTGGTGGGCCCATCGGGAAACAATATATATGACAAGGAACTTACTTTCAGTACCTATACAAAGTGTATCCTTTTCATCTATACATATTCTTGATGCAATTCAAATGAATTTTCATATCAAAGCTTTACTGGTTGTCTTTCAGTAAATCAGCATGTTGTAGCAACATATGCTTTATCTTACTGCTTCTTTCATAGGTTTTCCATAAGAATCTAGAAAATTCAACACCACAAGTACCAACAGCACAAGCAAGCCTTCTTTTACACATAGTACAGAAAAAGCTCTTGATGAATCAATTTTAAGATAAAAGTCAAGCAGCATAGTCAGCAAAGAAGACAAAAAAATATTGCATTGCTATGGATGGCATTGAAAACACAGTACAGAAGCTGCCCATGAGGGAATAAACTGGAATTGTTCCACTTTAGCTCAGTCTGAAGAAGTCAAAGAGGAAAATCAGAAATTAATTAAATATTAGACAGTGATTAAATATGGAGGCAACAGCAGCCCTTAAAATTAACTGAATTCTTTCTCTGGATAACATTAAACTGGCAATAAAAGTAAGTGGAACCTGCAATTGGTTACCTACTTTGAAAGAAACCAAGTTGCAACAAGAAAGCTGCTATTTTAAGATGTAGCTTCTATTGACCTGAAATTGCCATTATGTCTATAAGGTCAGGCAAAGTAAATACATCTAATAACGTGTTAGCCTCTCAGTCCTTACAAAAAAACACAACAAACCAACCCAAGAAGCCAACAAACGCAACATTTACCATCAATAGAATATGAACATCCCAAGATAAAGCACAGAAATGTAACCCATTGCCAGCTACCGGCTGCATTTCTTTCAGTTTTCAGAAGAAAAATAACAACTTCTGGGGACAAGAAGAAAGAGAAAATAAGAAATAGAAATTAAAAAAAGTCATCTTTGTGAGCCTATATGCTAAATAAAGTGAAATTATCATGACTAAAGGGAAAAAAAAACATTTCATATTGGTTTAGGGATACGACCTTTGGAATCCTAACCAGAATGAAGAAGAAACTAAAGAAAGCATTTTCAGAAAAATCCTTGTTTCTATAACCTGAAGGAAGGCAAAGTTAAAACAGTATTTGGGGATTTTGCAAGTGATGCAGTGCACATAAAATTAATCATGCATTGTTAAGGACATCATTAAAAGGGACAGCCAATTTACTAAGGACTTAAGAGGCTAATGGTGAAACAAAAAAAAAGAAATGGCAATATTATTCGTTTTTTTTGCAATAAGCACGTGCTTTCCACACATCTATGAATACAAAAGTACAGATTTTCCTAGAAAATTTAAATAAGAATACCACCCGAGAAGAGACATGCAAAAATGCAATTGGAAAAATATGAGAGGGGCAGGATAGGTGTTGTAATGAAGCGGCTGAAAGAGATTTTTGAAGATTTTGGAAACACAAAGCCTATGAAAAAGCTAAATTATTAGCCACTACATGCTTTGTGATGCTGTTGAAGATTGTTAAGCTAAAAGCGAGAAACAAAAATACACTTTGTGTGAATATGGTCGAGGCCGAGCATGCTTTTCCTATGCCATTTAGTATTCCATACGCTTCAGAAAATGGGAGGTAGGGTGCATTTTAACAGGATTTTTGCTCAATCAAACAGTTTTAACGGTTTGAGATCATCATGAAAACAATGACCTTTCCTATAGGGTAAAAATGGAAGCAGGGTCTTTCTAATGCAAAACTGTGGTTTCCCCTTTTGTATACTACAAGTCACGCCTGACAGTCCTCGGTTCAGGTACAGATCACTGGGATTTACATGAGTGTTGTCAGGGTACTGTCTGTATTCCCAATTACTGAGTTTTTTTGTTGTCTGAGTTTATTTTGTTTGTTCTGTTGCTTGTTTTCTTTAAACATGAATTGCTGCACCTTCAACTTGCGTTATAAATGGGGGAAGGCAGGGAGAATAAAGGATGCATTTTGTTTCTAATAGGATAATTAGACCTTTGTTAAGGTCTCATTTCTGAGCATCGGAACCAGTAGCAATCACACTACTGTTTGGGCCAAACCAGAAACCACCCTATCTTCAGGGTTTAGGACCTCTAACTTGTGAAATGTTAATTGCATAGAATATAAATCCATAGACCTAGATAGGCTAGCAAACAGAGTAAAAGCTTTACTTAAAGATGGCTCAGTATGGTTCAGAAGTTGCTCTATTATTGTTATTTTGTCACCCTTCAGAAACACAAAGAAGATTTTGGACCACAAAGCTGATGTGGAGTGGAGACATTTCTCTTGCAAAACTGCTGCATTTAAGGACTATCTCTGACACTGAAGCACTCTGTGGTAAAGGACAAAGACTGAATTACACAGCTGTCTAATTTACAAATACCTGAACTACGAGAAACAAAACACAGTTTGCCTCTTTTTTCTATTTTTAGACAAAGGCAAAGATGAAGTTCTACTGCAAAAGGGACATGTAAATCCTTTGATAGGCTTTGTAAAACCATACCAAAATCTGTCGTCATAGGAGTGAGATAAACATGTAACATACATCACTTCTAAGCATTGCTAATCTCAGTAACTTCAGGACCGAAGCAGCAGTAAGAGATCAAGCTAATCAGCTCAGTTGCACCAAAGAGAATCCTTTCTGCACATGTATTTCAATCAGCTATGAGCGAACTCCAGTGTTCTTCCATGCTTAAAATTATGAAGATGAATTCAATAAACACAACAAAGGGAAGGTAAATATTTGATCATGATTAACAGGAGTTTTTTATTTTACATTACTGAGGAGGAAGTATGAAAGCCACTCATTACCCTACAGAGTCTGAAGGAATGATAGATTAGAACCTACATTCTCTGCATCTACACGCATTTTAAGACATCATATTGGGTTTGCATGGCAAAGTTTCGGTAGTGGAGGGGCTGCAGGGGTGGCTTGTGTGTGAAGCTGCCAAAGGACAATACCTATTCCCCTTCCCCCTGCTCTGCTGAAGGGGAGGAGGTAGAGAATTCGGGAATAAAGTTGATTCCAGGAAGAAGAGAGGGGTGGGAAGAAGGTGTTTTAAGGTTTCATTTATCATTACCCTGCTCTGATTGATTAGCAATAAATTAAACTAATTTTCCCATGTTGTGTCTGTTTTGCCTGTGATGAAACTTGGCGAACTACCTCTCCCTGTCCTTATCAAGACTCATGAGCCCGTTGTTACGTTTTCTCTCTCCTGTCCAGCTGAGGAGGGGGAGTGAAAGAGCGGCTTTAGTGGGCACCTCACATACAGCCAGGGTCCACCCATCACAGATACCTAATTATTAGATTTAACCTGTATAAAGCTCAAATAAAACTCAGTTCTGGAAACAACTGGATTCAGCTTGGAAGAGTGTTCAGCCACTGAAGCTAATTACAGCGACCGCAAAGAACTTTCCGTGAACAGATGCAGACATCTTTCTGAAGGATGCCAAGCGTTACAGCTATCGCACCTCTGACACTTAAGGAAAAATATTACCAATAGCGAGCTGACCTAAGTTCTAATCCTTCAAGCACACATGTCGCTGACTCCATAGTGTCCCTGTGATGATTACTAGGGACTTAATACTCAGCTGTCCTATTAAAAACCCATAAGCCACCTAAAAGGGTCAGAGAGCATCTGGGGTTCTCCTTTAACTGCTATCATAAAACAAGCAGCTGAATATACGAAGGATGGCCACCAGGAAAACAGTCTCTCTGGTGTCTTAAAAGTAAACCAGTCACCACTGTAAATTATTTCTGAAGTCACGCCATTAGCTGCACTTTGCCCAGGGTTTGTTTTGCCTCTGAGTTCAGCTGAAAACAGCAGACAGTTCATATAACAGATTGCAATGTCACACATCTCCGGTGCTACTCTTTAGGACTAGTGGGCACCAGAACAGTAAGTTGTTCATTCTAGCATGCAGAGGACAAGCTATGCAAGGCATTTATAAGGAATATAGATGAAATCACACAGAATGTTATCTAGAGGAATTGTATAAACTTACTGCTTCATACTCTGCCTCTGACCAAATATCTACTGCCAAATTACCTTAGTGGAGCACAACAGTGAGAGTTTCCAGTGAAGCTTATCCATTCCCAACAATCTGCTGAAACACTTTGATGTGTAACAAAGCATGACTTGGGAGTGAGGGGAACTAAAACTAAACCACACATTTTCATTATAATAAGAAAGATGCTCTTGAAGCCTACTTTACTCTCCAGATCTAAGTAGATCATATATTAAATATTTATGCTAATTGGTACAGTCAAAGCTAGAAGCTTAGTGTTACTTTAATTGTGAAGGCATGATTCGTGAATCCTTACGTGAAGTACACAGATAGGGGCAGAGATTAGAGCGATTTCCACCAGCACGAGGTGAGGTAGTCGCATAGCCACAGACGTAATTTAACACATTTCATCCCATGTCCTGAGGATAGTCCCCCCATGAGAAGGTGAAGAGCATTTGCTTTTGGATGAAGATCAGGAATATCTAGAGAAGAGCCAAAGTAATTAATCTGATGTCAATGGCATTAAAAGACATAAGATAATATGAGTTAATTTCCACATTGCAATAAATTCAGCACAGGTGATCCTAAATCTGTATTTCTCTAGTTTATTGCTTACAAAATGAGACGACTCAGTCTTCCCTTCAATTAACTTTTTTCTTCAAACACAGGCACGTGAGTTCGACAAGGTTTTACCTAGGCACAATTTGAATATTCATTGCCATGAATTAATAACCTAGATTGGAAGCAAATTGAGTTGAAGTTATTTTCTCTAGGATTGTGTTTACATTTAGGGAATGAAATCTCTCGTTCACTTCTGCTATGTACTGTAGATAGTTATTTAGCTAATGTTACTTTCACAAGCAGAGTCTGTTAAGCTGCACAGTAAAGAAGCTTTTGAGGCCAATGGTTAAATCTCAATCAGGTATTAAGTTTATTAAAAAAAAAAATTAAAATTAGAAGAAAAAAGTTTATTGAAGATGTGCTTTTGTTAATGAAGATACCAGACCATTAATTCTGATTAACTCGGAGTACTTTGAATTTAACATAATAGAAACTTTCTTACTGAGCTGTCACTGCTGAAGAGTCACTTAGTTTTACTCTCCCATTTCAATTATATCTGCCTGGAAAGAGGAGAAGCAGCTGTTACATTTAGTTTTTATTACAGTATTGGCAATCTGAAAGTCTGGGTCTCAGCATGCAAACTATTTACACATCTTCAAGGAAAAAAAGGTAAAGCTTGTACAAGTTAAATAGATTTCAACATTTACTTAGTTTTGACAAAAATGTTCCTAAATCCCAATAGCTAAATCAAGCGTTTACAATAGGAGAGACTGGCAATGTATTTATTTTTGTCATTTACATTTGCTCTGGAACATACTGGTAAGATGACAGAACACAATGTTCACCAAGGAAAACCTTTTACTATTATTAGCTTTCCACCTAAGCAGCTCAGATCTTGCTGTTTCTCATGATTGTTCAGGTGTTAATCAGAATCTATGGGCTTAAACCTTCAAACTTCCCAAGCACCTTCTTGAAAGTTGCTGCCAAAAGCTGAAGAGCGTTTACACCAACACTGTATTCTCTCATTTAAGCAGTCACAAAAATGTTAACAAGAACTCCCACACAGCAATACACACTCTGAGCAGCCTGTTCTCCTGTCATAGCCATCTCAGCTTCTTCAGATATGCATAGGACTGTTCGAGCCTTGTAAGGCAGCAAGTGTCTGTATCATAGAGAATGTTACCTGGAGTCTTGGAAAGCTGAGGGATCTAAAGCTGCCAAGCCTGCAGTAGAGGGAAACCAATTCTTCCCTTAATATTTTAGTATTAAATGCCTGCAATTGTAAAACAATAAGACAGGCAAACAATGTTTCTTTACTACACTATTGCTGAAGTAATGATCTCAGACAAAAGAGTGTGAATGCTCAAAGCTGGCTTAGAATATTCAGCTAGTTATTATGGAAGACTATCTACCCAATTTGGAGATACCTTTCCTGCATGAGTTTTACTTTAGGAATTTATCACGATTTGGCGCTGGTTCAACTAAGTAGTTGGGGGGGTTTAATTCCTTTTTTTTTTGGGGGGGGGGGGAGGGAGTGAAAGAAGATGGCCTTGGTTTGGGGGGGTTTGTGGGGTGGTTAAGTTCAAGCCACTAAATATTATGGCATGCTATATTCCAAACTCATCCATAGCATTCAGAGAAGTTTGAGGGTTATTGCATAATAAAACTTATATGTCCTCCCTTTAAAAATACACAGTATTCCCATATACTTTAACCACCCTTTCAACTGATACTACACAAACACAAGAAAAAAAACCCAAACAAATTCAGAAAAGCACCGTTACTAATTATATATGCCAGAAAGAGAGCATCTTTCTCAGAATTACAAATTTGCAGCCTCTCACTCATAACTATGTGGGCTTATAATAGACCAGCTGCCCCAAAGCTGTACATGGTAGAATAACAATGAGGCATTACAAAGACCGAGTCCTTTTTAGCAGTGCCCTATTAAGAGAAAACAAATAACAGCCCCAAGTCTTGTATCATTTACTACGCATAGTCACAAAGCCTAAGGAACTTCAAACGTATTACAAAGTCCAGAAGGGTAAGGATGATCTCACTTAGCTTATGTGAAGCTCAGTACTTGAAATTAGAGCTATGAACTGGCCTCTACTACATCGCAACCTCTATGGATTAAGAAAACAGCATCTTAAGTTGAACCCATGGTTTAAAACTAACTACACAACTGCTTTACATCACTGGCATCTCATCCTCCCATGCCCAAACACTGGTTTTGCCAGAATATTCTGGTCTTCAGTTCAGGACTTCCCCATATGAGCAACAGAAGCTAACACGACATCTCATCTGGAAGGTTTGTCATGGCAGTTTTTTTATTTAAGTTTCTGAAAACAAACGCCCAGTTTAATATTTGGTTACGTTATTATTATTATGTCTTTATGTTGTTCAAGAAGGTATTTTCTACAGCAGGGAGACTAAACTGGCAGCACAAGGAATATTTCGTTCATGGAAAAAAACATCAAAAAATCCAACCATCACAAACACTGTGGGAACTACTCCAAGCAGTTTCCCTGATTGGAAAAAACTTTTTGCCAATGAAGTTTCAATGTTAAACTCATGATAACATTTCCTCAGTTATTTAATAGATTCAGAGGTTTTCCTTCAAAAAATTATACTGCAGAGCATTTGATTTTTGGTTTGTTTTCTTTTTTTTTCTTCCTATCAATCACAGGTAAAATAATCATACAGCTTCTACCGCAGTACAACATCTATATTTGCATTATGCTAGTTATCATCCACTGAAATCTCTGCTATGGAAATATCAGGATACAATTATGATAGTTATCTTTATGTTATAACCCAGACATGCACTTAAGCAGATGTTCAATTTCATGCTTTTTAGTAGTCTCATTGAAGCAATGATACTGAATTCTATTGTCTGTCTACTTTGTTTTCTTACTCATTTTAGTTTATTCTGTATTTTACTATCAATGCCTTTCACTATGACATGCTGTCTATGCTATATATTCAAGCATTGCTTTTTTCACTAGACTGTAACTTACTCTATTTAGTATATACTGATGCTTTTCCTGCAGCACTGTGCTTGTTACAGTACGCCAACTGATACAATACCACAATAACATCCACATTTTAATGCATGCATTTTGACTGCAAAATGCATGCGATGTTGAAGGCTATACCACAAAATCTATGTATAGCATTCTATCTATGGAAAGGTGAACACAACCTTCACCCCAGATAAAAATATAATTTATTTCTAATATTAAAAGATACTGCCCTGTTGATATAATAAAGTATTTCTGCTTTTTCAAATCATCTCTGAAAAACAGAGAATAAATGCTGCATTGTTGCAAGCTAGCAGCACCCACGGATACCCTCCAAACGGCTCCACAGAGAGTCTAAGCTTCCTGCAGGAGCATCTGGATCGCTGCTGAATGGCCATCTGTGTTTAACCGTGAAGAGGATTATAAAACTATTTGCCAGATAAAACCTTATGTGATGTTTTAGCCCTGCCCCAAAAGTAAGCTAGTTCTTAAGAGCAGTATCTGGAAAATAGACCTATAATAATGGGACCTGGAATTCAAGCATTTCTCAGTATTTAAATGAATCTGCATGAACAAACTTTGTGCACTGTTCAACAAGTTTTAATTGGTTTTTGTCCATTCCTCCTTTCTCTGCTCAAACTTGGATATGGAAATTGGATCTTTTTCTTGCAAGTTTTCCAGTGCCCCTTTCTCCATTGCTATAAAATAAAGTTGTCCCTAATTACTTGGATCCACTACAGTAAATAGTTTTTGAGAGGAAAGAAGCCGTTACAGCTCTATTTAAGTAATTGGAGTGTGACAGCACATCACACTGCAGGAGATGTTCCTCTCAGATGATTAGGTATTTAAACTGTGATTGGGCTTTATATAATAGGAAGACTGACAGAGAGCTAAGTAAGAGCCAGGACAAAACATTAGCTGACAAGTGGAGAAAACTGAGTATCCCAGAAGATGTACTGATCATATAGGATCAATTTATAATGGACTAGACATTCACCTAAAAACAGAGTACAAAGAAGCATTTTGTTTGCCTCGGAGTCCAGACTTGAGGGTGGAGGGAAGGGGGAAGGAGAGGCCTCCCTTGAAGAAAGAAACTGTAGCATTTTTTTTTTTCACAATAACTTGTTCTGGCAGTAACAAATATAGTAAAAAAATAAATTAAAAAAAAATTAAAACAAAAAAATTAAACCAAAGTTTTTCTTTATGGAAAAGAGGCCGTAATCTAGAAGAGACAAATATCACCTGCAAGTCAAATCATTGCTGATGAGTACACATAGCTCTCTCAAATACATTCGTAAGAATCAAAATGAAGTTCAGGAAAAAAGGAAAGCTCAGTCTGGTTTAAGTCTGAGCTTCCTACTAGCTTCTTAATTTCTAATAAGATGAATAAAAGGATCCATTTACATTAAGGTTACTTTGATAGATTGCGCTATTGTGATAGATCTAGAATATATTGCGTCAGAACAATGCATGAGTAAGGACAAGCTTTAGCAGAAAGGAATACCACTGAGTCCTGCACCACAAGAGAAAATTCTGCAGCTCCCTTAAAAGCCCATGGAGGCTCAGCTGGGAAATGTTCTGCCAAAAAGAGCTGCGAAGAGATGGCATCTTGCCTTAATCAGTAGTAGATGAGCACTTCCTGTAAGTGTTTCCAGAATAACCCTGAATCATGCTATTGCAAATAAATTAATCCTAAATAGGAAAGGGATCAGAAGCAGGTTTCATTGACCTTGACTTGAAAATAGGAGACTAAAAAGTTACCCGAGCGATGAGTTCAACTGGATCAAATACTTGAGGTACATGAACCTCCAGGAGGACTGGATTCTGTTTAGGGAAAGCTGCTACAATTCCTGAAGAAATCTGTAAAATAGACAAAGGCTGAGGAGGAAAAAAGGATGCAAAAAGATGGCAAGGAGGAGGGATTTTGTGAAAAGGATGCAGTAAATCAACCATCCCTAGCAGAATAATGGGAACAAACTGAGAACATGCAGGCTCACTGGTAGACAATGCTATCTCAGAGATCAAAATGTGTAACACTAAAGAACAGCCAGAATGAATGTCAGACTTTGCAAAGTAGAGGTATCAATAGGTAACAGAGTATTGGAGATACAACCTAGTAGAAGTATTGCTTGCTATGAGCAGGAGAGACTGGAAAATATCTATTCCAGAAGACAGGAAAAAAATGCAGACAAAATTGCATGTACAGTAGCAAGGATGTTTAAGTAATCTATTACAATGTGCAGAGTGCCCTGCAATTAGAAATCTTCAAATACAGTAACTTTGGCAAGAAAGGAAATGCTTTGCACAACTGCAGTTTTAATAATACACAAAATCTGGGTTGAGCTCCAAAGTAAAAAGGTAAATTACAGTCAAATTTACAAGAAACTGATTGATCCAAACTGACTCAGTATACTTTCTTTCACAACACACCTCTCTTCCTACAAAGAGCAGAGAACAAAGGGATAGCTCTACTGGGATTTAGTAAAGCATCTGGATTTATTGCCACATGAAAGTTACTGGCTAAGATCAAGTTTAAGAGAAGAACAAGAAGAGGATTGTGAACTGAATATTAAAGGGAAGAACTACTGCCCGGAAAGAACTTAGAGCGAACAGTTCATCACAGAGCAATCTATGGACAAATTTTGCTGTGATCATTAATAACATTTAACCAAGAGCACGCCAACATCTCCACATTTGGAAATGCTGCCCACAAGGATCCTACAGGAAGCACTGGATGATCCTAAGGAAGAGACAAAGTAAAACCAAATAAAGTGAAAGGTTATGCCTTTGGGGACCAACAAATTTGGTCGTCAGTACAAAACAGTGAAGACAAGCCTGTGCATACTACTCAATCACAAGACATCATGAACCATAAGCGTGACATGTCTGAGAAAGAACTGAATGCAATCCTAGAATCCATTGAGAGATAAATCATGGTCAGCCATGCACAAGAAAGGGAAAACCTGAAGGAAAAGGCTGCGGCAATTTTCCGTGAAGAGTTGAAATGAGTTGGTTTGTTCAGCTTTGTGAAAAGCTGACATGGGACGTGACTGCTTTCTATAAATAGAACAAGAGTAATGTAAGGAGCTTAAAGCCAGGGTTTAAAAGGACAATGTTAACATAAAAACAAAGGAAGTAATGAGTAAATTAAAAACAGAAATTAAAAGAAGGTATATAACCACTAGGTAATGAGGTTTGAACAGATTTCCAAGGAGGCAAATCAGATCTGTTTCTAAGGCATCCTTTTTAAATGCAATTAAAAAATAAATTGAAGTTTACTGGACTTCATTCTGCTTCCTAAGGCTTTTTTTTTTTTCTTTTCTTGGTGGGGTACAGAGTAGGATATGGACTATAATTGATTTAATTTCTGAATTTTTGCTAGTTTGTTTTGGAAAGGTCTGATGATTTTAGTGTCGGAAAAGTTTTGAGTATTTGAGAGTTTTATCTCAACCCTGGCTACATGCATTTTGGATGAAATGTTTTGATTTTATCTCCATCGGTTCTAACGTACACACATGGAAATCTCTCATACACTGTACAAAATGCATGAAGCAATTGTACAGCTTGAAATATTTTTAATAGCTACCACAGAAAGGATATAAGGAATTCTATCTCTCCAAAAGTATGTGAAGTATATAACTACTGAGCTTTTACTCCTTCCCTCAACGCACAGGAAAAGTGAAATTGTATAGTCTTGCTGCATCCACCTTTCATTCCTTTAGATCCCAAGGCCTTGAAGTCCATCTGATCACCCTGTTTGCTAATCTCTAAAAGCCAAATCTGTTTTTTCCCCCTCACGTTTATATACATTTGGAAGACTTTTTTTCTGGTTCAACTGAACACCAACACTGGCGCAGCAGAACTAAGAATCCTTTACAGGGGGAAAGGAGAAATGCTGACTTCCATGCAGCTGGAGAGAAGCCCAGATTTTAAAAACAAGCCTTTTAACCATCATCCATGTAGGACATGCTTATGCATAGTGTGAAGGAAATGACATAAAAGGTTATTGGTTACACTGCAAGCTATGTACTGCATAACTGCTTTTGTCATTCGTACTCCGTACCAATTTCATTTTTGAGATAATCAAGAGCAACATTTTAATATCACAGACCAATCCTGCATTGAACAAAGGATTTTTTTTTGTTGATGCTTTAGGAAGACCGTACCAGAAGGCCTTAGGTCAGTGGAATCTGAATTAATTGTTCCTACAGTTAGTTAGTCCTAATATATTTTATGCGGTGCATTCAGCATGCAGAGAGCACATACGAACTTTTCAGAAAGCCTTTCATATTCAAATCAGGTAAACATCAAGCTATATACATTCATGAATACAGCAGTAATTACCATGCTCTAAGGACATGTTGAAATGACATTATCACTTGTCAGCTGGATACCAATGGCTGCTGTCATTGACAATTTACTTGTAGCATCAATGTTAAATAGTCTGCTTATTAGTTTGTTAATGACCCAAAAAAATCAATGATTTAAAATACTTCAGAATATAGAATCCTACCTTATAGCTTTGGTGGATAGCCAAGATTAGCCTCAGAAAGCAGTTTGTATACAATAAAATATTAGTTCAAAATTATGGATTGGTTATTAAGAATAGATCGCACTTACAATAGGAAAATGAGATGATTGTAAAATCACAGAAAAATAATGGTATAACACTAGTTAATCAACGAATATTAGAAGGGAAGATCAGACCAGTCAGTTCCATTCCTTTACTAATACAAGACCTCTAATAAACAAGAAAATATTTTACAGAACCCTGAATAGTTACTTAATTTGTTTTGTTATCCACAATTTGTCATGTCTTAGGTGGCCAGTCTCCTTATTTCTATGGCAGAAAATATAGGAAAGCAGTATTGGTAGAGAAGAAAAGAATTTAATGAAACAATTATAACATTTTGAAAGGTTATGGTTGTTAGGGATCTTTTTCCTATTCAGTGATAAATAAAATTGGTTTGCCCTTTTCCAGTGAAACAAAAACATGGCACTGTCTGAATCCATTGATTTTTAGACCTCTTTTATTTTTTTTTAAGGAATACTACCAGATATGAAAGCAGCATTTCCAGTGTGCCCTGTACTTTGTTACTTTGCACATGAGATTGACTCATGCATGTACAACAGTAAGGTTTCCACAGGTATTTTGCCCTGACTCCACCTGCCTTAACAAACACACTCTAAATTCTACCCCAGGCACAAATAGACTGAACCAAAGGCTGTAACTTCTTTGTTTCCAAGTTCACCCAGTTTCAAGAAATCCTTTATAAATTCCTTCAGGACACAGCACTTCTGCTGAAAGAGAAATGATTAGATTTTAGACTTTTAGAGGAGAAGGGTTATATCTGAGCTGCTATAGGAACAGCAGGGGGGGAAAGATATCTGCAGAAATTCCTCTTAGCTTCTCAAAGCAGCATGAAACTGGTACTGATGGGGAACCAAATTTGAAAAAGCGAACAAAAATACACCAAACAGCATTTGCTCATCCATGCAACAGAGTTCATTTCAGAGCCACTCAACAGGTATGGGTAGAATTTAGAACTAGGAACACACATACTGTAGGCTTAGGGAGCAATCAGACTATCCATTAGCATCATTCAAACTACAGAAAAAGATGCTACAACTTCTAGTGTTAATAAGCTGTCTGTGTGAGGGAAAAACCTAGCAGAATTTATCTTTTATAGACTTTCATGTGACTTATGGACTTTATTGTGACTATCACAGGGACAGATTTGACTTTATTCAAATGTAGCAACTCTTTGACTAGCAGTCGTCTCTCCAGTGGGTAAAACATAAGTAGCTGCCATTCAAAACTAATGCAATTTTTTGTATGCACGGCCTGCTACTTTGAAAGTGTGTCTACTGTGTGTATATATAGCAAGGTAGATGCTAGAAATAAGAAAGGAAATACTATGGATTTAAGATTCCCTGTATGTGTTTATTCTGGCTGACACTAAATATTTCCAAAGAGAAGGACCTGGAAATATTAATTTTTTTTTTGCAATAAACCATAGAATCATAGAACAGTTAGGGTTGGAAAGGACCTGAAGATCATCCAGTTCCAACCCCCTGCCATGGGCAGGGACACCTCACACTAAACCATGCCACCCAAGGCTCTGTCCAACCTGGTTTGAACACCGCCAGCGATGGAGCATTCACAGCTTCCCTGGGCAACCCATTCCAGTGCCTCCCCACCCGCACAGTAAAGAGCTTCTTCCTAATATCCAGTCTAAAATTCCCATTTAAGTTTGAACCTGTTACCCTTTGTCCTATCACTACAGTCCCTAATGGATAGTCTTTCCCCAGCATCCCTATACCCCCCCTTTAGATACTGGAAGGCTGCTCTGAGGTCTCCACACAGCCTTCTCTTCTCCAGGCTGAACAGCCCCAACTTTCTCAGCCTATCTTCATACAGGAGGTGCTCCAGCCCCTTATCATCCCTGTGGCCCTCCTCTGAATTTGTTCCAACAGTTCCATGTCCTTTTTATGTTGAGGACACTCGAACTGCACACAGTGCTGCAAGTGAGCTCTCACAATGCTTTGCACCAAGTTTCCCCTAGGTATTGTTAACTCTTAGACTACAACAAAAGTCAGAATTCACTTAAGTCATATATTTGCAGTTTTCATCTAGCTCCAGAAAGATGACAAAGCAGAGGGTTTTTCTTTACAGTCACATGTGGGCAAAATTAAAAATGACAAATATGAGGCCTTAATTGCAAGAATTCCCTTCACAGAATAGACTGCCAACTGTTTACTTTTATTAGCTTTACAGAATAGTTGGCCAGCTACTCAATTTTTTGTCATAAAGGCTTTGAAATCTCAACCTAAAATAAGTATTGTGAGGCTGATTTATGACTGTTGAAGATATATATATATATATCTCTTATCCCATCCTTATTCCTGCAGCTTAATGCCTTAGTTCTTAAGGCTGATCCACAATAGAGGAACTGTATTTTTATACTTGCTGCAGTGAAGCCTAAGCCTCTTAAAGTTAACATTAGTGCACTCATTGTGGCACTAATTTACAGGAAATCTGGTATTATTTCAGTATTACATTGATGCCTCTCTATTTGCCAATGTGTGTCAACCTCACGCAACGAGCAGATCCTCTCTATAGCAAAAGGCAAATCCCACAGGTTTTTAATTTCTTGTGCTTTTTGTAAAAAGGAATAACTTTCAGCAAAGTTTAATAATGTCAGGAGAACATAAAGTATTTTACTTTGAGGAAGCAGGATCTAAGGAAGAATGTACTTTTAGTACACCAGCTTTGTGGCCCTCTCTGCACCTTTGTCATCATGTCCACATTTTTTTTGCACAGTAGGGACCAAAACTGAACACAGTATTCCAGGTGTTGCCTCAAAAATGCTGAGTAGAGTGGGATAATGACATCTTTATCTCTGGTGGTGATGTCCTGTTGACGTAACACAGCATCATGTTGGCAATGAGAAATACGTAGCCACAAGGTGAGCCACCTAACTTCAGGTTATGAAAGCACCCTCAAATCCTTTTTTCACAAGAACATCTTCCTTCCTCAGTCTTTACTACACCTCTTAAGGATCTGGACCCTGATTTGGTTAGGAATTCTCTTTTAGAGCCCTGTATTATATGCAACACATTAGTGACAAGCAGATTGACAGTTGTCGTTAAAAACCAGAGGGTGAATTTCCTGATGAGATCAGAAAGATGCACTGCTCAGAACTCAAAGCTATTCACAACTACAGAGTAACTGCAACAAAACTGCCAGCTTTTTAAGTAGAGAACAAACTTGAGCAGGGCAGGAGCTTGAATCTTGGCCCTTTAAGGCCCAGTGAGTAACCCAAGTTTGGCACACTAGCCAGTGTGAAAAAGTTAAGATTGGCAGTTAAAACAGAAAACCATACGTATTTGTGATTCCAACATTTTTCTTAAACCTTTGAAATGAACTCTGGCAAACTCTCTGATTTAAACAGAAAACATTAGTATCAATGTTCTCAGTGGAATTTACACAGTTAACAGACAAAAATGATATTGTTTAAGTTGCCATACCTTTCTACTAATAAAAAAAACGAAACAACCAAGATTAGGGAAAAATCCCAAACCACCACACAACCCACACATCAGGTTCTGTAGCATCAATGCATTTTTCACAATACAACAGAACTGTACGCATAGACTTTTCAGCTAAAAATCCATCAATCTTGATCTTTATGTAGGTCATCATGATGCAATCCCTATTAGTCATCTCAGATGTGGGAAGAGAGCGGCAGGTGCACCTTAATACAGCATTAGGTATCTATTTGTTCTTTTTTTAATTAATAAAACTATACACAAGCACCATGAAATTATGTAGGTAGGTGCCATTTCAAATGCAAAGAAACCAAGTATCAGGAAAAAAAAGTATCTTGAAAGACTCAGCTCATCTGCTATTAATAAAATGCCATCTGCCATTTTATGGCGCATATATAAACAGTAACAGATAGATGCCAAGGTAATTTAGTATTTCTAACTGCAGCTAGGCCGGAGCTAATTTCATTCAAGGGATAAATGAGGAAGTCTCCTTTTGCCAACTGACAAATGTAATGATTCATGATTAATGAAATCTTTTCTCCTCCACAGGCCTTTCCTTTAAGCATGCTTGATTGTATCAATGCAGTGAGGGAAACTGTACTTTCAGAAATGAGCACAGCACAGGAAACAATCCACCCTTGGATGAATTGGACTCAATTCGTACTGAAAAATCAGAGTAAGTAGTGGTTAGGTTAGCTGCCTCTACAAAATTCTATCACCATATAGTTTTCCAAATGCAAGTAGTAAAGCTAAACCTATGCATTGCAAATTGCAAACTAATATCAAAAAAGGTTTCTATGGTAGCAACTTATTTCTTCCATGGAAAATTTTTGATGGAAATCTTCTAGAGGAAAGAAAAACCAAAACCCTTCAGCCTTGTTATGTATGAATTCTATCTTCATTCCATTTTCTCGAATCGTAATCATGAAGCAGCATTTAAAAATTCTCAGGACCCTGAGTGTTGCTTTCAACTCTCAAGTTTGTTTCGGTTAGATTGGTAAGACCTATCCCATCCTTTGTCTCCTAAGCAGGTTAACTAGCAAGTCTTCCAGGTGTTTTGCTTGGTTGGGGTTTTTTTTGCTTGGTTGGGGTTCGTTATTGTTGCTTATTTTGTGTTTGTTGTTTTTTTTTGTTTTACAGATGTTTGTTCAATCTCTATTTAAAGCCTCTAAAGCCAAGGTTCTGTCTGTATCTGAGCAACTTGCAGAGCTCACAGTATTTGAGCATTTGAGTTTGCCCCTTAGCACTCAGATTGTGACAAGAGATTTAGCTGGAGATTCCAGTCACTTTCAGCATGGGTGTCTTAGTGGAAATAGATCATCCATTCTTGCTGCTTAAGGAAGCCTGTCATCCTCACATTTATTTCTTTTGTTCTCTTTATTTTTTAGAATTGTGAATGATTTGTCCTGCAATAGTGCTCTCCTTTCACCCAAGCCATTTTCCACTTTCCAGTCTTCACTTGTTCTCCCTAATTGGAGGTGTATTATTCCCCACCTCATGTATCAAAATCAATGGCATATTCAGAGAGCTTGCATCTAGTTTACATTGGATTATCAGGACAGTTCAATAGTAGAGCTAATGCAACTTCTTCTAAGGCCAAGAGAAATTTATTACCAAGTCCAGTAGGTGCTTATAAGATGTTGAACTAACATACCACCACCTTGCCTTTCTTTGTGATGTTACCCCCAAGAATTCAGACTCTTAGCTTTGCAGGGCTGTTTGCCTTCAACTTCACTGCAGCTAACTTGGCAATATGTGTCACAACAGCATGAGAAGTAACAGGCTTGTCACTTTGAAACTGTAATAACCCTGCTCTATTGTATTAAGAAGAAAGCATAATGAACAGGTAAAAGAGATATTAATGAAGGATTCCTATCACAATTTAATTAAATTTTAGCAGTTATCATAGTAAACATTTTAGCAAACACCATGTTGTTAACTTGAGGCCAAAATTAGCAGACAAGTGTACAAGTTTCTTGATTTTATGGGGAAGCTACACAAGCAAATAAAACTAAATCTTGGCCATAGAGTACACGGATCCCTCAAAACCAACCTTTTCTCTTTTCAGGATCACTGGGCCTAATCAGTAGGTTACACTCTTGTCCACCTTATTTTTCTCGCCTTGTAAAAAGATTTGGTCTTTTGTACATCATAACCTCTGACAGTAGTGGGAAAATAGATGTGGTATGCAAGTAGGTGGTGTTTAAATAAGGAAGAATAGGTGCTAAAGAACTGGGACCATGAACTGATTAAAGCCAGGATTAGTATTTGTAAGAACTTGGAGGTCTAAAGACTGACATGGTATGTACAAGGAGCTGATTACTGAAAAGAACTCCATAGCTTCCACTTGCACTGTGTTTTGAGACTAACAGCTGGCGATAAACTTCAGACTAAAAATTGAAAAGTGACTATCAGACACTCAGGAAGATGGAAGAGGAAGAGAAATAGAGCCCTTGTCAGTTCTGTACCCGCTGCAAATATAACATTACACAGAATTCCATTTAGATTAGGCTGCTGGGTTAGGGGCCAAGATTTGAACTTGCAAAGATGGTTCAGATTTTGCTGCCTAAACACCAAAGCTTTTGAATAAGCAATCTAGATGCGAGCTAACATATCAACTCAAACAGCAGAAATTAGTCATAATGGATGGAACATTACAAGGGAGGCTAAAAGATTTTCTTCATAAGGGAGATCAGATACATCAAAAAGTGTATCAATGATAAAGAAATCACTTCAGTCTTACTATAAATGTTTATTTTTTGCAATTCCTACACGATTAAAAGCAGAGTTGTGCAGCTCTCCAAATGTAAAATTGATGTTGGCCTGATTGTGATTCTTTTTCCTGAGCAACATAAATCTTAAACTGAAAAGATTATAAACAGATATGCCCAATAAACATGAGAGATATTTGTACATCAAACTCATTTTCCATGTGTCTGTAATTCTCTATTCCAGACCACACGACCAGAACAGCAAGAGAAATCAGGTTAACAACTTATACACGTCCCCTGCAAGGATATTTTGGCTTTTGCATAATGAAGCTTTTCACCATCATCTTAAGAAATAAGTAAATTGGCATTGTTCCTATACTATGAAAAATCCTCCTAAAAGTTCAGTTGTTAAGTTAGAACACTACTTGAAGTCTCAAAATGTACATTGGAAAAGACATACAGTAACTATCATCTTAATCTCACTTATAATTTGCATGAGCACCTCATGATAACTACTCTATAATCAGATTAAGAGGTCTGTAAAAACTGTTTGCTTCATAATCTAATTTTAATGGCTTCTTTGGATTAAGTAGAAACTCAAAGCCAGCGGAATTAAAACTGAAAAGAATTTTACACTCAAGCAAGCTGAGGCCTAGTTACACTGAGAGAAAATAAATATTCTAATATTTAAAGTCACACTCAAGATTAGTACTGGTTACAGGACAACTGTATTTGTTAAGACCAAATTCAAGAGTCCATGGCATAAAAAAATATATTATCAAAGTAATGCAAAGACAACGTACATCTCAGAAAAGTAAGATGCACCATTTCCCTCTATTTGACTGACTTATGAAAGGCCGGATGTTTAAGGATAAATTTATACACCATGTAATCATCTTGTGCACAGAACATCAAATGTATAAGACCAACTAAAATAAATGAGGAATTAACATGGACAATGAAACATGTAGTTCTATAAACTTTTTTGGAAAAATATGACAGTACCTTTGTAATTAATACTGCATCCCAACCCTGGTGGTCTGGTTTTGTAAAGCTATCATCAATTGTCAGGAGGCAGAAGTAAGCAACTCTCCAGATATGTCCATCTGCAAAGATTCAGTGTCATCATCTATTTCTTCTGAGTCACTACGAAGTTAATTGGAGTGGTCATCCATATGATAATAGAACACACTAAAAGCAATATGAAGAAACATGTAACATATTGCGAATTTATTAAGAAAATGTACAATCTGAATGGTTGGTATTTACTTTAAAGCATGGAACTTTAGGTGCCACTAAATGAGAATAGTCTAATTGCATATTAAAAATAACAACATTTCAATATCAAGGCATAAGAGTTATTCTGAAAAGATTAATTGCTCAAATTGTTCCAACACAGCTGTTCATTCCAAGGAGTCTTGAAACTGTTAACACTTATCTAAACAGGAAAACACCCTGAAATAAAACTTTATTTACAAACTCACACTGCTGCAAAACTGAACCCTCTTTAAACTTTCAGGTTCTGGCACTATTTCTCTTTAGTGTTTGTCAGACCTTATCACAGTCATGTGAAGTCCTGCGACTGTTGTTTCTCCCCATTTCAGAGAAAAAAAACCCAGAACTTCAAAGGGAAATGATTGCATACGATCAGCAAACCTCTGCCTACACAAGACCTTAAGGGAGTAAATCTATCCAAGTCTTTATCATCCCAGCTTAAAATACATTTAAGGAAATCCTAACCAGGTTTTAGGCCGGGCCAAGGCCACAGAAAATTAAGGTGCAGATATCAATCTTGAAACACTCTAAGATGATTTGTGATGTAGCTATTCATTTATATTATTCATTAATATTATATATTTTATATATAAAATATATTATATACTATAATGTATATGACATATATATTGTATAGTTATATTTCTGTGCAGGTTTTTTTGCCAACCTTAGCACAAGTATGCCAGGAATATGGCTGAAATGGAGCAATTCAAACGAGATAGTAGGCAGTCCCCAAAAGGCTTAGGAAATTAGAAGAGATTTGTCCTCTCATTCATGTGGTGGTAATGTAGAAAATCAGATTCAAGAGGTGGCTTCAACAGCCATACAGCCTCCCTTCCCCCAGATTTTAATTTCTGAAGGCAGAGGACAAACATGTCATCCTTCTTTCTGTCTATTCTATTCTCATGTAAATGGCATGGAGTGCTTCCCTCCTAATTACCCACCTTCTCGCCAAAGCTGTCAAAAAAAGAAAAGCCAACTTTTTGGATTTATTTTATTAAACTTTTAATATTCAAATTTATGGGAGTCTTCAAGCCTAAATCCTCAATAGAGCTTATCAAATAATTAATGTTCCAGAAATTAACTAACGGAAACAACATGCACACCACTCATCCAATTAAAGCAGATGGATAATCCAGGGAAAAAAAAAAAAAAGAACAAACCACAAAACCAAACCCCAAACAAAAACCAGCTAGAACCCTTTGCTGCATCCACGAGAGAAAAGCATAACAACATGCAAAGCACCTTCAAGATCCATGTACAAAGCCCATGAAAGTGGATTATCCAATGAAGAGCCTAGCGTATGACGGGAAAGAGGCAATATTCTCATTTTCAGTGAAGCATCACATGCAGCTTTACAAAGTTGTTATCCCTTTTAAAAAGCGGTTCAAAATATTCCTCCACTCCCTTTTTCTACATTTCTTTTTAGAAATAGACAAAACAAGACATTCAAGCTTAAAATTAACTTAAAATCTTAACTACACCTAACTTTCACAAAACTTGTTCCAGTTCTCCCCCACTTAGTTTTGAAAATGAAAGTCGCCTTCATGACCATGAATATCTGAAGTGCACAGATAGCCAGTAAACCTTGGAAGCAGTCACTGAGATAGGAACAACTGAACTTGGCTGGCCAAGCTTCATTTCTACTTCCAAACAGTTCGAAGGAACCAAGAGATTCATCTTACACAAGTTCCCTAAGACTCTAAAGTCCCTAGTGCTCACCTAGAAAGCCACAAGTGGAGGCCCAGCTCTGGGGATGACTAAATGGTAGAAAGCCAGAAGGCTTGGGGAAGTTTTACCTGGGAAGATGGTATTGGAAGTTCACTCCAGGATACTCAGGTTTTTCAGCTCAGGCTACTTAAGTACTCACTAAGCAGGCTCTCTGAAGTTATACTGGCTTGAGCATAAGGTCATTACAAGTGGCTTTTCTTCATAATATAATTTGGACAAAAACATGCATTAAAAAAATTCCTTACAGGACCACCAGTGGCTCTCTTCTCGAGGCCTTCTTTTTATACTCATGAACAGCTGAAGGAGTGATCAACAGTCTAATCTAAGCCTGAGAGAAAGACCAAACAGAATGTGAATTTTGGCTGTCTTCCACCTAGTCAACAAGAAAAGACCTGAAGTAGAAAAATCTCACTATTCTGGCAAGGAGTGATCTCTTTTTTTACCATTAAACATTTTTAACTGATTTTCCAAGACACAACTCTAAAAAAAATATTGAACAAGGAGTGCATATAAACTTAGATTACCTGGAGACAACCTTAATTTGTATAAAGCCATAAGAAGTTCTTATGGGACTGTAATCTTTTAACAGCTGCTTCTTTAAGTACTCATTTGCACTAAATATATCACATGTCACCATACATATTATCTTCCTAAAACAAAGGAACATCTTCCAAAATTACTAGAGCTAGCAATATTAAAGCAGCACCTACTGGCATCGTTATATTTAAGTGTCTGAAATAGACATTAGTGTCAGCAATTTTTTTTTCAACCTTTCTCCCTTCTTTCTCTTACATGAGGTTATTTGAGTTACTTCAGTGTCCTATGTCCTGTGATAAAATGCTACAAATGAACTATTAAAATTGGCAGTAAAAGCCTAGAGTACATGAATTTAAGTTTCTCAGATCATTTATGTACATTAAAAATTGTGTTCAAAGCACGTTCTACCAACTACCTTGAAGTTCATAGCAGACTCTGCTGACGCTGTTATTCAAGTTTCCTGGGGAAAAAAAGAAGTGAGAAATTCACCCTGAACACAGCTTGATCTCCTTATCCACTGTGGTGGAGAGTTTCTTCTGCATGGGCTTTTATTCATTATCTATTAACTAATTAGTTAATTAACAAGCAGCTTAGCTCTAAATTCACCAACTTGAATTCAAGGGTTTTGATGGTGGGGTGTTCGACTGTTGGCATTATTTATGAACAGCAATATCAGATTAGGTACACAGTTAAGGAGTAACATCATAGGTCATTAGGGAAAGATTATTTTTCAGGTGCACTGCCAACTAGGTCAAACTGGAGTTTCTGTAAGGATGCTACTTATCCTTTCCACCATTCTTATTGTCCTGAAGCTATCAAGTTCCTCAACAGAGGATGTGCCTATGAGTTCCATAGTTTTTTCCAACTGAACTTCCATTTTCCTCTATAGAGAGTTTACTACCTCTATGTAAATAATGAAAGGGTTGATGTTGTTCAAATGCAAATAAGAGGCACCCAAGTTGAGAAAGTACTTTTCTACTACTCATTTACCTCAACCCTCTCACTCTTATGGGCTGCCATATGTCTAACAAGTTGTACATTTTAATCAGAACATGTCTGATTCCAGCACATCACACTGTCATGTAAAGATATGTGACCCCATCCCAAAATTATAGTCTATATAGAGTCTACTTTAACAGGGAGCAAGAAAAGCTTCTGCTCATAGATACCTCCAGTTTCCCTGTACTGCGCTCTAGAGGCTACAAGTACGTAAGATAAAGTGCTTGCTCTGTAAAAGTGACAGCTTCGGGTTTGTGGATTTGGTTTAGAACACACAGGATGCTATATCTCAGAAGCCAGGTAATATGAAGAAGTGAAACCTGAGTAGCTTTGCTAGCACTTGCTGAGTGCCTTGGGAAAGGACAAGAAAGTTAAATAAAGTCAACGAAAGATGAAGATTTCCAATACCAAGCTTCACAGTTGAATACATTAGAAACTGGTCTAATGAGGGGTAAATGGACAACCTGTTAGACAAAATACATCGTATTACGAAGAGATATGTAATTTGTTTGTTAGATCTTGAAAAAATACTTTTTGTCTCCTGTCAGCACTACTATACGTCCATCTCTCCCCGTATACACACAGAGTACATTAATATTTTGGATTACCTCAATATCTTGAAATAGGCTAGAATATGGAACTACACTGTGTATGTTGAATATCAACATCTTTGAAAGGAGATAGAAAATGAAACAGGTTTGAGACCTAGATACATCCTTCTCTCAGACACCGGCTAAAACACAAATCAGTTTATAAACTTTAGGAGAATAAAATGGTCCTGTTCCCTCCATCTGTGGGACCCAAAATTAGGCAGGTGATTTTCTAAACTTCTCAGAATCATCCCATAACATTCATAACCTGCAGCTACACACATGAGACATGTTAAGCTTCGTCTTCCTGTTCAGTTCTCAGACTCAACAATGCTCAGCAGGCAGTAGTCAATTTAGCAAAAGATCTTATCCATCACTGCTGAAAAAGTACTGGGTATTGACTGATGAATGGAAGATAAATCACAAGAGGGCTGTCCATTCAGGCAGGCTGAATGACACTGACAGAACCCTGCATGAAAGCTCATTTTGTGCCTGCCTGTACAATATGCTGTTTGTAGAGAGTGTTCTCCAATGATATCAGTCCTTTCTCGATATGAAGCCCTCTCCCTTTATTCCCTTCAACAAAGATGTCCAGTTTGTAAGGAAAAAAAACCCTCAAAGTGAAGAAATGTTACTATGATCTAAAATTCAATTTCAGATGTAGACTGGCTTTCTTGTTTGCTACAAAGTAAACCGAGTGCAGCCATTTCTTATTTCTGAAGGTAGGAAATAAAAAGGGCAATGGGACAAGCGCTGGGGAAAAGGAATCCAGGAGATGGGTTTAAAGCATTTAATGGAGTAGTAACCTGCCATCTACTTAGTATTACTCATCCTAACAATATATTCCTTGAACTGATCAAACCTGCAACGGTGCTTACTGGAAGTGATACTACTAAGTATCACCAGAGATGATGAGCAAAAAAGGGAATGGTTTTGCTTCCTACACACAACATTACCTAATCTATGACAGCCTAGCAACACTTTTGATTGCCCAGACATGGCTATTTTGGTAATGAACCTGGAAGAACCAAAACTTCAATTTCCTAAACAACTTTTAGCCAAAAAGTACTTTAGAAATTAAATAGCCTGCCCCCCCCCCCAAGTTTTAACAAGAGGTATTTAGATTAAATAACTACTAAAGTGGGGCTTCATCTCACCAGGAATAGCAAAAGAACACTACAAGTTTGTTTATCTGAAGTTTTTATTTACTCCTGTGAAGTCAAGAAAGCCCAAGGCTGCTAACACAGGGTTGCACATTCAGTTCCAGCTTGTCATCAGAGATACTGGCTATCCTTTGTGTCATCACAGCTCTCCTCACCTGATTAAGGGTTGCATAGCTGTCACTAAGAAGCAACCTGGGGAAAATATAGAAGTGTATGCTCAGGGCACCTTTTAGCTGGGAATGCACTGTGCCATTGATGCCAAAAGAGAGAACTTTTGAAACAAGTAATACTTGATGGATATCACAGGACTGCCAGTTAATCCAAAATCTCTCAAAAACACCTTTGCCTGGTGTGTTCAGCCACCTGTTGAAATAATTTCTACAAAAAACAAACCTAAAACCAAACATGCCTTTATCACTGAAGCTCTTTGCTTGAAAGGCTTCCAGTAACTGCAGGCAGCTCTCCTATGTGTGGCCAAAACTAATACACTTATCACTAAGTATACTATGAAATCAAAGTCTGTAAAGAGACTGCAAGCTTAAGAAAGGGGCTGAATTCAGAAACAGTTGTTTGAGAGCTTGGTCATTTCAGTATTTTCCAATTTGAGGAGAAAGATCAGAGAGTTGCCCCTAATTCAGCAATTTCACAGAGCTACTTTCTAATGATGGGCCGTCAATCACAACATCCAAAGCCAAGGCATGCCTTCACTAGTTCCCATATTTGTAATGTTTTACAATAAGTTGATAAAACAAACAGAAAGAGATGGATGTCAGAGATCTCTCCTTTGGAAAACAGTTTCTATTGGTTTTTATCTTCAGATTACATAACTTGCTTATGGATCTGTAAGCCATATGTACCCATTAGGGACTTCACAGCATACAGAAAGGTATTCCTTTTGATAAAACTGTCACTTTCTGTTTCTGCCACTGAATCTATGTCTCGCTTGAAGACTAACTTTTCAAGTAACTTAAAAACCAAAGGTAACTCCACTGATGTCATACGAGGTTGTTTGGTATAAACCAGCTCCATTACAAAGTTTATAAACACCTCACACAACCCTATGGTGTTTGGTTTTTGTGTGCTATTGTTAGTGTTTCTCTAACAAGAACGTTAACATGCTTCACTAATGGGGAAAGTAAAAGCAAAGCATTATATATTTGTTTCATTTATGAGAACAAAACTTCTAGCTATGCCTCTAGGAACCATGACCAATTAGTACGCATACCATGATTACGAAAAAGCCTTAGTACAGACAAGCAAATCCAAATACAGTTAACACACCAAAGATATATACCTATAAAAGAACTATGAGAGGATGAAAACAAGACATCCTTCTCTTTAACAGAACTTCAGGAACCTCAGAAAAGCCTCCATCTCAGACTTCTGTGTAAATCAGCCAAGTTAAATTGAAACTGTCTCTCTGCAGACCAGTTCCAAGTAGTAGCTACTCACGAGGTTTATGCTCTCTCTTCAGTCAGATGGAAGAGGTATGCTGGCTAATCACAGTGCTTCAGAGTGCCTCATACCTTTGATAAAACAAAACAGAACAACCCCACCAACACAAAACCCAAAAAAACCCAAAAAAAAAAACAAAAAAATCCAAACCACCCCATTATCAAAAAAAAAAACAAAAAACAAAACACAAAAAAAACCAAAAAAAACCCAAAAAGCCAAACAAACAAAAAAGAAAAACCCACAAAAAAAACCCCCAAAAACAAAACCAAAACCAACCCACAAAACCCCCACAAAAATAAAGGGAAAAAAAAAGCAACCCCAAAGCAAAAAAAAAAATCAACCAAAAATGAAGCAGGAAAACTAAACAAAACAAAGAGAAAGAAAACCCATAAACCCCTGAAGCATCAACTAGAGCGCAATATTTGAGAGCATTTTTGACTTAGATGTGCTCAGTTGGGGAATATTCTGAAAAGATAACTCTTTTCCCTTCAGCTCGTTCCTAAGGATACATGATATTTCATTGAATTAATTTAAAAGGTATCTGAATAATACATTTATCTAGGACAGAAATATCTCTCTGTTAGAAGGAAGGTTAAGTAACTAGCTCCCCCGCAGAATTAAATACCGATTGCTATTGCCAGGGAGCTCTACATTGATTCTAGGTCATTCAAATTTATGTTGTCCTGGACACCTCAAAACACTTCGTCAAAAACTGAATATTCATGTATTCAGCTAGCGGCTAAGTAGCGTAAACCTGCACATTACGGGTATATGTGTAGAAAGGCAATTAATTAATTTTTGCATGGTGAAAATAAAAGTCATGTTTTCCTATGCCATGCACAATAGACATACAATTCTCAAGCGTAGCTAATGAGAGTACTTATCTGAATATTTTCACTATCATTTGATCATGTAATCAAACAAAATAAAACTGTTTGCAAATTAAAGTGGTAAAATAATCTGTAATAGTTTTTATTCTGTATTATTGCACAATTTTTAGAAAAAAGCACCTAAATCACAAAAATGTATAAAAAGATTTGTTTTCATGGGAATCCACTTTTCATCAGCCTCCCAAGTTCACCTGGGTTCCAAAGGTTATGCAGAAGTGCAACAAAGTTAACTCAGAACATGAATACTGGTGTGAAACTCCACATCAGTATGCTGCACCAGCTCACAATGAATACACATGCATTCGCTGGACTCAGGATATCAGCAAGTACAACTTAATCTATAGCCATACCAAAATAAGCTGCACTCATATTCCTTCTCTGTCGTATTAACACTAGGAAAAATGCTGCATTAGTTCAAGTGAACTATCAACTAGCAATACAAGATTCTCCTATTCCTTCCACACCCCACACCCCCTATAAAAAGCCGAGGAAGACATAGTTTGGTGTGTTTCTTGGGACCACAGGAAAAAACAGAGGAGCCCTATGAAACTTCTTAGGAACATAACTAAAATAACAATATGATTAGGAAGATAGATATTGGGCTAGAAAATAGAAGATAAGAGTTTATAATCAAACCCAACTTCAGCTTAATTCAAATGACCTTGAGAAGTGATTCCTCCTCTCTGTGCTTCTGTTTCCTCATCTACATAAGCAAACAATGCCGGCTCCACCTCACAATGTGCTTTAAGAGCAAGGCATTATTGGAAACTAATTTCATGTCTGTACCCAGGGGATATAATTCAGTTGGAACGCAATTTCCTCCCAGAAGCAACAACTAAATTTACAGGCAATATTTACACCCAACAAGATGATTCCCATGTCTTGAAAGAGGGACGGACAGTCAGATGATGCCCCTAAAACCTCTGGAAGGGTGAATTGGCTGAGAGAGAGTGGTGAGCAGCAACCCAGTCTCAGATAAAACCCATGCTGTTATTTACTTTCTTCTCATGGTTTTGGCATTGGCTCTCTATTAAGACATAAAAAAAGAAACACCCCACTGAAATTATATGGATTATGTATATAGGCTTGTTCTTAATTTCTGCTGCTTCTTGCCAGTATGCTTTTCTAATTAGATGACTAAAGTGATTCTTCTTCTCTAGAAATAAAAGGTGAATAAACCCCAAAATAGCAGCTGGTCAGGATGAGCTTTAATCACAGGTTTAGAAAAGGAAGGCTTTTAGAAATGGTAAGGACAAGTTCAGCAGCTGTATTCACAGTCACTTCGAATGCATCACACTAACTAGACCATCGACATTTTCCTTTGGCTTTTTAAACATACGATAGGCAGAAGTAACCTTATTTACATAATTACAATTATACGCAGTAATGAGATTCCATCTTATAGATATAACAGCTCCCCCAAACACAAAGGGAAAGAGCAGGTCTGCAAATCTAAGTCTTAAAAGAAAAGCATTTTACAAAATAACAGCTAATACATTGCTATATGTACTGTGCAACATAGCAACATCCCGAAATTTTCTATAAACACAAATATTGCATTTTTTCCACACGCTAATAGTCCAAACATCCATTTTTACATTGAAATCTTCTAACAGAAGATAACTTGGCTTTTATTTAAGAAAATGTCCTGCAACCTACATTTTTATTTCTCAAACCTGTGTTGAAATTTGTAAAGAGTCATCAGTGTGCCTGAACTTATCTACGGTCCTCGCTGAAGAAATGAATACAGCTTCACAAACTTATAAAGGCTACACAGACTGAGAGTTCCCATGTGGTTTTGTAGCAAAACAACCATCAAATTCCAAATGACTCTGCTTGCTCTCTTTGGCTCAGAAACAGCCTATACGTGGAAGCACAACATCTATGATACTATAGTCTCAGAAATATTTTGAAATCCAAGACTGCAAACAATTTTCTAAACAAAATGAACAAAAAAAAAAAAAAAAAGATAAACCCCCACCAAGATGAAATCTATGCGAATCAGTGGCTTTTGTAGCAAAAAAATACACATTTCATACAGCGGGTTACTGCACATTAGAGTTTTTTTTCAGCATTTCACCTGGGAATATTTTTTCTGGTAATTCTCTGATATTGATTGGTTTTTGTCACCCAAAGATGTAACAATAATCTAAAGGTGCTCTCTCCCTGCTCGGAGATTGTCACAACACAGAAGGAGAGAAAATGGGAAACAATAAGGAAACCTGTACAAAGACAAATTTCGTAGGTGAACAGATAGATTAGAAAGGACCTCTGGAGGACTTCTAGTCCAACAGCCTGCTCTAAGCAGAACCAAATAGCTAACCAACCAATCCCAGCTAGATTTGGAAGCCCAGTGTCTAATATTGCTATAAACTTCTGCTAGGATGGAGATGCTTCATCCTCTCGGAGCATCTTTCACAGCTTCACCTAGTTCAGATCTCTTTTTAAGCAGTAGATTAAATTAACTGAACCTGCTCAGTGTAAGCAACACAGTAGAAGGGGACCCCTAGAAAAAGCTAGAGGTAATGCTGGTGAGCGGTTATTATTGCAAAGTTTCTTGTACTTAACGTAATGCTCACTGGCAAGAGTATGGGGAATGACACTTGTGTGCCAATGCTGTGAAGAAATGAGGGATGCTGAGGTTAAGAATTAAGTCCGATATAGATAGTCTTTAAAAACATAGTCAGCATGCAACATTTCCCTCAAATTCGAGAAAACAATTGAAAGCACTTCAGATACACTATAGTAGGCACTAGCGTGGGTCTATTTTATTAGCTTATTTTAAGAGAAATTATTTTATGTAAGCAAAGCAATTCCCTTGGAGAGAACAGGGAGGCTCACGTACACATGGAAGCTACATGCAAGAGGGTTTGAAGGGGGTTTCAACTGATTCAAAGTTTTTCTTCCCAGTGTAAAGACAGTTGTGTTTTCAGAAAACTTAGAACAATGTCATTAACATCATGCCTATTAAAAGACAGATCGTTGCCTATCTCCAGAAGAAGATGGAGTAAGTAAAGCCAAGTTTGGTTTAAACAGGAGCACATGAATGAAACAAAATATTTTTCCATTTAAAATCACTTCAGATTAGAGCATCTGGCACTGCACACACTAGAAAGGACCTAAAATATTACGGCTCTATTTTCTATTTTAATGGATAATTGGTAACACTAGATTACAGGATTTGCAGGTTCCAAGTGCTGTATTTTCATAGGGAAGAGCCTTCTTTCTTTCAGGCTTAATAAGCTTGGCCTATATCAGCTTTTCTCACATCAGGCAGAGTGTCACATTTGGGTTGGGGGAAGCTTGTTAGCAGTAATTACCAGCAGTAGGTTCTATTATTTGCCAAAGTAATTTTCCTTGCTAAGTACCACCAAAACTGCCTCAAGCCTTTAATTTTTTTGCCTTCCTCCGCTTCCTTTTAAGCGGGTGCATTTTCCCATGATACTGCCCTGTGCAGCGCGGGACAGGGCAGAGGCGAGGCGCCGGGTATCAATGTGATCTTGAGAGATGGGGTCAGCCCTAGCGAAAGCCTTTCACAAACAGAGCCTGAACTCTATTAGAGATGCAAATCCACTCTCTAAGTGAGGATTGTTTCAGCTGCATAATGGAGCCCGAGGAATTCCTTGGCAGCCTGCTTTTCAGCACAGGCCTTTTGTCTGTGTCTTAGCAAATTTCTGCAGCCTGTTTAAACCCCAGCTATTGTCCCCATGGCTTCACTGATTTCTCTCCCTGCCACCAGCTCACAATGGGCTGATATGAACATCTTTGTTACTGCTTTTGTACTGTATATCAGAGTAATGTTTCAGCAGATTGAGGCCTAGCAGGAAGAACTAAACCTGTACTACACAGAGCATGATGAATTGCCGGATTTACATATCATTTTAGAGGGTATTTCTTGGTGGTTCTTTCTTAATGGTGTTGTGTCTCGAAGGATGTAGTTGAGGGATGAAGTGACAGAAAAGGAAGTGATTTAGATATTCGTTGACAGCTTAATAGAAGATGCAGACAAATTGTGGTGAGTGTCCCTTTCATCTTTCTATATTATTAAAATAGGTAAGCATGGGTGGATGCATGCATAACCCATAGACTTGCCACATTATAGCTGTGCACTGTAGTCAGGAGAAAGAAGGATGCAGAAGATTTAGCTTATTCAATAAGAGGTTGCTCTCAAAAAACCTAAAGGTGCTAGGGCACACCACCCTGATGTTTTCATCCTACTGTTCTTGGCCAAAAGATAAACTGCCAATTGAGTCAGGTCTTGACATTACACAGGCAACATATTTCCAGGTCCTGACACGCTGTGCAGCACACTTCTTAGAAAATAGCTTTGCTCTATGTGAAACTACATGACTTGAATCAGCCTAATACCGCTCAGTATCTTCTGCAGTTTTAAAAGAGCTCATTATAGTCTTTGATGGTGGATTTTTTTCAAGATCTACTTTGCATCCCAAACCTGCTATTTCTGCACCTTCTATCAACTGCACTTTGAAATAATTTCTTACAGATTTTCTTTTCTATGTTTTTTCTTTTAGTTTGTCTCCATGAATCACTATCATTCGAAAACTGGTTGTTTATAATGGACTTAAGAATACTTCTTAGTAGAAGTAAACTCCACTGTTTAAACTCATAAGGCTTGACAGTGTTTACATAGTTTACAAATGTGAACCACAATCCACATATGGATCATATTTTGCGTAATTGGCACTAAAACGATGTAATGAGGAGAGATAAGTAAATAAGTCTGTAAAATGGTGGAGTAACAGTAGAAATAATAAGCAGTAATTTCAAAGTTTTCAAATTAGAAGAAAATTTATATTGACGTTAAATCAAAACAAAGAATGTACATAGGATGAGAGCTCTTTTCCATACAGAGTGGGGCTAAAACCTACCCTCAAAAATCAGGCATAAAAGCTTTGCCTTCCTAGCTTGCAACACACCCCAAATGCAAACACAGTGCTTAGATGTTTGGGGAAAATATTGACTAGTAAAGGCTAAAACAATGAGATTTTATAGTAGCTTATTTCTTAAGGAAGCTATTGCTATTAGAAGAAGCTAATTCTTAATCATGGTAGTCTCTTTGTGTTAAAAAGTAATGTTATTAAAAAGCAGAAGGTTTGGATATTTCTGCCCACAACATGTGACAATAACAGATAGATTAAACAGAATAATGAACTGACATTACTTGATCCATTACAGGTACATGTATGCAAAGAATAGATTTGTTTGAGCAGAAGGAAAAGGTAGCATTCTGAGATGTTGATAGGACCTGCTGAGAGTTATCAAGAAAGTCAAGATGCGTATTTGAAGCGTACATTGCAGTAAAACTAAAACAGCAAAATAATCAGGGTTTGAGAGAGTCAAATGATAAGCGCAACGAGCTGTTTCTGTATATGTTTGAATACATCTGTATATAGTTTCTGGTTATGTTAGAGTACATGGTGTAATGTTGTTACTTAACTCTAAAAGGGTCAGAAATCCATGCAAGACATACTTCAGCGTGAGTACTGCTTCATGCTGTTCCTTAGCAAGTAGTAGCTTTAGATTAGATTTACCATTTCCACCATGTGAGTATTAGTAGAAAATCCAGGATCCTATGTCAGTTGCTCAACTAGGCTAGATACACATTCTAACCTATATCCTTTCTGAAAACTCCTTCACCATGAAATCTGAATTCATGGCTAGGTATTTATTGAGCTCTTTAATTCACTGCTAGTCATTCCTACAAACTTCAGGCACATACACACAGCTCTTCCTTTTACTTGGAACTGAGAGACCATTGCTAAGAGAATTTGTTTACAGCAGGTAGGTATCAAAGCTGGCTACTGAAGTACAAGCCAGACTGGCAAGGCACTCATTATATGCTGTCATCAGCAATAATAATTGACTCCTTTCCCTTAATCATTTCTTAGTCATACCAGCTTCTTTACAGGTATCACATGCGCTACTCTGTACAAATCCAAATGTTACACAGAAAAATAAGTTGAAATTATGCAAACAGTTTTCTTTGCCACATTATTTTTTCCTGAACTACATGGGGAAGAAGCTGGAGAACAGTAACTCCTGCTGAAGTCAGTTGTTTTGCAACTTTGGCAAACAAATGAACTGAGAAGCTGGATATGCCTTTACCTAGAACAGGACTGATTCAGGCAGCTCTGCTATTCATTAACGCTACATTTTGTTTTGCACTAACATCGCAAAAACCTACATGCTGTTTTGGGAACATGCATCAGTCAACCATAATTAAATTAAAAACAAACGCTCCCTTCTCACCCCTCTTACTTGCCAATTGCAAGTTGTAAAAGTCAAACTTGGTCCTTTTCCCACCTTACTGGCAGAGCTACATAACAAACAAGCTCCCTAACAAACCCTGTTACATTTATGAGAGGCTAGTCCTGGGACATACTCTTTGTAAAAGACTGCCTCAATTTATTTCCAGAGTACTTTTATAATAATTTATGTTGGTGAACAGGCAGTCTGATCAAACTCTATGTTTTATTACTTTATTGTGCCATAAAAGATGCTCCGGCCTAGTTATAAGCTGTTAAACATCTATCATCAAGAAAATGAGTGGTCAGCTGTGTTTCATATTGCTGCCCAAGCATTCTAGCTGAAAACAAAGTCACCTGATTATTTTTGCCAATTTAATTTCTGAAGACATACTACCAGGTAGCCCAATTCAAGTTGCATTTTAACTTACTTCTTCCCTAACATATTCCTGATACCCTGTAACAACTGCTAAATCATGGTTATGTATAGCCCCGCAAAACAGCTACTTCCTTATTAGCCCATGTCAGTCTGGATCAGCTGTGTGCCAAAGGCACAGCACAATCTCTAAGGAATCAGGGATCCAAATTTATTTAATTGCCAGAAATGTTGATTAAAACTGAAGCTTGCACTCCTTTAAGCCACTAGAAGACATCCCGAAAGTTGTCTCATACACTATATTTATGTGGAACGGGCAGTGTTCTGTTCCTTACAGAAGGAAAAGACTGAAGTACCACACAGAACAGTCCATTAAACAAACAAATCCTCCACCAAACCAGTTCGGCAATTTGCAGAGTTTAGTAAACTGCTACTGACTTAAGCTGCATGCAGAAAGTATTTTGCAGCAGAAAAACTGAATGAGCAACCTGCCAAGCCTGCAGATTTTTCTGCATCTCTCAAACACAGGCCCTCAAATTCTCGTCCGGATTTTTTTTAGTACTAGAGACCTGGTCAGAGTTTTGAAAGCAGAAGGCTGAAGCAAAGACAAATTGAGCAAGAAGGTTAATTCTAGCATTAGCAGCTACTCTGACTTTCTCACTTAATCTTTGGTACTTCCAGCACTGAAGGCAAAATACTGTCACTTAGAAATTTCTAGCATTCATGAATGGAGGACCATCTCTTCTCCCGAGAAAAAAAACAAGTCCACAAGGACAGTCATGTCCAAGGCAGATATGAAGTACCCTCAACATCCCACAGTTTTTAAGCTAACGTAATGGAGACTCTTATTCATGGGTGTGTTTTTGTGTTGTTTTCTTTTCAACCATTTACTCTTGAAGGCAGGTTGCCAATTTATACTCATCAATAGGTCAATATTGCACAAACCCAACCCAGGAGAATTTAATTTCACTATGAATACCACGACTGCTTTGCTTAAGGTGCAGTATGCTTCCAGTGCTTTAGAGAAAAGTGATACTACCTCCCATACATGAATGGAAAATGATTCATCGAGGGGGGAAGACAACCCCCTTTTTTCCATAAATCACAGGTATTAACAGAATATAGCTATAACACTAGCAAACGGATCTCCTTAAATGTATCAAGAATTTGTCCAAAGACACACTTTGCCTCACAGGCTTAAGCTGCCATCTCCAAAACCTCTCCTAGTTTACTATAGAGCCTACTCTTACAGACTATCAAATGCTACCTCAAACAAAAGTTGTTTTCCATCACCACTACCCCACTGAAAAACATATCCATGCTTTCACACAGTCCTTGGACAATTAAAACTTATTTCCTAACTTTCAGTCTCAGTTTGCATCTGATACAGCACAGTTCAGAGTATCATAAGACAATAAAGGACTAAAAAACAAAAAGTGATAAAAACCCTGGAAAACTGGAACAAAACAAAATGCAGAGCTGAGTTTTGTCACTTAGAAACATCAGGCACTTCCTTCTAAGAGCACATGTTGTCGTGATTTCAGCTGGAATAGAGGCAGTGAGTGAGCAGCTTTGTGACGCTTAGTTTCTGGCTGGGGTTAAACCAAGAGAAGCGCAAAACTACAGCTGAGATTCTCTAACAAGTCAAGGGTCAGTTTTCTTTATCTTTGAATCCTAGGTGGATCAAGCTAGGCGCTGATTCACAATACAACAGGCAAAGCTGGGGTGTGGACAGTTCAGCAGATGTCAACATTTACACTGTTCTCTGTGCATCTTCATTATTTAGTCATTAAGCAGCTCTCACTTCCTCTTCCATAGAAGTTTTGAGTGTTCTGTTATCACCCAACATTAGTTCCTGATGGATTCTATTGTCTCTTATGAAAAGGACGAATTCTCATATCTGAATTTATATTCCTGGTTCCCTCAGTATTTGAAATTCATTCCCATTCTTTATTCTGTCTTAAAAACTCAGGATCATCTCTCGTTCTCTAGTATTGTCCATTTCTCAAATGCTATTCAAGGTGAAAATGCTGTAAGTTAGGCACACTTCCAGAGCTGTCATAGAAAATTAGACCACCTGGTTTTCCCTGAAATAAGGCATAAATATAAAGCTTTCCACTGAACAGAATGTGCTCACTCTTATCTCCATTATTGCCAGTAACCAAGCTCACTACACCACTAAATTGGACAGTGTGACTAACATTTGGTAACGTGGGGGTATTCTCCTCCATCTTTATCCTGCGCCAAAAGCCAGCATGGTATTTCATGGTATTCTTCCAAAATTTTTGTTTTAAGACAGATAATGGTTCAAAGGGACTAAATGGTTTATTTAATATCTATACAATCCAAGGCACATTAGTAGTATGAATATCAGTTGCAATTCCATCTGCAAGCGGGTTAGGAAATATGGATATCAACAGACAAAGTATCATCTCTTTCCTGTAGAGACAGGTATTTAAAACAGGAATCGGTGAGCTATTGCATCACCCACCCCCCCCCCCCACAATTCTCCCCAAAGGAAAACCAAGGAAAGGTGATAGACTGAGTAAATATTGCTTTGTGCTTTTTTTCTAGCTGAAATATGATTTATTGTATCAGGTCTCCTACCGGTTAGAGACACCTGCAATCTGAAGTGCCGTTATGGTTCCCCTCACTGTGGTATCGATGTCATCCTGTTCAAATACAAATAGATGCCATGCGAAACTGTAAGCACTGACTAAGCGTATCCCTTCGTACACTCTCTTGCTCACAAGTGGCTGTTATATTAAAATTTAGCACAAACATAGCATTCAAGCTACTGAAAATACAGGCTTAAGCACAACTCGACTCTCAATAGCACTTCTTGGACCAGCATGCACTCCCTTGCTCCAAAGGTAGACTTTGAACTCAAAATGCCCTTACTCTATAATGTTCTTCCCTTATCTGCTCTTCCCAGTCTTTTACCTTATGCTTCCACACACAATTTATCACCTGCACAAGCTTGAAAAGATTTAGGCTGCTGATTTTGAGCATTTCATTTAAATTCAATAGCAATAGTGAGAGAACCATAGCTTACTGTACTGAGTGTGCCATTTCATAACATTTTGGAATAGTTTTGTTTAATTCATTTGTGCTTTGGGGTTTGCTTTTGTTTTGGGGTTTTTCTTTTCAGAGTGGAGATGGGATAGGGTCAGATCAAGGGACTTAGGAGTAATGTGAAGTGGATATGCTAAACACATATCTTTCAGTAAAATTTACACACAGACACACACAACGCAAATCCAAAGCCCAGATTTTTACCTTGCACTTCAAATTCAGAGGCTTTTTTCTCAAAGCACTCCTTGAAAGTTCAGTTTTTAATTTCAGCAAATATTGGAGGCATAATTTAGGAGACTCTGAACAACAAGTAAAGTAATTATTGATTTTCCCCCTTCAGACAGTAAGCTCATTTAAAGAAAAGAAATAATCCCCTTAATGTTTTGCTCTATGAACCTCTAGGAATACTTAGATAAAATAACTTTATAAATAGGTATCCACTGAGAATTTATTTGCATTTCAGTGTAACTGGGCCTGATGAAGGTATAAACAGTGCTTTCCTACAACCAAACATTTTGCTGAAGAACTGCTACCCATACAGTTGTGAAATGCTGCTATATGATTAAGATTTCGCATGTTTTATGATCAATTCTACTGTCTAGTGCTTAAACCCAGTTGGTCCATTTACTTTATTCAAGGTGATGCTAATGAATTGAAAGTGCATTTTTGTCACAGTGACACCTCATTGTTCTAGAGGCAATTTGCTTGGACCAGATGTTTAGCTCTGCTTACTAATCTCTGCCTAAATATACTTCAAGGACTGCAAGATATTCTTCCAATGTTTTTCTTCTTCAAAAAGCCATCTGTATTTTTCTCTGCCACCCCCACCACCTTCGCTGTGTTATCCATAACGGATATAATCATTGAAGCACTAAACCCAGCCTTCACTATTGCCCAGATCCAGACTTGCTCGTGCTCACATATCCTGCTCTTAAAGTCATGATCACGGACAAAATCAATAGTTTATTACAGGAACAATTTTTCATCTGTGTCACTTTAAAATTGTACCTCATAGTACTCTAATATACAGAGATATTTCCTGTCACCTTCATTTATTAGTGAACAGGTCTTAAATTAGGGAGGAAAGGTTTAGTGAAAGTAACTGCGCTACTTGCAAATCTCATCTGACTTCCTATTTCCAGCTAAAAATCTTACTATATTCATCAAAGCAATGAGAACTGAAGCCTAATAGTACTCCTCTGTTGTGTTAAGACCCCTTCAACTATACTATAAGTTACCGAATACTCACTGGCTAGTGTAACAGTGTAGGCAATGAAAGAACTTCATTGAGGTAAGGACAACTATGAGAAAAAAAACACCCAACACAAAACCAAACCAACAAACCCCAAAACCCCCCCAAAACAATAAAAAAAAACCTCAAAACAACAACAACAAAATTCCACAACACCACCAAAAACCCCAACAAACACAACTCCTGAAGCTCCCCAGAAGCTCACAGCTGTTTCAGCCTAGTGCTGTTTCACTCTAAATAAATCAAGTTGCAGCTGACTTCATGGGCTTGCCACTAATGCAGCAGACAGTATTTTGAGATGAGATAATTAGAGAAGTTATTTCTGACTGGTGACAGTCCTAGCAGCCACCTAACAGGTAACAAGTATGTTGAATTCTGGTATTTTTAACTGTGTCTAAGGAACAAGTAGTAAAACCTGAGTAACATGACTGCTAAATAATTTTTGAATCCTCCTCTATTTCTCTTGCTTTTCAAAGAGGCACCCTGATACATAAAACTTTTTCACATTACCCAAATACTACAAGAGTGCAAGGAATTATTTTGCCCATGGGCCCCTTGCTCAAGTTACTATTCTGCCCCATGATTTCAGAGCAGACCAAAGCACAAGAAGAGTAAAGAGCAGCTTAGGACAGTTATACTGTCCACACCATGCCTCTGTAACAAAGGAGAGGGAAAAACTGCAATTCTTTAAGCTGCCTCCTGTTTTAACTCCTGCTACAGCAAGCAGCTAAGAGGAAGGACCACTGGTACATGGCCAGAATAGGCTGGGCATTTCCAAAAGCAGGAGCAGAAAGTTCCCTTACCCACGACCAGGCCAACAGCCCTGCTCCACAGAAGTGTCCTCCACCTACTTCGATGGCACCAGCTTCCCCTGTAGCTTAGACAGCAGCCAGCTCTTCTTGCACTAGTTGTAGTCTCCATGTAGGGGTTTTAATTTAAGAGTCAGTCAAGAATATCCTGTCATGGATCTTTTGATTATGCATCGGGGAAGCAGGGGAGAGGGGCAGGAAAGTTACGGATGACATGAGGGCAGCAGCACCACAGAAGACTGAAAAATCCTTTTAACAGTTTAATTTTCTCTGAAATTATTCTAAACCTCCCTCAGATACTTTACAGATAACCTAAACTTCTGCCGACCTCCTCTTTCTTTTCCCTTTAGCAGGAGCAGGGGCTGTTCAGCTCACTTTGGCTTACAGCGCCTGAGCACCTGCAAAGCGCTTGATGGACTAACTACACAGGATTTCAATGGCAAGGTGGCTACTACAGGATCATAACTTGAAAATGACACTTGTTTTGCAAGATTTAATTGGGAGTTGGTGAATCCCAACAAGTGCATTTTTAACCGCTATTGTTTTGGAATAATAAGCAGTTACACCAATATATAATTCTCCATTTATCCATCTACTTGCTCACAGAAAGTATAAGACAATAATAGACATATATCCTCCTCTTTTCCCTCAACTTGGAGTCTGTTCCACAAGCCATTAAGATTGCTGTATCTTCCAGGTTACTATACTAAGGCCTTCAATACAGCAATCAGGACTACCAAGCTGTGCAGTATTTTAGGAAGAATGAATATGGCAATGCTAGAATGCGAATCTTTGCTTTGTACTGCCCTGGAATTGGAAGTAATAAAAGATTAGAACAGACAATTAATTCTAATCATGTCTAAAAACTTGTTAAAAACTCACAACCTAAAAAGTGATCCAGAACGAGGGGTTTCTTGAACTGGTTTGCATGAGAGAGCTGCAATGGTAAAATGACATAGTTGCATAGAATAGATAGACCTAAGCAGACAGCTAAGAAAAGCAATTTCAGCTCAACCATTCATATACATTACACCAGAGTATGAAGTTCAATAAAAGAAAAATTAAATTTCTTCTAGTGTTGACAGCACAAAACCTATTTCCCCTAAACACTGGCAGGCTGAGTAAAGGCATAAACATGAGCAAGAACTGATGAAATAACATGAGCAAGCAGTTGCTGGATTATTTTGGCAAATGTGTTTATCTCCAAATAACTGCAGCTTCAATGAATATGCGCTAAAGCTGACAGAGAGATGACAATCCCACTGCATGGTGATTGTCCAGTTTCTGAAGGCTTTATGCACTGTGTTAGAATTAAAACAAAACTGCACAAATGTTTTCCCAAAGCAGAATGGTCCCTTTTCTAATGAAAAGCTGAGGGCTTTATTTTTCAAGTAAGCGTCTAAATGTGAGTGGAGTTTACTGGTTTGAGCTCTTGCATGCGATTTGTTCTCACTCACCCTGATTCCAAGAAAGACCTTTGATTCCTGATCACATAGATTCACACAGGACAACAGTTTAAACCTGTGCCTTCATTTCAGCTGAAGGCCCTAACCAGCGAGTCATACAGTATGAAATAGTTTGTCTTTTAAATGTTTGGTGTTTGGCTCACAGCTAATTTATGCAATGGTGCGTAATCAATTGTTCCTCAACAATAAAACCCAAAAATATCGTCAGGAAGCTTTGTCTCATTTAAATAAACAAAAATACTCTTCCGGAATAACAGTCCTGTTTCACAGATCATTCATTAATAACTCCTAATTTTGACTTAAAATTCCATTAATAATTTATTAGACAATTGGATAAAAAACTTATCATTGTTAGAGTCTAATAGTTAAAAGCTTGTGTATCATGTCTGTTGCAGTTGTTAATAATTTCCTAACCCCTTAAAAAGCCTTTACAAATGCAACACTAATAATAACAAAGTGACTAAAGCAAGGGTACACTCAGTTATGTTTGCTAAATTTGCTACCCTGGCTACTGGCTGACCATCTTGAATGGTTTTAATACCATTTCTCAAATAAAGCTATGAAGATGTTCCTATTTATGGAAAAGCAACCCATGCTATCAGGAAAGCACTTCATACAGAATTTCTTAGCCAAATAATTGCTTATTCCATGATTGCTTAAGGTTTGAGTATTTGCGAAATCTCAGGAATAAAATTGATGTAAAAAAAATTTAAACAATGAACTATGTGATCTTTAATATCAGAGGGTTTCCATGTTTATGCAGAGATTCAATTGTAAATTACCTCTGCTTTGTCAGCTTTCCATACATTCCCCAGTATCAATTATAGAAAGGAAAAACAATGAGAGACTGAGAATGTCACAAACTCCCAGGCACCTGTTAATTTATGTGTGATATCTTCCTTTCTGAGCATAGTATTTATATTATCTTTCCAATTATTTTTGCCTGAGCTGTTAAATTTTGTAGGGTATATGGGGCTACAGATTATTTCAGTAGACAAAGAAAGTAAATTGGAAAACAAATAAACAGGGGAATATAAAGTTAAAAAATGCAGAGATTAAGAGAAACAAGGTTACGGAAACGAAGGACATCAAGGGAAGAATTACAGTCCAGACAGCAGCTCCAAAGTAGCTCCTTAAACTTTCTGTGTTAATAGCAAATATACCACAACTCCCTGCAGCTTCTAGCTCTGTAAAGCTTAAAGGTGTCACGTTCAAGGAACAAGACCTATAATCTCTGTAGACTGAGAAAACGATACATCCATTGCAACCTACTCACATATCAGCAATTTAGGAGCAGGGCTCCCATTTCACAAAAATTTCATGTGCGCTCAGCTCTCTGAATCTCTCATCCCAGAGACAATAAATACCGTTTGAAGACAAACAGATAGTACATTTGTCATCAGGTTTAAAAGAAACTGCCTCATCTGTGCATGGAGCAACATGTCAAACTGATTTCTGCAAAGAAGACAGAAAACTGGTTGAAAAAAAATAAGAGTGTGAGTTTATCTGGAGTTAAGATCGCTACAACATGCAGATTTTCACTCTTTACCTTCCACGCTGTAACTGAGAAAAAACGCATACTAATGAACAATAGATATCTACTTTTACAACATTGACCGAGTCTTGATGCATATATGCTGTGCCTATATCTGCTAGGTAGAACCCTAGCGCGATTGCTGCAAGGCTTTCTTTAGCTTCTGAAGTAAGACATGTTAACTCTTTGCCTAGCTAAGTAGAAAAAATTGTTCAATACCGAACAGTGCTCTGAACTTGCTGTGGATACCAACACCACCACCCCCCCCCCCCAATTGTTATATCTAGCTCTACTTACTACATGCAGGAAGCTTAGTACTGCTATACATATGGTATCAAAGTTTTGGATTGGATTGGAACCTCTTGATCTGTTGCATTTCATCTGGAAAAGTCTATTAAGCAGTATTAATGCTCACCTTTTCTTCTCTCCAGTCTCTTTAATTTGGGGAAATTTATCAAGTTTCATACACTGAGATAAAATTAATATTCCCAAACAAACGTGCCCCAAAAAAAGACTTCTTCCATTCAGTGGAGCTCGCTCTTAGGTTCTGCGTTTGTTAGTGTAAAACTCCTCAAATGAGGTATGAGGCCAAAATGTGCAAAACTTCCTTGTGGTTTACATCTGACTTTCTTCTGTAGTACCTTTCCACGTTGAATGTAGGGTATTTTGCAATTACACACTGATTTTTAGCAGCACGTGCCCTTGACAATACATTATCTTCAGTTCAAAACATATGACATATATGCTATCCTCTGAGCTTTTGACTTCTCATGTTGAGGAAAATATTAATCGCGTGGCTAACATTAAATCCTTGTGGGCTAAGGATTCTGGCATCTTACCATTTTATAAGATATCTGCTACAAAGCAGATAATGTTCTCTGATGTTCCTACTTTCAATACCTCTGTGTACATTACCAGTTCCCTAATGTCAGATGGTAAGGTCAAAGTTCGGTTTGTGCCTGACTGCTGAGTGCTATTTGTGCTCTGAAGAAAACATAATCACCAGCATGATCTCATGTGCTATGTATCCATCATGTTAACACTTTTCCAGCATCCTTATCTCTGCCTTCAGGAGACTGTTTATGATGTTCTTTCATTATCCCAAAGCAACTGTTGTGAAAGGTGAGAGAGTCCTTGATGAGACTAAGCACACAACGGAGCTCATGTTGAACTGATACACAGGATGCTACACGATTTGCTAAGAAAGATTGTCTCAGGGAGCAATTATTCATTTGAAGATGTCTGAAAACAGTAACTTATTAGGAGACTCATTTTTCACAGCTCTGTTAGGTATGGGGTCAGGTGACCAGAGATCACTGCAAGCAGTTTCATATGCATTATTACTGCTGTGTGGACTCTGGGCTTCCTTTACCAGCGATGCAATCTTTAAGAAGTACTTTGTGATGGCAGGATCTTACCTGCAGAAAGACTATGTTAAGTTTTCTAGAGTTTACTACATATGATTAAAAATTCTCCAGAATTAAAATCTTGTCACCACAGTATTATCGTAATAGCTGATCATATCTTCTTATCTCAGCATACTAGGAAGAAGGTTGTAATCATTCACTGAAAGGATATTTTCTCACACTTGTTATTGAACAGGCATCTGATTAAGAGAAGCAAGTCTCTGAAACACCAAGTCTTTAAGGGGCAGAACTGGAGCAAGCGTGACATAATCTGATTGTTCATACTGTTGTTGTACCTGGTAGAAAGATTTTGCATCTCTCCATCCACAAAAAAAATATTTTGAGATATGCCAACCATGAGCATATTTCTCATTAAGAAACTTCAAATCTCCTCACTTCTTTTTTTAATTTACATCTGTCATTGTCTCATCATCTTCTCCATACATCCGCCTAGTATCAGCTTGAAAGAAGTAATGTATGCTGTTTTAACTTGTACACCTTTTCCCATAAATATCCATCTTTATGTATCCATATATACATTAATATCCATCTATATCCTTTATTCATCAATCTCTATCACCTCACCATTTCATACCATAATGAATTTTATCATCGCAAGATCTATAAGGTGGGAAAAAGATTATTAGACCCCTTTGTCTAGACAGGGGATGGCAGCATGAATAGATAAAGTACTTTTGCTCTAAGGTGTTCTCTTCTTTTGCTCAGAGGAGTACTGCGATCTGTGGCCACATAAGGATTTAAACATTCTACATTACTGGATTGGTGAATTATTTTCCTCTCTACCATTTATTTCTCGCAGTATTATGATTTCATTGAATCTACAAGAAAAATTATTGATTATTTCCAGATTTTAGTTGGATTTCGACCTAGAATAGGTTGCTAAAATACCTACTTTAAGAGCTGACAGTTACATATAAATACAGCAACTTTTTTTTTAACAAACAAAAATCTCACCCAAAACCAAAAAACAAACAAAACAAAGCAAGCATCCAAACAAAACCACAAAAACTGCCAATCAACCATCCAATTAATAAGATAAATAACCATGAGAAGAAGGAAATGCTATTAAAAGTGGACGTAGGCAACACTGAACGTTTAGGAGTATTTGGAACAAGTACTTTGAGTCTCTGTCCTCTTCTATCTCCTTTATAATTTAGGGTTTTATAAGACTTCTTTTTTAACCACATGCAACTTCAGTTGCTATTGTGAAAAGCAATGCTTTCACTGCTCCTTTGAAATTTTGTCAACTCACTTATAATGTCCCTGATTATCATGCACGTAGCCTTGTGGCTATCACTGTCACACCTACATCACTTAACATGAGTTAAGATTTTGGAGACAGTAATCACTGGACTGACATTTTCAGATTAATGCTACTCCTGTGGCAGATTCACAGGTGCCACATTGATTTTGGTTGAGATGGAACCTGGTACAGAATACAGTCAGGTCGCCTGCAGCACCATCATGTCCAGTGTTAACCACACACATATACAAACATTGAGACTGGCCCCTTCCAATTAAGTGTCATTTTCTTTTTGGTTTCTGGGTTTCTTTTATAGTTGGTTGGTTTAGTTTGGTTATTTGGGTTTTTTTTATTCTGTTGAGACTTTGAAAATATGAATTTTCTTCTACCATAGAGTATTTCATTGTTCTCCACAACTATAAAGCCATTTTCTTTTAAATTTTACCTTGGAAAAATAATACTAATTTGATGACATGAAGCTGAGATCAGGGGCTTGAAATAAGACCAAAATGCCAAGAGACTCACGTAAATTGACAATGCTGGAAGTGAGAGTTGTGAGCCAAAACATACTATGTTTTGTCTTCTAGAAGGAAATGCCTGTGCCTTATCTCTGGAAACGCTGTAGGAATCCTCTTTTCTCTTTTGACCGCCCTATCACAGCCGGAGGGGGAAATTGCTTTTTCAGATTCTATAAATAAATTCTGTTCATGAAATCATGTACTGCAAAGCAACAGAAGACAGTCCTCCTCCCAAAGGTCAGATGAACTGCTTGCGTAACATCCACAGCTCTCACCAGCCCAGTAAACGAGTTTCTTAGACCTGGAAATTGTTCCTCCTATATTCTGTGGTTCTGCAATAGAAAGGTGAACCTTAATAGTATAACCAAGACATGCATGACTTACAACCCTTTACCCCTGCCTCTCAAAATCTCTCAAGTATTCATGATTAATTAATTGACATATGTGGTTTGCTATGCAGCACAGTAAGAAAGCTTAAAGCATCATAGACATTTATTTTGCAGCCTGGAGAGTAAACAGAATTACTATCATTATGTTTTGAGGTGCATCTGAGATTACAGTGAAGTTATAACATTCAATTCTGGTTGCTGTTTTAGAAGAAGGAAGGACACTGTTGAGATTGAAAAGGTCAACAAAATGATAGTAACTAATTCAAAAGCAGGATGTCAGTGACTGAAGTTACAAGAAAAGGATTAACCTATAAGCAATTTAGATGGAATGTATTTTTTAGTACACAAAGGATAACTGACATATAGGATGAAGTAAATTGGCAAGGTCAGCATCAAATGAGCTATGAAATCAAGACGAAACTGGGTAACGCTCCCAAACAACACAAATTAAATCAGTGCCTATCACTGGGAAAAAGGTGCCATCACAACAAGGGATTATATCATTTTGTAAAGTTTACAAACACAGGATATAAGTAAAAGTGAAAGGTACAGAGAGCTCTTTTTCTTAGGGGAAATGCCAAAATACAGATTCAGATTTCAAAGCCTAGTAAGCAAGCATTTGTGAACTGCGATAAAATTTCTAAGCAGGGCAGATGCAACAGATGTTTGGGGAGGGGAAAGGAGGTAGTGTTACTATGCTATATTACAATACAAGAGAAAAACTTCCTTCTTTTTCTTTTCTATTGCAGTGTTAGCCAGCAGTTGGGAGAAAAGTTTTGTGGAGACAAATAGAAAGGATGAGGAGAAGCTGCTTTTATACTACTGTAAAGAAGTAGACCTCTTAGTCCTCACAATGAAACTTAAATCTCTTTCAATATCAGATACCAAATAAAAGACGACCCTGTTCTCTTTGCCACCGATCAGCATGTGGTATTGAGTATACAATGAACTAAGAAAGTACACCCAGGTGGAAGAATGTGACACACTGAAAACCATCATTGGGGTCAAAATTCAGGGAGAAGACCATAACCTCTTGATAAATCCAAATAGCACTTCACCTTTTTTTCCTTTATTTTAATCTTTTTTTTTTCTGTTTTTTACTATAATTCATTAAAGTTGGAGAATAGAGTAATTTGTGGTAATTACTGGTTATGGGGTTCTTGACATAGTTTAATTTTTTTCAATTAAAGTTTATAACTGCAAAAATTTATGATTATTACCCTCCATGAAAGCCAAAATTTGAGCTTTACTTCTCAAATTTTTTGTATGTGTGTGTCTATATGTGTGTGCACATACAAGCACATACATTTATATTAACAGAAGATAAAGCGCAGAGTGTTTATAAACATTATAGACTAATCTAAGGCTGAAAACAATTTATGGAGGTTTACTGATAACAAAAAAAGGATAGAGATTTAAAGAAAAAGAGAAAACACTCAGGCTTTCCCAAAAGATACAAAATGAGTTTTGACATATTCATATTGATTTATCTAAACAAAGGAAGTTAGTTGGTCCATGAGCTACTCCAGTACTGTGATATGACAGAGAACTTAAATTATTTCCAGAATGATTTGGGATATGGAACAATTTGTGGTGGTCCAAGTTTGCAAAACATAAAATATACAGGGAGAAGCATGAGAATCAAAGGAAACTAAGGCAATGCCAACATCAGGAAAAAGATGTTACAAGGATAACAATAGTTTGGAAGAGCTTGCAATGTAGAACAGAGAGAGTAACAACAGCAGCATTAGCCCAGACAAATAATTCTCAAGAGCAGTGTGTGCTGCAGTAGATTTTTCATGCTGTTTTACATGAGGAATTAACTGATTCTTAGAAGCAGATAAGCAAGACAATGATATTCATTTTGAAAGAATAAAACTTTGAATTCATTTTGGAGCAATCCAATTAAAATGATGTAGGTTGAAGTTCACTGTTGTAAGCAAATTCCAATTAAGGGTACAAACCCCAAGCCTAAGTAGAAGGTTGGAAAAGACAGTATTGGAAAAAAAACCTGCACCAAGTAAGAACATCCTCTTTTGGATAAGACCAACTCCAAGACCTCTGCCCTCCTGTTGTTCTTAGGAGCTTTCTGTTGGCTACAAGGCAAAAAGCAAATGCAATTGGAAAGACTCTTGCTGGAATTATGGCACAAGTAGGAAAACAGTAAAATTGCTACAAAGTCTGTCACTCGTGGAAAAAAAAAATATATGAAAGAAGGGTAGCCCAGATGGACTAGCGCTCTGAAGGCAAACAGCACAGGTTTATACACGTTCAATTCTTACTTTGGGATGATATCGTTTCCCCAAACTGCCATTTGGACTTCAATACATGAGGTTTTTGCCTGGAAAATAAAACTTCTACAACATAAATGTTACGGTTTACAGAGGGACCATAATATTTTGCAGGAAAAAAGCGCAGTAAATGTGATAGCCTGTGGTAAGAACCAAAAGTCCTGAATTAAACCTAATCCAATAAAAGATACAATCTTATAATGGAAATGTCTTTTGGGGGACAGATATTCAGAAAAAACAAGGTAAGAATGACACTGTTCCAAGGATGCCTGTCCCTAGAGACAAATATCAGACACATACATTCTTTGGAATTGCAGATTGCAGAAGGAACTGCACAAATAAGCAACATGTAGTATAATATCCATTGCCCATAGCTGTCCTGGTTTTGCCTGGGATAGAGTTAATTTTCTACTTAGCAGCTGGTACAGTGCTGTGGTTTTGGACCCACATTAGGATGGGAGAGAACTAATTTTCTCCTGGTGTTTAACCACAACAACAGCAAATCTCAGAACAAAAAATGAGACTGCAACGTATTTAACTAAAGCAACCAACTAATTACCAAGGCATCACAGCAGTACCTACAAAATTATGCTATCTATGAAACTGCAAGGCGCTTTGGTTGTTTCTACTGTAAGCCAGCAAGAATTGGTCATATTTATTGGCTGTTAAATTGAAAACTGATTTTCTTCTATGCTTCAGCCCTGGTGGACTTCCTGTATAATTGCCTAAAGAATGATCAAGAAGTTTATCATAGTACAGATGTAGGCAACACTGCCCAAAAGATATACTTGAATACAGAACACATGAAAGTTGACTGGGAATCAAAGAGAAGGCAAGTGACTTTTCTAATGTTACAAGCCAGGTCAGGAACGGTGGCAGAAATAGCATCCCGCTCTTTGAGTCCCTAACCTCTGTCTCTACCTACCAGACTGTACTGCATCAAAGGCAGAGCTTTCTACATATTTCTTCCAGATATGTCCATGTGCACCTTTTTGCGTCACTTTAGTTGAAACCAGTGGCTTTCAGTCGAAGGCCTTATTTAGAAAGTCATAGGAATAACATTCTGTCAATGACATAGTATGTTCTACATTACAGTATGTGTTATCTACTGCTCTTTATGCTCAGCAATTCTTAAGGAGGACAAAAAAATTAATCACTATAAGTCAGCTCAAGTAAAAAAGGATCCTGCATTGCCATGAGTAAAACCGGATATTCTGTAGAAAAAAAAAAAATAAAAAGATCATAGTGTTGAGCAAATTAGCTATGACGAATTCTTCCAACAGTGTGTCAGATCAGCATCTGGTCCACATACTAATATATAACAAAGATGAAACACTGCAGGCACGGTAAGTCACGACTCAAGGTGGTTAGCCAGATGTGAAGAGGACAAAGGCCGTGGTTTCCAGGAGTGTCAAGGAGTGCTGGACAAGCTGGGTCTGATTCAATACATAGGTTTCACTGTAGCATGTATCGAGGAGCTTAGGGAAGCCCTCACCACTATGAGGATATCTTAATGAAGTTGAACCTAGTCCAAAGAACTCATTGCTGATTCTTTGGTGAACTTTGGTGTGCTTCAGACTTCTGAGAAAAAAGAAATTCAAGAGGAAGATCCTGAGGTGGATGGAATTACCCTAATTGAAACCAGCTAACAATGTGGTGGAAAGGAAAGTAGCTGTCAAGACAAAGGAAAAGATTCAGGCATCCATGAGAAGTAGAAATTAGTAGCTAATCGTAATGGACAAATGCCCAGGTCACTTGATTCAGTGGTCTGCAATAACTGCCTCAGTGGTTTCATAACTTATAGCCAACATGAGATAATCTATTTCTAATTGAAGACAGAAAGAAGCAACGGTACTGTGCTTAACACAATGAGCCAGCATTGGACATTTTTGGCCTCTTAACTCTACCGCAGATTTTTTAATGTGACCTTGGACAAATCACAATCTTTCAGTTCCTTATCTCTGAATTGTCGATTATATTCCATCACTTCACAAAGGTGCCAAGAGGTAAACATTTGTTCAGATTATATAGTGATAACATCTCAAATACAAAAATAAATTATTAGAGCTATTATCTTTGGGGCAAGGATAGAGACTTTGTATGCATTTGCGTAGCATTTACTACAGCACAAACTCAGTCCTGACCAGGGTCTTTAGACATTATCGTGATACAGATCATCAGTGGTAGAAATAACCGTTCCAGTACATGTAAATAACTCATAAACACATAGGGTAGGGATCGCAGATGAAGATTAAGTCCTTCACACTAGAGAGAAACTCTTCATTAAATGTTATTTTACACAATAGTTGCTGAATCAAAATCCAAACCTAAAGACATTAAAAATGAAAGACTGAAAATTATTACCTTCTGAAAGAATTTTTTTAGCCGACTAAAAATGACCTCAGTCCCAGTTCATAATCATCAGCCTGGAGATTCACTACTATGGGAGCAAAACTGGATTTAACCATTAATCTCTTCACATTTATTCAGGTTCTGATCAGCTAAAAGGATCCTGCCAAATTTGTCTATCTCCCCCAAGAGTACCACCACAATTTGCAGTGGTTGACACATCATGGCCACTTCAGGGAAATATCAAATACTAGTTAGTTACTATGGTTACTACAGGGAGCAATTACTTATTAATCTTTTAAAAGTACTCCCTGGATTATATAAAGGCCTCCTCAAAAAGAAGTTTCACTGAACTAAATAGATAATAACCTTCATACAGGCAGTTAGAAGTACTGAATTATACAAGTTAGTTCATAAAACCTGTAGAAAAATTGCTCACTGCTATTAAAACGACGGCTTTTTGATAAATTTATATATAGCCATATTGGTTCCTTCAGTATTAAATTATGCAGGACTTTTGCATAATGGGTAGGGAGAAGCTATTTTTCTGTTAATCTGGCATGATTCGTGAATAATAAGTTCATATTGAAACAAAGGGAAAGAAAGATATAGTGTACAATAACTTAATTATACATGGTGCCTTCTACCCAACTGAGACAGGTGCACTTTTCTGCGCTACAGAGATGTTCAAGCACAGGCCAAATCATGAAGTCATAAATCAGGTTTTCCCCTCCAACTGATGTCTTGATAAATCTAACTAGGAGAATCAGAATAAGCAATGTGGACAACATTCATCTCAGGATCCATATTCAGGAAAAACTTGCAACAAGGCTTCATCATTGCAGGATGGCTTTGAGAAGAGGACTCATCAGCACTATAAAGAAATATGCCCCTGGTGGGTTTTTTTCATTGACTAAATTATCTTTGTGTGGATATTTTTATATTGCTCCATAATGAAAATTAAAAAGGGACTAGGACAATGTCTTACATTTCCAAAACAATGTATCATGAAGAAAATTAAAGAGGAACTGTGAAAAGTAACTTGTTCCTATAATAAATTCATGCAGAACAACAGCATGCGTCTCTCCATCCAGTATATTTAATTTCTTTGCCAATAGTATGCTAATAGTGTGCTAATAATGTAAACATAGTTTGGCTATTAGTAACACATGGAATCTGGATAAAAATATTTAATGATAAACCTTTGCTTTCAAGGAATCCTATAAATTGTAATACCCAACCTTCTCAAATAATGAATACTGTATATTCTAGTCTCAACATTGTTTTAATCTTTAAAGCACTTACATTAGTATTTCCACAGTGTCATAAATCAAGTAAGACAAAATCGGAATGAGGCAGACAGCAGATACTTCCTCTGATGACTGAACCTGTCATGATAAATACTAATGCTTTTCTAGAAAACACAGCTATAATTAGGGGTAAAAATAAAAGGCAAATCAATTCTGTGCATTTAGCTGGAGACTGAGGAAAAAGGGCTGAGGAGACATAGGCTGAGTTGAATTGCCTTAGAAATTCAACATCTCTCTGCAACTTTTTTGAAAAGCCCATGCAAACTTTCATACACACACACAAAACTTAACAAGACTTAGGTAGAAGCATAAACACCTACAAGTTACTCCTCTTCCTTGTTGTCAGTCAACTAGTCCTCAAAGTGCTATCTGACACTGTCATGGTTTAAGCCAGCTGTAACTCATGCAGTTTGCTCGCTCACACCCCCCTCTTTCCTCCCCTCCCTGCTCCCGGGGGGATGGGGAGGAGAATTGAAAAAATTTAACTCCCACGGGTTGAGATAAGAACAGTTTAGGAACTATGGTATAACACAAACAACTGCTGCTACCACCAATAATAATAATGACAAGGGAAACAACAAGGGAAGAGAATACAAACGCTCACCACCCCATGACCAATATCAAGCCCCACCCAGCAGTGAACCTACTCTTCTGGGAAACTGCCCCAGTTTTTTCATCCTGGGCATGACTTGCTGTGATATGGAATACCTCTTTGGTTGGTTTGGGTCAGGTGTCCTGTCTCTGCTTGCTCCCCTCTTTCCCTCCTCTCCGGCAGAGCATGAGGCTCAGAAAGTCCTTGGTCAGACCAAAACATTACTGAGCAGCAACTAAAAACATCGGTGTTATCAGCGCTGTTCCCAGGCTGAAAGTCAAAAACACAGCACTACACCAGCTATTAAGAAGGAGAAAAATGACTGCTACTGCTGAACCCAGGACAAACACCTAGAACAATACGGCTGCTACAGGACGATTAAAAAGTTAAAACTGTAGTGAAACAATGTAAATAGCACGTATGCTCATTCCACCTGAGTCCAGTCATTTGTATAAGACTTACTAAAAATAACTTCCTATCAAAAAAGTTTAAGGTTTGTTTCTGGCAGATTTCTACTTTTGTGTCCTCCCCACCCTCCACACCACTTTTTTTAAGGCTTGTTCTGTGGTTCTAAAAATCAAAGCACTTTTTGCTTTACCTTGAGAGTCTTATCCAGAAGACCTCGTTGGAGTGAGTAGATTTCAGATAAATAAGGAAATAAGGAAAGTATTCTGCAATGTTTTTTTGAATGACAAAACAACTTTTAAAGGGAAAAAAAAAAAAAAAAGAAAGCATTTGTTTGTTTGTTTGTTTAAAGTTTTGGGGTTTTTTTGTCTCTGTGGAAAGTCTGAATTGTTCCTTTATCAGTCTTTACAGAAAGAGACTTTCATCTTCTTACACATGGTTATCTGTGAGATCTGAGAAGATAACGTACTGGTTTGAATTAGCCTATTCCTCTTCTACTTACATTTAGTTAGTGACAGATAGACTTTTAAGAGCAGACGAGGACATTGTCTATTAGGCAGGACCCATTAGACCCTGCAACACTTGCACAGAATATACTTCAGTTTCATGCAAGTGTGCTACTTGAGAGTATTCTGATTTACATATAACCCAGCGCCGAGTTCAGAGTAGTTCCTGGTCAGGAAGTTGTTTAGCTCTCTACCTCTTCTGGCCTGGGCTAAAGGAAACAAGTGCCATTTTCAAGCCTTTTAAAAATCACTGCCTGCAAGAACTGGAACATGAGTTAGCAGGAGCAGATGCTTCTCCTAAAGTGTCAGTTAAAAACCATCTGCCAATAGATTCTCCAGCAGCACTTCCTTCTACTTCTGACTAGGACTTCTCTTGTCAAAGTGCTTATCAGCTCTGCCAATCTCCCAAATTCCTCTATACAGAAAGACACATGGGGGAGGGAATTAGAAAATTAAAAGCTAGGCAAATTTTAATAATTCTATAAAAGAAACAGAAGTTTCACAGGTATTACCTTAGAAACCCCTGAAGTTTTAGCTTTCAGTAATTGCACATTTTTTGAGCATTCATTCTAGGTTGGATATTTTGGGTTTTTTTTTCTTTTGTTTTCTTACAAAGTGGACAACTTACAGCTTTTAATCTAAAAGACTCAGCTTCAACTTTCAAGATTTGGTCTCTACAAGTCAATAATACTTAGACTTGCCACTGGGAAAGCAAAACCCAACGGAGGACACATGGCCAGGGTCTGAGCAGCCAAAGAGAGATTGATTTGCAATGAAGTTGCAGTATTTGCTCAGGGACGTATGAGCTCCCATTATGAGACGAATGGGAAGAGTGGTACAAAGAAATTAGTCACTCATTCTATATCTTGCTTTAGAAATAACCCAACAACATGCCTGAATGACCTTACTCATTTGCTGCATTAACTCCTTTAAGCAATCAGCTATTGCTGTCCCCTGACCTGCCCTGACTACTCTATTAAGTCCAAGGCAATCTCCTCGTAAGACAGCGTGTAGCTGGTGAACTGTCACCTCCAGCACTACCACATGAATGAGAACTTAACTAGAAAACTCCACTCCTTTTATATCCATATCCAGTCATCATCCATTCATGCTCTGTCAAAATTCCTTTTGCATTTGCAAATTTTTATTGTAAACTCCTGGATTGGTTTAAGACTCTCTAGGGTCTCATTTATACTCCACAGTGCATTGTGGAGCTTTTCTTCGTTGCATTTTTTTAAAGATCCAATCCCTAGAGAGTAAGGTCACAAGACCCACTAACTATTGTGTTTAGTAACACAAAGACAACTCTCTGTTCTTATAAAATTCAGCAAAGCTTTAGTCAGGGAGATTTACATACTGAAATCCTTTGGCAATAGAATTCATCAGCCCCCGGAATTATTAGAAATGAACAAGGGCATGCATTTATCAGGGTGTGCTACATCCTTTTTTGCCCTGACAGACTTGCTGTATAACAGTATAATTCTTGCTGTTAGAAAGTGTACAGAGTGCATCAGTTGTAGATCGTTTAAACTGGAGCTGAACAACAGGCTAGAAAGGAGAGAGAATTCATTTATGCCATGGAAAGCTGAAAGTGCCCTTTGCTGTTCTGTAAGTCCTGCTGCTTGATACATTCAGCAGTATTCGTATTGGTGAAGATATGAATATTTTGTACCATTTTACGAGTAAAAACAGGCACTGAATCACAAAATCTTTCAAATATCAAATTACATGTTGCTAAAAATTACCCTTTTTAGAAAATATTTTGGTGTAAATTCATCTGAACTGTTGGTCATGAAAAGGCAATTGCAGGATTTCTAAATGAGTACTTCTAAGATTTTAGCACTGAACATAGTTTAATACTGACACAAGGAAAAGTTTTACAACTGATCTTTAAGAACTGACCAATGACTTTACTGTCGTGATTAAGATTAGCATCATTGTCAAGAACATAATTTTATATTCTATTTCACACAACTGTTTTTAGCCTATTGTGTTAATTTCTTGGAAAACATTTTTAGTGATGCAAATCCTAATAGGATTATGAATGTTACAGATAATAGATATGGATTAGGAATTGCTCTCTCATCTCCATTTTCTCAAAAGTGGCTGTTAAAATGATGCCTGCTATCATGCGATTTCCCATAAATTTAGGAGGTTAATTCCCCTCTTATTTACTCAAGATTTATACTAACAAAATACTGCATCAGTAACTGCAGAGACTCAAGTCCTGACCAGCTCAAACCAAAATGGAAATATACCACAGAAAACAAATTCTAAGTGGGGCTTCTGGTTCCAGAATCTTTACCAAGCACAATGGCCAACCCAGAAATCAGGATCCCCACTCCAAAAGGCTCTGTACACACACAGCCTAAGAAACTGTTTCCATCTTGATATCAATTACTTTGTTATCTAAGTGATAGATGCTCTGGAAATGTTAGTATTGTCATTATAGAGATATGAAACAGGAGTGTGAGAAGATCGATGTCCTAATTTAATGCAGGAAATCAGCAACTGCCAAGACCTCCAGGGTACCTTTCAACCAATATCTATGCCAGAGGCAGCTATAGGGGGGAGTAAGTGTAAGAAAGGGACAGTTCTTCCTACATACTTTGACCAGCAGAGAACTATATTTTCACTTCTTCTCGACAGCCTCCATTTTTCCCCCTTGGGATTTGGGGCTCCAACAAAGATAGGGAGATGGAATACTTCAGTATCAAGCAATATTCCAAATTATGTCTTTTCTGCACTTTCTCAGAGGGCTCACCTAAAGAGACAACACATGCTTAAATAAAACCACATGTTGGGTTTTTTTTATGCCTCATTTTGTAAAATTCAGCAACATGGCATGCAGGAATTAGTTAAAAATGACTTGTGGTTTGATCATTTTTTGTGAGCTCCACTATGTTTTGATGCTTTGATTTTCAGAGACCATATGTAGCAATAGAGAATAAAATAAATTCTCTGTGTTTAACCCTTTCCCTTACATACCAACATACATCTTTTATCTATAGACTCCCCCACTAATGGCAAACTATCAAAGGTATTTACATACAGAAAATATGCCAGCCTGTGGACACATCATCAAGTTGTTCTGATACTAAAAGCAGTGACTGATGATTTGCCTCAAGAGTATGATCTTTGTGCAACACTAGTAAAGCTTTCCTGAGACTGCCAAACTGTAATGTTATCTGAAGATGAAGCTGCAAAGAAGACCGTTAGAAAAAGTAGAAGCAATTTTGCTGTTTAAGGCAGTCAAGACCATCCTGGGTCAGGTGGTCCATGATATATTACCAAAAAAGAACAACAGAAGTAGAGCACTGGCTCAGCTTTTAAGATATGATAAAGATATGTAGGAAATGACAAATCTTGGACAGACTGACAATAATGAACTTGTGATTATCCAGATGTTCAGACTGTTAGCTCAGTTTTCCCAGTACTGGGAATGATAGCTGCAATATTCGGCTGGCAATCACATCTCCATTCTTGGTGTTTTGATGGTGCTCAGGGGAAGTGGCAGCACATAATAATACAAACTGGAAGGTCCAGCATAGCCAATGCTTAAAATAGAGATTTTATGGCAGAGGGTCAATACAAAGCTACATCTTATGCATTGAACACTACCTTTTTTCATGAACCTTTTTTGTTTCAGGAAAATAGCCTCATTGATGTCTATGTGCCAACATTAATGATGCTCCCATGACAGCAAAGAGGCGGTGAGCAATAAATAGTGAAAGAACAAAGGAAGACATAAACAGAGATTAAAACCAACTGGTTTAGCTTAGCTTAGCTGGGAAAGCTGGGCTCCAAGAATTCCTTGATGAAGTGAATACTTAATAGAGCAAAATTTTGTATTGCAGAATATATAAATGACAAGATATTTGTAGAGCTCAATATGTAGCTGATTATTATACAGAGACTAGTTCTGACAAGCGTGTTTTGGAGGTGCCAGAATACTAAGCGTAGGAGCAATGCTTTTCCTTATCACTACAAATGAAGTATTATTTGTGTGCATCTCAAACAAGTTAAATATAAAGGTTAGAAACAACAAATTTCTTTTTTCTCTTGACTGGACAAAGCAATCTGTTTCAAAATGAAAAATTAAGACTCAGGTATCCTTTGTCTACAGCAGTGTGTGAATGCAGTGAAAAAAGGAGAGATCCATGACCTCAAACAGAAAAAAGATAAACTCAAACTATTTCCTCATACTCTTCTTGTGGAATCTGTCTTTAATCCAATGAGGTCTGAGTTTTAAAATTTGCAGATGCCAGGAAAAAAACAGGAAAGTTCTTTGTAGTGAGCCTAATAAGATATGGTTGTTTTTCCAACTTACTTGCTACTAGAATAAGTCCACATATCCCAATAGCTAAACGTCTGATTTAAAAGGTACTGATATGAGGTATACATTTCTTTAGTCCATAGGGATCAAGTTAGTATTAATTATTCTAGGCACTTGCAACAGAAACTTTTGAACATTTACTTGTATAAAGGGTGAGGGGGAAGGGAATATATCTCAAACAACCCTGGTTACAGCCAGCTATGTGTAATAAAGTCTTTAATTAAGTAGTGCAAGTGATCTCTATGAGCTCTTTTGGGATGGGAAGGTAGGGAGAGTGGGATTACAACCCAGAGCACTAAATCAACACACACCATTATAGGCACATATGGTGCAAGTGGAATTCAGAAGTTTTAGACATCTGAGGCCATATCACCCCCACTCCTATAAAAGTTATCCCTTTAAAGGATAGGAGTAAAGGTCATAGTAGCTTATGCCAAATATAAAAATGAGAACTAGAGACAGGAAACAGTGCTCAGATGTTACAGAGCTTTAAACCTGTTTTATGTCTGCTTTGGGCCTTCCATTTGTCCAGGTATTGCACACAGGACCTGCTCTGACCACGTCAGATATATTATAGGCTCATTTTTTATTAGCCATCAAAACAACATTGCAGCAACTGATAAAAAGCTGTGTGCCTTGGCTATATGGTATATTGCAACAGATCATATTTGTAAAAATTAATTAGTGGACATAAATAATATATTTATTCCTGCCCTACTCCCATTCTGTTGGGGTATTTACAAATAATTAGAATTCTTGTCATCCACATGTAGCAACAAAATATAAGCCCCCTCATTTCTCCAAGGCAGAATAAAGTGAGACTAACAGAATCAAGAAACAGGACACAATTTCCAGCTGTGCATTTCCAGCTGGAATCACAGAAAGGTCTATTTGGCTATATGCAGTGAACAGTGGCAACTAAGCCAGAATGAAAAAACCAGAACATTTACTATCTCAAAGTTAACTTGGAGCCTAAATATAAACATGCCAAAAAAACCACAAACACACTAACCAACAAAACCAAAACCAAACCAAACCCCACCAAACAACAGCAACAAAAATAAACAAACAGAATACAAAAAAAACCCAAAACAAACTAATAAACAAGACACTTTGCATATTCAGCATGTTTCTGGACATGTTCTACTATTAAAACATTTGTTGCAAGTATTTTGTTGGCAAAGAAAAATGTATGGAAAATATTGCAAAGATTATATATAGATAAAAAAGATGGAGGCTGAAGAATTAGAAAAGATATTGCAAACGATATAGAATCAAAATGTTATGACTTTTCTCCCTTGGTCATGACATATATGCAAGGATATAGTAGGATTTTTCAGTTTCATTGCGTACTCTAGCTTTCAGTGGTTTGTCAGCTATGTGAAAATTCATGTGGGTGAAAGGGTATTTACTCTATTTACTGTGAGGTCTGAACCCAGGGGAAAAAGTCTGCCTTTACAGTTAAACAAATAGCGTATGAGAACAAAAATACCAGGCCTTGTTCAGCTAAAGTTCTTTGAATATATTCCGCCCTTCAGCAGTAATTAGAGAGTCCAAGAGATATCCACGTTGCATGAGCAAAGCCCAGACAAACACATATAACACTGCTTTCAGATGGCATCAGAACACCATTGATTTCATCAGGTGAGAAGCTGCTTCTTACTGAGAGGGTGTTTTTGCCCAACAGAATATACTATGTGCATTCCTTAACTTACAAACGGCAGCCCGGGAGATCAACTGGCTCTTAAGGAGGCAAACAAAACCTTTTCTCAAAATCGTTTACTTCAAACAGGTAAAACTTTCCACAACCTGTCCTAAGTGCAATAGAGGTAAGAAGTGAAATGGTATTGATTTCCAGCTTGTAGAAGCAAGCTGTTGACTTTCAAAGACACCTGCCTCACTGAAACACACGACAAAATAATATAATGTGAGTATGTTTTATTCCTGATTATGTTCTGCTAGAAACAGTTTCTTCCTATAGAGGTTAAACTTCTCACACTTTCTACACCGTATTTGGCCTATGAATAACAAATTCCTTAGCTTTCAAAACAAGTGGTGTTATAATCACTCTTATACACCTGGGAAAATGGAGGAAATTATTAGAATACAATCATTACATCCGGTGTAGAGGCTACGATACATTTGCTGCAAGATGACAGGTTACTTCTTATGGATTTTGCCTACTAATAACCATTGCTTACTTAGTATCTGCAGGTATCATAACCACAGCAAACAATATTTCTTCTAGTCCCCAGCACTGTAACATTGCAATTATCCATTTTATAAGCAACAAATACAGCAAGGACATGGATGAAAATAAATTTTCAAATCAGTACCAAACATGAAAACATTTATTCTTTTGATAAAGAAAAGTAGCCAACAAGAAGGAATGCTACTACTCCTGTGCTCACCATAATACTGCTATATAGCCGTTTCATGAATATCTGGTCTGGTAGCCTAGGGTATCTTGTTTCCAGTACTGCTACTAACCAGTTGTCATCACAGTCATTTGTTTCCAGTGTTTCTCTGTTTTGCCAGAGTGGTAGCTTCACAGGTGAAAAGGATCCCTACATTATTAATCTACCTTTACTTGGCACTGGTGGGGCTGCACTTCCAATCCTGTGCTCAGTTCTAGGCCTCTCACAACAAGAAAGACATTGAGGTGCTGGAGCATGTCCAGAGAAGGGCAATGGAGCTGGTGAAAGGCCTGGAGCACAAGTGTGATAAAGAATGGCTGAGGGAACTGGAGTTTAGTCTGGAGGCTCAGGCGGCCTTATTGCTCTCTGTAACTACCTGACAGGAGGTTATAGTGAGGAGGGGGGTCGGTCTCTTCTCCCAGATAACAAGTGATAGAACAAGAGGAAATGACCTCAAGCTGGATCAGGGGAGGTTTAGACTGGATATTAGGGAAAATTTTCTTCACCAAAAGGGTGCTCAGGCATTGGAACAGGCTGCCCAGGGAAGCGCTGGAATCACCGTCCCTGGGAATGTTCAAAATCCACGTAGATATGGCCCTTGGGGATGTGGTTTACTCATGAACTTGGAGGTCCTGAAGTCAAGGTTGGACTAGATCTTAAAGGTCTTTTTTAACTTAGTTGATTCTATGATTATTAAAAGCCTTCTCAAAGGAGGTATGGGAGATGAGGGAGCAAAATGGGGATGGAATAAATCTCAAGGGGTCTCCAGCTAGATGGTAAGACATGGGCAGTAGTTCTTGCAGAGGCAGTCTAACCAAGAAGAGAAACCACATGGGAAAGAGACAATAACAGCATATGCACAAGAGGTAAACCACAGGGTGAAGCAGGCACAGATATAAATCATTCCATGTTTTGAAGTGTATCCGCTTCTTTATGTTTTGGTTCTAAATAAGTCTTGCTTTAAGAAGGTAATTTAGTAGTTAGTTATCATGAATATTGTTTCCAGGGGAATTAAAAAACTAGAGACGACAGAGCTGACTTCAGGCTGTTAAGGCAGCCGTGATAAATCACGGGGGACCACAATCTGCGTGTGATGGGAACAGAGCGTGAGTCAGCTAAGAGGTGATGGATGCCTGAGGTTATTTAGTCTGGAGGATGCCAGGGTGAGCTGGAAGTGCAGCTATCCCTGTGACTGCGACAAAACCTGTGGTTGATAAAGTTCGTATTTTAACTCAAATAATGTTGAAAAGTCAATGGATTTTGTACTTCCCGCTGCCATTTTTCTGTCCTCTTGTTTAAAAATGAAATTGCCAAATGTAAACATATTCAGCAGGCGAGTAGCGAAATGTCAGCACAAACAGGACATCTAATAACTTAATTTAAAGTTCAATCAGTACACAGTAATAAAGCACCCTTTAAAGTTACCTGAAACAGTTATCTTTTGATGTTGTGAATGCTCCATCCCTGGCGGTGTTCAAGGCCAGGATGGACAGAGCCCTGGATAACACGGTGTAGTGTGAGGTGTCCCTGCCCATGACAGGGGGCTTGAACTGGGTGATCTTAAGGTCCTTTCTAACCCTAACTATTCTATGATTCTATAAATACAAAGAACACCTGGAATACAGGTAAATTTTACCACTCATATAAATTTCTGTATCTAATGCAAGCTACTGTAGTTCTCATGACTTCTGTTTTGGCAACATATTACTTTCCAAAGTCAAGAACATGAAAGTGAGTTTCAGAAGTTCTAGCTGTCGATGTTGTTTAGATACGTCAAAATCTAATTATTGTCTGATGCTTACTGCAACTGAGAAAGCAAGTCAGCTCTTCAAAGGCTCGAGTAAACATCACATAAACATCACATAATAAAACAAGAAGGATAAAATGAAAGGAAATCGTGATTAACAGGCAGTTTGAAGTCTCTGTAAACAGCAAAACATCTACCCCACAACAAAACAAAACCCCAATTGGATTTATTTCTTAGTAATAGAGAGGTCTATCAGAAATCCTTGCTTCAACAGCTCACAGAAACTTGCAGAAACACAAATAAATTCACAGCGCTTGTTCTGGTTTAGCTATAGTTTAAGGTACTGCCCTTTTAGCGTTTATTTCTTGAATGTCTTGAAGTCCTTGCTTTTAACTCCCCTTATACAGAATGAAGTGAAGGTGGTAGCAGAGAGCACAGATAACAACCGGTATTTCTTATGACACCTTGAATAACTGAGCTGTCAGGATTCACAGAATCGAGCTGTTATTGCTCATCATCGGTAGCACTTCACACAGGGCATGCACTGATTCACACTCGCATGGCCACGCAGAGACAGGCAGCCAGAGCACCAGCAGAGTGGACAGCCCCAGCAGGAGCATTGACAAGATCTGGGACAAAGCAACTTCAACTCTCTTTTCTCCACTATATGCTTTCCTATACCTTGTCCTCTGTTCCCAACTCTACTGGGGTGCAAGCAGGATGTGAGGGAGGGCGACATTTTAAAATGTTGCACAAACTTGAAGTATACACAAACTTTGAGCACACACATTTGAACTTTTCCCAAGACATCCCAAAATTCATGCTGTTTGTTTCATTTCCCTTGCAAAAGTGAGCAAGCAAAGCAAGGGGTGGGGGACACACACGACCAAACCAGAACAAAATTACTGCTTATTTCAGACAGCGAGAACAATTCCAGCCTTCTCCAATGTCCGAGTCGCTGCTTACCCTAGGTTCAGCAGGGTAAGAGCATAATCTTATTCAAACCTCCATATAGCTGGTTGGAGATTTGTGGTTTTTTTTAAAGAGAGGATAATGCAGGGAGATAAGTTACATGTGTCCGATGCCATAGAGCAAGTTGCTACTGATTAGTGATCTCCTGTAATGGTAATGCAGCATAGTCTTTGGGGGATTGCAATTGATCTCTTCTGAAGATATACAGTGTGCCCCTTCATTGACCCAGCCTCTGAGACTGCAGAGTGCACTAAACAGTACAGGATGGGAGAACAACTTTGAAGGCACTTTAAAAGCAATGTTAAGATTTTAGGTTGTATTAAAACAATTTTCAGTTAGCACTGTTTTGTTTGCTTGCTTGCAGAGGTGTTGCATTGTTGTATCAATGCTACTTTGGTTAATAGTTAGAGATAAGGACAATTTTAAATCCTAAGTATTTGGGTCATTTACACCCTTATAATTAGCAACCACAAGTTTTGACACTGACTGCTTGTTCAGTTGCATTCAGTTATACAAATCTTTTCCATTATATCAGAGAAATCCGTAAAATCAGAGATGTGCTATTCCACACAGAAGTTTGTCACTTTAAAGTTTCAGTGACAGGGATTCTGTTATCTTCCTAGGATGTAACTTCCATTACTTGCTTAAGCTAAAAGATTTCTGCACCAGAAATGGTGAACACACTTGTTATGGTTGCTTTGGGATTAAGACAACACAGGAAGCCACTTATAGTTACAGATGACTTCTGCGTTAAAGCTGAGCTCGGCTGCAGAGGGAAGAGGCACATCTTTGGTGTCACAGTAAACATATGCCAAGAACTCCTTTATTTTTTGTCTTGAGCCCCTCGCAGTCTCTTAGCACAAACCAAAGGATACTAAGTGATTACAAACAAACCAGAAAAGATCATGCTAACTTCCTACTCCAAGCCAGCCTTTGCTAAAAACAGTGGGAAAGAATAATCTTTAACTTTCACCTCTAATTTTCTCATAAATAAGTGATTATCAGTTGCTAATTTAGGGTCCCATAGAGTCTCCATGATTTCTGAGTTCGTCCAAAGTAGCTACTGTCTTACCGCCAATAAAGTACTACTGCTTTAAGCTGCATCATCACAACCTCTGCACAGCAGTGAAAGACCAACAAAATATCCAGATGATTGAAAACACTGGGATAGTTTTCGTGTGAGGTGTCCCTGCCCATGGCAGGGGGGTTGGAACTCGATCTTAAGGTCCTTTCCAACCTCTAACTAGCTCTATGATTCTGAGATAGTATGACATGGAATTTAATAGTATAGGTTAAAAAGACAAAACCTACTAGCTGCTTATAATTTTCTCTATTACATGCTGATACTCTTTGCTACCATTTAAAATGCTACCTGAAAGCCTAGATTTCCACAGTCATGCCCCGATTCAGAAAACCTTTATTTATGAATTAAATACCATCCCTATTTTACACAACAATTAAATGTTTTCCTGATTGAGGATAGAATCCCGAAACACTCAGAATAGGAAGGTTTTAAGAAAAAAAAACAACACAATTCCAAGTGGCTGCAGAGATTTCAGGGCATTGACTACCCATTGTGCTTATTCCCAATTTAAATTCCTTCAACCAACCGATCCTAGGCTCCGTACTCTCACTGTACTTAGCTAGCTCAAGCACACAGAAATTTACTAACAATAGGTTTTGCTTAATCTTTTGTGCACATCATAACTGTACTTCCCAAGAAAGCATATTTTTCAAGCTGATTTCAACACAGAGGAATTATAGCATCATAGAATAATTAAGGTTGGAAAAGACATATTGCATATGGTTTTTTGTCGTAACTCCAAATGTCCTCTCATCCATAGGTACCACTAATTAAACATCTTTATGTGTACTGTTACTAGTGAAAGTAGTAAAAATGAGTGCAAATCTACACACAGGAATGTAGTTTGCCAACTCACACTTGAGCACAATTCCAGCACTGAAGAACTGCGTTGACAACTGCTGTGCAGCCAACCCACCTGTCAAGACACTGGAGAGAAGTCACTTAAAATAAAGAATGGCTGGCATAAATCAAATATTGATGAAAGGAGGTCTTAATCAGCCGCCTCCAGCTCCACAAGGCACAGCAGTAGTTGATTTCAGACTTATTTACTGAGTTCCTTCTACTTTTTCTCCCTTCATTAATTTGCTGGGCAAAGCTAAACGCATAGATACTTTGTCTGAAGAGCAGATGTTATTGTAAGTACTGCTGATTCTAATAGTCTTCCCCTTTCTGTGTTATAAGAGTAACTTCCTTCACAAACCTTTGAAAAAGACACAAAAAAAATTCTTATGCACAAATTATGTTATTTAAATGTTATGCAAAATGAACAGAGCATAGTCATAGCATTATCTTTGTATTAATCAACACCAGGATGTATTTACTTGGTGTTTTACCAGCTGCATGTTTTAGACCAGCTGATTGGTCTTGACCTGTTTGGCTTTTCTTGATCTTGGGAGATTACACCATGGGTGCGGATACAAGGACTTCACAAGGAAAAGCTCTCTTTAATCAGGAGGTTAATGTTTGTCTGCTTGGTCAGCTTTGCTTGGGGGAGCTGGGGGAGAAATTTCGGAAGAAACTAGATATATGAACACATAATGGCACCTCTTTTCACTCAATTTTAGGGGTCTGGCTACTAGCCAGACAAACTACTTTGTCATTGTCCACTAGTTCAGGACAGAATTGTTTGTTAGGTTTTGTTAGGTTTCTTTACTCTGTCCTATATTAAGAAGTGTTCAAAGTCCAAAAGGAAAGAGGGAATGGAATGAAAACAGTCATGTGGGGGGCTGTGAAAAATAACATCACTCTGAAGCTGGGATAATAAACAGTGACCCATGATAATCATTACTGAGTAGCTACAAAAGCATTGGGGGGAAAAAAAAGAAACATCATTCGGCTGCAATAGTCTTTAAGTAGCTGCTCCTACAGAGCTGAACATCCGGTTCAGGTGGTTGGGAAACCAGCAGTGCTCATAGGGACCCAGACAGTGCATGGGGTTTTGCAATTAAAAAGTTTGATGGCCTCTCAGCACTGATGGCAGGAATACATCTGAAAGTATAGAGCATCTGTTTGATTCTCTTTTCTAAAGGTGACCGTAGCCTTAGCACAGAGATCATTTAACCATTGCCCCCATGTACTTCCTGACTGATACAGGATGCTGTCTCCCAAAGCAATAAAGGAAATGATAGCCTCCCATATATATTCAAATAATAATAAGTACATAATAATAACCAGAGCCATATGAAATATATACTTCATGAACCAAAATTAAACTGGAGAAATGGCTAAGCATGAAAGGTCAGTGCTCATAAACTGAACATAATCTCCTGCGCTTAACGCCTCCCTCCCCACAAGCAAATTAAATTTTAATGATTTTTGGAATCTCTGACTGCTAAATACCATTTCCAAGCTTCCATATGAATGACAGCGTAACCCTAAGGCCAGCGAGAGTGGCCTAGCCCACGTGCTTTTGCACACATGGTGTTGGATTATTCCCTAATGTGCACAACATACGGCACAAAAGTCTTAACTGGACTGAAGGCTTCGATCAGAGCTCAGGAGATCCAAATCATGTCAAATGTTTTGCACAAGTCCAGGTAGATGTCAGGAAATGCAGTAGCAGCATGAAATTAGTGTGGAGCCTAACAAGGCAAGGTTCAGGGGGCTGGTCTAGTGAGGTTAGGGTAAAAAATTGGAACTTGGCCTGAAATACAATACAGTCTGGGTCACTGTATGACTTCAAGCCAGCTTCTTGCCTTATAGTCCCTAAGTCAAACCACAGACGACTCCTTACACTTAACAACTATTTCATCTGTGTTCATCCTAACCGCTAAATAAATGACAGTCAAAATTTGCAGCAGATTTTAGAAGGATTGTTTACTGCTTATTCAGTTATTTGAACTAGTTATTCCATTCATGTCTCTGTTTAAAGATAGTTTTCAAATAAAATGGACACAAAAAATACAAACTAATAAGAGCTTGCATTCCTGATTTCAAATTGTCTATTTTCAGACCAAACACACCTTAAACTGGATGAATTAAAGCTTTCTTAAGGATATTCTGTACTGATTCAGGATGTATTAAATGAATTTACGTGAGAAAAGAGTGGAGTTTTTTTAATGCATGCCAAGCATAGAATAGAAGACAAAACTTCTAAGTACAATCAGACTGCAACATTCACCATAAAATATTATTTTTACTCTCTACCTGCAAATCACCATTCATTAAAAAAAAAATACAAATAAAAAGAGATGCAGTGGTGAATCTTTCTTGTTTTACATAAGAAATTTAAATTAGGTCTCAGAGAGTCAGCAGAAGAGTCTGGGCTGTCTGAACTGAAGCTTATTCCAGCTCTTCCTGTTCTGATTGTTAGACACACTGGGAATTAGATTGTAGTTTTTGTAACTGCTGTTGTTTAGAAGTATGGGAAATGTGACTGGCAGAAATAGGGGAGGGAGTGGAGATGCAGAAATATAAAAAGCAAGCTTTTTCTCATGTGAGACTATGGTGACGACAACCGCAGAACAAGCCTCTTTTCAGAAATCAGATCATCTTGAGGTCATTATCACACTTGCAAAAACCCTGAGCATCACTGACTTTTCACAGCTTTTGTGCTTCCCCATCTGTCATTGCTTCCTTGTCTTCCTCGTACGCCAGTGGAATGAACACGATAGAAGCTAGCAGGGTAATTAACGGGGCCACTATTGCAGGAGGTGCCCCCTTTTGTGGAGTGCAATTCTAATATATTCTTTAGGGACCCTCTAAAGTACAGTCAGGAGCATTCCTAAGCTTCCAGAAATTGCGGTTCACTACTTCAGCCTGAGCTGTACACTTAGTGGGTTAGAGAAGTATTTAGAGAAAAGTGTAGGGAGACTCATGCCATGAAATATATTTTGTTGAAGGACTGATTATCATTTAACTTTCACAGCCTAAATGCAGACCGATGGCACATTCTAACAAACTCACAAATAAATAAGGAGTTCCATAATAAACTCTGGAAGCTACATTCTGGAAACTGCTGTTCCTGCTGTTTTCAGCCGCTTAAGGAAGCACTGAAAGCGCTTTGCACCTGCTCCTATCTGTTATTTCCTCTCGGAAAATTTTCCCTGCACAAATCTTAGCAGAGCCCAACACATGCACATGCATGAAAAACACTTCTCAAGAAGTGGAACTTATCAGAGCTGAAGAAGCAGCAGCTATTCCCCTTTCTCACCTCTTCTTCTGTTGACACGGAAAGGAGCCTGGATCCATTTCAGCAGCCTACCTTACAGTTCTGCACTCTCAGCAGAACCCACAGGCATCCTGAATCAGTTTACATCCCTGCTCGGCCACAACCATTTATTTATAGTTATTACATCCTCTGCTACTGTTACAGTTGTAACAGTAATTATAGTTGTAACATCCTCCTCAGATGCAGATTAACATTTTTGCTCTTCGCTCATCACACCTTCCACAGAAATGACGATAATGTGCAGTTTGCTACTTAAAGTTCTAAATATTTTTGTTTTCTGCTTGCAACAGTCCAAGCTGCCGGCACCAAACAAACACATCCCATCACGTCAGCAAGCATTCCGCAAGATGTAACAAGGTGTTCTAAAAACACCATATAGAGCAGAAATTATCCAAGTTTCCGAGGTTTTTAACTTGCTATCGATGCACATGACTCATATTCAATGAGATCCTTAGATCTTGAGAAACAAAGCCAGCATTAATCTCTTTATCTTTCAATCCTGGCAATTTCAGCTTTTGTTACTGCTCTGAGATGGATCTACAGGCTGTGACATGCTTTCTCTTTTGGTCTGCATAATTCTTTGTTGCTTTTATCTATGCAAAGATACATTTATAACTATGTGGATTTGAACTAGGAGTTCTGCCACATGGTACTGAAGTTGTTTTCCATTCTATCAGTGTATTACACGCCTCAGAATCACACAGCCAAAGGCAGGCACTGAATAAGTATTTTATCCTGGAGGCAAGATGCTGGTTTTCTTAAGGAGAAAAACTGAGGTGGAATGGTCAGTCCTACATCCCTCACTTACTTGTGGTTTGAGGGAAAAAAATAACTTATACTGAGATACAGTGAGGTTGATGCTTCTGAGGGATATTCATATTTGATTCAGAACTTCATTATAATTTGCATTTAAAAATCAAGGAGTGACACTTGCTGATATTGAAGCACATTTTACATTACGTAAAGTTACTAATAACTGACTGGAAATAAAGAGGCGTGAAGAGCCCTTCCACAGTTATATCTTTGGAAGACCAAATCTTCATCACTGCTGTGAAAGTATGACTGACCTTGCAACTTCCCTAGTGAACAAGCAGTAGCCTGCTCCAGATTAGAGGGAGAAGCAAGAAAAAAAACCAGCCAGGTCTATACTAGGGTGACACAGATAATAGAAGATAGGAGAGACTGTAAAACCAAACCATGGTAGTCCTTTGCAAAATAAGCATTGATCAAGATATTGGAGAACAAAAAACCCACAGGAGCTATTTCTACTTCAGTTTATAGAATGGACATGCTATATTCTACAGTTCACAAGGAATTACAGGTTCTGTATAGAATACACAAAATCATGCAAAAAAGTAGTTAGCTGAGATCTCAAAAGCCGTCTATTTATGAGTGCAGTTTTACATTTCTAATTCATTCAATTAACATTCTGATTTTGTTATAAGCTATGTGATATCCTTTTTATATGTCTATTGTATTGAGGCAGCATGGCTGTGTTTCTGTCATCCATTAAGCAGTACTCACCATGCTTGGTTAGGGGAGCCACTACATAGAAGAAACTAGTCACAGGCCTATTCATTTCACCAGAATTCTACAGAACTGAGATGAGGTCCTTTTCTCTTTATTTGGCACGTACCTGAAGGATAGGTCTTATCTTCAGACAGATAAATTTCAGGTCCATATTGCTTCAATGAAGATAGACACTAACTTCAGTATTCTTCATTGCTATAGAATCATAGAATAATTTGGGTTAAAAAGCACCTTAAGATCATTCAGTTCCAACCCCCCTGCCATGGGCAGGGACACCTCCCACAAAAGCACGCCACCCAAGGCCCTGTCCAATGCCACCTTGAACACCACCAGTGGTGGAGCATTCACTACTTCCTTGGGCAACCCATTCCAGTGCCTCACCAACCTCACAGTAAAGAACTTCCTCCTTATATCCAATTTAATCTTCCCCTGTTTAACTTTGAACCCATTACCCCTTGTCCTATCACTACAGTTCCCTAATGAATAGTCCCTCCCCAGCATTCTTATAGGCCCCCTTCAGATACTGGAATACCAGACACTATCAGAAGAAATATTTCTCTAGGTTGACTATATTGAGAGTCTGAGCTTCTGAAGTAGTCATAGACAACCAAAACATAGGGCGCTCTAACATCACACACTGTTAGAAGATTTTTCAAATAAATAAAATTTCTGAGATCATCTCTCAGGACGGTTTACATGTACCAAATTAAATACTAAATCCAGAGTGGGATCTATGACATATCTGCTTTCACAGTCATCTAGCAGCAATGCAACTAAAGCAAAAGCAAACCTTCAGGATTTGAGGCCTACAGAATTAGAAAATACTAGACTTAATTTTCCTTTCATTTTGCAACTCTATCCAAGTCTTATAAATGTGTATTGTAGGACATTTTGATGTTGGCCACATAAAAAGCTGATGCTGAAACTCATTGGTACTTAAGCAAATTATACTGATTGCATCTACTTTGACATAATCCACAGTTATTTCATTTATTTCCCGGTCATTCCTCTCCAGTTTCCTACAATACGTATCACTATTTGACAATCTTTGGTTTGGGTGTTTGGGTGTTGGTTGTTGGAGGGTTGGTTTTTTTTTTGAACGGTTGAGAAGGTATAAGCAGGGGGGTTGTCTCCAAATGGGTTTGGCTTATAGTAAGGTTAGGTATAAAACAGTAGTACTGGGAGCATGAACGGGGTATAAAACAGTAACGTACCCAGAGGTATCTACCTGAGTAGGATTGGCAGAGGGGAGGGTAGGAATGTCATACAGTTTAATGTAAGCTTTAATAATGTTCCAGTTGAGGTTAAAGTAGAAAGATTCTATGTTTGTATGGAGAATCACACTGACAGTGTTTTGCAATCAGACACAGAGCAGAAAGTGCAAACAAGCCCTGTTCCCACCTTGCCTCTGACACAGTCCCCTGATGCTGCCCTATTTCTGTGTTCCCCCTATTAAATTATACTTGTCTAAGCTACTTCTATTACAGATCTCTATAGCTGTTTCCATCTTTCAGGGGGTAAGATTACCTATCCTGTGGCCTTTATCTCTTGCACAGATGTCTGAACCCATATACACCCGTCTTATATCTATTAGGTCCTTCCTGTGAAGGCCTAATCTACCTGCCATTGGCAATCTGCAGAACAACTGTGAAAGGCAGGAGCTATCCTGCTAAATGTAGCTTACCCTAGCTGTATGTGGCCAGCAGTGATGTTTAATTTTTGGCTAGTTGAACAAGTCAGTTACTTTATTTTTACTTACATGAAAATTCACATTTTATAGATCTTTTATATTTTTATAGGCAGCACACATCTGGTCTACCATGAGCTGGCACATATCCAGCTGAAATAAAAGTGGGTGTTACACACAGCCCTGATATCTGCCCTGTACCTTTAAAAACTGACCACATATACCATTAAAGAAATACCGTAAATGTCAGTCAAGGCCTAATTAGTATCTATAAAGGTACTTCCTGGCAATAATTGATTTCTTAATCCAGATCCCAATCTGCTCTACTGATATTCTTTAATGACTTTCTGAAGTCAGTGATAACAAATTGGATAAGAAAAGATGTTTTCATCAATCTGGAGGATTCACAGGAGACACAAAGACTGAGTTAACATGATGCTGTTGCCAAGAGTGACTGAGCAAACAGTGTTTGCAATTACAATTCACTTCCCTAACTTGGTTTCCAGCAAAGCAGCAGCACTTTAACTTCAATTATGGTTGCCCCAGAGTAAAGGGGAGGGGAAAAATTGCTCTCCATTACCTATTTGCTCTTTCGTCTTTCACACTCCTCAGCAAACTTGATCATGTAATTAAACTCTAAAGGCTATTTGCTGACAACCTGTGGTCAAAACCTAATGGAAGATGATAATGATGCTCCAGTCAGGTTCCCTCCTTCCTAGGATGCCACTTTCTGCCAAAGGGCTTCCTTTGCACAAATTACTGTATGCTATATTCAGATCACTTGGAAGTAGAGTGTGATGTGTGGGTACCCAGCAAAGTTTAAAACCCTGCCATTACAACTGCTTAACAAGGAGTCACAATAATAGCACATTTCCCCTATACCTTCCATTCAGACAGAGAAAAACATACATTCAGACATTATGTTGGCTGGCAAACACTGCTGTCTCTTTCCAATCCTCTGCCCAAAACTCTAATTTAGCCTTAAGTGTAATAGACCATTGTGGCTTCTAATTTCAGTAAAAGCAGTATATAGTATGGGGAGGAATACCTAGTCTCTATAAGGAAAAGGAAATATCAGAACATTTTCAGAGAATCATGGAAAAAAATTAACTATAAAGATTTGGAAATCTTTATGTGATACAAAAGAAGGAAGTACTCCCAAGATTGTTTCATATTGCTTTCTGTCTTATATCTGCACACTGTAACACACAGATGCACAGAGTGTTTTTTCTTCTACCACTGAAAAATCAAATAAATAAGTAAATACTTTTGGTGGACTTTGTACAGTGAGGAAAACTTGCTAAATCTAAATTCTGTGAGCAAATTAGAACAAGTAAGACAGTCCTACCTTTTCAACAACCTCCTAGCCCTACTTCTCTCTTTGTCTTCCAGTTACTAACCTGTCTGGGAAATGACAACAATCTGGATCTATAATAACAGGAGAAACAAGCAAAAAATGGAACAAGACCCAGGATAAATCATAGAAACCCTGGTCCCATGACTGCTGTGGGCAGCTACGGATCTAACCTGTTTCCCAGTCAAAAAGGGTCATCCACCAGCCACCCCCCTTGCCCATTCAAGTGCCAGCACTTACAGTGCATGAAGACGCAAGTAGGAGAGGGGAAAGCTCCCAGTTGACATAGATCTGCCTGCTGCTCCTTGGAAGAGGCCCAACCCTGTGGAGAGAAAAAAAGGGACTTCTTCACTTCCCCTCCCTTTATAGGTAACACCTGACAAAATTCATAGCAGGTGCATGGTGATGGGCCCACCTGCAACCCAAGTGGGAAAGCCTTTTGAGGACTTATCTATAGCAGGGAGCACGTAGAAAACCAAATGTCAGAGGTGACAAAAAAAGTAAAACAAAACAAAACAAAATAAAGTCTTTGGTAGAGACACACAGTCTTTGTGCACATGTTTTTGCAAGCCAAGAAGATACTGAAAGCTGCTGGAGCAAAAAGTGAGCATGGAAGAAAAGAATGCCCCAGGGACATGTGGGAGATATTTGCTCTCCAGCCCTGTGGCTTGCTCTGCCCCACTCAGCATCTCTGAGCTCCTGCTCATTGAACAAGGTTTCCTTACTCAGGTTGAGTGCTTTTGTTTTGCTCTAAATGTAACTTTAAAGATGGTAAGTATTTGATAACTCTCTATGAGCTCACTTTAAAGAAAAGGCTCACACCAGGGCTCCAGGGGATCTGTCACATACAGTTATCTTCAAGCTAAACCTGTGTTGTGACGGTGCTGTCCCACCTGCCCACTGCAAGCAGAGGCTGTGGAGGAGCAGGCAGGCTGAGGATGCCATTCTTGTTCCTAGTGTGGAAAAGGGCTGAGGCATGGGGGTGTTGAAGAATAACCACACTTGTGCCATTCTGCCAAACAGTCTCTCCTTTCTCTCCCAGTCCTACATTTGACACTTTTCTCCACTCAGGCAGGAATGACTGGATGGTTGTGGGGTGTCCTTGTGCTATATAGCCTGATGTTAGGTTGGTCACAAATACTGGTATTTGGTACTTGTAGGTACTGCACACTTCGCTACTCTGGCACTGAGGGCAGTCAGACTTGCTTTGCTTTTCTAGCTGCCTAAAATCCCTGCCTACATGACAAAGGTTTTCCTGCTTTTTATGAACACTTGTTTCTGCTCCCAGCATTTAGTAATGTGTCATAATTCCTACATCACTGCTTTGCCCACAGTTTTCTTTAGGCTTTGACATGTTAGCGAATCTAATTTCAATTAAGATGCTGGGAATGTCAGTATTTTAATTTGCTGGGAATTGACTTGGTTCTTAACACATTCTAATCTTGAATTACAGCTTTTTTCCAGGCCTAGATCTTTTCTAAGTACAAACAGACAAAAGCTCCAAATTACGCTGTGGTTTGGTGATTCTGAGCAAAATGTGCCCTGAGGCTTAGCCCGAGAACATCAACGCATTTTCTTTAGTGACCTAAGACAGATAACTAGAAGCTAAGTTTCCAAAGGTGAAAGGCTGCTGTCACTAAGCCACTGCAGCAACTTAATTGAATGTTTTCTCCCAGCTTTAGCAGCAAAGGGTGCTTTTACTGTTTGTTCTGTGTTGGGATTAGTATGGAGTATTTGCCTGACTTGTCTCCAAACAAAAACTGTAAAAGAAAAAAAAGTTTGCAATTACTTACTGCGTGTCATTCTGACATATCCAAGGGTCATTCACACAGCCTTCTAGTCACTCTAGGTCAAAACTCATTTCTGCTTTGGTAAATCACACCCAGGGCGGCTTTGTTGCATGTTATGACCTGTCCCAGATCTACAGATCATCAGGCATCTAAATTAAAGAGCACAAACTCCATAGTGCCTTTTATTTCTATTTTCCTGCAAAGCTCCTACTTTTGGCCTTTCTTTTTTTAATTTTTTTTATTTCTTTTTCCTTTTTCTTTTAATTTTTTTTAAAGAAGACAAATATAAAAGTTTAATCCGTTATGTTTTGCTTCCTTTAGGTTATCCAATTTCTAATCTGGCACTTAGGTGAAGGAGGAGCCTAGAAAGGGAGTTACCAGGATGTTCATTAATTTCCCAGTGGGGCTATGCAGATCAGTTCACAGCCTAAATGTGATAACACTTGCTTTTCTCTACCTGCCCTTCACATGCACACCCTCATAATGAAGATGGAGAAGAGATAATAAGAGGGAACAGGCAGCCCTTCACCGTTTGTGAAACTAATGAGCCCCTTCATTTGGTCTCATTATAAATATGCCACCTCTGGCACCAGGCATGGGTCTGTTCCTGGCTACATCAACATAAATTTCAAGGCACACTGGCGCATTACTAACATATGCAGTAGCCAGAGCTCTTCAGCCTTTTTTTTCTGTTGTACTATCCCAGATCTTCCCTTCCTGAATGCCCCCCCTCTGAGAGACACAGAAGCCTAGATCGAAAAGTAATGAGACTATTAATTAGGGCTTCTCTAAAGGAAAGCTGTCCTGATTGGGTGTTGTCTCTGTCTCAGTCATTGTTCCAGGCGTGTTCTGTAAGACGATTAATTCTTATTTACACTGATTAATACAATAAATGAATATCTCAAACTAGGAAGAAAACCCCGTAACATCAGCCCGAATATTCTTGAAATGGACAGTTGAAATTCATATTGAGGAGACATAACTTTTTTTTGTCTTCCTTGCACTCCTATGATATCTACCTAAAAAAGCATCTTTTATTCTTTGAAAGTGGTACGTCAGGGTAGTTGCTGAGTGCAGCAAGGGAGAGACACAGGAATGTTGCATAGGCTGTTTGTCATCTTTTGGGGTTTGCATGCCATCCAGGCAATAGGGGTGGGAATTTATTTTCTTGGCTATTTAGAGGTCTTCCTGAAGTGAGTTTGTGGTCTCATGCCAGGTCTAAGGAAGCACATCCCTCAAGTGAGATTTTATAACAGGAGGAGAGGGCTGACTAGATAATGTCTGAATTTCCCTGAATAAATATCTCTATTGCCAAATGAAAATGGGACCACAGCACATCTAAACAATGCAACATTAGGTTGCATGTCACTGTCATGGGTCAGGATAAGACTGAAAACCTGATACAGGCTTCTGCAACCGAAGTTCAAGTTGTGTAAGACAGCAAGTTGTTTTTTGATCATTATTGTTAATGCTGTCTTTGATTTTTGTGGGCTTTTTTTTTGTTTTTATAATCTGTGCTGACTAAATCAAAGCTGATTATACTCTTACTGGCTGCAAAGTATTTTTGAGAGACACCTTGCTGTGATGCTAGTGGAGTGATACAGTGCTCTTAACTAACTTATCTGTGAAGAAGTAAGATCTTTTAGCCTGCATTATCTCAAATAACATTACTATTCTTCCAGTTTCCCTGCTAGCAACCACTAAAGTGCATAAGATCAAGTTGAAGGTTAATAAGACAATTGCTTTAAAGCCGTTAAAAAATAAAACTCTGGAAAACAAGACCATAAGAGTTCCCAAAATATTAAAAGAACAATCGTTTTTCTGAATGATCAATAATTTTTCCCATAAATTTATATGTATGTCTTTTTTAGCTATGCAGCATATACGGAAGTTTGTTGAGAAAAACAGATATTCTGAAATAGAAATAGAATAACTGCTAAATAAATGAAATTAAAATTGTAATGTTATACAAAGTGACAGCTAAATCCTTCCAAAACAAAATCAAATGGGAAAAGTGGACAATCAAATGAATAAACTAATTATGTCAAGATGAATTCCCACATTCACAAATGTAGCACGTTCACTCAGCAAGAAATTTCAGGTCTTTTCATGGAGTCTTAATATTAGACTTGGGAAAGACTAGTAAAAAATAGTGAAAAATACTTGGTGCTGGATCAAGACAGGCTGGACAATTGGCAGGAGGATTCTTTCTTTCATCCTCTAAAACCAAGCTGACGTGGTTAGATATGAATGCCTGGACTAGATGCAGCAGTCTTAGCCAAACTCTACCTTAATATCCATGTTCTCTTTCCTGAAGGAAACCTGCAGAAAATCTTGACTAATATATCTAATTGAAGGTAAAATCCTTGCCCAGGCACAATCTGGATTTAGAGCAGGATATGGAATTGAAAAACCGTCTTATCTTCATGTTCATCTCTACTTTTGATGGCTTAAGCAGTGGAGAGCTACTCTTATTCTCCTGGACCTCTTCAACCTTCAGTCCTGCTTGACACAATATGCTGCTGTTCCACGCAAAGAAAAAAAAGTTGTTTTTTCCTCAAAGGATGCATCCAAGCATGAACTTCCAACACTTTAATACTGATTTGTGGGACTAAGGAAGAAAAAAGGATCCATTGTCTTTCCTTTAGCCACCTGTCTAGGTGGACTAGTCAGAATGCATCAACAAACCCAACAAGATATAACTGCAAATACAGCCCGAGTACTTAGGGAAGAGTTGGCAGTTGAATGCAGGCAAGCTAGACACAGTATTTGAGAAGAAAGAGAACCAGCTCACAGCACTGTTGGTCAGTTCAGCTGTAGAGATCTGCTGGAACTGTACAAAACTTTCAAGAGCAACATCGTAAGGAAGTGCTTTCCAATACGCTCAAATGGCTAGGACTGATGACCTCATTTTGGCCATTCATAGCCTTGTTACCTTATAGCTAAACTACCTTAATGCAATACACGTGTTTGAAAAGGGCTTTCCATTTTTTACTGCGTCTCTACTGTGAGCTGGTACATGCCAAAGAATATAGCTTGTTTTCCTAAAAGTAATTTAATGGTACTCTGTAAGATTTGCTTCAGGGCCTTCCATATTTACTGGCTTTGAACTGGAAATTCATTTATTTCAGTCAACACTGGTACCAAACTCCCCAGCTGCTTTCCCATAAAAATCTAGTGGGAAGCAGCATTAAAGGAAGAGACTGTCTTTTAGGATTCCTAGTAGCCACAAATTGTGCTTGTGCCCCCAACACTAGAATGACATTTAATCTTTCCAATTAAAGATGCTCTGCTTCCCTGTCATTCAGTTCATATACTTAGGCAGAAAAAAATATGCCACTACACATGTGAAAGACTACAAAGCTTAGCATTCTCCAGGGGAAAAATGTTATCTTTACAGCAACTCTCTTCACAGGTTTTATGAACAGCTTTCTAGTCAACACAAACGCAAGAATCCCCTGACCTGAGACGTCCTGTGCTCTGAGACTCACCTGCTTCAGCCCAAATCTTGAGTCTCACACCTGGCAGTGACCTGGCCCAGCCACTGGGTCACCATCCTCATAACTGATGGAAGATCCCACATCCTGTAGACAGGAAATTTTGAGATAACCGTTAGCCATTAAATCTTTTCACTTTGGCATTATTTCCTTCTTCCTGATTTTAAGTTCCTTGTTCCTATGAGTAAAAAGCCTTTGGAAACAAGAAATTTCACTGCACCATTAACAAGCGCCACAAGTGGCACAAAGAATAAGAAGCAAACCAAAGCTTTCTCACAACAAAACAAACAAACAAACAAACAAAACCCTGAAAAATTCTTACCACTGACTAATTTTCTTGGGTTTTGATCCTATCACCAAATGTAGTATATCTTCAAACCAGTTTATCAGCCACGCACTGAAGATTGGAATGGAGCCATACAGAATATCTTTGTATCAGACAGAATCATACAAAGAAAATGGAAAGCAGTACAGCTAAAAGCTCTACAAATAAAAAGAATACCGAATGAATAGGACGTTAGGTAGTCTGGTTAAAAAGAACACTTTTTCCTCTTTTTCTGAAATCTTCCAATTGAATTTATTCAACCGAACAAAAATCTAGAGCCTTGTTTCTGTCCTTGCCTACTACACCCATAGATGTTTAGTTGTAGAATGTTTTACATTTATTTCACTTGACAGAAGCTGTAAAACTTTCCTAACTTCCTTAACAAACTTAAAAACTACAATAAAAGCTCCAATGCTGAAATTATTGCCAAGACAATAAGCTACTTTCCTGACATAGCAGAGAAAAATTCAATAAAAGCCCTGGCTAAATCTAAGCAGGCTACTGTGTCCATGCCACAGGCAGCAAAAAATGAACGAAAGCTTAAGCCTACCAATCTGTGCAGAAGGAAAAATTCTCTTTCAGCCCAAATTTGACAATTATATTGTGTGAACTAAATACAAAATAATCATCAGTGTAGGAAGTGTTAGAGTTTTAGGAATGCTGGGAAGATCTGTCCTTTCATCATGTTACTGTAAGCTCTTCCAGTGTGTCAGAAGAGCGTGTGGGGAAAAGCGTTTTGAGGATGCAGGTTGGGGAGAAGCGACAACCAGTGGAAACTTTGAAAGACGGCATCAGTACAAACCAGACAACATGTAAACAGCAATTCCAGCTATTTTCAGTCCTTTTAACTACAGAATTTCTTCTTTCAGCTTCAAGAACTTAATCTCAACATAGCTCATCCTCTGCTAAAACTAAACTTCATTCTTCTGATTGTTAGAAACATTCTAACTTCCAGTCTAAATTAATTCATTGCTATTGAATAAAAATTACCTTTTTAACTATCTCTTCCTCCTTATTGATAATTATCCCTCAGCTCTAGATGCTGTTCACTCAGCTTTCTTCTGGTTAGTTTCATAAACCAAGCTCTGTTTTCATAAGAGAGATACTCCATTAATTTCATCATCCTGTGCTGTTTTCTATGCGCCTGTTTTCATCATATTTATCTTTCTTCAGCAACAGTGACCAGAGCTATATGTCTTCCATTTTTTTTCTACGTTTTTCTCTATATTCTATAACTGCACTTATGCAACCTGAATGCTATTTAAACCCCTAATTTATTCTTGAATTTTTACAATTCCATGCTGCAGCTCTGTCATTCTCTGAACAATCAGATCAGTCAGTCAAACACACTTTGGTCTCTTTCCTCTCCTGTCATCTCCAGTTGATGAGTTCTAGCTGAATATGACTTAATTCCATGCAGAGATTTCTGGCTGAGCTTTCAAAGCTTAGTATGACCTGCGCATGCCATTCTGTTACAACTTTAACTAGTACCTTTATGCTGTCCACAGTCAGACATGTTTATAGCTGTGTTTTAAAAGATCCTTGTCAGAAAGGCCAAAACCACTACATATATAGTATCTTCCTAATCAAACTCCTTAACTAATTCTTTTAATCTGGAATATTCACTTACTAGAACAAGAAAATGCAAATAATTTCTGTATGTATATATATGTAGGGACCTATCCCCAAGTTATCCTTGTTAAGCAAGGAATGAGGGGATTGGGATTTTTTTAGGAAAAGTTCTGTAATGTCCACAGTGGAATAATAGTCCATTGATTTAAAACCAAGTAGCTGACAATGATTTAAATTATCAGCCTCATTAACAAGGTAAGGTTATGACTTCAGGTTAGGATAGTCAGCAGAAAGCGTTTCAAGGTTTAAAGTGTCTTGCACTTGGTTCTGTTGTTTATATGTGTAAAATAAAGGTCAGGATGGTGGACGTTCCAGCAAAAATATGTCACACAGTTTAGTAAAAAAATCACAAATTCTGAATGCATTTTGCTTGTAAAGAAGGATAACCTGGGTCTCTGGTATTCAGCAACTTGGAAATTCCATTTTCAAAAATGAAATGACAAAGCATTTTCATGCAGAAAAAAGAAAGACTCTCAGTACCATGAAGGAAGACTTGTTGTCTATAAATAACGGGTCAATTTCCCATTCAGTTAAAAATGTCTATAATGTAGGATGCATCCTTCTACTGTAGATAGTTCAGATGGGGTCACAGAGGTTTCAGATTTCCTATTGGAAATTGTCAATCGACAGATTTTACGCTGATCTTTACTCAGTAGCACATCATTTTAGAATGATGAATTACAGGAAGCTATTTAATATTGTATCATAAATGATGATAAAAACTCCAGGAACTTTGGGTGGGCTGAGCCTAAGCTTCAATCGATACCAAATGTTTTCATATTTGTTCTCCCTATAATAAGATATATATTTCACAGCTAGCTATGTCTCCATGGTATAGCACTAATAAACATGGAAATAGAAGTGATCCGGCCCCATACATGAAAAGCTTCCAAATGCACTTACGAGGTTTGAACTTTTCAAGGGCACGATCAAAGCTGAGTGAAGTGAATGGAAAGGCTCATATTGACATCAGTGGACTCTGGAACAGGCTTGATGTGTTGACAGCTAGAGAGATGTTCTGAAACCCTCTGAAAATAAATTCAAGGTCTGATGGGACACTGTGGCAAAAGAGATACCATTGCTTCATTCTTCTCCATGTCAGGAAATTATCTCTGAGCTGTCAGCGTCGGTTTCTCATTATGTTTATGTTTCTGGCTCATCTCTCACCAAATGGCTTTCCTTTTGTATGTATGACAATTGATCAGTAATAAAAAGCAACAGGGTCATAAAATTAACACACTTTGCATCTATAACATGAAATATTCTTGCGCATAGCCAAGTCTTATCTGCTTGAAATAATATGAACCACCCAACCGAAAAAGCCGAGACAAATCAGTTCCCGTTAACGCAGGGCCTATGTATTTTAGTATTCCCTTACCCAGCCTGAGCATTGAGTTAGGAATTTTTAACTTTCTCCTAAGCTCTGATCCACCTTAAAAGCAGCAGTCACATTCCAATCGATTTGGTGAGATGAATGTTATTTACACTTCAGTTTGCACCTTTTTCTAAGATTTCATAAAAGAATAAATCCACACTTCCAGGGACGGCTGCGCATGAGGAAGTCTGAGGCTGTTAAGCAGAAGTGTTAGACACGTATGGGAATGTATTAGTAAGGGTCACACCTCCATCTTAAGATTTTTAAGTGACAGCAAGAGCATAAGACAGCAGGATGGCAAAGAGAGAGTGAGTGCGTGTAGCTTTTTCTTCTTCATAACTATGCTTTTTAAATTGTTAATCATTGCTGTCCAACAACCTAGACTGATCACACCATCTGGGTGTACCTAGACATATAAAGCTTTGATGAAATAACTCCTTTAAATCAGATATATGATTTCCATACTGTGTATGCTGAGGCCGGAAAAGTCCTAATGCCAAATATGTTTTAAAACAGAGATTAGTAAAGACAATGTTGTGGTACACAACAATGAATTAAAAATTCATTACAGGAACAAGGTGAAACTGACAGTACTCTTTCAAAGACATGATACAGGCTTGTGGACAAGCAGAAATGATCTACAGTAAAACCTACAGTAAAATAGAGTAGCAGTGCTTTGTACCGTTTCTTTAATGCTCTTTCCCTCTTTTTGCCTGTCTCTTCACATCCAAGTGGCAGCAGTTTCCCTAGCCATCATAAAAGTAGCACAGAAAATGGCATTACTGAGATCTCTCCAAATTGATTTGCTTGAGGATCATGCAAACAAAAACAAAATGACAAGTGAGATCTCTCTCTGGGCTTGAGTTGCAGTTGCTGCAATACTTCACTCAGCTCATGGCCCTTTCTGCATTTGTCTGATTCTCCAGAAAGCTGGTCTAGAGAAGAAATTTGTTCAAGCTCTGGTCTTACATTCAATGTACTTGGACATCTGGGTTATACTGTAGATCCCACTATTCAGGGCAAGGTGATGCGCTTTTTACACTATCTGCTTTACACAGTCAGAGGGTTCCTTCAAGGGAGCTACCAAATTGCCCAGTTAAACTTAACTTTGCCTCTGCAACAGTAAAGCAGTGTAAAATGGCAGTACTTAACTAAGAATCTGAAAATCAAATTTTCAAGATGGAGCAGCAGTTGAAGACAGAAGAGAGGAAAGAACAGGCAACAAATAAGTGATTTTATTAGCAGGTAAGGATGGACTACTGAAAACATTTTGCAACAGGTTTCTGGGATCGGGAGATTGTTATATTTGGGTCTACAGATACACAGAGAGAAAATAAATTTCCCTCTCTTTTCTGCTCTCTTATTCATAAAAATACTAAAAGGAGTGAAGTAATTGATCAAGAATTGAGAGCAGTTTTAAGGAGAGCATGAAACAAGGCTCTGTGGCTTGTACAAACTATACACAGCAGATACCTGTCACCTCATCTGCCTTGATGCAATGTGCCTTTTATTCATCTGCTCAGCTGCCAGTAATAGACACCTGCTCGGCCAGGGTGATGAGGTAATCAGCCATCATGAAGATTGATCCAGAGCAGTCTGTCTGGAACAGACTCTGAGAAACAGGGAACATGCTAGTCTTTACTAATTGCTATGGAAAGGTTTTCCTTTTCATGCAGAGTAAATCAGAAGTATCTTTTCATTTTAAGGGCACCACGAGCGTTAACTTGGGTTCACAGCTATCATTCTGCAATGGACATAAAAGAAGTGAGTAGCTAGGAAGCTCCCTAAGGGTTTTCTTCTGCAGAATATAAAGCATTTTCCCTAACTTGCTTGCTACAGGTATGTCCGGCTTGACTTTGTACTGGCCCATCCAGTATTGCCACAGTAGCTCATTTCTGTCTATTCTCACAGCATTGCAGATCAAGTAAAAGTTGTCCTCTCAAAGCCAGGGATAACAAGATGAGACTATTTTTAGCATGAAAGTGAGTTTAACAAATGGATCGTAGCTAAGGCAGCATGACAGCCCTGATGACTAATTAATAGAGACACCAAAGGTGATTTTGTAACAGAGCCAGAAGCACCACTACAGTGTGCCTTCAGATGAGGTGGATTTTTGCGGCTCTGTTGTGCTGTCCAACCAGAAATGGCAGCCCAAATATACGGCAAATCTGGACCAAACACGCTCTAACATACCCTGCTCCAAGACAGATGATAAAATATTGTCTTGTTTTGTTTGGCTTCCTTCTCTGTTTGACCTGGCATTAATTAGATTCCTTATTACTTGCAGCCTTTCCTTCCTTTATTGTTCATAGAGATAGGCCATGGTAGACTGAATTGAACCCCTACAGCTATAGGGGAGAACTGAAATTCCTTCTTTGTAGGGTGGCAGGTGGCAACGTTGTCACAAAGTGGGACAGAAATCAAGCCCAGAAACTGGGGCTTCACATTTTCTTCCTAGACACATCATGTGATTTCTGGCCAAACCCTGTCCACTCCTGTGCTTTAAGGACTTTATGGGTACCCAGACTTTTTCAATAGCTGACATGGATCACTGAAAAGAAAATAAACCAGGCTCTTCATTAATCTCTCTCCCAAATTTTCCACAGATCTTTTTAAAGAATCGGGAATGTAATTCCCTTGAAGATCATTTTACAATCACAGAGTTTTCTCACAAATGAACTAGCTTTGCCAACAAGACAGTCTGCCCATATTCTCTTTTTCTTTATTCCTATTAAATTTGGCTGAACCCACATGCCTTTAAAAAGGCATTTTCTTCTGTAGGCCATCCTTTTTCAGGAAGTTCTCAGCTCTCCATTGCTAAGCTTCTCTTTTGAAATTATTATCTCAGGGGCTGCTCCCCAGGGAAATTACTGCAATCCAATCACCACAAATGTAAATTAAATCAGCATCCAATATAACCACAGTGGCTTGTGTTTCTCCCTTTGAGAAATCTAATTCTAGAACTACTGGAATAAATTCTGCTCCCCACTTCCCATAAGGAAATAGCTGCAATGATCCAAGAGCAGATGCAGTCTGTAGGAAATCACAGTACAACTTAGTGGTGACACTGTCCCTGGTTCAGCAGTAGTATTTTTCTCCTTCTTAGTAGCTGGTGCACTGCTATGTTTTTAACTTTCGGCCTGAAAACAGTGCTGATAACACCGATGTTTTCAGTTGCTGCCCAGTAATGCAAACTCTGACCAAGGACTTTCTGAGTTTCATGATCTGCCAGGGAGGAGGGGAAGCCGGAAGGAAGAAGAGACAGAACACCTGACCCAAACTGACCAAAGAGGTATTTCATACCACAGCATGTCATGCCCACGATATAAACTGGGGGCAGGTATCCGGAAGGGTGAGATCACTGCTCGGGTCGGGCAGGGTATTGGTTGGCGGGTGGTGAGCGGTTGTATTCTCTATCCTTGCTATTTCCCTTATCATTATTATGGGTGGTAGCAGCAGTGGTTTGTGTTATACCTTAGATACTAAACTGTTCTTATCTCAACCTGTGGGAGTTACATTCTTTTGATTCTCCTCCCCATCCCTCCGGGAGCGGGGGGGGAGGAAGAGGGGGAGTGAGAGTGCAGCTGCGTGGTTCTGAGTTACCGGCAGGGCTTAAACCATGACAGATGTTTATTCTGGTTCATGACTTCAGCTCTCTTCCCTCTGCTTAGCCTCTCTCCTCCTCTGTCTTTGCCCTATATTTTCAGTAGCAGGGATAAAGTTGGGAATCCATTGTTTATGTGGGACCCCATTTATAGCATCCTACATTGTAAGGTTGTACTTCCTTGTGTAGAGGTTTGGAAAAACTCTTCATATGAGCTCAATTTAAACTGGTCAGCAAAGCATTGAGTTGGCTGTTGAGAGATGTAACATGTGCCTCACCTCACAGCTAAGGAAAAGGTAGCAAAAGTGTTAAGGTTGGAGAAGTATAATGTTAATTAGGAAAAGCATCAGGTTCCACATACTAGTAACCAAAACACCATGCAAAGGAAAGGGCTAGGTGAGTAGGAGCTGAAGCAATGAAAATAATTTAAAGTTTTTGTAATTAAATAGCAGAAGAACAAAGTATGTTAGTTACCCAGAATTGTCACTCTGATTGCAATAAAGGTCATCTGATGTCCACACAACCTGTAATGATGAAACCTAGGATTATAACCAAATTGCATATTTCACACTTTAAAGCTAATCTACATCACTTTTTATGGGAAAAAAAAAAATGTTCTCTTTGGCATCAAAAATATTATCACCCCAAAATATGAGTGCTATTCAAATAGTTGCTACAAATGTTGAGAGAATGCTCACATGAGTTATGCTTCAGTACTTTGGATTTGAATATGCAGGGTTTAAAAGTTGCAGCAAATCTCCAGTTACCAAATGTAGCACAATCTGCCACTTACAGGACTGTGTTTTATTCACATTGTGTCAAGGTGTATCGTGGCTGTTATTATTATTATTAATAATGATTAACCTTCAACATTAAAACAAAACTATCCTGATGCACCAGCGACATAAAGAACAGATAAAAACAAAGTTCTTCATAGTCCTGAACAACCACGTAAATCTAAAAAGAAATATTAAAATACTGGATTGTTTTTTCTCAAATGCAAATACACAGACGTCCATACATTCGTTTACTTCTGCTCAGCAAGGCTATTATTTTCCTTCTGAATATGCATTAGGTAGGAATGTTAAGTATCATGCAAAATATTTCTCTCGAGTTATAAGAAAACATTTAGCTAACATTAGCATGAGTAGTCAAACGTGCGTAGGCATCATGCAGAAATTTATATTGACAGTGTTGGTGTCAGAGCATATCACTGTTAGTGGGTATTGGGTTTTTATGTCTTGGGATGAAGATGCAATGTAGCTGAGCTATAATTAAAAAGCAATTTGTTTTGCAGGCAGGATAGGCTTTGACATATTTCCAGTTTTTCATTTTGCCTTTCTTAAGTTTAAAGTTTCCTAAATATCACCGGTCACTACAATGTTGCTACTGAACAACTTTACCTAGTCTCAGAAAGGAAAGATTACTTAAACAGAATTTATAGATAGCTCTGTTGAACTCCCATTAAATGACTGAAAATGCAAGAAATTTTAGAGGTAGAAAAGGCAAATGAATCAGTGTGACCGTTATACGATTTCTGCCAAGTAGTGGAGGTCAGAGAAAAATCAGGGGCAATTCTTTCAATTGTAAACATAGGCAGGAATAGTAAGAAGTAGTTAAAAAGTGCACTTAAGTACGCAGCTGTATTCCAACGGATGGCATCATCTAAGGAGTGATAGAAGCACAGATTGGTAATGTAATGTAAGCAATTAGTTCTGGCAGCTACAAAAGAACTGGTGAAGCAGAAAAATCAGTCTCAAGAACTAATCTGTATCTGCACAATAGCAATGTCTTGATAACACATCTGAAACATGGCAGTTCAAAAAGACAGGACAGAAGAGCTGTATGGATACCTCAGATAGCTGTCACCCACTAATGACTCTTAAAGCCAGGTGGAAGCAGGGAATTATCATTTGGAAAAACTGAAAAGAAATACAGGCAAACCACCCACCAGTTAGGAAAATAAATGTAAAATGTGTCTCAGTGGATGAGGTCAGAAAAAAAAATCACTTAAATTTCAATTTTAAGGAAGCAATTTTCCCAAAGAAAACTGATTGTTATGCACCGCTAAATATATTCTATGCACTTACAGTACACACAGGCTCTGACTCCATAAATCACTTACACATATATTTAAGTTTGTACAGATGCACCATTCAAACAACGTAATTGAATATTAAATATGTATAACTTTTTTTGCACTTTTTCTTTGCACAGAGTTATGTGAGTAACTTTGCCATTAGCTTCTTTCTAGGTGATCTTGACCAAGTCACTTCTATATATTTCCATCTATGAAACGCAACAATAGCACTGATTTCTGTTATGAGATACTCCAAGCATCATTGGATGGATTATATTATTCCAATATTAAATCTTTTGCATCAGCCTAAGTGAGGGAAAGGATCTACCTCCATAGCAGTGCACTATGTACATAATGCACTATGTACTGCATCCATCATGCTGTCTGTGGATGAGCGCTCCTGAAGAGAATTCCTCCTGGCTGACCTAATTTATTTTGGTTCATACCGAAAGGTGGTTGGGTGTGTGAACAGGCTGGATTCTTTCCTAAACCCAAACCTGCTCTCCAGGAGAGCACCCACTGTGCTTCAGCTACCAAGGGACTTTCAGCCTGCTGCACCAGTGGGGAACTAGCCTGAAGCAATCCTCAAAACACATGCAGTGTGGATCTCTACACCAACTATTTGACTCTTCAAATTCACTCCTGCTGTAAATTACTATTTATCAATGTAAAGCTAGTCTTTGGCAACAAAAAGCAGTTCAGGTCTCTAGAATAAATGAAACACAGATGCCTGCAGCTCTCACTGTGAGCTTCTCTGTGGATTTTCTAGTGCCTGTAAAGGGTGAGCTCATGCTGCTATGCGGGACATTAATAGGTTCTCTCCCTTTGCCCAGTTAGCTATTCTCCAAGAAACAGGAATGTGACATCCTGGACGCACCTTTATAATACCTGGTAAAAAATGGCCAAAGCTATTATATGATTTTGGGAAGGAGGGGATGGAAGGAAGAAGAGAACCACAAATAAAAGTAGACAAATCTTGTTGCCTTAACAAAGCAGGCTAAAACATCTTCCAGAAACACAGTCCTGAGCAGTAAAATTATACTCAAACAGCTTTATTTTCTAAGATACACCAAAACAATAAGGTGGGTTTTTTAACACAGTCACACACCAATTTTGATATTTAACAGGATATTGGGTAGGGGCTTTTTCTGTAATGCAGTGTTTCTGACAGGCAAAGCTAAACTTGCTTGGCTACCCCAAGCTGTACATTCCACAGCTTCAAGTATTTCTCTTAAAACTCAGTTAGATATTTTGTATGTAAAGCACTTTACGACTGATGTATTAATCCAATGTACTCAGTGGCTCATTGTTGTTCTGGGGTGGTGCAAAGGGCTGGACCAGTGGCAGGTCCAGGACACCTGGTTTACCACAGCAGCTGCTCCGCTGCAGCTCACTGTTATCCATATGCCCACAATGCCACTGGAAAGCAGTCTAGGCATACTACAATCTCCTCATCACTTCTGCAGTTCCTATATTTCTTTTTCCTGTTTTGCAAACCCACATTCATCTTCTCCAGTCTCCTGTTCGCAAGTATTTTTTGCAACAGCTAATTTGGAAATTAATTAGGATGATGTTTAATTTAAGGCATTCATTCCCACCATTAAAATGTATCTTGTTAGCAGTGACTAGAGCACAAAATCACCTCTCTTTCAATTAACTGACTCCTAGCTGAGTCAGCAAGAAAGATGCTAAGCCTGCCCTGCTGCCTGAAGAATCAGGGCCATGAAGAAGCAGGTACAGAAAAATCCATCTAAAATTTCAACTGCGCCTTCAGTGCTCTGAAACAAAGGGCAGGTATTGTTTAGAGCCATTAGCAGGGTAGTATTGTTCAGCTTCTGATAAAGCATGCACACTGTGCAATATCATTCATCTTTCAGAGTTTCTCAACGTAGCCTGCGCAAGGTTTTTACAAGACATGATTTTTCAAAAAGCCCACTATTTTGAACTTGCAACTGAAATTACAATTGAACAAAATAATGACAATGGATAGCAAAAGAATTCAGGAACCTATCAGAAATTTATCTTTAATTTCCAATAATTAAATTGTAAAGTCAGAAAAACAGAAAGAACACCTCCAGATTGTGTGGTCAGGTGGTTCTTTGTTGTTTTAGAAGTAAATCAGTTCAGCCTCAGCTTTGGACCTCTGAGTGGTGTTTATATAACAGCTAAAAAGATTGACTCTCTTCTTTCTCTCCTCTGCTACAAAGAGGAAAATACCTTTTATAAAATGTCATATCAAAACATGAAGTCCTTATTAAGATTCCTTTTAAGTATTATCACAGTTTCCCTTCATTTTCTTTCTGCGTCATTTTGGTGTGATTATGGTAGTAAGGTATTCAGTGAACAACTACATTGGACAGAATAATCTGTAAATTCACTGACAATAGTACATCGCACCATCATTTTGCACAGTAACTCCAGGGAGGGAAGCAAAATGTTGGTTTGTCATGATATGATACCCCGTAGCACGTGGCATAATAGTCAAGCCATATCATCTCAATAGGTGCTTACTGAAGCACAGCAACACTCTGAAGCGTTTTCAGTCTTCCCACCTGCGCATGTGGCAGAGATGGCCTCATGTAGGGAACTGCAGTCAGAGATGGGAGCAACATAAGCCACCCCCAAGGATGGCTGGCAGAGGATGCTGTGGCTCCAGGACCTGTGTTCCAACCTGTCCCGCTGGGCAAGTCACAAGCTTGACCGTGCACCCACCATGGGTCCTGTGCCACCAGCTCGCCTCTCCCCTGCGCCTTCCAGAATGCTTACTTCTTCAATACACACAAATTCACCAAAGAATAGCAAAAAGCACCTTAAATTAAGGAAGCTTCCTTTTCTTACCTGTATATTACCTTCTTGCAAAAAGCACTTTTGTAAATGTCATGATACACTGGAATCAATCATAGTACATAACCATTAAATAAAACAACAAAGCAATTCCTGAGAGCCATGGTATTTCAAGGCATCCAAGGTAAACAGAAAATATTATTGGTGCTTGGATTCATTCTCGCATGATCTGACAAGAGAGGAATACAAGAAAAACCTGTGGTTGTGGCTGAGGCATAACTGGCAGGAGACCTTACTATGTACGTATTCTACTCTCTGTGGGAAGAGAAGATAAAGCCAAGTGCGATTTACTAAAATTGTGTGACCAGTGGATTATTTCCTGCTTAATACAACATAATTAAATACATCTACGTTTCTCCAGATGGATATTATTTATGAATTGGGGAAAAGATAAAATTAATAGGAACATCAAAGACGTGCTGAAAAGTTTCCTGCTTATATATTATCTGACCACCAAATGTTCTTCCTCTGAATATCCTGCAGCAATTTGGCTATTGGTCAACCCGTTAACTGTTGCTTCTACAGAAATGCAGATGTCGGGTTTATAAACATCCGAATCTGAGCTGGAATTTAAAATTCACGTTGATTTAATTCCTGCTCCACAAGGTGACATTTTTTTTTCAGGGACCAGATGCCCTGGCCTTATCTCGTTGCATCACTCCCCCGGCAAAAGAGGGAGCACATGCACTCAGGATTTCTCCAGCGCAGCCAGCTATTCATTACCCGCAGTATCAGAGAGAGGGATCGCTTGGCGTGCATGGCCATAACACACTGCTTTTGTTACAGCAGGAGTTCTTTTGTAGATAAAATTCTGCAGACCACTGTGGTGACTGAGCTATAGAGGTGTTTATCATACTTGTACTTGCTCACACACTGTGGTTCAGAGCACTCAACAAACTATAACATGGAGATACAGGCACCATTCTGTCCCAAAGTCGTGGGGTTCAAGGATTCAGAATTACTTCTCCATTTTCTTTCATCCACCCACACCGTGCCCCTTACTTGAAGAGCTTATCAAATAAACATCCTTTTTTTTTATTTCAGTTTTTCCCCTAAAAAAAAAAAAATAAATAAATACAAGGACATCATTTGGAATGCTAAACTCTGCCCACAAACCTCTTACTACAGGTTTTCTGCCACTTCAGTAATATCTCTTTCTCAAAACTCACACATGCTGGGAGAAGCTTATACCTGTAAATCGCAAGAAGCTCTTCAGGCTCATCATTAAGAGCATATTCTGTTGGCACTTCACAGAAATCAGAGATAGGAGAGCGAGTAATAGCCTAGGTTAGACAGAATTTCATTAAAATAAATGATACATTCCGTGGATGTTCTTAAGGAGCTTTACAAACATCTGCCAAAACACTTCAGCGATAATTGTGACTATTATTCCTCTTGCTAGACTGTAGCTTTTACTACCAGAAGCAGAGATTTCAAGGAACATACCGGCTGTCCCATAGTTCCACACTCCCCACAAAGCAGATCATGCAGCGTGGGTTTGGGACCACTGCTGCTGGAGGGTGGTAGCAGCCAGCCAGCCGTAGTGCATGGCGTACTACAGGGAAACATGGGAGGCTGCGATGGATCAGGAAACCAGCCCTAGCATGGTGTGCACAAGCGATACAGAATGAAAAACATGCAATGAATGGTGAGGCTGCAGCAATGCCAGTGTCATCAACTGTCAAGTGCTACCAAAAGAAAAGACCGTCTGAGTCCCAGAAAATGGCTGCAGAGGAATCACAGACATTACAGACAGGGCATTCCGCAATATAAATTGTAATCAGGAAGAAGAGGCAGCAGAAGAGGGACCTCTCATCTACATCGTAAATCCCTTGTATTTAGTTAAAGACATGTCAGATAATTAATTTACTGAATTTTGAGGGCTTATATTGTTCTATGCGAAAGTTTAGATTAATTTACATCCCAAAGTAGCTAGCTCTGTTTGCTGAGCTAACACGATCACACAGCACTTGGATTTAATCGTTGCATATCTGTAGAGAGAAATTCCCTTTTAAGGACAATTTTTGTGATATCCTGTGAAACCCATGTACTGCTCTTAGTAGCCCAGCTACTTCAGGATATGCATTAGAAATGCAAACTAATCTCATCCTGTGCTATCGGTCAGCATCCCTTGCTGCTGAATGCATCCAAGAACTGGATATATTCAAAAAACACCTCAAATAGCTGAGCCTCATACTAAATATTTCTGCCTCATCTGCAAAGGCAGAGTGATCTTTTGGTGCCACAATGGGACTGAAATCCTGGCATAAATGTGTCATGGGACAAGCTCTTCTCAATCATATTGCTCTTTCATATGTCCACAAGGACATCAACACCGTGTTAAAGTAAATGCAGTTTTTGCAAAGGATGAAGACTGTCAGCGTTATCAAGCTCCTGCAAACGCTCAGATTCTAAAATGGTCCATGAGGTCCCAGAACTCCGTATGAACATGAAGCCACAGTTGTGCCTTGCAGCCTGTAATACAAAGATTTGTGAAGTAGTTCCAGTTAATCCATTTTGCAAGTTGTACCTTTTTCTTACCCTTCCTCCACATTGGAGACCTCTCCACTGATTGCTTGGGGTTGCTGGTAGTTTGCTATTGTCCTTTCCTTCCTTTTTACAAATAGGACGGCTTTGTCATACGCTGTCAGTATTCATCATTTGAAGAAGTAGCTGGAACAGGTTCAATTTCTGAAATTATGATTCACTTTTCCAAATGGCTTCACTCTGATTGCTGGAGAATAAGCTTTGCGTGCATTTCAGCCCATGAATCCCTTGCTATTCACATCAACAGCTGTTAAGCTGTTATCCACACAGGGCTTTCACCCTGTGAGGATGCCAGGAGGCAGGAAGAGCGGAGCTTGGAACTAGGAGCACCTCAGCACAGGACAGGGACCTAGGATCACCCTCCCCAGGGCCCCAGTTTAGGACGGGAAGCAATGGCGTCACTCCAGGGACCTGCGGTGATACTCAGAGGGCCCAACCAGGGCAGCAGGGCACAGGGCCAGGCATGGTGTGGCCTTGGACAGGCCTGGGGCCCTGGTCAAGACAAAATGGTGCCCCTGGGCTCAGAGGGAGGGATCCTGGGTGCAGGTTCTGGGGGCAATCAGTAACAGAAAGTTGGGCTTGTTACTCCCCATGGGGTGCTAACACAAGGTCATAGAATCATAGCATAGTTTGGACTGGAAGGGAACTTTAAAGGTCGTTTTGTCCAACCTCTAACCTCATCTGAGGGAAAAAGGATGAAGGCATTCCTTTTTAGAATCTACCTTTTACAACCTATAGCATTTCAATGAAAATAGTATGTAATACATATTAAAAGTTTCTAAAACTTCTGAGCAAACTCTTGAGAGTGAACAGATATAGATATCCAGGTTAATTTCTGCAATAATTTTGTTTTCAATTACAGTTCATACTTTATTAAAATGAGTATCAAACTAATACAGAATGCTACTATCCACAACAAAACTATTTTATGGTCTACATTCACCAATTGTTTACACACACCTTTCTTTTCCAGCAATCATTTGTAAGAGATATTATAGTCTGTTGCAAAACACTTCTGTTGTCATCTCATGAAGACTATCAGTTCTTTTACATGTGTCTTAAGCACAAACAATACAAATTAAAAAGTGGGGAATCGGTCACTCAAGAAAGCTCATACTAAGTGTTCAAAAACATAGTTCCTGCAAAAAAGATTTTGTTTGTTCCTCATTAAAGTGCAATTTAAGGACTTGAGAATACAGTGAAATATTAAATATGCATGTGTGGAATATAACATTGGCACTTATGTTTAAAAGTTATTTTGCAAGGTCTATATCATAGTAAATTCCAACCCCCTATTCTTGTCCTGTCTCAGTTTTGATCTGCTACTTGACTATACACTACATTATCAATACCAGACAACAAAATAACTAAAAATATGCATCTACTATGAGAAAACTGTAGTGAAGTTCCTAAAACATTAGAAATATATTCTGCATACAGTTAAAAGATGTCCTGACATATTATTGCATGGGTATTTTATTTGTTGCTGAGTTATTTGTTGAGATCACAGCAACACCAACAGCCAAGCTAGATGTACTGCATTGGTACTATACCCATACACCTTGGCAGATAATGAAAATACTATTAATTCAACTATACAGCTCATTATAATGAAAAATTCATTTGCAGATACCTTGTTGATTAATGACTAATACCTGGTTAATCTTAAACATACCCAATAGGGAAGAAACTAAAGTAAATGAGAGGTACCTAACATCAGAGTGAACGTAATTTATCACTCCAATGAATAGTCCATGGCATTGTTCACTGTGCATACACACGCACAAACACTTCCACAACCTCCCTCAAATAATGAAGCATCTAAGAAATACACAAAAGGACAGAAAACTCATGAGGCATATGGTATAGGTGTTTGCATAGACAGTAGACAAAGGCTACATATATGCATACAAAAGCTATGAGAAAGAGAGAGAAAGAAGACATGCTGTCTGAAAAGAAATCTGTTCTCTCTTCTGCTGTACTCAGTGGCATTTTAGAAGTTGCCAGAATTGTCAGTGCTTTCTGCTTCAATACACCTACCCAATTTCCTCTAATGTTTGGAGTTGCATTTCAAGTGGACAGATTTACTTTATATGAGCGCTTAAGAGCATATTTTTTGCATTGCAATTTCGGATGTCTCAGACAGATTTCTACAGTACCTCTTCTGAAGAATTATAAAGGTCTGATAATGTGCTTTATTTTTGACTCTGCACTAAAATGTGTTATATTAAGCCTAGTCCTTCAAAACATTTACATGTGTTTAACTAGTCTGGAATCCAGGAGTAAGTGCTTTTGTCATGTGTGGCTCACATGTAACGTATGTAAGCTTAATATAACAGCTGCCACATTGACTCAAATCAATATTCCATCTAACCCAGAAGAAGCAGAAGCTGGTACTTGGAAAAAGCACATGAACCTGGCCATTGTGTGCAGATGCTTCCCCTTGTACCACCCGAGGCATCTCACCTGAATAACTTTCCTCCAATGCCATGTGGATGCTGAACCTTTCACATAAGGTCAGATCTATGAGATCTGATCTACGAGATTCAGATCTGGCCCCTGGTTATTTAGAGATTTGTGCAAGGAACAGAATCTCCTATCAGACAAATACTGAAATAATTTGAAATAACTTTTCTTTTATAGTAGTGCTATCAATCAAGTCTACTAATTCAGTGGAATCTCCCTGCAATATGTAAATAGTTACCTTAAACCCACAGACTATAATGAGCTCTGGGACCAGAAGCAATTTTCTATTCAACACAGAAGCAAGGTACCGTATACAGACATCCATCAATGCGCTAACAACCACTGCCAGCAACCGCACGTACTAGCGATTTCATCCCTTTTTTGTATGAAAAGGGCAACCATCATGCCAGTATCATAACAGAATCAGGGCCAAGGTTACGCCTTTCCAAACCATCCTGTCAGGGTTCCCCGACTGCATATAGAACAGCAGCTGGCTCCATGGCCTGAAGTGGAGGCAAACGGTGTGATCACGAAGGCTGTGTGCTAAACAGCTCATGGGGTTCAGATGAGCAGGTGTAGTAAGTGTTCGTGGTACAGAGGGAAACAGGCTGGGCGAGAAGGGAGGGGAGTGCAAGCCAACTCGATAGACCTATCACTAGGTAAAGCATATTTACAAATGTACCAGTCTTACAGCGGTGACAGAGAACTCTCGTTGAAGAACTGATTTGCATGTATTTTTGAGAAAATCTGCTTAGAAATTCAACCTCATCAGCTGCTAGTTTGCTCTAGCTGGAATTCTGCTAGAATTTAATATGCCGTGTCACATTTTCAAATGTAACATCTAAGTTAACTGGAGAAAAAAATATCCCCATGCTTTTTGAAGGTTTTCTGGAAACGGCTGAAATCCCTAATTTTAAAATAACCCAGAATTTAATGGTAGCCTTTCAGGGAATAAAGACCTTCCTTTTTGCTATATTACCAGCCAAGCACTTCTCTTACAGAAAGAGTGACTGAAGAAAAGTAAACTGCGGACTAACGAGGAGATTTTTTATTCTTGGGTACTTAACAGAAAGGGGTGATAAGAATATTAACTAGATGAAGCTTGAATAAAATTGACAAAAATAAACTAAAACTAAGTAAAAGCTTTTCAATCTCAAATGGAGAAGGAAGAAAGGAACTATGTTATCACACGCACCTGCAGTAGCTCTAGTGGTCTGCGGCTTTAGAAAAGCACAATATAAATTACTGTGTAAAATCCATGAAGCTGACACAAGACTGGGGTCTGAAGTAGCTGTCACACAAAGCCCACTAGAGTTGCTAGAGCAGGGAATGAAATTAGAAAAGTCAATATGCTACTGCCTTAAAATAAAGATTTCTTGCCAAAAGTATAAACACCAAAACCATCACTGGCCTGGGAAACATAAGAAAAACTTTGCTATTTATAGAGGTTATATGGGGACAATAAATACAAAAGAAATAGAAAGCCAGCAAAACCCAAGCATATCTTCAGGGAGAAAAGGGGCAAAAGTCTCATGATAATGTTAGATTTTCAAGGTCTTGTAGCGCCTAATTAATCCATACTTCATTAACTTCTTAAGCCCATGGACTGCCTGCAAAGTAAAGATTTTAGTGCTGAAAACCCCATGAGAACTTCTACTTCACTGAATGGCATAAAGCATGTTAAAAACATAGAGGGCTTTTGATAGACATCTGCTATAAACTCAACTGTTGCGCCTTCAAAGTGCCCTGCAGGCGCATGACTTCCATTTATCAGAAATTTAATACACTAAATGAAGGAGTTATTTGGGTAGCCCAACACCTGACTGCGTAGAGTTTGGCCAGGGAAGCAAAATCCACTCTTTGAAAGTGAACACTGAAATGATTTTTATACTCCTGGAGTGTTAAGACCCAGGAGAGACCTCAGGGGTAAGAGAAATTACAGTTCTAGTCTATATACTCTCTATTCAACAGTCAGAGCGGCTGACCTCTTAAAAATTAGAAGTGAGTGACCCTATATCTCAGTAAAATAGAGACATGTCAGTAACTTCTGTGTTTTGCAGGCTAGTACACAAATTGTAATGCTTCTAGTCATCTTGTACAAATGACCACTGGTTCTCTGCCATCTGTCTGAGAAGCAACAGAAGCTCTGTGGAAAAGGAAGTTCAGCAATAACTAAAGTAATGAGACTCTTTTGGATCGCTGTGCAGACTACCTCTAGAACATTATAGTGCTGAAAATAGTTCCTTCTCTGCCCTCCAGTTCATAGGGCCAGATGATATGAACTCCTTGTAATAAAAGGCAGGAGAACCCCTAAGGATATTAGTTTGTTGGGAAATAACAATAGAGAAGAAAGAAGCCGTTAGAGTGAAAGATGGTGAGCTTGAAAGGGGGAAAATGAAAGAAAAAAGAATGAAATATTTTCAGAAACCAACATGAGTGCCAAGAAGGAGAAAAAAAGGGAAAGCAAGCTGAAAGCTACTGACTGACCTTTACTTTTAACATGGAAAATAAATGTTCTCTTTTATAGCTTCTTGTTAAAGTAAGACCAGTAAGCAATCATGAATCTTTACACAGTTTTATAGTTTCCCTTTCAGTGAGCCATTTCAGTTTTACACACAATTTTATAATGTAACTGCATAAGAAAATAAGCTTACCCTTAAAATGCCATGACGAGAGCCAATGCAGCTGCAACTGCAGCACACATTTATATTTGAGTAAAAAAAAGAAGCTTTAATATTTTTCTGATTCACAAAATATCTACTTTGAAATGGAATGAAAGGATACTTCCTAACAGCCTAATAATTAAATTAAAACAGAAAAGAGAATACCCACCACCACCATATATGCGCACAGCTGTAATCACTATTTTTTAGTAGACATTGTGCCTTTGATCTCTCCTGGCCCTCTTCCATCTTCTAGACAGTGCAATCCGGAAAGAATCATTCTCTATCAGATACTTCTCCATCCCTCACTGGCCCTGGACTGCCTGCCTCTGCAGCAATGTCATCTCTAAAACACAGTAAACATCCTGCAGCAACGTCTTGCTGCAAGCAAAGAAGTCAATACCTGCAGACTTTTTATCTGACTTGTTTTCCCCCTGGAAATAGGCCCCTTACTTCACAGAAGTCCATAAGCACTGCTGGAAAAGAGGGTGAACATGCCACAGGTCATCTTTTCCTCAGAGCTATAAATCAGGTATCGTCTCTATCTGCTCATCCAGTGGAGGCTGTCAGGACCCTTGTGTTCATTAAGTCCTTTCTTAAGGAAGACTTTCGCTGACAGTGCCTGAGTGAGCAGGACTGATTCAAGGTATACTCAGAGCCAATGCTTTGAAAATATCTGGAGAATTTTTTCTATTTTCCACACAGTTTACTGGTACCAAAGCCCAAACTCTAATATATCACTCCAGTAGCTTTGATCTGACCTTGACGCTGGTCCTCTAGTCTGGCATGTAGGTCACAGCTCTGATACCAAGGCTCTGGTTTGCAGAGATGGATGTTTTCTGCTACCTGATTTGCAGTAAATGAGGCTTCTGCTTTCATAGATGGCTCAGATGCCACGCAGCATAGCTCTGGCATTTAATCTTGGCTGCATTACAGTACTTTTCATGACTGTGTTGGCTTCTGTTGGCTACTGCCCTAATCCAACGTTCCTCTGTAGCCATTGAGGCACAGAGAGAGGAGTTGTCTTCTTTCCTTACTTATGATTTCAATTATGAGAGCCTGTATCTGCCATTTTTAAGCAGCTTGTGAGCCTCTGTCGTGCATGCTTTCCCTTGTTTTAAAATATCTTTCCTCCACTCTGACAGAAAACTAGACCAAGTTATGCATACCTTCAAGGTCAGGCCCATCAAGTAATTCAGTTCCAGGTGGTTCCTCCATTCAGAACAGTCCCCTGGATAGCTTGTATTTCCAGGGAAAATAAATAGATACACAATAAAGAAATAAATATCACTAAAATCACTTTCCCGAAGGTTGGATTCATCTCAGATCCTGCACTTTCGTACTTGTCATCAGACTACAGCAGAGAATGAAGGAAGGGAAACGCACAGATCACCCACCTTCCTTCCCCGCCCTGGGGCCAGAGGGATGTTCTGCCTCCCTTGCAGAGGAGAAGGTGAGCTTACCCAGGTGGGATGTGGGTTGGTATGCAGAAGGAGGGCAGGGCCACAGGGTAATTTTCCTCTACCCAGAGTGACAGAAACACCACTGTAAAATATGAATTAATGATGCACATACTTTAAAGCTGTCTCCAGAACTCTATCCCTTCAATTTATAAAACATTTTGACATGTTCAACTCCCTTTGGGTTTTAAGCTCAGGTTTTGAACTCTGATTTTGCCAGGAATTCAGTAGCAGAGAAGAAAACCTAATGAGAGAAATTTCTGTCCCTTGAAGTCAACGCCATACAATGAGAATCCACTGATATGCCAGGGAATATTACACCTTTTGTTCTATTGTCTTGCTAGATACAATGGAGCTTTATCAATGTAGTCATACTAGCAATAACTTCTAATAAATACATGCACATGGTGGCTAAAAGGAGAAAGAAAACAAATTTAACGACAGATAGAAGACCCTTCACACAATATGTTTCTGGAGGAGTCATTGTAAGCAGCAGCAGTAGCCTATTCTTCAGTCTCCTGCTTTTTGATATACTGAGAACTCAGGGCTGGTCTTCAAAATGGATGCATTGCCTTAGAAATGACTTAGCATAATGAAGCATGCTCATGACACGCTGCCAAATTTATAGCCTGCTGTAGACTTTCCCCTAGATCAGACCTATTCTCTGTTTGCTGGTAGAGGTCCAGGAAAAAGGAAGGATGGACACAGCAAAAGCTGACAAGAGACCATAAGGTCAGAGGAAACACAAACCCAGGCGAAAGGCAAGAGGAAAATAAGAGGCAAACCCAGCTGTTTTTCTTGTGCTTTTCTGTCAAGTTTCATGTGAGTGAAGACATTATTGGAAGTTATCCACCCTGACTTTCCTTTCATTAGACAGCTTTTTCTGTTGACACATTACCTCTGCAGAACTGCTTACCATTTCCACGGGTTCAAAGCCTGCAAGCACACCTGGCATGGCACATTCATGTACTGCTGGAAGGAGAAGTGAGAATGAATCCCTGCCATAGGACTGAAATAGCAAAGCTACAAAGGAAAGAAAGCCAGGGCTGCCTATTTACCATCTCTGGCAGGGGAACCCCAGATACTCTGTGTGCCTTGAGGCTGCTCTTTGACCCCACACTGGCATAAACCAGCAGCAACTCCAAGATGTTAATAGAGTTATATCAGCACAGGGTCACAATCAAGTCCCCTCGAGCCTTCGCTCAGGATATATTTCCTATTATGATTTTTGATAGTGCACTCCAGCACCTTCATGTCTTATAGTGAGGGGGCCAGAACTGAACATGGTATTTAAGGTGTAGCCTCACCAGTGTCGAGTACAGGGGGATGATCACTGCCCTGGCCCTGCTGGCCCCACTATATCTGATACAGGCCAGAATGCTAGTTGGCCTTCTTGCCCACCTGGGTATACTGCTGGCTCATGTTCATATATTATGATACTGAGTATTGCAAAATAGTAATTATCTCTGACCTGCAGGGATATATGTATATATTTTATTTTAACCAGCATCTATGCTGCTGCACATCTGTGTATCTGTGAAGCGTGGGTGTGACAGATGCAAAATATTTGTATGTGGTTTGAGTTAAGGGCAGAGGATTGTCACTTTCAAAGTACGTGGTGGTAAAAGAATGTTGAAACACAGGCACATGAAAGGGAGGGTTGATCAATTCATTTATGTACTCGCCAGCAGGGTCCCTCATTCATCCAAAGAAGTGTCACCGGTGTCAGTATTTGCAGACTTGAGGAGCTAATTGATGCAGCTGCAATTGAACTCAATATTTTTGCTGGCAAAATAATGTGACGCACTGCTGAATTACAGCAACCTAAAGGAGTTGCAGGTGGTCTGCCGAAAGATGCAGCAGGAGACCAGGTTCACTCTGTGAGCACAAAAGCAGCCTCGTGTCAAAATGGAGAGAGACTGTATGTTTTGTGCTCGCATGAGAATAGCCGAAGGCTAGGAAATCCTGAGCAATTTTCAAGCTGGAGGATTAGAAGGTGAGCAGCTGCAATACCAATTCTGTATAAGTTTGGGCTTCTCGTTTAGACACAATCCACCCCATTATCAGAAATCTCTGAACAATTTTGCCCATGCTGGCACTTGTCAAGGAGGAAAGTAACTGCAGCACCTACTATAGCTGACTGCAAGATCAGTCAGCTTTAATTACACATATATTTCTGGAAGGGGTATTTGAAAGACTTTAGATTTCAAACTCTTGCTTTATCATTGCAGACTTCCTTAATATGTAATGGGGCTACCTAGATGCTAAGTGTTACTTTCCATATTATGTGAATTAATCCTGATTTAGGAAAAGTAACAGATGTTAGAGAGCCATTATGGGCTTTAGTCTATATGCCTGTAAGGTAGGAAAGAAGTTGGAACTTCCAACCCAAACCATTCTATGATTCTATGATTACTGTAGATGAAGGTTTTATGTAACATCATGATCTGGCCTTCATCAACTGCCTGATTCAGAAACTTCAGATTTGTACCCTCCTTTATATAGTGTTTGCTTTGGCAATGCCCAGTGTTCCTTTGACTAGCTAAAGGCCACCTAACTCAGGTGATCTTTTTCCCTAAATAGTTTATTTTGCACTTCCCAGTGGAAAATTTTATTTAATCCCCATGTATGAAAATAATTGCTCCTCTCAGCTGAAAATGTTGATACTTTTTTATCCTGTTTTCCAAACCACACATTAACATGCAGAACATTTTCTTAGTACAGAACACTCCGTATGCCCTATGAAACCTTGCCATCTTGTAAAACAATGATTGATTTGTATTCTTTTTATGTTTGCTGCATATCTCTTCTCTTGCTTGGTGACCTCTTCATGATGATCTATGAATATTAAGCTGCCAGAAGACGAGAAGCCTAATGCCTGTCAGTTTTTCTCATATGTGTAGCTGTCTTTTGATCTTAACAACATACCCACATCAGGAATAAGGATTTGGGGAACCCCCTTAGAGCACCAGAGCATCAGAGCAGGATCAGTCTGACCTTTGAAAGAGTGCAGTCACTGAGAACTGGTTGGATTATGTTGGCCTTTTACAGCACCTGCAGTTTGGTCAAGGGACCAATCCCTATCACAAGCCCTGGGTACAGGAATAGAGACAGCACAAGCTACAAGAAAAGAAATAACTTAAAAATAAGAGGCCCAACTTTTTGTCAGATTTAAAAACAAAGCACATCATTAATGCTATACAGATGGGGAGAGACTCAAACCATTTTAAATGAGGCAAAAAAGTCATATTTCCCTGCAGCTGAACTTGGTAGGAAGGGCAATGTACTCTAGATCTAGTAACTGCGAGTTACTACATCGACCTTACATCAACTACATAGAGCTTAATCATCACCACAAAGAGCTTCTTAGGCACTCTTGTGGAGAACTGTGCCTACAGCCTTAGCAACATCTTCTTGGTTTTCGAAGGGGAACAACAAAAAGCAGCATAACCGTGCATTCGAGTAATTTTTCATTCACAAAGAGCAAGTTGGGGAACTGCTTTTTGTGAATCCTGTTTATGTTAACGTAATATACGTATGTTGGTAGTTCTTAATATGTTTTTACTCCACTGAGAACAATGGGAACTTGTAAATTCCCCTGACTGTAATAGAAAGACCATATAGCCTTTTAGATAAAGTACCTTTTTCTTTAAGGTTAGTGCTACACAAACAACTGTATTCAATAGTTCAGCTTAGCAACGCTGCAGGAGGACATATTATGAGAGGCTTTTTTACTCGTGAGACATTAATGTTATGTACAGGAAATAATTATATATAGCAAATGGAGGAATGTGCAAATTTACCTAATGTTTATTATTTTGAATCCTACGCTCCTGTATGTTTGCAATCATAAATCACTCCTCACCTAAGAAATTGAGCTTCAACCTCTCATTTTCCTTAACTAAAGCACTACCTATGGTGTAGGCAACAAAAACCATATAGCACCCACACAAACTCCTATTATACTGGATTTATATCTTTTCTCCTCTTCAAAATAATCTTCCTGCTCATACCATTTGATCAGTTATTGTAGAAACAGATGTTACAGCTATATGGTGAAACTTGGGGATATTTTTCTATGCAACATAAAAAAGTAATGTTATGTCATGGGTTGAAAAAGCAGCATAGAGGTAGACAATTCATGGCTAACAGTGTGTGTTCTAAATATAGGCACTCCACCAAAAAGTGCAAAGTAGAAATAGCAAATTCTCTTGCCATGTTACACTGCCTTGTCAGTTACATTCTTCCACTGCTGCACACACATATAACAAAATAGGAATAAAGAGATATTAGATAAAGAAAACTTATTTATCAAGAGAGAGCCCAAGTGTCAGGAATTAATTTAGATGCACGCTCTTCTGGTTGAGGAAGAAGGAATAATGACAAACCGTTACACTTTAAGATTCTACCTGAAACAGAGCAAGATTTTTATATTGAACCCCTTAACAGGTTTTATTTGCCAAAAGAAACTACTGATAGGCATTATGGCCAAATGCATTTAACAAAGTCGAATTATGATTTTCATACACAATGTGCATGATTCTGTACAGCAACCTAGAGGAACTAATGGAAGGACACTGACATTCCCCCATTAATCATCCACATGTCAGCATGCATCTTAGTTGTGTTTCCTTTTAGAAATACACTTGACAACTATATTTGCACTGAATTTTGAAACTTATTCCTGTTCTTGATTATCACATCTGTTCTCTGGAAAAATATAATAGCCTTAATTTGTCATACACTGAGCATGTCTCTGGAGACAGGGAAAACAAAAAGAAAAGGAAAAAAGTATAAATCTGTGAGAATACATTTCCAAAACCTGAATCCTCCTATTCATGGGTTCCTGGAATCTACTATGAGTCACACTCAGTTGTTTTCTAAAGGTAAAAACCCAGTGAACCAACATTTCATTTAGCGTCACAAATAAGAGCATAAGATTTGAGGATCCGTTTGTTCCAAAATTTTCCATATTACTCAAAAGTCACAATTCCCAGTTCAACATTTCTTAGCTTCAGTTTCTAAACCAACTCATTCTTGAAATATCAGACATTAAAAAAAGCAGAGGAAAACTGAAGCACATCAGTTAAGGCTGAATAACATAATACCCAGTTCCACATTCAGCTGATGCACAGAGACATTTCTGCAGCATATTCAGTGAAAAAAATAGCAATAAAACGATAGCAATAAAAACGCAGTACAGTTTAAGCAGAGATTTCTATTGGGTAAAGTGCAGCCAACATTGTCATACTTTTACAAGAAAAAGGACTTGAAAGACTACAAATCTCACATGAACACAGTTTGTATAGGTGTCAGAATTGCATACAAGGCAAATAAAAGCCTCTGTGAGTTCTAGATATGAAAGTGTTTACATTAAGGAGGTTATACATGGTAAGATACTAACGCAAACAAAAGGAGTGGAGTAAGCATTGTGGGGTGAAGGCGAGAGCTGATTCCTGTCAGGAATTCACAGAGTTATGAAAAAGTCCATATTAAAGTTAGGAAAAAAAAAATAAATCCATAGAGCCAAATTGCAGGAAGTGGACTCTGCATAATTTTTGTGTAAATTAATTCAGGCAAACTAATTTGATGCCTGTGGACCCTTATCACAAGATAGTTTTTGCACAAAAGAACTTTTCTTAGTTACTGCTCCTTCCCATGTGATTTTATTCCTTAGAGAAAGACTGCTGCACAGCTGTAAAATACAGTGCATATATGTGTAAGATGCTACAGAAACCCAAAAGTCGTACATGTCATCATTCACAAACAGAAACCCAAAACTCATTTGTGTCATCATTCACACAGAGTGAGTGCATTGGTGACAATATGCTTGATAAGTGGCTGAGTTGTTAACTGCAATAAAATTGTTTGGAACAGAGAGGCCTGATGTTTTTATTAAGCTGGCTCTTACAAAACCATTACTGCAACAAAGTTGTGACTAGTTGCAATTTTTATCTAATTATGGTGCTCTTGAATGTGGAAACACTGAGATACAGAACGCTAGAAGAGCATCTGCTCCTGAAAGACATTATTTCTGAGTATAAATAAGAATATATATTTGCATGCATGTGTATGTGTGTGCATACACATGCACCACATACACGGACAAATACTCTCACTGAATTATTTTCACATGGCACACATGGCTACCAGCTGTAGCTCCAAACTCCTGAGGTTTGCCCTGGGTCTAAGCTGAAGACTGAGTGGTGGTATACTTCTGCTGTCAAGGAGCTCAAGTGAAACTCCTAGAGAGAGAGCACACCCTCCCCTTCTCTAGTGCTGGTTCACACAGGAGGTAGGAACCCCTCTCTTAGGTGCCCGAACAGGAAGAGGAGTTAGCAGGGTGCTGCAAGGAGATTTCCAGGGAGTTAGCTTGAAGTATTAAAAACATTAGAAGTAAGATAAGCAGAAATAATGTAATCAGAGTTGCAAATTCAAACATAGTGAAAGTGAAGAAAAATAAAATTATTTAGTAACTTTTCTAGCAATTTCTGAGGGTGACAATGTCATTAATGTTAAAGGGATTGAAATGGGAAGGTGGAAGAAAGTGTTGGAGGAGAATCAAGCTTGCTGCACCTGCTGAAACTCTTGCTTCAACTTGCACAAGTGATTTGATGCTGTATTTTTCACATGCTGAATGCTTGTGAACTAATGCAAAAGGACTCTGAGTTACGAAGTTTCAGCTGGGCAAAGTAGGAGCTGCTTTTCTTATACATGACACATGTAAACTGCGCTGCATCCTGCAGACAGTTTTAAGTGTCAAAACCTCAGCATTAACAAACACTTCCCCAGGACTTCTGAATAACTGCTTACAGTCTCTAGTGCTGGAGTGACAGCCCCAAAGAACACCAGGATGAAAAACTAGTGAGGAAATTGATCATTCAGTTGGCACAGCAAAGTCTAAAGAATACCTTGAAGGAGGTATGATATTACCTAGATGCAGAACACCGAGTAGAGGGCAAAACACTGTTGCCCATCAAGCATCTACAGCCCAAATTAAAGTAATCAGAAGCACAAACAGTATGGACTTTTATCATCAAAGGTTATAAGAAAATATATGCTCTGTCAGGCTAAGATAAATTATACAACAGTCAAATACTGACATTTTAATTGATTCAGTCCCCAATATGGTTATTTAATAACATCCTTCTACAATAATATGTATGCGAGCAAGTGGAAACAGAGGCACATGGATGATTATTGTTGCATTACACTGAGCTTTACCCTAACTCAGTAATACAATTGGCTCTGTTATAAATAAAGGAAACTACCTCATAAACAGCATCTCACGGAAAGATAAAGCTCTTAAGAAAGAAAAATTTTGTAACACCACTAAATATCTCAATAATGCAGTGATTTTGCTGTGTTACTTGCATACATATCCTGATTCAAACTCACATTTAGTATTTAAGATGAACTTGGTGAAAGCAGATAAGTACATTTGTGTGCCTACATAACGGCAGGCAACTGCAAACCAAAGCTTCGATTTCGTTGGGTTAAGGTCCACGTAAAGATAAGTTTAAATTTAAATTATATTTAAAAAAAAAAGAAAACAAGTAATTTGGGAAGGCTGCAGATACAAATATTAAACATTATCTCCATTAAAGCTAGCATAGCCTCTGCGTAACGACTTTAAGGTACAGAAAACCATATACAACATGCGTTGCATCCTAAAACAACAGAAGTTCACATTAGCAACAAGATAGAAAAGTCAGGTTAACCAGTTTCACAATTCATAGGAAGCTGGAATATTCTAAGAAACTACCTTCTCTAAAAAGGAGTCCCCCGGACTTTTCATGCCTGCAAATAACCATCTTAAAAACTTAACATCTGAATAAAACCTATACTCTTGGAGGCATCTGATCCAACTGTTGTTGTGACACTTTTCTACTAAATATCTATTGGCTGCAAAATATTTCATAAGCAGACAGAAAAAAGAACTGCAGCACGTTTCATGTTACGGAACACGTTCAGAATTCTTCTTTTCTTCATAAATGTTTGTACGCCTGTTTTAATCCTCTTTTCTCTGTCTTTCAGTATTTTCCAGCTTCTGCCTACACCTGCAACAAATTTGGCACCTAAAGTTCACAGCTTTGTATAAGACTCCAGTGCCTTGTACTCACACTGAAGGATGGAGGATGTGATTGCGTACAGATGCTTATTTTCATTTTCCAAGGGTTTTTTCCTATTCTATTCAGACTTATTTTGGCAGTGTTCAAAGCAGAAGAGGGGTTGAGAGGTGAAATAAACTAAAAAAGCACGTGGTTTAGAAAAGAATTGCACAGAATACATATGAAATAAACATTAGCAAAGACAGCAATTATCTGCTCAAAAAGCAGTTACAACTGCCTAGTCCTACGTACATACCTGGGAAGACTTTGTGTCAGTAACTGATGTAGGATACAGTCATCTGACTAGTTGACAGAGCTTTAATTTCACCATGTGCTGGTTCAGGGCCATTCAGTCCCAATCTTACTGTTAATTAACAGTCACAGCAACAGCTGGATGGATTTGGGCAGGAACCACCTAAAATCCATGCCCTGACACTTGGCAGCACTGCTGCATTACACTTCTGTGTCACATGATAACTTGCGCTCGCGCTGAAAGAGTGAATGGTGTTATGAGCCTGGATTTAATGCCAGAGATCTTACAACAGCAGATAATTTTGGAGACCATGGTGCTGAGAGCTCTGTTATGCCTCCAGTATAGGAACCGCTGTCTCAGCCCTCCGCAAAGGAGGCACAAATGTTTCCACTCATCGCTTTGGTGAGAACAAGACCCTGAACAGGAAAACCAGGAAATCCCAGAACTGTGATTCAGTTTCTGGTTCCTACTCGATATGGAGGTTTAGATTAATCACTCAAGCTCAGATTCCACAGTTCTGGGATGCCTTAAATTCTAATATTTTGGGTCGTATGAGGATCACCAGCACTTCAGAAGTCCCTAGTGCTCTTAAAATTAACTAAAGACAGTCCAAAATGAAACCCGAGTCACCGAATGTCAGGTAAGCAAATCCCACAAACTAGATAGTCTTTCACAATACTGTTTACATGTTCTACATCTGCAAAAATCCTATCCTGAGATAGGATTATCATCAGGTATTTACTCAGACTGTGGATGAAGGTGGCTGTTCTTGCTTCAAACTTCCATGAAATTAGTGATCCTAAGGAGAAAAGAAGTAATACTGTGACATGCCCTGCTTCCTACTTCATAAACCTCCTTGTTTTCAACATTGTTTTTCTTCTTGAATTCTCAGTTTGGCCCTTTTCAGCTTTCAAGGGGAGCTGCTACCAAGTCAGAGTACACAAAAATTGATGCCACAGCCATGGGTTCAAGTAAGTCTTGTAAATTCATCAGCACTACTCCTACAGGAGCACTATAAAGGCACACAGACACATCTGGCTGAAGTTTTCATCTCAATTATTAGGTCTCCATCGTTTCCTGTAAAGAGAAGAAAATTCTTATTCAGATCAGAATTTGTCCAGCAGAGTTCAAACTCCCAAAAAAGAAAATCTAGCCAAGGTCAAGTGAGTCTATGAAGGCAGGTTACAAGTCAGTAGACCTGAAGGTGATGGATGAGGTCTGTAGGTACCTGTCTTCTGGATACTCTTGGAAGAATAACTTTCTATCACAGTTGTCAAAGATGAAGCCTTAGTTTAAGGAGTTCATGCTAATCAGCGTATGACTGACATTCTCCTTGGGTCTCCTCCAGTCACGTAAGTAGAGAAATACCACATGAATCTAAGACGCTGCTGAGGAATCACAATTAAGGGCAAATTTAAACTGATCTATTTGTGTCTTTTTGGTGATTTTTACTGGCATTCATTCCACAATAGCTAATTTTGCACTTATCATCTTACACTAACAGGTCACTTCTTTGCCACAGGCCTGTCTAGACATGCCACAGTGCTTGCAGACATGCAGACACACCGCAGGAGCTCACATCTCTTTGGGAGCTATTAACTCTCTGTTGTGTCATTTCTTACAACAGCAGATCTTTGCTCCTCTTTCCTCCCCCTGCCCTTACCCTGCAAGCTTAATCTGCTTTGCAGATTAACATGGGTTGAATGGGGAGTCTATAGTGCATGGAGCACAGAGAAAGTGTACTCAGACCTTTCCTATCTTACAACTATGAGTACGCTTGGGTACTTCAGGGTACTTCTGAGATTTTGAAATCACGAACTGCTTCTTCTAGAGTCACTGACTGAATGCTCCAATTTGACTGTGTGCCTACAGCTAATAGACTTTGCTTGGAAGCCAGGAGTCCAGGCTTATCATGCTGCCCTGATGTAATCCAGATAACATTTCTACTTCCTTAGGACTTGGAATGACTTAAGGATTTATTTTTAGAAAGGGTGGTTTGTGGGTTTTTTTCTTGTTTTAAATATGGATTTGGTCATTAAAACCCACACAATCTCACTGAATTAAATTATTTCTGATTTAAGAAGAAGTGAACGTGCACAAGGAAAGACACACATCTGGAAAATACAGGAAATACAATTCAGGTGCTCTGAGTAGATGATTCAAGTTACTCTTCCCAGGTAATTATTCTCCTGCTCCACTTCTACTCACAGACATTTGCTAACTGCAACTTCCAATTTCAAGCATTTCATACACTTAAAATAGAATCATAAGTCTTTTCAGTTTAAATAAGCATGCATATTTTCAATTTGTTATGTATGCTAAGAAAGCATCTCTGGTGTCTGTACAAAGAAAGCAAAGGAAGGCAGCTTTTACCTGCTTTGCCTGAAAACAAATTTATGTCTTCCGTTCATTGTATGTGCTTCTTGTCCCTACATTATATAGAGCTCAATTGGCACAATCTTTCTGCTAAAAATCTGCCAACTTTACACACCAATCTATTGCATTTGGTTCTCTACACCCTTCAGAAATGCAGCTGACCCGTTATAAATTTCAGGTTGAATAGCTATGCTACTGCAAAACAGTTCAAGCTCATATATACCTTTGGCAATTTCCAGACTAAGTTGCCATTTTTTTGTACCAGTGGAATTATCCGCATTCAACTTTCACATCACCTTCTGTATTTCCTGAAATACTGTAGACTAGTAGTACCTCATAACCTCACACGGCTCCCAAATACCAGGCCAGCCATCAGGAAGAATCCTGTTTGCCTTAAGCTACAGGTAGATTTTTCACTCCTGTTAAAAATATCCAATAATTAGTCCCAGAAAGCAGTTCGTATTTGAAAATAATTCAATAGTTTGTTTGTGGTAGAGGCAAAATTTCATACTATGGAGCTTTGCTCTGGACTGTGACATAGAACCCTGAGATCCAAATACATACCAGAGCTCATTTGCAAGAGTCTCAGTCCAGCCTCCCGCAAAGGGTTCTAGTCCTTCTCAAGGATACCTTTAGGGATTGTGGCAGCCACAGTTGTTAAGGTATGGGCATAATCCAAGTGTGAATTTCTGCATCTACTTATCTTGCCCTAAATCCCATGGCCACCAAGCACCTGGAAAAAAGAAACAAATCCTCCATTCCATTTCTGCTTCCCCCACAAACACGTACCTAGATCTCCTCCTACAGCCTTCCCTTCCCTGAGGGTAGGGATTCCCTTCCCTATGCAGCAGCCCCTGGATATCACCCTCTGCCCTCTGCCTCTTAACCACCTGTTTCTTTGCTGCTGGCAGGCAGATGGCTCAGAAACCAGCCTGGCATTTGGCATTGTTCCGCTTTCCCCTCTGAGACCAAGCTGAGTTGACTTCCATGCTTTTGCAGAGAAGGATGAGATTGCAGGAAATCAAGAAGGGATTTTCTTCTCAGTGCCCCAGATAAACAGCATGCAGAGACTACCAGTCTCAGCATCTGCCCTCTACAGAGAGTGCCAGCTGTAAGGCCAACAAATCCAAATCATCAGTCTTAGCAGTGCCTTCCCTATGTGCCAGCCATGCTCATGAAAGGAAAAAGGCATGATGAAAACTCTCTGCAGTCTCAATTCCTTATTTATTCTGAACTCCCAGCTTCTCTTTCTTGTTGGCCTCTTGGTTTCTAAATTTTCACTCTGTTCAATCACAGCAAACAACATGATCCTAAATAATTTAGTAGCAAAAGGCCCCTGTTGAGAAGAATGAAGCTGCTTGAAAATAAGGACGTACCTGCAATTCCTTTCGCATCATGCCTTGAAACAATCATCCCCATTAGTGATAGCTCTATTTCATGAGTTAATAATATTGTTGTTTCTTCTTCTGTGGCTTCTTAAAGTTGCCACTACTGTGTAATAATTCAAAACACAAACCAATGGTGAATATAACCATGCAGGATTCTCAGAATGGTATTGGTGTGGGTTTTCTCTAAGCAATATTTATTTAGCAGCTCACAGAATCCCAACAGCTCAACATCTGCTTGTCCCGCAGCTCCACAAAGAATGAACCAGCATTATGCCAACAAAAACATCACTGCTGAATCAACAACCTGGCTTAATCCACTCTTTCAAGAAACTGTAAACCTGGGCACCTGAAACTGCTCTGGCTTTTCCTACTGAGAAGAGATAATTAATATGGTTTAGGTATATGTGCATAAGGAAATTCATACACACACACACACACACCCTAATATTCATAGGAATGTCAATTTTTTACCTTGCAACTTCATAAGTTCTGGAAAAATCAAGAAGAATGTGATGGCATTTATTTTTGTATTCAAAAATGCCAGAACACACCTAGTCTTCATTGCTCTCATTTGGTAACTATCTTTGCAGATCCAGCTTGGATCAGTATGTTGGAAGCTTTGTCTTGAAATTTCTTAACCTCCTGCCCTTAGCTCTTGCTGTTTTAACACTGACCCATGATTGTGTATAAATGAAAGCATGCTCAAAAGCGAAAGAAAACAAACCTAAAATGAGTTTTTCACTTGAGAATTCTGAAAAAATAAATGCAGAAGGGCCATAATAAAAAGTTTCATATCCAACTTTGATATTGAAACTTTATTGCCTTCCTCAAAATCAAATTTCATTGAATGTCTGTAAAAGTAACTGCGTTAAAAACTGACTATGCTAGCCAGGACACTGTTGAATGAAGTGCTGTATTACTGGAGACTCAATTTGATCCAATTCATAGTCACACTGAGGCAAACGCTTAAAGCCCCACTCACTTCGCAGGGACTAGTACTTGGCACACAGACTGTTTTTAAACAAACATTTTCTCCAGCAATCACTTTCAGCAGTCACTAGGAAATTATCTGAGCTGCATAAATGCAATCTACTGGTCTTAGCTTATTTTATAATTACAAGACTGATTTATAGAGTCATAGAATCATAGAACAGTTAGGGTTGGAAAGGACCTGAAGATCATCCAGTTCCAACCCCCCTGCCACGGGCAGGGACACCTCACACTATACCATGTCACCCAAGGTTCTGTCCAACCTGGCCTTGCGTACCGCCAGGGTTGGAGCATTCGCAGCTTCCTTGGGCAGCCCATTCCAGTGCCTCACCACCCTCACAGTAAAGAACTTCTTCCTTATATCCAATCTAAACTTCCCCTGTTTAATTTTGAACCAGTTACCCCTTGTCTTATCATTACAGTCCCTAATGAATAGTTCACGCGCCGTGTTCCTGTAGTCCCCCTTCAGATATTGGAAGGCTGCTATGAGGTCTCCTCTTATTGCTATATATTGGTTTTACCTTTTCAATGGAAGCAAGATGTCAGGTTCATTTTATCTGTTCTTAAACCTGCTCTTTGTCAGTTAGTGCCCTTTTTTAATTAGCATCTGCAAATGAGCAGCAAAGGGCTGTTTTCCCTACATGGAGCAGCAAAGATTTCTTTCTCAGCCAAAGAATCCCCAGCCACTGCTGGTGGCACTTCAGATGCTGCTGCTTAACCTATGAATCTCCACAGGCAAGGACTAATGCCATCCTGGGAGAGCTGCATTCGTCAGGCAATAGCTCTTTATTCCCACTGTGACTTGCAATCAGCTGTATTCCTACCCAATCAGGTACACTTGCCTGCAAACAACAAATTTACCCTGGACACTTCCCATACCAGTCTTTCATTAGCTGTCACAGCCTCCGTTTAATTTCATCTGCTTGACCATTTAAAATGTCACTTTCTATTCACTGGCATGCCGCCAAGGATAACTATTGCTTTTTAGCTACGGTAGAGATAATATTAAAGGTGCACTCTCTCATGACTCTTATGAAAGCAATCACTGTTGGATCCACCAGTATTTCAGAGCTGCCAACAAACCATAATGGAAGGCACACTGAGAGAGGGAATACATAAAAACAAAAGGGCAGCCACTGCCAGCAATTAAAACACTCCAGGCCGGGCATGGCTGGCAGGCCAAAATAAAGGCTGGCTGCCACCATGGTGTGACCAGACCTGAGAATTGCTACTGAGCATCCCACAGCACTGCTTGTTCTCAGGCAGAGAGGTTTCTGCTACGGTATATCTTCTAAATGGATACTACTGTTTTTCCATCTCTCATTTTAACAACAGGAGAAAATTGCCTCTTCCGTGGCAAACCTACTGATCTAATTGCCAGTTTATTAGACATACGAGCGACAGTCACTGGTGCAACGTTAAGGTGTCCTGAATATATTCCTTTCCATCTGCAGCTAGGAAAGAACAACAGAAACAAAAACTAGCAAGGAGATAATTTAATTTGCATCTCTGCTTATTGACATTTTCATAGCAACTTCATTAGGAAAGCCATTCTTTTTATTGCTCCTTCTTATGTTTTGTTCAGGACCAGTCAAAGGCCTGGTATCAATTCTTGCTTTGTCCTTTTTCCAATGGTGATAATTTTCAGGAAAGTTTTTTTGGTATGAATCAAAGAAGTCAATCCGAAACAGAATGACAAAGCCTAGGGATCTATATTTTTCACTGTTAAAAGAATAAAGAATGCATTTGTTTTACCTTGGGGGAGTAGTATGTAGACCACGATTCATGAAGGCATTTAAGCACTTGATTCACCCCATGTAAGGCAGTGCTTTAACTTACTTGATTTTCATCTGAATAGACAACAACAAGCCAAGATACATTCTTGAATCAGTGCCTTAAAACATCTGTCAATCATCACTTACTATACAGGTCTATGAAGTATTAATGTTCCAAGTCCACTACAATAAATAAATGAAACCAATAGCATACAAACTGCTACAGGCAACTAAAGTAATTCTAAACATATGGGTTTCTTCATGATCACAAGCTAACTCTTGGGTTTTGTATAGCATATATACATTAAGGTTTCTCCTTTCTCTTGTTATTCAAGTATCTTGTTAATCATCCCACTTCAGTAATTGAAAATGTTGTATAAAATCCATAGGCCTTTTTAAGTCTCTTTGGGTAAAGTCAGCATTTGATCTTGGAAAGGAAACCTAAAGCAGCTTCTCTGGAAAGTCTATTCTTCGTACTTACTTTATTTCATCACTGCTCTGATGAGCTAAAAACATATAATGTAATCATTGCAAAATTCCTATGAAGAAAAAATCATAAGTACAACCCTGGAGGGAAGTAAACAGCAAGACAACTAACGCAATTTCTCTCTTTGAATTTCTCCTACAACCTATGAGAAGACCCAGATTCTCTCCCCAGATGATTTACCTGGGAACAGACTCAACAGATGGCAAAAGCCAATCTCATTACAGGGTGGAACAGATGAAAGCTGAAGTCTGCTATCTGAAGAATAGTAAGGAGAAAACAGAATGATCTATCGAAGCCATTGAAACATCTCTTCCAATCATCTACTGCATGTAGCCTGGTGACATTCATGCTTGTATATTTTTATTTAGATATAAAATGACAAGCGCCTGTTTTTATAGTTTTTATAGTCTTATAGTTTTAAGTTTGTCTGCTACATTTGAATGTAGATTCTCAAGTGAAAAAGAAAATTGAAGAGAGTTACTGATCTACCATAGCATGACAAGAGGAGATAGGAGGTAGTATCTTTAGAATCATTGTTGCTTTTCAGATACGCAAGCATGTAAAATGACATATTGTGTAACTGCTATAAAACGTGGAGTTTTGTGCCTAGTCACTTTTTCCATTCCTTGTGCAGCAGTTAAGCAAGACATGGCCTTAATCTAAAGTAATACAAAACTGTGAATCAAAGACTTTGGAAGAGTAGCATTGAGTTTCCTCCTGAACTAGAGATCGGCTCAAGTTGAAGAATGCAGATCCAAAGCCAAACAGCTTATTTCTTCACTCAAAAAAACCCCTCTGTAATTATACACAAAGGCTTAGTTCCTTTTTCCAGCAGGTGCAATTTCTAAGAGCAAACCTTCAGAAAAGAAGAGAAATTGCTCCCCCTCTTAAGATGTACAGCAAACTTCATACCGAATGTTTGAACATAGCACTAATGTGAGACAGAAGCCCACTGCTGAGCGGTCTTAGTGTGCTAGTTAGTGTGCTCTAACACCTGAGGACTTCTTGGAGGACAGCTTAACAACTGACACACTGAAAACTCAGAAAAGCTATTCCAAGTATTCCCCATCTCTTTTGCTTTCTCTGAGATGTTATGGTAAAAAAAAACTGCTTTAATATTTCTGCTTTGATTTATTTACGCTCTCCCATCCCTTATAACTACCTTGTTATGATTCATTCTGGCTTCACAACATTTCATCACTCATATCAACTCACAGCACAGCTGTATTTCAAGCAGAGATTTACATAGAGGGCACCAAATTTCACAGTACCAGAATGCAGGATGTGTCCTACATGCACATTCCACTGAGGCTGCAAGGTCATCCTATACAGGGCATTTTCTTCTTCAGCAAAGGGAAGAGAAAAAGAAAATGAAAAAGGAAAAAAAAAAAAAAAGGATTCAGGATACTCTGGGACAAGGCCACTTTTTTTTCTCCATTGTGACAGGGTGACATTTATGAGATGTAAGTATGAACTGTGTGACATTATACTATGACACAGTATAGCACACAGCAGGGATTTATTTCTTCTCCTGACATAATCTATGTGCTCAGTTTTAAGCCATGAAAAATATACACTGATGATCCTTGTTAGAATGCAATGCCTCTAGAGAAGGTATTTCATGTCTTTTATCACTAACTAATTATGACACTTGTTATTCAAAGGGCAACTTATATTCAGAAAAATCATTTCAGCACTATCTCAGATACCACGGTTTGGCTATAATGAATGAATGAATGAATGCTGATTCTTCTGTAGAAATCATTATCTTAGAAGAACAAGGGGAAAAAACAGAAGAATGAACAAATAAAAACAGAAAACAATTAATTTTGCCTGAAAGGACGTGTAAGTATAATGCCTCCCAGAGCAGGGCTGTAAAATGAGTTAAAAATTGAAGTAGAACAGAGCGAAAAGTGGACTAATCATGACTTTACCTGTAGATCTCCTGTGACCTTAATCATAACCTTAATTTCCCCATACTTTATCCATAGGAAGGAAACATTTCTTTTCTCACACCTGAGGCTTGTTTTGTCTTGAAAGCTGCGAGGAGGAACTGGGATGCAGGAGGAGCAATGTTGTACACAGCATAGCACATAGCCCCTGCAGAAAGCCTGCAATAATCTATGCAGTGCTATCCATGAGTGAACGTAGGCTCAGGTTCACTGCACTGTGAGGCCCAAACAAGCCCTCTCCAGCATCCAGCTATTCACATTCAAGTTCTTGTGTCTGGTTTTCCCCAAGCAAGCAGGTTAGGAAAGCAGGTCTCTCAACCTGACTTTAGCCTTGAGTAACAGTGCGAGTCAAAATGTCAACAACGTAAGCAAATAAAGATTTCAAAGAATAGCATTCTGTGCAATTTCCAGAACTTTCTGTTGCAAAATGGAAAATCAAACAAAAAATAAAAAGGCATTTAGAGTAGATATATATTTAGTTTTTATGAAATTAAAATTTCCTTTCTAAATTTTTAAGTCTTAATAAATTTATATATTCTGTACATTGTAAAAGTAGATAACAGAGTCAAAGAAAATATATTTATTACAGAAATATCAAAGTAGAAATCTTCAAGCTCAGTGGTTTTAACCGTTCTCCTGGAAAAAAGAATGATCTTAGTTAACTTTTCTACAAGATGTTTTGCTTTCCATGCGTTTTCATTTTCCAGGAAGAAGCACTTCAAAGAAAAAATGCCAAGCACTGTTAATGACAATTTATAGTGTTTGACAAATAGCATTTGTCTTGCACTTCAAGTTTCTATATCGTCAAGAGTTACTGTGACACAGATGAGTAATAAAATAAATGGTTACTTCAGACTTGATCCTGGTTTTATCAAGATTTATAGAGTTAGCAATTTTGCAATAAATCCATCTTTCACAGAGAAATTTTAAATGTTGCAACTTTTAAGAGGTGCCAGCTGCTTTGAAAACTATATTTTGCAAATCTGTAAATTTAAAAGCTAACAAAATATTTATTCTGTAAGTAAAAGAGCAAGCAGAGAGCTTATGCCCTCTCTTGTACCATGGGTTACTGCAAAAGAAGGCATTGGGGTGGGTGACGCTGGCGCTGGAGCTTACCTAGGCAGAGCCAAACCCTCCTGCTGGAGATCCCAGAGACACCCTGACAGAAAGATGGAAAGGCAGGACAGACAGACAATGAGCTGTTCTGGTGCTGGGTCAGAAACCCTGTGTGACAACCTGTAGGAACACAGCGATATCTTCCTGTGAGCCATAGTGTTATATTGCAGGATGGTGCCCTACTGATGAGGGTGTTAGTAAAGAGGCGGTTTAGAGAAGAGCTGTGAGAATGATTAATGGACTGGAAAATAAGCACAGAACCAAGCAGCCTGATCTGTTTAGAAATTATTAAAGAGTGCTTACCACAGGCTATATAAGCATACATGAAGATCAGAAATTTGAAGAGGGGATTTTCAGTCTGGAACACAAAAAGCATACAGAAAATAATTAATGAAGCCTAATACAAGAAAAAAATGTATAGAAAGGGAAAAATAAGATGCAATCAATTCTTTTTATGGTAGGGACAGTCAGCAATTTAACAACTTTAAGCTTAACAAGATTAACAACTGTAAATTTGATTTTTCTTTGCTAGAAATTTTAGCATTTGAATTAGAATTTTTACATATTCTAATTCAAACAAGATTCATTTCACTTAATTAATAAGATTTCTGATATATGAAATGACCAAACAAAAATACATAATGGCTCCTTCTTAATTAACTAAATTGGGATTTTATTCGTTTGGATATCGAAGCTGAAGTCAGGCCTTCATTGGTAGAAGAACCAAGGCCCCAACGCATACATTTTCCTCAAGAGCATATTGCACCAAATAGAAAACCAAACCAAATAACATTGAGAAGAGCTGATTATTTGATTATATGCACATCTATTTTATGGTTCCTGCTCACATGTTCTCCACAATTGTGTCTGGAATATTGTGGAGTCCACAGCAGAGTGATGGGGTGATCCGTGATGTCATCCTGAGTGACAAGAATTTCTGTTTTCCAGGCTGGACCACAGGTCTGTGTAAATCTCCGGGCTTCCTTCACACAGACAAAATCAGAAAAACAAAAGAAACCCCAGATACACCTCTGTTTCCAGCAAACTCTATATGTTTAAAGTAGAAATGACTCTTTCCATTAAAATAATAAATACTCTGCTTGGAATTTGTTTACTTTTAGGTCAAACTGGCTCAGAGATTATGCCTTTCAAAATAAAATTTCCGTTTGAAACACTGCAAAAATTTAAGGGTTCTTTACGTTAACCTATGCTGAATTATGCCTGAAGAAATATATTTGTAAAGATACATTCTTAATAAAAAGTTGACTTTAGTGGAAAGGCATCAACGTTACCCAAACACCCTCTTTTTGATGTCTCTACCTCTCAGACTCATCAAGCTCTTTCTTTCTGTATTTTCTGGCACACCAAGGCAGAAATTAAATTGCCTTTCTTCCATTTGGAAAACAAAATCCATGAAGTTCCTATTTTAATGGAAACCTTGCCCTTATTCTCTGCAAACTTCAATGAAAAGCCCTTTGACACTTGATACAGCAGTGTTAAACATAACAGAGGAGGCAAGCAGTGGATGGCCCAGTGTCAGGCCCCTAATACACCATCGCATCTCAAACAGGAACCCGATTCCCTTTGTCCGTGGGTGCCACAGAGAGTTGAAGTCATGAAATGGCTATGAGGAAGAATAATACCATCAGAACTGTTTATTTAATTAGTAACAAGGGTAAAATCCTCCTAATGCAGCTGATCAAGGGTCACTTTGAGGGGTCTTTATCGGAGTATGGGTAGCCTGCAGTGGCTGAGGCTTAATAATAATCTCTAGACTTCAATTTCCTACTAATAAAGGGTAATATAATGTAGGGTAAGCCCTCTTATTTGTTCAGATCTTTTTAACCACTGAGGAGCTAATATGCAACAACTGAACAAACAATGGCCACACAGGTTTAATTTTTAGAAGCACAGATGACCTTCTGATGAAAGAAATGATCAGTCAAGCTCTGAGGCAAGGATGGAAAGTTAGCTAGCACATGCATGTTTTTAATCTGTGAACCAGAAGGAAAGTAAGTAACTCTTAAGTAATCAAATATGATATCAGCTTAAAGTGCCTGAAAATTACTTCGGAATTGCAACACTACAAAAATGTTACAGCTTTCGGTGAATTTCTATTGGTAGGTTCTGATGAACCTTGCAAGCATATTTTACTAAACGGAGTGTGTAGAAAGCTCTGCAGTTATTAGTGTTGCGTATGTGACAGAGTTGCTGAAGTCTGAACATTGTCTCTATAAAATTTAAACAGCACCTAAGCTCATCTTGTTGTTTTTCCCAACGCCCTCATGCCCAAATATCTGCTAATGTTCAATCTTCCTCAAGAAACCCCCGTCCATATAAAAGCAGAGCTGAAATACAGAAGCCTCCCTATAAAAGAACACTACTTTTCCCCTTTTAAAAAGTATTGAAGTCTAGATAACTCAGTAGCCTCCAGACATCAGAGCCAATTTCAGCACCCATGCAAGACAGCAAAGACATTGTACAACATAACCATTTGCTGTAGGGGGAAATTCAACCTTTTCAATCCAGGATTTTGAGATTGTGTTCCAAAATTTTTCCTGTTAAAACTGCTGGGGTTTTGTTCCCGGTATGCTCACAGGTTTTTCAGTCTGGTTTGTAGTTCTTCGCTTGTTCACTGTCCTACTGGATGCCACCCATCCCATTTCTCTTCCTCATTTACCATCTTCTAATTTGCCTGGATGGTTGCTCTGACAGCAACTCCCTCAGGAACATCACTTGCTTCCCATGTCAGAATTTTAAGCCACTGAGTCTTTTTCCCTGGGGTGGGCAATCAATACTAAGGGTCAGATTTATGTCCCTCTAAGTATATTAGCTATGAAATCAAACCTAGAAAGGGTGCCATGTTATCAGGAAAGAGATGTGCTAAACCAAAATGCTCTTATATTTTGCTTCTCAGACTAGAATAAATTTGAACACAAAGTTGGTAACATGAAATACTGAAAAATACTTGCAAACATATATATATATTACTGTATTCCAGATTCCTGTTACCTAAATATTGAAAGAATGAGCAGCCAATTTACAAATTCTGTCTCCAGTGGATAGGAAATGTAAATCCTATTAATGCCTATAGGAATTACCCCGACATGTTGAAAGGGCAGTATAGAAGACCTTTAAATTGATTACCTGACAGATGACTATGAAATGAGAATAACTTCTTTTTAAAGCACTATGCAATTATTTCATATTCTAAGGTTCATGGATTTTACAGCTCTAGAAGAAGTCTATAAAACCTGCAAAATAATATGTACAATGTAAAGCAATGGGAAATAGCACAAAAAATAATATTTACCAAAATTATATTAACTAAAAGTTAAAGCTAATCCAACATAATGAGAGTTAAGATTATTTCAAATAAGATTATTGGCAAGGTGCTTGAGGGTATATACCTCTTCAATCCTTTTGATAGTGCAGATTGTCACCACAGTTTGCTTTCTGTTCATGTATTTCATAGAAGTTTTTGGTATCACCCTTTTTTCTTCTCCAGCTGTCCTCTTTCATGTCTTCAGTTCCTACCTGCTATGGATTAACGCTCTCCATTCTGACTCTGCTTTCCACAAAGGTATTATCAATATTTTACCTGATCATCTTCAGATTGATGCAACTGCTGGTAAGTAACTGACTGGCAGCTGGTTTGCCACCCTCCAGTTCCCTGCAGATAACAAGTGGGAAGCTTTTCTGTTTGTCATCACAGACAGAGTCTGCAGCCAGCAATGATGGAATAAAACTGCAACATCACCTCCCATCCTTCCATAGCTTCTAAGTTCTTTCTGCTTCATTTTTTCACCGTTACTGGCATGGCACAGACACTGGCTTGTCACATTGGAAAAGACTGAATTGCAAATTAATAATGAAGTAGCTAAAGTAATTACCTCAGAACTGATCGTGTCCTGTGTACTCAAATGTTACAATCAAACTCCCAAACCAGGCATAATAAACTAACATTAAATCAAACACCAAATCATAGTACTATAAGGATGGGAAGATGGGGGGAGGGGTGGGGGGAGGAGGGAGAAAATGGGAAAAACCCTCAAACAAGCAAAAAACCAAAACAGTCTTTTCTCAACCTTGTTTCTCCCTTAACAAAATAATATGCAAGTTCATTCCTTGACAAAAAGCAAATCCTGTGACATCATGTAATGCTTTTACATAAAAATATCACGTGAGTGTTGATTTCTTCAGGTCAAATTGATGGCCAGGTTAAAGGTCCTATGTAATTTGGACTGCAAATCTGCTTTTCAAATTGTTGACTCTGTGATGCAAAACAAAATGAATGTGAAGTCTTTATCCTGTATTGCTTGGACAATCAGATCATTAGATAATTAAAACAAGAAAAGACACACAGAAATATTGGCTATAGATGTAAATCAATTACTCTAAAAGCAATTACTTTGGATCTAAATTATCCAGGGTTCTATGTGAGATATATAATATTTAATTTGCTGTATGGGCCTGGCACAAGTCCAGTCAACAGCAGCAGTAAACAGAAGTTACTACTCCTTTAGTCAAGGTAAAGAGCAACAATTCAATTGTTCTGCATTGGTGACCCCAGCTCTTACAGCAAAGATGTAGTTAGCACTTAAACAAGTCATGGCATGGAAAGAAAATCCAGCTTCTTTGAATGGAAAAAAGCTTACTATGAACAGAGTAAGGTTTAGCCTGGGAAAACCATTTTTTTCATTTCTTCTAGACTGCACATGAATTCTGTCACCAGATATGTAAAATTAATTAAACATTTAGTCAAAAAATAGGTGCAGTAGAAAAAATATAGCTGGATACTGAAAAGAAACATATGCTGCAGCATTAACTGGATTTTAAGGTATTTGATTACTCCACAATAATCAGGACCTGGCTATTGCTACGTGAACCTGTCAGGCACGTCTCCCTGTCAATTTTAATTGGTTGTTCTTACAGCAGATTGTAAGCTAGGATGAAACACCTTCCGAGATGTTTTCAAAGGGATATGAGGAACATGTCTGCACCAGCCTTGAACATTTGGACTTGCATTGTCACTGCACAGCTGTAACTCTGGTGATGCTTTCATACACGCTGACCTCTTGCTTTTGGCCAAAGAGGAAGCCGACATTTGAACCTGGATGGGCTCCTTCAGTTGAGAAAAAGGAACTAAGGAAATAATCAAGTAAATCTATTCATAAAATCTCAGTTTTCCCAGGTATTTGGGCTGCGGGCCCACATGTGACATTCCTCCCTTCAAGAGGGAAAAGGCAGACTGTGTCTTTCCTTGAGGAGCAGTCAAGCCTAGAGAGGGCAAAGGCATGGTGGAGATGGCAAGAATGAAAATCTCTGCAAGGGGGCTGCCTGCAGCAGCTCTAGGAGAAGTCAAGCTGAATCCCTGTGAACCACTGAGGACCACGCTGAGTTTGCTGTAACTGAGTGGGCTGAAAATTGGCATCACTAACCTTCCTGGGAAATACAAAGTAAGCAAGAGAAGATTTGCTTAACATCTCTGCCTTTTCTTTCTGACTTGCCTCCTGCTTCATTTTACCTAGATACTTTGAATGGACCCCACTACAAATAAAAGCAACAGTTCTTGCCTTTTTGAACCAAGAGAAAGGGCACCTAGGCAGATCGACCTCATGCTACTGGCTGAGCAGCATCCCTGCACAGACTGTCCTAACATACAAGGCCTTATCTGGCTCCAAATGTGCAACCAGAGGAAATCACTCTGAATTGGACACCACAAGTGTTTCTTCTATTATGAAAAGCTCCATCTACTTGCTCATGAAACACTTCTTGTTTTCTTTTTCCCCAGTTTGACTGTTTGCCTCCTTTCTCCTGCCATTCTGTGATCTGTCACCCTGGCTGTCTGACCTAAGTCCCTGCCCTAATCAGGGCAAAGACCCTGGAACAGCACAGGTTAGTGTTGCTCAATATATGGTCTAGTGCTTTGGGCAGTAATTTCTACTGTTATGGTGTATCCTTACACAAAGTAAGCCCTGGAATTTGCAAAGGAAAGATTTGCATTTTCACCTATTTTCAAAAAGCCATGTTAGTCAACAGCTACATTTGAAATGTCTTTTTTCACTCAAGCTACTCACGCAGGTTCGATAAGGTGCGCTCTGGCACACAGCTGGTTACACTGCCCAAGAGCACAAGGGAAAATCTTTACCACCTCCTTCAAGCTCACTTTGCATGGGCAGAGATGCACAAGGACTAATCTTACTACTCCAGAAAACATCAGGGGAGTCCCCTTAAAAAAGACTGCATCTCTGAGGACTCTGGTGTTTGGTTAACGTATGCTATTCCTGCTTCAGGAAGAAGTCTCTGTGTAAGCAACCACTGAAAGCACAACACCAATGTACCTGCTGACCATTATTGGAGCAGGCAAAATGCATGTACTCTAGTTGTATGCCATCTAGAATCTCTCATGTATCCCAAAGCACATCAAAAAGCTGCATCATGCATTTAAGAGAAATGAATTTTTGTGTCAGGCCAATACAATCCTGTAGTCATAGTCAAGGCTTCCTTTGGGAGGAAAGCCCAGTGGCAGACAAGATGAGGTTTTATTTTAATTTTCCATTAGAGTGAGAAGTAGGGGAAGGAGGATAGTTGGGGTCATTGTCAGAGGGAGAGAAGGAAGCATAACGTTGCAAAAGGAGAAGGGTAATAGTTAAAGGTAATCAAAAAGAAAATTGCTGAAAGTACCGTAAGTAGTTTTAAGAAAACCTCAAATCCCACTTAAGAACTTAAAAGAGGACAAAATTGGTGCTTGAAGGGGCACACTGGACTTGTTCTGAATATATGCGCTGTTCTGCTAAATCAGTTCTCTTTCATCGTACCTTTAAACTGCCCCTCTGTAAACAAACATTTGGCTGAATAAAATCTCAGGGCAGACATTTGGCTGAATAAAATCCCAAGACAGTGTAGGGATGTGGAGAGGTTCAGTTCTGGGAGTACGTCTCTCCGAACTAGTCATTTCAAGGCAGACTTTGGAAAACTAACCCCTTTTAACATACTAAATAAAATAAACCATTAAAGCAGTGGGACAGAGCTTTTGTCATGCCTACACCTCAGCCCCCATCACCTCCCTCATCCCCACTGATGCGTGATGGTGGAGGCACAGCATAAAGTCTGCATTACCGATCCTGTGCAACTAACTGGAAAAATATATTACTGAGCTAGAAATGTGAGAGAAAGAGCAATTAAAATTTTTCCTCTTTTTTAATCAAGGATTGTTTTGCCTTGGGGGCTTGGAGGGATAGGAAATCAGGCTTTTCAAGCTTCTGCGGAGTAGGCTTTGGAAAATATCTGTAATAGACATCCCTATTCTTTAAAGAGTGCTCTGCCCTCTTTTCTTTCCCTTATGGCACATGCGTAGGGAGATTTGTTAGACCTTAAACTTGTCACAAATGTAGTTGCTAACAATTTGCCCCCATGTTCAGATGCTCTTGCGATTGCTTTCTCCAGTAATTACTCAGTGGGTACGCCACAGCAAGCTCCATAAGTTACAGCTAATCACTCTTAAGTGCTGGAAGCAGGACTATATTTGTGCAAGAAACAGCAATCAAATACGGTAAGCAGATGGCTGTTTCTTGTCCTGTTACCACACTGAGCACAACAGATTAAGCCATGATGGATTTATCAGCACTGATGGATACATTAACACCATATGCTTTTATAGAATAAATAGCTTTTGACATTTCATTAGAACTACTGATGCCCCAATTTTTTAAAAGCTTGTTCTTTTGGAATTAAAATGCAGATGTCTCCAGCAAAGCCTGTAGGTTTTCCTCTGTTCTCCTCAAATGGCGCAGTTCAACACTTCATATTACAAGACACAATTAAAATCCCAGAAACAGTCGAGGAAATTCACAGCATTTCTTTAAACCATAAATTGAATATGCTTTTCTCTAGAAGCTTTGTGACAATCAATTTTCATACTTGATAGATGCCAGTACTTTAAAACTGATGAAAGTCTTAGCTCATTTGCCATATCTCAAGGATCACTTCCAACATTATCTAAACAGCAGTAAACCAAACATAAGTACCCAAAGCCTTTTAATTTCTTATTTATAGGCTGGATCTGTAAGCTAGGGGAATGCACTGGAAGTTTAAATGATATTTCTCAATCCAATTGGAAAGCATACCCTCGGATTTTTCTAAAGTCCTCATCTTGTGAGATGAAGAAGAGGAAAAAAAGTAAGGAATTTTCTAGGAATGTGGGTGCCAGCTGCCCCTGCTGCTGTCAGAAAATGAGCAGCTGAAATGTATAAAGGGTGCATTCGTGCACTGACACAGCAGACACTTCAAACCAGGCTCTGGCCAGCGACTGCGCACAGTCATCATACAAAGGGTGATCAATAGGTATTCATTTCTAGTCCTGCTGCCTCTAGAAAAGCAGAACACTAGCAGCTCTAAATAGCAATAAAAGCGTTAAGAAAACCATATGCTTTCTGGGGACAACAGGCATTTTTGGTGTTTCTATTCAGTAGCCCACAGTAGTAGAAAACATGCTTAAAAGCATCTTCAGTGTCATCAGTCAAAAACAGCTGCATGCGTGTGTGCGCACTGCTGCACCTATTCCATTCCTCCTTTCATATACTTAAGCTCCTGTACAGGTCATCAATTTGGCATTTGTTAATTGCTCATGTGCAGTCTAGGTTTTAATCACCTGATCCATCAAAAGCCCTTCTTTCCCCGCCTATATTCATTTTGTCAGTTAGTGACATTTTTTGTAATGAAAGCAGTAGATCCATTGATAGCATCCCTCAACAGAGCGGAAGGCATCCCGCATTAGCTTTGTCTTCTAAACCAGCCTGTTCTATTACAATTGACCTTCTCTCCTTGATTACCACACAAATCATAGTCCTCCCCCTACTCCTCCCCCTTTTCCCTCCCCCCATCTCGTAGAGTATTTCTTCTGTAGCCATTCAATTGCCTGACTGCAGCTGGTAATTGGATTCATGTTTGGAGCAGTTTTCTACGTACAAGCCTGGAATAATTCATGTAGGACCCTGGCCTGGGGCTGAGGCCATATGTTAAATTCAGATTTGAGTCTGTAAAACCCGGAGCACCCTGACGGGAGTATAATCCACTTAACGGCACAAAATCCTGTCTTATTTGAGACCTGCACTTATTTTCTTCTCTGAAGTAAAATGCCATTTCATTACTCTTTTAAGACGTTAAAGGCAAGTCAATTTCATTAAGGTGGCTCGGTGAAATGTAGAGATGGTGTTACTTTGGCACATGTCCTGCCTCACTCTAGGTTTCAGGAAACGATGTAGGCAGTTTTCAATTATGGTAATAGAAAAATTAAACACTATAATAAAGAACCCCCAGCCTACCAACATTCTTTGCGTATACTGCACACCGTTTCATGTGGTGTCTCTAGAGCCTAAAACTCACCACTGGGATGAAGCTGAGATGAAGCTGTTGCACCAAAAAGTAAACATGCAGTTAGTGGTATCAGCAATGCTACTCCACACACAACATTATTTCAGCATCATTTATTCACCTAAAGTTCAATAATACAGAAATGCAATACAATCAGATTAATCCTCTCCATCTATGAGGGTTTGCAATTTCTCCCTTTGGTGTTTCTCAGGCCTTTACATACTCAGCCCTGAATTGTATACTGACCTGCAGCTCCCATTTAGCCCCTGTGTTAACAGCAATCGGCAGTTTCTCTCAGCCTGGACATTCAGCTCTGACCCATAACTCTAACTTAGTCTACAGCCCATCACAATGTCTAATAGCAGTCCCATGAGACAAGTTTCCATCCTCTTTCTCATTAATGGCATCTGAACCCCTTTTCACCTGACTGCCTTCCAGCATGATCCATAGAAATAACATCAGTTGTAATGCCATAATGCACATCAGCCTCATATTAAAGTATCTCCCAACAGCCTTAAGGAGAGTATGGTTACACTTCGCTCACACACATAAAAGTCAAGCAGCTCCAAAAATGAATGCAGACTTTGTACCCACCATGTCCTCTGGGTCTTCTTAACCTTTCTGCAACATGAGTTATTTCCCAGCCCACTTACTACACCTGACCATGGACCTCACTTAGCCAAGTAGTCTTTACCAGCTGAAGAAGTAAGTATAACACAAGTATCAACATTGATGATGATTCTCAACAAGGTCCTCTCCCTCTAACCTCTTGAACAAGACCATAGAAATATTTCTCATTCCCAGGACACAACGACCTATGAGCAGTGAAAACACCTGAGTGTCCCTAGAAGCAATGAGAAATTAGGCTTGGATATTATTACATACTCCTCATTTAAGTATTTTCTTCTGAAACCAGTTCATTACCTGAGGTACTCAGTATATCCCAGCTTGAGCCCAGGCCTCCACCTTTACACCAGCTCTCCAATCCCAGACCATATTATGGAGACGTCTCAGGGGAACAGGTTGATCTGAAAGCTCCTGTGCTACCTCCAAGGCGCATGGGTTACAGGTGACCACCCAGAGCTGACTTCCATGCCTTCCCTGTCTTCACAGCTTGTCAGCAAGTGAAACCACCAGCAGGAAGCAATTTGTTTCTGTCTCCATGTCTTGCAGAATATCAGAAAACAGAGATACCATTTTAGGAAAACATTTCAAAGCTTTGACATTTGACTGAGAGGTCATTTCATACCAATACCGTAGCTTTTGATTTCCTTGTGATAAAGCACCCGCCTGCAATGTGGAAGATCTGGGTTATGCTTCCAGCTGTGCTTGATTCAAAGCAAAATGGGAATACAAGAACCTCTGAGGTACTTGGGAAACATGCTCTCCCTGCCCCACCATACAATCTGCTTCACTGCTCTATTTTTCATGAGCAACTGTTCCCACGAGCAGGTTTCTGTATATAGTACCGTATATACTATGCATACACCATGCAGTTCCTAGATCATTGCGTGAAGCTTGAAGCAACACCTTGAAACTGCTCTCCCCATCACAGATTTAACTCTCCCTTGTTCCCACTTCACTGCATGTCCATTTCAAGACCTAAATTTTCTTGCTGAAATTGTCACTCAAAGTAGCACATTCCTGCAACATTGATTTTGACAGCTTGGCATTTTCAAGGGTCCTTTCTCCAGGGAAGAGTAGCTCTGGAGCAGTAGAGATAGCAGCACACCACGTCACTAACCAGCCAGAATCAACCAAAGTACCACCAGACTTAGAGAAGAACTAGAAGCTTTAAAAAAGTGTCTCCTACCATCCCCTCTACAGCTTCTGTTCTGAGTTGTTCGCCTCCTCCTCCTCCTCTTACATCACTAAAGGACCAAGCTAAAAATTGATAATATTCACCTGAGCCCTTTAGCCCGTTCTGGCATGTTATCTATTTGCAGCAAGAAAAATATATTAAACTATTTACTACACTTAAAAATTCAACTTATCAACAACCTTTGAAGCTCCTGCAGCCCCCTACTTAAAAAAATGGTATATTCTTCACTTGCAGTGTTCCCAGCATGAGAAGGAGTTCATAAAGTAGCTGTTGGCTCCACCCGTGGTGTCACAGTTCCCTACGAAGCAGCTTATCAAAACACAAGAAATTCCCTGTCCATTTTTGAACTGCTGGTTATAATGTTTTTGCTTTTTTACCTTGGGAGCGTGCTCTGGGACTTAGTAACTAAAATCTGTCCTTAGGGTTTAAATGCGAGCGATGACCTGATTTCCTCATCTCAACTAAGAGGATTCAGCAATAAGCAGAATTTATCTTTTCAGCTACATCTATCCTACATATAAAACGGGGTTTCTTCTACACTACCTGACCAAAAGTGTATTGGAACCAATGGAATTTGCCTATTGCTGAAATTATCAATATTTTTGTTGTAGATCTTATACTTTCTACTTTCCTTAGAATTGCAAATCCTAAAAGTTAGCCATGTAATTCATGAGAAAAACTCATCTTCTTCTTTCTTACTTACACCTACCACTCACCTTGGGTATTCCTACCACTGTCTCTCCCTCTAAGCCTGAAAATGTTACTGAAGTGAGCTTTCAATCCATTAAAATGACAGGGAAAAAAAAAATCTTTTTCTTCCCTTCCTTTCACTATTTTATAGCTTTAAAACTCCTGGCTCTTGCAGAACTGAAATGGCCTCCAAGTCATGATTAGAGAGGCCATTTCTGGCCATACAGTGATGGAGAGCCTCTTCACAGGTGCTCATCAACTTCTACCTCGCAGCAGGACATTAGAAAGATCTGACGAGTCAAAATGGACCAAAGACCCACTTCAGATTGCAAAGCGCGATTCACCTCCTCACAAGTCTTCTCATTACAGGTCAACTCACTTAAGCCATATCGATAAGTTTCTGGGCTTAGAAAATTAAAAATTATTTCAGTGAAAAACACATAATAAGCACAGATTCACTCATCACAAATTATTTCTTTCTCAGTTATCATGTAAACAATTGCAACTTAAAGAATACGGGTGCTGCTACCTGTGTTATTGTGTTTGTTAAGGTTGTCTCAAAGTTACATTACAGTGTGTCTAATAATGCAACTAAACCATAATTCTTTCCGTGGGAAACAAAACCCACCAATGCGTGCATAAAAAGTGGCTGATAGTACTTATTTCTGTCAACATTTATTCTATGAAATGTAATCAGGATGTTAGGTGTTTCTTTCTGGAAGGTTTGAGAAGATGCCATCATTGGCCATCTGTTCTAATTATTTTTGAATAATTTGGCAGATCTTGCTTTTGTTGCTGAACTAAAGAATCAGACTGCACTGCTTGGAATCACATAAAAAATATGTTGGCATTTAATTCAAAACCGCAACGGCGTTAAAGTGGCACACTGTCATGCACCATGTAGTCAGAGATTTGGAACATCCAGGGTAGGGTGAGGAAGCAGAGGAAGGTCTTTACAATTCTCTATGGGATGACATAAAAATGAGCCAAAAAAATAGCAAACCCAGATAGGGGCTGGCATTAGGATTTTGTGCAGTATGCTCCTCCTTTCCTGGTTTATTTTCCTTGAAGAATGCTAAATTAATTTATCAAGTTATTCAGCTCCTGATCACCACATCTGAGACCCTCACCCAGGGAATCGTTATTGCCCTTTCTTAAATAAAGAGAAACGCGATAGAAACCAGTAAATGAATTCTCCAAAGTCACACAGGATGTCTGCAGGAAAGCCTAGGATGGCACACAGGTTTTTTTCAGCTCCAGACCAGAACATCAGGAAACCGTTGGGAACAATCAGCATGACTGAAACAGCATTGGTTTAGGGAATGGACCACTTACTCAAACACTGGACAGAGTCCGGTGCAATGGGTTTCCTACCTGTTTGGTTACAAAGCTCTACTGTAGTATAAATGCTAAATACATAGTATTAAGTGTCTGGAAAAGCATAAGCAGGATGATCCAGTATAAGTCAGTACTGAATGCTGAGTAGCAGGTTCCCCAGTTATTTTTTTTGGAGATTACTCAGTCATTTCAACCTACCTCACTTAAAAGCACACTTATTTTGAAGGAGAAAAACAAAAACCCAACTGGAAATAAGAGCCAAGTGACAAGTTCTGATCCAGTTTCTGTCACTGGCTGGGCACATGACCTTCACCAAGCCCTTTCTTGCACTGCCTCATTTTCCCATCTGTGAAACAAGCCAGAAATTCCTCCCTAAGCTTTCTCACAGTGATGCGGTGACAGCCGATGGATATTTGCACAGCTTTTTGAATGTAACAAAAGCTAGGAAGAGACAAAACATCATCTGAAGGCTGACAATGCCGGGGTTGTGTTATGATGACTCCCACATGTATTAAATTGAATGGAAAATAAACAGGCAAACGATGAGCACCAGCTTCAGTAATAGCACCAGTCTGTATTTTCAGCTCATCTGTAACAGTCTATGTAACGTATACATAACTGTGCTTGAATCAGAGACAGAGAGGAAAAGTGTACAAGGTGGCTGGTTTCGTTTTTTTTCTTATGAGTGCATCCATGTATCAGGGCTGGGTTCATAATCAAGATCAGTGTTTTCATCCCCCAGGCTTAGATAAAGCTAAGGTGCAATGTTTTCTGGCTTAGATTTCTCTCTACAGAAGGCACACGCAGTTTGCCGTGATGCCTTTATAACCAGATCACTCAGCAAACACAGCTCATAAGAAAGTTTCCTTTTGTTTTTCAGCTGAAGAAATAATACACTGTATTATCATTTGCAGAGAGTGAAATGTTGAAATGATTTGGGAATAAAAATTCCTATCTTTAACACTGTGCACTGAATAAATGTGGTCTGTACAGAAATTATGAGACCCTCCTCACCTGGCTCTGCTCCAGCACCACCAGCCTGGTTTGGCACCATATTCCTTGTCAGAGAGTATTCTTCCTCTGCCAGATCACCACTGCATGGATCAAAACTATGAAAACCCATTTCATTTCAAAGTTTACAGATAGTTTTTAAATCCAGTGTTTTAAAAAATGGCTCTTGATTTGGAGTTTACAGTGCAAGGCTTGACAGGGCCCACTTCTCACTATGAAAAGATGAAATACAGGAGCAGGACTTTATTTACAGATTCAGAGCACCCCATAAACAGGTGTTATAACCTCCCAAATTATCACCTCTTTTTTCATAAAACTGTGGTCCTAGCTTCCAAATCTCTAGCAATAGATGCTATATCATAAAGTGACTACAATCATGCAGAACTATATTTGGTATTTCATTTGCACTGTGCTTTGCAATTAATAGATCGCTGTGCTGCAGGAACATTTTAAACAGTGTTAAAGCACAACTATTTTAAGCATTTAGATAAAATTGCTTGCCAAAGCTTGAAAAATTAAGTTAATCCTTATGGGTTTTCATCACAGCTATTTTTATGATGTGATTCCTCAGGAAAATCAAAACCCGTCTGCGGTAGGCAAGACACGCTACCTTTTCCCATATATAATATAGGATAGTACTGATTACTTCCGTAGCATCTTTCACATCATATTAATACATATGCAAGCAAGGTATTTTAGCATATTAAAATATTCATTACGCTTGTATGAATTCTACAATTTAAAAAAAAAACAACCCCAAGCTAATATAATTTCTCTTTTTTATACGAGTCCCAACAAAACCATAAAAAACCTCCAAATATTTGTTCACAGTCTTTCACAAAGAAAATGGGAACATTTCTGCAATATTCAATGGGAGTGTTTTCAAGAAGCTTGCTTTTCGTGAAACATGCTTAATGAAAACCTCGATTTTCCATCCAGCTATAATAGCAATCGCAATGTTAAAGCAGAAGTCATTCTAGACACAAAGAACATGCATAAATGAACAGCAGTTTGGATTAGTCAGTGGACCAAATTCAGCCATGATGTAAGCAAGAGCTTGTTAACTTTATTGAAAAAGGCACCAGAAGATAGCAGCGAAACAAAGAGAAAAGTAAATGAGAACACAGAAGGACATGGCAGATTGCCAGTATGAGATGGAGTGTAAATCCAGGTTTACAAAAGGCCAAATAAAAGAGTGAAGATCAAAAGGAAATTTTTCCCAAGCTGTCTGAAAGGTGAGGTGCTGAAAAGTATTTCTTCTTTTAATAGTAATAATAATAACAACTTTACTCTGGGAACTACAAAAACAGCCATTAAGAAGACCTGGGGGAAAAGGGGAAAGACTTAACATACTGCCTGATTTAGAACCTAGTAAATCAAACTATAAAGAAAGCAATTAGGATAATTTCCCTCTTCTTTTCAGACTTGTCTATACAATGATTACAAAGACACTGGGCCAAATACGTTTCAAGCGCAAATGGGCATAACCTTCATTATCTCTAGTTCAAATTATACTGAATTATGTCATTAATTACGTTGATCCTGAAATTGCTATCAGTCATACGTACAAGAACCTTACACAGCAAAGTAAAAGAGCTATTAAAAAAATTCAGAATGCAGGTTTGTTCTTATTAAAATCTGTTCTAACACGTAGATTTTAACATTAACATTTTACTACAAGCTCTAATTTACTCTGCAAACATATCACTCATTGTTTCTTGGCAGTGTCACATATTCTCAGACAATACAAATTCAGAATTTGGCTTTGACATTTATCTTATGAGCAAACTCTGCAATCATTGGCTACGAGCAGGATACCAAGGTTAAGTTCTTTTTGGCTCACATTTCTCCAGCACTGATATAAAGTCTGCAATATAAATTTTGTTTGTTTAATAGTACATATCCATTCATTCTTCCAAAGCTGCACCACTGAATAATGTTAAGAAGAGTAAAAAGCACTGAAAATCTTATCTTTGAAATAAGCACACATCATCTATCTAATACTTTTGATATTACCCAGAAACAAAGACATCCTATCAAATATTGATGGTGTGTAATGAAAAGGATAAAATGGTAATGATACAAGACTGTTTTGGGGCATTTGTAGTAGTGATGCATAAAGACACATCCAAACTCTTGGAGACCTGCAGTGCTATGAAAAAGATAAAGGTGTCAATCTACCCATGTAATAATAATTAGCAGAAACAAACTCTTCATATAGGTGCTTCTAGACTTTGGACATATTTGAACTCAAGACCCCTCACAAGATTTGTTAGGCCAGCAGAGGTGTACTGAAAGGAAGAATAAGAGCAGCCTAGGGGCAGTAATCTTGTAAGCAAGTAATCTTTTATTTTGTCAGAGTGGGCTCTGCAAGAGGAAATCTGATCATGATCTTGCATTAATATGGAGACCTTAGACCTACACAGTTTACTTTGTCTCCCAAACTGGAATATGCTGCATCAGTGTTAACACTTAAATTTTAATGCATTACTACATGTTCTGCCATGGAAAGTCATCTTTCATACAGATGCAGAAACAAAGTGAGGAGATTTTCATTCTTATGGGCAGGACACCCCACAAAAAAAGCAAGTTAATGGACACAGATCAGATGTTTGACTGTCATCAATTCATTACCCCAGAAAACTAACATACTAATAAATAAAACTCATAAGTAATAAAATGCAGCTAAACATAGAGAGCAGCTTGCACATAAAGAACTCGGTACTATTCATTACCCTCCTTTACATTCACTGCGCTAAGTGTAACTACCTGCATTTTTTAAACCCCTAGTGCTGAAGATAAAACCAGCCAAATTTATTTCGTAATGACAGTTGCAGATTCGGGAGTCCCATGCATGGCATGGAGCAGCACCTTCGCAAAAGTTCATGGTACTACAGGACCCCATTGTCCAGGAGAACCTAAACAATATTACTACCACTTTAACGTAAAACACTCATGAAGTCTACACTCATTTGTTACAGGATGCTGGTAAGGTGATGATAAGGAAAGAAAGGGATTCTTACATATTTGTAAGGTCCAATCAGCAAATCTCCAGTCCCAGACCCCAGACCCAGCAAGACCATATGGAAACAAGGAAAAGCACATAATCATACATCAGATAATAATCTTGTGAGAGAAAATTACTAGGATTACAGGAGGAATCAATGCACTTGTAATTAAAATAATGTCAGCTCTAACAAATGTTCACTCCTCTAAGTTCAGTACACAAGGCTGGAAGGGATCTGCCAGATGAGTCCTGTCTCCCATAACACAACCATTTAGACAGTGAAGCTTTGGCCCAGAAGGACAGACAGAGCATCTGCTACATGCACCCTCACACAAAATCACACTTCACTGCCCTCTATAAGTTTAAGGCCTCCAGCACTACCTGAAGGAAACTGAAATACTAGAGGAGATCAAGGGTTTCACTGGTCTACTAGCTACCTCTGACAGCAAGGCTAAAGACCTGGGGAAGGTCCCTTACAGCTGTTGTCTGCAAAAAGCAGAGTTCCCCAAGTGACAACTCCAATAACTTCTTAGCTGTGAGCTTGAAAAACCTCTAAAAGCTGTTTGTATAAATACTGAAGTGCACCCATTTATTTCTGGGAAGTAAACATAAAAATTAACCTTCACTATAGACACTCGCAATAAAATCCCAAAGACTGGCAGAATTATTACCATTGCCTTTACAAACACACTCATCTGCAAAAAGTGTTCAGCCATACACCATGCTCATCATCTCCACAATGGCCAAGTGCAACAGCATAGCTGCTCTGGCTGAAGTTCACAGTAAACTGTAATTGAAAGAAAAAAATCTATACTATCAACACACTTCTGTTTGAAAAGCCTCTATTGTCTGTCTACAAAGCATACAAACTTAATACAACTGAAGAAAAATCACCATTCAGTGACATAGGCAGCTTTGTTGGAACAGGAGAGGAAACAAAGAAAGACTGCTTTTTCTAGCAGCAGTTTTGATTTGAAGTGTGGCTGAATTACAACATCAAGTAGTGACAATCTGAGATCTTTCACACTTCCAACTCAAAATCACTTTTAGAAAGACATGAACAAATGATGGTGAAATGTTCTCATTAATGTCTTATCCTCAAGTTCTACAGCACGAATAGTAAATAGAGGGATCTAGATTAGGAATACATGAAATACATATTCCAAAATCCACTACAAAATCCAATATGATGTGTTTCCTAAAAGGAAAAAAAAACCCTGAGTGAGCAGCCTGTGTACAAAGGCCTTCCCTTTACATTATGAGACTTGCATATCTTCAAGAAACTTCTGAAATCAAGAATACTTGATGGCTGCCAAAGGAGAAATAATAAATTAGGATAGGTGCCAACATTCGCTAACATGCACACACAAATCTGTCAGTTGTCTCAACTTTTTTGGTCTTTTTTAGTAAATTTGCAAACATCTCTCACAAACTCTTTTCTTTAATTCCTTATGTACCATCGATATTACTATTTAGGTGCGCCTTCACTGTAACACAAAGGAGAAAATTACATCTTGTTAGCGAGTTTGAAATTCAATCACATAAATCCAAATTTTTATGTAGATTCTTAGTCTTCTCAATCACACAACTAAGATGCATAAGCAGATATAGCTTACAGTAGAAGCACGGACATGAGATGTCACCTGGGGAGGTGGCTGCCTGACAGAGGGTGGTGCATCTGGGTCCTTTACTCAGGCTCATGGAGACCCCTGGGTCTGAGGCATTTCAGGCTAAGCAAGCAGCTGGGAGTCTAAGCATTAGCCTTCAGCTCGCAAATACCATTTATATTCCTCCTTAATCTATGTTACATCAAATCATTCTTTCCCCCACACTCACCAACCATTTAGCACATTCAGTTTTTCAGCAGGATTTGGATTCAATAGTTTGAAAAAAGGTGACATTTTCTGTGAATCGCGGTAATTCCCATTCCCATGAAGTGCAAGGGTAGCTTAACTCGCATCTCTACGTGCTATTAGAAGGTTGGAAAGAGCCAATGTTTTGTTTTGCTTTCCACCCGGGTTATATAGCCGTGAGTCACACAAAAGCAGGTTAACAGCAAGATTGTTCCTTTTTTAGGTTAGAGCACTGTGCAGAATGGCCCTGGATCCTGCAGAGCAGCCAAGACCTAATTTTGTACACAAAGACTAGGTGTCTCTGAAATCACTGCTTAATGTCAAGTTAAATATCATTTACGTACCTTGAGGGATTTATATGTTTAGCACCTGGAAGTTCAAGCTCTCTTATCTCGCCCCTATATTCAAGACACATGGGGAAAGATCAGCTGTGCACCACTCTCTTCCTAAACAAGCAGCGCTATATCAATTGGATGCTCATCTCAGAGATGTTTGAAAAAAGAAAAAAAAAAGGGGGGGAAAATATTACAACATAAAGTGGAGATGGATTCAAATGATGATAACCTTGCATAAATATATGCCTACAGAGAAAGACTAAAAATCTATAGCCATGACTTTGGAATAAACTCCAAGTAGGTTAATTTCAATCTTTCAAATTTCAAGAAATATATTGCTGGAAAATTATATCTAATAAAATATATAACCCAATTAATTAATACTGTTGCTCATAAATTCTCACAGAAGCCACTCAGCAATCAAGTAAGTGCTGGAAATGCAGAGTGAACAGTCTTTCTGTAATTCATGTCTGACAAAGCAGGTTAAAACATTTTAAGTGAAATTTTAACTGAGGAACTATTGCATAGTATACATTAAAACATGCGTAAGAAACGTATCCCCCCAAGAATACTCTCCTGATCAGACTGCAAAGTTTTGTGATACGTTTATTTTCAGGAGGAAAACACAAAAATGGCTACAGGAAATCCCACATCCAAGCAAAAAATAATGTATAATTAAAATAGAAATTTTGCATCCTAAAATTATAATCAAATCTGGTACTCACATACATACAAGAGCCTACCATTTTTTTAAGAGCCTTATGTAAAATCCTCAAGTATAATATTAACAGACCTGGGACTGCTCAAATCTTGTAGCACTGAAAATCATGAAACATTTGCTGTTGATGCTGTATCAAGTACAGACTCATGAAAGCCGAAATGAAGCATGCCTTGGACTATGCAGATCTTTTGTTTTGTCGTGGGTTTATTTTTAGTTCTCATTTGAAGCCCTATTTGAAATGGAGCCTAAGGAAGGACATGTCTTTGTACAACCTTCACTAAAGAAACATCCACATCAGAGACAAAATTGTAATTGGACTCCCTTCTAGTGATCCATAAAGAGGCAGAGGTCTAAAGGAAAGCATAGATCAAACAACTTGGAAATGGAAAATAACTGCAGACATAAACAAAATCAAAAGAGACTACAAAGTTAGGTGAACACAGAAGTGTAATAAAAATCTGTTATGAATATATGCTTTATGGATAAAATGATGACTTAGAGTATCCAACATTAATGCTTGAATTTTGATTATTTTTTTTAATAAGATTAAGACTACACAGTGTTTTCCTAGGTCATCCACCCTTCCCTACTCTTATGCTCAGGATGTTGTACGGATTAAATGCTATCTGCCACATACACAAAAAATGTTCTCCAGTTTTCTCTGGTTTGAAGTACAGCACAAGAAGGTGGGTTCTTACATAAAAATCTCGTGTTATTGATTAGGTTTAGAGACACAGCTTCTAGCCTGTTCGTACGGAAAGTATCAGAGTTCCCAGGGTTGCAACTGAACTAGGTATGACAACCTATATGGGAGTACCTCCTGGTGGGCAATGAACACCCCCTCAAGACCTAGGTTGGCTTAGTATGAAAATTTAGTATTGAGAGAGGCAGAGATAGGTTGTAGTGGTTCAGGGCCTATCCTTATATTCAGGTGAGCTGGTGCTACAGGACAAGTGAGAGGAAGAAGAGAAGTGGTAGACATCACTCCCACACTGTCAAAGACTGCAAATGGTTCACTGAGGTGAGCTTAATTTTAGGCTGAAAGCCTAACTCTCCAAAAGGTTTACAGACGTCTTAAGACCACAAGTGGCTGGCCAGCAGTGAACAATGGATGGGAGTTTCCCCTAAGTAGCTTGACCACCTCTGCATCAGACTTCTGCTCTCCAGAGTGGCAGCCTGCTGCAGCTGTAGCAAGCACTAGGGCCCACAGCCAGCTATTACTTCCACTAATGACATTTTTAGAGGGTGAGGACCTCATTGAATCCATTGATGCTGACCCATGGGGCTACGTTTTCTCCGTGCTACTCAGTGAATTAGGCAGGCAACTGCTATTAATGAAAACAGGAGAACTGTATATCCAGTTCCTAGCTCACCGGGCTGCTAACATACCCCATAATTTGAGAGAATTACATCCTAAAGGCTACACTGTGATAGAGAAATCACTCATGATGAAACAATGTTTAAGCGGTGGGAAAAAATCTTGGTTCTAACGTTAAATGAATTTCTCCAACACAGACTTTCAAACAAGGATTACAGGATGAACATTTCACACTTCAGGATACCTAATTTAAAATAACACCTTATATCTTAGGCATTCTGGCTTACTGAAATGATCAGGCCCTCTCTGTGAAGTGTCTGTCCCAGTTCATTTTGTCTGGAATGTCCTACCCTGCTTAATCAAAACAAAACCTAAGACATCTACATTTACTTTTTTAGTGAATACAATGATTTTGAGTGGAATTTTTATGCTGCTTTTTGCACGAAGAGGTGGTACCCATAAAAATACAAGTGACCTACCACCAATGCCATTACTTTAATTGACATCTGTGAGCATACTTTCTTAGGTTGCATCAAGATAGATGAGGGCCCTTTGTGCCCTTCTGACAGTGATGGCAATCATTAAAGATTTACCAGGGTCATTAAATTGAGAAATAGCAGTAATGCAGAGCTGAATACCACCATCCCGTGTGGATTTGACTGAAGTGCTAAGACAGCCAGCACAGAATTAGCCAAGATCTTGCACTGTCGGATAACCTTATCATAAAAAAGAAAAAGAAAATTAAAAAAAAAAATCACCAACTTGTCTAAAACACATTAAAGTAGCACATTTCACTTATATGGGAGCTTTTGCCAGTAAAGGACATGATGCTTCCCTTCACATGAAAGCACTACTTGTGCTTTTACGCCGTACCAGCTACAGGGAGACCGGCAGGGAGACCCGGGGTCACTGCATTAGTGTTTCTGTAGGGTTCTCCTGGGACACTGCAGCAAATGCAGCAGGAGGCAGCTTGTGGACTACCCCCTCAGACTGCTGCACCCCCAGCACTAAGTGAGGACATGTAAAGAGAGACTTTGATGTGGGACCACTGGAGAAGCCCCGGGGAGAACCTGCTTCATGTTTACTAACTGCACGCATGATTGGCCACAGTGTTGTGCAGGATATGTGTAGCAACCTATTCTTGCCCTTCTGGGGATCCTTGTAGAGAAACCAGCACAGTCCTGGCAGCACACCGATTTCAAGGAAAGAGGAATTACTATGAGTCAGTAGGTTGTTACCTTACAGCCCAGCCAAACCTGTTACCTCTTTCCACAGTACCCGTCTTCCTCTTAAAGCTCTTTTCTCTGAGCGTGAACAAGATCCTTCGTTCATTATTGAATGTTCAAATGCAATGTTAAAGCAACATCCCACCATATCATTTGAATGCAGCCCTCATGTGCAGGCACTGCAATTATTTTTAGCAAAGACCAAAAGACACCAAGATGCAAAGAAACAGACAGCTGCAGGTTTAATAAGGTTTAACATATTTAACTACAAGCCTGATGATTCATAAAACACCTTTCTGGAGCAGATATATGTAGATTATTTTAAGGTAAAAAAAAAGAAACTATTTTTAAATCATTATCACACGTGTGTTCAGTTATTATAATACTTTGTGAACTGACATCACAAAAAATCCTTGGAGAAAAGGTACAGGGGGTTTCTAACCTTGCTTTGATTATCCTGTTCATTATATCAAATGGAAGAGGAAAGTGATCTCCTATGGGTATCAGTCATCACTCTTGTTTCAATCCACCCCCTTTGATTTCCCAGGTAGCTCGGATTAAAGATAGACCTTCTTTTCCATCCGATGTGAGGCCTCACTGTGGTGCTCTGAGAAGAAACAAGAAACGCAAAGCCCATTGTCTGCCAGAGCTGTGCTAACTAGCTGACCCATGTCCCAGGTACAGTGCCAGCCTGTTAGGTGGTAGAAAATAATGCTTCCTGTCAGTCACCTGAAAAATGAAACAACTGACAGCACTGGGGGACAGAAATAGACACAGGTTAAAAGCAAACACTGTGAGGGCGTTTCTGGCCATGCAAATACACAGATGCACACATATATATTTGCAAAAAAGCAAATAATACACAAAAGTTGTGAGCCAATTACATGCAAGTATTCTCTCTACTGCATTATGGATGTTGGGGTTGTTCAATCTGTGGGATGCTGATGCTAAAGTCCCTTTCAAGATAACTTTTACCAGTCTTGCATATCCCAGTGAGAAAAAACAATGATACTTCATGCTCCTGCTGACTCACAAATGATATATTGGCCCTTCAGAGTCAGACATAATTATTGCATGATGCACAAACATGAACATGTTTTAAACATATGTTTTACATGGCACAATCAATCATGATGTACCTAATAATGCTAATAGTTGGCATACAGTAACAATACACCCTCAAGCGTGTGTAATAGTGAGATAATGTGTTTCCCAGGTTATTGGAGTTACTAATTTCACCTTCTGCCTCACAATACTTCTGAGGAGAGTGTTATCTCATGGTAACACATGTCTGCTGGTACCTGACTATTTAATTATTGTACACAAAATTCCAAATCAGAATAACTGTCATCTCAAGGTACCGCTTTTCACCACAGGGTCTTCCTGATGTAAGTGAACTAATGCAAGTTATGCAGCAAATAGAATGACCTTGGTAGAGATGTCTTCCCCAAAATAATGGCATCTCACAACTTTAAAGCACAACCTGAAAAATGACTGGAAAAAGGAAAATACAACCCCCATTGTCAAGAAGAGGAAAATGGATGAGCCGGGAAATTACAGACCAGTCAGTCTCACCTCTGTGCCTGGCAAAATCTTGGAGCAGATTCTCCTGGAAGGCATGCTAAGGCATATGAATAACAACAAGGCACTTGGTGACAGCCAGCATGTCTTCACTAAGGGGAAACCTTGCCTGACCAATTTGGTGGCCTTTTATGAAGGGGCTACAGAACTGATGGACAGGGGTAGAGCAGTTGCTGTCACCTACCTGGACTTGTGCAAAGCATTTGACACTGTCCCACATGACATCCTTGTCTCTAAATTGGAGAGACATCAATTTGATAGGTGGATAAAGAACTGGCTGGATGGCCGCACGCAAAGGGTAGTGCTCAATGGCTCAATGTCCAGCTGGAGACCAGTAACGAGTGGTGTCCCTCAGGGATCGGTGCTGGGACCGGTCCTGTTCAGCATCTTTGTCAGTGACACAGACAGTGGGATTGAGCGTGCCCTCAACAAGTTTGTCAATGGCACAGAGCTGTGTGTTTCAGTTGATATGCTGGAGGAAAGGAATGCCATCCAGAGGGACCTTGACACGCTTGGGAGATGGGCTGATGCCAACCATATGAAGTTTAACCATGCCAAGTGCAAGGTCCTACACCTGGGCTGGAGCAATCCCAGGCACATCTCCAGGTTGGGCAGAGAAGAGATTCACAGCAGCCCTGTGGAAAAGGACTTGGGGGTGTTGGTCAATGAGAAAATGAACATGAGCCAACTTCAGTGTGCTCTCGCAGCCCAGAAAAGCCAGCAGCATTCTGGGCTGCATCAAAAGGAGCGTGACCAGCAGGTCCAGGGAGGTGATCCTGCCCCTCTACTCTGCTCTCCTGAGACCTCACTTGGAGTATTGCGTGCAGTCCTGGTGTCCTCAACATAAGAAGGACATGGAACTGCTGGAACAAGTTCAGAGGAGGGCCACGAGGATGATCAGGGACTGGAGCACCTCCTGTATGAAGATAGGCTGAGAAAGTTGGGGCTGTTCAGCCTGGAGAAGACAAGGCTTTGTGGAGACCTCAGAGCAGCCTGAAGGGGGCCTGTAGGGGTGCTGGAGAGGGACTCTTCATTAGGGACTGTAGTGATAGAACAAGGGGTAATGGGTTCAAACTTAGACAGGGTTTAGGTTGGATATAAGGCAGAGGTTCTTTACTGTAAGGGTGGTGAGGCACTGGAATGGGCTGCCCAGGGAAGTTATGTATGCTCCATTGCTGGTGGTGCTCAAGGCCGGGTTGGATACAGCCTTGGGTGACATGGTTTAGCGTGAGGTGTCCCTGGCCATGGCAGGGGGGTTGGAACTGGATGATCTTAAGGTACTTTCCAACACTAACTATTCTATGATTCTAAGAAGAAAATAATACAAATGTTGTAATTACATTTCCAGTATGAAAATTCACACTGGTTTGCAGTTTGTTTTTCATATGGAATTTGTTTATGCAAAAGGTGTTTTGTTGGAAGTACCCAAGCCAGGATCTCTCAAAATTTCCCAAGGCCATTTCTTAGCAGCAGAGGGTGTTTTTATTTTAGTCTTTTGTAGTGACAGCCTTCTACTTTATGTAAACAAACACACACTGTTTGGAGCAAGGCTTTTTACATATGTGAAGGATGGGTTACAGAGTCTCCAAAGCAGTGAAATAGTTATGTGAGGTGGAGCAGCAGAACCAGGAGTGGGAAGGACCCTGTCCTGTGTGAGAAGGTGGAAGCATTGAGCAGCAGGTGCTAAGCTTAAGGGTGTGGGTGACCCAGTCCCAAATCTCCAGTAGGAGCAGCACACAGAGACTCGAATTTGCACCTGAATCTGCTCTCTGTGGCTTGAACATCTGAAATACCGAGCATCTGCAGCAGAGGTCTTGCTACATAAAGCTACCAGGTGTTACTTTTCTTTCAGAAGAAACCTGGTCTCAGAGTTGGGATGCATTTTCTCATACAACTCAACCTCATAACCAAAACCATTCCTACAAGCAATGGGATCTCCGATCAGTTGCCATTTTCTGTCACTCCATAGCACTGAAAAAGAAGCAAAGACTGATCCCTTACATATACACAAGCCTCCAAGTAACTTAAAAAAAAAAAAAAAACCTTATATCAGTCATATCTGATTTTCATTGTTATTTTTTAAACACTTAAATATTTTGATGGAAGAAACACTTAAGTATCCAGGCATATTTATTTACTATAAACAAGGAACTTTGGGGCAAATGAGGAACTTAGGGAAACATAAGGTTTCATGTAATCTCTGTGCTGTTCTGAACTATGGTTGCACCATCAGTTCTATTCTGACTCCTAGAGCAATTGGTCTTGACTTGTCATGGAAATAAAATCCACCACTCAAATCATTTGATATATGGGACTGCAATTCATCATCCAAGTTAGTTGATACACAACACACCAGACAACATCTTACCACAAATCACTAACAAGAAGATGTGGAATAATAAAAAAATAGAGCCTTAAAGGATCAATCAAGGTGATTTAGTGCAGTCGCCCACCCAGCAGTAGGATCCTTAATACCTAAACCCAATCCTGAGAGATGCTTGCACAATCCATTCTTTTACGTAACCAAAACTGCCTTAGCATAAATGCCATGATGAGGATCTGAGGCACAGTGGCAGTTATGACTAGCTACTTAAAAGAAAAAATGGGTAAAAACCTGGCAACAATACCAATTAGCTCTTAAAAAACAATAGTCATGGCTTTTTCATCTGGAATGAGGTTACCTTTTAGAGGTTTGAGGCACATAAGCCCCACTAATGGAGCATTTATGAACACAAGCAACTGGAAATCTATTTTTGTTCCTACTTGAACATTATCTTTCAAGACACCTAAAACAATTAGAACTTCTCTAAGAGTTGCTTTTCAGTTTATTCACTTCTTTTTTTGCCGTTGTTGGTATTTACATATGTAACTAAAAGGAGTTTATGAGGATACCAACTTCTACAAACTCAAAGTGGAATTTACTCTAGCTGCATTAGCAATTAAATCAACATAAAAGGGAGGATTTTCTTCTGGAAACATGTTTCTGAGGTCCTCACATCTGTGCTACGGGTGTTTTGCTCTGGCCTATGGTCAGTCAGATTGCCTGACTGAACATCCCCACTGTGCCCATGGTTCAGAGTTGGCTCAAGAAGAGGCTATTGGTTCAGTCACATCCTCCTCTCCAGCTAAAACCTGGATCAGTTTATTCTCCCTTTAAAGGAATCTAGTTCACACGCACTAAAACTGTGCAGTGAACTACCATGAGATACGTACTGACAATCAAGGTGTGGACTGTGAGAGCCCCTGCTCATACTAAAACTGCACTGCTCCTCCATCCTCAAGGGCAGGAGTGCCTTCACCGTGTGTTTGCCACCAGCAGCCTGTCGCCCTGGGGAGCAAGCAGAAAAATGCTGAAAGTATCAAATATCACCATGAAAGTGATCAATGGCTGTTCAGGGTCTTGGAACAGACTCCTTTGTGAATTAGCCACTTAAGAAATAGCCCACTTACAGTGAAGCGAGAGGCTGTTGGTAGGTGCACTCTCACACACAATATCCAGAAGCACAAGACCTCATACCTTTATTTTCTGGATGGATATTTTTTGTCTCTAAAATGTGTTGCCACAACTTTTACCCACCTGTGATTTTTCAGTGTCGCATTCCATTATGCCTTTTCTCAGCTGCAAGAAGAGAGAAAAATGATGAACTCTTTCACAGAGGATACAGCTTTATTTTACTTGGGATGAGAAATTAAGGATACCCTGACTGGCAGCATGTGGTTTCTATTTCTGTTTATAAGCAGCCTTACAATAGTAGGTCAGAAGGATTAGAGGAAGGTCAGTGTTACTGTTTCTAGAGGAAACCAGCAATTGTAGATTCAGTTCAATGTTCTTGCTTTCCAAAGAAAGTGGAAATCTTATCTGACAGGGTTTTTCAAGCACCTGCTCTTTCTCTTTTGCCTTTTTTCTTTGGTAATTGAAGTAAAGAATTGTGGGGTTATTTACCACTTTTTTTTACTTTCATTCATTACATCATAAGTATTATAGAGAGAGTAAAAAGTTGATTCGTTGTCTGATATAGGTCCTTTTATTTTTGTAACTATAAAGCAAAGAAACAACAATATCAGTACAACCCGCATACTATTTAAGGAAAAAACACACAGAGGAGCTATATCAGCTCTGAGTTACATCACAAATACTGTAAAAGAACAAAATATTCCCTGCAGTCTCTGCAGGTCAGTCTTTTCATTTTCTATTCTCTCACAACAGTCTGATCTTGCTGTTCACTAACATCACAGGGGGAAAACAAAAGTAACTGCTCAATTCACATGGGTTACATTGGTTTATTCATTTATTAACAACTTGCAAATAACTGCAATCTCTCTCTGACCTATATGTTCAGGACCAATAACAGTGATACCACAGGTGAATCACTATGCTGGGCACATATAAAATGGTAATTTGCGCTCACAAATGTCAAGGTTTCGTTCTGCTTTGTCACTTCTTTTCTAGCCAAGCCTTTTATCTAAAGTTTCCCTGCAGTTCCCTGGTTACTATTTAACCCAGCAGAGGGTTGTCCTCCTCTTTAGCATGATGGGTGTTTGTGACATCCACACACAACTTACACCTCCCTATCTTACCAGCTGCTATACAGGCTATGTTGGAAAAAGTAGGGCCATATATGCACCCTCCCCGTCCAACCGTCTACATGGTGGAGAAACTGCATCCTGTACGCAGTACTGCAACAGACGCAGAGCAAATGGGGTACATGTGACTTCCTGAACTGCACAGTGTGAGACTCAATTAGGACCTATTTCTCCTACCAGAAGAATAAAATAAATAAATAAATAAATAGAATTTCAATGCTCCAATTGCTTTTAATGGCTGAAAAATCGCGTTCCCTTGAGGGTGAAGATAAGCTGAGAGTATTTTTAATTAAAACTCACTCTTCCTCATCCTTATCCCAAAAGTTCATTTCATGTTAAAAGCCAATCTTCCTATCATTCCCTGACACTCCAGATATGTCTTTCAGACTATGCGTTTGCTCTCCTTCACTAGGAAGCTAGATTGCACGTACCTGCTGTAAAATGGGAACTGTGTGTTACCAGACACATCCTAAATTCAACTACAGGAACACATTTGTAGCAAACCAACCTCCAAAATGACAGCATTGACTCTGCTGGATGAAGTGGTATTTTCTTAGGAAATGCATGCTCCACACTTCATATTGACGCAATCAAAAAGGCGTCGCGCAACGAGCTGCATGCTGGCCTTCCAGCTTGGCTTCCCAGGGTTGAAGTTAGGGATGACTTCTGCAGTGTCAGCAGCAAAGACGCTAACACAATTTATCCATGGGGATGGCACCACAGGGAGAAGGCAAGGAGATACTGCCAAGTACATTAGTTATCAATGTGACCAGTTTGCGACTCAGCTCGCTATGACTGACTGCTCTACTCAGGTGAACCTGCTGCCCTGGGTGGGTGAGCCCATGTTTCAGTGCTGCAGCACCTCTGTGCACGTGGGCTGCTGATGCTAACAAGGCTGCGGTGCTGGGCATTATGCCTTGCCACCAACACAGCTCTACTCTTTAGCCTGCTTATGAGTACAGCCTCTCATTCCCAGTGCACCCTGATGTATCACATACGTGTACTCTAGTTCTTGGCCCTGGGACGATTTTAACCAGGAAATGACGATTTGCAGAAAAAACTGAGTACTACCAGGGAAATTAAAGAGAAAATAAGAGTAGAAATGAACCTTTAGATGGATACATGATAGCAATGTAAAACAGTAAAGAACCAGGTCTTGTCCAGCAACTTCACTGAAGTCACTCAGTTACCCAAAAAAGCCAGGAATATCACTGACCAAAACTAAACCAAGACTGCTTCCAGCTATCAATTGGCCAGAAGCAGCAGGTGGAAACTGGTGCTAGCAAATAAACACAGGCCTGTGCCTACCAAAAAGCTACACTTCAAAGGGCAGCCTGCAAAGCATTGGGATGCTCTGCCCCTCAGCAAAAGCTTTCACAGAACTGCCACACCTTCTTTCCATACAGATCCCAGGGACGCATTTTACCATGATCACAGCTGTACCAACAAAACCAAACGAAAATAAGCAAAAGTCTTGAGAAAATGTAAAAATCATTTATCATTGCCTCTAATGGCAATGTTTGGTAAGTAAATAACTTACTTACGTAGGGGTTTTACACGAAAGTAACTGAAGAGACAAAACATGTCGTCTAAAAAGAACCAGCTAAAGCCTAGACGAACAAGGTCTGTGCAATTAAGCAACACTCTTAAATATGGTGAACTGAGCTTGGTTTGTTTGTGCTTTCCTCAGTCTGTGTTTATACCATGGTATTTTTGGAGGCGCGGAAGGTACTGAGGCACTGGGTAGATAATTTCTACTGGTTTTCTCCCTCTTCCATTTTTATCCTATGTTTTGTTGAGATGAGGCTTTGTTCAGATTGGTTGGCTTTTTAATTATTATTTTACCACAATCTTGTTTATGCCGCAATTTTCATGATTCTGCCCTGAACTCATGTGATTACTCATCATATTTTTACAACTTGCATTTATAGAACTATTATCTTTTGATCTTCTGCTGTTTTCCCGTATGTTTAAAGATTTCTAAACTAATTAAGATGATTAACTAAAAAAGACTAATTGCAATCATAAGTGAGATGTGTCACTTCTGATTAGCAGGTGGCTCTTTTCTGTTTCGGATACATAAAAGCAGATGGAAAAGTGGCAGATTGAGCTATATTTAATCTGCCCGCTTCCTTCCAGACTGCTCCACTTTTCAGTTAACATTGTTAATGACAATGAAACCTATGAATGCTTCAGATTACCTTTTTTTTTCCTTTGCCCCTTCTCATTTGGCAACAGACATCTCATTTGAAACCCCGGCCAAGCTTAACTCAGACTTTCCAAAACAGGGGTTTTTTCCTAAACATTTTGTGACTTCATTCACATGCTTCAAGGTACCTGGAAAGACAGGAAAAAATGTATTCGAAAACCAAGAATTGTGGTGGTGATTTCAAGATGTAAATATTATCTGCTGTCGATAGTCAAGGATTTCCAAAAGGACTAATTGTGCTCTTAAATTTCTTTTTGTTATATTTCAATATAAAAGTAGACATTTAACATTCCTTTTCCTATACCCAAGATTTTTTCTGAGTATTACCAGAAATGCTCCTCTGAATCAGCTGTTTCACTGTAGTACTGTATTCTCCTTTTATTTAGGCTTCTTTTCAATCCTTAATTCTCTTAAGTTACGCTTTTCTATTCCACTATGTACTCATTAGTTAACCCTTTCTGCACTGCTATTTTTGATACAGTGTCTTCAATTTATCCCTTATCCAAATCTTGACATTTCCTCACTTCAGCTTTTTTTTGTTGATATACCGAACAAAACTTAACCGACTGCACACCTGATACACATCTGTTTTGTAGTAATAGATAAAGAAATACCAAAACTTGGATTGTCTTTTCATTCCCATACGTATAGCGCGAGAGAAGGAAGAAAACAGATACATTTTGCAAGATAGCATATTCCACTGTCCTTTATAATTAACTGTGTGTGATTTATTTTTCACTTGCTGTCAGTCTCTTGTTTTGTAGTATTAGGCATAGGTGTGCTAAATGCGTAGCTCAATAGGAGCTTACAGATCTTACGCAGCTTTACATGTTTGCTCCAGTGCTTCAGAATTACTTTTTAAAATATATAATTGATGTAGCCAAATGTATAGAGGATAATGTCAAAAAGCTCCTTCTTTGTTGTGCTGCCAGCCTAAGACAGTTTTACCACTGCACAAACAAGAACAGAAAATAACAGCACAGCCACGCCACATTATGGGAAATAACTGGCTCATAGATGCCTGAGGAACGGTTGGCAACTTATAAATATTATATATAAAATACATATGCTACTTTGAAGTACATGAGAACAACAGTTTAAGTGTGGAGCTAGTTTGTTTTTCTGAGGTTACTTCTCATAAAAAGAGCGTGATAGGAATCAAATATTGATCACTTTAAGTTTTACAGCTTACTGTGCAAAACTCTTTTCTATACACTTACATCAGAATAACTACAAAACTTTATCTGGAATGTATGGAAGTAAATTTCAGTTATGTGGGCCAAAATAACTTATTTGACACTAACTTCTGAAGATGCAGCACTTCTGATTTAAGTGGAGGTATTCCAGAAGTGAGAGAAGGTGAAAAATAAATGAATACATACATCAGACCATAAAAACGAAATTCTTTTGGAGCAAAACCCCCAACTTGTTCTATACCCATTTCTGGCGCTTTGAATGTTCTCAGTGGATCTGATCACACACTTTTTTAAAAATATGGGAAGTTAGTATAATTTTTGAGACACCCAGCAGCTTCATTTGTGTTTTATCACGTAACCAGAACCTGGTCAGGGGATCGGACGTAACATGTGTTTCTTCAAGTAATGGTGTAATTGAGACAAATGAAAACAAATCAGCAGATACACAAAATAGGTGGCAATAGTGCAAATTTCCATGTGCATTTAATAGTTAGAAAGGTTACCCTCCATAACCCTCTCTTCTTTTTATCTGTTCTTCCCTATTCAGACCTACACTCTAAACAATAGGACTGAAATGCTAAGGTGTGTAGCTTTTAAGATAGCAGTAATGAGAAAGTATGCTAAGTCACAGTCACAAATGAAAAGGACTACAATGATGTTCAAAATAGGAAAACCTAATACCAGGGGATTTTCTGAACTCAAGGCGTTTATAATATCCAGTAAATTATTGTGCATAATAATAGCCAGAAACCTAAAAGAAATTCAGATCTTCTTGTCTTTAACCCTTAAGGCATTTGTCTTCAGCAAAAATCTTAGACACATAAAGATGAATTCATGAGGAGTTCATGAGTACAGCTACACACGTCATAGATTCATAGAATGGTTTGGGTTGAAAGGAACCTTAAAACTCATCTAGTTCCAACCCCCCTGCTGTAAGCAGGGACACCTTCCACTACACCAGGTTGATCAAAGCCTCATCCAGCCTGGCCTTGAACACTTCCAGGGATAGCGCAGCCACAGCTTTTCGGGGCAACTTGTTCCAATGTCTTGCCACCCTCACAGTAAACAATTTCTTCCTAATATCTAATCTCAAATCTACCCCCTTTCAGCTTAAAGCCGTTGCCCCTTGTCCTATTTGTTGTTCAAAACACAATATCTGCAAGATATCTTTGCTAATAAATTGGAGTAGATGCTATTGAATACTAGCATCCTGCATCATCTGTTTAAAGTACTGTTATAGGGAACCGTATGACTCAGGGAATTAGTAATGGGATATAGAGACTTTCACCTCTAGGTCAACAGTTATAATCAGAAACAGACTGAGAGACCCCAGGAGTCAACGCCATGTAATTCCCATCTACAGACTTGAGTAAAATTAGTCTGCAGCCTCCAAAAATTTCTATAGAAGAAATACCGTAACCACAACAGGGGGGAGAAAAATCACTGACACTGGTATCTGGCACTGACTAAAACATGAAAGCCAAGAAAGTGTCTGGGGGAATATGCGGTCCTTCTAAAATAAGTAAGTGGAAGTGTTTCAGTAAATAACCAAAGGGAAAACCATTTACAGTAACTTCTCATCTTTCTATGGCACTGGCAACTCTCACGGACTTGGACCCACTGAAAATTTTTAGTGTTCAGCACTCAAACAAAATATCAGACAATACAAATCATGCATACCACAAATATTGAGCAATGTCCTTAACTTGCACACATCACTGTACTGTACGTGTCACCCCAGTAACAACATACAATCTTCATCTGCTCTGATACAGCCAATGAGACCTGTAGAGCTGTGTAGCACCATCACAGTAAGAGTCATTCACTCTTACTCACAGGTCTGTAAACAGCTTTTTGTTGGAAACTACCAGGACAGTGAGGTTTCCAGTGATTTACTCTATGTTTTGATATACATTTGTGATTATGAAGCCTCAACCTGTTGAGTCATTACACCCATCTTCAATCTCAAACAAACTATACTAAACACTATTTGCTAGAAGAGTACGAGAAATTACTTTTTAGGTTGCCTAACCTTTTTTTTTTAATCCCTTTAAAAATTAAATTAAATAGCAGAAGAGAATATAACTCCAAAATGCAAAACACCAAAACAACTGCAACACTTCCTAGGTGGGCTTTTGGTTTTGCCACCTTTCATTTTGGCGTAGACAAAGGTAAGAAGACAGAAGGAGAAAACTAAATTCTTTGAATCTGACCAGCTAGCTTCAAATCAACTGAAGAGACATTTGTCTTTCTCAGCTTGCTCTCTTCCATTTGTTCAGTGCAGGCAGATTTAGGATGTCAAAGCCAGGATTCTGGCACCTGTTTTCCCACCAGATTTAATGAGAACTGAGCATCCAAATCCTCTTTGGACAGCTCTCAAAACAGTAGCTCTAACTTCTCCAATATGCTTTCTGGGAAATACAAAGGTGGCCATTCCAGCTCCCAGAGCAAACAGCCATGGGGACTTTTGCAGGGTAATGGTACAGCCCACAGGACACGTGCAGGGGGAGAGGCACAAGCCAGAGCTGTGGTTCTCCCCGAGCCCCCCACGCTGATGGATGTCCCTCACCTATGGGCATGTTGCAGCTCTCTGCCCTCTTCCTATCACTTCTTGCAAGGATTCCCCACCTCCAGTAGGAGTTAGCACATACCCACGCTGACAGCAAGCTCCTGACAGCCATGTTACAGGTAGGAAAAACAAACACACACACACGGAAAGCTCCCAGCCTTGCGTCACGTTTCTACACCCAGCAAATACTTCCCCCACCCCTGGGCATTAACTCAGTTTATCCCTCTGCCCCCACTCTCTCCTCCTGCATTTCTAAACTTGTTTTTGCTGGCAGGATCTGGCCAAGAGATAAGACAAAGACAAGTTTCCCGCACCAGGATAACCATTTTTTCAGCCTGTTTCCCTATTCTGTGGCCTGTGACAAGAGTAGGGAAATGCAGGGGTGCAGAAAGGAAAGGTAGACAACAAGAAATGAGGAGGAAAGCAGACAGGTAGATAGCTCTCTTCCACCACCAATGCATCCTTGCTTTGCTGAGGGATGCAGTTGTCAGAGATCAGCGTCATTGTGCTTCCCGCATGCATTTGCCTGAACCAAATTACTAGCTGCTTTAGCTTGGGTTTGGTTTCGGGGTTTGGAGGTTGGGTTTATTTTTGTTTAGATTTTTCTTTTTTTTTGGGGGGGGGGAGGGAGGGTGTAGTTGGGGGTTTGTTGTTGTTTTGTTGTTGTTTGTTTGTTGATTTTTTTTGGGTTTTTTTTTTGGGGGGGGGTGTTCTTTTTTAAAGCAGTCCCTTTTGATATCCATAATCTCCATGAAGATAATTCATGGCATTCTGTAGAGCTTTATCAGGTTGTAGAACAGAGCTGGCTGAACTCACTGCAAAGGACACTAGATTAAATGCAGGTAACAGTTATGAATCGTTAGTTGTAATTTACTGACTGCAGCAGGGGGGTGACAGAGGGCATGGTGTGGTTTTCACAGCATGAATTAGAGTTCTCTGGTGAAATGAGGGTGCTTTGTGCTGATTAAATTATAGGAAATGTGCACCTGGGCCACATAAAGACCTCACATTCTCTCCCTATAGTTTGACTGATAATATAAATGATGTACATCATAATTTCTGCATCATCTGAAAGTTTAATACATGTAATTGTGAGCTGCTTTTCTTCTTTGAAATTGCAAACACAGCAAAATTGCAGGCTTAGTGCTACTGATGAGTCATTGTTGGCCTGCTGTATCTGTATTACAATGCCCATATATAAAGAAAAGCATGACACCCCATTTACCATCATTATCTGTTTCCTTTTGAGTTGCTCGCACAGCCAAAAGGTTCAGAAGGCTCCTGGGTCAAGTAGCAGGGGAGGAGGAGCTGAACTGGTAGCTGTTAACTGAGATGAGTTTGGTGTGATCTCAGTCATCTAAAATATACAGGTTTGCATGACAGCTGAGGAAAAAGGAGCTTATAAAAATACAAGGTATACATGTAAAAGCAAAAGATCAAACATCAATAGATAAATGCAGAAAGCAGCATGTTAAATAGCAAGGCATCTTTTTCCTCCACCTATATACCTCTACCTATGGAAGTTTAGAATACAGTATAGAAGGGATATAACCCAATTTTGTCAAAATGGCAGCTGTATAAAAATACTTCAATAATCAACCAAAAAAGTCAGCACTTCAATTGATGGAGCACTCCACTGTTCCTTTATTAAACAGTTGAAAGAAAATACGTTCATGAAAGAATGTATTATTTCTTCTAGAAATAAAATGGGGGAAGCTGAAGAGAAACATCTGTATTTACAAGATCAAAGAGTAATATTCACCTTTGTGGAAGTTATAAAAAAGGAATATTGGGGTAAAAATCCTATGAAAGAATTAACTGCAGTGAACAGGATATACTTGAACAAGAAGGCACTCCTGAAGAAGAGCTTGCTTAGTTCAGTGTTCACTTCTGTTATTGCATACCAAATTTCTCTGTCATCCCAGGTTTTTAGAAAGCATGTAGGGGGAAAAGTACTTTATTAACGTTTTCTCTCTCTCATATAGATCACAGTATGCTTGTATGTTTTCCACAGAAACAAAACTCAAATATGGTGCTGTTACTCTTGAATTGCAATTCAGTCAAATGATGCCTATCTCGAAAAATCAGCTTTAAAGAGTTATTGGAGGGTGATCGAGAACAGCTCAGAGAGAAGCAAGATCAAGATGGTGCTTTTATAGCTGCCTACCAAACTGTCTGCTACTCCAGGCCAGAACACAGTGGACTACAGCCTTCATTAACTTTAAGGTCAACCTTGATGGACACTGTGTAATCTTGGAGAGGGTGAACTCTTTTAATCAAGCTCATACTCTCTCTTCTAATCCTAAGAAAAGACATTCCTCCAAATGAAAGACCTGTTGTAACTATTGCATAGCATCACTGTGGTATACAACAAGAATTTGATTAGGTAGAGAGAGAACATACACCATGGTTAGCATAGGGGTTACGACAAGTTGTTGGGCGTTGTTAGAGCACCTTCTGCCTGGGGATAGATTTGCCATTTTCATTGTAAAGAGCCTCACAGTAGGTAGTAGTAAAATGCATAACACCACTGCATGTTGAGTTGAATTTCTTCAGACCACAAAACAGCTGAGAGAACATACTGGTTTGGAGTCTGTCTGCCTTTTTTCTTCTGAACTAGATAGCTAAGTACACTAAATCACAGTTTCTGAACAAGAGTTTACTAAATTCTAAACTTATTTCAGGCATAGGACACTTTCATCATCTGAAGTAAGGAAAGAGGGCCTTGCAATATGCGGTTGTGGCAGCTCAATCACTCTCTGGGCATGAAGAAGGCATTGCTCTTTTAAATTCAGAAAAAAGGGCTCACTCTTACACAGAACTTATTTCTCATGACTTTCTAGTCTGGTAATAAAGATAAGACAAGCTGGAGAAGCAAAGGAGACAAAGGACTATATGGAAGCCTGACCAGTTTTTCCACATTCTGGAAGTTTCCCAAATACATAAGGGATCACGGTAGCAGTGACTTGATTTCACAAAGCTTGCCAGGACTCAGTCCTTTTCTGCCAGACATCTGCCACGAGAGTGGGCATGCCTGCCCTGTCACTTGGGAAAGAAACATTTTCAGTCTTCCCTGACAGTGACACCAGTCTGGATAAAAGCATTAGACTCCAGCTACAGCTTTAATTTCTATCATTTTTTTCAGGTTCAGACAAAATAAGCTAAAGGAGCACATGTACAATAAACTGACAGAAGAAGGCTGCTGGAACAAGGCTGGTCTTGGGAAAGAAATCATACACTGGACACAAAGACTATTGAGCTATAAACTAACAAAGCAGAAAGACGCAACTGCTTCTTTATTAAGCAGTGCTCTGCCTCCCTTACTTGCAGCGCAAAGTATCTCACTGCAGTCCCACCGGGACTATTACGAGAGAAAATTACGGCTCGACATGAATAAATATGGAAAAGTCTGGGTCTAAGCTTTTAAGTGGGTTTTTTAATGTTTTAATGTGTTTTAAATTGTTGTGTTTTTTTTTTTTTTATTATGCACAGCCACATTATAGGGGCAATTCTGCATAGACAAAGCTGAGCTCTCTGCCAAAAGGTCAAGGCTTATAAGTGTTGCTAATCAGGGACACAGGCACAGAATGAGTTATGTTTCCATAGATAAGAAAAAGGAAAGAGACCTAGCTGCTCCTTAACATTACATGAAGTCACTTATGCTTCTCCATGGCAGAGTTATCATGAAACAGATGCCCCACCTGTTCAGCTGCATTCTACCCTACCCAATAGGTGCAGAATCACAAGAAAAAAGCAGGTATATACTAGGCTATTTCAAATTTCAGAAGAGAGCTTATCAACCACAATGCTATTGTCAGTCTCACTAGAAGAGAGGCTAACATGAGATTTCTCTGCCACAATCCAGCTCAATGAATCAAATCCAGTGTGGAAGGGGATGCAATGAGAGCACAGAGGGTACAGAGAAGGCAGGAGGTGATACACAAAAGCTGAGAAGTCCATTCTGTGAGGTCAGGGAGGTGACATTTGGGACCAGTGAATCAGAATGCTCTCTTCAGGTTGCAATTGTCATCAGGGAGAAGGATGCTCTCTTTTAAAGGAGAAATTTCACAACTATGACATGTTACAGCTGCCATACAAGCGTAACTGGAAATGAGAACAAAAATTTACCACTGCCAGCGCTAACCTTCCCTTATAGTATCAAAAATCAGTGTGACTACTTGGAACTTATGCTATGTTTCCTCTAGTGGCCATGCACCATTTCGTTAGACAGCGCTAATGCCTGTTACTCAACGGGTTACGTCTGATACAGGCTCACATCTTCTCTTCACCTTGTACTACTTTTAAGACGAGCTTCTAACAAAGTGGCAAAGAAACTTATTATAAAACAATAGTGAAGAAGAAACCTATTCAAGAACAACAATTAATTGTTTCCTTTTAAATCACAAGTAAGCAGAGCCTCACCTCTGAGACAAATGCTCTGATCTGAATTCCTATTATTAAGGTGATAGAGACTATGATAATTTACAGAGGTGAACACAGAGGTTACACTCCTGACAGTTCTCGATTGCTTTGTCTAAATTAATAACAACTCTGAATAAAAGGCACCTAGTCCAGCTGTACAGTCTCACACTTAACTTTTCCATTAGTGTCACTGGCTTCCCAGGGGTCTTTTCTTGTACTTCGTATGTTTATCGACAAGACATAAATGACCCTATATGCATCAGCTGGGCTCAGTGAGCATCTCTCTCTCTCTCCTCTTTTGCTATCCATCAAAATTATTCCCTGTGATTACACTATGGTCATGCCAGAAATACAGCCATACTTTGAAAAGCTAAATAAAAGGCCTAGCAACTAATCCTGGAAACCTTATTCACGCAAGCAGGCTCGGTGTGAAACAGAGGTACTGCAGCTGATGAGGCTATTCCACCTGCATGTGTAAGTGGCACAAGTGCCTCTTGCAGACAGATCCCTACCGGTTTCCACTTAGCTTTTCCTTTTTACTGCTCAGCATGCAGTTAGCTTATGAGAAATAAGGGGTTTGCATGATGAAGTTGTATACAAAGGGTGTGAAACAATAAAGCTCTGACCTGCTCTCGAGACACAGAGAGGCACTGCTGCTGTCATGGAGCTCCAGATTCGCTGCTGAGCTTTACCCTCACAGGGATTCTTGCTTAACCCGGGATGGGACCACCAGGCTGCCCAGGCAACACAGGTAATACTGGAATACACATCAGTGTCACCTCTGAGAGCACTGGCTAATGTTATGGTTGGATTTATTTTGTCACTGTGACTTTAAAGGTCAAATAATCAACAAGAAAAGTTTTAAAATGGACATTTCCTGGTTATAACAAAATGCCCATTCTAGAGTTGTCCTTAGGTCCTTAAAACTTGTAAGGAGTTCCAGGAAGACAACTGGGAAATCCGTATGTTCAAGTATACACATTTGCTCTCATGAAAACTAAGCAACTGAGAGAGTAGTCAGAGCCAGGACTTCGGAAGAAGCTGAGCTCAGCTGTTCCAAATCACAATTTTGCTGAAGGGCATGAATTACTCTTCAAAATCCTGTCTACTCATCTGGTCATCAACTTGTCTGTGGCATTGACTGTTAACTGTATCACGTTGCTTGATGGGTTTATGATGTGGACAAACATGCATTAAAGAGCAAAACATGCCTATCGAAACTAATTTCCAGTGTGACCTACGCCAGGATTAAACTGAGGTCTCAAAAGGTGAAAGGAGAGTGTATCAATCAACTGCTCCTTATAACTACCCCATCAGCCACAGAGCACATATCAGATAAAATAAAGTGCTAAATCACCTTAGCTATAGACACAAAATAATTAAATGCTATTTATTGATTTGCATTTTCATTGAAAGGTAAGAAAAAAGACAATTATGCTCTTTTGGTATGGAAGCTTCAATAGGTTGATCTCATATGCAATTGAGATTTTACTGGCACTAGAATAAAACCTTGCAGCCTATAAATAGTAAGCTTTCTCCTTTCCACAAAAAGAAAGGAAAACTTCAGTGTAACAAAGTATGCATTTAAATGGATATATGCAATAGATTCTGAAATTATCCTCTCTGGACACTTATTCCAGATTTCAAAGCGCTTATTCACTTTAAATTATGAGGCTTGCAAGAGACTTAAACTAAATTAAAATAAAAGGCAGTATTGATTAAAATTAAAATCATCCATGTTAAAACACACAGTGTCAAAATACCTGTCTGTATTGAAGCAGGCCTCTCAGGCCAAAAAAGCCTCAGAGGAAAAACTTTGTTGAATGGCTTAAAAAGAGTTAAAACAGCTTTAAAACAATCACGGGAGAGACACCAAAATTTAGCGTTAATTAAAATTCTGTTTAATTAAAAAGAAAAACTCTGAAAAAAAGCAGAAAGAACTTATTATAAAACAGTCATTTGGAAGATAATGGTCTGTTCTCTACTGTAAAAATAAGTGCTTCCTAATACCATTATGTAAATAGGTCCAGCTGATATACCGAAAATGCAGCAGTAGCAGGAAAACTTCAAGAAGAGGCAAACTTTCAATACCAAGCTCACAAAACATTTTATGTCCCACTTCACGTTACGTTTAGAGATGGAACTATATGCTTTTAAGGTCCTTTCCAATCTTAACTATTCTCTGATTCTATGACAACAAATACTGCAAGATTTCATGGAAAAATATCCCCTTGCCCAGGACAGTAACAAAAGCCAGGACAGGTTTCCAAAGAGTAAGCTTCAGGAACACAATTCCTTACCCATTTAAATAAAGTTATGCAAGCCAGTATGGCAACTTACGTGGATAAGAGATGCAGCGATCTATCTCTGATAGTTATCAGATAGTTATAAGACTACCTAGAAAAGAGAACAGAAAACTGATTGACAAAACCAAGGAAAACATTCATTGCAATTATTAGAGGCAAATCCCATTAGGTAAGATTATATAAAGTATATGGAGGAAATAATGTGATATTATATAAAAACAATTCTTCATACTAACACACTTTCAAAAAGGTTCAAATCTAATTTGCATGAGCTTAGTATGGATCATTGTTCTAAATCAGTTTTGTCTGGGGATTAAGCAGATGATGCCTTTACATTTCTCTCATCCTATTCCACTGGTTTTTGCACCTTTTCCCTTCATTTTGCTCTGTTTGATGGCTTTCATGTTGGACTTACTGGTGAAAAGAGATATTCTACAGCTGTAACATCTGGAAGAACTATCCTTGTGAAGGATAAAGACACTGCTGAAAAAATCAAACCCTATCAACAAACTGCAGTTCCTAATATTTTTCCACTGTTCGGGATTAGGTCAAGAATAGTGAAGAATTTCATGCAATCAGGACAGGTCCCTGTTTGTCTGGATTTAAGGTTTGGTTTGGGTTTTTTCCCCCTAAAATTTGTATTACTTGGGTTGGGCACAGTCTTGCTCGGTGTGTTTTAGATCCATTGTCCATGCACTAATTGTGCAGAAGCTGTGCACATACCCTGAAGTCAAGAAACACACAAGTCTGACTTCAATGCAAATGAAGCATGGTTCTGGATGAGTAGTGTATAAAATAGGTTATCATTATAGATACTCACAATTATGAATTCAAAACTCACTTGCCATTTTTGTGCCACAGAATTAGCATAACATTTATTGCTCCAGTGAATATTCCCTTTATATCCTGTAGAATATTCATAGAAATTAAATGGAAAAGAGGTACAATCAGCTTCATTAAAAATTCAAATGAATGTTTTCCATTTTTGGCAGTATTCCTTACACACCATTAAAAACCAAAACAGCTATTCCACAAGAAATATAAGTATAAACAAGCAAACAAAGTAAGTGCCCTGTGACTCCCCTTCTCTGTGACCTGCTATTGAAACAGTCCCCTTGCTGCACCCTGCGCTCACTGCAACCCCCTTCTCATTCTCCCCAAGGAAGCCCCTGCCCCCATCCTCCCTCCTTCTCCTCGAGGAGGAAGATGCCCTGAGGAGAGACAGAAGTGCCACCGGCTGGTGACACACTCCATGGAGCAGCACCCTTAACCAGGAACCACTTCCCTTTGGAACTTGCTGCTTGTAATAGATCTGGCTGATGCTGGCTAGCACACTCATCTGCTTTCAGGAGCAGGAAAAAGGGTGAATTGTGACAAGGTGATTGCTTAAAACAAGCTAATAACAGAAAGAACCACAACCCAGTTCACAGTTAGTTTATTTCTTTCTCAGCACTCAGACACATGTCATGTACAGCAGGCAAGCGCCTTCCAATGACTCTATATTATGATGGAGTGGGATTTTCAAAAAGGAGAAGAAAAAGAAAAGGAAACCAAAGAGAATCTTTTAAAGCAAGCATGGGTCCTTTCATTGGATACTCTCCTGCACTGCAGACAAATAAAGGCACAATCTGTGCAGCAGTAGGGAACTGCTACCAACACCATCAACAAAGGAGACCTAGGGAGATGGAACATGGATCCACCAACACAAGACACACATGGCAGAGCAACACCTGATCCTTAACACCTCATTCACAGTTTTAGGGAGTGGGTGCAGTGAGGAAGGACCAGTTAGAGGGATTCTAATCTCATACTCTCTATGAATCTGATGAAAGAATGAATCTCATGAATGATTCTAATCTGATTCTGAATATCATTGGGCAATGTTTCCAAGATCAGGCACCATCAAGGTTCCATTTACATTTGCTCACCATTTCTCCCTATTCTGAAAAGTATTTTTGTTTCCCCTGTTGAATGAGGAAACATATTTTATTGAGTACGAGCATACCCAATTCTCCCAAAAATGTAATTCTGCCATTGCATCTACTTAGATATGACTGGGTCTGCCCAGACAATCTTTTGCACAAAGACCTGAGGAAATTGTAATCAACTTTGTTAATAAAAAGGCTTTCTGAAGAGCACTTTGGTCCCCAGCATCAGCGCCATCCATTCAAGAGGGACTGTAACTGGCAAAAGAAGTGTGTAAAGTTACCCAAGTTCTTTGCAATTTGTTTTACTACTTCTGATACGTAAAAACTGCTACCTTTAGACACTACTATCTACAGGAACAGCAAATCTAACTTGCCGTATTAGCAGTTTGCCCGTACCAAGTGACTTGAAAGCTCTGCCACCCTAAAAAGACTGGATTAAACCATGAGGTCCAAGGAAGCGGCACGTTGGTTTCCCTGTAAGGGAAGGATAAATTATGCAACACCTTATCCTGGCCAAAATCAAGTCAGCTCAGAAACAGACAGGAAAGCAGTTCACCTATTATATACACTATTTGCTGAACACTGAACCTCACACCCTATCTTGATCAAGGTGATGGGACCACACAGCATAGAAACACCTGTGTGTTTCTGGATGCAGAGCAGGAAGGAGCAGAAAGCTGCCCTTCTAAATTAGTTCTATACCAGGAGGACATTCTCCACAGACAAGACATCCCCCTCTGCCTTCAGTCTCATCTTTCATAATCTCGGTGCACACAGATCTTCTTTAGCCACTTCTCCATGCATCCTCATGTCTGCTTAAAATATGAAATATTAGGAGAACAATTCATATGACAATGCAGTTTTTACAAAGCAACTTGATGAAGGCACTGTGCAAAACCACAGCTTGACATTAGTAACCATGAAAGGCTGTCAGCGATCCATCTGAAATGTCAACACATTTCAAATGTCCTTACTCAGAGCCGCTTGAAGTATCCAAAGGCAGCAAAATCAAAAGGATAGCTATCCCTTTTCAAAAAATGGAGCAGGAATAGAAAGGCAATTAAGACTTCCCCTAGAAGCAGCCCATTCACGTTAAAAGGGTATACTTCAAAGGATGTTGAAGAGGGAGACAGTGTGTTTCAGGCAAGTTGAGTGAGGAACCTAGGGCAGAGCAATATGTCTGTATTTGAAATAAGTAGACTTTAAAACTGGAAAAGACCTAGGAGCCAAAATAGTTCTCTAAACTCAGTGCCCGCCTGAAAGAAGAGCACCCAAAAAGTGCAGTACTGGCAAAGGCACTCTCATCCTCCTCTTCTGCAATGCTATTCTGCAAAACCAGAGTGTTTGGTTTGGTCTCATCAAAATATTAACTGTGGAAAGAAAGGGCAGCCCAGCCAGGAGGTGCAACTGATTTCAGCCTGGAAGCCAGGAAACAGGTTAAAAGTAAATAAGATTCAATGGTTCTTGTGGAGAGAGAATTCTTCAGACACCTCTCATAGCCCCAGGCAGAGAGCAAAGATCTGGTGTTGCATTTCCACCTAACTGTGATGGCATCATCATTACTGGTAGCATCCATGGGTTGGCATGAGAGGAGCTTCACATTTCTGAATATATTCCCCTAATGCTGTGTTTCATTCCCCTCTTCTATGAAGCCCTCCTCTGCTAGTTCTTTTTACGTCTTCTTTTCCCTGACAAACCAGTCAGCATAGTGGAGATGTATGTGTTGGACCTTCTTCTGGCAAAAACCCTTCCCCTCTCTTTGGAAAGACCCAGGGCTGTCACGATGTCATATCCACAAAGACAAGAAAAAGAAAACCTGGGCCCTTCAACCAGATTGACCAGTTTAATTTCAAAGGAAATGCCTGAGGAAAAATCAAAAATGTACACAACAGATGCTCCAGAAGATCAAACAAAACTTTCCCTTTTGCTTATTTTTCCACTGGTTTTTATGTCCTTCCACAAAGTCTGATACCACTGAAATTCAAGAGTCCAGGGGTTACCTGCTATTTGAATCACCTGCTGATATTTGGGAAAGGATAAGAAATTGGACAGAGAGGAACCAAATACCATGCAAACTCTCTAGTTCGTATTGCCTGCGGTTTGTATCTGTGCATGACATGATCGCTGGCTTTTGTGTGAGCTGAGATTGAGCAATTCTGAATCATATGGTGCTATCTACCATGCTACATAGGTTTTTTTAGATCAAAACAATATTGAATCAACAAGAAAATCTCCATCTAAGCTAAACTTCAGAGCACTTCCGAAAAATAAAAAAAAAGGAAACAAAACCATTAACTACTGTCACAGATGCTTCAGAGAAATAAAGGTTGCACAATTCTTTTAAAATAATAGTTGAGAAGGGAGGAATTAATTATTTATATTAAAAATATGTATCCGCATTCAGAAAACATATTCTTTGCTGTTACTGAATACTTATAATCTAGGAATAATATCACTTCCTTTGAACTTTATCCAACAGTTGTAAGCACAGTAGTACTTTTGTTCCTGCTTTTGCTCTGTTTGCCGTACAAATTCTTTCCTATCATAACAATATCTATCATCCAACACGATGATAACAATAAAAATTTTTTTTTGCTTTTCAGTATGGAGACAACTGGAAAACATAAGAAAGGTTTAAAAGGTGAAATTTTCACTTATTATTGACCGATTACGTAAAATTTCAGCACATTTCAATTGCTCACTCAAAAAGCCTTATTTCGTTAAATACAACACTTCCTTAAAACAACACTTCAAAATACTACTTAAATCCTTCAACCTTGCGTTCCATTTTCATAAAAATTGAGATAAAAATTCACACAGATAAAAAGGCATCTTAAGGCAAGAAGACAACGACCACAGAGCGTTTACTGACTGAAAGGCAGATTAATATCTAAAGGCATTTGTCATAGTCTTTAACCCTCAGGCTTCTCTTTCAGAGTTCCCTAGTTGCAAAAAGTGATGACATTGAAAGCATAGCTCCTACTCAGCGGTCTTCTTCTGAAGTTCTTTACATAGGCTAAAGATCCAATCAGTTCCCATCCTGAAACTGTACCTACTCTTGCAAATGCAGGAATAAATGAAACCACCGGAATGCAATATTGCAAGTATTCAATAATACGCAACATAGTCAGTATACCACGCCAGTGAGAAATCTAATGAACTATTAGCGGAGTTCAGAATGGACAGTCTTAGTAAAACTACTGATGCTAGTAAGATCAATGTGTTTTAATCCAAAGGACATTTTAAAGATTTTCTTCTTAAGATGAAAACTCAGAGAGCTTTCTTTTCTTTTTCTAAAGACTTATTGACACCTTTTCTTTTTTTCTACATTTCACATCTAGGTTTTTCTATCCTTTTTTTTTTTTTTTCCTGCTACCAAATTCAATAGAAGAAATGATATCAGGGTACATTTTGGTTTTCCTCTTTCTGAATTTTGTCTGCTTTTTTGACAGCATTTTCTAGAAAAATAAAAATCAACCCCCAAACCCCGCTTGTCTTGTGTTTTGTAAAAGCAACCCATGTAACCCATCCTTTCTTGCAATAAGACTCTGATATTCTATATTCACAAAAGTGTGATTTAAAACATTGCTCCTTTTCCCAAAAAATTCTGCGGTCATTCTGTACTGTACCAGTTCCTTAGGCCCCAGTTAGGCTGGAGCTAAGTTCTATGCAAACACGCAAATGCAGGGATTTCATCTTTGAAGTGGTCACTCAATATCACCCAATAAAAGACTATCAGAAAGGAAAAGTGCTCTTGAATATTTCTTCATTTCCATGTGGTGCAGAAACACACCAGCTTTTGCTTAATGTTAAGGCACCCTTCAAAGCTACAGAAGTAAAAACATTTCTTAATTCAGTATACACTGAAACAATTGAACAATACTTCAAAGCCTTTGGTCTTAAGCCCTTTGGTATCACCACCGTTCAAGAAAAAAGTATTTATACAACATTGTCAAACAAAAGTTATTTTGCAGCTAATCTGACAGAGTTTTGGAACAGAAGATAATAAAAATCTATTGCATCCTGTTTACTTTCTGAAAAAGTGAAGTAAGATCAGATCAGGCATTTTAGTTCTGAAAAATGTTAGAAACATAGACACTGTTTGTGTAATTTCAATGTTAAGTACTTATCAGCTCTAAACTAGGAAAGGTGTAGAATAAAACTAAACAAGCTTTCCAAGAGAGCACAAGAAAGGAGCAGATAAGGCCAGATGACTATTTATCAAGCTCTAATACTCATTAACTACTAGTGGCAGGGCATGCGAACCAGAAACAGAAAGACGTATTCACCTATAAATTTATATGATTGAGAAACACTCCAAGAAATTAAAATGATGTTCTGCCCACAAGCCTCTTGCTAATAGGAAAGAAACTTATTACTGCCTATTGCTTGGCTGGTGGCTGGAAAACCTTCCATTAATTTGTTCAGCTACTACTGACAAGCTCGTGTTTTCCACTAGTTTGGGAGATATTTAATCATCAATCTTTCACATTCCTAACTCAATTGATTCGGAGAGATAAGCACATCCATGAACATAAATGTCCAGTCTCTCCTCTCCTACATCACCTCTCATTTTTGTAATGGCTGAAGGCTGGAGAAATAGCCCATGCAGGAAGCTGGAAACAACACAGCCCTAGCCTGCCTACCCCTGCTGATCATGATCCTTAAAAATATCATTCCTGATTTGGTTTAATATTTTTTATCCATGGGTGTTTTGAAAACATAATAGTTCATCTTTTCAGGACATACCATTATCTTTACAAGGTAAAATAATTTGTTCCTGTATATATAATGGATTAGATATTCAAATACACCATTAACTGGATGAACTAGAGAAATGGACAGGATATTGTGAGAATATATATAAAACTCAGACCCAAGTTCTGAGTTCAATACCACAAAAACCGTTGGTACACACAACAGCAGAACAAGCTCTCCTTGGACAACCCTTCCTCATAAAAAAGAGTCAGAACTACACTGAATCTGATGTGTTTACCAAAGACTGTCAACTGTGTGGCATTCTAAATGAACCTAGAAAAACAAGAAGTGAACCCTGCTCTTTAGAGCAGAACATTTTTCTTGGACAGAAGTACACAGGAGCTCCAGATTTTGGCAGTTTAATAGCCAATTGACCATCTCCAGTTGAGGAGAACTGACAAGGAGCTGTCAGGGCTGAGACTGAATCCTTGGATCGGATATTAGGTCATGCAGCCCACAAGGTTCCTGAACTGCCCCTTTCAGTGTCTAGCATTAATTTAGTCCTCAGCAAAAGAAGCAATTTAGTCTCAGGCTTTATTTAGCCTCTGGGAACACTTATTAGTCCAAAGAACACTATGGAGTCAAGCAGTATGGAGTACCAGGCATGGACAATACCTACTGTTGTTCATGTTAGGTGAAATGAGAAGTCAAAGACTTTATGCACACCTGAAAGATGCACATAAAGGCTTTATGTTACTTAGAATAACCCATGGCACTTCAAAACTAATAGTCTTGTCTCATCCTCTTCATGATTTTTCCTAAGTTTACATTTAAATTTATCTCACAATTATCCCACAATAGATTTAATTGACATTCCTGAAAATAAAAAGAAACAAAAAAACCCAAACCAAACCCGTACAACTTTATTACATAAATTTAATCTTTACCTAGTTTTCTAGATATTACAAAGAACTATAATGGCAAACAACAAAAATATTAGCTTGCCAGTTAAACACACTCTGGTTCAGCCCCATATCCAAACATGCTGAAAGTTATTCTATATGGGTACTTGGAAAATAGGACTTTCTTCGCAGCTGCGCAGCTTCCACTGGACCGCAATATGTACTTTTCACAGTTCTTTAAGCACTAATTCCTATTGAAAACAGTAATGTACTATTATACATTAGATTCCATAAATCAAATGCAGTATTAAGAACAGAAGATACAATTTCTGTGTAGAGACTCTAGAAGCACCAAAGTAGCTTTTATTTTTTCAGTTCCATTTTCTGATTTCCATGTGAGTTAAGCCAATCCTAAACGTCACTGGAACTGACTTCTAAAACTTACAGAAGCACGTCAGCAACTCTACCACTTGTATATAGTTTTCTGCATCCTGAAAACAATAATTTACATGGAAGTAGGATTGAAAAGTCGTGACATGGCAGAATTACAATTGCCTGGATGTTTAAACTGTGCCTTTCCTGTTTCTGACAACGTTGGTTCTTTTAAAGATGAGATTATATTCTAAATTCCTGAGGTTTATGAAGATAACTTTTAGTAGAATTGACCAAATTGTTGTAAGTTCTAGCAACAAGAGTTTAACTAGGGAAAAAAATAGAACAACAAACAAAACCAAAATAAATTTAAGCTTAATTCCACCTTCATTTCTTGGACAAATGCAAACAAGGTGAATCTCCTTTCACTTAAATATACGATTTGCACTCAGTAGTGACACCAGTGTGCAAAAAGTGCTATCCTGTGGAGCGAGAAGCCTTGCAAATACTGCATTTCTTTAGTAAACACGTAGAAACATTATAAGTGGTAAGAAGCCCCTGTACAAGTTACCCAATTTTAATATACTTTGCAAATAATCAAATACACAATGCAGACCAACAGCTATGTGTTGTTTTTAAGCACAATCTGCATTTTGAAAATGCAGAAATGGTTGATCCAAATAGCAAGAAGAGTTACAAGCTTTTCTAAATATTATTCGAGCTAATAAAGTGAGAGGTTAAAGTAAACCAGCTAAACACTGTTTTGCTATAAAATTGTGTCCCGAACAATCTGCTTCAAATGACAAGATAACAGAGGTCCTGAAGGACTTGTTACTGCGACTGATTCTGTTTAATGAGTTCATACAAATTGGTTGGAACGATGAAAGTGGCTGTGTATTGTCCAAATGTACAGATATATTAAATAAAAGGAGTAATAGTTGGAACTGTGTCAGGGTTAGAAATAAACACAAGGAATCTGAATAGGGTAGAACAATAGGGACTGAGAGATCATGTGCAGTGTCAAGAGATATGATATAATGCCTTTAGGGAGGCTCAGCAAAGGATTAAAAATAACTCAAGTTTGACAAGATATAGGGAAGATGAATCATGGATAATGACAAAAAGAAACAGCATGAAGACAGGATCACAGAATTTGTGTTCCCCCGGCAGTAACAAAGTCGAAAGGTCAGTGAAGAATCGGTAGGTGAATCAGGCACTTATGCTGTGCATTGCCACCAAATAATCAGCTTTCAAGTTTTAGAAGAGCAGTAAATTTACAGACTTCGTACACTTTTGAAAATGAGTGGTGATTTGTTTCAGACAATTCATCTTCACTCTAACCAGATTTTTCCTCCTTTTGGCTGCTAAGACTGCATAACACAGTGGGAGAAAACAGCAGTTCAGAATGATAATCAAGAAACTAGTCATTGACTACCATTCTGCATCTACCTGTGGTAAGGGAATTGTAGTGCAGTTTCTCTGCTCTCTTCGGCAGATTATCTAAGACATTGTTTTACAGAATGTCAACCGTGGTGTGTATTACAAGTTTCTTTAGTTTGGGCTCTTTTGTAGTAATGGAAAGGGGAAAAGGAAAAATGAATTAAAGGGGGGGGGAAGAGAGAAAGAGGGGAACAAAGAACTAAAGGGGGGAAGGAGGAAGCAGTGCTTACGAAGACGCAGTGTTCACAAACTGAAATCTCTGAAAAGGGAAATGTATCATTGCTATAACAGACAGGGCATGTAAAGCAACAAACTGAGCTCTCAGAATTTCATAATTGGGAGATATAAGCTTTATCAAGTAAGATGCCAGGATTCTCATGCTTTCAAAAACATATTAACGTGCTCAGAAACACACACATGCATCCCCTTGCACTTCAAAATGTTTAAGACATTCTGCAGCCAGGCTGGAAAATGGCTCTCTAAATTACAGAGTGACTAGAAAAACATTACACCTTGAAGAAGAGAGGAGAGAGGAGAAAAAAAAAGAAAGTATAACGATATGCTCTTTGTTTTTATAAGCATTGCTTTGAAATGTGGGAAAAGAGGCAGGGGAAAAGGATCCCAAACTGTGCCCAGAAGCAGAAGATTGAAGTACACTGTCGTCATTGCTTTTCACAGTTGAGATTGTGTTAAGTACTCTATCTTCAGGAATTAATTCTTTTCAGACACTCACTTGGCAATGGCTATCTAAATATTACAGACCTTGCGACGCAAACAGCGTGTGTAATTCCTCATCACTGAATCTTGCCCTGTCCAGCAGAGCAAGCTAGAGCTCCACTCTTCTCTGTACCATTCAAGGTGCAGCAAAGGCACCATGTCTTTGGTATCTAAATGCCAAATGAAAAATTAAAGACTTCCTGCTTTTTACCAATTTTTATAGTACTTACCCTCAAGGCTTAGTATTGCATATCACTATAATAATTCTCAATAACTATATGTTTTAAAGCCTTGCTTATGCCACAGACTGAGCTACCCATACTTACTATATGAGACGGAAACATTTCTGATTATAAAATAATATACTATAAAAAATAGAACAGATTTTTCAACCGTTAAATAATGCTTCCAAGTAAGTCTATCTTCTTCTAAACAGTAAGATTTTCTTTCCTTAACAAGATACATGCTGGCTAAGTGAATCACGTAGATTTTTAAGTAAAATAAGTTCTCTGTCTGAAGTTCGTTTGCAGTTACAAGTATTAGATTCCATTGAAAGAGTGATAAATTGCATATAGGTCATTTAATCATTGAAATACATACATTTTTTACTTTGCTTCAGACTGCTGAGATTTATTGACATTTTGAGTGCTCCAAGAAAGTGAAAGAACAGTTCCAAGCTTAGTTTCAGACTAGTTCAGAATCACAAACCTGACCTATTAATGTTGGAAAGGGAGATTTTGTTTCTGTGTTTCTGTAAACTCAGTTCATGCAAGTTACACTTGAACTTGCATGTCATAGAGACTGGTCAGGAACAGCAGATTTGCCAATAAAAACCAAATACAGAAAAACCTCTAAAACTATTTTATTTCTTCTTGTTTCTCAAATTTAAAGGTGTTGATTGTTAAAATATGTGGTAGGAAGCCTCCATCTGAATATCCTGCATCATTACAATGAAGAATGTATAATCTTCATAAGTGAAGCAGTTTATTAAATAGCCTTTTATATGTGTTTTGGTTTGGGTTTTTTTTTTCTTCCCTCCATTAAGTTACCTTCATTCAGTACTTTGAAGGAATATGCAGCTCCTTTAACAGCCAGCTCCAGAGGGAACTTCCTGAGCTCTTCAGTACATTATATAGTATAACGCTATAATTCAGGGAAATTTACATACCACAAAAAATATACTCTTGTGCAAAAAATAAATTCTCACATCAGCGCTACCTTCTGCATCTCTCCATCAATCCATAGGGCTGTGTGATGGTGATTGCCGAAAAAGCAATCCTGATGCACGTTCTGATTACAAACTAATGATGTCTGAGCAGAGAACTGCGAAAATCACAGCCTACAACCTTTTCAAAAATATGCATTTCTGAAGAAATATCTTCTCGTTAAAGGAAAAAAAACCACTAAAAACACACACACATACAAAAAGAAAAGAACACAACAAACAAAACCATCACCATCAAAAAAACAGATTGATGTTTTCTGCATGTAAGTGAATAGCTGATTTTATATTACCAGATTTTATCTGGGCAAAATGGAGATAAATAATAGTTTCAATTATGAAAACAACTCTTCAACACTCCATCCTTACAGGTAATGTGAGTGTCACACAAGCTCGTGTACATATTGAGCTCATTTGCCATCTTTCCCATCACTTCCAAAGAAAAAATCCATGGCGAAGTTTCTTATTTTAATGATGAGCAATCATTTGTCTTTCTCAATGCTATAAAACCTGTTACAGTACTGCTAAGTACTGCAGTATTGTTACATCTGCTAAGAAAAAATGTCACTGAATTAAAAAAACAAGGCACTACAGAGTGAAAGAAGAGGTCTTCCTCTCTCTGAATTACTGCTCTATGGATCTACACCTTGCTCCTGTGGCATTTCACATTTTCATAACAGTTATGAGACGAGATGGCTCCATAATCCCTCGCCCTTTCCCACTGCCTGGGGATACTATTTCTGATGTTCCTCCTAAAATATCCACGAAAATTTACTTTTACTTTCCCTCCTTCAGAGCAGATACTAGCACGTATCCATGGGAGCTCCACGTTCCAATAGATCATCTTGATTCATTGACAAAGCATTTTTCCAACAGAAACAAACATTAACTGGAAAATATACAAGCACAAAGAATTGCAATTTTGGTTACCGTTTATAGAGAGCCATAACTACAAACATCCAACTAGGAGTGACAATTCAACCGCAAGTAAGGAAAGGCAGCCAGACAGATGACATGCCAGACCTTACTTTGCAGAGTCCTTGCAAAGGTCCATCCAGAGCTCCACGTTCTTTCTGTGATGCTAAAGTTATCAATAACACACTTATGTCTATGACTGTTGTCTTGAGCAGGGCTAAGGTGGATATTCCCCTTAAAGGTTGATCATCATATAATTTCTTTACTTCCTCTGATTTTAAATTAAAACTTGGATCCTGATGCAGAACAAATAGGCTTATAAAATAGCTGAAAGCTAAGGTAATATTTCTTTAATGAATAGAACTCTTATTGATTGGGGGAAGTAAAACACAATATGAATCAATTTGTGCCTGTTCTGACTGTGCATTTCAGTGCTCATGCTGAACAAGATAAGCCTAAATGGCACTTGGGGATAATTTATGCTTTTAATTTGTGCTATTTTTTGGCATAATCCAGGGGTCAAGTTGTATTTCCGTTTAAATTCACAGCACAGCAAGCCTGAGTAGCTTGATCATTTTTTGTATTTACCTAACTGGTTTCTCCTACTCATACAATATCACAGTTAGGCAATACTGAAGGACAAGGAACAAAGCAGAACCAGCCTGCCTTTTCTAGTTGAGAAGGGCTGACCATGGCTGGTTGCCAGCCTCCCCTCCAGTTGCTCTCCCACTTCCCCTCCTCAACAGGGCAGCATGGTTCCTCTTCACTGGCTGCAGTCCTTCAGGAATAGCATTTCCCCTGGTTTGGTCTCCTCAGGGCATGTCAACATGCTCTGGTGTAGAGTTCCTCAGAGGCTGCAGCCTCCTGCTCCAGGGTGGTCCTCTCCCTGTGCTACAGGAGTATCTGGAGCATGTCCTCACCTCCTTCTCCAAAGGGTGTTTTCATGACTGTTTCTTGCACACACCCCCAGTCCTTGACAGCATTTTTACCTACCAACATATTACCATATCCATTTTTAAGGAGATGTTACACACATGGCTGATGGGCTCAGCCATGTCCTGTAGTCTGGACACCAAAGCTGGCTATGGCTGGCATAGGGGAGCCCCTGGCCTCTCTTCACAGAGACCATGCCTGCAGCACCTCCAGCTGCCAGTACCTTGACATCTATGCCCAATATACCAGTCTGAACGTATCTTTACTTCCATGACTGCATGATTCAAAATGAATAAAACCAGGATAGAAACAGTGGGAAGAAGTTGGTCGTTCAACTTATCCTGCAGCTATACCTCAACCTTAACCCTAAACACAGAGCTGCCTCTGGTCTTGAGACCTTGACGATTTGAAGAACTGAAGTTGTAACTTCATGAGATTTGGCATTAACATACAACCAAGGAATAAATAAAGGAAATGAAAAAGCTTTTTCATCCCTGCTTCTTTCAGGACTTTCTGCACTATTTAACGCCATCTTCTACTGTACACATTAAATTGCCTGATAGCCTTGCCCGGCATGGCTACAATTATCAGTGTCTGAAGCTGAACACAGCGAATCTGCAAATAAATGGCAGAAACAACCACTCTGCCAACAGAAGTTTCTGCACTGATGCAGAGCCACTTATTGTCCTGAAAAGAGAAATTAAGACTTTTTGGGCATTTGATTCTGGATCAGATTGAGGCACTATATTTAATTGATTTGGCCCATTTATCTAGAAATTTGAAGTACTGGGAAGGTGGGAAAGTCAACAGCTCTGATTATTGAATTCTACCTCATATCATGAGGCTCAGACTGTACAATCCTGCGACTTATATAAACATAAAAGAGGATGCAACATGTGAATTTCAAGACTAGTCCCAGGAGAGCTGCTGGAATGACTTTGTAGTTAACTGAATTGACACCAGATGAAAAATGAGCCTATACTTTAGAACTGCATATAAGGTATACTAAACAGTGCTTCCATTTCATTGTCTGTATGGAAGTTGTTAAAAAGAATTATCACTTATATTGCAAGGAATCATGGGCTTATTTGTCCTATGGGATGCAAAGGAGATATCAGCTTTGCAGAATTATTGAAATCTGATGACAACAAGCAGATGAAGTAAGATGCTCTTAGTATAATACTGGCCGTGACATGCATCTGTACAAGCAATTGAAGATGGGTGAAATCAGCCTTATATGCTGACAGATGAGCCTCAGCCCATTCCAATACCAAATTCACTTTTTGCCGCTTTTTTCATTACTCTGTGGAAAAATAGAGGCTGAGGCTAAGATGTCTTGTTATTTTCTATTCTGACTCTTTCAAAGAGTTGCTTTCTTCAGCTGTTGGATGAATAACAGCATTGATCATGCAAAAACCGATCAAAAACTGATACATACTTTATAAAAGCTTTTTTTTTTTGTTTAATTCTGCTGAATAGATATTTTAAATAGCTGCTGTCTTCCTTTCCCATTAGAGCAGGCCAAATTCTATGCAACTGATTGCTTTATTGTGGAGTCTAACTTTTGACTCCCTGGTGACAAAAGGCATAACAGATAAACAGCTGGGGCATTCTTCTCACTCAGAAATTACCTTTGCCAAGAATGCTTTTGACTGTGAAAGCAAACACACACACACACCAGGGAAAGACTGTGAAAATCATCTATGAAAAGCTGCAAACATTGCTCGTTCCTTCTTTTTAGGATTTTCTGTCATGCTTATGACTGTACTGTGGAAGCAACTCATAGTGCACAATTGGGCTTAGCTTCACAGCATTGCCAGTTGCACTGGAGCAAATACGCACAGTAATGTAAAATGAATTCCCTAAGATCATAACAAGCAGCTACAACATAGACAGGAATAGAAGGCAGCAACATCCATATGCTGATTTCCACATCATAATTCCTTCATTCTCTCCTTATTCCTGGGAAAACTGGATGGTACATTTAGGCACTCATGGACCTAGCCTCTGATCCAGCGCACATTTACTATTGCGTATGTCACAACATACATAGGCAACGAAGGAGAACTTATTTTAGAAAACATGCACATGTCAAAGGCTAAAATCATCTCAGGAGATGAAAGGAGAATCACTGATATGAAGAAAAAAGGGAGTTAATGTAACCAGTGTGAGGCATAAGCAGGATTATTTTAGCAACAGCATTTCAAATAAGCCAAATACAGTGACAGCCATCAAGACCAAAGAAAAGATGAGAAGATACTGACTACTTGGACATGGGTTCCTAAGAGAAAGACTTATCCTGAAAACGTGCAGGGGTGACAAGAAGGATGAAAGGCAGTTTCAGTGCAGTATGTAAGGAAAGATTCAGTTTGGAGAGAGTATGAGGTGAACCTAAAGGGCAAAAGCTGCAGATAGCAGTCACAGAGAGGTCAATTAAGGAATTCAGAGGTAAGGGAGAAAGTGGATAGTGCTAAGGTATGAAGAGGTGAAGATCAAGTTTAAAATGCCTGTGGCTGGATGGGCCCAATCTGATCTAGCCAAAGATGTCTCTGTTGTTGTAGGAGGGGCTGGTCTACATGATCTTTAAAGGTCCTTCTAACTGAAATTATTCTGATTCTATGATCACAATGTATTTTTGCTGGGAAAACAAGAAACTCGTACAGAAGGTGAGGATGAGAAAAGCAGGCACTGGGCTAAGATGATTAGGACTTGTACAGGCCAGGCATTAAGACGATCGAGAACTTACGCTTTTCATAAACAAAATTCTTGGACAGCCTGGGACTTTGCAAAAATTCAGTCTTTGTTAATATACGGATCAAACTCACAGACGAGCCTCAAGTGTGAAATATCCCATCCGGCTTGTAGCACTCACCAACCTTTAGACAGAAATAATAATAATGTGGTGAAATGGGATATGGCATACACCATCTGGCAGCTGTGCAAACAAGAAGAAGAACCCTATGAAGAACATTATTACACGTTTGGGGACCTGCTGATTATTTTGCATGTCTACGGTCAGACATTTCGGTGTGTAAAACTTGAAAACACAGTCTAAATAGTGGATAATTTAATAGGTTGCACATGGGTTTACCTCTAGTTTATTAATTCTTTTTTATTGAACAATATATAGCTTTTTAAAATACTGTCTTGCTTTAATGGTGAACTGCTTAAAGTTCTGTTCCAAACACACAAAGCTGAAAGGAACAATTCTCATTTTTCTGTAACAGTAGGAACGTGCATAGTGGTCTGGCCCTACCAAGGTGTTCAGTACCACCACATAGACAAGAGTTAATAATTCATATTGACATATCACCTGTGTAGATGGCAAAACCTCTTCCCCTTAGAAAGCCCAAGGAGTTTGCTATTCATGCCTTGTCTTCCTTTTTCCTTTATGAAGGAGGACAAAAGAAAGTGATTAAGGAGAGCGTGTTAATAAAAAAAGCTCTTTAAACCAACAAGCTTATGGATTTTGAAGGACTGCCAGGAGAGTCATTAAGAGAAAAATATTCAAAAGGCTCTTAAACATGTTCTGTGACTTCAATAGATTTGTTTCTGTCACCCCAGAGGAAAACAAAACAACGAAACTCTCAAGCTTGCTCCCTGGCCGGTTCTCTCGCTCGGCAGCCTATTTCAACTACCAATTCAGGCTTTACTTCACTGCCAGTATTCTCTCTCCTGCTTCCTCTCCATACAATAAACACTGATCTCTCCTTCACCTATGTCACATTGACTATTTCTGCTACTTGAATCCCTGAATTTTCACTTCCTCTTTAAACTATCTCTATTACCAGGGCAGCGTATTTCATTGCACTTGACTTGCATATGGTCCCTTATGCATTCTTGCATTGTTTTCCAGTCTCCTCTCACTGCCTCATGCCAAATTGCTCTTCCTTCTGAAATCCTGTGACTGTGTACATCATGATGGTATGCAGATGGTGCTTTGGAAAACAGGGATCAAGTCCACAATTCAGATGTACAGATCTTAAACTGCAGATTGATATTAAATTTTCAAGGTACAGAGAGGATGTTTGCATCATATGTCACACTTATTTAGAGACTGACCTCAAGCATCTTGAACCCAGGCTACTACTAGTAACTAGGCCTTAGCAATATTGAAAAGAAACTCCTTCCTCTCAGTTCCCCTACAAATGCAGGAACATCACCTAATATTGATTCGCCTGTTCTTTCATGCTGCCTCAGGACAGAAAAGCACATTGTTTCAGAATTGTGGAACTGTGGAAGATTTGTTTTCTATTCCTGTCTCAAGTCTTCTATGTCATCCCTACCACAATACCATTAGACCTTTTCTATATCTCCTAACCTAACATCATGGTTCTCTGCCGCATTCCCATCCTTTCTGTCTTTGTCATAATCACAGATCAATCCCTCCTGTTTTTCCTTTCAGTACTCTTAGCTTTCCTTCCATTACTTCTGCATAAAATCTTGGGCTTGTTGACTAGCTTGGCAAGGAACAGTACGTGTTTTGACCAGTCCAGACTTCTGCATCCTGATGACTGTTGCTTTGCTTTTTCCTAATGTCAACATTAATTTGGTCTCTCTTCGGATCCCAGATGCTGACTTCCACAAAATTCTGTCATAATTGGCATGTGGAATGACTGCTTAAGCCTCATTTCCTTAGGAAACCAGTTTAAACATTTCACTTCCTTTTTCTAAACTGGATTAAATAACTGCAAGATGGAGGGAGTAGCAGACGGACAAACATGACCTGGTCAGGAATGGCGCCAGGGTTCACAGGTGCTCCTTTCAAAGGCTGGGGGAAACAGTGCACAGTGTTGACTCATCTTTCAGCCCTCAAGGATTCTCCTAATTGCTCAGTGAATTATTCACCTCATCTTGCTATTCTCTCATTTGTTCCTCTAACATCTACTTTGCTAATGCATTTGCATGCAACACCTATTTGTCACCATTCTCCTAAAGTACCTACAGTAATGAGTACAAGAACATAGCTCCCTCATCCACAGCATAAAGGATCGACCCTTCTGGAGGTGGGCTAAGCCACATCGATAACAGAACAGAGAAATATTTTGAAGTCCCGAATGATGAAAGAACACCCTGCAACAATCAGGGTACAGGCAAGTAATGAAATATGCTCCAGTGGAAGAATGGACCTGTTTTAAAGCTGCAGGAGAGCTGAAATTGTTCAAGTATAAAAGTATCTGTAATAAAATACTAGAGGAGGATTTAGCATAGTAAACTGCAAACTAACTGAGGCTACACTGCTTAATTAGCTTTTAATTTACTTAATTGAGAAAAATACTAATTTTTTGCTGTGCAATATGTTCTTTTAAAATACAGAGAGCACACCATACATAACTTTTCTCCCACTGTGTTGAGAAAAATAACTTAGATTTGAAATCAGCTTCTCAGTAGATCTCAAAGCCCAACATAATATCTGGTCAGAATATTGAAACTAAAAATCTGAGCTATTTGATGACAGGAAAAGACGACAGGAATAGTCAGTGACATGACGATTATAACGTACTGGTTTTTAAACAGGAGAAACACCGAGTTTGTACATGCAAGGCTGGAAAACCCCAGCAGTTTTGATTCCCCAAATCTTTTCAGCAAAGATTTCAGAGAGGTTACAAATGTTAATTGAGCATAGCACCACGTGGCAGGAAAGGTAAGCGGTGTCATTCCTATGCCAAGGAGGAGAAAAGGAGTCCACCAGGAAGGAGCAATAGGTTAAGCCCGGACAGCATGACAGCCTGGATTAGAAGCCAAGCATTGCCAGCTCTCATCCATGCTTAAAAATCACTGCTTCAAGAACAAACAAAAAAATTGTAGGTCAAATAGACTGAATTTGAGAGACTGTTCTATAATCAACCATGACAGGGTTAATTCTCCTAAACTCTCACTAGCAGATGCTAATCTGCCCTGGAGTACATCCATGTTTCCAGGATAATTATGAATGCAAATCTCAAAAAGCAGTTTTTAAGTGAAGAATTGTGCACAGCTTAATTTTTTTCTTCTTTGCCTCCCAATAAACCGGGACATGCACACGCAAAGCCTTCAGCAAACACTCTCACCCAATCTAAAACGTTCGTCACATCACATCAACGAGATGTGATGGATATACAGATGGATTGAAATAACCCAGCAAAACTGTAGTAGTTCAGTAAAACTAATTAGGTGGGTTCATTGTGAGGAAGCAGAGGGCTCCCATGAAGTAAGCCGCAACTCCAGGAGCACTTCACTAAACTCAGCTTACCTACGGAAACCTGATTATGCTAGGCTCCCTTCATCCTTTCATCCTACTGCTCAGTAGAAAATATGTGAAGGGGAATCAGTGTCCCATCAGCTGAAATCTAGACATCCGTTTATCTTTGGTCCCTTCTGACCTTCAGTTCAAGTGCCCATTGCAGTCTTAAAAAATTACACTGAACTTTCCAGTCTCCAGATACTCTACAGCTACTTTGAGTTCAACCCATTTTGAACTCTCTTTTCTTCAGGCAGAAGGAAAAAAAGAAACAAAACAAACCCCCCATAACATAAATCAAACCAACACAAGTACATTCCCTACCAGGCTTCTACCTGTTTCTGGAGAAGGAATTCTTTACTTCAAAGTAAGCAAACAGCCAAAACCCTAATGCCACACATAACTCCTGTATAAAAGATACATGAAAGAAGAAACGGGTAGAAAACTCAGCAAGAATGAGAAGTTCTGGAAGAGAAGGGCAGAATTTAAATTATGGAATTAAAAGAGGAGGAGGGGGGAGCATCAGGTCATCAGCTCTTATCTCCTGCTGATGGACTAATGGGAGTGAAACACCTTCCTAAGAGGAAAGACCCATCATTTTTTTTCCTCTTAAAATGCAAATGCTTTACTGCCTGTTCTGGAAGGATAATCCTCACACTGTGTTCAAGTTGCTTTTCCCCACCCACCAGTAGACAGTAGGGGTTTCACACAAAGCATAACACATGAAAGCAAATGAACAAGCTTCAAAAAACTGAAATCTCCTGGAGAGAGCACATCACAGCATGCTAAGCTTTTCTACACTGATTGCAGTGGTTCTGAGAACAAAATGGTTGGGGCTACAGCATAGCTGTTTAATTCCCTGAACAGAAGTCACAACGCTGCTTTCTGGGTTGCTTTTAACTTTCTTGACAGCTACCTTCCCTCACTGACCATAACAAATAAAAATCCTCCCTAAGATACAACAATAACAAGAGCACCTACGCACATGCAAAGCAGCTGGCCAGCAGCTGTTAGGTGAGATTGCTGAGTTCAGTCCCTTCTCCTTCAGCTGAAACATTATTTGGGGTATTTTGGCCTATCCCTGGATACCTATTAGGAAAGTTACTGTACTTTTAATGATCTTTGAGACTTCAGCTTCGTTTTCACACGGAGTTAAGCAGGAGAATTAATTTCAAAATACTTTGGAAGGGGAGAAGAGACAGGATGGGACTGAGAAAGCAACGAAACAAATTTCACTTCCTTGGGACACAAGCCTAAAAAAGCACTGCCTGTGAAACTGGCTCTAGAACTCAAGGTTAGAGTTTGGGCTCCTGTAGCGGTCAGCATTAGCTTAAGAAAAACTAACAATCCCTTCCAAACCTCACATCTAAAAAGCCGATTGTTCTTAAAACAAATGTTTAAATAAAAATAAATAAATTGATAGAGAGGAAAGCAAAAATAAATCCAAAATACAAACCAAAACACAACAGTACAGTTATTCTGTCTCTATCAATAGAGGCAAGGCTCTCCCAAGGCCCTCACGGTTTCATCCACTTTCTGCAAGTAAGCTCTATCATTCCATCTGAGTGGTTTATATCTTCCAAAAGGTAGCAGGGGGGTGAGAGGGAAGGAGGAAGCAAATGCCTGCGTGGATGTGTTTGAGAGACAGAAAGACAAGCAGAGAATGAATGAATGAATCCCTAGAGCTGAGTAAAGTAGCATCTACCCAAACGTGCTTATCATATTATTTCTGCAGTCAAATGAACAACTGGTTGACTGGCATTAAACAGCACAGTTAAATGAATGGAGAAGTGTGAACTTGCAGAGGCTTTCTTCAGAAGTTAAATAATTTAATTTCAATAGCAGTGAGGTCAGTAAAGTATAAATCCAAGAATACGTCTTTAATTAAGTGATAAAGTTAATTGGATCTGGGTTTATTTCCTGATAATAGCCTGCACTGCTGAGATAAATGGCTAGGAAAAGCCAAGGGAAGGATTGCTCTTCTTTAAGCTCGTGTTGAGGGACAGGCTATGATTTGACTTGATCACAACACTATTTTTAATGTTTGAGATGCATTGGAAACAATAGAGACTACATTGCTTTCATCAGTTAAGAAGATGTGAAAAAATAAGGGAGCCGATATATGAGCATCGCTTGATTCCCAAGCTCTAAGGCTTTTGGTAATCCAAGGGCTGAATGAGAAAGGACCCACTCAAATGCGTACAAAGAGATGCTGTCCTCGTTATAGCTGAACAAAATACACTTCAATTTTTCAGATGGGGGTAGAAAAGCCCACCAAAACCAAATAAAAACACATCTGCACTTTCTGGTATAAACTAAAGCCAAAAAAAAAAATAAATAGATTCAGTATCTTTCTTTGATAGGCACAGATTCCATGAAAAATCTAACTTGATTTCACTTAGGAACCAACAAAAAGGCAGTAAGAAATCTGATCCAATTAGTACTTTGCTTAAGGACATGTTTCCTTTCAAGTGCACAAACGGTCTCATTGACTTCGATATTAGAGTATCTCACTGCATTGCATCAAAGTGCTAAATGTGTTGTAGAATCAACTCCTAAGTCTCCAGGTGTCACAGCAGGAAGGAAAACATGAATGTGAAACCACAGAACTGCGGCAGAAATGTCTGCCCAAGCATTGGCTCTGAGAAGAGTAATTTTCCCAGAGGTCTCAGCAAGGGGTTAACTCAGATGCCAAGCAAATATAATTTAGATGTCAACATTGTTAATTATTTAATTGCTCATAAAAGCACAATGGGTGCAGACTCAGCTATGAATGACAGCTCATTCCCGAAACAAAGCTGGGGGGAGGGAGGTTTGCTTTGGGAAACATTGCGGTTTCTATTGCCTCTGTACCCCCTCCCACCAGCCCGCTGGAGCCAGCTGTCCCACCCTCCCAGCAGGGAGACCTCTGTCACAAAACACCTCAGAGAGCCCATCGATTCACCCACTCCTTCAGGAGAAGGGCCCATGTGCACAGCAAGCCCAACCATCCGCCTGCATCCAAGCACAACACCTGCACCACTGGCTACGTGCCGTGTCCCGCGCCAACAGCACAGCTCACTAAAGCTCTCCTGGGGGAAAAAACTCAAAGAAGCAGCAGCAAAATTTAACTTCCTTTGCTATTATTTTTTTCTCCTTGTCATAGAAAAAACCAAAGACATCAACAACTTGCTTTTATATTATGCGTAATATAATATATTACACATCGGCAACAATTATACATTTCCTGGAGTAATTACTTTTCCCCACAGATTTACCATTCTGAGCGTGTTTAGTCCAGAATGTAATATACTGTTCTGTCAGATCTTCTCTTTTTTGGTCTGATTTATAACCACAGTACCTCTAACCTGATTAAGAAAAATATTCCACACTGGTTGAAATTATTTTTCACAACTATTTTTTGTCCTTAAGTGAAACAGACATTTTCACAGAACAATTTATTGAAAAATATCCTCTTTTTTTCCCCAAAACGGTGTCTGGCAACGCATACATGAAATAAACATTTTGACTTCAGAAAAAGTGACAGAAGAAGGAAAAAAGCGTAAAACCTGACATTTTTCTCTTTATGATACCCACGACAGGAACAACTCCCTCTCTCTCCAACAAGCCCATCTGAAAGAAAGTGCCAAGCTACCTGTATTATAGTTATTACCACACATTGGCAACACTAGAATTCGTTTTATTATGCCTAATAGTCTGCTTTTGTGTCCCATTGTAGGACATATTATTAAAGTATTCCACAATTAATGGCTTTTTGTTTTCACAGACTTGTCAAAACAGCCCACCTTAAACCAACCAAACTAAAAACCCTACAGTTCTTAATCTCTTTTAATATACAAGCATGACTTCCTTCAAAATGCTAAATGAAACTTCTCAGTTTGCCACTCCAAAATAAACCAGTTTTTAATTAAAAACCATTAGTTAACAATTTCGAATTAAAAGCCATAAAGTTTAAATAGAAAAATATTGTACAATTATGTCCAGTATGTTGAGTATGCCAAAAACATTCCTATTTGTCTACAAAATATTCGTGCTTCCATGAACCTAAATTTTTAATCTGAATTTTCATTAAAAGTTAAAAAGGTTTCATCTCTAAGAATGGCAAAGTTAAACCTAGCTTTAGGTTTGACAAAAAGAGAAATCAGGTTTCCGCCTTCAGAATGGCTGTGCATCGCTCAGTGTCCGCAGAGCTACCTGCAATAATTGACTTTATGGATCAGTTTGGCAGTTTTTCCTGAGAAAAGAACCACCCAAAGCAACTATAAGTAAATATCACAAGATAACCCTCAAACCACCTTTACAGTATAGACAAGGGGTTGATAATCTGGTTAATATGATATGACTTTTTTATTCCTGCAGATGAACCAACCAAACAAGCTGAAAATAAGGCTGTCTCTCTTTGCACAGTTAGGTATCACTATGACCTTGCAAGAAATAGGCTCTTTCTGCTTTATACAGCCCTCTACAGAAAAACGTATAATTTATTCAGGTTTTTCCTCAAGAAACTTAGATTATTTCAAAATTAGCAGGTAGTCTAATAAAATTTAGGCATTAAAAGCTCAAAATCAAATGGCCAAAAAGTACTTTGGTGGAAGGATTTCTTTAAGGAGAAGTGAATTTCTAATGCAGATAAGCTTTCTCAATACTTCCTATTGTCTCATTAGCATGTTTTCTGACCTCTGGATTTGAAAATGTCTTGCACAGTTTGGATTCCTAATCTTGTTTAAACCCATATTTAAACGCAGAATAACTGATTAGCCAACATCCTTTGTGCTACACAACCACACAAGTTTCATGCTTTTATACTGAAAAGTGTCATCCATTGTTTTTCACTTCTCTGATCTCACACTCTAAAAGAAACCAAGAAAAAAGCACTGTGTGATAATACTGTGCCTTTCCACTGCAAATTCAACGACTTGTTTTTCCCAAAGGAGCATAGAATAAAACAAAAAGGTTGCTTTCCTGCAAAGGCGTTTGCTGGACTATATAGTAAAGCATATTTCTTACATATGTGAACTGACATGATGCCAAAGAGTGCAAGTGCAACTGTTAAAGTTCCTGTGTGTGTTATGATTAGATCTGTCTGCAAAGGAGATGACCTGCCTGCAGAGTTTAAGAAGTGTTGTCTATAAATCTCATTTCTTTAAATTATGATGCTTGTTGTTAACGTATACTGCATTTATAGATTGCACAACCCTTGAAAAAGGTTTTTGATTAATGCAGATATTAAAAGACCACTAACTCACAGTACCCTGCAATGAGTCCTCTCAGTGTCCAAGTGAAATGAGATTCAACCTCAACTTTATTTATCTTATGCAATATAACTCAATAAAATGCAGTCATTAGAGTTATGCAATATATATCCCCCCCCTCCATCTCAGGAATTCTAAATATTTTATAGCACAAATTCCATCTTGTCATATAGTTTGGACATCGTGAACATTCCCAAAGTATTTCTAAATTGAAACATATTTAGAAAGAGGAATGCATTGCTTTCATTACTTCTTTTGTTTCCTATTTTGAATTGTAAGACATAGATTTCTCATGCTTTCAAAGCCACAAGTATATCATGCATGTCTTCATGGTGGGTACAATGTTGGGAGAGTCTCGTTAAAACCAGTTTCTTATGAGGAACTATCAAAATTGTCTTCACTTACACTGTTCTCTAATGAGTTAGAGATCACTTGCTGCAATTACTACAACTTTTGGATGTACACATTTTTTTAGAGAACCAAGAGAAACTAATTATGTGGCACTGCAAAGCACAAGATTCACTTTTAAGTCCCTACACTATTTCCGTTGGTTTTGAAATTAACAATTACTAAAATTCTATGATAATCTGTAATAAACTTAAATTATAACAAAATTCAAGAAATATGCTAAAATGCAACACTGAATAAAAATAGTTAACTGTCTCTGTACAATTAATATAAATTAGCATATCCATCAATATAAAACTAGGTACATGTTTATACTAAACCAGTACATTTTAACACTAGAAACAATAGTGTGCTGCAGATGCTAATTCAGAGTAAGCCTTGAGAAATGTAGCTGTTTATCTCACTACTGAGTTTCAGCGGGGATAGTCTTTAAAGGGTACGTGTTGATTATTACTGTACGGGTTTATGATTTAATTTGTGACCTACATGTCAGAATAAAAGCCACAGAGTGAGATGGCTCAATTAACCTCATCTGCAAGCAATTTGTAATGCAGAATACTAGTAGTGTGATACCAGCCCCTAACCCTCTGTTATTTTCTGAATCAAAGTACACATGCAGTAATTACTATCAACTGCCATTAATACTGCTGGTACTTGAAATGGGATTAAGTATTTAACACTGTGGAGAGAAAAAGAGACCAAAGACAACCTTTTCAATTCAGTTGCATTCATTTGAGAAAGAAATTTAATGTTATCCAGACTGAAAACAAAGCTCAGAGACTCATCAGAACATGGAACCTCTTTTTATCCAACCTGAGGTTTAATTAAGCTGCCCAGCAAAATACTCCTGTTGTGTGATACATCAGACTGATCTCTGATTCGCTTATTCTACCAGGATACCTGCTACTACTCTTCAAGGGGGAGGAGAGGAGCTACCATGATTATGAAACAAAATATGTACAGTAGTTTTTAACTATATAACAGTGCGAATCTCATTTGAAATGGAGCTCAAGGAGGAGAGCAATGACTGTAAAATGAAGACCTGATTGAGCAATGTTATATACTGCTCTAGGTTACTGTCCTTTTTCCTAACTTTCCCGGAAAAATAAATGTCATTTTTCAATTGTCACATATAAACATAAAATTTCAATCAGCTGATCTCTCATAAGGCACTCTGCAATTGCGTTTCTCCTTGAATGTTAATTACAGTTTTAATTCTTTCTTTCCCTGCTACTGGCGGTTGTTCATAGCACTGTTCTGACTTTCATATGCCTGCCTTCAAGATTTCCTGCTTCACTGCTAAGGACTGATTGAAAAGGAATATTGTGCCTTTAAGCAAAATGCCTTGTGCGTGTTAACAAGCAAGTACTGTACAGACACATGATTTATACAATTGCACACTCACTTCGGTAACTTTTCCTCCCCACAAAAGCAATATGTGGAAGAACATGTGGCAATAGTAAAGCTTTCGGGAAGGACAAAAAAATACAACAGGAAAAAAAACCCACCCTTCTGCTCTGGTTATGTGGGCTAGTATCCTCTCCTTGCGTGATCAAAACAAAAGGAATAAGCACGACAGATAATCCCTGAATACCCAGCCTTTAAATATGCAGGAGCCTTACGCACGCAGAAGCAAGTTAGGTAAACGCATGCATTATCCAAATTGGAGGTGTGGAAACAACAGACAGCAAACCCCCAACCTTAAACAACTTCAAGCTCTTTTTCTACACGCAGAAATCCAACAATGTAAAGGAAGGCTTCCTTCCAGCTTTTGGATGGAAAATAACTAAGCAAACTTGAGGTATCATTTGTGGTCATACTGAAGTGGTGATGTAAGGAAGCTGTCACTTTCCATATTTGTCTAATGAGCAGTTGACTTACAAAGGCCATAAGGTATATGCACATCTCATCTATTTGCACCTACGATCTTTATGACAGCTTTCTAAAGACAGAAAAGAGAAAATAATTGGTATTTAGCTCTTTTGTGTTAAACCAATGCTTTTCAGACTGTCAGGCAATACTCACTTAATGCCTATATCTTCTTGCCTACTAAATTATTGCTGCATCCAGGTAAAGAAACTTTTTAAGAAATAAATTCTACACTTAAGCACAAGACTCATCACCGGCCTGAGCATATTTTTAGAAGGCGATGCATCATGCAAAATGAATGGGATGGAAAACAGTATTACCAAACTCATGTGATCATTCAGTTCAGCGCACTGGACTAAAAATCAGCGGTTTAAGTCTACAAAAACCAGCATTTTTCTGCACAATTTCAGTAGCAATCTCACTGCATGCCCTCTTGGAGCATCTTCTAATAAATACAACATATTCAGCCTGACCTCCACCAGCAGAAGCAGAAATCTAGTTGTGTGCGCAGGTTATGTGATAAGCAAGGAAAACATTAAGTCGTCTGTCTTCCTTCTTATGGATCTCTCATGGCACCAAGTGAAAAACATAAATACGTGCTTGCTGACCTCCAAAACATAGTGCTCCTATTGCCCATTTATTCTCTCCATCCCCTGCCAGGGCCCCTGGTCAAATGCCCCTCCCACATCCCTCTCAAATATTTGCCGGTTTTAGTCCTTGAACCAGGGGATTATGTCAGATATTTAAGCTTCATGTTTAAGGAAGGGAGTTTTTAAATATTATATTGTAGGGGAGAAAACTGGAAGCTCAAATACAAGAGGCTGGACATCTATTAGACAACAGGGGGGAAGTGAGTAAGCAGCAACCAGCATCAAGAGTGTACAGAGCAAAAAAGGAATACCCATATAAAATACACAAAAATTATGGTTAATCACATTGACAGTGAAATTCCATTCAGGATTACCACTGTTGATTGATTACCATTAACTACAAAAAATAGTCTTATATAAATAAGGAGGTTGCTCATCATATAAGAAGAAAATCCAAGCCATGCTTCATCGTTGCTACAAAGTAAAATCCCTTTAGCTAGCAGTAGAACTACTACTGTTGGGGAAGAACCTAACTTTTGATTTTTAGCGAAGCGAATTACCCAGAGATAAGAACACAGTCTTAGTCACAATATTTCATTTTACCTCTGCAATTAGATGAAATCACACAAATGATTAATTAGATATAATAAAATTCACTCCTCCTCTACCTGCCATCCCCCCCACCAGAGAAGAAAAAGCAACCTACGTCAGCGTGATCACTCCAGAAAAGGAAATATCTACTTAAACATCTATTAACAAACAAACAGAACACAACACAGAACCAAATAAACCAACAAACCCACCCAAACCACTAATGGGAATTACAAAGAGTCCATGAGTTACGGACAACTAAAGCAGTGTCACACCAACTAACGCCATACAAGACAGTTAACTCTGTACTGTCACAGAATGAAGTATGTTCTCCTTACACATCTGCACACAAAGCTGCAGAAGAAACACGCAGGAGGAGCAAATTCAAACTGTACCAAAACAATATACTTGCTTACAAGAGTAAGCAAATGATCAGGAATAACAGATCAAGGCAACACACAGACTAGGGCTTTAAGTACCTTTGACTACGGTAACCTTTCTTAGAGGGATGCAAACTAAGGTTAAAGCAGGAAATACACATGGAAAAATGCTACTTTGTTCACATTTCTTTAAACATGGCTACATCTTGCATCACAGATTAGCTTTGCTATGCATCGTTTCCATGAGATTGCTAGGTGCTTGGGGTTTTTAAATACAAGACTTTGTTTTAGTGTTAATCATCTCTCAATTTGCATACAAAAGCATCAAAAATAGTTTGTAACATTCCAACTTTGACAACACCAGGAGAAAGCCAAAGGATGCATCGCTGCATCCAACAACAGAAGACAAAGCAGCGTGCAGGGCTGACCAATGGTACTTTATGGCAGAGACGGTGCTGAAATCCATTTTTCTATTCCTTTTAAACCCAAGCAAACAAGAAATTCACAAGCTTTGCCTTAATATATATATACATTACCAAAATGATACCATTGGAAACTTAAGGAGCATTTTACTGGAGGGGGTGATAGATAAGTTTTGCTATAAAGCGGAGTAAATTTTGTGTCGTTTCAGTTAACATGAACTAGTAAAAACAGAGAAGAAAATGTGCTCTATAATTCTCTGGAAGTTTATTCCACTTGTCAACTTCGCCCACAGCAGAACTAAATCAGAGTTGCCAGTATTTACTGTTAAGCTTTTCATTGTGCAACTGCCTAAGAAGTTAATAAAACAACTTCTATTTTATCAACTGTAAGGGAAAAAAGATAAAAACAAACCTAGTTTCATCTTGTGTAAGTACTTAAATCTCCTTAGAGCAGGAGCAAACTATTGTTCCTGACCCTCATATGCCTTATAATAGCATTAATCATGCTAAATTCTTTTGGTGCTCATGTGGATATAATGTAATTAGAACAAATTCCTGAAGATAATTTCTTATTCCCATTGGTCTTTGAGGCAAATCTAAAATGTACTTAATTTCTATAAATGAAAACATGCTGCAAAACTTCTCTTGGTAAAACAGGAGTTATAAAGTAAATAACAAATGCCAACAAGGAAGACTAAAAATTAATAAACTAAAACTGATATAAACTCAAACCAAATTCATTTCTAATGTATTTTTCCATGTTTTCACCCTATTACCCAAAGCAATAAAAGCCTTCAGACTACTGTCTCAAGGTACAAATGCAGATTATCACCCTACTAAAAAATGTTTGTTTTTAAAACACTTAAATCTGGAAAACATTCTGTATGTGCACAAGAGGCTAATCCCAAAACACGACTTCAGACCTGGAATCCAGGAATATTTACATCCTAATAAAATGCAGGCATATAGAGATTATTTTGAATTCACAACATGAGCTCTAAAAATGCTGTTAGGAGGCTTTATTATTCTGTTTTGGTTTTTAAGTTGAATATCAATTAAACTTGTCTTCCAGGAGTGTAATTACTGGTCTTCATATATTAAAGTGCTGAAACAAGCCACAAAACATTCATCAGATCAAACCCTAGAATACTTGGAGGACAAGATTCTTTATCAATAGATAATAATGTTAAGAGTCCTCCTTTATTTTTTCTACTACAACACACAAACCCACAGGTTTAGTACACAGTCTCATTTAGAACACATCCCTCTTAAAACACAGGCAAAACAGACACAGAACTTTCACATTCTCAAATAAGATAAAAAAAAAATCTATAAAATTTATCAAATCTATCATTTCTATGCACAAATTTAAGATAGAAATTAAAGAAAAAATACGTTAAAGATTTTGAAATGGTAGCTGTTACTATGGAAGTTTAATATAGAACCTTTAAAAAGGAAACCTGTAAGCAGGACTTTCCATATGAAAAGCGTATCCAGTGACATCTGAGACAAAAAGAACCAATTTTCAAAGCATTTCTCAATAACGATAAATACTAGACACCAGGATGTTTATACTATGTCTAACTAAAATATATTTCCTAAGCCAGCTTGTTCTTTGGAATAATGTTCATCGGTGAGAAAATGATTAAGTACTTCTGGCAGTTAATCTGCAAAGGAAAGAACTCATTTCTGAGTTTCTTATAGCTAAAAGCAAAGAAAAGTTACAATGACCTGCAATACTGACTGCCCATAAAAATTAGTTTTCCGAATTACAACCTTAAAAATTAAGAATATTTAAAAAAAAAAAGGAAAAAGAAAACCACCAACTAACAAACCCACACAAAAAAAGCTGCTTTTTAATGTAGTCTTCCTTATGATTCTCTTCCTCTTATAAATCAAATAAGGTCTAGTGGCGATCACCAGGAAGAGACGGAAGTTCAGGACCAGACCAAAAGTGATTTCAGAAACACAAACAAAGAAGTTTGATGAGTACATTTCACACAGTGAAGGTCCAACACTGTCTACATTAGCAGCCTAATACAAATGATTTCATTTTCCTGTGTTGAATAATGTCCATGAAAATAAACCTCATTTAGTTCCTAAGTAGCAGCATTTCATTATTTTTAATCATATATAGATATGATTTATAGAATATTATATATGTATTACATATATTTAATTTTATATATAAATATATACATCATGCCCTGATCCCTCCATTATGCACCCTTTCATATTGTCCCATCTCATGTCACACAACAGATGAATTCAATAAGTAGTTTTTAACCTAACTGGCTGATGTAACAAAAGTATTAATGCTTTCATGAAAAGAAAAATCCTCTTCATGATAAATGCCTGATCATTGCTTGTTGTTCAGGATTAAAGAGAAAGGGTGAAACTGAAGCAAAACCAAGCTTAAAAGCTATAAACTTTCCAGGAGCCAAGACGATGATTTCCTCTGTTTACATGACACAAACCAGAGAGGGTGCCCCTTCCTGCTCACACCCTGTGGATGTTGCTGCAGCACAGTAAATAATTATAAACACTTCCCTTTGTACAGTATGGCTTTGTTGATAACAGCAAGTACAGCAAGCCTCTTGCTTGAAATCAAATAGTACATGGCAATTGAGTATTTACTTTAATAAGATGCCACTGGAAAAAAACTGTGGATGCCAGTGCAGTCTCTAATGTGTCAATACCATTTCATTTTCACCTTTGAGTACAACTAATAGAGATGCTGCTATAAAAGGTTTTCATAGTATCGCGTGCAGCGTAGGGCAGGGCTGAAGCTAAGTGACATATCCCACGTGTTTTCAGAGGCTAAAAACAAACTAAAGACAGTCGTCATCTTCAGGGAAAACCATAGCAAAATAAGCACACGCACAGAGAAACATGGATGTGCCTCAGCCATTACACGCACCCACACACCACCCTAACCCTCCCCCGCCCCAAAAAATAGCAAAATAGAAATCACATTGTCTGTACTAAGTGGTGAATCTATAAATTGCTTCCCACAGAAGTCATAGGTACGCCCTTTGTAAAACCAACATCTTTGTACAGAGTGTAAGTGACAGTAAGAGCAGCTCAATAAACCTTTGCTTGCTTTCTTGCACTCCACAGATCAGGCATGGGATTTCCCTCTACCGAGTCCTTCATTTGTGAAAAGCTGAAGAACAAAATCCAGTGATGAAGCCTGGAGTCTCCCTACTCCCTGACCTCTCACTCCCCAACCCAGTTCCCCCTACACGTTCACAGCTATTTGAAACGGAAAGATGCACAAACCTCAGCAATGCATTCACAAGTCCTCATTCTAGAATTAGGGGCTATTATTCACCCCTGGGTCCTTATTTCTCTGCTATTTAGTTCATCGCCGTCGGGTGGGGAGGGCGGTGTGAGAGGCAGAAGAAGGTATTACTAAATTCCCAGACCTCCTTAAACTGCTCAGAGCAGCATGGCTAATCTGACCACACAATATTCAGAACAAGTGCTCAGACAAGGAACCTTCCCCTTTGTTTGAAAAAAGCAACACAAAACAAAAAACCCTTCCCCCAACCTCCTTCCGTGCACATTAAAACCATTTTTATTCCATACCGTGCCTTTCCTTCCACACCCCCCCCCCCCCCCCCATTTCCAGAACCTTTCCAACAGTAACAGTCTCTTCTGGGGGTCCTTAACCAGCTGGTATATTTGCACATACAAATAACCATTCAGGAGTGTCATCTTCATGGGACTGCTTACATGAGCAAAGATCCTGAGATGCCTAAAGGTGACAGAGCCTTTACGCAAAGAGGTAAAAAAGGGAAATAAGAATATGTAATCTCTGGCCTTCAGACATTTAGGGTTGAATACACAGCTACAGTTGTACTTTGTGTGGCATTACCTCCTCCTCTCTGCAAGCCTTCTCTCCTCTGCAGTAGATTTTGTGGCCATGCTTTGACCCGCTAATCAGACTACACTCATCTTAAGTGGGCTGCTCCTGCAGCCGAAACACCAAAAACTGCAGCGTCTCACCTGCATGAGAGCCACTCGCCTGCCACAGCAATGACTGAGGACAACCCAGACCTACGGTGCTGCATTCGCCTTTCCCCTGAATGCAGTGTACTGTACGGAGTGCTGGCCGCCTTAGAAAGGAGGTATTTCAATATCACACAAAAAGCGAGTAGTTCACTTAACTGTCATTATTTTTAACTTCCACTGTTTAATATTAAAATATTAAATACATTAAAAAAAGGAAAGAAAAAAGAGCAGTTGTTCTTTGCGAGGAACAGAAAAGAAACCACATTTCATTTCCGTCTGGGGTTTTACTTAATACCCATTTCTTCACACAGTACTGCTCGCAAAAAAATATTTGTTTGATATAAGGGACATTGAATAATTTATGCAATATTTAATAATGCAGTAAACCAGGGAGAGTTCAGCAAGACAGGCATGGCACTCTGTTTGCCTTACCCGCCTCGCTTTTCCAAATAAAGCCCCACACTTAAGGGCCATTAGCACATGCAATATAACAAAAAAAATACCGTCTGATTAGGAAATTATTAAACAATCTTGTTCTAATTCATAGGAAAAAAAACATCAACTTTCTAGGCCTGTATTTTCAGTAAAAAATAAGGGCTTCAAGACCAAAACAGAAACTAATTGAACACGATTTATATCAGCATCCAGTCTGTTCCAATCGAGTCCAGAGGCCGTATGAACTAAGTCACAATAGAGTATTAGTGTGATAAATGACTAATGGTTCCTCAGCATGCTGCACAGGGTATCCTGAAAGCAAATACATTTTAGAATACCAATAATTGCATCAAGCCAAGTAACAAAGCTTTCACAACATATTATGGGTCTCCTGACTTTTCATTCTTTAAACAGCCATAATATACATAAGCAATATATCAACTTCCAGAGAATTTTGCTTTGTTTTCCGGCTTTTTCAAAGCATGTAATATACCTTTAACTCATTCCTTAACTCCAAGGTTTTTCTCCCTCCTTTGGCATCTCCAAGCAAAACAGACAAACCCAGCTTGAAAGAGATACTATTTTTCTGAGTGAGAAAAGCAGGAACAACCTGTATATAGAGAGAAATATATAGAATATTATGCAACTTCCTAAAGATTTCCATTTCTTTCTCCTATTTTCATATTCACTAAATATTTTTCGTGAGCTATATATCAAGGCTTGACTTTAAAACAGTAAACAGATAAGTAGGGTTTAAGATCTCTGGATAATAAAAGCCAAAACATGCAAGTCTAGGATTTAAGCATTTTTGTCTCCTCCAATTTATAACTTGATGTATTGTCTGTTGAATTAACTCTACATACTTGATAGATTACAGGATTGCTTTTAGGACCGTGCACTGTATTGTTAAATAAAATGTGATTTACAGAAACCAGTGTGATCTTGCACGTTTCCGAAACTCATAATAGTTTGTTTGGGATGTCTTTTTTTCCCTTGTAAAAACTTGTTTAGTTCAAATAAATTATTCATACGAAAATGGACTACAGATCCTTTAAGCTGTATTATTTTGTACTGTATAAAGACAAAGGAACACATATTTCTTACAGAAAATCATGTAACCAATGAATATACATGTCTGCTCTCCATCCTTTTTATAAACGCTGACTTCTGAGCAACAAAAAAAGTTACAAGTTTACAACTCTGCTTTCACCACCAGCATCAGGATCCAAAGGAGACAATTGCCCCTTGTACTGCCCCCACATAAAAAAAAGCCAAACCAAACCAAAACCAACAAAAAATACTCCAATCTTTGTGACCCCTCACCTGAGCTAAAAAAGGCTCTTCAATTTGGTAACGCTCTTGTTCTCCATGAGAATTCCTAATGCAAGTTATACTTAATTGCAAACAATAACAGGCATTGCATGCCTAGGTATCACTTGAGATTTTCCCACTTGCTATGTAATAGGTTAAGTTGTTTCTCAATTTAATTTTCCTTGTGAGGTTATTGTTTTAATCAGTTTGGAAGAAGTTCGTTGCTTCAGGAACTTAAGTGTCCTCTTATGCACACAATGACTCAGGGATGTTTGCTTCAGGGAACTTAAAACTCTCACTTCTGTTAGAAGCAGGCTATTGTTGGTGCTTTTGTCAGTCTCCACTCAAGCTCTTTTTGCACACTCACTGAGCAGTATAACAAGTTTATAACACCCAATACAAGAGGCCATTAATAATGAGCTCCAGACTTTAGCAAAGGAAGATTACCAGCAATTAATAATTGTGGTCATTATTAAACAAAAGAAATGCTTTTTCAGTATTTGCAATTAAAAATTATATATGGTTGGCGTTCATCTATGTAGTTACAAACTGCTAAATTGTAAGGCAGATGAAACAGCACACACCAAGTGCAATTTCTGCAAAATAAACAAGTATGATGCAGCTGCTGAAGGATTTTGTTTCTACCTAAAACAACATCATCATTACAATTCACTCTGTTATTTACCGGGGAGATAAATCCCACTGGTTTTCAACTGAAAAGCCCAATCATTAGGCTAAATTTCATGTTTGTCTACCCAGTGACACATTTGCCATTCTGCAATCTGTATGCTTAGAAGAGCTTAGAGGGCGCGCAAAGGAGAAAGTGAAGGGCAGGAGGGCAGGGAAGGATTTTTTCAGGCCTGAAAGAAAGATCATTTTGTGGGAAGACAAGCACATATATTGCCTTGTTCCATCCAGAATCCTAGCAGCCAGCTTGAATAGCAAGTCAAAGCCTGCAGATGGCCTCTTCCATTTCCAGCGAAAGGCAGGGGAGGAGGGAGACACAGAGCGGGCAGTTGCTGAAGCATAGCTAATCTAAGAGGACAGTTCATGCTTATTATAGACCCATTGCTGATAATAAAATCTGAATCAAACTGCCGACTGGAATCCAATTGAGACTCTCCGCTTCTTTAATTTTTAAAGTTATGGAAGCACTTGACACTGAGGTGGATCAAATATCACTAGTTAGCGTGCAAATACTTACTTAAGCAATCCAGCATGCCCCAATCTGTGCAAAAACTTCAGGTGAGCGCCGTGAAACAGCAACTAATTATGATGTTCCATTACCCCTTTTCTAACCGTCACAATTGGCCCTAAGTGGTCACGGCTGATTTATTTCAATTAGTTTTCACAGGCTTAGAGTTATGACAAATTCATGTTTTGGCTCCAGGAAATTGGTAGCAATCACGAAACCACCAAAACATCAAAACAGAAGGGAGAGCCCCTGCTAACAAGGAGGTGGCTCAAATCCCTGGGCTGGGAGCTGGGCAGCGAGGCGGACAGGGGTTTGTGAGGAAACTACTCCATCTTCCCCTGGGTGTTTCCTGCGCTTTTAAGAGACAAGGGGAAAAAAACGCCTCCTCTAGATGGCACTAGAAAAAGAAGGTCGTGCTCAAGCGCTCTAGCAAAGAACAGTTCTCTGGATGCAGGTTTATCTACTGCCGCCTTAAGTCTCTGTCTGTACAGTAATTGCACATAAAAAGCGGGTGTCCACAATGTACTTTATAAGGTCTGTATCTAAAATGATTACATGAAGAAGTGCACCCACAAGACATGAATTGGCAATACAGCAAACTGTTCTCATTTATGCCAGTAAAAGATGAAAAACTGAATTTCGGTCTACCCAGAGATTCAAATGCAAGTTCAAATTCAGATGTAAGTGCGTTTATTTCTGAAACCAGAGACTGAATTTGACTTCTTGTCTTTTTAAATAATACCTTTGCTATAAAAAAAAAAAAAAGGCAGCACGTTCACACTTCTTGATATAAGCATTAATTCCAACAGTCTGAAATGTTTTCAATAAGCATTAATTTCAACAGCCTGTCAGGTAAATTCAAATGACTGAAATTTACCTATCATCTGTTATACATCTAAATGCGTTGCTTCCTTCTCACAGTAGACTTACATTCTTAAGTCTTCTGGTTAGTAATTATTTCCTTCCTTGCGTCTACCTTCCTATAGTGTGTGTGTGGGGGGGGGGAATCTTAGAGTGCTTAAAAGAAGTGCTGTAATATTAAACACTAGTAAGCCAGAAAATCTGTTATGATGCAGTATCATAACACGATTATATTGACTGTCTGCAGGATATGCAAGTGCATGCACTATAAACATTGCCATAAATTAAACTACTGTATGATAAATTTCATGGTAATACAGTGAAATTACAGCTATGTAGGATCTTTGTTATATCCAGAAGCAGTACAGGTAAAAGCATGGTTTGCTTTTTATATAGTGGATGCCTATTTTGAAAATATGTGCATGTCTCAAATTACTTAAACAGTTCACTTAAATCTTCAAGAAGAACACCCATTTTCTCAAAACAGACTCCCTGTTTAGTAGAAGAGCTGACTGAACACCTTTTGACAAAACAGTTGCCCACTTTAAAAACCTGAGCTCTTCATAGAGACGAAGCAGTTTTCAGGAATACAGCTATTCGAAAGATTTTTCACCAAAGGAATAATGCATCTGTATTTCTTTATCTTATTTAAGACTACCACTTTAAGCTAAATATGTACATACAGGAACACTAAAAAGAAATCAAAGTTTATTTCTAAACCAGAAAAAATTAAAATCAGAGTTGCACTGCATAAGCCATGTTTCAGCAATTCGGTCATTTTTGCTCTCACAGAAAAGAAATTATTATCCCTTTCTACATCTACTTTTAGTGACATCGAAATTAAAAGACTGAAACTGTGGAGAAAAAAAATTATACCCATAATGACAAATTATTTTAACAAACAAAAAAATAATCCCTAACCAAAGATCCTGCATGTCTTTGATTTTCAAGTAAACAAATCCTTTAATTGTATCAGCTTTATTCAATACCTTTTTACTTGCTCTTCAGCTATATATTAGTATGAAACTTGACCTACAGTTTCTAAAACTTCCAGCACTCCAGTGACTAGGATAGAAGAGGAAGTGATAACTATAAAAGCAGTTGGAAGAGACGAATGGGTGAACGTGGAATAAAACTGTATAATTCCCTGTCACAACGAAATAATGTTTTTGAATGGCTCTGAATATGGTAGACTCTTCTTTCTACTGCAGCCCTTTTGTAAGTCTCTGTATTTTGATGTAAGGTTACCATTACAGTCACTGTTACGATTGATGTTAGGATACAGTTCAACCAACTTAAAATTCATCAGCAATAACTAGAAAAACCTTAGAGCACACGGAGGGTGCATGTCCTCTGTGTGGAACCATCAGTATCTAAACACATGGAAACAGTGTTTAACCCATAATTATATTCAGAATGCATCACCTTAAACACCAAAACTTGAGATCAGAGGGCAATTTGTTGGGTTTTTTTGTAAGCCATTGTCTTAGGTACACTGAAGTATGGTGTGAATACATCTTCATGTTACTGTTGCGTTTCAAAGGCTGTGGAAATTGCTTATAAAGAAATGGAAGATATTTGGGGTTTTTATAAGGACTGCATGTATGAAAACTATTGTTACTGCTCAAGAAAATAAAACAGCCTTCAGTAAAGAAAGATCCAGCCCTGTCACTCAGAACCCCCCTGAGAAAATATGTACTCAATATTTTCCCTATTTTTCCTAGCATTTTGCTTTATTATCCCCTGGCTCTTCAAACTTCAAGTAGTTCTAGTACAAATTCTGAGAGAATACCCATCTCTGACAGGTTTTCATTTGGTTTTTGTTGTTACATCCTTATTGTGAACTTCTTCAGTTCCAGTCAATCCTCCTAAATTTTTTTCTCCACTTCTATCACTGTTTTAGTCTCTTCCTCAGTTCAGGACTTACCAACAGTAGGAAACAGCATAAGTCCCCAGGGGTTGGAATTTCCTGCATTTATGGGCTGTTAGGTCTTGGGTGAAAATTTCTGGTATGATCTGGTAAAGTTTCCTGCTGAAGAACTTCAGGTTCTGCCAGAAAGTGACTGAAGCCCACGTCTGGCAAATTTTTGCTGCACACATTCCTTACTTTGTCTATGTAATAAAATATTCTAGTCCCTTTACGGCCTTTTTTTTTTTTCCTGCTTACATAGTCCTTAATGAACCTTACTAGACACTTGATCCATTTTCCATATGACACATTTGCTCATCTGTTTCTACAACTGCAGAAGCAGGGGTCAGGGATATAATATGCTGTAACAGGAAATCTCAAACTTCTCAGTCCCAAACATTCACAAAGTTGCACCCAAGATTTTTAATTCAATGCAGTCTTAGGAAAACACAAAAATGGAATAATTCAATACAGTCTTAGGAAAATACAAAAGTGAAAACAAATAGAGCAACACAATGAGTTTTATTAGAAAACTAGGTTTCTTCAGGCCAAGTTCTAAACTGAAACCAAAGCTTTAATCAACCCTTAATTACATAGCTTAATGCACCACAGAAGTTAAATTCAGCAATCCAATTAAGAGAAAGTATAACTAAACATGGATTCATTTCTTTAGAAGAAAAATATCACAGGGAGGCCATCACTCAATTTAATATCCTTCCAGACCCCATAGAAATGAAAATATTTTGCCAGGATAATTTTGATTTCTGGTAACATAGCTAAGCTTTGAGTTCCAACACCATTACCTGTGACTATCATGCTAAGTCTTTTGGAGGCATAATCTTTGGAGGAGAGAGGATTCATAAAAGGACAGATTACCAACCCAAGAAGATAGCCTCAAATTAAAAGGAGCAGATAAGACCATAGGATATCATCTCAGCATGAAATGCTGCAGTATTCTTGTAGAAAAGGTTTTGAGCTACGGGATTTGTGAAGCCCAAAGAACACACCTGAAAATACGTTTTCTGTCACCGAGCAGATTAACAAACTACTTGGTGGATTTTGTACATTGATTTCAAGACAGCAGAAAGTGTAAGGTCCAGAACTAGTTTAATCCATGTTTTGCTTTATGAAATACTTTTGGGCCTCAAGTGGTGCCAGGGGAAGTTTTGATTGGGTATTAGGAAAATCTCTTTCACTGAAAGGGTTATCAAGCACTGGAGCAGGCTGCCCAGGGAACTGACTGACTTACCATTCCGGAAGGTATTTAAAAGACATGTTAATGTGGTGCCTAAAGACATGGTTTAGTCGTGGACTTGGCAGTGCTGGGTTAACGACCGGACTTGATTTTAAAGAACTTTTCAAACCTAAACAATTCCATGATCCTACGATTCTAAGTGTTACAGTAAAGTTGAAGGAAACAAAACTGTGCTTGGCTGTGTCACGCCATTGCCACATATTCAGGGATGTGACAACTATCCTAAACCACAAAAATAGCTGCAACTATGAAGCCATATTTATGCCCAGGACAACTCCTTCCCCTTTTGTGAATCTATGTAAAGACAGTATGCAAAAGAGAAAGGACGGACTTCTGCAGATGGCATCTTTGCCATCCCAAATATTTTTGGGAAAGGCATAGTGTACCATTTCATCTCACTTGTTTAAAGTTTATTAAAATAAGAGAATAAGAGAAAAAGTGGGGTATCATTCTCTATCCAACTCAAAAATTCAGAGAAACCTTTGGGAAAAGAAATTTTTAATTCTTCCTCATCCCCATTCTAAGGGAATCACTTGAATTTTGTTTCTATGCAATATAGCATCTGAAGAAGTTGCGAATCAGCTAACAGGGTATCTTATAGTAATTCATCCTTAGCAGACTCCTGCTTAATAGGAAAAGCAATTCAATGGCATATTTGAGGTCAGAAACCACTTGGATGTAGAGCAGAAAACTCTTATTTTGATAACAATGAATTTCCAGCATAGCTTGTTATACATTTGAGGTGCAGAATCTGTCGTTATGGTAACTATCTTGATTAAGATGATAAAGTCCAACCTCCTCCTCAGACCAGAGTCACTCATGAGATCAGATCAGGTTGCTCAGGACTTGATCCAGTCAGATCTTGAAACCCTGTCATTGTTTAAATGCAGCCAGCAGCTAAGTACCACACAGCTGCTTGCTCACCCTATCCCCTTTCCCCCCACCCACCCTGGGCAGGATGGGGAGGACAATGAAAGGAACGTAAAACCAGCAGGTTGAGATAAGACCAGTTCAGTAAGTACAAAATAATACCATGACTGCTAAAAAGAATAATAAGAGAATTAACAAGGGGAGAAACTATAAAACCAAAAGGGGAAATGAAAAAGCCCCATAAACACACATGATGCACAGTACAATTGCTCACCACCCATTGACCGATACCCAGCCTGACCCAAGCAGCAACTGGTCCCTTCTGGGTGACTGCCCCCGGTCTCTATACTGGGCATGGCATGCTGCGGTATGGAATACCCCTTTGGCTAGGTTGTGTCAGGTGTCCTGCCTCTGCTTCCTCACAGCTTCTTATGCCCCTCTTCAGCAGCAAAGCATGAGAGACTGAGAAGTCCTTGCTCAGGGTAAGCACTACTGAGCAACAACCAAAACATCAGTCTGTTATCAGCAGTGTTCTCAGACTAAAGCCAAATCACAGCATCGCACCACCTACTAGGAAGAAAATTGACTATCTCAACTGAAATGAGGACACCCTCCGAGGCTGGAGACTGCTCTGAGCACCTGCTCCACTCCTTCACTGTTCCCAAAGGTGAAGTTCCTCCTCATATACAGTCTGAACTGCTTTATTTCAACTTCTGCCCCTTGTCTCTCATCCTTCCACTCTATACCACTATGAAAAGCTTGACTCCAAACAATTGCAGTTGTATTTTGCATAGTCCTTAATGTTAATCCTTAACTGCACAAAATTTAGATCAGTGCTTGCTCTCTAAAGAAAGATTAATATCATCATAAACAATACATGCTAGGACAAGCCACCAAATAACAATATTCAGTGTTAAAAAAAAAAAAAACCCCAAAAAAAAAAACCCACCAACTAAAATCTAAAAAAAAAATATACTTTTAGAACCATTTCTTAAATCAACTTTCTGGTTGGTAGAGGGCTGCTCTGATGAGGCCAGCCTCCTTTCCTGCGTTGCCATTGTCTTGCTCCCAGGATATGAAGCCAGCATGCATAAAGCATAAATCTGAAATATTTACGCAGATTATAGCTACACAGGCTCTGGAGAACGAATGATTAATGCCAGAAGACAGAATTGCCAGATAGAAATATAAGTATAAAAGCAGCCAAAGCCTCTTTTAGGCCACATTACAACTTTCTGAGCAGTCCGTTTCAGCACAAGACTGGCAGCTTTTTATTTGCTTCCTCCATCTCTAGCTGACACTGGCTCACAACCCTCAATATTTTCCTCTAGCTGAGTGAATTACTGGGTTTATTGCTTCTATTATCACAGCAGCAAGATACCAGGCTGATGACTTCTACCAGGGCACTGCAGGGGCTGATGACAGTTCCCTGGGGCAGCCAGGAACGGGGCTGGGCAACCAGGGCTTGTCTCACTCCCCCATATAGGAGGGTAGTAACAGGAGAGGACAGCAGGGCTGCCCCAGACCCCAGCATGTGGCACCTCACTGGGTTTGGGCACAGCTCAACTTGTCAGCCCAGCCTGGTTGCTCCTGGGCTACTGGTAGCCCTGGGGAGGCCAGGTAACAACAGTTGTGTCCCTTACTGCCTGCAGGGTTCTGACTGTTTTCCCAGTATCACTGTTCTATGTTTCACTTCACAGTTAATAGAGGTAAACCTATTTTTTCACTTCTAGCCTCTAATTTTGATTTCAAGCTGTTGCTGGTGCAAAAACTGTGTAGTCACAATAACCGGACCACACTTATAATCATCAAATCATTTAGGTTGGAAAAGACCTTAAAGATCATTAAGTCCAGCCGTTAACCTAACACTGCCAAGTCGACCACTAAACCATGTCTCTAAGTGCCACATCTACATGTATTTTAAATACCTCCAGGGATGGGAACTCAAAAACTTGCCTGGGCAGCCTGTTCCAATGCTTGACAAACCTTTCAGTGAAGATATTTTTCCCAATATCCAATCAAAACCTCCTCTGGCACAACTTGCAGACATTTCCTCTTGTCCTATCACTTGTTGCTTGGCCAAAAGGGACTGACATCCACCTCCCTACAATCTCCTTTCAGGCAATTGTAGAGAGCAGTAGTTTCCCCACAGCCTTCTCCTCAGAGTGAGCAACCCCAGTTCCCTCAGTGACTCTCCTCACAGTCCTTGCTCTCTAGACTAGCTTGCAATGTTATTTTCCCCTGTGGCTGAATCAATTCCCTGAATCTGTTCTAATTTTTTTCTCAGAGAAACCTTCCATGTCTTCCTCTTGCCGTCAGATCTGATAAAGCAGCACAAAGCACTGAAGAAAACACAGGGACACTTAAGAGGTGCTCAAAGACACAGAATAGCAGGAAAGCTCAAGGCAATATCAAGAGCACCTGAAAATTGATCATGCAAGTCAGGAGCAGCCAAATAAAGTAAATGACTCTCCTCCCAGCGCCAATAATTTGGAGCGTATGCAGGCTTATAGTCCTTTGGGACCGTGGACACATGTTGTTCTCAGAAACATCCCTGAAGCTCCTATAGAAATAAAGAGTCAAAGGACAGGCATCTGCTGCAAAGATGAACAAGACTTTCATCAGAAAACTGGCAAGGAAGAGTCTGGGGAAGTCTGTGTAATTCTGTCTGGTAACAATCTGTACTCGCTTTCAGTAATAAAAAGAAACGAAAGCTATGCAAGGCATGATTTATTCTACAAACCATGTGCTCGTGTGATCAACCTGACCACATATACGAGAGCGACAGCTATAGAATTTTCTGAAACACTATCTTGTTTAGTCGCAAATTACGAGCATCAGTGCAGGAATTCCTAGGTGAAGTTTCATCACCCAAGTTATATCGGGAAATCAAATTGATCCACAATATTGCCTTTATATGCCCTACGAAAATCCAGCTATGCTTAGTTATTATTGATCAATAGTATTAATGCTATAGCAGTGACTTTAAGACTTGTTTGTCTTTGCTAAATGACGTGGCATAGTTTGAGACTAGTAACCATGCAATACATATGATACAGCACGTCAGCCTTCAATAAAACACAAGGTAAGCCTCTCTGCGACTGAAGAAAATATACTGTCATCTAGTAAACTAAGTGCTCTAAAAAATAGTGTGGTATGAACCCAGGCTCACCAGCGAGTACTCAAAACTGATTCTCTCTCTGATCAAATTATGGAGCTTTTCAATAATGATTTCATGACATCCATTACATTAAATGCCACCATGCCTTTATCAACAAGAAAAATGTTACTGTAGTGCCAAGTGTTAGAGTGCCATGTACAAAATTTATCAGCTACCACTTCTGAAAAGTGCACTTTATTTATGTATTTATGCTTTTCTAAATAGAGAAATAAATTTATGTTACTGGTTTAGAAGTAGATAATGAAAAGGTTGACTTTAGATATCAGGTAGGTATTCAGGACTCCCCACCTCATGTCATTGGAGGTATGATATGGCAAAGGCTCTTCTTAATGTGTAGTGTCCTTCAGGGGTTAATAACCTAAGGCTAAGAACACCAATTACCCAAATAACACTTTGCTACACATGGCAGGACCCTTTTTCAGTGTCATGGGCCAAATCCTTGGCCACATCTTTGATGACAGATGAGGCCTGAGTAGGAATAGACAGACGTCACAATGGCCAACACCGCTTGTAGCAATACAACAGGTTTAACTGCCCCCATGAAGTCATTAAAAGACTGGATCTAAATGAGAGCTCATATAACTCAGCTTCAGATCAAGCCTGCTCTTTAAATAAGATAAAACATGCCTGAATCTTTTAACCAAATTACTGCATCCATTTAAACATGTGTAAAATGAGCAATGGTAATGATCTGCTTGTAAAACAAGCAATGACTGCAGAACATTTCAACATCCTTTGGTATTGCTGTACTACAACAAAATTATATCATTCTTACTGTCATCCTGCTATACTTGAAGCTCTCTAAAAATTACTTACAGCTCTGATTAATGAATGAAGCAGACTAAAATAAGTCAAAGGACAAAAGCAGAGATGTGAAAGCACTTGAAGGCAAGGAATTGAATAAACTATATTTTGGCTGCAAAGACTATTTGACATAGAACCCAAAAGTTAGAATTGTCAGTATTGCCCCTATTGGCAAAACCAGCTTGAAATTTCATCTCAGAGCACGCTGAAAAGACTCCTCAAGATGGCAGAAAGGAATTTAAGTAGCTGATTTTGGAAGCACAACTTCTAGCATAAAATTTTTCAAGCAGATTTTGATGATGTGAATAGGGCACCCAGAATTATGACAACTTCAACTACGATGAACAGATTCTTGACTGGAATCCAAAAGAAGTCCTTAAGGAAGTATGGGCTACAGTTCTGGCGTATTTCATTTAAGGAATCTAAATGTCTTTGTGTAAAGATCATGGGGATTTTATCCTGTCCTGAAATAGTCTCAACGGACTAATGTTAAGAATGGATTTCTCCAGTGATGAGCCAAAATGAACAGCAATAACAAATTCACTTTAAATTAAATATTTCACTTGATCTGAAACAACTTTAAAATAAAAACAAAAAGAAAGTTTAAGCCTTCAGTTTCAGCTCATTTCAAAAAGCAAACAACATTTTAAACAATAAAAAACCCCAAGCAAACATTGAAAAGCTTTGTTTGCAAAGATAACTGCTCTGTTTTAGAGCCATTTCCTGAATTAGGCAGTAAACAAAAGTTTTGGTCTCTTTTTACCCTCATCAAATAAATTACATTTTAGAAAGTAAACAGACAAGGTCCTTGGGAGTATCTGTGTCTGCATCAAAGCTGGAATATGTTATGTTCATCTACAGCTTACCACTTCAAGCCAGCACGGGATGGTTAAAGCTTCATCCTATACATTCTTTCCTTGTTATTATTCCAACAGATGGAATTTTAATGGATAGATGAACATCTGCCAGCTCAAGATCTTAACATCTGTTTTTTTCACAAAGGTAGACTAATAGGGAGACCTCAAACAACGTTTCGCCAAAATAGGGTTTTTCATCTCAAGCAAACGCGCACCCACTGGATATTTGGGAGACTGGGGGGAGAGGCACCTGAAGAAACTGCTTCATATTTTTAATCTTCATCTTTTGCTCACCCCCCCCACCTCTCTGATGCTCCGCATTCCAGAAAAGCAGCAAACAGAAAACCTACCTTCTATATTATTTGATTCTTATTTCAAACAATTAGGACTAAGCCACATCTGATCGTTTGTACATGATAGTTTTTACTTAGAGTTTTCACTAAGAAAAGCCCCTACTCAATGAAAGTGGTACCACACTGGGCATGGGGATGCTACAAGAGTTGGGGCCAGGAAGCCACAGCGTCCTTTCTGTATGCTCTGAAACATTGCTTTGAGCTAAGCACTCAAAGCCACATAGCTATGATTTGTCATCATAAGGAAAAAAAAGCCACTGCTTAATCTTGCCCTCTTCTGTGGTACAGAAAAATATACTTTCCTCTTCTTAAATTCCAAGTCTTAAATTCCTCTGATGAGGCACAACTGGGGCAGCTGTTTCTTCCATTCTACCCTGCAGAGGTGGTCGGATGCCTGAGAACATGAAAGGATGCAGAATAACTTTAGTGGATGAACTCCTATTTGGCCAAAAATAGATGCAACCAGATTTCAACTATAACCTAGAAAATAAACAGTAACAGCATCTCTCAACATCTGTTAGTATTTTTTGTATCCTAAGTAAAAGACAAACAATACCTTGAATCTTATGCCTATTTAATTCCAAAGGGGTTGAAATTACATTACCTTTATTGTCATCTGTTTTACTGCTTATCAAGTTAAAAATGCTTCTTACAGGTATTGCAGGGAATTGATTAATGTCTTCAAAGTACCATACTGATGATACAGGCACCTGTTCTTGAAAGACAATGTGCAAAACCTTATTCTTACACAGTACATTCTATCTTGGGGTGTAAAAATCCTTTACGTTGTTACTTCTCTGCCAAGCAATATAACCTCAGATCTGAATATAAATTGAAGAATAAAGCACTGAGATTACTTGGGTAAAGGCATGCATAATAATTCAGTAAAAGAGCTCAGAATAGTGGTTTCCAGGTGTCCCATGACAACCCATTTCTCCCAAACCCATTTTATTGTTTTGTTTAGAAAAACAGATATCGGTAGCATGCTTTCATTGAGGAACAGAAGCCAATAAATTTTGTACATGCTACTTAAACACTCACAGCATCAGTTGCGCTGTAATACCATATTTCTTGTTTATTAAGGCATAGAAGCACGTAAAGCAATGGAAGACATAAAAATCATTATTGAAAAGCTCCATAATTTGACCACAAAGACAAAACTAATCGTGACTGCCTCAAAAACTTAGCTAATTCCTTGGCAGCAGTGATACTTTTTCTTTGCATTTGTATTGGGTTTGTGTGGCACGGTTTTGGTAGCAGGAGGGTTACAGGAGTGGTCCCTATGAGCAGTTGCCAGAAGTTTCCCATATGGAGGACACCTCACACTGGAGCAGGTGGATGTCCAAAGGAGGCTATGACCCCATGGGAAGTCCATGCTGGACCAGCTCCTGGCAGAATCTGTGCACCCATGGAAAGAGGAGCCCATGCTGCAGCAGTATTGCTGCATGACTGGTGACCTCACAGGGGACCCACACTGGAGCAGTCTGTTCCTGAAGGACCACACCGCATGAAAGGGACCCACAGTGGAGCAGGGGAAGAATGTGAGGAGTCCTCCCTCTGAGGAGAAGGGAGCAGCAGAGACAGTGCGTGATGAACTGATCCCAATCTGCATTCCCCGTCCCACTGTTCTGCTGGGGTGGAGGAGGTAGAGAAAACTGGAAGTGAAGGCCAGAAAGAAGGAAGGCGTGGGGGGGAAGTGTTCGAAGATTCGGTTTTATTTCTCATTGCCTTATTCTGATTTGACTGATAATAAATTAAACAAATTTCCCCAAGATGAGTAATTTTTCCCATGATGGTAAATGGTGAGTGACCTCTCTCTGTCCTTGCCTCAATCCGTGAGTCTATCATATTTTCTCTCCCCTGTCCAGCAGAGAGGGGATGAAAGAGCACCTTTGGTGGGCACATGATATCCAGCCGAGGTCAACCCACCACAGCACTGGATCCTTGATACCAACCACATTGTTACCAGATAATTCTGAAGTTACATCAAGAATGGTTAACAAATGCCTAAAAAGGACTCCGAGATGGAAATTTCCTGTTCATGATTATAATGCTTCATGTTAACTTATGCCAGCCTTTTTTGTTTATTTATTTAAAGGTAAGAGAAAGGACAGAGATCTCTTTTCATTACAGTTTTTTGCTTTCCTCTTCTATGATCTAAGACTCCTGATTAAAAATAGTTACCTCGCAATTGTGACCATAAGAGCTGTCACTTGATAGTAAACCCTTTGTAGCCTTCAAATCCATTAGAAGCAGAGCAAGTGCCTTTCTTGGAGTCAGGACATGAACCATCATCAAAAACTTTAAAGCTAATGCTAAATCAATAAGTGTAAAGTGCCTATCTTAGTCTGATCCAATATACAAACCCCACAATAAACAAGAAGCACAGACTATCCATTCCAACGTCGTTTACAGGGTAAAAGATTACCAAAGTAGGGGGTGTATCTTTTTTGCCTGACAGATGGAGGCAAACAGTGAAGGAAAGATCTATTAATGAGGTAAAGAAGAGTTCAAAAGAATTGAACATGTACTAATTCCACATACATATTTTACTTAAAACACACTGCTGAAAAGCCTGCAGTCTTTAATTTTCTCGCACTTGAGAACTGAGAACTGCAATAAACATACACACAGAGCTCTGTGCATTAACTGGCCTTAGGCTGCTAATAGTGACTTGGCACATACATTCAAGACCCAAAAGAGGATGCAGCATTTGTAAAATCCAGAGATCACTATGGCAGAAATAAGTGGCTGGTTTGGAAGATAATTAACTATTAGAGGTAGGGCATGGCAACGGCAAGTATTCCTGGAAGATATAGCCACCTGCATTGGCCAGTTTTGTGACACTAAGATAGTAACAAATGAGACCATTTTCTGTAGGTATTTAATCAAAGGCCTAAGTGAACTGGTTGGCTACCAAATCTTACCAATTAAGTAGAGCAAAGGTGAATTTACTAAAATATACACTTCTTTCCTAGGTGTATCAACTTTGAACTGAGCTTGACCCCAAAATATTGTGTCATTCCCAGGAGTTTGTTTGCTAAAATGGCAATAACAGATCACTTGAATTACGGGGAGTAGAACTGAAAAAGAGGAAGGAAGAAGCCGACAACAAACCAACTAAAACCACATTTCAGAAATAAAATGGCATTTATATGGTCAACATAAGCAGTAGGAAAAACTTTTTGTCAACAGGAGTAGAACTTTGTCTAGAATTCTTAGGGTAAGAAAGCCTCCCAGATACATGGAAAACACAGGGAGCAGTTTTGATGGGTTTTCAACAGATGGTGAGGTTATCACAATCCCTTAATACTCTCGTTGGGTCCTTCCAAATCCCTGCTATTCCTATGTTTAGGTGCATTGGCAAGTCAACACATTACAGAAAGATCTGCTGCATCTCAGATCTGGTACAACTAACACAGTACGTCCACATACAGTATGTCTCAATCAGCAAGCTGCTTCACTTGACAAACTAGGAAAGAAAATCCCAGATATTTTTAGCACTACAGAAGTTCAGATACACAACGTAACCCTAACTTAAAGATAGATTTCTATAACACATACATTTTTCTGCAGATAAAAATACGCATTTTGCACTGACCACAAAATGCCAAACCTATTAGACAAACGCAAGTAAATCCGTAGTTTTATAATTAAACTTTGATTTTCCAGCAGTTAACAAGTATATCCTTGAACAACAGATCTGGGATTTGCTGACTCTCCCATTCTTCAATCAGAGGTCTCAAAAGCTATGCCAGTTTTGCCCATTTCACTCCACAGAAGATACCCATCTTTTCCCTTAAAGTAGAACACATCCCATGTTCATACAGTGACCCTTAATCCAAAGTTCTGTTTCCATGGAAACAGGAACAAGCAGCTGTGTTTCAAAGTCCTGTTAATTTCTTCATGAGCATTAAATGGATGAGCATCTGCTGAGAAACACAGATTAAAAAGAGTGACAATTGAAATACAAATACTTTGCTTCAGGTTTTGATATTACTTCTTTCAAGAAACATCTATAGAGAAATCCAACTGACTTGATGGATTGAAGTAAAATTCATGCAAACACACTGATTGAGGAATAAATGACTGAAAACGAGTCAGTCAAGAATTGATTATCAAAAGTATTTTTTGCAGATCTACAACTGAGAGCAACCATGTTGGTAAGATGAATCTAAGGACTCCAGCTCCTAAGCATGCACCGGTTGCTTGTTACGATACTTGCTGCGTTTAGCATATGTGTAGAATTGCAAGCAGCATCACACTTGGGGCAAAACAGGTCTCAAACAAAAATGTAAATCAAAAATCCCTTCATAATTACTGAAATACTTTCCACATGAAAAGGTCCTTCACAAATCAGTTTTTCTCAGTAGGGACCAAACAAACACACACTTCAGTATTTAAATTTCTGGTCTGAATCAGCAATAATAAATATTCAGTGATGAGAAATTAAGATATTTCCCCAAAAATTAAACTAAAAAAGTGGAGCGACAACATATCCAGACTGATTGTTCCATCCTTCAAGCACTTCTCTTACGTCTTCACTAGTATTACCAACAATAGGAAGACCTTGCAAGAGCTTTGTGAGGAACATAGTAGGAATACTTGGGATTTATGAAACTCTCCCAAGATCCATGAATTCCTGTCTGCAAGAACACTGCCGTATTTACACACTCTATAATCTAATCTTCAAAACTTCAAAATGCTTGACCTAGCTGTAGCTTCAAACACTGTCCAAAAGTAGCATGTTTGGAGGAAAGAGCCCACCTAGCATGTCCACTGAGGTTATTAACACACAGAAAATCACTTTAAAACTGGAAAACAGAGAAAACAATATCTATGTCAAAACCAAATAGTGCAGATATGAAATGTCAACAGACTGAGAAAAACAACTACTCGAAAAATATTATGCTATTGTCATAAAGCATGTTTTTGCTCGATACCAAGTCTTAATATACTGATAATGTTACCCAGGAAGCTTGTCTAGAAGCCCTTAACCCAAAACTGTGCACGTGTGCACTACAGGCTCTTAATACTTGCACTATTTTGTGGATATCTAAGGGGCTATATTGGATATGTGGGCTTTGATCTTTTAATAACTCTGCGTAAGAGGGCTTAACTGTAGGAATTAATCAGTGGTCTTCTGAAATCCATTAATTAATTCTACTTTAGCAATTATTATTATTATATAACCATATTACATAAGGTAGGGCATCTATACTTTACATTCATCCAGTAACTTCTGTGAAAATCAGGAGAGCCGCTCTGCATTACAACAAGGAACAGAAACCGCTGCACAATACAATTGGACACTTAAGTGGAACATTCAAATCGCATTACTGTAAAAGTAACAATTTAGGGGGACGCCCTCAAAAATTTAGTGGGAATAATTAAAGGAACCTGAAATGTGACTCTCTTCTTTATCCATTTTCTTTGAACTGAGTTCGCTTGATATCCTTTGTATTTTTCAGACAGTATTAATTTTCAGGACTGTGAGGGGGAAGGCCTGGAGGGCAAGCTGGAAAAAGATTAGTCTAATTCAAGTCCTACGTAGAGAAGAGAGAGTTTTATCTGTCAATTTGAAAGAGAACTTTAAAGACGCTGTGATATGGAGCGGAATTATCACCACTATTAATTGCACAGGCATATTAAAAAGACCCTAGAAAGTGACCTCCTCTAATACAGAGAATGCATGAAGAAAAATATGTCTTAATCTTCTTTTCTGCACTGAGATAAATGTCAAGTGTATCTATCACCTCAATTAACCATAGGAAAAAAGCTGTCAAAATCTAATTCTTTTTTTGACAAGGCGTTTATTCTGAAACCAGCAGAGGGAGAAACAGGCACTTGTATTAGAAAGAGATGAGTGTCAAAGGGTTCTGAAACACATGGTGAGTTTTCCATGTGCGAAATGCTGATTAGAACCATGGTAAATCAATGCTAGTGTGTTCTGGGTTTGTTGCCTGAGCTACAGGAAAACTGAGGGCTTTGTGGCATGGTTTACTTCAGCATTGAGGTTACATTAACAAAAGAATGTTTTTCAGCTACAGTACCATGCAAAATGCGAAAGAACTGGGGAAATGAAAGAACCTTAACTTCAGGAACATTAAGGACTACTTCACAAAATATTGTAAAACATATTTATTGTGATAGTTTATTTACTCTTTGATTTTTTCTTTTAAATAGAATTGAAACCTTTTTGTTCCTTTCCCCGTTACATCAATGTGATCTCATAAGGGTATTAGGATAGATTCACCCTTCATCAGCTTGAGTCACTCACATGGAGAACTTTCCCTATGCTACTCTTTTCCTACCTTTTTCTCCAGAAAAGCAATAAAAGACAAAGCAGAATAACAATATTTCCACATGTCTTTGTCATAATTGAGTTTTGAAAGCAAAATGACTGACCTACTAATAAGGCTTTCATATTAAGGGCAGTTTGAAAGAATTCTACTAGGTAATTGGTACAACCGAACATTACTCCAGCTACTTCATTACTTCTTCCATGCAGAAGAGGAAACCTGCCTGCCTAAAGCAATACATTTAGGAAGAGCAACCTGGGACTAGGAGTTTTCCTTAAAATCGATTTTCTTAATTTTCAAACTCAGATGCGTGCCTATGTACGTGTGTGTGCATTCATTCAAGTTTAGGAGACTGCTGCCCAAAGCAATAGTGTTTGAAATCTTTTTCTCCTTTTATTTTTTCCTCAAATGACAGAAGAACTTCTCATGCAAAGTACTAATTTTAATCAGGGAGGGAAATGACTCTAAGAACTCAGATTTAAACACAGTAATAGTCCAGGATTTTTCAACCTCTGGAGCTAAATCATTTCCCATCTCTCAAGATGGGCCTCAGAGCAGTACTATAATGCTCTTTGCCACCATAGCTTTTTTCAGAAACAAACGATGCCCAGAAAAGCTGTATATATACCCTGGAAGCATATGGGACTTAGGGTGTTTGTTAAAAGATAGAGGTGCATTCAAGATTAAACCAATTGCATCTCACAAAAAGGACAGGCTTCCCTAGGGAAAGCTCTAGGATTGCTCGTTAGCTGTCGCACAACTGAAAAAACCAACAGATCAGTCCTCCACTTGTTTACAGTTGTCCTCTGCTTTTGAATTCAGCAGCACTGTCACATTGTGTCACAGCTGGCTCTCCCTTCTGCAGGAGCAATGCGAATAACGGACCCTGAAAGCTTAACAATCGAAACAGGAGTCCTCAGGCAAGTGCGTGTTCCACTAGAATTTTTTTGCTGTTGTTCCAAACATTACTTACAATTAAAAACTGGCCACGTCAGAATCACGTCAGGTATGTTCCTCTTGCAGGATTCTGTTAACATGAGCAACAGGTAAGGCACTCCTGCCTCCTAGCCACAATGAAAGCATGCATATAGAATCGTAGATTAGAACCATAGAACGGTTTGGGCTGGAAAGGACCTTAAGATCATCAAGTTCCAACTCCCCTGCCATGGGGGGGATGCCTCACAATGGACCATATTGCCCAAGACTTTGTCCAACCTGTGTCTGCTAACATAAAACTCCTCAAAACTAGAAAATAAGAAGTACCACTAATACGTCTGAAAAAATATATTATGGAACTTAAATTATTTCCACAAAGTGAAATAAAGCAAACAACCATTGAGAAAATATTACTTATAACATGGAGAATTCATATGATACGCAGGCTTTAAGAACCAGGAAATTTTCTATTTGCTGTTTTTTAAACTATTCCAAAGAAATTTGGATAGAAAAGTCTTGGTATTCTGCAGAAGTTATATGAATAAAGTACGAGGCAGTCATGCATGTATAAAAACGTGATTAACATCACATAATCATTCAACACAGCATTCTATCCCCTTTTGTAAACTACAAACATTCTGGCACATTCAGTTAACACTGGTAACAGCAGAGAAAGGATTCACTTTCCCATTTCCCACATATTGTATCAGCTATGCCCAGAAGGGGAGAAAAATAAAATAGATACACACACTCACACACACACAGAGCCCACCCCCCACACCAAAAAGCCCATTAAAAGAAAAGAAAGGAGGAAAAAAAAAAAAAAAAAAAAAAAAAGGAATCTGGAAGTCTTTTTTTTATTCCAAGAAAGTGCTACCCAATGAAGCTTCACGCCAATAATGCTGACACACTCTTGGATCTAAATATCTGTTCTTCCCTTCTCTCAGCTAAGAGGCAAAATAGGCACATGTTCTTCTCAGCTAGAAATCCAGACCTGTCAGCTGTACGTGTGGACTTCCAGGCATTGTCAAAGTGGGATTTCCAGCTTAAGCTCAGCTGGGCTCCAGCTCCCCAGTACTGCCCTCACATGCCTCAGGAGGCCTGACTTATACCTCTAACACATGGCTAAAGCACAAAGGCAAGGCCCTCACAGCAGCGGTTTCCATACGTGTTTTTAAGCTTGCAGCAAAGGTGATACAGTTCAAATTTGCTCTGTCTTGGTTTTGATTGCAGACTAACCTTACTACAAATGCATTTTGTACCATGTGAGGTCAGAACTGAGTTATCTTGGCTCACCTAATGCACAACCTTTTCTATCTCACACTGTTTGTCTCTCTATCAGATAGCACGGAGGTCTTTTGCTTCCTTGAGGACAATAGAAAGTGCAGGATACATTTTAGTGTTCCTAAACGGGAAACCGTCAAGATATTTAACGGGAACATACAGGATGCAGCTAGTAGTGATACAGCACAGATTTCTGCCAGGAGAGAAAAGGAATGAAAGACACAGCAGTCCATTCCCCACCAGCAGCTTACCCTTGGCACATGCCAAAGTCCTGCCAAAATCAACAGGCCCTGAGTGGCTTTGTTTGCAATGCAGCACATGGTTTTACAGAAGCAAGGGTGGTTCACACAGATGATTGCTTTGCAGACCCAAGGAGGCAGATCACATCTGGTCATGTTTATTTTGGAGCAGTAACAAGAACTTGAGCTCTTGCTGTTCTTTGGTTGTGGGACAGGGAATTCCTCCTCCCCCCCCCCCCCCCAAAAAAAAAAAAAAAAAAAAAGAAACAAAGATCCTATCCAGTCAGAAGAAAATACTGCTTTGAACCAACCACGGTCCTGATCCCGTTTGATTCCCAGTACTGTATTTTTGTTTGCCCTTCTTTAGATCCCCTTTCCTGGACCTACACTTCCACTTAAGAACCTTATTAAACAATTTTCCATTATCAAATCAAGACAAGTACTCACCTCTACTCATTGTCCACAATATCACAGATCATCATGTAGCACCTCTACCGATGCTGACACTCATTATACAGGTAGAGAGACAGAACATTTAAGTGGCTGTTGTTGTGTCCCTGTCTGAGCTACAGTACTTATCTGGAAGGCTACCAAGCAGCTTGCCTTCAGCTCTGATTTCTCACCCACTTGATCACACAATCTTAATGAAGTTGATAATTCTTCCTGACACAGGCTTTACCTACCTAGTGCCAATCTGCAACCAGAAACAGAGCGAAGCCTATGTATTCTCTCTTGATACACCAGATGCATTAACAGTACTTTATTCACATCCACTATAATATGAATAAGAAATTAAAATGGATGCATATTTAGAACTTACACTACTACTAAATAAAACTGAAGTGCTGTGCTTGATATAACTCGCATAATAGCATGAATAGTTGCACCGTAACAATGGACTGATTGTTCACATTTATTTTGAGCTCTTTTGAACATAGCTTTGCAAAGCTCACTCGCACAAACATCATGAAGTTTTCCTCTTGGGAAAAAAAAAGAAGAAATTAATTTCTTAAGAGATTTCCATAAGGTGAGGGTGTTTGTTGCTCTGCCGTCCTGCCTCCCACATGGGAAAGAGTTCAGATCTCGGACTTTAAGATAAGCATTCATATGATTTGATGAGTTAAGGGAGCCGATAACAGTGGATAAGAAGGCACTCTAAGGTGACTCTTTGTGAAATACATTATTAAGAAGTAGTCTACTTGCTTTTATCACTACTGTAAATGCCTTCTTAAAGCACTTGGGTACTTCATATAATTAAACCTGAGGAAAACAAGGTAGTCTAACTGAAAGGGAAAGAACAGAGTCCGTTCCACGACACTCATTTCTGTAACCTGAATCACACCCTGCCGTCAATACTCTGATGACAGTTCATTGTGGAAAAGCTGGAATACAATAATGAACAATTCTTGTCTAGTGAAAGATAGTAGATATGCCACCAGCACACTTTCGTTATAAGCTATGATTAATACAATACAGAAATAAAAGGAAAATACTGAAGTGGACCTTTCCATTCCAATACCTGTAAACAATTTCTGGTTAGAACTAGTAAACATTAGGCTATGACTTTTTTTCACTCGAAGCCAAAACAGAAGTCTATCTGAAGTTTGCAGCATTTGCCTTCACCATTTATGTTTTTGTGTGCTGAATTGGAAGATTTAAGAGGGTGAAAGAGATACAATCAGGCTTAGCAAACCAGTAAAATCTTACCGTGAACAAGACAGCGTGAAGACTTGGGTAAATGTTTGCGGGAACTGAAAAGAGCAGATGCACAAGCAAATAATCAAGAGGATACGTATATGCTTCCTTTTAAAAGGAAACATTACTGCCCCAATCTAAAAAATAGTTAGGCAAAGAGAATGCATTCATCAGCTGGACAGCTCCAAAATCTTTCAACAGTGTGGATTTGCTATAAAATACCTTTTAAGGCAAAGAAAAAAAACAAAGAATCAAAAAACCACACACCACCACCCCCCAAAAAAAAAAAAAAAACACCAAAAAAACCCCCCACAAAGCTATTATGGAAAATATCCAACAATGTATACTTTAAAACATTGATGTGCACTTAAATGTAGCACTTCTAAACAGGTGATACAGCCTGCATTGATAACTACTGAGAATACAGCTTTAAAAGTAACAGTATTGCATGAAAAAAGTACTAGAAAGATCAGGTGAAATTCTGCTGGCATGATTTCATACATCAGCTCCTGCTCCTCAAAGGGCTGGGCCCCTTCTCTAAAGGAGATATGCCCAATTCATGTGTCTGCATCATTACTGTTTGCCTGTAATATGTTTTCGCATAGCTGCGCCAGTTCCTACTGAGTGTGAGAAGACTCTCAGAGTGTGAAATCTTGCAAACTAAATGAGCCATAGGAACAGTTTTCACAAATCTCCTATGATCAGCGTGGTAACCTAGTCACCTAGTATGTTATTTCCATTATTAGCAATAACAATTATTCTGGCAAATAAATGACAGAATAATCCCCTTGGTCTCAATGTTTGAACAGTGCTGGGTCTGAGAAAGAACTATTATGTTTTTCCATGCACAAAGAGCAACTGTGTGCTAATGTACCCCCTTCCTTCACTAAGCTGCAGGGAAAGAGGCTTGTCAAGCTCTTGGACAGCTCACACTAATGCAAGCATGCTCTCTCGAGCGCGCAGGCTACAGAAAATGAGCTGGGGTGTCTTGAGTGCAATAGAAATTTGATGTAGTTGGGAGGGAGTAGCTTGTCAGTCAGAAGAAGCCTCCAGGCTGGTGCAGAGCACTGAGAGAAGAGATTTGGTGGGGGGTTGCCTCTCATCACACCTCAAGGAAGGTCCACACTCGGCCCCCAACATGGAGAATCTTGGAGCTACTCCCTGATCTTTCCCCTAAAGGCACCAGCACAACCAGGAAGTTTCGGTTTATGTTCTCTTTCCCCCCGATCCCAGCAAATGTGTTCATTGCCATCTGCAGCTTTGTAGTGCTATAAGGAAAAACAGCACAGTATTTCTCTTTTCCTAAATGATGACCACAAAGGTAACCTCACACCACATAGTCATTGAAATGCACAGCAAAACAAAATGAAAGATTTTACCTAGATGAAGGGGGGGAAAGAATAGTGAATAAAAGTACCAGTTTGCTCAGAAGTAGGACAAGAAAATAAGAGATTGCATTTTCACTATTGAGTTGACCTATCCCTTGCTAAACATGTTGAAACAAGTTTTAGTTGCGCTTCATTTACAGCTGCCTTCAAATAGAATATTGCCCGCAGTTAATAAGCACAAATTGCTCGAGAGATTTTTGTTTATGGATTCTGTTTTCTGAAGGGGTTGGGGGTTTTGGTGCTTGAGGTTTTGAGGAGTTTGCTTTGTTGGGGGTGTTTAAAGTTTTGTAACTTGTTGGGTTTGTCAGGGGTTTGGGTTTTTTAATTAAACTAAACATGATGTGCTGTCAAAATTTTGCTGATAAATTTAGGAGGGGAAGAAGGGAAAACCACAACCCAAACTAGCACTGAAACATTTGTGTGCTCAAATATAGACATGCGTTTGGCATAGTAAAGATGGCCTGTTTGCAATCACAAACGTATATGACAATGACAAGAGAAGCGGAAGGTGTAGAACAGAGACCCTTCGGCAACCCATCACCATCTGCTCAAATTTCATCACAAAGAAATCTGTGCAACTGAGCCTTGAGGAGACATTATGAGAAGACCTTCAAATTCTTTAGAACAAAGATACAGAACACTGATTAAAATTCACTACGAGTCCCAGTATCTCATTTTCAACCCACTAGTATAAGTGAGTTTTACAGAAATGCTTTGACACAAAACCTTTAACCTGCTACAGAGCAAGCGTAACAAAAATAGCGGGTTTACACTTGAAGCTGAGAACTCCAGTACTCATACACCAGGTGAGTACAGTAGCACTACTTAGGGTGAAGATTATCAGGATGACTTCAAGATGAACTTCTCTTGGGATGAGCATCTAAGTAGTAAAAGAGAGCAAGCAGAACTGAAATAATAATTCTTGGTTCTTAGCTTGCCTGGGAGCAACATCCCTTTGGCACTAACGTATCACTTCCACATTTAGTTATGAATGTACTACTGCAGACACACTACAGATTAATGATTGGCGAGGAGTCCTTGTGAATCATGCCACGTACAACAGAGTTCCTCTTTCTTCCACTGTTAATGCCTTCCTCTAATGCCTCCTCAATTAGGTTTGCTTGTCAATATCCTAAGAAAGTATGATGCATAGACTGAAGGCGATCCTAGTGATGACATCAATATCTTTCATGTAATGAATACAAGCAATGAACTACTTGAAGATGAATGTCAATTTTCTGGAAGTTTCTGCTCTTTTACCAAACTTTCTTCTCTCTTTTGGAGCTCATCGGGTTTGGAGCCTGTGATTAATTTTTTTCTCTGATTACTGCAGGATTCAGCTAGGACAACAGGGCAGGACTAGAGCTTCAGGCCGGGTACACAGGGCCTGTTCCAGGAACGACCAGAAAAGCAGAGAAATTAAACATGCACATTGGTCTTGGGAGAAACCCCACAGATCCGTTCAGCCTGGGGAGGTATCTCCCTTCTCCCAGCTCGGGCTGCATCCCAGACAGGTGCTGGGAAAAGACCCACATGTACCTATGGGAAGGAGCTGCAGCACGAGCCACGAATCAAAGCTATGCTGAAGAGCCCACCACCTCAAAACAGCCTCAAACCCACAGCCAGACAGCCGCAACACAAGCTGCTTTGCTGGGTCATTCCATGTTATTAGATCTGGAGCGCAGCTTCATTATGTGACCTAAATAGGGCTCTAGTATTGAGCTGCTGTCTTGATCCATCTTTTATATCTGCAGATGATCAAAAATTGCTCTCACCAGCCTTGCAAACAATACGCAGCATAAAGAAAGAACATTAGAAAGATAAAAGAAAGTTCAGAAAGACCTTACAGAGAAGAAGGAAAAAGACAAATAGCATGCTCCTGAATGGTTCTGAAACAGGCTCAAGTTTTCCAACATGTCAAAAATAGTACCAATACAGTGAGGCACTTTTCAAGACAGGGAAAAGTTAGCCTTCAACAGAAGTTTTGAGATCAAGACTGCAAGACTGAACTTTCTTCCTAAAAGAGGCTGCTGTGCTTCAGTCGTCAGTCACTGGACTCTGTGAACAAAGTTATTAAATACAACCGTGTTTTAGGTCAAGATGGATTAAACAGTTGAAAGTGATCCTTTCCCCCTTTCATATCTATGTCTCCAAAATCTAGGAGCTTTTATTTAGTTCACTTGGAATCAAATTATCAGGAAGCACTTAGCCTTCTTAAAATGGAAAAAGGCTATATCATGCTCACTTATTTTTAATATGTTTTATCGCATACAAGAGAGAATATTTAGGATGAAGGGAGAAAGATCATTGCTCACAAGGAACAGCATGCATTAGGCAGATACATAATATACCTCAGAGAAACTCGCTGCTGTTGCCACTTCATAATCCTGAGCTCTGAATTTATACACAGTGTTTCAAGTTTTCTTGGCAACTGGTGCCCTGCAGGTCCGCTTACAGTCTTCAGAGATCATATCGAGGTCTCTCAGAGAACAAAGGACTGTAACTGGATTACATCTTATTTAGCTTATACTGATGTGCCTTTACAAACCAAGACGCCTTCACCATAGGCGTTGCAGAACTACAAAATAAAGGAGACAGACAGAGACACTCAGAGATGGGACAACTAACACTGGCCTCTGGTGGCCTGTGCAGAAACTAGCCAGACTCTGGAAGCAGTGATTTCCGCGAGTGCTTTCCTTTGGGAGGAGCCCAGGCACTATGGTAAGGTGTTAATGGTGTTAATGGCACGGTGTTAATTAGCTACCTGCCATCTAGGACTGAACAGGGTAAGAAACCCTGAGCCGCAGCTTGTTTTCCTAGGAGAGCCAAGGAACGTTTACTGTTCAACCTTTCAGAGCCTCCACAGCCTCTCCCATCCCTGCCCCTCTGGTTTGCCCTGGGCTAGTCATATTCCCCTTATGCCCTATATCTCCTCCTTGCTGCAGGCATCACTCACTGCATGCGAGCGGCGCGCCTGCACAGCCACCTGGTCGCTCACAAGACACTAGTTGGGAGGCCCAGAGCATACTGAGAAAGGCCAGATCCAGCGCATGGGCTTCACAAGTGCAGCTTGGCTCAGGGGTATTCACCCTTCTGCTACCCTGACAGAAAACAACAGGCAGTCACCCAACATCCTCATTGTTCATTCGGGAGAAAAACAACCTCAGAATGGCTACAAAAGGAGGAATATGTATGGGTACTCATGGCTCAACATGTGCTTTGTCTGGTCAGTGATACTGCCAAGAAAGATGTGGCATTCAGGCCAAAAACCCTCGGCACACCAACAAAGCACACTGAAAGCTCAGTTATGAGGTGGCAAAAATGATCATGGGTGTTTGTGATGATGTGACTGAGTGCAGTGATGTATGGTATGAGCACGCAGAGCTGTTCAGGAATGACCGTGCCCATCTGTCAAAGGGTTGGATACATGACTGGATGACAGGCAATACTGGTCAGTGTGACAGACCATGCTTTCAGCACTTCATCAGAATTGCTTTCAAAGTGCTGCCTAACAACTGTCAAGTATTACCGTATCATAGGAGTTATAAAGACATTTTCAAAGGACAATAATAAAGTAGCTTTGTGAGTTACTAGGAAGATCTCTACTCAAGCATGAGGGCCCTGGCAAGGAAAAAAGCATGGAGAGGAAAACATAAAAAGCAGCTGATAAAAATAAATTCCTTCCTTCTACCAAGGAGATGTCATACTGAATTGTGAAGGAGATACCAAGTGGTTGATGAGAGCGGCCTCTGGCAACAAAGTCAGGGTATCTGGATACGGGGCATGCAATAACCACAGAACTGTTGAACTATATGACCTCTTCAGGTCACAGAGTGCTCATGCTGTGCTCCTGGTGGGAACCACTGGATTTTAACACTTCTGACCACTTAATATTAAAGGATGCATGCTGGATTGACAGAAGTTGTTCACTTTTTACAGAGGCCTCACATCTGTGTGCTACTGAAACAAACTTCACAAAAAGACCCACGGGCTTCTTCCTCCTGCATTTCAAAACCTTCCTTGAACATCATTTGGAGATATTCCACATCTTCCTCATTCCCCTTTTCTTACATTCCAGAGGTAGCACTGATCATTGTCTGAGCTACACTGGTGGTAGATTCGTGCCTACATATGTCACTGCCCAGCCTGCACCTCACTGACCCTGATGACTCAGCTTGGCCTTGGATCCATCTCATCATTTGGGACTGGTCTGGGAGGCAGTGGCCTGTTGCTTGAACCAGGTTACTGTCACTGCATTCACCCCACTCACCTCACAGGTGTACTGCAGGTCTGCACCCAGTGACAGCATTGCTCCAGCGGGCACTGATGCCACCATTTGCTCCCACCTCACCTGCCACTGCTGCTCCCCAGCAGGCAGACCTCTCTCTTGCTTTACCCTGCACATCATCTTTGATATCACAGCAGAATTGGCTTTCAGTTCAGTGGACGGGCAGTATGCAGTGGATGAGGAGGAAAATGATGCTGTATTGCTCTGGAAATACTCAATCAAAAAGAAATCAACCCACAAAATGCTATTTCCTGGATATTGTCTGGACAGCCAAATGCAACGTCTGTAGTCATAAAACCCTTCCCCACACCCCTCATCAAGAATTAGCTGGTACAGCCAACACTTCATTAGTCATCCATTAAATACTTTCTACTATTAGAGCCAAAGTCGAGCAAGAGTCAGCGATCTAGAGTTTAGCGTATCAAATGCAGTCTTAGTTCCTGTAACAGTTTAATTTCTCTAGTCTATTATCAATACTGTAGACCATTTTCATAACCTTATCAGTCTCTCCTGCTTTCTATAGGCATGCTTTAATTTCCTAAATCTTGATTTCATTCTATTTGGCAACATCTTTAAGACTTTTGTTACGTCTACTGATGGAAAAAAGCCTTACAGGTGTAGAAGCAGGGTGAAGCTGCAACTCCATAAATTTTCCATATAAAGGCACTTCCATAATGTGCATAGCAAAAAAAAAAATAGCCAAGTCGTGTCAAGCTGCTTCACATTTCAGGCACTATATGAAATTTACAGTTGTAAAAGGATTGAACTAATAAAGAATGTTTACGAACTTGAATATGTGAGGCTAGCCAAAATATCAAGTGAAAGAAAGCATTTTCTGATAAATATTAGTTTGCCAGAAGTCTTACAGCAGTTTCAGTTGGGATTATAGGTCGGGATTTTCTTTCCTCCAGGTCTCGTCAAGAACTGCCTGTCTCTTCCGACTGAGGTTTAAACCTCCTGAGATTCATGTGCTACTTCTAATGTTAATTCAGCTCCTGAAACTGTTCCACCCCTTCAAGAGGTAACAGAAGAGTCAGTCATTCTACAACATCTTTCACAAAAGAAGTTACAATCTATTTGTAGCAAAAAGATGGCAAAGTAAACATTTGTATGTTTGTGTGGGTACACACTATATATACTGATGTGTGTGTACACAATATACAAAAAAAAAATCACTCATGAATTACATTGAGGTCAAGACTAACCTTGAGAAACTTAATGTCCGTTCAGCAGTTTTGCTAATTGGGGTTAGAAACGTCTGCCTTAGATCCTGTGTAAATCACATAGTCCTAAAGGGTTTCCGTGTTCTTCTGTTTTCAAAAGCTCAGCTTCCAGGCATGTTGAATGAAAAAAATAACTCTTCATGTGAGGAAAAACTTGCCACCTGCTGTAGGGACTTGCATCAAGTAGTCAATCTGCAGGAAAACTCCATTATGAAGTCAGGAATACACTTCTCTGCTAGTCTATCACAGTACTTCTAACTACACAAAACCACTAGAGATTTTAAACACTCTGAAGCATCACCTCAGCTGCTGGATGAGTGCCCTCACAGAGAGGATATCTAGAGTTGTTCAAGGTAGTGCATGAGGAGTAGAGACAACAACAGACTGACACGTTGACATGCAGTCCCTTGACTCCTTCCACCCATGGTCCATCCCACCTCAGAAGCCAAATTAAACCAGTCTGACTTTGGAAGGGGAGAGGCAGCCATTAAACACAAGATCTGTTGCAGATTTGGACCTAAATGGACAGAATAAAGACGTGGAAAGAGGGCGCAGTGCCCAACTCCTCCTTACGGGAAGGAATAGTACAGACTATTTAAGAGACTTGCCCCATACTCAGAATTTGTCTGTGAATGACCTGTGAATTAAATCAACATCCAATCCCATAAGCCACAAGCCATCCTCTTATTAAGCCAACCATAAATGCATCCTTCCTCTTAAGGGGAATAATGGATTTTCTGAAAGAAACATAACTCAGGCATTTCTATAGATTAGGTAATTTCTTATCACCAGTTGTATCAATATATTCACCTTAATGAGAATTTGACTGTTCAGAAAAGCAAATTAAGTTTTCTGAAAAGGTACTGAATTAGTATTCAAAGAAGATACATCAAAAGAATGCTTAGGTATCTAAAGCTTTAAGTCTGAATAGCTGTTATGATCTGCTTTTATTAGATCAACAGATCCTGCTTTATCATGAGTATATTACAGAGAAAGATAAATCATTTGACATAACAAAAGTCAAGTCACCACAGCATGGTATCATCACTAAGTCAGTGTCTCTACATCTTTCGCTTTGCCTTCTTTTTATTTTTAATAAGTGCCTGTGGAGTCTCTATCCAGCTGGACAAAGCTGTTACTCCGTAAGCTTCCTGGATGCTGTGCATACGAAGTGATAAACAAATATTTAGCATCATTTTTTTTTTGATACAGTAATCCACAGAACTGAAATAAAGTTGTTATTATTTAAGCAAACGCACTACAGGAAGAGAGCATCTTATAATTTTGTATCTTACACAAATCTTAGTGACATTTACTATTTTCAGTTCTATCACAGAGCTCCGCAATTAATAGAGAATTCTTTAATTTTACTTTTCATAAGAACTAATAAGGGGAAATCAGCGGTTCAGTGGCTTTTAAAAGAGAACCCAGCTTTAAGCCTTAACCTGGCCAATGCAACATGCAAGCATTAAATGAATTGATACCTAGTTATGTATTATTACTTAATTCTGTCTTGATGATCTCCAGGGATGTCTCAGAATTTGGCTGTGATTTGATGCTCATATACCGAGATCATGTATCAATGAATATAATCAAAATAAGTGTATAAACTTAAAATAGCAAAGTTGTTGCATGGTAGACAAACTAGAATGGTTATATGCAGTTTGTACTAATTCACAAAGTTCAGCCGGTTAACTAAATACCTCAGGCAAACTTTCAGCCTTCAAAGTTGGAGAATAGGTCTATTTCAGCACCAAAGAGTAATTATATCCAGCCTGGTGACTGGCAGTTGAGTTTACAAAAAGGTTAAGAAAGCCCTATAGGTCATCATAGCCAAATAACACTGGGTTAACTGCTCTGAGATAACTTAGAAGAACACAGTAACTGAGCAACAGAAATGTCAACACTTAATCATAGTCGTTCCAATTTTTACTAGGTTGGAAGAAAACACTTTGTGCTAAGCTACCAAATAGCCTTTGCAAAGCAGTACCAGTTATGTTTGGAAGTCATCTAGATGTTACGTTTTTCCTGCCTTCTGACTACAGCAGTTACAGAACGTGCTCATGCAACAAATAATAGCACAGATTACTTGGTGAGGAAAACTGCAGCAAAGAGTTACTGTCCTAAATAATGTCCGTTTCATCAAGCTTTATTAACAGCCAAAAGAATTCCCGGAAAGATCTTCTGAAAATCTTGACAATGTTAAGAAAAACATGGCTTGAGGCCATATAAAGACTATATATTGCTTAAGAGCAATCCAATTGTCTTAGACATTGTCATATCATTCTCCACTTGCTGTTTTATACTCAAGTAGAAGGCCATGCATGCACATGTTCCTGTAAGGCTTCAGAAAGACGAGATGACCCATTGAGCAGGTGTTAAAGCACAGTTCCAGCCCCAGGATATTATTGTCATACCATCACATACAGAAAGCAGTGACTGGAGAAGAAAGGCAGCCACAGTAGCTTAGGCAACATATGTTGTCCCAGCTCTGCTCAGTAGGTGAATCACAGCACAGAATATCTCATTTTCCCTCTCCTTACTCGTATGTAACGGGCACAAGTCCTGCTAGATATCCTTACTGTCATAAATGGGCCAAAAGGGGAGAAGGGCCGAATGACTCAACACCTGCCTGCTACAACATCAGAATGAAAAAGTACCCACTTCCTGGCTCAAACAGCAGAAGTTATTTTGAAGTCTCTCAAACATGCTATCTGTACCAAGATGGCCACAGAATCACAAACACTGCTTTCTTCTCACTGAGCTCATGCAACGCTTTCAGCCTCAGAAAAACAAAAAGGAAACTATTACCACATAATTCTAAGAAAATAAAGATCTCCATAGCGTTGCCTTGAATAGCAAGCTCAGATGATTTACTGCTCTTAAAGCAGGCAGGGAAGAAAGCACCCTCATGCTAGATGAAAAAATTAAGTGAGAAAATTCCCATTATAGGTGCGTCTTCATTTTCATTGATCTAATTCCAGACAGACATAGCAGGCAGCAGAGATTTTACTAACTGTGGGTTCCTCCTTCCTCAGGTATCCCACCTTACATTTTTATCACATAGAGCAACAGAATCAAAGAACAGAGAAAATGCTTAACACTGCCTTCAAACTGGCAATTGGTACTCTTCTTGGGCAAAAGCTGTCTCATGCCTTCATAAAAGATTTGCTGAATACTGGCACAAGAATGGTATCATAATACAGAAATGCCACTGGATCAAATTCCTGTGGTACAATATTTGTTGACCCTTTTGAAATGTTTTGAGGGTAGCCCAATGGGTTTTCAACAATACTTAACTGCAAAAGTAGACGATAACTGCAAATATTAAAGCTTCGCTGTCTGTACCACTTACTACCTAAGGAATATTTTATCCCCATTTTGCTCAAATGACATCAATAATTCTTTTATGGATGTATATCCACAGGCACAAAACCGGTATTGGGGCAGAATTCAGCAGCTTTAACGGAGATAAAATTAATGTCTCATATCTTGACCAAAAATAGGGTTGATATTCAAAACGGATTAGCCAATCTGTTCAAACAAAATGGCACAAAATGTCGGACACTGTCCCCAGTAAGCTGGTGTGCTCTAACAGCAATAAATGCATGGTTTACAGCTGAGCTTTTAAACACAATAGTCAACATGGTATGCATGACACGCATATGGAAAAAACAAAGTCTGAATGTGCTAATATTTTCTACCTCTCATATTTTAAGCCCTAAAAGCTCAAATGAAGTCAACAGAAAACATCATCATTGTTGTTTCCAAATAGGGTCACGTTTCCAGGTAGATGTGTACACTGTACTTTGACCTCTGCACGCAACATCTGAAAGAAAAAAGTCAGTTCTCCTGATCAGAAATGTGACCAACAAATATAGCAGAAAGCGTCCATGCGTAAGCAAAAGAAAAATATTCATTTTGGAATTCTCTATCCGTTGCTGCTGGCGCATGACATCAGCACTAAGGTTTTTTAGAATTCCCAGGTTTTTGGGGGGGGGTGGGAAATACCAAATTGGACACTGGGTTTATTTATTACATTTCTAGATACCCATGTTTAAAAAAAGAAACAGTCCTCCAAATCTAACTCAGGTACACCCTCAATATTAAGATACTATAGGTAAATAAAAAGATATCATAACATCTATTTTATAATCACCATTTTTGAATGGCCATTCTTTTAGTGGAGGCACAAGGCTGGATCATGATTGAAAACCTGATCTTGCGGAGATTTCCTTTTTCCAGTCCTCCACAAATTGTTAGTGTGAAATTCTAATTGACTTCATGAGATTATTCTAAGCTTACTCTACTCTGTCTTGAACACAAAAGCAGAAGCTTGTTTTGACATCGTTGAGAATATGTTAAATACATCTGCTGAACTGTGTAAACATACACAAACATATGAAATGCAGCTACGAAGCCCATTTGCCCACATAGATGTGAGATGGTGGAAACAATAACTTAGCATACTATATGAAGACAACAGAAATAACCTGCAGTGTGTGTGAGGAACTGGTAAAAAATAATCCCTTCCTTACTGCATTAGAGAAGATGGGAACTAATGCATTTCCTCCATTTCCTCTCCACGAGGCAGAGCACTCCTGGCAGTGGAGCAGGTTATTTCCCTCCGACACAGCCATTGCCATGCTCTGGTATAGCTTACAGTGTTGTTTGTCAAAACCTCACATTAGTTATCACATTCAGACAGAATTTGGTCCGTACAAGCTTATTTCCATTAGAGACCATTTTAACTGTGGTCAAAATAAAGGTGCACAACTTCAGCAGCGGTGTCATCCACTCTCTTGGCACGACTTGCTCACCAAAGACATTAGAGTTCAGCACCCTTTCTTTATCAGCAGTTCTACTGCTACCAGAGAAACTGGATCATGGGGAAACTTCAAAAAATTAATGAGAGGGTATATCCAGTGAGAAAACACACGTGCCTCATGTAAGTAATACTGATGAGCTCACTGAGGTTTGTAAAATTCGAGAAAGACCATGCCTAAAGAATCAGGGCTATTTACAAAATAGAGCAGTGTGGTGCCACAGCACAATAAGACTTTCCTTTTTCTTCTTTTCCAGCTCCAAGTGGTTGCATTTAACAGAAACCTAAAAACATTTCAGCATAGCATCAACACTGGGACCTAAGTAAACGCCTGGTTTTGTTAAAAGTCAAGCTGTTACAAATCTAAACAACATCTCCTTTCTTCCATGCCCTCACCTTATTGATCAGCATTCTCCTACACATCTTTCACTTAACATCAGAACTCACCCAGCAAAAACAAACATCAGTAGCAGCAGCATCACTGAAGTCAATGAGACCACCAATGTCAGGCAGATCAAAGAGGTGACTTAAACCTCTCATTGCAATATTGGGGATACTTGTTTTCCTGCCTCTTTAAGTAAAGACTGCAATATCATTTTTATTCCATGTCTTCCATAAAAAGACCTCTAGTTGTACATACTAATAAGGAAGTCCTTCTCTGGATTAATTCTCCATTAACCAGCAGGTCCAAGTCAGCTAAACTAAGAACAACAGCAAATCTTGAAACAGGGCTCCATTACCACTAACTCCTAATCATTGTAAATAACAGCTTGCAGTACGTGATGGGAGACAGAAGCATTAATTTCAGTGCACCCTTACATCAAGAAATTCACACAGTATGAAACTGCAATCAAGGAAAAGAAGTTATGCAAAGCTGTATCCTTTAAAATTTGTGTCATGGACTTCGTAACACATTGACTCCATATATCAAGCTATTTCTGAGGCAAAAATAACACATGATGAGGCTGATGACAATTGCAGGTAAAAAAAAAAAAGGCACAAAAGGAGCATCCTTGTCAGATCTAGAGTTAAAACAAGATGGCGTATCCCAGCAGAAACCAGGATAAGACTGAAGAAGTTGGTTACTCATATTTTACTTCAAATACGATGGTTAAAGAGCTATCTTACTGCATTTCCTTGTGTTTACTTCAGGTACCAAGGCAACACTTGAAGTGCCTTATGCAAAATATGTGGGGTTTATTCATTAGTATGTAAGTGTGGGGTTACATTTACAATTCAATGATTGACACTTTACATGAACTTCAAAAAGAGATCACACTTCTTCGTGACCAAGCATTCCATATGTGGGAACTTGCTGAAATTCCACGCATTTCTCCTATATTATTTTAAAACCTCCTTTTCCCTCATGAATACTTCTTAAAGCAACTTTCTCTCTAGAAAAATAATTAGTGGTAATCCAAGTCTCACACAAGCCGTGGAAAGATGTTCACAGCATTCACTACAGGAAAATCTTCTCAAGGCTGCTCCATATTTTCACCTTTCTACTAACAGCAAACAAAGAACGATGGCTGGCCAGAAGGAAATCATGAGTATGAGATTATCGCCTACTCACACATTGCATGGTGTAGTAATCAAACAAATACTGGTTTGTGAACCTGGAGGCTCCTGTGAGCACAACTATCAACTCTAAAAATAACTTAGTTGGTTATTGACTGGGACTCCACCTTTGCAGCAATGACTTTGTCCAGAAGATACACATTCACTTGAAAAGCATCTCATTTCAGCTTCCTAAAAACCCTTCATGCCAAGGTATATAGAGCTGGTTAAAATGGCTATGTGTACTGTGAAATACACTGAGGAAATTACTGCTTTAACTCATCTAAAAACACAGAAAGAAAAAAAAAGTAAAAATAATAGGCATGCCATGTAGCAGATTAACTCGAACATTAACTGCAGAGCTTTGATAAGAGAATGAGTAATTATACTTAACTCACTGGTGATGGCTCTGGTCTCTAGTTCCCCATTGCTCTCAATCAGGAGCCATTCTGTTCAAGTTACTCAAATTGTCTGAGATCAAACTGGTGTGAGATCAATACCCAGTTCGAGAACTAATGAAGCCGAGTAGAGAGGTTTTGTAGGGTCTTTTGTTTTCAAGAAAGAAGGTCAGTAGGGGAAGAGGTAGCGGTTTATTGTAGACATTTAAAACTCGGTTCAATTTCAGTCTTTCTTTCCCCATAGAATAGCAATAGAAAAATTGATGTCTCAAAGTACCACCATGTTTTTCAGTGTTTTAGGGGTATTTGCTAGAAGTTTTTGTTACTGCTTGTAGAGGGTGAGGGGAGAGAAATGGTTGCGCTGTTATTTTTCATAGAAACTCCATCATTTCATGACATTTTAGAATGGAAAAAGCAGTTGAAGAAAATGTAGTCTAGTCTGGCAATTTAAATACAGTTATTGAAAAAGCTTTTACGCCTTAGCATTAAAAAAAAATACCATATGTTAGACTCTGGGCACATTATCTAGTCTTTGTAATTTTATGTTTTTATTTACTGGAACAGTTTAATGCATTCCGGAGGCTGTAAACAGAAAATGGGGTCACTTAACAAGTTTAGTGCATTCCCCGTGCTGCACTGCTGGATGACTCCTGCCCACTCACCACTACTGCAGGACAAGCCCTCTCACTGAAGAGAGCCGCCTGCCCTTCCAACAGCACTGCTTCACGGTCATTGCAGTTCACCTACAAACAGCTAGGACCTGGCCCATGCCAAAGGCACCTCAGCACAGGCAAGGCTCCTTTCTGCAGTTCAGCTTTCAAGTACCTGGAACCCAGGCAGGCCAGGAAGGCCAACGCAGGCCATGATTTATGAGTGCAAAACTCTGTGCTTTTATACCAGCTTAAAGCATTTACCCTTCACAATACCTGCACTCCCTTTCCATTGCACTTACAAGATGCTTATAAAGGCTATACCATGAGCCATATCACACATCCTATCCAGCTTTAAAAGCAAAGCAAAACCCTGGAATCAGGAAATCTTCTGGGTCTGTGGGCTTTTTTTCCAAGCCAGTTAAGCTCACTGGTACATGAAAAGGACGTACTTATAGTGATGCCGGGAGGAGAGGTGGTGCAGGGCTTAGTGTCCCCTGGGCACAGACACCACGAGCGAGAGGAGCTGCTGAACATGTGGACCCCACAATGAAAGCTGTTTGGCAAGAAATGGTCACTTTCCACCCCACATTTGATTAGGAAAGCCACATTCCCTCCTTTCCTCCCCATGACTTCCCTAACTGTCCCTTCTAAGTAACGCTTTCTCTTGGAATGGTGTTTAGCAACAGGGTACATAGTTGTATACCTTGGAAGATTCCCACTGGTCTTTCTAGGGCTACTCGATAGACCACAGTTATATGCATTCAGAGATAACTTACAACCAGGCTTCGAAAGCTTTGGTAGGAAGTTAGTTAACAAAGCCATCGACCAAAGTACAGTTGAACAAACAAAGCTGGTCTCATGTCCTGTAATTTTCCCTCAATGCTGAAGTAGACGCAGAAAATAATTGGTACTTCTTGCACCAGTTGTATGGTTGTGGATACTTCACGCTTACATTGACACAACCGAGAGCAGAAGATTTAAAAATAGATTTGTTGTTTGCTTCATTTGGAGAGGGAGGGTAGGTGGGGTTTGGGGGGGGGAGGTTGGCTGATTGGATTTTGGGGTATTCAGAGTTTTTTGATTTGGCTGGGATGTTGTCGGTTTTGGTAAGTGAATAGCTTGCAACAAGATATACCTGAGTTTTAAAACACTACATAGGCATACATTTACTCCTCTAACTCATGGCACCTACTAACAAGTTTTCAGGCAGAAAACTTGAGATAATCAGGGATAATACTTTTATATTGTCAAGTTGGCCCTTAAAAGAACCGGGAATTTTAAGTACACCAGAAATTACTTGTTAGTTTGATTTTATAATGAAGCTAATTTTGCTAAGATACATTTAAACCCATCATGGAGACAGCATACAAATTTTGTTCTTTGCCTACGAGCACTTCAGGCCCCACTCCACCTTCTCTACACATAAATCTAATTTAGTGTACAAATTTTGCACATATGCTATTAGTCAGGCTCATAAAGGAATTATCACCTGACTCTACAACCTTCTTATTCTGCAGCTATCCTGGTGGTCTTTACCCTCACCTCTCTGCCAACAACCCGAGGGCTTTCAGGCTACACTCAGCAGATGGTTTTGCACCACACTTAGTTCAAGTGACCTCAAGAGCATTAGGCAAACTGATATTTTTCCACAGGTAAGAAGGCTGAAGGGGGCAGAAGGAAGTACCAAGGAAAACAAAGGGTGGGAAAATAAAGGATCAGAAGGAAGAAAAGGCCACAAAGAGCCTAGGGAGCTATCATCCTCACAGCATCTGGAAGACCACAGATAGCCCCCGCGTTACCACCTTCAAAATAGCAACTACAGCTTTTTTCTGTTCTGTCCCTAAATCTCCCCACAGGCTTCCACTGCCAAATGCAACTCTATTTTTGTGCTTGGACCCAGCTCAGAGCGGTTTTCATTGTAATCTGCGCTACTGGAACAGCCCTTATCCATAAGGTTCATTAGTTAGAGATGAAAACACGCTGGGGGACACTCTGGTACAAGCTTTTCCTGCTCTCCATGGGAAAGTGATACGTACTTAACCTCACAGGACAATTATTGATAGGAATGATATTTAAAATACTAACATTTATGCTAAGTGTATGCATAGTCAGTACACTTGCATAATTATATACTGGTATAGACAATAAAAAGCAAATTAAAGGGGTTCAGTTTTGGCTTTTAAAATGCCCTTGAAAAAACTAGACGAAATCACATTCTGCCTGAAACCATCATACAAACGCACAGAAAACAAACCCTTCCAAAGGTGACCTATGAGGCTTATTACTGGTATTAAACATGTACTTAGTGTCGTCTCATACCATGTAATCAAGTTCTACTCATTTACTGTATTCAAACACCATAAAACAAACCAACATTAAATTCTCATTCTGGAACTCACACCTTTCCCCCTTTTTCCCTTTGATTCATTTCAGTGCTTAGAGAATCAAGTACCTTGAGAGCACACACCTGTTCATCCCAGCTCACAGCTCTCCCTCCTACAGCTCTGCATGGCTGGAAAATGCTGGTGCCTGGCTGAGAGCAGCTGCTGAAGAAACATCTGAGCAAACAGACCTGAGGAAAGCACCTGAAGTAGTCATGAACACACTCACTGTTGGTCTCTGAAGATGTTACCAATTATAGGATTTGAGTCTAGTCCATGGAGGGGAAGAAGTCTCTAGAAGTCCAAATGTCTAGGGGCCATTCCATATTTACCAGCTCATTAACATCTGCCAGTATGTCCATTCATTCAGAGTAGATCACTTCATGATCTCTACATACCTTTCTGAGTAAGCTCATTTCTTTTACACATGATATGCCTGCTGTTTCATGTTTTGACTTTGAAAGGACACACATCTAAAAGCTGAATTTTTCGGGGGGGGGGTGGGGGGGTGGGGGAGAAATAAGAAATGAAAGAGATCAACTAATGAAAAAAAAAACCAAACAGCAAAACCACAAACAAAATTCACAAAAACTTCATATTGAACTGGATGTGGGAAAGATGTCTAGAGATAACCAACAATATTTCCATACCAACTTCCGTAAGTAGTCCTGGGGATATTCACATGTTTAAAATCATATGTCCACTGAAGTGGTCTGACAAGTGCCTTCAGCATGGGAAGTCTGATACGAGTCTGCTTATATAGACAATTGCTGGTACGTGCAGAAATTCCTAATGCTTGCTAAACAGAGTCATGTTTTCCTTGCAGTGAGGTCTCTAGAATATCCAGAGAATTACAGAATCGACTAGCATATATCCTCATGGAGTTTTTACTAAAATCTTGTTTGCATTTCTTCTCCTTGCACAGAGTGAGATGGACTTCTTTCCTTTCAAAAAAATCTTTCAGAACGGGGACTATAAACCGCTGAAACCTAACATATCATAAGCAAATACACCCACAGACACAAACATTCTTTGGGGTGCATGTACAGCAGATCAGCCGTTGCCAAGCAGTGCTGGCTCCATGAGCATGCAACGGACATCAAGAACACTCAACACATGGTAGACGCACCACCAGGCTGCATGCACACAAGAGCAGCGTAGCAGCACCAGTCAATGACTTTTCCCAAAGCCCTACGTATGGAGATCCTCACAGTGGCACTGACCCTCACATGCCCGGTATGCAGATTGAGAGACATCAGCTCTCTGGCAGCAAGCTCTCATTTGAGCCTGTTTGCCATAAAAATAAAATTAAAAAATATAATAATTTTTTTAAAACACATTAATTTCTCACTTTCTGTCCAAAGTTTCTGAGGTAGCAATAGCAGGTGCCTGGTGAAATCCAAAAGCCTAGCAACCCTCACCAGCCCTTGAGGATGACTTGCTCCTTGACTGAGTGCATCTTTAAAGGGTGCAAGAGAAGGGCAGTCAAGTGGGGTGGGAAAGCAAGTCATTGAGCCAAACACAGAGCTGGTAAGCTGAAAACAGCGAGGTGTAATGCTGAGGAGACAGAACTCTTCATCAACCTCCTACCACCTTATCACTGATAAAAGAAATCGAGCCCCATCCTGAACTATAAGCACCAAGGAATGCCTCAAAATATGTGACAAGATAGATAGAATTATTTTCCATTCATGTATTCAATATCTAAAATGCCATTAAAATGTCAGTTCATGGCTTTTCCACAGAAGACCACTGTACTCTCAACACCACATTTCCCCATATTGGAATCTGTGTTTACCAGGCTTACACTTCCCAGGCAATATATTGTTCAAAAGACAACACAGAGAAAAGAAGGTGGGGAACAATAGTGTATGTCTATTGGCCTATTATTGCATTCTTTTTGGTTTTCACAAGCTGTCATAGTCTTTTGTCCCCCAGTATCCCCAGGTACGCCAAATTTGAATTTGAAAAACCAATTCAAGTTACAGATAACTGCTGTAATAAAACAAGCTCTCTGCATGTATTCAGCTATTCTGCTTTGTATGTCCACATAATTTACGTTAGTTCTACAGTTAGTTTGCTATCTAAGCATGCTTCTAAATGATCGCTCTACATTGTATGGCTTGCACTAGCAACATCACACTAAAGACCAAGTGAGAAATTTAAGGAGAGCTTTTGACAGACCTCTTACAATACTAAGACCACAGAAGGCCCAGTTTCCACAAATGATTTCATAGCTGTGTTTTGGGTGGTTGGGGGTTTTGGTTTTGGGGGGGGTTTGCAGGAAAAGAAGCAGAGTTTTTCTCAACTGATAGTTGAGACATTAGTGATAGGAGGCTTTATGTGTTGTTAATGAGAAACATTACCTTACCCAGAGAGCTGAGTCTTCTAATTTTCATTTATATAGGAGATTGATTAACACTTAGCTAATTGGCACATGCAAAGAAGGATTAGTGGAATTTGTTTTTCTTTACAACTCAACAACTATAATTTAGATACTTGTTTAGATTAAAATCTGTTATTATTTTTGAAGGTAATCATCTGTCTGTTGTCAAATATAAACCAGAAAAACATATTACTAATAGCATCTAAAGTACATTTCAGAAAATAGTTGATTAAAGTGACTAAAAAAGTAAGCATAAAATAAGCAAAGCTTCACCTCACAGTATTGGAATTAAGTCTCCTAATAACAGGCTAAAGAAGACACATTTTCTCTAGTAAGCAAGGTCAAGTAACTAGAGGATAACTAGAGATGCCACTGCATCTGAAGTCATGAAGATTTCCAGCAGAAAGCATCTGCAATATAAGTAGAAATGGGAAAGAAGGCAGACTGCCTTTTCAGTCCCCATAGTAGTTGAAAAATATACAGCTTAATTTTTCCAGCAGTGTTTTAAACAAGATCCCTCATGTTTGGTCTCCTACCCACCCACCCTCTTCCCTTTATTCCTGGTAAGACATATTCAGGGAACAGCTTAAGAATAACTATGGTAGGATGGGGCAGGGAGTTGGTTTTAAGGCCTTCTGGAGGTTTTAAGTTCATTTTGGGGGGGTTGTTTTAGTGAGAACAGGTGGTTAGAAGTGGGTGTTCAGTGAATAATTACAAAAGCAGAGACCTCACAACAGCAGCTGTGTGTAGCTCAGCTCATTTTATGACTTAGCCTGATACAGACATTGTTCCCAAAAACTTTCTCGTTGCTCTCTTCCTGCACTGTTACTAGAGAAAGGAAGGCTGAGGGGGCTGATATGGATGTAAGAATAAGTTTTAATACTTACTATCTCGTATAACCAAGGAAGCTAAAAGTACGTATGTGCTATTGAAGAGATTTAAACTTTTATTAACAGCTTCTAAGATTTATCTTAAAACTATCAGACATATTAAACTGGTTTAGTAGAGCTTTTCATTAAGGTAGTCATGAAGCACCAAGCAATACACCAAAGCTGTCTCCACACTCAAGATATTACAAGATAACATTTTGAATTCAGAGCAAGCACAATAAATCTACAACGGCCAGTAGAGCAGCAGATGTAAGTGTAAAATACAACCTAGATTACATTGTTTGAATGTTTCTGTGATACGTGGTTACTGTCTTTCTGATTTTTCACAGGGCAGTTCCTACAGCAAGTTCATCATGCTGCCTCCCCAAAACCTAATAACTTGGTTGCCAGTTAAGTTTATCCAACAGACAGTGAGTGGTGACCATAATGAAGCAATCGTGGGACTTGACTCAGTTCATTTACTTGACACTTAATTCGACCCACAAATCCCTCCTCAAATCCTAGTGAGCAGCAGTAGAATATCCTCTAAAATTAATCTCCATGGATTATCTTTTCGCCTAGCAGCATTCAAGCTCCAGACCTCTGCCATGAGCACATTGGTCCTCACAAACAGCTACTAAAATTACATCCTCTACTTATCAGCGCAAGCACTGGCCGCACATCATCTAACATGCCCTTCACCATACAAAGCAGAAACACCTTCCCCTTTTTCTGAAGGCAGGATTAATTCCTCACCCTCTCTGCCTCAAGATGGAAACTTCTCAGAAAACTAGGAGAAAGAAAGCACTGTCTGAATGCTTTCTGTCAGTTCACCTTCTCTGCTTGTATTTTGTTTTTATCTGGATATCTTGGTTATTTTTCTCTTTAATAAGGAGCCATTTAGTGCAAGGGAAAGAACTGAATTAGTGTTCCTTATTTCATTTGAAAGAGGCTATCCAAAGCTGGATAGCAAGCCTCTCTCCTTATTTGCCTCTTAAGGCCCAGAAGGGATGTCATCAGATTGACTCTCTGCCTGGTTGTACTCTGACTACCAAGAACGTATGCAAGCAGATTTCTACACCTCAATCTGAGGTGAATCAAGAAGGAGTTACCCATATTCACACAGACTCTATCGATCTCTTCGTAGGATACATCAGCCCAGGCAGAGTTTCTGTTGCATTACACCTTTTAATGCTCAAGGTATTGTTATGCCATGAAGATACTCAGGATACTCTCATAATGTCCTTCTAAAATCAGGCTTAAACAAGACAGCAGCAAGAGAATCAGCTCAAAGTTAGTATTATGCCCAAGCGCATCATTCACCTCGTGAAATCTTACTTGGAAACAACAAAACAGGAACACCTAATTGTACTTCCTGAAACAATTTCTGTATTCCCTTCAGAGTACTTCTCTCCCAGAATTTAGCACAATCATTTCCTACAATGCTCTTCAATCATAATGCAAGTGTTATCTCCAAAAAATAAAATACTGAAACTGGGGTACGTGGCCTAGAACAGGGCCTGCTGCTAGCAGTCAGAGTGACTACATTAGATGATAGGTCAGTTCCCAAGCAGAGCACAGCAGAGCAGCCCTTAGTTTCCACTGTTTTAAAATCCTTCTCTGTCAATCCCCAAGTAAAACACACTTAAAGCCGCCAGGGCACCTCTCCACCAAAGATATTCTGCCCAGGATCAATGCACGGCTCCCAGATCCATCTCTGGATGCTGCTAAGAGTCTCATTTTGGAAACCTGTTCCCCTTAGATAAAAGGCCTTGCCTCTTACAACCTCTAGAAGCAATGCAGACAGACTGAATGACAGAGCAGAAGCAAATGTGCAAGCTATGAGGACCTTAGCTTTTATCCTTTAGTGCAGTCAAAGAGAAGTTGCCTGTACAGCTACACACACAGTGTCCTATTGTACAAAATGGAGTTCATCATATGCTGAGTAGGAAGAGGGGAAAAGGAAACACACAGAGGAGCAAAAGAAAGTCAGAGACATTCCCACCTGACCTCTACCCAAAATCAGCAACCACCTAACTTAAAATATCCAAGTTACAAGTATATAGGACAGGTCACAATCAAGTAAGCTCCATATTTACCACACCAAATAACCTGAAAAAGTTGCCAAAAATGCAGAAAGTTACTCACATTCTCCACTAAAGCCTGAAATACTTTAAAGGCTTCAACTAAAATGTCAGCACATGTCAAGAAATATTAACTTTCATAATACTGCAGCGTTTTGCTTGCCAAATAGTTAGTTTGCCAAGTTTCTGTAATATTACTTCATGCTTTTCTAAGTGCTCTTACATGACTGCAATAACTCAGCATGATTGAGACAGCAGTAAATTTTTTCCTGTTTAATTTTCACTTTCCATTTTATTCCACAAATGCTACGAACATGGATACTTTGTGTTACAATACCAAATGTACAATGACGTTTGTTAAGAATGCTTGTTTTCATATATCAAGACTAAGCTAGTCTTTAAGGAGTTGAACACTCAAGCAGTCATTTAATCAAATATCTCATCATTCTATACCACTAACTTCATTATACATAATCTTATATAAACCTTCGCATCCTCATATGCCTTGAAAAATAAACATTGACTCAACCACCTTTCTGAGGATCCAGCTCCACAAGGACTTCAGTTTCATAAACACCTATTAGCACATCTAAGGGTTTTCGGAAGAGCCAACCCCAAGACCATATAGCATTTCTAATGATTTCTACAGGAACAACACGATAAATGAGTGTCCTTTCCTCCAGCACAAACACAAGAGTGAGCCACCTGGACCTTAAAACCTGGCAAATAGCTGACAGACTTAGAATAAGATTTAGGAAAGTTGTTCCATAATGCAGAGCATTTATTTGTGAACTAGCCTTGATCTAGGCTAGTAGAATCTAACAAGGATAGTTGTTTGGGTTTCAAAACTCACATAGAGGTGCTGCAATTCCATAATATGTATCAGACAGTAAGTATACCATACAGAATTATTCTTCCCATTTGCAAACACCCACTGCATTTTTAATTATACTTCATATATGCCTTGCGAAGCCTGATTTGAAATCTTTCCCTGCCTTGAAGAAAAGATGACTGTGAGTATCTGATGACAGAGATGCAATGAGGACTAAAAAAAAAAAGCTATGTCCTGGAAGGAGGAACTGAATAACCATAAATATCTGCGGTGCAATCACCAAACTCCTGGTGGTTTCCAGGATGAATGCTTGATAAGTCATGCTCTTTAAACCTGGTCATAATTTATGTCTGTTTTTCTGGGAACCTGAGTCCTGTGGCCGCATTTTAGCTCTCATTAACTGCTATAAATTAAATGAATAAATGGATAGTTAAATAACTTGCTAAAAAACCACTGGGGCCACTAACCAGATATCAGGGTTTGTAACCTTCCCTAAAGCCACTGGGAATACAATATTAAATAACATTTTTATTATCTCTTGGTTGTTAGATATTTATTCAGGTTTAAAACAGTGGTATTCTAAAGGGTGCCAGCAAGCCAAAAGAGCACAGGCCAAGTCAGCTGCATTCAATCCACATTTAAAGAAAATATACAGACCTAAATTCAATTGATTTTTCAAATATTTTTTATTCTTCCTTCCAAAGTCTACCAGATAATTAAATATTGGATATTTGTTTTTCTTAATAAGGAAGACATTACATGTGGATTGATAGCCTCATACAGAAATAAATGCATCATTAGCTGAATTCTGCATTCAAGCTACCAAAACCAATAAAAGACTGGAGATTAAGGAGTTAAAAACTCCTTCTGGCAGCATTTTAGTGAGTGGCAGAAGTGAGAACAAGAAGTTAGGGCTAGCAATTTCAGAAGTGGCTGCAGGTTGGCCTGCACAGCCTGGTTTGAGTCTCTGGATACATCCTGCCTCTGCCACACAGGGCTGACGGGAGACAAGCTACCTCCACCTGGAAAGGCAATAACTGTGCTGAATGAGTATGCTCTCCTTGGCACAGCACTATGTCCATGACACTCAAGGTGTGCCTACAGCTACCACAGAGGCCTTGAATTTACTGCACAGCTCATGGGACTACGACACATTTGGAAAGCCTATGAAGAATACACCATTTCTAATCAAACCTGTTCAGATATTATCTTTGGATGCCCCTCTCAGTCTGCAAATAATTCCCATGGCTCCAAAGAGACTGTTCACAACAAAACACAGCATGGTTCATAAATGAGAGTTTGCAGCAAGATCTAAGGAGTTTTGGGGGAGAGGTTCAAGCTTGTCTCCTTGAACTAGATAAATAACCTTTAACCAGAAATAGCATGCGAAGGTGAAAAAGCCCAACAAAAACAGACATCTCACTCCCTCATGGTTTTCCCTCAGTGAAAAAACCATGTTTGTGTTTGTACACTTCCATGTTTTTCAGTTCAAAAAAGTTTGCTGCACCAATATGCTACAGATATCATTATTGCCTACCACACCTTTTATATAGGTTGTATAGGCTCTTTTATATATGCACTAGTTATAGCAGCCTAACTCATTAGCTAAGATGCAAGTGTAGTCATAAGCATAATATGCCATGACTCACCTTATACCAGTTATTCCTAGCAATTCAAGCCTCATCCCAAAATGCTCATGACATCACCTGCAGAGAGCGATAATCCTCACTTGCCCAACTGGCACATCTTCACCAACAGGACTTCTCATTTTAGAGAGTACAATATTGAAATGAAAAAAAGCAATCCTCTGGAACAAAAATATCACTAAACAGCTCCTAAAAACCCCTCTTGCCTTTTTTTGATCTAGACACATCATGCACTACGAGCCAGCGACTGAACAGGTAGAGTAGACCACGCTGTCACAAGAGCTCTTAAAAACCTAAGCGTGTTCTACAACCATACTTTTCAAATTTCCTCTAATATCTGTGCCAACTTTCAATTCAGAAGAACTTTCCTACCCTGAGATAACATCTCCTAAAACCAGGAGAAACAATGGAAAGGAAAAAGAAAAGAAATCCCACAACTATGACAACTGATTTTCAAATACGAAACAAAAAACAATCCAAACCAAACCGCCTCACATGGTCACACAAAGATTTAATGCTGTCCCATAACCATTCACCACAGAAGACCAGAGAAGAGGCAGAAGCTCTGACTTCCCCCAAGAAGCTGCATACAGATTTCTCCCTGTCAGAACCTGAGTTCTGAACATGAGTTCAAGAACATAAGTTCTGAATTTGAAAGCCATCCTGAATTCTCTTCAGAGGAAACCCCATGTTCAAATTATACCTTTCAGTGTTAACGTACAAGAAAAACTAAAACGCATACTACCCGCACGCTATAAGAAAAGCCCAGGAGGGAGCCTATCAGTATGCAGCAGCGAGGTGCTTGTGCTTACAAGTCCTACAGATGCAAAATGAGAACTAAGGTTTAATTGTTTCACTGAGACACATTTTAAGGCAGAATCACAGTTCAAGTCTACCACTACTGCCGTATCTGCATCAGAAACACAGAGCAACTCCATTGAGTCCAAGGAAGCTGTACACAGCTTTAACTTGGGCGTGATTATTATTGATTATTAACTTGATGTGAACTTGGCCTGTAACCTATGAAAAAAAGCTGTCCAAATGCAATTTTGTTTTGGCTCTTAAAGATCTCTCTACTCAAAGTGACTTTTGACCTTCTGTCCTGAAGAAATAAGGAGAACCCAAGTTAAGTCATTTTGATAGGCCAGGGTGGATGGGACTTTGAGCAATTGGGTCTAGTGGAAGGTATCCCTAACCATAGCAGGGTGGTTGGAACTAGATGACCTTTCAGATCCCTTCCAACCCAAACCATTCTATGATTCTGTGAAGGTAATCCCAAGAAAGAGGAGATGTAAATACCAAATAAGCTATTCTAAGGAAAAAAATCACTTGGGGAAAGTAATGGACAAGTTTGATATTAGTGATCATGACAAGTTGCAGCTACATCCCTTTCTGAGGAGAACAGCAAAGGGAACAAAGCGTTACTTTGGGACAATGCAGCATACCAGCAAACTACGCAGCAGCTTTTGAATAGGAAGGAAGCTGCAAGGGCGGTTTTGGATCGACACTATTAACTACCCGCCTCCTTTGTGGGCAGCTCTGGATTCACAGTGCCAAGAGAGGAGACAGAACTTGGAGACCTGTTGCTTTGATGCCCTGGTCGTGTTTCTGCACAGCTTCCCAAGAGATGTGCTGCTGGTCCTTCTGCTTTCACTGTGCATGTCAGCAACATCTTTTTTCACTTCCAGGCTCCTCATTGTTATTCTCCAACACACAGAATGTTTCTTCCCCAGTGAAGGTAAGTATCTGCACATGAAATGATGCCTAATATACAGCAACCATATTACCTTAAGAAACCATTTAACATTGATTTTCAGGTTCTGCACTTTGGCCTCCCTACTGCTTTCAAACCCCAATATTAATGAAGCATCAGGTAGACCTACCTGAAATCCTGCACTTGATTGAAAATACCAGATTTTTTCTATGTAATTTATGTCATTTCTTGAACATTCTAATGTAAGCATTCCTCTAGAATGAACACCAGAACTACAGTTTAGGAGAATCTGTACGTGAGATTACCCATAAAACATCTGCAAAGCCAAGCAACATTGCTTATGAGAGCTGCTAAAAAGCCAGTTAATAAAAGAGCCATTCGCAGCTCACAAGAGCAGCAGTTTGTTGAACCTGCATACTTATAAGCTATGACACATTTTCCTGCGCCAGTAGATTTCCATGCAAGACAGATGTGCGTATGTAAATAGTTAATAGATCATGTTCTTTCTATAAAGGCAGTTCATCTGACAATAATAAACAAAAATGTGCAGACTCAGCACTAGAGAATGCCTTAAGATAGCCCAAATCACATTAAAGACAGATGTTCTAACCCTAAACACATTGCTTCCCAAAGGATTTTGTGGTGGTGTTGTTCCATTCTCTCAAACATACCTGTACATTTTACACATAGTAAAAAAACCCAAACAATCTCATTTGGTAATACTTTTTATTTCTTGTGCATGGAACAGAAGGTGACTGTAAGGGACTTGAAAGACCTTTGTTAAAGCTGGATGCTTCAAAGTCATTTTGAATGTAAAAACAATAACACTACCACAAAGATACATGTTACATGCTCATTTTATTAAGGATTTTTATTCTATTTCTTTGCGTTGCCCTCTAAGGGCCGCCCAAATCAGGACTCTGATTCACAAAAACCCTCAAAATCCTGTTCCCATACAGAAAGAAAACATTTCATTCCAGACATATTTAGGGAATCGGAGGGCAGGAAATAGGTCACCGGTTTTGCAAGACATTTACATTTCAGCAAAATAACATGTTTGGATGGGGTCTTTGGTGCAGTCAGTTTCACCGAACATCGTCATTTCTTATCATCCCTGCCACTACTCCGCACGAAGGGGAGGCACGCATTTGTATGTTCCCACGAAACGCGACTCGTGGGAAGCGCTGGAACTGGGAGTGTGGCATATGCTGAACACTACCCCTTTCCTTCCCCTGGCAGGCATCCTCCCTCGCGAAAGCCGCAGAGCTGGAGCTGGAGCGTGAGCAGGACGAGCAGCTGCTCTCAGTGGCGCGATTCCCAGGCGGGAGCTGCTTCTCCCTGCCCCTCCTCTAACTTCCCTCGCTCGCAGCGATGCGCCCCGCCTGGCTCCGGAGCAGCCTGCTGCTGGAGCCCTCTCATCCATCTTTCTTCCTGGGAAGCTGGATTTCCTACAGAACTTCCCCTCCTGCTTTAAGTGTTTCTGACTGCAGCTTCTCTCCTCTCTTTTTTTACCCCTTCCCACTCGCAGCACTTTGCCAGCAGTAGCTGCAAGTGAAACTTGCTTTCACACAGCAAAACTAGCCTGGATTCACAGGCACTGCCCTCCCTCCCCCCGAAAAAAATGTTTAGATAACAGTGTTTTCGATAGTGTTTTCAGACTACACAGCAGAAAACACATCACACCTCTCTGTACAAAGGAAATACGATTTGGCCACTAGCACAGTCAAAGGTCAGACACATTGCCTGAAAATTATTACCCATAGGAAAGAAAGGGGAGGAGCTTTTTATATTCCTAAGTTTACAGCATAGCCCATGCCCCTAGAAGACAACCACAGGGAAACAAATGTTCCCAAAGAATGATTCAGTGAATCCTATGGAAGCTACTCCTATTTTGCCCCCATCTACAATAAGCTGACTGCACAGGAACTCAGCTGTATTGTGCAGGGTAACCTCCATGCATTACAGTTTTACTTTCGGCCCGTGTTACCAGATCATGTTTCCTCCAAAGCTGTTTGGTTTTCTTCCTGCAGGAAAATGAAGAATGCTATGAAAAGTTTCCACTTTCATTCCTCAAGACCGGTTAGCAGAAATTAATGCTATCTCCATACTTGGTATGATTAAGTCTCAAACAAATTTTCAGATAAAAGGAGTTGATAATTTCACACACTAATGACAGCTGAGTGAGCCTAAAGCTAAAGAAGTCCTCATCACACCAACAAGAAAATGATCCAGAACCATCTTAGACAGATATCTTAATAAGTAAAACAAAACTTCTCCTGCTCTCGCTTTAGGAACAGAGATACTCAGTCAAATCCCTGTTAAAGTTTTACTTGGAAGGAAGGAGGGGAAGAGAAGAGCCGAGACAAAGAGTTGCAGTAATTTTTCAAAGAAACTTTCAGGCAGCAGATTAGAGCCTAAGAAGCATCCGTCTTCTCCCATTTATAACACAGAAGCGGTAGCTCTCAGCTCTAGCATGAATTTCACATCTGACAGCAAAGACCACACACAATTTCACAGGCATTGGCAGGAGTTCACATGAGCCCACACATTTCCAGTAGGGACAAGAACTCAATATCTTGACCTAATCTAGGAGCAAGCCTTCAGTATGCTGTAAATACACAGAACAAATTTAGACACGTTAAGTACTTTAAAAGCGAAGATGGGAGAATCTGTAAATTAGAATATGGGGAAAGAATCTGCTGTGCAAAAGATGGTTGAAGTGTAAGAACATCAGAAAATAGTGGTAAAATTACAGAGTCTGCTTAGCCAGGAGCCTGCCAGTAGAGAAACGGAAATATTACATCTATTGCATTGTTCCAGGTAAAGTTACCCTGAACAAAACTTATCAGGTCTGCTGCTCATTCCAGCTGCAGAATCCCTCTCCAAAAACATCTCTACAGCCCATTTTCAACTTTGTTTAATAAACCAACCTTTAGACTTAAAGTCTTCTTTTATTTTAAACACTGCTGAAGCCCTATGGCATATTTTGCAGAGGCCAAGAAGGAATCTATATGAAGCATATGCACTTACATAAATTGCGGTCAAAGGCTTCCTGACATTAAGATCTATGAGGCTGTAGAATATTCTCCCAAAGGAAGTGGAAGAGTCCAACCTGTGAAAACCTTAAAGCACATACTAGCAGAAGAATGGCAGACATTAACTCTATAGTAACTACTGGACTATCGTTTGTAATAGCTGCTCCTAGATTTTGAAGTTTGTCATGACTACCCTCAATAGAAAGGCCAATTAAACACTGTAAAATCCAACAAAAGACCATATAAATCTATTTACATGGTTTCCTCAATCTTTAATAGGTTTTTGCAGCACAGGAACCAGATGTACTTTTATTGAACTGGGACCTCAAATATTGTGTAATCCATATGGCAAAAATAACTAGGTAATAATAGTGAATTTACTAGGGGACCATAATAGTTATAGGATAGTTCTCTTTATGACATGTAAGCAGAAGTTAACCACAAACGTAATCTACAAACTATTATTTTTATATATGAAATAAGCTACATGGTAAGTGGCAGCAGGACCTCACCAACTGAGCACAAAAACTACATTTCAGGAAGGAAAGATATTGAGTATTACCATTGCTAGTCTCTGTTTCTCCCTCAACTGAATAGCAAGGAAGAGAACCCCCTCCAAGCACAAATCCCCTTCCTGTCCGGAGGAAAGGGAAGAAATCCTCACCTCCCAACATCATCTCTCCCTCAGGCAGGAACTTCAGAAACCCCTGTATTACGTTGGAGACCCGCAGCCCAAATGCTTTCAGGACTAGAAACTCCTGACCACAGCCAGTAAAGCCACACGCAGAGCTGCAGTCCTGAGCTGTTAACAGAGCCCTGAGAACTTACCCTCAAGCTCACATCGCCAGTGTGGAGCTGAGCCTCTTGGGCAGCCGGAGCTTGGATTTTGCTTCCTTAACCTATCTAATAAAAACTACTCCCATCCATATTTGCTTTGCTCCTTCCCCAGACTCTTTCTTTAGAGCTGCCACAGATAGAAGTGTCCTGGAAAAAGGAAAAAGCCTGAACCGTGACTGCCAGCCACCGCTCCCAATTATTATTCATTACTCAAAGGGCCGTTTGGGTAAATAACGCCTATGATTCTCGTTTGCTCCAGTTAACACGACTTTTCAAGGAAACTGTTCCAATACAAAGGTTTCTCATCCAAAAGTAACAGGACAACATTTAAGCCTAATTGCACCATTCTTTTCTTTAGATATAGACCAGAGCACAGCATATGAGCAGTTTTTAATACTAGAGTAAGGGTAGCAAGTGCTGGGACATTTCAACATCATAAAATTGAACCTCTCTCTTCATGCTATATCCATGTACTTAGCATGGATTTGTCACACACTTCCCAGGGTCTGATCCAATTCACAAAGGTTTGCTGTTTAATTTTCAAGTTATCATTAACTGCTTTGAGGGTTCTTGTTGCTTCGTTGTTGGTTTGGGTTGGGGGGGGGAATTTTTGGTTTTATTTTTCATGGAATTCAGCAGCAGAGCATGTCTGTTTATATCCTCAGATTTGTCTCCAAGTTACATTCAGCAAGAGTACATCTGAAAATCATTTCACAACTTTCAATTAATTCCTATTGAAATAATAAAAATAACTTAAGTTCATCATCGGCATTTGGAATAAGATCCCATAGTATCCCAGTCTGTTTTTCTCCAAGAGTTTCCCATCTCCCATCCTCTTGGTCTGGATTAGGTTTTCCTCTCTACAAATAGAGATGCTTTTTAAAAGGTTTTGTACATTTTGGCAGGAGAATGCTTGCAAATTACCTTTTCTCCCCTCACCTCTGGTTTTATGAATGCATATCTATTATCTCTAGGTAGAAGTGCAAGTGAAGCATTTGGAAGAGGAAGGGGTGAAAACACAGCTCCTTAACCAGGTCACTCATATCAGCTGATTTGAATGGCAAAAAGCTCGGGTAGACAAATTAGCTAGGCACAGTAAGACAAGCATAGCAAGACCCCATCCACAACACTGTGCAATTTACCTCTACATTCTCATGAGGGCTTTTATCTATAAAAGAAATATTATTCAATTTCTTTTTCTGATGCCTCCATTGCTGTTAGCACGAAAAGTTTTCCTTTTTGCAGAGTGGCATTCTTTGGAAACAAGGACTTTAAAGTGTAGAAGGGAGCGTAAAGGAAAAAACATCTCTTTTTACTTGACTTTACTTTCATTAAATCAAATGATTGAACAAGAGGTTTTGAGCGTCCTTTGCAGTATCTTGGCAACTCCTTTGACGGTCAACTTCTAACAAGTCTCTCCCAGTAAATAAGTACCCTTCTGAAAAACTACATTTAAAAGCACATATAGTTCTCATAAAAGGGGCTAAACTATGTTAACCCAACTCCTCTGTTTAGCCACAGAGCAGAGTAAATGGGCATAGTAACCAGTCTGCAACACATCTTGGTCTTGTAGCAGCAGAGACTGTGTCCATCCCATTAGGTAAAGCTGAGTGCCCACGTAGACTCAGTGTTGCAGAGACTCCTACTGTACACATCATAATTTAAGATACAGCTACACATCCACCATGTACAAGCTGTGTTGGCTTCCAACCAGGCCATCAGCAACAACTTCCGTCACCTCGGCTTGTCTGGCTTCAGCATAAGAAGTGGTTGCAGGTGAAAGGCTTTGTACTCTGTCACCCATCACGCACCACCTGCTCCTGCCAACATCCATATATTAATTACATAGCATTCACAAACAAGAGCTTTCTTCTTTGTCACCATTCAAAATCAATTCTGCGAAGAGCAGCTAGACCTTATAAAGAACAGCTAATAATTAATTACACTTCAATGGTCTTCCAGCTAGCTCCCATACATCATAGGCTGTTGGATGCTTTTAATCAAAGTGCTTCATTATCATATAGCAATGCATCACTTTTTCATTTTTTTTTATAAAGGATGACATTTTTATAGCAGTAACTTTAAACTTCCCAGCCACACATCTTCCTAGTGGAGAAATGCAGTGAACAACTACAGATGTGATAGGAAACTGTTCTTCCCTTTAGTAAGTAGCACCCACACATATATGGGGTGGCGCATAGCAGGGAAATAATGCGTATTCTCATCACTTAACAGTACAGCTCAGTATGTAAACAACTTAAGTACAATTCCCCTCCCCAGCCTACACTCTGTCAGCAGGGCGTGGTGCTCCTGATTTCTCTGGCGCAATACTTAAATCTCTACGGTATTCTCTAGGTTAAGCAATCTTGTTCACCACAGAAAAAAAGATACTGCGCAATGGCTATTTGCTGACTATTGTGAACATCCACAGCAAAGATCATTATTCTGACAAACAGACACTGAGAAACCCTAGACAAATGGTAACACGGTTTTCACATTCTTCCCAAGTACTTCCTGGGGTGGGGGAGTGCAGAGGGGAGAACACAACACAGACACCACTACTTGGAAAATCTGGTTATGAGACAACCACCAGTCATGAGATAAGAATCATGTCTGATCAACTGTACCATTTACTTCTGCATTTTCCCCCGTCAAGTAACCAGACTCCTTCCCACACATATGTTCAATATGTAGTACCAGCTACTTTCCAAAATGTATAATAAATACTGTCTTGAATAAAAAGTCACTTCTAAACCATTCCTAGCAGTGGACTTACACCCTTCCCTGGCTTCTCAAGGTTCACCTTTTCCACCAATGCTTGTCCTCAAACAGCTGGCCTACAACTGAAAAAAGGAGCTAACTTCCATAAGACCCTCAACAATGTGTGGGAGTTTTTACCTTTGTGTTGGCCCTGCTGTTAATCCATGGGTAATTGCTGTGTTTTCATGGGAATTACATACATTGCAATACCTTTGTGTGATTTGAGACGTAGTAACAATCTGCTAACATTCTAGAGGAAAATAAAGCACACAGGATCAAAACCATCTTGCCTCTCTGTTCAAAAGGCCAGAGTAAATGGCACACAAAATTCATATTTCAAGAGCACATAGTCACTTTTATGTTCATAGCCCACTCTCAAATCTGTTAGGGCTCCTGGTGAGACAACTTCTCACAAGAAAAAGTATGCTGAATCTAAGATTTAAAGATTCCAAACAGCGCAGAAAACAAAACATGTTTTGGGCTAGACAGGCATGATTTACTTAAATAAAGCATGTGATACAGGAATCAGGCAAGTTGTGCTTACGACCTTTCCCATTTCTCTTACAGAGATCAAATGCAAACACCATTTTACCTACACAGAACAACGTATAGTATAAAAATACGTTGTGAAGGACAGATTCTACGAAGGTTATACACAACTTTACCCCTTTTCTAGAGCACATGGCCTCTGTAGCATGCTTGGTAATTGCTGCTGCAACAAGCGATGCTCAGAGCTCCCACAGAGCAAGTAGGCAGTCAGCAGTACAGAGCTGCTGGGGCTATTTTCTAGACGCGAGCCCTGACAAAAGCTCCAAAGAAACATTAAAGTTTATCTTGTAAAGCTTTCTAAAAAGCCATACAAATATAAGCCCTTGGTCCAATTGACTGCAACAGTTTTAGGGCTCAAACAGCATATCACATGGAAACAGGTCTGTCTCTCTCTGTGATTTTAAGTCCAATACTACTTAAATTCATCATAACCTCTTAAGACCTCATCTTCCATGCTTTTTTAAAGAGCATTCTGGACATATCTGGAGAAAGAACACTATGCTAATATCAAACAGAAAATAAGAGGTATGGATAGAAATGGTTGAAAAGGAGCACAAACCAGTTCAGGTTTTTTCTGCTTGGTTTTTAAATACTCATGATGCGTAAGTACAACATGGAAAATTTGATTCCACTCTCACAAAAGAAGAAATATGAAGAGACAAAACTTCATCCTAAATCCCTAGTCTCATCCATCTTGCTTTGCCAAAAAGCATCCCAGATATACACGGAAAAAAACACACTATACCATTGTGACCGGAGATTTGAAATATAATCTCTTCACCAGATCCCATCATTTCACGCACATGAGGCCTAGCTAGATGTTAGAATAAATCAGGGAGAAACCTCTCCTCCAAATATTTGCTTCAACAAAAGGAGGCTTCCTTCAATGAGCAATGTTTCCTGAGCAAAATCCAACAACTCTCAGTTGCAGAGTGTTTCAAGCAGCGTAAGGTAAGTTCCCCTTTGTGCTCACACAGAATGCACTTCTGGGACTGAGCAGGCAGGTGACGCAAGTTCCTGTATCCCCACACACCCTCGCTGGCACTTGGCCTCAATGCTTTGCTGCTCGTGGTGTAAGAATGCCCATTCACTGTTTTCAGGAGCAATGAAGACATGACATAAATAGGAGAAATATTTTGAGGAGGAGAGCTTTCTGATCTCTTCCTCACAACATGAAAAATTTTAAATTGGTCCTTTAGCACATAGGGTATTTTTACATTTGTGGTAATAAGAAGCCTAATGCTGAGACAGTGGAAATAAATTTCATGTACTGAAAAGAAACTTCAGTTTTTATCTTCACCTTAACAAAAAAAGGTCATCCTAACAAGACCAAAATAATTATGTTATCATAGAAGCCAACTGGAAAACCCAGAAAAGATGTATTTTAAATTAGTTCAGTCACAATTCTACTCTTACAAGTGATCTTCTTTTACTTGTTCCATGTTATTTGGCACTCAGATTTTCATTTCCAGAGTTTTAAAGACTTTCTTTTTAATTCAGTTTCTTACAACATTAAAGCAAGATGTAAGCAGTTCAGAACTATATTTTCCAATAATATATTTTCCGGTAAAAATGAACAATTGAACTCTCCAAGCCACAGCATCCAAGTATACCCTCAAGCAAAGAAGGTATGCAACGTCTCAGTTCATCTGAACACACTAACTGCCTATGAGACACACCATTTCCTGACCTTCTGTTTCTATACTTGTTTTTATACAAAGGTCTGATTAAAGCATTATACAAAGCATTTCATTAAAGCTGGCCACTGGATCACATTTGACCATGCACAGTGCCAGCACAACACACAGCGCTGTGGAAACGGAGAGGCAGCAGCAAGATGTGGCGCAGCTGGACTTCAACCATCATTGCAGGTCCCTTCTAACTGAAAACATTCTGTTCTAAAAGAGCATCCATGTCTTCCGACAGCAGGTGGCCAGACGGTCCCCAAGAGAGAGCCAGGCTGTGCTCCAGAGAGTGCTGCCCGCAGCTACCTCTAGGAATCTCAGCTCTCTGGAAATCCTGCCAGGAGTTTCCTGTTTACCACAGCTAGAAAACCAGGGATGGGAGGAATAGCCTTGCCTTAGACACACAGTCTTCTCATCCATCATTTAAGCATTAAATTGCCATTTCTCACCACGGAGACTCCAGCCAACAGTGACAAGCTCACCAAGAAGTTGAGGCATTTCCTTTCTTCCTTTTGCTGGAATCAGAAACAAGCCGTAGACCTCTCCCATCAGCTCCCAGAGAGGCTGTCCCCACCTCTGTGCCAACACAAGGACATAAATATATGCTTCCCTCTACACAAGTACAATTACACGATAAAACAGCTGGCAATGGATGGTTCCTATGAAGTAGGGTTCATGACAGGCTAAACCCCTAAGCTTCAGTTGTTGGAAGCCACCTCCAAACGTACTTCACATCACTCAGCTCACAAAACTGACGCCTGTCCCTCAATCCACACATCATGCCTGCACAAGAGTATTCAGACTTGGGATTTAACTCCTTGTCCTGGTTACTTCATTGACAGCCCTGAAACACCTGGGTGTTTGGCAGCACTTAACAACCCCAGAAATATCTTAAGCACCTTTTGGTTCCTACTCATTACAGACATTTAACACCTCAAGAATGCTTAGGCCATGTCCTAGGGCATGCTCACACCGCGGTCACCCCGCTGAAATGGCCAGCTCGGCCTATTGCAACAGCACACACCACAGCCCAGGTTCATGTGCTGCCAACCTCTTTCACACATTTCCCCTCCAGGCAGAAGCGTGTCTATTGGGTATAACTCAGCCCCTGAAAATTGTCTTTCCTTCAAACCTGGTCTCTGCCAATTGAGAGATGTCATTATTCAAAACAGCAAGCTTAAAGAGGCAGAAGGAGAAATAATTCTGAATCAGGAGTATGAAGTTACTGCCACACTATGAAAGGTCATTTCACTAATTATCTCCCGCACATATTTTGCATTAAATCCTGCATTATTCATAGCTTCACCAGGCTTTCTTCTGATTGCTATTTGGAGAAGTGAATATTTACGTAGAGCATAAGGTTAAATTACAAGTCATTGAAAAATTATGATGATGGATTCCAGTTTAATAAGCAGTGACATAAGAGGAAAAAAAAAGTGTGTGTATATATATATATAATAAATATACCATGCTTAATAGATTGGAAAAACCTGCTTTCCTATTTTAAAGCCCTCTCCCTCCTATGCAAGGAAAGCAGCGTTAAGGAGGGTTTCTGGTCAGAATAAGCCCTACGCTCTTCCGTGATTAGGCATTCCACATTAAGGCAGTTTAAAAGAGTTCAGATTTCCTTTCCAACTTACTGTTCCGATGGATAAACTTCCCTAATTACATCATGCTAATATTAAACTCTCTCCATTTCATACTGAAGAGAAGTCTCTAAAGCCATTTTTATAGCAAGCTCCCCCTCCCTTCTCCCCCCTATGTGTTTCAAAGCATCCCACTGATTCTCAGCAGAGAGGCTGGAGGATACCAGTCACCCACTCACCTATGACTGATGGTGGCTGGGCGGGGGCCAGGCGCTAAGCCCAGGCGTGAAGCCCAAGGGTTGCTGGTGACAGAGACAGATGCCTCTCAGAAACAAGCGCGTAGCTGTACAGATGGCACCAGCAAGACATCTTTGGCTTCTTTAACTAGGGGATGTTATCCCATGAAGAAGTGTCTCTGAACAGATAAGAAGAGCAGGGTAGGAAGTATCAGCTTGCCTATCAAGTGGGAAAGATTTTAAGCCAGATTGAATAGCAGTGGATAACAAAATTCTCATGTTCTCAAAGCAACGATCTGGCCCAGAGGGCTGAAATCTGGGGAAGTGATAAGAAACTGTAATAGAGTCTATCAGAAGAAGCAGCAGTGAGACACTTTGAGAAACTTACTTAGATGTATATATAGTAACCCTAGGAGCATGGAAAAGACAAAGGGAAGGAGTAGAACCTCTAATATTTGAACCAGTGCTAGAAGAGATATTCTGGGGCAAATTCCATACAGCTGAGCATAAGTTACTTTACAGGAGAAAAAGCAGGAACTTAAATTCAATTTCAAGAGCATATACACAAACTGAAGTGAGGTAAAAAGAAAGAAAGAAAGAAATATTAACGAGTGATGTCATTATAAGGGTCTTACCATGGCTAGATCAAACCACACTAGGAAAGGAGCCATAGTTCCCTGATGCACAGGGCAGAGAACTTTGGCTAGGTATGTTGGTAAATCAGCACAGTGCCTCACTGACAAATTGGAATCCAATGGGATAACCTTCCAGCTGGATAATCTTTACCCTCAACCCCCCACTGTCACACACCCCACACCACCCCCCCTCCCCTGCAACAAGATGCAGAGGAAGTATTACAGAGAAGCTTTCAGCTCCAGTCCTGACTAACAGGAGAGCACCAATTGGGAATTTGACATATGGGGGTAATAAATAACGCTTTGCCTTAAAGTGACCAAAAAAAAAAGAAGCATGTGTATACATACACAATTATTTTAAGGAAAACAGCTTTTCTGAGGAACAGAATGCGTAGCAAGACCATCGAGGCTGTGCCAAAAAGAGGCACTTGAAAACAGAAAGAAACATAAATCTTATGACAAAAACAAGTATACATGACTGAGGAATAAAAAAGTGCCAACGTTAGTTAATCAAAGTACATTAAAGACAAGACACAAAGCTAACTAGAAAGGGACAAAAGGCATCAAGACAAACTTGGCTTGCACATGATAAGAGGAAACAAAGGAAAGCAAGATTTCCTTCCTAAAAAGATGATGATGAAGCACACAAGCTGTCGGATATGGACAACATCATCCTGGAAGAAGTCAGAAGCTTCAGGAAGCCATCACCAGGGCAGATGGGAACACCATTACAAGGCACCAGGGCACAGAGAGAGGGCTCCTCTCCAGAGGGCTGGAGACAGGCAAACCCAACACCAACTTGTTCTGAGGAAAGCACCAACCGCTGGTGTCTGGGGACAGTGAATTGCCCAGTCCTAATGCCACTGCAAGAACTACCCTAGCTCTATCAAAACCTGGGACTCAGTACCCAACGCCTGATGTGATCCAAGGGGGCAGGTTACCATAGGCAGACCAACCTCTGGCCTGTAAGGGGGGTATGTCACACTGATGAAATGCAATTGGATAATTTGGTAGGGTCTAGCTGCTAAAAAGCTGGATAAGCTTTGCAGAAATTACATTCCTAAATTAATTGCAACAACAGGACAGAAGCCTCATTTCCACTCTTTGCTCCCTCTCTGCTCCTTTCCCCTGCTACACAAGGCCTTTGAAAGGATAAATAGACAGGTATTTCTCGGCAGTCCTCCAGTGCCTACTTGATCTCCATGGGAAATTCTCCACTGACATAGGATAATTAGGACATTTCATGCTGTTCGGACCTGCAAGAGTGCACATCTCTTTCTGAAGTGGTTAGGAAGTGGTAGGTTTGCTCCAATAAAACCTAAATTAGGACAGCATTCCCCTATCATTATCTTTGACTTCTCCGGGAAACCAAATCACAGAAAGGAAACATTTAACTGTCATCTCTAATCCAGCTGTGTTTGCACAACTGAAAAGGACCCAATGAAGCCTCCTGGCAGCACTCGGGACTGGAGCCCAAACCCTACTTGTCTCAAACACACAGTGTACGCACATCTGGAAAACAAAGACAATCTTAAACATGCTGGGAGGTAAACTACAACCAGTCACAGATCTTGAGAAAAAATTATAGCCACATGGGACACATGAGAAAGTATATTTTGAGTCAGTAGAAGCTGCTTTTATCTTGAATCTCAGTGATGCAGTTGTGTGTTTTTACATTAAATGCATTGCATGTCCAATGAACATCATGGGAAGATTACTGAAAATGCACCTTAAATTTTAAACACACACATCAAGCTCTCTGGCAAATGAAAATAATGGAGGATTTCCCCATATTTCTTGTTTGAAAACATTAAATGAGTTCTCATAAGAAAAATATACTTTCATGATAGTAGATAGAAAACATTGGACTGACTTTATGCTTGAAGAGTGCTTAACCATGTTCCCTGCATATGTAATGTCAGGAGTACATCAGACCTGAACTTGTAACCAGACTCAGATTAATATATTCTGCATTTTAAACTGTTATTATTGGAATGGTAACTATTATAGAAATGGTAACCGTAGTCTCCTCATACTTATTCCAATTTTGCCTTTTCTTAAGAAGAAATAATAAATCATTAAAACACACACTACACACCAGCTTTAAAAGCTTACAACTGCAAAATGGTTTGACACCATCTGGTCACTAGTAGTTATGCAAGGAGAGGATCTCTCATCAGTATCGCCTCGATAGCAGTAGAAGACAGACCAAAGGATTTCAGCACAACGTCAGAGGCCGTAGACATTAGCCAGATGATTTTTGCTTTGCTATAGGGCACGTGGTCTACACGGTCAGGGGCAGAAAAGCTTTTTTTCATTCAAAGGACATAAAAACCAGATCTTAGAAAGAACACCTGTAAAACAAATCGAACAAAAAAGCCACCAAGAAACAGGTAAGGGTCAGATTAGTCAGACACCCATCATGGATGCCTTCTGTATGCTTGATTGCACTCTAGTGGACTACTTTTTATTCAAGTTCTGTCCGGTTTTGTACCTCAATCAATCTATCACAAGACGTCCCAGAAATCAAGCATGAGATGTTACGTCTGCAAGCCACAGTTAGGCATGAGAGTGCTGACATATGGGAGTTGCTTGTCATTACTTGATCTCAAATGATTTTCAATAATGCTTCGCTCTCACAATAATCTGCGTTCTTATTAAGATGAATTAAGATCATTGTGTTACATCACGACACACCTCATTAATACAAAGCAGCTCTGCACCTCTGTCAGCAAGATGCATTTGCACGAAAAGCCTAATGTGCTTGTACTGAAAAGCTTATAATGTTAGGTTACCTGTTGCATATTTTCTCTTCACAAGCATGACAAATCCTTTCTATGGCTTCTTTGTGTGTTATAAAGTAATGCATGTACAAGAGGCAACATATTGCTTAACGTATAGCGGAAGCACAAGTACTGCATTAATAGTACCCTTGTACTGTTTCTGGCTTTCATACCCAGAGATAACAGTGCATTAACACACTCCAGTGGATTTAGGTTAACAGCTGAGTAATGAAAAGATAAGCATTTATTATACTTGATATGATATTGGATCCATTTGGACCAAGACCAGCTAGCTATACGTGCCCCGTGTCAAAGTAAATGATGGGGTATAGGAGACCTTCCCTCTACCCCCATACACTATTTTATTTGGACTCGGGAACATGATATAATTTGAAATACATACTCTCCAAGAAGCCTGATGGAGAAATTTCCTCTCTGAAAAGCAGAAAGCTATTTTTCAAATGCTACTTTTTAATTTTGAAAATAAAAAAACTACATTCAACCTAGAAGATCAGCTACCAATATTTTTTTAAGTGATCTGAAGCATGACAAGCTTAGCCAGCAACAGAAACCCCATACAATCTATCCTCTATTGTCTGAGGGTTAATACAGTTATACCAAGCCTATTACTTCAGAGCCGCCTAATGAAAAATGCTCTATTTAACAAAGTGAACATCAACATCCTGAAGAGGTTCCTCTGCTATCTGTCTTCTACCTTTAATTTTAATTAAGAAAACAAATGGACAGTAAATTTGAAGCAAAGAATCAACATTAATCTCTAAATCAAAAGGATTTATATTGAGATTACAATTAATCACATGCATGAAATATCTTATTTAATAGGGTGATGCCCTCAGTTACTTTGTTTAATCACTAAAACAATTCCATTTCCAAAATTAGATTTTGGAACCATTCCAAACATATCCCATTAAGATTATCAATTCAGCAGCAACAGTGACACTAAACCTCTGAAAAAGGAACTCTTCAGAACTTCTTTATTCCTGCACTGAAGAACGTAAAGTGTGTGCAGACAGACTGACCCTCCGTTAAAAACAGGGAGGGGTAATGCAACATCTAATCAAGGTGGCAACCCCAGGACATTTGCACTGAAAATTACTGGGGACATTACTCAAATCCATTCAAACAAAGGCCATTAGGCCAGATTTTAGGCTCAAGTAAGCAGACAAACTCCTAGATTTCCCTCCAGTTACACTGGATGTGATTTCAGCTAATTAATATAGAAAGGATTTTACCATCAACCCTAATGAAGAGCAGAGAGGACAGTCTTAGATTTGCACTCAGAATTACCAGCTGTCGTGTGGGATATTGCACAGAGATCAGGCCTTGGCCCAGAGGCACAGACATGCTGTCATCAAAACGTAGGCTCCAGGGTTCAGCAGCAACAGCTTCTGCAGCTGGCTATGCCTTTTATTCAGGTCCACTTCAAACCTCTTACTTGAGCCACCTCATTGAGAGTTGGGACAGTCATTTTCCATGCTCTTTTATTGTCAAAAAGGAACAACTGAACATTCCCAAGAATAATCTTCTATTGGTCACAAAAATGGGCGGAGGGATTTGAGAAGGCAAACCAATGCAGTCAGTTTCGATTAACTCAGCCATAAGGTTTCAGCCCGCACATCAAAACATAGGGAGAACAATTCATTGAAACATGAATTTACACACGTATGTCTTTTACCTCAAGCCAAATGCCATAAGTCTTCAGATATTGCCTCAGCAAGAGTAACTGAAGACTTTTCATTGCATGATCAATACGCCTTTCTTCTTACAGGCTTTTTTTTCTCTTGCCCCACTTAGCTTCCACTCTGTGACAGCACAGATTTATTTAAAGACACGGTATACATTAACTGAAGACTGAAAAACTGCCTAATGATTTCTGTTCTCTTCTTATACTCTAGCACTATATCTATCCCCTTTATAAAAGGAGCGGGTGGTCAAGAAGAAACTGGGTCATGGTGCTCTGGACACCACAAAGTGTGGCTGTAGGACAATGCCAGTGTCATACCGTAGTAAGAAGAGCAGTCACATACTGCTTTCCTATTTAAACTACACTTCTCATTTAAGAAGTCATTTTTCAAGTACTTTTCTCACTCCACATGCTCAGAGTCACGCTGTCAGCAGAAGAGAACAAGCCCTTCTGGCTCCATGCCCCCCTTCACGTGCCAAATCTCCTCCAGTGGCACCTCAACCACCTTCTCCTTTTCCTCCCTTCTTCACATGGCTACAGCCACTTACCAGTCCACAAACCCACCAGCACACCCAGAAGAGCAAAAACCGCTCCCAGATCCAAAGCCAGACCTGCCACAGATATGACACACTCCACATACACACACACCCCCCCCCCAGCATGTCCCATCTTCAAACCTGGCCACCAAGACCCCTGTTGAGAGACATCAATCCACCTCAGCCAGGGGACAACCCCAGCCACAAAAGATGGCCAGATGTACCGGTACCCCCTCACACCACTGGCCCATCTTGATGCCAGAAGGAGTGAGGGGCTTTGCTCCCTCCTCTAACCATGAGGAAAACACAGGTTAGCTCATCAGAGCAAGGAGCTCAGGGGTGTCCTGGACTAGCATCAGACAAAGCAGACATCAACATCCAGGAACACACTCTGGGCAATTTCCTCAAGCACACACTCAAACTCACACTGAAACTGATGGAGACGGCTGCTCACAGAGACAAAGTGGCAGAACTGAAGTCAGAGCCACCACAGACCAGGACAGGTCAGGGTGTCCCCTGCATGCTGGCAGAGAGGGAGGCTGGAGGGGAGCTCCCTGCACTCCGCTCCTGGGTTCTGCTCAGTAGCTGAGGGCGGAAGCAGGGACTGGAGGAGTTCAGCAGCCTTTTTAACACAGCAGTTATTGCAGCCTGTTTAATACTAGCTCTAGGGGGAAAGCAGTACGTCGTGGTTACCCAGGGCAGGCGCTGAAGGGCTGTGCAGATTACAAGTCTAAGCTCTCACTGAGCGTGTATTGTCTGAATATTAACAAAATGCAAATTGCATACCAAATTAATTAGCAGGATACTAAAAGACTACTAATAATCTGCAGGATAGCGAAACCTAAGAAAGATACGGGCGCTGTCGTCACGCTCAACATTTTAGTGCTGTATTTTAATGAAGCTTTTGCTTCTTCCTCCTAAGAGCTTCTTTAGCTAAGAAGTTATTTCACATCACCCAACTCTCTTTGGCAGTTAATTCTGAAAAGACAACACATGATGCATATAAGGGATTACAGTGAGGATTGCTCCCTACCCAGCCCTCTTATCGACTGAGAAACACCGCTATTTCATTACCTCCAGGGATACTGTATGCTTGAGTTTCCCTGGTTTTCTGATGCATGTGGAGGAAGTACCAGCAGTTCATGCAAAAAAAAGGGACTAACTACTGGAGGGGGCACCATCTTATCAAAAACATAATCTTCCCAGCCAGCTCTGCAGCTTGTCTTCTTGACGTGTCAGCTACCATGTTGCCTTCAGGCAAGAATTAAGGATATTAACCAACAAATCAAGTAAACACATCTTCTTGTACGGTTTTGGACGATATCAAGAGAACAGCTTCCTAAATAAGTCTTGGTTTTGCTGGTGCAAGGCCAGGAGAAAGACATGCAGAAGCAGCCCATCTTACCTCTTCTGAGCACCGACAACAATTTAAAGGGAGCCAAGAGCAAAGCATTATCCTTCTCTGTTCCATAAAACCTATTGCAATAAATTCAGCAAGAAGATGCAAGCATCTGAAATCAAGGATGGTGCCAAGAAGGCAGTTGTTCTTGTCATCGTGAACCTTAGCACTTGCTTAAGCAGCACCACTTGTCCTTCCCACCATGTCAGCATCCCCCTTGAAGCCATGCCAGCTGTAAGCTACTTGGGGCAAGGACAAGGAGCTGCCACTGAGTCTGTGCTGCTTTATAGAGGGCACGCTCAGCTGAAGGACACTCAGCCATTGCCACCCTGCACAGCTTCCTCATGCCCATAGCGCCAGGGAGGATTGTTTCATCATATTAATGGGGGAAACGGGACACCTTACACTGGGGGAAACTGATCCTTCCCAGTGGCAGTACAGCCCCTGCCCAGAGGAGCACTGATGCTGAGGAAAGTGGGGTGATTAATGGAGAAGAATTGATCCACCCAGTCCTTGTCAGGCAGCCAACTGCCGCCTTAAACAAAGAGGTCTATGTGTAACTCTACCAGGCAGTCACTTAAATCATGCCACAGCTTATAATGCCTCCCCATACATTCCCCCCACTTGAGTCCGCCCTTCCTTCTTAACAGCTACTTATGTATTAAACTACCTCCTTTTCTACACACTTTGAAGACTGACAGCGGAAAATTTCCTTGAGGCATAGCAGCCTTATCCACCCAACTGCCCCCAGATCACGTCCCACTTGCTCTCCAAACCGAGGCCATAAAACGTTTTCAGACTAATCAAGGGATTCCAGACCAAAGAATGAAGATGGAGGGAGGCCTTGTTGAAGCTTCCTCATCCAAGATAAAGCTAGTTAACAGGTAACAAAGGAGCAAAGAGGGAGGATATGCGCAGCTTTCAGTGCTGAAGCATACTGCGCTAAAACCTTCCTTGGACTAGACACAAAGACGTATTATTGTTATCTGTTGCCTTTTGGCAGTACATGTCACATCTATGAAATTTATTTTTATCTTGGTACGTTTTCCTGAATTAACAAAAACTCTTTATTTAATTCCTCAGCATGGTCGGGCAAGAGAATTGCATCAGTCCCTTCCTGAAGGGCAGAAGCACACCTCTCCTTCAGATTTGACCCTCAAATCTCATTAATTGCAACAGCATCCTTAGGGCCCAATGTTTGCACACGACATTCCTGAAAGGGGAAGGGAGGCAGAAGAGACAAGCGCACCCCCAGCGAACAGAAGGCTGAAAGCTTGATCTGGCTCGCCTCCACCCCCACCATAAAAGCCCCCAGGGCAGGGCTCTGCTAACAAAAAGGGGCTTTGCAAATACCATGCTAGATAAGCACAGTAGCATACCCAGCTTTTGGCATCTGTTCATCATTAAAGATAACCTCACCTGAATGGCTGGGGAAACAGCCCACCTGCTTTTAAAAATAGGTTTCGTCTTTTCTCACAGCAATCTGCCTGTGCTGAGTGAAGCTTTAAAAATATACCAAGACATAGTGCTAACACTGAAGCATTTCCTTACGCAGCCGGGCAGGGATAAGATCTGCATCTCACAAAAGGCCAACATATGGTGCTGATAGCTCCCCGATTATGTCAACATTTATTAGTTAAGTAAAAATCACCAGTCTTCCTTAAAGGAAGGAGCCCAGATGCCTGCAATTAATATTTCTCCACCCCACCGAAGCAACTGTAACGTAATTCCAAATGTCCCTACTTGAAAAGGCTCAAAACTCACAAATTATGTCATTAGAAACAGCAACGGGTAACAAGAGGTTCAGTATAATGTATTTTCATTAGCCGAGGCTAATTGGAGCCAAATGAGTAAAACAATGCTGTAAGGGCGAGCAGCAGAAATCCTTGGGTCTTTAGGAGATGAAATAAATGAGGGTAATCAGTGGCGTATGCAGAATACAGCATGTTCAATTAATATAAATAGGATAGCAGTCGACTGCAGCGCTCCGCTGGGGCGCAGATGAGTGCTGGTGGGCAGCAGATGTCTTATTATATTGTACAAACACAAGCAGTATGGCAGCCTAAACTAGTGAAAACACTCGGGTTTGAGGTACACCCAACAAACAGGACTGGGGGGGGTGTGGAAAACACAACACACATTGCCACAGGAAGAAAGCCTGCCAAGCGGAACGGAGGTGTTCGGAGAAGCCAGCATGGACCTGAGGAGGAGATAGAGAAAGGGGAGGAGGCAGCTGCCTGTCTGTTAGAGAAGAGACAACAGCGGCATCTCTACCCTTGGCAGCTCCAACACTTGCCACCTGCACACACAGATATTTTGTGGGGGTGGATTATCTGATCCATCCTCCTCCTCCATCTTTTCATCACGTCAGTTTAATTGTTACAGTAACGATAGTAAATTGATTTTGCAATTTCAGCTTTCAGGCCCTTCTGAAGCGAGAACAACCAACCTTGTCTTTCACTTCAATCTTCTTCTCAATAAGATCAAGGCTGCTGTCCCTCAATTTTCTCTTCTTTTAGAAGAGAGAATAATGATGAGATCCCTCTTCAGCATTTGCTTCTTACCTAATGTGTGGCATAGCATGATTTTTCTGTGGTTGTTGTTCCCATTAGGTAAACCCCCTTTGTGAATATTATGCTCTGCAACTTACAGCTTTTCAGGTATAATTTTACAGCTCAAAAGTCACAAAATGCCCATGCTTGGTCAAGTTACCGGCATTTTTATGCCATTCCTGATATATCTTTTTTGCAACTCCCAAACAGAAACTGCCAATAATGCTCTTTTCTTTCTCCAAATAAAAAGCTCAGTGGCTCACATCCCTCTGCAGCCAGCACTGAAGTCTACTGCACAAAAAAGCACTGAATTTAAGCAAGATAAATGAAAGCTTAGTGAGCCATCACTCACATCCGCAGACATCCCACCTACTTTTCATAGTGCTAACTGCCATAGTGCAAAACAACAATGATATTATGCAACCATTAATATAACAATAACTTAATGATCAAATCCACACTGACTAATCTTGGCTTTTGTCATTTAGCATCACTAGATGACACTTTGGTCACTTAGCCAGTGTATGACACATGTTTTAAGTCAAAGATTGATTTTATCTTTTACCAATTCTGTAATTTTTGTTTTAGCATTTGATACACAGTAATTTGGAGGGTTTTTTGGTCTTAATTCCAAGATTTCCCCTCCCTCCAGAAGAAAACAGCTTTCACACTCAAGAAATATGGGGAAAAAAAGATGTTAGATACTAAGAAAGTCAAGTCATATCATTATGAAACTGAAGGCGAGTCAGCATCTTTCTTTTGTGTTCTATTTCACGGCCAGTGTCTAAAGGTGAAGGCAGGCCGCAAATTACACAGGAGCTTTCACTGCAATACGGCCACAAGGTAAATAGTCAAAAAAACAAAACAGATACAACATACTCCATACAAGACGGAGTATCAGGAACCATTAAGGAAGTCACATACAGAGCTTGGAAGCAATTATGTGTAGTAAATCATGCAAAATTAATTGATGAGCAGCTGAACATTCATATCCATGAGCTGTTAAAATACATTCCAAGTTCCTGAAGTTTCCTAGACATTTGTCTCTTAGCATTATTTATTGGTCCCAGAAATCTATCCGTATCAGATATCAATGCATATCAAATCCAAAATATATTTACTACTACAAAATCAAACCTCTTTAATTCTGCAACAAGTGTTTGGAAGAGGCCTAAGAAACAAGAAGCCAGCTCATAGACCCGTTACTGCTGAATCTGGATTAAGTATATTAAATCCACAGCAAAATGTTAAGCTGAAAGAATGAACCCAAGTAACCCACTAAACGCTTGAGAAGCAGCAATTGCTGGTGCTGTTTTATTTATGCTGCACCAGCCCAATTGTGTTGAGAGACACTAACATTTTTGCTGTCCTGTGTGGAGGAAACAGGATGAGTTAAAAGGCAGACTATGTAAATCACCTGGGATGAGTGAAAGCACACGCCTGAGCTGACCAAGGTTGATTGGCAGTGCAGACAGACAGAAGATCAGCTCCTTGGTTCACTTGCAGACAATAAAAACCACGTCTGAATTGGGTTTAAAATACTTATTCATAGGAAAAAAAACCCTATGCATTCCACAGATATTCCCCAGTGAAATACTGGAGAAAAAGGAACAGGCCACTGATGTCCAGGTACTTTTTTTCCTCGATCCTGATATTGTTGGATTTCCACTAAAACCAAAATTATTCTGCTCCCTTCTTCACTCAGTGGCTTGTAACAAGGAGAAACTTGAAGGAGGAATCCATACACCCAAGAGGAAATTCAGCAAATTTTAAAGCCTAGGGAACAATCTATGAGGATAGGAGAAAAAACTCAACGCTTGTTTGAGATTAGATCCTGGTACCAATTAAGAGAGATTACATCCTGGTACCAATTAAGACAGCCATGAAACTCACAAGACAACCATCAATTTGCCCCTCTGCTTCCTTGTACTCCTCCCCCAATTTTTAAGTACCCAAGCAGAAAAACGTTTACAGGGGAAAAACCTGAAGAATTTCTGTGAACCAAAACCAAAACGCCCCTAAAAAAGACAAAACCTCAAACCAAACTCATTTTAAATAATGCTTCCCCTGAAATATCATGGAAAAGCAAAGCAAGTGTTCAAAACACATGCGTGATTACTTTCAGGTGGACAAACGGATGACATTCATTTCCTTGTTAGGAATTAATCAGGATGAGTATTTGTAAATGCATATTTTGAGATGGAGATGAGAGCAATTTTCTAGAAGACCACAAAAAGAAAGTCACAAGGGACTATCCCCAAGCACAGTACCCTAAGTCAAATGTTACAGATTTTCCTATTATCTCAGTATTTAGCTTCCATATGAAAGAGTGAGAGAAGGGACAGGAGGAGGGTCAGAGGGAATAAGCTGCACATTTTTCAGGACATAGCTGACATCAGCCTTTCACATTACCTCGATGCAGCTCAGTTAAGTCCCCGCTAGAAGAGGCTTGAAGGGGCTACTTAAGGTCAGAAGTCAGCCAGACTTCAGCTCCAGGACCTGATACAAGCAACCTCAGCACATCCTACCCTGGCCCCTTGGCACCAACCTCCCCAGGCAGAGAGTCCAGCCAGGAATGGAGAAGCTGCACTAAGCCAAGAGAATGAAGCTTTATGCATTGGAATAGAGCGCATCATGTTTTAATCAACCTTAAATCAGAGTGTTTACTGTAACAGTGAATGCAATCTGACCTCTTACTTTTTGGGTTTTAAGTTGCTCCTCTAAGATTTTCTCCCTTTCCCAAAATAACCTTAACCGAACAGAGGCACTTCAGGTTTTACAGATAAACAAAACTTGATGAAAAATCTGGTTTTCCACATTATATGTGGAAGTGTACACAATTAACTTGGTTTAGTTTCTATTATATAGGTCATATTATGTAGGCCAAGTAACTCGTGAGCCAGATCACCGTGACACCTGGGGTACTACTAGGCAACCTACCTGCAGCAACTTGTTTTTCCAGCAGCAAGCTCATCCCAAAGGTTTATCTGATAAATTGCTTAGGTTAAACTCCTGTACTCCATCTCACATTAACATACATGTTTGGACATCAGTGTGGAAAGGTTCCCCATTTCCTACCAGCCCTGGGTCCTTCCTCCTTGCCCTATATTGTCTTTTCTATCGAGGTGAAAAAAAACAAAACCATTTCTTTCTGATACAATAATAATGCTTTTCAATTAGTGCGCCCTCTTCTATCCTCAGCCTTGGATATCAGCCATAGAAACTACCAGGGCTGACCCAGTGACCTTCAGCAGCCTTCCCATCAGTATTAGCTAGCACAGGGACCTTGTAACATTTTTTTCCTCATAGGAAAAACAACCTCAAAATCCCACTACTAAACCTGTAGAGCTTTGTATCATCGTAGAATAGAACAACAGTCCAGGTATGTGGTGTATGCATTTTACCACATCGCCACTTCAATGGGACAAGAACATAAGACAGCATTTCCATTGCACCAGTCAGAGAAACCCTTTGGACACTTACCAGTTGTATTTCAGAGCCAAAGAAGATGAAGATACTTAGCTCAGCTGATGTTTATTCTACAGGCTCACAGCTAAGGTTAACCCCTGCAGTGCCCAGCTAGGAAAATCAGCAAGATACCAAAGAAGGTCTCCCTGCAGATGCTCTTTATTTGCAGAGGAACTGCAGCAGGCAAGGCTTTCTGGCATGACAGGCTTTCCGGGGCTCTCGGTTTGACTCCTCACAGACCCTTCTTTGACAGTGAACACAGTGAGGCTGTAGAAGGGCTGTTCCCCAGCAAGAAGGATCAGGAAGCTCAAGCGTCCTTGCTCTGGTCATCATTCAGGAGCCTTGCATCTGATATTTCCAAAGAGGAATACTTCATTCTCCATCTCCCCTCCCTGGAAATTGTGCCAATCAGTACACCTTGCCCCCCCACCCACCCAAGGAAAAACAGCTCCTCCAGTTCCCATTAGCACTGCAAGTATGAAGAGTTCAAAATCCATAGTTTATTGATTTGCTTTGACATATTTAGGATTCTGCCCCAGAAAAGCAAGCTTTGTTCAGGGGCAGGGGGAGAACCTCAGTCACCGTGATATCCAAAACACACAACCTTTCTTTCACAGCTCCTTGGAAACACACAAGGAAGTAGTACTGCTAGCATCACAGGCATTTACTAGCATGAAGAAAGTCTTAATAGAAAGTTACAGGCATAGCAAGGGTTTTTTTTTTTTCCCCTCACCTTGTTACCATTGAAGTGTTGATGAAGCTGCATGTCATTACCACCTTCCTCTACACTTACTCAGCTACTCCATCTTCAAACTCTGGTGTCCCAGTTACACACAACAGAACCTGCATAAATATCCTTGTTTAAATCTGTGTTTGCTACAAACAGAAGACAGTTTTCCCATTACCGCTTGTATGCCATCCTTGTTTTCATTTCTACCTTACCCTACTAAATCACCAGGCTGCTAACATGATATTATCAGTAAAAACACTCAGAACCCAGCTGAAATGAAAGGCTCCAAAACGCACATAAACAGCTTCCACTCTGATGAACATTGTACAACTTTCAGGCACAAAGAGTGGTATTTCATCTGTTGCAAAGATAAGTGCGCTTTGGCTGCTGTTCTCACAGCTTGTGCTTTTAAACAGAAGTGCAGCACATAAAGTTGAGCATGGTTCCTAGCTACCCTGTCAGTGTGGAAGTTTCAACTCTGATTTCTCCCACCTTCCTCTTAGAGCAAGTTATTATTTACTGTTCTTTTTATATTTAGAAGGGAGACTGATTGGAACAATACCACTCATCATTAAAGCTGCAAAGAGAATAGAGACATTAATGGATAGGAGCAGGGGAGAGAAAAAGAGAGCCAAGACTTTATGAAGGAAGTTGCCATAGACCATGCATAAGAAGCATTAAGGTTTTTCAGACAGGTCAGGAGCTCTGTAAAAGCACCAACAAACAGAGGCTATGTTCATTGCCAAACAAAGCACATCATCAGAAATGCTTCCTACTCAGCAATACCGTAACAAAAGCAAAAAACTCAGCAGGTTTTGATACCAATAAACCCACAAACTAATAAACCCACAACTTCTGTGACTCCAAAAGCACCACGTCAGCCTTCACCGTTGTTACGCTAAGGCAGGTACCTCTCACAGCATATCCTCAGACCTCTCAAGTTCAGAGCACTTCAAAACACCATATTTTGTCCTTAGAATAAACCAGAATTAAGACTTCAAGACCAAGCTTCATTTCTGACTTATGAATCATTTCAGACTATCTTCGCTCAGTGCCCCCAGCCACTGTTCAGCTCCCTTTTTTCTGCAGACAGAAGAAGGACAAAAGCTACTGCAGCTGCTGATTCGTCAGGCCCCTTCCAGAACAAACTTCTACCATGACAATGAAGACCGGGTCAGCAAGGAGCAATTTCATTGCTCCATTCGGTGCAGTTACCAACTTGTTGAGCTACATCTGCTTTAATTCTACAACTCAGCACAAACAAACTCTTATTAGTCTGTCTTGCTACCTCTAAAAATGACCAAACAAGCTTCCTCTAGCAAAAAACCTCTTTCCCTGGCCATTATTGTCCTCATGTCAATTCCGGTAACCGGACACACCAGGCACCTGAAAGACTAACGAGCAAGAAGCGATGCAAGGTGGCCAGCTCACACGGACTGTGTTGGTGGCTATTGGACTGCACAGAAATGTTCTTACCACCCGCTGGTTTTTCCCTCAATCTATATTCAGCTCACACAAAGCATGTGGGATGAGATTTTATACCACCTGAAGTGAGACACGTGCCATGGAACAGCATTGCTCAAAGCTTCAGGAAACAGCTATTCTCACTCTGCTGGCTTTATCTCTGCTTTCAGATATTGGTATAAAACATCACAGAAATAACCCTTGCACCCCTCTTCATGAGGGCATCCCACCCACTTCCACAAACCTTCTCCATGCTGGGGTACAACCAGGAGGATCCTTCTGCTGGAGGAAGAGCTGGCTCCACTCAAACAGGGCATCTTCCTACAGCATTAGAAGCAAGCCTTAAGAAAATCCCCTTCTCCTCTGGAAGAGAGAAGGAGCTTGACCTTAATTGCTGCTTAATTTTTGTATTACACTCCCATCATTCACTGCTATTGACAAGTCAGCTGTGATTAATCATACATGATTGCATAAACCAAGACACACCACAAAATAGTAATTAGTAGATTAGCATATACATGTAACATCGAACTCGCAGAAACACTTTACAAACATTAACTAATCAGGGTTTCTTAAACTCCTTCACCTGTCTCTCACTTAGCTCCCTCCTTTCCATTTCTTCTTGTCTTTGCTCAGCTCTTGCTTGCTTGCAGGGAAGCTCCTTTTTCTCCCAGCTGTGAGAAATATGTGATTCTGTCCTTTCAAACCCCATCTTTCTCCCCTACTCACTCCCTTATCTTCTCTTTTCTTCTTTTCACCCTCAGGCATCCTTGTTCCAATTAAAAAACTCAGCTGGAGCAGCTGGAAGAGGCCTAAATAGCCTAATGAACAGTGAGATGTAGCAGAAGAGGTATTTGCGGCTTTACGTTGAGGTTAGCAACGCAAAGGAAAAGAAATATGAATGATAGAAAATAGGGTAAGGCATGTTTGCCTAGGAGTGAGGACAGCAGAGAGCTGCGGAAAAGAAAGAATTAGGGCTAGAAGAACTGTGCCCATTAAGGTTTGTCTTTCCTTATCAAGAAGGTTTCAGGTGTGGCAAGCTCTCCTGCGGCAAGCTGCCCATGGAGACACAGCACCATGTGAGCCCCTAGCAGAGACCAGAAGCTGATGCTGACAGACATGTCAAATGCATGCAACTTCAATAACTCAGGTTTCATTTTCTATCACTTTCCAGATATCCACAGAATTGTAGTGAGAGGGGGATAAAATTCACTTTGTGATCAGGAAAAAAGGGAAATTGTGAAATAAATACCAAAGATTTAAAATAAGACTCTTTTTTTGCTGGTCAACACGACGTTTTTTTATACAATAACAATAGAAATTTCAAGGAGAGAGAAGAATCGTTTCATTTGAATGCATTACATGCACAAAATCAAAATGCTGTAACTTAGTTGAGCATTAAAGTTGAAGTAACCATTTGAAAGTTTCTAAGAATTCAAGAAAGTGAAGGCGTCATCGAGCTTTTAAAGCACGAGGATGAGGAGCCTCTGTTGCAACAGCTCAAGTCTGATACCCTGATGGAAGTGACTGTACAACAAAACAGAAGCAATCAATAGAGAAAGAAAGTTCAGGTGCTGATGCCAGACCCCAGCTCCTCTGAGGAGATGCAGCAGTGGATCTCTCTTAGTTTCCCCTTTTGTGCTGCAATGTTTCCATGCTTCCACGCACGCTGTGGTCCTACGTAGGGTCCAGCACAGACTGTGTTTCTTTGCTTATAATATAACTTGGCTTTTACAAGGAAATGTGAAGGTTCCTATGAGGTGCTGCAGGCTGAGCAAACACCTAAGGTGAGAATTTGCCTGTGCTTGTGTACTATGAGCTTTTGATCCCTGAGTGCCTGATTGGCAGGTTTGAGGTAAAGCAGTCTTCCCAAAGCTGAGACTGAGCAGGGCTGTTTTGTTTTTAACTCTCTTCCACAAGATTCAGTACAAATTGATTTCCAGGAATAACCTGGGAATTTGACATAGGAAACCCCCCATCTTCCCAGGGACCCATGATATTGGCTGATTACATCCCCCCCCCCCTCCTCTGCTCTCATCTTGTGTCAAAAGGCAGCTGTAGCTGTTCCTATGAGGCTTTGCATGCATTACAGCATTTTGGAAAACCTCTTGGAACTCATGGAGAAGATGTTATACAGACACACACAGAACAAGGGCAGGGGGGAAAGGAGGTAGAGGGGAATAGGGAAAAAGGAAACTCTGCAATTTCACTGCTATCTGCTCTTGCCAGGCAGCAGGGCAATGTACTCTGAGCCTCCAGCATCTGCAGCGCTCCTCAAACCACTTGTGGAAGTGTTCCCTGGTGACACTGAGATGTCACCACCACGATGCTGTTCTCACTCCTGCAGCAGCTGGCAGGCTCTGCTGGCATCACACATATCCCATCCAGCTGCCTGGAGGTCCATAGGTGGGGTTCAACAGGGGGGCAACCTGCCGCCTCCTGGCACCAACACAGCTCCTCTGGGATCTTCCTGGTCTCCCGCATGGGTCTTCTGGCTGGACAAAGTCTCCAAAGGCACGCACAGGGCAGGCAGGGGACCGCACAATAGAGCAGCATCTGCCTTGTTTGCACAGCGCAGTCCTGATGGAAAACCGTGTGGGATGGTCCTGCTAGGAATGACTTCTGTTTTGCTGGTGCTGGGAAACAAGGAAAGTGTTGTGGTAAAAACCGGCTCAATAAACGACTTGCAGCAGAGTTAATGCAGGTGTGCTTTCTTGGCTGGGGCTTTACGTGGGGCAGGCAAGGGACTCGAGTGGTGACTCCGAGGCAGGGAAATTTGGGATTAGTGGTTCTGCCTTCCGCAGAAAACTGATTACTTGGAATTAATGTTAATAAATCTAGCTTTCTTTTCCTATACTTACTCCCCCTTCTCCCACCCCTTACACAAAGACTCCCTGCACGCTGCTGGCTGATTACAGGAACCGGCACAAAACAAACCTCTTTCCTCTTCTTTGTGTCACGTATAGCCAATGATACAAACCCTTTGTCCCTCTCGCCGTGGCTGCCATGCCAGCCAGAGCTAACAATCTTCACTTGGCGGGGATTTCCATGTGAAAGGAATGTTTTGAAGAAAGCCTGTGGGCTGGAGCCAAGGTAAAAGCTCCTCACTCCCTCCGGCAAATGCTGCTTTTCCAGCGTGAAAGCTGGAGCCACTGCCCTCCGAACGGCTGTTCCCATGGATTTGCCCCAGGTTGGAGCCTGTCATCTTCACAGCAGGAGCAGAATGAGAGCTTTACAGTGGGATGAGGATCGCCAACAGCACGAACATTGTTTCTCTACTGAAGGAAAACAAACTTCGGCCCGAGGTTTCGGCCAGCAACGGCTTTCTAATGCAAACAGCGCTCAGTCACTTTGCCTGTACGGCGTACAAAGAGCTGTCAAGGGGAGGAAATGCCAGGGAGTGAAGGGTGACCTGGCCTAGCAGGGAGATGTATAATCACAGGCGGCGGCTGGGAGCTAAAGCCAGGTGATTTGAAGTGAGAAGCAAGGTACATTTCTAACAGTTACCCATTGAAATGAACTGCCAAGGGGGGAAACCGAGCAGGTTTCCTTGGCTTAAGTTTCTCAGATCGAGAGGAGATGCCCTTCCCTGCATCAGAAGTTACAGCAGGGAAGAAAAGCAGGCCCGAGCGAGACTTGTTGAGTTGCAAATAGCCTCGCATGGAGTGAGCACTGCAAAAGAATGAAGCTTTGTAGCGCCAGGGTTTCAGCAGGGATATTAGAAATGACCGGTATTGGTACTGCAACCCTTTCAACTGCAGCCATCAGTCAGGTTCGGAGTGTTGCCAACGACATCCCTCAGGAGGGGAAGCAGGCAATGGAATTGGGAAAGTCTTCACACAGCTTGTCCCCGAGCACAGGAGGAGTCACACAAGAGCAGTCAGTGACTTTACTGTTGAGCCAAAGCCCTTCCCGGTCACCTCAGCAACAAAAAATCCCCTCTTGGTTTTCATTAGGAGTATGCCATAAGCAACACCATCAGCTTTTCTGCCTCCTCTTGAGTGCATCTTTCTTAACAATACACGCACAGCTGCACCCCAGAAAACTCTCATCCCAAAGTTTGCCTCCAGATTTCAGGGTAAAACTGCCTGTTTTCTTCACTCAGTAATTCGTACTGTTCCAGCCATCCATTCCTTAACGGATCACAGCAGCTTCCTACTTTCACGTGGAGTGAGGAAGAGGAAACCACACTTCTTAGCTCCAGCAGGCTTCACCCGCTGGAGCCGAGCCACGCACGCAGCACCGCCTGAGAAGCTCGGGCGACTGGCAGCAGCAGCAGTAGGTGGATGGCTGCTAAAGTAGCCCGGCACATTTTGTGAACCACGTGGGCAGGAGCACGCCAAGCAGCTCTCCGCTGATGTCCCTGGAGATGAGCTGTGCACCCGCCAGCATCGACACACGGAAGGTGCCTGTCATGCGGGGGAGACCCTGGGACAGGATCTGTGCTGGACAGGAGGATGTCGGCGCATCAGTTACTCTGCGTGCTGCTGCTGTCACCCCACTGCACACGTTGCCTGCCCCCCCTTGTTGCGAGTTGTCCTGGTGCTGGCGGAAGGCGCAGGGGCTGTGGTGAGCTCGGCCAGTGGCACTGCAGTGGGGCAGGAGGAGACACTGCCACACATGGCTTCTGCTGTAACTGGGACAAGCCATGCAGCCAAAGCGGCTTTAAGGGCAACTGCCCTTACACAGGGATTTGAAAGCGCACATTACCCCTTCCTGCCCTCCTGATTTGGGCCATAGAAGTTGGCTTAAGCAATAAGCATAGGTGGTAAAAGCTGTCATTGCACTGCAGACGAGATTTATCGTTCTGCGCGCTAATTGCAATAAATACTCTTTTTGTCTGCAGGACCCGGGAGGGGAGAGGATCCCTGCAGCTCCCCGCACCCCTTCGCGCTCACCTTCGGGCTCTGCCGGTTCAACCCTGCGGGAGCAGGGGGTGCCGGACCCATCTCCCGAGGCGGCTGGAAGGGAAGCGCCGGGACGCCCGCTGCACGCCCGCTGCTCGCCGCCACCGCGGGGCAACAGCGCCGCGCCGTGGCCGCCGCTCGCACTGCGCCGGCACGGATGGCCCGGGTAGGCAGAGGAGGGGGGGGCGGATACCCGAGCTCTGGTTTTACATTAAACTTCAGCACATCATGAATAGTCATCAGCAAATGGGGGTGAGCGTTCCTTTTTCTGACTCGACAGCTGCTGAACATAGGTCTATGAACCACCCGTTAGTGCAAGGGGCATTTCTTTTCCTAACGTTAACGTTTCTATTGTTGTTTTGTCATCCCACTTGTTTTACTGTGAATCATAGCTGAAAGGCTCTTTCCTGGGAAAAGATTCCTTTCTGTAGGGGAAATTTGGTTATTGCAAGCTTTCTGTGGGCAATTACTCAGGACCGTCCTCAGAGCAAACTTCTGCTTGTGTGGCTGATGTTCTGTGCTGGTGGTCATGAACTATGGATGTTAGTTCACTGGCCCTGAAAGAGATTATAGATTACCTTTAATATGTACAATCACTTGAACCAAGGCTTCCATGCCATCTCCTGCCACTTGTGCGAAGGGGTGTGTGTGTGTGTGTGTGTGTGTGTTCTTTTGGGCAAGCTAGCACAGATGAAATATCCCCCACAGAAACACTGCTGGTGCATCACACACACCGTGGTTTCTGTCTTCATGGCATTCGCCAGGCAGAAGGCAATCAGATGCAGATCCGCATGGCCCACTCAGGTATAACGATCGCACGTACAAAGGCACATTTCCCCTCTGACCCCCAGAATCCCTGCGCCTCTTATTGCCGGCATCCAGCCAGCCTGGTACCCCCGGTTCCATTCTCCCCCCGCAGTTCGCAGATAACCAGATACTCCTCACCCTTTTAGTCCCTCTGCACCCCATTCCCTCCACTCCATCAGCCGAGGGCTCCTTATCTCCGCGGTGATCTCCGGAGCTGCCTTTTGTCTCCAACAGCTCATCACCCTGCCCCTCACCTGCTGGATCAGCTGATCCCGCAGTGGGAAAAAGAGTAAAACCTGAACTCTGGGAATAATTAAGAGTTCGGAAAGCTTTCAAGTTCAAACATAAATAAAGGGCAGGAGGAAGGGAGAACTGCATTCTTCTTTTGATTAATTCCTTTCCTTCCCGCCCCAAAGACTGTGCGGTAAATAGAATGAAGTACAGTCCTGACAGACACAAACCTTGACTGTCTGTTTATAGATGGCGTGAGTGCCAATATTCCAGAGGGACTGTGCAAAACGAATCTGTCAGTGCATCAGAGCACATGCTACAGAGTGTGAAGGTACATGCTTCACATTAAAACCAAATCCTTCGGAATGCGCAGAATACCCTACATCTGCCACACTAGTTATTTCTATTACGTTCTTAAAATTCATCCCGAATTTTATTTTCCGCATCTTGGAAGTGTTAGATCTGCAAAACAGTATCATGACTGCAGCTGTTGTGAAGTTCAGCTCTGAATAACTATGCAGCTGAATGCTGGCCGGAATTCTGATTCCTACCCATGAATATTTTCCCAACCATCTTTTGGAAGCTGCCCATTTTAAGAAACCAACTACCTGAGAAACCCTGATTGAGAACCCTCACTGCTGCCTACCGCTACCGTAAGCACCGATACCTACCACATTTCGGGGTGATCCAAAGATGCCATTTTCCCCCGCCTGACTCTTCCCAGCTCCCTTGTCATCTTCTCCTACTCTCCCCCTTCCGTTCCACCAAGCCCCTGTGTTACTGCTGCTGCTTCTACCCCTACACCACCAGCATGCCCGAACAGCACCATTCAACGCCAGTGATGACACAGCCATTAGAATGAATTTCCAAGAGCAGAAAGAACCCTAACATTGCCAGGCAAATGACTGGTTTTTTTGGCATCCTTTGTCACCATTACTACCTCCAGACAAAGGAAGCAGACTTGAGGAGCGTTTACGCTGTACACTGATTTACAGTGTAAATTCTGAGTAAGGCCTCTGATCACAGCAGAATGCAGTCACCTGCATTACTAGGCAAATGCAACACAAAAGAAACGTGTCCAATTATGGGATATGGTTTAGTATCAGCTAATAGCCCTGTTGACTGATGTTGGGGTTTTTTCCATAATGAGTTACAGCTACATTACATACAGTCACTCGCACTGGTTTGCCATTTGAAACCCATATGCTTTCCATCCTAACAAGACAGTGTGCAAGTTTGTGTCTGCAATCCAACAAGAAATTGAAACACTTGAACTGGTTTTTACCTGCACAAAACTGAGTGCAGGTTGGAGCACAGCAGAAGCCAAATCCTTTTACTGTTAAGAGCTACAGAACAACCCAGTTCTGCTCCATCTAATGCTATTCTTATATGGAGGTGGAAGAGAACTGAGCATTTCTTCTGTGCTCCCACACACCAATGCAGCTGGAAGCTATCTCCTTCCTCTAGTTGGACCTTGCCACTTGAAATAGAATAAAACACTTTAGCTTAGCACTCCTGTTTTAGCTCAGCACTCCGAACTCACAGCTCTTCCTACAGGACTTTGCCTGAACAAATCCGTTTACTTGGAAAACAGTTCAGTCCTTTCCACTCTCAGGCTGGAGCTAACAAAACCAGCCAAAAGCATCAGCACAGCTTCGTTAGGAAGGGCTGGGAAATATCCTTTTCCCTGAGTTCTCAAAATCAAGGTCCCTTGTGTTTGCTAAAGTCTTTTATACCATTGCTTTCTCTCCTCAGGCGTGTATTGCAAGCTGGCAGACAGACCACCCCGGCCCCTCCGGTTCCCCAGAGCTCAGAGCACAGGGGACCATCCCCTCGCCCTCAGAGCACAGGGGACCATCCCCTCGCTCTCAGACCCACAGTGGGTCACCATCCCCTCACATTTTTGCTGCCACTTAGTCTCCTGCAAGACATTTAGAGGGATCGACACCTGGACCAAGCATCCTGGTTCCAGGCAAAGCCTTGGTCTCCTTTGTACTCTAGCATCACCAGGAAAGCACATAATGGATTGCTCTCAAGTTCATACATTCTCCTGCTACAGCAGCCAGGGAAGAAGGACTCCCTGCAACAGCTATTGGCAGAGTTGGCATTCCATTTGCATGTCAAAGCCTGTTGATACTTTGGGGACAGACATTAGCAGTTCTCTCCTAGGCACACATACACAGCAGGGACTCAAAAGGAAAGGCACTCACTTCATGCTGAAAAGTTGCTTTCCTGACCACACCTCCCTGCATTAAGGCATTATCTACACACAGAGCAATAGTGTTAGATACATACAATTACAGGCATATAAATTTCTCTGTGCTGCCCAGGTCACGGTGTCAGGTTCACTCCAGCATTCAGACCTGTGTTTTTCAGATCAGCAGACATGCTCCACAAAGCAGCTTCACCCTAGTGTGGAAGATCTTGCAGAATCATTATGACTGCTGCGAGAGTGTTTCCTGCCCTGGGCACATACAGAAGGCATACCCAACACATGCTGCTGAAGGACAGGAACAAAGGGTGTTGTTTGCCATCAAGCAAATACAGAGGCAGCACTGCTGTCGGAGATGCATCAGCAACCCAGAGAAAAAGGTCAGGCAAGGAGCTGTGCGAATAGGGGATGCTTCAGGGATAGCATGAAATTAGAAAAAACAAATTACTTGATCAATGCAAAAGGTTATTTTGGTTCAGAGGAAAAAGGATCACTTCTGTCTGTACATTAACTATGAGAACAAATGCATTTGGACACAACATTTGACTAACACAGGACAGTGATCATCAGTGCTACTGCAAGAGCTTGCAATATCCAGTCTAGCACTGTTCCTTGAGGACTGCCTGGTGTGCGCTCAGCAGCTGAGGTACTCCACAGAGCACGAAAGCTAGAGGGTAGGAGAGCGGGCAATGTGTGAGTCAATAGGAAAACCAGAGACAGGCCACATATACATCCAAAGGAAAGAAAGAGTGCAAGAAAACGAGAGTTTGAAATTAGAACATACCAAATGCCGCAAAGTCAGAAGCACAAAGTTAACCCAGTAACTTCCACCTGCAGAGATCAAACTACACCATGAAAAAGTAGTTAGAAACCTATCCAGCAGCCCTTCACTTTAGACCTGGGATCTTAAGCTGTACTTTTCTGGCCCAATTTTACTTATGTTCAAAAACTGTGATACTAGAAAAAGCATACCTTTACAGACAGTAGAACATACAGTACTCACTTTTGTACCTGGCAAATCTACCTAACCTAGTTAGGACTTGCCAGATTAAAAATAGACATTAAAGATACGAAGTGTGGCGGGTGACTCTAGCAACCACTGTCTCCCACATGAAAGAATACTCCCAAATGGATCCAGGACAGACATGCAAGCCATTTTCTTACTGGAACTGAACTACAGTCCATAGCGCAGCAGAGGAATCTCCATGTTAATCATGCTGCAGTAAGCAGCACACAGTGGCTCAGAGAAGCAGAAACTGTCTTGAAACCATTGGAAAATTGGGAGCAACTCTCCAGGACAACCATTTCCTTTTGCACACTGAAAACATGAGGGATTTGTGACCACAGAGCGCATTATTCACTTGTGGGGACACTGGGAGCAGAATTAATCTGTAAGTGAAGCAAAGAGCTCAGAATTTCCTCTTTTGTAGCTAAATCTCTCTTGTGTTGAGGAAGAATAAAACAAGCCCATACCATGGGAAACAACCTGGCAATGGATCCAGCTGTGCAAGTTAAAGGGGTGAGAACCAGAACATAATCAAAGTAAACCAATTTTCTGTTAAGCCTATTCCCTAATTTTTAATGTTTTACTGTAAGCAGGTAGGAAAATGCAAGGCCGTTGATTCTCAATAGCCTTCCACAGGGCGTGTGAGGCCAACGGAAGCACACAGTGGGATACTACATGCGCTTTCTGCTACAAAGCCCAGATGTAGGGCACTCTAAGAACAAGTGAATGCGGCATACGTAGCTGTCTAAAACAGTGCATAGGGAACTGCACCACCACCGTGTAATTACAACATGGCATAGTTACTAATTAACCTTACAAATGTATTAAATGCTTCTGCCTTCCAGGACATGAGAAATCACAACTTACTGCTTTCTGCAGAAGGAACCAGTACATTACAATCAAGCCGTGGGACACTTCTGCTTAGCAGCTTTCTACCCATGGAGTCACAAGCCCAGGGAACGTGTTTCAGGATAACCAGACACTCTCACCTCTGCCCAGGGCTGTTGGAGTACAGAGTCGGTGGTCTTCCCAAAGGAGCTGCAGAGCCGTCTCTTGCGTCAGGGAACCACCAAAAGGAATCATCTACAAACCAATTTCTCCCTGTGGAGCCTTCGATCACTTGGAGCCCGCAGCCTTACTTAGCAGAGTCAGCTGGCTGCCAAAGTTCCTCAGCTATTGCTTGGGAGCATCCAACTTCCTTTTGGCTTGAATCAAAGCCCTCTGTGATGTACGCAAAAGCATTATAGCAAACACGGTGTTCGCACTCCCAATGCGAGATTGCTCGTGTTGGTTTGTTTTCCTGATGCAAAAGCCTCTAACAGTGTTTTAATTAGAATGCTTTAACAGAGTATTTTTATAACCTAATCAGTTTACTGTCACCGCCTGGTGTACCAGTGACACTGCTTATGCACACAGGTCCTTGTTTAGCAGCCAGCTGCAACCAGGTGGCATGCTGGGCTGAAGCAAGTGATGTCTCGTCCGTCGGTCACTTTCTTCTCACTGATGCTGCAGCACTCACAAGCTGGGCGCTCTGACTATAAAACCTGGTAGATTCATAAGATCATCCCAGTTTGGGTCAATAGCATGGAAGACCAGCTAGCACTGAAATTCAGCTCACCCAGGGAAGAATTTGCTCTTCTGTTCCTCTGAAAACTCTCGTCTTCACTACTAACCCTTCACTGACATCAAAGTGAATTGCCTATTATTCTCCTACCCCTGGCAGAATCCTTTCCCTTTATGTCTAGGGAAAGCCATTGTTGGAAGAGAGCTGGAAAGATACTTTTATGATTATTATAGTAGCTGCAAAGTCATACACACCATGGCAGCACTCAGAACTCAGCTCCTGTTGCAGGCTCAGCAGCACCAACACAGGTTTTAATGCAGAAATCGGTCTGCAGACAGCCAGGAGAACCCAAGGCACCCCGGTTCAGCCACATTTCAGAGTGGCGGCTGCCAGGAGCTGGCAATACCCTACAAGATACAGGAGACCCACGGAAGGAGATTTTGAGGACACAGCTGGAGACACGTGTAGGAAGGAGGTGCTCCGTGCCAAAGGGAGCACAGCTGAGGGACCCCCACTGGGGAAGAGACAACCCTGAGGGACCACAGGCAGCCCACACCAGTGCAGAGACATCCCTGAGGGACCATGGCTGACTGGCTGCCCATGCCAGGGCAGGGAACCCGAGAGACTGAGGGTAACATGTCGAAAGCAAGGGAAGGGGAGACCGGGAAGGTGTTTGATTGAAGCTGACCCTAGCAAGGGAAAGCAACAGGGTGTTGTTAAGTGGTTATCTTCATTTGTGTTCTTTCTTCTCAACCCTCAATTCAGGAATTATAACTTCATGTTAAATGCAGTCACGTAAACATCCCTCAAGTCAAGCCATTTTTGACCATGACGCTTAACCCCAAGTTAAGTTCACCCCTACCTTAGAAGGCTTCCATCTTATTTTATCCTATTGTACATGAATCTTTTACAGAGATGCAAATCTACCATACACAAAGCACTAAGCAATAACATCAGGCATCAACAAGGCAGGTAATTAAAGTCTTTCAATATCACATTACTTTACATTGCCTTAGTAGTCAGTGGCTAAGATGCAACAGGTAAATTCAGTCCTTATAACCCCTCTAGCTGAGGCATAAAAGGCAGATACATTTCAGTCTTTGCCAAAGCTACAGCTGAAGAGGATGCTTACACCACTATCACCCTCTGAAACAGGCTGGTAGAGAGAGCTCATAGGTTGGTCACTGTCAGTCCAACCCAGATGCAATAATGCACGCCACAGATTAAATTGAAAGTTGAATAGGTGAATTGCAAATATTGAGATCCTTTCAGTGCCATAACAACTATTTCTAATAGCAGTGTTTAAAGTGTGCACACCTCATAAGACATTATTTGTGATTTCAGATAAAAATGGCTATTCTTCTGAGCATTTCAGATGCACACGAGGCAGGAAAGAATCGAAGACAAAGTGGTTTTCTGTAATAAAACTCCACAATGAAAACACCAGGGTAAAATCCTAAAGTTCAACTCAATACATCACTCTAATCTCCAGAATGGGATTTTCTCACCACTAATCTTGTTAGAGGTAGGGCACTATGCAAATATATCTAAACCCATAATTACTGAAGAGATACTAAAAAGATCAATTTATTTCAATAACAAATGCAAACTTTGAGAAGAATTCATTAATACTCAAAATCCAGCCACGCAATAAATAATACTAATGAACTGAGAAAAAGGAATAGATGAACAGGTACTGACATGATGTCTTATACACATTGCCGGTAAAGGGGAACTGACAATTACTCCATTTGAAATGTAATTCTAGCAAGGGGAATGCTAGAAAGTGAGAGAAAGACGTGTTAGAAATATGCACGTACATATAAACACACACATTTAAAAATGTATGATGATGAAAACTGCTTTAATTTAGCCCAAAGGAGGCTATAGTACCATTTTCAACACCCTTAAGCTGTGTTTACATTAGCGAATGGTGCTGTGCAACAGGAGCATGAAACAGCTGTTGCTGAGACGCTGCCAGCACACAAACTATACATATGTTGTGGGGGTTACCGCCAGCTAGCTCCAGGCTGGTCCTGTGGACTGACTGCCATGCAGTGTGCCTTAGGTACAGGGCTGGAGGATCCCTCTAGTTTGGTTCTGTCTGAAGGGAAATCAGAACTGCATCCTCTAAGGCTGCTCTGTAATGGGAATCAGAACACGCTGGTTGTGTGTGTGGCAGCAAACATGACATATTCTTCAAAACCAGCCTCCTGACTCGCACTAAAATGCACAGTGGAAGCACTCAGAACACCGCAGTTGGTTCACTCCAGGACAAAACCAGCTAGATACAGCAGAAATCTAATTGCAATACTCATTACCTAGAAGATCCAATGAAAATGAGGGGTATCTAAAATAGCCTTTTCAGTACAATGAGCTGCGATAGCTGTCAAAACAGAATATAATAACATGGTTTTCCATATGCTTGTGAGCTTCTGCAATTTGCTAACAGGAACAATCAAGCACTTGGTCTGCTATTTTGGAATGACTATTCGAATAGCACACTTGGAGTTAGCTGGGCTGCTTCAGTTGATGTTGGCATACCTGTACGCTCACTGCTCCTTAATTTCACTGGCATTGCACTGAAAGGAATTCCTGGTGCCTCAGCTGTGATACAAAGAGGAGATTCACTTCATGACGGGATCTGCACTGGCCACAGGATGTGCTTCTTCGCAAGAGATGAAAGTTTGTATGTTACAAGAAAAGACATGGTCACACCATATTATTTGTGAAGAGCAGTTTGAGAGAAGATAGAAATGCCAACATGCAGAAGACAGCTGTCATAAACAGGCCAAGTACCTGCTGTTATTTTTCCTACAGGAGATGCTCCCGCCACCACCACCCCATTTGTTTGTGTAGTTGAGAGGATGGAGAGCACCCAGGTCTCCTCAAACAAGTCGCAACACAACCAAAGACAGAAAATGACTGTCCAGAGAGCCAAGATACTGCGATCCATCCACATAAGAGAGGCAAAGAAAACAAATGACACAAATGCAGAAGATACATTAAAAGGAACTCTGATGCATAACTAAGCAGAAAGAAGCATCTCCTCACTGTTTTCTACCTGCCGCCTGTGAGTTTTACTCGGTTCTCCAATTCTTCCAGTGCAGGAGGTGGACAGCTGCTATGCCCTGCTACCACCTCTCCTGGTGAAGGAGCCATAGTCTCTTCACTCATTCCTTGCCTGAAAGCTGCTCCTGCCCACTATTAGGAACAGGAACCATGCTTTTTCTTCTTTTGAGGTTCTTGGGACACAGCCATCAAGGCTTGTGGCAGACTTCGGCAGCTCTGCAGGGAGAAAGCTCTGAGATAAAAGATGAGCCTCCCTCTTGTTCTGTTAAATCACAGTCAAGCTATTAAAAATCACCATTTCCTTTCTCCCCATAACCTCACAGGAAAATGCTGGCTAGGCACCAAAACCTCATCTAGACGTGAAGATTTGGCTTTTATCAGTTTTAAAATGAGTGATTTAAGGTGGCATATACACCATGATGTTATTTCCCTTGTAAGTACGCTCTCAGTGCAGAGGAAAGGTGGGTGTGCACGAATTGCATGTCCCTTGCAGACACTGCCAGGAAGCCGCCTTATTACCATAACGTTTCCCTCTACAACCCTAGAACAACAGGCTTCCTGAATATCACAGCTTGAAATCACGGATGAGCTGAAATCTTTAACACATTCCTCAGATCCTTGTTAAGGGCTGAGGAATTGCCTTCAAGCCTTCCTTCTGATTATGGCAAGGGAACCACTGGCCCTGTCAGGACACTTGGTAGCCAGCAAGGAGAGGCACTTCCACCCCCGCCTCCAGAGCAAGCCTCGAGCGCTTGCGCCTGCATCAGCGCACGGTTCAACCAAGCGCGCAACTCCAGGCAAGCAATGATTCTGCCACCAGGTGTCACCAAGAGGCCATGATGCCTGCTGGGACTGAAGCAAGCCTCCGTCTCTCCCGCAGGCAGGGCAGGGATGGTCATAGCACTGTTATCACCCCTACACTCGTTCCTTTCCACTACTACGAGCTGAAAAAGGGTTGAAAAAGGAGGACTGCTTGCAATAGACTGGCGTCACTGCGCATTCCAGGTTTACTTACGTGGCATACAGGCTATTTAACCTTTACAGTGAGAGAAGCTTAACTTCACATCAGTCACAAACCCGAAACTCAGAATCTCTGATTAAGGATTTTAACACCGGTGGGAGTGTTGTCGATACACACAAAACTCTGATCTTCAATATCTTCTCCTCGATGAAGGAGGCAAAACCAAAATCCTGCGAACACTGAAGTACATCGCATGAGCTAAAACCCAAATCCTATGATTTTTGTTCTCTTTACTGAAGGCCTGCATTTCTCTTTTTACAGAGCTTGGCTACCTTGCAGATTTTAACCTCCTTAAACACTTAGGGGGAAAAGAAAAGGCTATCAAGACAGATAAGAGACTGAAAGAAATAATAAGCAATGTTTTTAAAGAGAAACAGAAGCACCTCCTGACAAGGGAACATGGAAAATTTCCTGCCATTACGAAGTCAATTAGAACAGGAACAAAATAAAAGCAGAACAATAAATGCTGAAGTTAATCACCTGGAATGCCTTATTTAGCTACTTATGGGCTTATGGTCACTCATGGGCTCGCAAGTGCCTCTTCACTGAATTCATAATATGAGCATGCATTAGAGGAAACAGCTAAAAAGAATCTTAGAATCATAGAATAGTTCAGGGTTGGAAAGGACCTGAAGATCATCCAGTTCCAACCCCTCCTCCATGGGCAGGGACACTTCACACTAAACCATGCCACCCAAGGCTCTGTCCAACCTGGCCTTGAACACTGCCAGCTGTGGAGCATTCACAACTTCCCTGGGTAACCCATTCCAGTGCCTCAACACCCTTACAGTAAAGAACTTCCTCCTCATATCCAATCGAAACTTCCCCTGTTTATGTTTGAACCCATTACCCCTTGTCCTATCACTACAGTCCCGAATGAAGAGTCCATCCACAGCATCCTTATAGGCCCCCTTTGGATACTGCAAGGCTGCTATGAGTCTACACAGCCTTCTCTTCTCCAGATTAAAGAGCCCCAACTTCTTCAGCCTGTCTTCATACAGGAGGTGCTCCAGTCCCCTGATCATCCAATGAACAGCATTGCTTATGCATCTTTAGACTCCGCTCTAATAAATACGTATGAATCTTTAAAACCAATGTCAAAAGTATGTTACATTTGTCCAAAATAACTGGGAATGAGAGGAAAAAAAATCAATATTCCAAGCAAACATTCTTCTCCAGTTCTTCACACGGAACAGGTGAACCTGTCGAGTTCTCTTGCTTTAGTCTGCAGGGATCAAGAAACCAGTCACAAGCTGAAAAAAATGCAATTAAGATACATAAGGAGGACTGCAGGTACTCTGCAGCCAGTGTGCACTATGCTACTGCTTGCAAACATTTCAGGTGAGAAAACTATCACAGTTCCAAATCGTCTTCCTCAAGCCACTGACTTAATGACTGAGATACTCCTGTGGCTACTTCTGCATTACACTACATTTGTAAACTAACACACTAAAGCTAATCTAAAGTGTGAAACAGTCTTTTCAGCAGCAATCATGAATCTTTCCCTTTTTGAAGAGAAAACACCCGAAATAAACATTGCAATCTTGAAGGTCAGGGTACTGGATGCAGGAAACAAAGTCAAACTGACAGCTCACTTAATGGAGCCTTATGAAACATTAAGAAAAACAGGCAGTGAAGTCTGCAAAGGCAATGCTCATCTTTGCAATTTGAGGTGAAAAAATACAAGCTAGCAAGTGTTATGATGGAAACTTCAGTCACCAGCCTTAAAATTTCTTCCTTGGACTACTAAGCAAGCAGGACATGGATGAAGAATATTAGACATGCATTACAAATTCCTAAATACACTTATCATAGAACCATAGAACAGTCTGGGTTGGCAGGGACCTTCGAAGACCACCTCATCTAATCCTCCAGCACTGAGCAGAGACATCTTCAACTTAGGTTCAATTTCATGTGGGAAGTGCACACCCAAAGAAAACACATTTATTTCATTACTATTGCAAGCATGCTAAAACAACATGTAGTTGAGCACTGCTTGATACTTAGACCACCGACACAAGTCAGACCTCATCTAATGCTCTGCAGAAGGTCTCCTTGTGATTACTTTGCTTCTCCTTAAGGAGAGTAAGCCCAGCCAAGGCGATAGAGTGGAGGCTGCAGTAACGTAGCTGGCCTGCATGCTCACAGAGGTTCGACTCGCATACTGCTTTAAGACACTCAGGCTTCTTACTTCTTACTGTCTGTTACAGAGACAAAAAGGAAATAAAACCATCTGGTGTGGCTGATCAGAACGGAGGGTCACTATTTCCACTGTTAAACATTTATACAAGCCAGAAAGTCCTGCTTGCTTTGTTGCAAGTCAGTATTTCGCTTACTATCAAATTACTTTCCAGAAACAGAAAACTATAAACCTAACATTTCAGCCTAAGCAGTAGTGATAGACATAAGAAAGTGTTACAGAAAATATTTGTCTTGAGCCTTGATTAAATATTGATAGAGGAAATGTGATGAAAACTACTTTATAATAATTTAATTTTTTTCATCTACTAAATGCAACCGCAATGGCCATCGTTACCAAAGGTAAACCAAGTAGAATTTGTTTCTACTCTGAACATTAACATCTAGAGGGAGCAGTGAAATCACTCGTCTAAAGATTTCAAGTTTTCTCTGGCTGTACTCCATTTAAACTAGTCCTAACTATTTCCTTAAAGTCAAGGCTAAGCTAAAAGTACCTTCTCAAATTTACCCTGTAGTTAGTGTTTTTCTATTCTTAAACAAAATAAATTCTGACTGTGAGAATGATTTGAAAGCCATTCAGTTTTGAATTCTGAACTCCCAAGGAAGGAGATTTATTATGAATACCACAAAAAGTACCTGTGATATCCCTTGGAGCATTACTGCAGCTACAACCTCACAACTCTCACAAGGCACAAAACAAACAAGCTTCTACGTACACAAAATGTCAAGCAGCAGAAGTACCATCACTTCTCTGCTTCCCATGCAACCGGAGGGCAAAGAGGTCAACGGGTGCTCACTGGTGGGGCAGCAGCTTTCAAAACCCGGTTCTGCCTCCTTGCGAGGTGGAGAGCCTGAACGACCATTATAGAACTGGAATCCTTTTTTCCAAGTGGAAATAAAATGCACTTAGAAGGGACGAATATGTTTTGGAAAGAGGGAATGCAGACCTGTGAGAAAAAGGGGAAGATGTATCACAGGATAGAGTGGCACCAGATAATAACTGCAAAACCACAGTTGCTCAGCATCAGCTGGCTGTCAGCACCTAGCAAATATTCAGGTAGTGAGAGCCTGAAGAGCAGACACCAAACTGTTTCCTACATTTTGCCGCAGCAGCCTGGGATAACTGCTGCTCATGAGCAGCCATCAACTGCTCATCAACTGCCAATACCAGCTGCTCTTTGGTAACTACAATTTAAAGTATCCCATAAGCACACATCAAAATTAGCTGCTGCAAAAATCAGTTACCATTCAGCACCTAATGAGTACAGATTATGTACACAGATTTTTAACAGCCTGCTCAACTATGCAAGAGCAGCAACTACACCAACAGCTCATCAGTACATCATACAGCACCTGTATGCAATGGAATAGGGACTTATATAGAGGTCACAATGCTGCGGCAATTCAATATTTTCTTGCATATTTTGTGTAGAAGAACTGAAGGAGCATGCTCCTTGTATTCAGCATTTTGAAGTTACCAAGTGTACGCATTTGGAATGTATGAATTAACAAGGACTGCTATTTGATCACTTGCTTAATCTCACAAAACCTCAAGTTATCACCAAAAAACAACCCCAATTCTCATCTCTGTTCCGTAAGCTGACACTAGCCCTTACGCGGCCAGCTGCCTTGGAGAGCTGCTCATCCTGACGGGTTTCTGACAGTGAGTAGGTTTCACTGGATCAGCCCCTATTCCCCCTTGTTCAGACTTATCACAAGCATTAATGTTGGCACAAGAAGGAAGCAAGACATGTCCTTGCATGGAGGAATGGGAGCATCCGCACCACATTAGCTTAAAGCAGTAATGAATACTACACCGTTAGTCATGTTCATATTTAATACGCTGACTAAAGCAATAGCTATGCTGCCAGTTACAAAGTACAGTTCTGCCACAGAATTCGGCGGAATTACAGACTGACATACTCAGTGTTGAAAAGGTACCCACTTAGGCCTTTAGGTAGGGTTTTGTCCTCACCTGAAGAGGAAAGCAACTCTCAACATACGAGGAAACTGCTTCTTCCGCATTTTAACTTTGGGTTGGTTTTTCTTTATTACACATCAGGAACTGAAGAAGCCACAACCCAACTGTTGATTGAGAAAGAACATCCCAACACGGTATTTGAACTTTTGCTTAGAAAACAAATAATTTTAAGCGTTCTTAAAGAGAACCCACGATCCAGAGTGATCAAAAACATCAGTTCTGTGCGTACCTGAATCTTCTTGTTTCCCTTCAGCCACCTGTACCTTTACCACCTGTCCTCTTTGACAACCATGGGAACAGTTATCTCGGTTTTGATAGGTCACAGGGATTGTTTCCATCCTCACAACTTGTATTGCTGAAGCTATAAACCAAAACTCTCAGACAATTCAAGCAAGTCGTGGGAAAAGAAGTTCCATCTCATTTTATCTCTAATCCCTTATTAATAAAAGAGTAAAAAATTAAAGTTCTCCAATGGCAACAATTTCAATTATTAACTAGTAATGGGATTACTGATATCGCTTGTCATGGTAACAGCCCAGTGTTAACAAACGGACCTCCAGTCAACATAATAAAGCTTCTCTGAGCAAATAAAATTCTGGTTTTGAGAAAATATACAAAAATCACAGCTATTATATTAAAACCTCTGTCGGAAGCATACACAAAATAATCACCAACACATTTGGTTTATACAGTGCTGCTTTAAGTCATGAAATCAACTACTCCATCCAAGTGCTAGAAATGGACGCGAGGACAACCCTCTCAACTTTGTCTGCTCGGGGTCAGACAGAGTAACAGAGTTGGTCTGTATTCATTACAAAGTTGGAGCCACAAGGTAAAATGAAAGGCAGCTATTAATGGAAAGAAAGAAACAATCAACTTTCCCTGCAGTATCCCATTAAGCTATTTCTGTTTTTCTGTGACAGAATCATATTTAGAACACAAATGGCAGCAATCTCCATTCACAGTATTTTATCTGTTCTCAACAAAAAACACTAAAGCACACATGGGTTTCTTGGGACTCAGATGTCCATTTAGACGCTCACCGATTCCAATTCCAAAAAGCCAGACACAATGACTTCCCCTTACAATTCAGTTAAGAGTTTAAACTGGTGACCTGAAAAGAAGCAACCTGCACCTTGTGAACCCCAAGTCATCCAGCTCATCACATACTGCTGCCAATCCACATTTAAATGTAACTATGTTTTTGTAATCAAGAATGATCAAACCCCGTTCCTAACTACAGTACAAAATTTAAAGTAACACTCTGCAGTATTTGTTAGCTCGTGGAAAGGTGCTCAAAAGCATCACCTGTATACATACTTTAGACTGTATCTCTGTTTGTCATCCAGCAAGTTGGACTCGAAAAACAGACAGCATCACATGGCTGCAACCACTCCTCCCTCACCCAGTCACTCAGTTGAGGAAAAACTGCTCAGAATTTCTGAGGTTCAAACACATTCAGTTCTTTCCCATCATATAACTCTTGCAGTTGGTTTGACTCGTATTTTATGGAGGGTTTTTCAATTTGCATCCCAGGCTCCAGAGCATTCTGTCCAACTATTTTAAGACTCATAACTTTGATTTTCCAGGTATTCTCCCTAATGGGACAGCTAATGAGTCCAAAAATCTGTTCAAAGATACCCAAACAAGAGTTGCCTCTATGTACTGTGCCAGCCACTGCCACCAGCACCAACCCATGCGGAGACATGGCACATTTCAGTCCGTTGGCGTGCAAATTTGGGTTGAACAGAAGATATTCTTCTTTAACCAAGGACAGCAGACGAAGGCTCACCATTTCTGCGCCAACATATTCTTCCATGTTTTTTTCTAATGTGTTATAAGAGAACTTCATTTTGGCATCATCCCAAAAATGCTGTGGTCCCCATGTTTCTTCAGATTTTACTCCCAAGGGATGTTGAGAATTCAGGAGTTCGAAGAACCACTGACAGAATTCTTCTCCTAGATTATGAATATCGTCTTGCTGTGACTTTTGGCTGTCTTCATGACTCTGCAATCAAGCACATGTTTTGTCTTAGAACTACTTAGCTTTAACATGAGGTTACTCCTTAGAACAACAAAATCACGTAAATACTTATTTTTACATTCCAAGACTTCAAGTGTTCTGAGACAGAGTGCCTGAAGACAAACAACAAAGCAAAACCTTATTTTTAAGATCATAATTATCTTGTCTAGACAATCAGGGCAGGTGTTCTGAATTATAGTTAGAATAGTCCTTCTCTTTGTCTTGGTCTACAATTTATGAACAAAGGGGTAAATCCTGGTTCTACTGTAAAAAGGCAGAGAAAGGAGTTTTGAATAACTTCTGTGACACCACAATTCTCATACTGAGAGACAAAATTTCAGCTGAGCAAAAAGTGCCTGGGTTAGTAACTCACTGGCCTTTATGTTTCCAAAGGAAGGTTACAGAAAACCAAGAAGGATAAAGACCCAACCTGAAAGGCTAATCTCATATTAAGGCATGTCTACTAAAACATGCTTATAAATAAGTCATTATGTTGTCACATTTTTCCTGTTCCATGTTGCCTTAAGTATCTTCTTTTTTTGGTATCTTTTAATTTGGTAAATAATGTTGGTTTTGGCATCGCCATATAGCTGACAAATAAAACAGTACTGATTGAGAAGTCCCCTTTTGAATATGCACATCCAAAAACCTGCAGCTGACCTAATACTTCTGATTTATGGGGGTATTTTACCTCTGTCAGTGGAACACACTAACAAAATACAGAATTGATCCAGAAAAAATAATGCATTCTAGAACTTTTTCTCCATCAGATTATGTGTGTGACTTTAACCTTGTTTGGCAGCAAGACTGCCAAAAATCATCTAATGATGCTTGGTCACATTCACGAGTGGTATTTGCAGTCTTGACCATATTTCTAATAGGAAAAGGGCCCGAACCAAAGTCGACTGTAACTTACATTACGTTTGCTGCTCCAAAACAGACAGAAGTCATGGGGTATCTCAGTTACTTTTCCAGTTGTACAACTGATCACTTGTTGTACCGACTGAGACAACATGACACTGGGATAGAAGGGCTGGGGGATTTTCACACAGCGGCACAGGCTAACTCTGGGAATAAATGCACCTCCATTCAGCCCGTCAGAAAATCCATCCTTCAGACTGTCACAAAACCCTTTGTTCAACACTGAATCTGTTAAGAAAGTATTATTAAGTAGTGGGACGAGGTAAACATCCTAGCAGACGGCCAGACCTTCAGAGAATAATTTGAAAAGGCTCAGTCAAAGGTTCTTGTCTTGTCCAAAAGCCTTAGAGAAAGGTGGGCCAGGGGACAAAAAAGCACAACTACTCAAAACGTGTCTTCCACTAGTTCCCCATCGGTCATGGACAAGCCACTTGTGCCCTTTCCCCCCTTGGTTTACAGAAAATGACACACACAGACACACACACTCTCCTAATATATATATCTAAGATGCAGGGGGATAATAAATACTTCAGAATAACATTTAACAGTGGGTTGCTGAGACGGACAAGATAGTGGTGGGTTTAAAGTTTCAAAGCCAAATTCACAGTAAGTGGTAAAAGCAAGTACTGGTGTGCATACAATGGTCATGCAGTTAAGAACTGATCAGAAGAGGGTGACAAACTACTCCAAGTGTTGTATCACTAGATATGCACTCCAATAAAGTACACAGTAATTTTTTGAAGACACTATTACAGGTCAAGCTGAAAAAAAACCCTCCAAAACTATTCCCTGCAGTTGAATTCTTGGTGTGCCTATACCTATGTGTAAAAGAATAGCGGAAGTTAAGCACAAATAGTTAGGACACAAAATGGCTTAGAAATTAAATATTTAAGACAGGGTTTTAAGTTGATTATAAAAGCATCTGGTTTAGATACTTCTTTCTAAAGGAAGCATCACTTGAAAAGGCAAAACTGGGATGCTCAAGTAACAGTCCTATGAGCCTATGTAATGTGCACATATGTAGTTTGCTTATCCTCTGCTTTCTCCCACAATAGCTAAGACTTTGTCTTCAGAAAAATAATCCAAACTTGCCAATGTAAAGACACATCACTTGAGGTGATGTGGTTTTTTCAACAAGAGCTAAATGTACAGTTACTTTGTTGGGTTTCTCAGTATTTGCAACTTGACAGCAAGACTATTAGAAGTAAATCAAATTTCAAGTTTGCTAACACTGAAGTTTAGGAAGTATTAAAACAAATAGGCTTAAAATAAGAATTAAATAAGTAAAGAAAGTTGGAGACTTTCATATGGAAATGCTGTATTTGTTTTACAATAAACTACAATTCATTTCTAATTCTGTTAAGCAGGTTCACGATACCCATTTCTTCAGAATGGTGAGGGCTACAAGAATTAAGAGAAAGAAAAGGCAAAGAAAGGGCTTTGTGATAAATAAACCAGCTGAATTTCTCATTCTCTGTGAATGTGCTTTAAGTATTTTGGAGAATTTTTTTCACTTACCTTCAATCATAAAACTGTCCTATTTCATAATAGCAACAGTAATACAGTAATACTTGGGAAGTGCTCTTGCAAGAACAGCATTTTATCTCCAAAGCATGCAAAGGAAAAGTTGTTTTGAAAACAATTCTCAGCTACTTCGTAGTTCTCAACAGGTAATCCCAGAGAAAAAGCTCACTGCAGCAGGTTATCAACAGCTACAGAGCTCTAACAGTCCAGCTGGTGGGGCTGTTGCCCATTAGGTCGCCGAAGCATAACACTTGAAAGGTGGTTATTTAGAACTACATGGCGAAGATCCAAGACAAATAAAACACTGGAAGCTAATTACACCACATGGATTTGGTAAATATACTAATTTTGAACTTCCAAATAACTTATAGTTGCCAAAAAAATAATACTGGAACTGTATGAAGGGCTTCTAATATCAAGGGGAAAAAATTAGGAGGACCTGGCAGTGCCACAAACTTTACATTTCAAAGATATAAAAATCTGCAAAAACCCATTCTGCACTCTAACTACATGAGGCAAGAAGGAAAACAGCTTGCAGACAGTGCTACTTCCACTGCACTGTCTCTAGCGGTAGACCAAGGCCACCTACAAAAAGCCAGTTTCTTTCCCCATTCCTTTCCACCCCTGCAACATTTTAGTCCATAGTCTGTCAGATGTTTTTGCCCTATGATCTATCAACAACATCTCTGCTCTGCTCTGGGAAGTGCCCTACCAATGGTAAGGCTGGAGCCTGGCATAGCTGGAGGATGCCTGGAAACTCTGGATCTATACAAAAAGTTTAAGAGGATCCATCACATTAAAATAATGATAAGGGCGTATGCAGGCTTCTGTATCTTTAGCACTGTTTTCATTTGTCCTTGAACCCACAGAATTATTTGTGAATACCCTATATTTTAGCTTACAGTACAACTTAAAGAGCACAGAGAAACCCTCACACGTTAGAATTCAAAGGCATTAACATACTTTGCCAGACAGAGCTGAAGACTCTGCAAGTAATGCCTTGGCACAGACACCATTAAATGATGTAATTAAAACAAGAAAACAACCAAAACCAACCAAACCAAGAGTAAAGAGATTCAGTACCTTCCTAAAGCCAGGTTAAGAGCCACGTTTTGGATATACATTAGAACATTTACATTGGTTGTGCTGCAAAAGCAATGCTAAGCATCCTCAGGTCTTTCAGAAAGCAGCACTCACCTCTGCTTCTGTTTTTCTCTCCCCTGATGCTGAGGCATGTGGCGTTAAGTGCCCGCTCCAGTACTGCTTTACGTGGTCGATGAGTACATGTTTCTCACAGGAAGGAGACACTGCAATTCCTTGTGTTGCCAGATACTTGAATATTATTTCTCGATAGACTTTTTTGCGTTTCAAGAGCTCTTCCACACTTCGGCTGTAAAGCACAATGGCATGAATGGCTTCTGCAAGCAAAGAAACCTAAGTTAGCTGTGGCTTCTCTCGCAGTTAAAACACAACTATGCCATTTCTTAAAACTCCTCTCCACCTCCAAACCCAGCACAAGACAAGCCTAAAGGAAATGCAGATTGAAAAAGCCTGCTTGCAAACTGAAATCTAACCTAAAGATATTAGACACAGACAATACCCAGAGACTTGGGAACACGTCTGAAAACCGGTGCTGTTTTCACTTTGCTATCTCATAATCCCTACTGCCAGCATCGATGACTGCTTGGAAGTTACTATGTATTATTTGAGTTTGATGGAAAGGATGCAACCTTTTCTTCCAAATGAAATTACTAATATTCTCCAAGCATCTTCAAGCTGTTTGGAAACTTCAAGTGCTTCAAGGATAAAGATTCTTGCATACAATGCATTCCACCTGTAGCTCCCCAAGATACAGCCAGCCTTAACCTCAAAGTTAATTTAACCCCATCCTTAAGGGTTTCCTGCTGTTTGTCACAATACAGCACCTCCACTCATCCAACGCTGAGCTTGTTTTCACTCTGCATTTGAAAAGCTCTAGGATATTTCAAAAGAGGCCATTTGCCCATCCTCTTGGAGACAAGATTACACAGAGAAAGAAGAACCAGACAAAACTTTTAGGGTGCCTCTGGATATAGAATGTGAATCTTAATTTCTGTAGCAAATGGGCAGTTCACACGATCTGGTCACAGAACACATTGTTGCTTTGATGATTAAGCTTCAAGTAAGCCTGTGAAGAATAAACTTCCTCAGCAAGTTACCAAATGCTTCCTGCAAACAGAAAATGGACAGAAATGCAGGCAGAGTGGTAACTAAAAGTAATCTCTGATTCCTTGTGTGCTGAACAAGAGCTCTAGTACCAGAACAACACACAGTAACTCGGGAAAGTGAGGCTCCATTGAGGTTGCTGAAGATTGACAGAAATGGACCTAAGCCTGGTTTATTTCTAGAACACAAACTACAGGTATAAGACCTTTTTAAGACATGTATTTGGCCAATCTCAGAGGTCTGAGTTGTGTCACATGAAACACAGCCAAGGGTTTTGGATATTTCAGCACAGTACACTGAGCCACCTCAGGTAACGTACAAAAGTAAGCTTTAGGAAACAAATCTCAACATCTACAAAGCGATGGGGTGTGTGTGTGTGTGTGTGGTACCTGAAAGTGCTCCTTTCTACACAGAAATAAGCTCAGTATTAGGTTTGTGCTTCACCCTTTCAAAACCCGAACGCAAGCGCCATTAACGCCAACAGCAAGAGACAAGCGGGCTTCCAACGCGTTTCCGAACACCAGCAGGGCACAGCTGGGGCACAGCAGTGCTCGAAGCTCACCCAAGGCGCGGGGGAGCGGATGCCTAAGGGGCAAAAATAAGCGCTTGAGACCCGAAAGTCGCCTGCAGACACGAGCAGACGCCAGTTCCTCGGCCGCAACAACCTCCCAGCAGCCGGACCCCGGTGCTGCCCGGACCTGCACCGGCCGCTGCAGGTAAAGATGCCCAACAGCTACAACCCAACCAAACGCAGGTGCGCGCTTCCCCATAGCTCCGCACGGGGACAGCGCGCCGACGGCACCCCGGGGCGGTGACAACACCGCCGGCAGCTACAACACACCGGCCCCCGGCCAGCACAGGCGGCTGGCCCGGGCAGCGCGCACCTTGCCGGCTCTCCGGGTGCACCAGGCGGTTGGTGACGGTGTCGGTCAGGGCCAGCAGCTCCTCGGTCTCCAGAAGCTCCAGGAGCTGGCGGCACCCGGCCTGCTCCCGCTCGCTCAGCCCCAGCGACGCCATCGCCAGGCCCGGCCCGACGGAACCGGGAAGCGGCGCCGCCGCCGCATCCCCACGTGAAGCCCCGGCGATGGCGGCTTCCTGTGCCGCCGAGGACACCACGGCCGGGTGGAAACAGCGGCCGGCGCTGAGGTTCCACCGGGAGCCGGCGAGTAGGGAGACCTCCCCCGGGGTGCGTACCGCGGTCCCGGGCAGCCCATAGCCGTCAGCGGAGAGCAGGGGCCAGGCAGGGAGGGCCTATAGTACCGTGGGGTGCATCGGGAGGAGTGCGGCCCGCGGAACGAAGGAGGTGATCCCGGCTACTGACCGCGGTGGGGCCGCATCTGGAGCGCTGTGTCCGGTTCTGTGCTCCCCAGTACAAGGAGCTGCCGGAGGGGGTCCGGCGGAGGCCATAGGGATGATCGGGGGTCTGCAGCGTCTCTCCTATGGGGAGGGGTTGCGGGAGCTGGGCCTGTTTAGTCTAGAGGAGACTGAGAGGGGATCTCGTTAATGCACGTAAATATGTCAAAGGCAGGTACTAGGAGGATGGTGCCAGGCTCCTTTCAGTGCTGCCCAGTGACAGGACGAGGAGCAATGGCCATGAACTAAACCACAGCTAGTTTCATCTCAACATGAGGAAGAACTCCTTCCTGCTGAGGGTGGCAGAGCCATGGCACAGGACTGCCCGTGAGGGTTGTGGAGTCTGCCTCTCCGAAGACGTTCGAACCCACCTGGGTGCGTTCCTGTGTCACCCGCTCTAGGTTGCCCTGCCTTGGCCAGTGGAGTATTGCCAGGAAGTGTCCATCCTGTCCTGCCCCAAGGCACTGGCCCCCAGGCCTGAGGTGACCACTAGTCCGAGCATGCAAAGGAGAACAGAGAGTGAATGCCCCACGTGTTTAATGATGACTCTGTCGTTCATGCAGAACCCACGCATCCAGGGTGCTTGGAGATGGAAGCCTTCCACAAACGAGGCTCCTGGTGGGATCCAGCTGCACGCAGCAGCCACCGTCAGATCCCTGGGAATGGCTCGGTGCTCCTGCTGAGGTCCACGCAGATGCTTCTGATGGAAACAACCATTGGAAGTCTACCGAAAGGCCTCAAGCTGTGGTCATGTCTACAGTAGTTCTCTTCAGCTGCACTGGAGGATCTTTGGATATCCGAGATGCAGCCCCTAAGGTTCTGAGTAAGTCTTCCATTTGTAATGCAGTGTATAAAGGGCTGTTGTGGCTTAACCCCAGCTGGCAACTAAGCGCCACTCAGCCACTTGCTCACTCCCATCACCTCGGATGGGATGAGAAGACTCAGAAGAAGGTAAAACCTACAGGTTGATAAAGAACAGTTTAATAACAAGTAAAATATAGCAAGAATAGAAATAATGATATTGATAATAATAATAGAGAACAACAAAAAAAAGCAGAAAAAAAAAAAAAGAAAACCTAAGTGATTCACAATACAATTGCTCAGCACCTGCTGACCTATGCCCATCCCATCCCTGAGCAGCAAAACAGGGGCTGCCAGCCAACTCCCCCCAGTTTCTCTGCTGGGCATGACAGTGCTGTGGTGTGCAATACCCCTTTGGCTAGTTTGGGTTAGGTGTCCTGTCTCTGCTCCTTCCTGGCTTCTTGTGCCCCTCCTCACTGGCACAGTGTGGGAAACTGAAACATCCTTGATCAGAGTACGTGCTACTGAGCAACAACTAAACATTGGTGTGTTATCAGCATTGTTCTCAGGCTAAAACCAAGACACAGCACTGCACCAGCTACTGGGAAGAAAATGAACTCTAGCCCAGTCGAGACCAGGGCAAGCGGTTGAGTACCTTGGGAACTAACACCAAGCAAGTTACATCTGTCTGCAAGAGTGGGAAATATGGCAGCACAGCACCTGCCCAAGGAAATGAAGTTCCAGAAGCTGAAGCTGCTTTTCTGCAACAGGCAAGGCTTGAGCCACTTAGAATCATAGAATAGTTAGGGTTGGAAAGGACCTTAAGATCATCCAGTTCCACCTCCCCTGCCATGGGCAGGGACATCTCACACTAAACCATGCCATCCAAGGCTATGTCCAACCCGGCCTTGAACACCACCAGCAATGGAGCATTCACAGCTTCCCTGGGCAACCCATTCCAGTGCCTCACCGCCATTACAGGAAAGAACTTCTTCAGTGTTTTCTCTGTGACAGGTGGAATAACCAGTGATGATGGTCACTTTACGGGTAGGGGAGAGAAAAATAAAAGGAGGAAAGTAACAGAAAAAGGAAAAAAAAAATCATAGAATCACAGAATGGTTTGGGTTGAAGGGACCTTAAAGCTCATCCAGTTCCAAACCTCCCCTGCCATGAGTAGGGGCACCTTCCACTAGCACCATCCAACCTGGCCTTGAACACTGCCAAGGATGGGGCAGCCACAGCTTCTTTGTGCAACCTCTTCCTGTGCCTCCCTGCCCTCACAGTACAGAACTTCTTCCTAATATCTCATCTAAATAGAATTATAGATAAGGTGTACAATACTAAAGTATCTGACATGACTGGAAGTAGTTATCACAGAAGAAATTGTGTTTCAAAGAAGAGAGCAGAAGCCTTAGTTGAGCTAAGAACCGTAAGCCATGTGAGGGTTGGTTCTGAGAAAAATACAGGTGCCGCTAGTGCTTGACCTTGCTGTGGCAGCAAAAGCAGACACTCGTCAAACCCATACTTTAACATGGGTAGCATAAGGAGGCCACCTTTTGGTGCTAAAGCTGCCTGTGGTTTCCAAAATAGGAAGACCTAGATTCTTCAAGGACACGCAGACTGCCAAAGACAGGAGTTAAAATTACTGGTGACGCTTTTGCACAAACAACTGAAAACTTCTTTATGGTAGGCTCTGTTCAGATCTGTAATAACAAATGCCTGCCCTCAAGATCTTGTAAACCCAAGATAGAACATGTACATGAACAGAACACATTCCTACCCCCTCCTACTATGCATACATTTTAGGTGATTGTTTCCTCTTTGAGATCTAAAAAACTACCCCTGCAGATCTTCCAGGCTTGTCAGAGGGAAACCAACATGCATTCAGTTAGAGCAATAGTGATTCTCTTGAGCTATAGCAATGAATTTAACATATACCAGAAACAGCTGAAACTGTTTTGCCCATGAATTTTAAGTCCAACTTTAAGATTCTGTCCTAAAGCATCTGGAAATATTCAACACAATAATGCTTACTGTCTGCTGTGCCAGATTTCCCCTCATGTCTATACTGATGTAATATTCTTTATGCAGTTAGAGCAACATAGAACAGCTTCTATTGACAAGAGCAGCCTCATGTATAAAATGAGTGGCCTTGCCATAGAGCATTCTTTAAGACCAGTTACTTGCACGCTCTTCATGTAGAAGACCTCCCACCGCTACATGCAGTGCAGTGTTCTGCATATCTGTATTAGAGTACAAAGCCAAATTGGTTCATGAAATATGGAACTACCTACAAGCCACCAAGTTAATTTTGCTGCTGAAATTCTGAATTTAAAATTAATCCTTATAAGCTTAAAATTAGCAAACGCTTCTGAGAAGTACAAATGTCCTTTCTTTCATTTTGCTTATGTTTCAGTAAAGTTGTTTAGATTGGCTGCCTTGAGGGGAATACTATCTAAGTGAATATTCTAAAATTCAAGGGGAAACAAACAAAATGCCATTGAAAAAAACCACAGGTTGTTTTGAGATGCTTAGTATGGGTTTCATTACTTTTTCTGTTTCAGGAGGAAAGAGGGAGGCAGGTTGCCTTGGAATGGTCACTTTCCCACTAATCCTAAGAGAAGAAAAGTGCGTGGCAAGGTTTTGGTAGTGGAGGAGCTACAGGGATGACTTCTGTGAGAAGCTGCCAGAAGATTCCCCTGTGCCTAACAGAGCCATGCTCCAGGCAGCTCCAAGATGGTAGCGTCTCAGGTAAAACATATTTAAGAAGAGAAAAAAGTTACTTTATATATGTATTATATATATTTATATATATTTTTTCAGGAACATATAGATATATATAACAGGAGTTATATATTTTACAGGAGCAATTGCAGCTGGAAAGGAGTGCGAATATGCGAGAGAAACAGCTCTGCAGACACCAGTGAAGAAAGAGGCAAGGAGATGCCCCAGGCACTAGGGCAGATTCCCCTGCAGCCCATGGAGGACCCCACACCAGAGCAGGAGGATGCCTGAAGGCGGCTGTGGCCCTGTGGGAAGCCCATGCTGGAGCAGGCTCCTGGCAGGACCTGTGCACCCATGGAGAGAGGAGCCTAGTCTGGAGTAGGTTTTCTGGTAGGACTGGTGACCTCAGAGGGTACCCACATTGGTGCTGTCTGTTCTTGAAGGACTGTACCCCATGGAAGGGACCCACGCTGGAGCAGTTTGTGAAGAACTGTAGACTGTGGGAAGGATTCACATTGGAGAAGCTGGTGGAGGACTTGTGTTCTGTGGAAGGGATCTGTGCTGGAGCAGGGGAAGAGTGTGAGGAGTCCTCCCCTAAGGAGGAAGGTGCAGCAGAGACAATGTGTGATCAACTGGACTGAAACCCCCATTCCCCATCCCCCTGTGCCTCTGGGAGGGAGGAGGTAGGGAAAATCAGGAGCAAAATTAAGCTCAAGAAGAAAGGAGGGATGGGGGGCAAATGTCTTGAGTTTTATTTCTCATTACCCTGCTCTGATTTGATTAGTAAATTAATTTCATCAAGTCACATCTGTTTTGCCTGTGGCAGTAATCCGTGAGTGATCTCTCCCTGTCCTTATATCAACACATAAGCTTGTATTTCTTTCCCCTGTTCAGCTGAGGAAGGGGAATGATAGAGCAGCTTTGGTGGCATCAAGCTAGGATGAACCCACCACAAGTGCAGTGTCATCACTGACACTGGAGAGGCTCTTTAATATTCAGAATTGATGTCTGTCTCCCTCCTCCTTCCTTATCTTAAACCAAGGCCAGCCCCTTTAGTGTAATTATACTGCTGCCTTGTACTTCCTCTTTGGAGATGATGAGGGGAAAAGGGGAGAATATCAGAGAAGTAGCTTTTTTGTCTTTCCCATAACTCAGAATTCCCAGTAGAGTTTTAATTCAAACTTTAGACTAACTCCCATAATTGACCAGGAGTGTTAAGCTAGAATTCCTAAGGGGAAGAAATAGGAAAATTAGCCTATATAAAACAAAGGCACTCTTGTAAGATTAAATTGCTGTCATAATTCAGGGAGTCTCTACAAGAGGTACTCTCCCTCTCCATTTAGTGTTTTATTTCTTACATATTATAGGATAGAATCATAGAATGGTTTGGGTTGGAAGGGATCTTAAAGATCACCCAGTTCCAACTCCCCTGCCACGGGCAGGGGCACCTTCCGCTAGAGCAGCTTGCTCCAATCCCCGTCCAACCTGGCCTTGAACACTGCCAAGGATGGGGCAGCCACAACTTCTCTGGGCACCCTGTGCCAGCACCTCAGCACCCTCACAGGGAAGAACTTCTATCATCTCATCTAAATCTCCCCTCCGTCAGCTTAAAGCCATTCCCCCTTGTCCTGTCACTACATCCTCTTATAAAAAAGCCTCTCCCTACATTTCTTGTAGGCCCCTTTTACGTACTAGAAGGCTGCTATAAGGTGTCCCCAGAGCCTTCTCTTCTCCAGGCTGAACAAGCCCAACTCTCTCAGCCTGTCTTCTCAGGAGAGGTGCTTCAGCTCCCTGATCATGACCTTCCTCTGGACTCACTCGGAGCAGGTCCATGTCCCTCTTGTATTGGGAGCCCCAGAGCTGAACACAGTACTCCAGGTGGGATCTCGCAAGAGTAGAGAGGGAGAATCCTCTCCCTTGACCTGGCCATGCTCCTTCTGATGCAGCCCAGGTTACAGTTGGTTTCTGGGCTCAAGCGCACACTGCAGCTGGCTCGTGTTCAGTTTCTCATCGACCAACATCCCTAAGTCCTTCTCCTCAGGGCTGCTCTGAATCTCTTCTGTGCATGGGATTGCTCCGTCCCGGGTGTGGGACCTTGAACTTGGCATGATTTAACTCCATACGGTTTGCACTGGCCCACCTCTCAAGCGTGTCAAGGTCCCCCTGGATGGCATCCCTTCCCCCCAGCGTTATCAACCGAACCACACAGCTTGGTGTCATTGGCCAACTTGCTGAGGGTGCACTCAATCCCACTGTCCATGTTACTGATAAAGATGCTGAATAGCGCTGGTGCTAATAGCGACCCCTGAAGAATGACTCTCTGTCACTGGTCTTCACTTGGATTTCGAGCTGTTGACCACAACTCGGAGCGTGACCATCTTGCCAACTTCCTATGCAGCGGGTGGTCCATGCATCAGCCCAGGTCTGTCCAGTTCAGGGACAAGGATGTCAGCCAGGAGAGTGTGAAATGCCTTGCACAAATCCAGGTAGATGATGTCTGTTGCTATTCCCTTATCCGCCAGTGCTGTCACCCTGTTGTAGAAGGCCACCACATTGATCAGGCACGGTCTGTACTTAGTGAAGCCATGATGGCTGTCACCAATCACCCCCTTATTTCCCACATGCCTTTGCAGTTTCCGTATCCCTGAAATATCCACTCTCCTCTTACTTCCACAAGCACTGTGCCCAAGTCAGGCACTGAAACAGGAAGTACTGGATTTAATGATACTGATACTTAGGAATATAGCTTCAGGCAGTGCTAGATGCTGCTCCAAGTCACACAGGCACTGCTCTGAGACCAACAAGACAGCACAAATACATCCAAGGCTATTTGGATTGGCAGGAACTGAACTGAAACACTAGTTACAGCCTTGCCTTTTTTAATGCCTTCCTCTGAAAGCTAAGCAAAATAAATGAGAAATTACTGACTACAACACAAGACAGATATAAATTTTAGTGTCTTCTGTAGAAGAGGTTTATGGGGGGGCAGAGTCATAAACTATAATAAGGATATTTACATATATATAAAATGACACTGGCCACTGCATTAACTCATTTTACCACTGCCACCCTACACTGTGTTTTCCCGCACGTTAGCTTGCAATAATGCTGACAGATGACAGGAATGGCCTGGAAGAATTGAATCTAAAAATGGACAACAGTAGGTACTTACAGTATGAAGCACATTCAGTTGAATTGTACCTTCTGTTCAATTACATTCCATAACCTTGAACTGATATTTTATACCTCATTTATCATTGATATTTATTTCTTGCATAACTCAACAACTCAGAAAAATCTAGTTCCCAATATGACCAGTCTCAACATATGAAATTCAAGTACATACAAAGGTATCTGCGTACTCGACAACCACAAAACTGGCATTTGTCTTAAACTTACATGGACTATTTCAATCACCCCCTTGAGCTTTTTGGTCTATGGAGCTGCTTCCAATTGTTAGGTGCTTCATTCACCCAGGAACCTTAACCTCCCCTTGGGTTCAAAGCTCAATGTTTAATACTCACTATCCAGCTATGTAACACGGAGCACCTAACTTCCCCTGCCCTGGTTTCCAGCCACACTAACCCATTGCCAGGTGGGCCACTAATGAGAAAACTTACCATTGGGCTACCAACTTCAGGTACAGTTCTACAGAGAATCTGTTACTTTTGACATACTAATGTTTCAGGCAAAGGAATTAAAGCAATATCCAGGGCACAGAAGTTTAGATTTGGTTAATGTATTTTGCAATGAATTTATCAAATGGCTTGTATATATATTGCCATTTTGATAAACCTTTTGCCTGCAACGAGCATACGCTGTAGTACCAGGGATCTGAGAACCCTCACCCTTATGCCCAAACTTAGTAACTTTCTTCAGCAACGGCCTTGTCATAATTACACAAACCAGAAAATAAAGGTAAGCTTGAAGATACACCCAAAAAAAATATCACTGTTCAAATTTGTGCAGAAAACAGTTTAAAAACTGCTGTCAGAGAACACAATGAATTTAGAGACTGTGAGCAATAAAACTAAATAATCCAGCATGTTTGATAACAGTATTGAACTTTCTGAAGCCAATTAAAAGGCAGTTGTGCTCTCTTTATCTCTCGACTACAGCATTCAGTCAAGGGGACTAAACAACGCAACAGAACACAACTGTATCACACCAGAGGTTACTATCTCTATTAGCAGCAGCATCAAACAAACACAAGCTCATCACGTGCCAAAACTGAGGCTCAGCGTTATGTGCGAGTGCCAGCACATCCTCCTGAGAGATTCAGGGCAGTATTTGGTACTTGGAATGCAGACCCACTGAGGAACTTCAACACTTCTAAGATGGAGGAATAAGACAAACAACTAGAAGCAGCAGGTACTTAAAACTGCTGCATTCAGATTCATCTGCAGCCCTTAACTGGCCTTTTGAGCCCTTCACACAACAGTTTAGGAGTGGCTAACATCACCGTATTTTGAAGCCGGTGGCCCCAGGGGTAAACACCTTACAAGCCATTAAAGGGAACATGGATATGCTGATTTCTTGCCTTGCAAGCTTTATCTCCATCCCTACTACCTCCACCTCTGCCCTGCCAGCCTTACTCTCCTCTCCATAGGCATGTTACAAAACACTGGATGAGCACTTTCTCACCAGGTCAATCTTCGCAGGCCTGTCCTGCCCAGAGATCCCAGGTGAGCAGATTTCCATTTCCCACTGTATTCCGGCTGATTCCTTCTCCTGGGGAAGTGCATCATCCAAACGATACTCTACGCTTGTAAATCAGAGGCAAATGCACTGAATGACATGGTCTGTCCCAATGTATGCGACTATTTAATTCATCCTTAAAGTTGCCAGTGTTTTGAAGATGGTCAGAGGCAGACTTGAGGGGTGGACTGCACGGTGTCTAAGGTTCAGATCCGATGGAAGCTTTTTTCCGCAGGTGTGTTCTTCATGCCTCCCAGACTGAAGACCGAAGGATCTATCCCTCTCCCTCTCTTCAGCAGTTACTTGCAAAGAATCTGTAATAATACTATGCCTTTTTGAGGACTTCTTGAACTAAGAGGTCCCAAATTTATGAGAGCAAGCTAGAAGAAACAAAAAGGGAGGTAAGGTAGGGAGAGCTAGAGAGGAATTCAAAGAGTTCTGGTTCAATTTCCTCAGCAATCCTGAGTATTCTTGGATCCACTGCACTAGATTGGGTCTATTCAAACCCAAACATCCACACCTTGGTCACCTGGAACATCAAGATGTGGCAGTGTGGCACAGACGCTGCGCAGCAATCACATACCAAGCATAACACAGTAGCTGTAAACATCGCAGCAGTATTTTCAGAGTGATTCCCCAAAAGACAAAATCAATTTCTATCAACAACAAAGACAATGTTTTATTGAACAAATCTATGTACAGTACAAAAAAGTCTTTCAAATGAAACACTACTGTTGATTTATTGCAGTTTGATGGCTCAGTTTTAATTTGTACTCTTATATAAAATGCAAAGTAAAATAATTTAACATTCAACAAGGAAGCACAAATTTCCTTTCTTGCTGAACCTGTAACAGCGTTTACAAATTAAGAGTCCCAAAATGCATACACTGCATTTAATCAGAAAGGTGTTATACAGTACCAAATAAATTAAGAAAATAGTAACACTACCACCCCTTTTCAGTCTTTTGTCCGTAGCACTGGTGTTAAAACAATGAGTACAGCTGAACCTTCAATGTGATATTAAAATCACAAAGTTTAATGTTATAAATTATCCAAACTATACAATTTATAGAGTTTTAATGAATATGGCTAAATAACCAAAGTACCAGTGACCTTCCCCCACAGATATGACCACTTTCAACCTACTTTCGGTACTTCTGCTTTTTGTGAAAGGTGCCTATCAAGCGGCAGCTCTTTGAATATCAGAACTTAGATGACCTTTACAGTGAACTTTGATCGGGTTAGAGTAGACAGTCTTAAAAGGAAAGTCTAAATCAATGTTACAGCCACCTGGAGGAATGTTATCAGCAATGAAATGCACAGACTTTGATCCAACAAAGCTCCTAAGCTCACGTGTAACTTGAGGCAGCTTTAAGAGATCTGCATCCTTACATTACACATGTACTTCTGCGTTTATTGAATCGAAGTGACACATCTTGAAGATCTATTTCCAATGCTTAATGCCTGGGTAAAACAAACCCTTTCAATTTTGGATCTGGAACCTTTTTCAGCTCTAGAAGTTTCAGGCTTAATGCAGGGTCATATTCAGCATACTAAAGAACCATTAAAATAGCATGTAGAGTCATCACCCACACGTCACAAGTATCTCTTTGCTCATAATTGAAGTTGCTTACTACTGCAACTATCTGAGAATACCAACAGGTATCAGAGAGTAGTTTGTATGAAATACAATCTCTTTTGAAGTAAAGATCATTACTTAAAACAAAAATGTTACCACCCACTTGCTCCTTTAAGTCAATTCAGTGTATTTCTGATAGCTATTAGGTGATGCCCATGCCCACCTACGGAAGAGTTTAGGTTTCCAGTTCTCCAAAGTGTACATACTGAACACGTAGTATAAACAAATGGTGGTGTCCAAGAAAAGCATCTTTGAACAAAATTTAGTTTAATGCAGGTACAAAAAATTATGGTCACAGTTTATGCATGTACATAGATGCATATATCTACACACTTAAAGAAAATACAAGTCTCAGTCATGTTTTTAAAGCATCTTCAATCACATGGAGCTCCAGGAAAAGGCAAAAAAGCACCAAAGATTAAAGGTACATTGAAAAGACTTTACACAAACATGTTTGTAATATCTGTTCTCTGCGTTTCCAGATTCTCCAAACTGTAATACTTTAAAATTAACCTTTTTTTTTTTTTCCTTTTCAAATATATTTAGGCAAATTTAACTAAATTTACAATGTAAAGCAAAGAAAGGGGAGCCTGGCAACATTCAATGTAACTGGGTCCTTAAAAATTAATTGAAAGCAAAAAAAAATGTGAAAGTGCATTTGACTGATAAGGTCCCCATTAATTTTAAATTTTAAAAACTTTTATTGTATTTATACATGTAAATATATATATAGTGGGTGTATATACGTATATATAATGAACGATGCATTTAAATCAGTTCTTTTGCAACTGCAAAAATAATTCTTTGGTGCCTCAAATGTCACACAGATCTCAAAGTGGGCCAGTTATCAGTATTCATGTAATGCACACATACCTGTGATCATAATTTTATAACCTTTTATGTTAATCCAACTCAAAGTTAAGGCAAGAATGTTCTACAATTCAGAAGAGTATTCTTTTGAATTTGCATTCTTTTTACCTCCCAGGAGGGGAAAAGGAAGCAGAATTAATGCAAATATCTGTTTCATTTCACAGAGGATTATTAGCAGAGGCATTACTGAACTATTAAGTTCCAGAACTACTTAACAGCCTATTTTACAACTGCAACTCTTAGGTTTGCAAGTGTGAGCCATGGCTACAATGAACAGATGTTTTATGTACCTCTTGATTTCTTACTCATTAGATTTTACGTATCTGTTGATTTAAGCAAGTTGATCATCTTACTATGCCATACAAGCGTGGTGATGAACTATTTGGTAAGCAAACTAGCTGAGCAGGAATAGTTGGTTTTGGCTGTCCTACATTTCTGTGATGACTCTGCCAGTGCACACCAGGTTTTACCACTACACTTCCCGTGCCTACAGTCACATTAATATTTTCAGCTACCCGCACGGAACAGGATCCCAAATAAAACGTTTTCAGGTGGCAAGACAGTGTAAGATAAATTAAATCAACACAGTAATTAGACAACGTGCATATTAGCCACACCTCTGTTTGGGGTGGGAAGACCAAGAACTACAACAGCACCTTTTTGGTTTCCAAATGTCCTGTATTTCAATGTTACACATAGAGCTGAATGATTCAAATTTCCGGTATTCACATTCTGATTGTTTCTTTGAACAGTGAATTTTGGATAAAGTGCTTAACAGTTAAACCTAACTCCTTCACTTACTTCTGGGAAAGGCTACCTTTTCAAGAGATGCTATTAGATAGGGTCATAACATGTCTTAAGGTTGAGTCAGTACTTATTTTCTTCCTTCCTCTAGACAGTAAATAATTAGTTACAGTACTGAGTTGCTATCTACCACCATTAAGCAATATCACATGTGAAACAGGCTCTTCCTGATTTTTTCCAACTGTACACGTGCTCTGCTTTTGCCTGCCCTTTTCCCACTGCCCTTTTTAAAACAGGAAGCCATCTCTTTTTGGTCATACAAACAGCTGAAGAACCTCTGTATTTGCATGAAGTTAGTTTAACTCTGCTTTGTAAAGCAAGCTTAACCCCCTTCACATTCTGTGTTTCAGCCTTCTGTTGACATCCACACAATCTGTGCATGTGCTGCTTGTATTAAGTCTTCCTGCACCTAGAACAGGTGTTTTACAGGACACTCTTAACACACACCTTTACCATAGCCTTGCAAAGGGCCTCTCTTGCATGCATCTGACTTCTCCACTGTTCACAACTTTCACACTTAGTATCACACTAATTGACTTTTCCTTGCACACTCAGTACTTCAAGATTTTGGCTGTTCGAGCATTCCATCCATCTTAGATTTCTTTCTACATTCCTCGTTTTGGATTCTGAGTATGAGTTTATTAAATAAGCTACATACTTCTGAGCAGATAATGGAATCACACACTCAAACTTCGAAAAGAGAACGCATGGTTCTTCTACACATTTCTTATCCATATTATACTAATGTAACACTTTCTTGAATGATTCCTTCCCAGTTCTGTGGATGGATACCCTCTAACCACACATTTTCCAACTAAAGCAGCTTTCGGAATCGGCTGGTTTTATTTCCATAAGGCAATTAACACCTCTGCTTTCTTCGCCTGCTCAACTGTACGCCTTATTTTCCTTAAACCTTCATGCTAGAAAGACTGTGCCACTAAGCTTCAATCACACATTTGGAATGAACGTGGCTTTTCGGATAACTGGTACTTTGGGGATTTTGTAGCAACCCTTCTGGACTAAAGACCTGCAGAGCTCCTATTATTCCTCTGTGAGTTTCGTTTAGAAAATGTGCTTTGTCTTTATCAAGGTCATGTTTTTCTTCAGTAATTTGAGACTGCTTTATGATTAAGGCCAACTGGGAAACAAACTGATGCTTCTTCATGTAGTGCTTTCTTACACCACTCCTCGTTTGATGCATTTTCCCACAACATCGAATCAGGCACCTGTAAAAAAAGAGTGCACTGGGATCAAAATGAAGACTAACCCATTCCTTAATCAAGAACACTGTTCATGTTCTTCAACATGTTTAGTTTCAAACTAGTAAGGAAAGACAGACTGAATTAGCCCATCCTGTTTTATGAGAAGCCTTTTCCATTAGAGTTGCCTAACAATTCTCACTACCCCTTTCTTATTCTAAACAGCGCGTTCAATTTGAGCTTCCAACTTAGCACAGTGTTGTGATATAATTGTCTAAGTTCTACCATACTACAATTGCTTGGCAGTTATGTCTGTGTTATCTATTCCATCAGGTTGCCTGTTTTCAAAGACTATTTACCAGTTGGTATTTACCTCCAAACCAACCAACCCAGAAGGAACAGAAGACTTACTTTCGTCATCTGAATCGAATCCAAAGAGCGTCTGACACTTCTTTTGTGCAAGGTGAGCCTCAAGTGCTTCTGAATTACAGTAGATGGTCAAGCAGTTGCCACACCTAAATCTTTCTGTTGATTTGCTACAAATTTTATCTTGTTCAGAATAAGCATCTACTTCATCAGCCAAAATTTTTCTACGTTTTGGCATGCTAATGTAGCGTTCATCAAGGTAACTTGGAGGCAATGGTCTAACATACGGCTTTGTTAAGATGACACCATATGAAGTATTCTCTGTTGTTGGATTTGGTTTAGAAGGTAATTGCGAGGCAGCAGCATTATTTTGTGGTATATCAGTACAATTCTGTAACACTGGCAACACGGACCCATTTTCTGTCCTTGTTTCATCTGCCACTCTGTCCAAAGTTATTTCCGATGACTTCGATGATGTCTGATCTACGTCACTGTGCCCATTGACTAGTTGGTCACTAACAGCATTACAGTTTTCAGATTTTGGCTGTAACACAGATGTCTTTTGGTCTGTCAAACTTAAAACTGTAGTGCCACCCTCAGACGAACTTTCATTTCCATTATGAATTACATTATTTGCTTTCTTCTCAACACTTTGAATGTACGTCTTTGGTTCTGTAGAATCCTTCCTTGACTTCCAAGTTGGAATTGGTAAATCTATCATTTCTTTTTCATTAATGGATTCATCATCATCTTGGAAACTACAAAGTTCTGAAAGATCATCTGAAGATTCTTTTTCACTTGCATCTTCAGAACATTCTGGTGTTTTATTTAAATAATGCTGAGCCTCATGTTCATACAGCAAAGGGAGCTCCTCAAACAGCTCACAGCACTCAGCAAAATTGCACTGCGCTTTAAAAACACTATGACTTTTTGTATGTTCTGCAAGCTCAGTTGACAGCTTAAATCTCTGATTACAATTAAAGTGTAAACAAAAGTAAACATTTGGATACACATGTCTCTTCAGGTGGTCTATAAAATGTTGGGAATCAGCAAATTTTCTCTGACAGAAACGGCATTTTCCTTTATTCCACTTCATTATATGCTGCTGCACCTTCAGATCAGTTGGATGACTTTTTCTCGCATGTTTATTGAGGAATCTTATCTTTTTAAACACTCTAGCACAACCATTAGCAGGGCACTTAAAGCTTCCTTCCTCATCCATAGCATCAACATCTTTTTGAGAACAAAAAGCTCCATTCACTTTATGCAGAATGGGTGACTCTTTACTGGAACTGTCCTCATCTTCAGGCAAACTTTCTGTACTTAAACCATCAGGAACATTATTAAAACAGCTGTCACTACTATTTTCAGTAGCATCATCCTGGTCACTTAGATGGTTTCCCACCGCGAATACCTGTTCCGTGTTCTGCTCCTCCACTTGGACCATTTGGTCAGCACAAGGTGCTCTTGCAGTCTCTGCTTCATCATCTTTGGAACCATCTGAATTCCCATTTTCAAGAGGCGGAGTGACATCGGAACATTCTACTTCATTAACAACAGAAGCCCGCCGACCAGCCTCAATAACTGCAGCAAGATGTTGCCTTTCTATCTTTCTGACATGATTCTTCAGGTGCTTCAGCATAAGTCCTTTTTGCCTGAACTTTCTGGTGCAAAGTACACAGGAAAAACTGCCCTTTTTTTGGTGAGCTTGTGCATGTTTTACAATGTGACCACCAAGAAACTCCTTGTTGCATATCACACAGCGGTGCCTTGGTACAGTTTGATCTAACATTTCAGATGCCTCAAGAGCTTCATCATTCTTTTTGGCATTACCTTTGGACTGGGCTTCAGAGAGATCTTCTGGGTCAAGCTCACCATTGTTTACATCTGTTAAACAGACACGCTCGTCACCCAGAGCCCTATACTCTGTTATCTTCTCTGTATTTGCGGTAGAGTTTTCCAGTGTATTTTCACTTAAGCTAACGAAGGCTTTATCCCCCAACAATGCTAAACAATTCTGCTTGATCATCAAGAAATTCCAAAATTCAGGATCAAAAAACAAACCTTTTTTCAAAATTGGAAGCAGTTCAAAACGTACACGGTTTTGAACAGAACTAGTGCACTCATTGTATTCTTCATCTGCACATTTATACAAATGTTCAACAGTGTAGTAAGATTCCAAGGTGCGCTCAAGGAAAAAGACTGAAAGAGCACAAATTCTGAGGATCTCTAAGTCATTTGGCAGAAAATGAGCAATTGCTTTATAAATAAGACTTTTCATGGTGGGATCTTCACGGAGGTCCAATTGTAGGGCGCAACCACATATCTCAACACATATCTGAAGACCATCATCACCAACCTGCAGAAAGGAAATCACAGTATACATAATTATAGAGTATGCATAATGGTGTTTTCCTTAAGGGCTTACAGAACTCTACAGCTTAAAAGTAAAATAAAAGAATCAGGCTCACAGGGTTAAAAAAAAGAGCTCATATAAACAATGCCCAAACATCAACTTCCCATGTATTAATCTAAACTCAAAACAGCAGTTCAGAAAGCATCCTGCCAGCGCATTTCACCTAAAGGCATGTACATTTTGAAATAATGCTCAAACAAGACTATAAAATACAGGTACAACAATGCCCCAAAATAGTAACTGGTTTGCACTGAAAGCTATGTAGTTACTATCAGCAAAGCTTCAGATACTTTTGCCATGTGCAGTACTGTAATTAAAAGACAATTAATTATTTAGGGATATAAAACAAGACTGCAGCAAATTACATCTGTTCTAGCAGTATCCTGTCTACATCTTCATTGCCTAGGCTGTTCCACACTATAATTGGAGTTATTCTATATTTTGTCCCTGTTTTAACTCATTTAACTCGCTCTGCATAAAAAATAGAACCTATATAACATTGCCTTCAATTTTGAACAATAACCACCACAAAAACCTTTACAACCCATAGCCAAACATTCTAAAAGGCTTGAGTCTTCAGACTGACGGTCCTTTCAAAGAGCAGAATCCCTATTCCACACTTAAGGCTGCAGGCCCTCCCATTCAGATGGATGATCAGAAACACGCTGCCCAACAGGTAGCAGATGGAAGTTCAAAAATTAATACCCACCTCTGTTTAAATGTGCATTAACAAATACATGCAATGCTCCATATGATGTAGGTTATTAACAAATATATATTCACTCAGATGAAAATACAAATAAAACTTAAACATTTCACCACAAATGTTTTAGAATACATACTGAGATTAAAATCTTGAACGGCAATAAATCATTTAATTTAGAGCCATACAGCAGCACCCGTGACCAAATACTTCATAATTCACTTGGGCCGAGAACATTAAGGAGCTCCATGCAGTCAGGGTAATGATAAAAAACACATTTGGAAACAACTTGCATGCCTGCGTGCAAAGCATTGCACGCGACATCTTTTGCACGTGTTTTTATGGGACAGCGTAAGCCTAACATCTGAAGCATGAAACAAATCACACTTCGCTGAAGCAAAATTACGTCTTCTCCTGTTTTAGCCTAGCTTTTCCTTTGTTACATTAAGCATTTCTTTGGATTTGGTTAGAACTGGTGGAAAGATGCAAAACTTGATGAGGGTGAAAGGCAGATAGAACAGCATTATGCAAGTCCTATTTCATTAAGGAGCCAGGCTAAAAATCCATAGAACAAACCAGGGATTTTTTCACATTTGCTCCGTATGTTTATTATTAATTTTCCCATTTATTTGTAAGGGATGACTTTCTTCAAATTTACTACAGCAGAAAGAGCAAACCTTAGAACTCAAGAAAAAAACCCAATCTTAAATACACAGAACAGATCAAGGGCAATCGTAATATTGATGTGCATTCTGGACCTTGACAGATTTTTAAGAGAATAGTGCGTTCTTCCCTATCTCCCCTTACCTTTCCCCAAAAAGTGGCCAATGTACAACATAAACACCACTCCCCTTTAGCTACAAAAAGAATGGGGGATAGGGTAAAAACAAAACCAACACTTACTTCATCCTTAATGACTTTCATGAAAGGGAAAATTACTCTGACATTTGTTGCAATTCTTAAAAGCTGGTAGCACTGGTCGACAAATATTTGTTTTGATGGGTTAGATTTAAGCTGCAGTTTGCTCCAAATGAAGATCAGGTCCCTATAAGTACAGAACAAAATAGTTCATAGTTAGATTGAGTTTTAGAACTCTATCACTAAGCACAAATATTTGCATATTCAGCAACTAAAACTATATTTGAGGGTCTAATACCAAACTAATTAACATCACAACTGTACACAATGTGCACAATGGAAAATGCAACTTAATTACTTTGTTAAAGCATTCAGCGTATCTCCTATTACTGAGCCAATTAAATATTCAACAAAATAGCAATGTATTCAGCTTAGTATCAGAGAACTGCATAATCAAATCAGATGCTACAGCATCTAGCCCTTAACACCACAGCCACTAAACGTCAGGCTGAACAGCAAGCTCTGTGTGCTCTTGGGATTAAGTTACTTTCAGTGCAAGGATAAGGAGTCCTTCAGGGAAAGAAGTGTTTGAATGTGGAAAATGGGAGCGTTGTAGAAAGCTAGCTTCTGATAAGGTCCACCGACAGGAAATATTGATGTTCTCCAGTTGTGCGCATTACAACAGGATTTTCTTTTCTTAAGGCTGTCATCACTGCTCTTTCTAGCCAAAAGCAGTTGCATGAAAACACCAGTTTCTACAGCTATTCATTTATCTCTCTGATCTTCAGTCAAAGAGCATTTCTTACTGATATAAGAAAACATAAGTATAGATTGCTGGACTCTACAGCAGAGCTCCTGCACAGGCAATGCATTTAGTCTATAAAATATAGCTAATTGAAATTTACAGCCTGTAAGTTCTCTGTACTTTAATTCAGGCTTGGAAACTGGACTTAACTCTTAGTTATAAGAAAATTCGCCAGCATGAAGATTTTCCATCGGAGTAGATTCAGTTAGGGCTAGGCAGAAATCCCACCATAACGTTACAATGGAAACAGGGGACCAGTCGACTTGGATTTTCTGAAGGAAGACACTTCTGCACTCCAGCAGCCTCCTCCCTCAGAAAACACAAACTCAGATACTGACAAAATATTCAGCTGATCTTCCAGAGTCTCTAGTCTGTGCCAGATACAAATCAGACAAACCTTTTGAGATTAAGCTTGTCTAGTGAGGTCAGTGCCAGCACGAAGGGAAATGAACTGCCCGTGACAAAACACCAACTTCACTTTGGAATTTAGGACAGCTCTACAATTCTGCCTGACATTTAAGGGCTAGACAAAAGAAAATCATTGTTTCCTTTCATTCAGAACCCAAGAAAACGGAAGTTAAAGGACAGATCAAGTTTCCATGGGGGACAGCTGTGAAAAGGAGTTCTACAAGCAGCTGTACCCACAAAAATATAAATCAGCCTTGCAGGTGTTCTAAAGATAGAAGCCTTTATCAGGCTGAAATCAAAACGCCTGAAGTCTTTGCAAACTTCACATGCAAGTTTGAAACTTCTTGCACCAAACCAGTCAAAAAATTCAGGTAAAGCCTCAAGCTGAAGTACAAAAGAAAGAACTGAGCATTTTTGCTGTTCACAGTTACCAAAATTAAATAATGTAACTTGTTCTCTGCTTTGCCTCACACCATTTCAGAGCAACCCATTTCAACACTAATCCCAGAGAAAAATCAGACTATTCTTCTGAGAGATTAGTGGTTAAAATGGCTTGCCATGTGTTCAGACAAGTTGGTACAATGAAAGAGCTGAAAAAGGAATGGAGATAACTGAAAGTAGAAGGAACAGCTCAGTGGTGAAGAACATGCTGTTAATTGAGCTTAACCACCATGCGACTAGACCCTGATGTCAAACAGAAGTCAGCAGCATTTGAGGTATTTCTGTGGCACTGACCACAACACAGATAATAAACTTGAGATAATATAGGCAGGGGCAGTTTTCTATTTGCTTGATTAGTATGGCACAGTAATACAGTACTTAATGGCATTTACTTCTTGGATGGTCTAACTTAGTTCACATTGAGGTCTGTGCTTAAACTATTATAGGCATGTGTTGGGCCAATTTAAATTCTTACTGTGAGATCACAGAACTCAGGAACTCTTCAACAGAGTCAACCAGCCTATTAACCCCCTACAAGATACCACAACGATTGTGTGCCTCCATCACCAACATAAAAGAACAGTTAAGTCCGCCCTGCCTTAGCTAGATCTAAAACCTTTACTATTGTTGACAAGAAGAAAGTCTGTCTATCCTTGGTTATAGATAGCACACTTGACCAAAACGTTATCCAGTTCACAAAAATTACCTAAATGCGTAAGACTTAAACATGTAGAAAAAATTCCTTGACTTGCTGAATTAATTAGGAAGCACCTGAAAACAGACAAAACAGCATTTAAAAATTGCCTGGCAGAGAAGGCCAGCCATCCTGCTACGCCTGTCCATCAAAATCTTGGCTGTCTTCCTGAAGAGCCATCACTTACTGATACTAGAAAGTCATTCATCACTGGACTCTTCGCTTAACAGTACCTTACAAACAATCTTCTCTACTCAGATCAAGCCCAGCTTGCTTTCTGATTGATTTGTCAGTGGGCTTTCACTTCAGAAAAGTAATTCTGATCATAGTTTATGCTTAGCATCAATGAAAACAGTAAGAATTTTGTGAGAGAGCTGCTTAAAGTTAATCTTCCTCTGAGGTAATATGGAGCTAATGGTTTCATCTTGAACACTTCATAGAGGTTGCTTCACATGAACTGGTAACAAACATCTGCTATTTACATCTCTCTAATCTATTTTGATGTTTATCTTTGCCAGTAGTGTTTGCTGCTAGATGTCTGCTAGATCTGTGAAGTCACAGAATCATAGAATAGTTAGGGTTGGAAAGGACCTTAAGATCATCTAGTTCCAGCCCCCTCTATTCCAGACAAGGCAAGATGATTTACACTGTGCTAGGTTAAAATCTTCTACATGATGTGGATTAATTTAAGCCAGCTCCTACTTCTTCAAATATTTGCATTACAATACAGACATGCCTGCACAAGCTTTGTTCCAGATTACATTATCTAGTAAGCATTATGTAGAATTCTCTTGTTGAGTCCGCAATTGTTAGGGCTCAGCATCTGTAAAGAATGAACTAGTTGTTCTAGTTGCCCAGACATAACTGCTCTGAACTCTTTCAAAGATCCTCAAGTTCTGTATTTTGAACAGAAGATCAAAACACTAAGAGATGCCAAAATGGTTTCCTTGATAAACAGGTATCAATCAGTACTTTAGTCTCTTCTGGAATTTCATTTCTGACATGCACTTTGCCAGAACAAAAGGACAGACGTCTTGTTTTGAGTAGCAACTTTTAGAATGGCTGACGCGAACTTGATTATAAACTGGGTTAAGAGCAAGGTTAACATCTAACTGCAGCAAAAGATATAAAAAGTAGGTTTGATTTAAAATGTGTTTCTTAAAAGACTGAATCCCCAAAACATAAAGCACTAATCATGAATTAGTAACTAACAAGTAACTAATGCTTTTAAGTTACATCTGCAAATTTCCCAAGAAGTCAGGAGATGCAGCATTTGGACAGGAATCTAAAAAGTTGGATTCCATTCACAAACTATGTACACCTTTTTGGTTGGACTTCTTCATCTGTCCTATGGGGACAGTCATGTCCACCTTTTCCTGGACAGACTGCATGAAAATTGACACTAACTATTGACCATACATCGTATTAGAAATGTATGTTGATCATTTTTCCAAAGGTTTTGATGCAATCCAATCACTTATTCAAATAGCTAAGAAAAAAATTATTAACAAACCAAACATTATAATTTCTTTTCTTCCTTACTTCCTTGAAACAAAACCCCAAAACATCACATCTTACTTCTCAATTCCCCAAAATCTAGGAACACAGAAACCTGATATAGATTCCAAACTCCGTATTAAAATTAATTACAAGCTTAGTAAGATCTCTATTGACTGAAGAAAAAAATAAACCCTTCCTAAGTAAGTTTTTTTCTTCTACTACACAATCAAACAAATTGAGCCTACTTTATCAAGGAAAGCAGATGTTATTTTAGATACAGAAATTATCCAGGCTAAACAGAAGGATTATCTTCCTTAGCCATCGTTCAGTCCTCTGAATGATGAAATCTGTTTTGACAACTCTTCAGAAAACACAAAAACATCCAACCATCAAGATGATTTAGTGTGTATGAAGACATTATTACTCAAATGTTTTCTAGAGTACCACCATTTATTTTATGGCTCTGTCTATGAAATAAAAGCTTCCATAATAAGTAGCATATTTTCAGAACCGTATATGCTCTTTAGACATATTGATGATATATGACCCCCTTGTTATTATAAAGCAGTGTCATTTAACTAGCAGGACAGAAAAATACCTGCATTGCCAGAGAGTGCAGTCTGCATATTGTTACGCATTGCCAATAACAAATGCCATATTTCTAGGTATTTACAGCCTAAAGTATGTGAAGGCCCACCCTTCTGTTACTTTGAAACAGTTAATGTGTTATGTACCATGTAGGCTACCATTGTGCATGACTGTGTGTAAAAAGGCAAGCAGGCACAACAGATGTAGTGGGAAAGTTTCAAGATCACGTTAGAATGTTTTTATCTTGTATTTTAAACTTGAGCTACACCTCAAAGTAGATGAGTCATTTTGGCAATAAGCATTGATTATCTGCTAAGCTGCTTCACCAGAAATAAAGTATTTACCATATACAATACATGTCCCCATTTTGAAGCTGAGGGACTAGGAACGATTCACATAGCTGTAAGGCTAAGGTAGTCTTCCCTTCTTTCTCAGTGTTGCAGATGATCTCAATTCCACTCTTGCAATCAGTCCTCAACAAGTGCTATACAATTAAAATAAAATCAATTTAGATAAATTTGCTAACATGAAATAAAACCCTATCAGACCTTGCTATATTAAAGAAGCTACTGAAAACTTCAGGAATTGCTACTGACATAGGATTTCTTTGGAATAGCTTTTGTGTAGGTCTGTAAATTGAGATTTCAGAGATATTTAGAGTTCCTTTGTATTTCTTAGAGCAACGACAATCAGCATGACTTAGCTTGTTCTCAAAACAAGGTTAAGAAAAGCAGTGCTATCAGTGGTAAAGTAGGGCCACATTCAGCTAGAGTGACATTTTACATGTGGAGGCATCATTAAAAAACCTTAAGGCTACTAAAAAATTATAATGCACAGAACCCCAGACTGACATCAGTTAGGCTAAAGTGCTTTTACTAAAATAATAGTCAATAGTAAAATAGTCAATACACTGAAGTTACAAAATCTTAATGACTTGAGTTATTTAGGGAACATATCTACAAGTTAACTTGACCAAAAACTGAATCTAGGTCAACAAGATTTGCAGGCACTTAACATTTAACTTTTCAAAGCTTAAGCAAGCACTAAGTTAAGCAACAGCAGTGTAGTTGCCTGAACGTATGACATTTGATTCTACAAAAACAGAGTTCCATATGCTCCTCTTGACAACTAGTATACAGTAAGTATTTAATTAAACAAAATGTATACTGACAAACAATACCTCCTGGAATAGCTGATCTTCTAATGGTGACATATAAAGACAGGTGAAAAGAGCTTGATGGAAATACAGATCTTTACTGATATCTGGATGATTTATGCAAGATTTGATAAGAGCCATTGCCTCAGGGATGCGTTCACAGGCAATAAGGTATCTGGCACGCAGTTCAAAGAACAGTGGATTTTCAGAGCTTAAATATTTGTTAACTGCACAGAAAAGAAAGATTTAAAGGCAATTAGAATATGAAGTCCAAGCAACAAATATATTTAAACGTAATGTTGTTTTTAATAGCGCAATGTCAACAAAATATATAAAAAAAGACTGCTAAAGAAGCTATCAAATATTTAAATACCATCAAGAAGCTGCCCTTCTGCTTGGAAACAGAAATTGTTATTTTTCTTACACCAGTAATCTAATTCAGTATTTTATTTCTAACAGATTAACACAAGGTCCTGCAAAGGCTTAGTAAAATATACACTACATAGAAGCAGATATTAACATTTTTGAGAAAGAAAATGCCCTCCTTTCTCAGCACTTGTATCTGGGTGATTGTGAGTATAGGACTGACATCACTTCCACGGCTATAACTACAGATATTTAAAACAACTCAGTATACTCATTACCCATTAAAATGGAAGAGCTCGGAGTGATCAAAAAGTTAACTACAATTCATATGCTGTTGCTTTAAGTACTTTTGAACACTTTGATTTTGCTGGTGAAGTGGAAAATACACTTTCTCTTCTTCTAAAACTGCTACTGGGTACAGTTCTTACATCTAAATCCCTAAATACCTTTAAATTCTAACCCCTGATTTCTGGAAATCTGTTTTTCAGATCTAAAAGCTAATCTTAAAGTTAACATTTGAATGAAAATGTTCGGTACTGAGATACTCAAAATACTTAAAACACTCAAGTAATTCGGAAAATATGACATACATGAAAGTCATGCTTGAGATCTTTTATAGCTCATAGAAATTCTAGTATCTCTTAAGATTAAAATATCGATTCAAGACTACAAAATACAATAATGCTGCTTTTGTTTTGAGAATTGTTTTCATCTTGTCAAGTGAATGCACACTCTGAGGTGCTAACGTTAATAGTGTGTTACTATAATAGTGTGTTAACATTAATAGTTTGTTACTCTAATAGTGTGTTAACATTAATGTCTTGGACAATATGGGCTGATGTTCCTCTTACATTCTCAACAGCTACCTTAAGAATCCCATCATTTCTAGTGCATTCCCTGTAGCTCTGTACAGTGTTTCATATTAAATAGAAAAAGAAAAAAGAAAAGGGCTGTCAATTTAGAGTCAAAGGCTGAATTGAGCGCAGGAAGTTTATACCTTAGACGGAGGATGTATTAAGAAAGTTACAAGCAACTTAAAAGTGACATTAACAGGAATTAACAAAAAAGTGGTTACTGAAAACCATTATCTGAGAAGCCAAGTGACACCCCCTCCCCAATAAAAAGAGCACGCATCTAACAAGAGTTAAACTTTACTTTGTTTAATAAGGATGCATGGTTTAAAAGACATTTCATGTGCTCAGAAAAAGGATTTCTGTGAGATCTTTGTTTTTATGAAACTTAATGGCATTACATGCTAATGAACACTTAAGGAATATTATTCAAGGTGAGATAAGGTTTCTTAATAGATGTACCATAAAGTCCACCATAGGAGAGAATCTCATTCCCACTATCCATTAGCACTTCTAGGCATAAATTTAGTAAAGATGACTGAAAGAAAAGTCAGCAACTAACAGTAGTCATTAACTGCAGGAAAAAGTGATTACATGGAAATATCCCTTATGCCAAGTAAAGGCCTCTCCTTTTGAATTAACATAAAAAATATAATAAACCCCATCACCGGTTTCATATGCAAACATTACCCAACAGATCACTGAATATTCACACTGAAAAATTACGCTGGAAATACTTAGCTCTTATATGTGCTGATGGTAAGAAAACGCTGCATATCTAACAACTGGCTGCATCATCCTTATCACTCAAATGAGGGAAGGCTGCAGTCCACAGTACAAGTGACACCTCTCTTGCAGGGAGGAAGAGGGACCCCAGAAACTACAGGCTTGTCAGCCCGAACTCAGTGCTGGGGAGCATCAAGGAACAGATCATCCTAAGTGAGACCATAAAGCATGTGCAGGAAAAGAAAAGATCAGGACCAGTCAGCACAGGTTCATTAAGGCCAGGTCCTGCATGACCAACCTTATCTCCTTCTATGACAAGATGACCTGCCTGGTTGATGAGGGAAAGGCTGTAGACATTGTCTGCTTGGACTTCAGTAAAGCATTTGACACTGCTCCCGACAGCATTCTCCTGGAGAAATTGGTTGGGTTCGGAAACTGCCTGGATGGCAGAGCCCAAAGAGCGGTGGTAAACAGTGTCACATCCAGTTGATGTGCAGTCACTAGTGGCGACCCTCTGGGCTTGGCTTTAGGGCCAGTGCTGTTTAATATCTTTACTGATGATCTGAATGAGGGGATCGAGCTGTACCCTCAGTAAGTTTGCAGACAACGCCTAGCTGGCTGGGAGTGTTGATCTGGTGAAGGACAGGGAGGCTCTGCAAAGGGATCTGCACAGGCTGGATTGATGTGCTGTGGCCAGCGGTATGAGATTCAACAAGGTAAAGTTCCAGGTCCTACACCTGTACCGCAACAACCCCACACAACGCTACAGGCTTGGGGAAGAACAACTGGAAAGCCACTCAGCACGAAAGGACCTGGGGGTGCTGACTGGTGACTGCTGAACATGAGCCAGCTTGTGCCCAGGCAGCCAAGAAGACCAGCGGCACCCTGGCCTGTGTCAGCAATAGCGTGGCAGCACGACCAGGGCAGTGATCATCCCCCTGTACTTGGCACTGGTGAGGCTGCACCTCGAATCCTGTGTTCAGTTCTGGGCCCCTCACTGCAAGAGACATCGAGGTGCTGGAGCGGGTCCAGAGAAGGGCAATGAACTGGCGCAGGGCCTGGAGCACAGTGTGATGGCGAATGGCTGAGGGACCTGTGGCGGCTCAGTCTGGAGAAGCGAAGGCTCAGGGGGGACCTTATCGCTCTCTATAACTGCCTGAAAGGAGGACAGAGCGAGGAGGTGGCTGGTCTCTTCTCCCAAGTCACAAGCGATAGGACAAGAGGAAAAGCCCTCAGGCTGTGTCAGGGGAGGTTTAGACCGGATATTTGGAGAAGTTTCTTCACCCAAAGGGTGCTCAGGCACTGGAACAGGCTGCCCAGGGAAGTGCTGGAACCACCGTCCCTGCAAGTGTTCACAAAACCCGTAGATGAAGCCCTTACTGACACGGTTTAGTGGCAAATTTGGCAGTCCTGGGGTAAAGGTTGGATTTTATTACCTTAAAGGCCTTTTCCCATCTGATTGATTCTATGATTCTGAGCTGACTTGTTATATCATTCCCACTTTGTGTGTGGGGAACTCTTAAGTCAGTATGCCCCTCTGCTTTGTAAGTGAGAATCCCACTTCCAGCAGAATGATCTCTCAGAGAAGGTGTCTCCTACACCTTCCAACGCTGTTTTTGAAGCAACTGCGAGTTCCAGCCACGCCACTGGCAGGCCTGTGCTCCCCCCCAACATGGAATGCTCTCTTTTCCCAAGGCAGCATTTATAGCTCTACTAACCCCCCGCCCCAAGCAAAAGACAACTGCTAAGTATAGTAGCATTTAGCCAAGTATGTGATACATACAAAATGGCTTGGGGAAAGTAACTGCTATTCCTGTCCAGCATGTGTGGTGCTTTGCTTTAAAGCAATAGATACCAACCATCAGCTTAGAAGCTAATTAGCTGCTTACACCTCAAGGTACCTCCGTCTACAGTATTCTCTTCTAGATGTTCACAGCAGGCCACTTGATCCTCCCTAATCTATTAGAAGTTTATTGCTGCTATGTTTCAAGTCTGCTATATTTTTTTAAACCCAAAGACTGCCTTCCTTTCCGGCCACCTCAAAATAGAATGCAACATCTCGAAGTACACAACTCATGTGAAAACAGACCCAGGGAGATTTGTCTTGGCCTAAGCTTCTCTGTGTAGTTAATGAATCAAAGACAGGATTATGCAGTGCACACAGTACGTATTTATCAAACTGACTTTTGCAAGTAATGGTTGGTGATTCAGCAATAATACACAGTTTTCCTCGTTTAAAACACTGATCCCCAAGTGAACTATATGGCCAGGTTTCAAAATATACACTGAATACTGCTAGCCTAATGAGCAGCACAGAATGTTTTCTTTGTGTAAGACTTCAGAGGAATCAAATTTTAGAGGAAGTGAGACAAGAAAGGAAGAGCTTCCAAAAGACATTATCTAAAACGTCTGTCATCACAGCTAAGATACATCAAGGGGGTATGTGGGGATATTAGAAGATAAAAGTAGGAAGAATACCTCAGCAGAGGGGAAGAGATGTGGCCTACAACAAAAGGAAACAAACTAATCATCTAGTGACAACAGGCAGTGTCATTCCTACTCTGCCAGGTTAAAATTAAGTAAAAGTCCTCAAACTGTTACCCATCATACAGAGGCTTCATGATGATCAAAGGAATCATTAAAGCAAAGGACTAAAACAATTTTTGCTAGAGAGATGGAGACGGAGACCTAACTTCAGATCATTCCTACCAGAGTGTTACGTGATACAGAGCAAACCAAGGATAGTCTTGGTTTTCATTTTGTTCCTGTACGTATGTGACTAGAAGTTTATTAGATCTATAAATCACATGTACACTGTTTTGCTCAAACACTTGCTTCACCAGAGAGACAAAACAAGACTACACATTTAATCATGTTAATGTTGCTAGCAAATACTTTTCCTGGTTAAGAAGGCAGTTCACTCAGCTGTTGTGACTTTATAGTCCTCTTCCTCACTCGACAGAATGAACGCATTGTCATGAACACAGAAATGAATTAGCATTTTTTATGACTATCAAGTAGATAGTCCTCTCTGAACACTGCTAGCAATTACGTTGCTTAAGATGTTAGTGAAGACTTCACTGTAGACTGGATATCCCCTTGCGAACCTCCAATAACATTCCAGTAATTTTGTTTTCCACATGCATGCCTCTTTCTCCTACTCCCAACTCTAGGAATTACATATACATAAAAACAAAGTAGCTATCAGGTGTAGTCACAGGCATCATTCTAAACACAACCAAGCCACAAGCCCAGGTATTAACAACTTAAAAGAAAGATTAAATGAGCCCAAGGACCATAAATACAGGAATATACATCAGGTCCTCCATTGATCATGCTATTTTAGTAGCCTAACTGAGGTCAAGTCACTCTCCATGCTCTTTCAGTTCTGCTATATTTGGTAAACTCATTTCGTAAGTAATTGCTCAGTAGCCTCCTCTACACTGTAAAAGTAGACTTAAATTACTAGCAAAGAAATTAGTTTTCTTTCAAATAAAAAAATGGACCCGTACATTTTACTACAGAAAAATAGTTACGTGCAATACCAGCTGACAACACCTGACCTTAATATCAGAAAAGCATAATTCAACACATTTTTTCTACTCTAAAAGAAATTAAGATGGTATATAAAGTACCTAATTCCTGTGACACAGGCTTTGCTTTAAGAATTGCTTGTAATACTGGATTCTCCCACGGTCCACCATCTCGGATGATGCGAGTTACTAGTTCCAGGTTCATATTTCGGTATCTACTGAGAAGGTTCTGACATTCCTACGTGTAAAAGGAAAAATTATTAGAAAGGAGAAAGAAAAAAAACAAACCCCAAAAGTTGTCTAAAAATAAAGTTAGGTCACCCAAAAAATACAAGAAAATCCAAGCATGTTTTAGTATTTCCTCAGTCAACAATTCAAGCCACAAATTCTTTCATTGACCAGGCCTACACAAAGCCCTAAAGCAATGACTTATATTCTCTAAAAGCAGTAATATAGAACTGTAGAAGCCAGAACGCAAGATCCTGCTGCCATTTGCATAACAATGCAAAACTGCCTTTCCTTGAACTGGAGGTATTACTGGCATATGCTATAGAAGTCTTCACCTCATGCTAGCCTGCAGATTTAGACATGTTGCCGTTGGATTTGTGATCCAGTGACAGTGTCTGAACTCTACGAGGGAAAAACTGAATTAAGCCATGTGAGTCACCAGCCCTCAAGCAACCACTTTTCTCCAAATCTCTACGTAATAGAAATTATGCCTGCCTAAAATAATCCAACATGTTTTAGCCATCCATGATTTTCACATATGCCAAGTTCTCCCCATCCCTCCATGCATCCTTACATTTGCCGCTAAAAGAGTCAACTTTAATGTTAATCAGCAGAATTTTAATCATAAAAGATATCCAATTTTAAAACAAAAACAAAAAGGAGCTGAAGAATGGCTCCTATGCACATACAATTAACTTCACACAGGGTTTTTTTACATAAATTCTTTTACTTTCAACTCCATTTTTCTTTTTGTATTCAGATGACTAGGTTTGAAGGTAAGCAATGGTTAAGTAACTGAATTAGTTTGATTACACAACTGATTCAGAAATTCTTATATAGAAAATTGCGTAAACATCTATTTTAATACATTCATTGCCTTAAAGTCAAAGCAATTGAGAATTGTAATACAAAAGCTACAGAGAAGAAAGCATTATGCATCACCCTTTTTGCTTATGTCTCTCTTGTTCATAAGAAAGTTTTTGAGAAGTGCTTATTGTAGGACTGCCAAAATGTCCCATTACTCTTATGCAAGAGATCCTACTCATTCCTGAGGCTGCTAAGACAATTCCTTGATACCATTCTTTCATCAGTTCTAATCCAGCACACAATGGCTGCTGGTTTGATAATTAAGTAGTGGTGGCACATTAATCTGTAGCAGCAGTAACAAACAGGTATCAACATAAAAATAACAAAGGGATAGCTATTTCTTAAACTGCAGTGCCATGATCAGTATTAACAAATGGAAGAACCCTGTTCATCTTTTCTCTCTCTACAATAAAATTTCCTCTCACGGTAGCACAAAGTGCTTGTGTTCCCATGCAGTGAACTGAACTCCCAAAATTGATTCAGGTAAATTAAAAACAATCCCAAACAACTGATCTGGCAAAAAAAGTGCAATTCTTTAAATCCAGGCTCATTTATCTTACATAGTTGTATATAGCAATACAAAACATTGTCCCAGTTCAGCCAAGAGTACAACAGTTTCAAACAATGCAAGTTTATGCTGACCAGAAGAGGTAATCAATTTTAACTGTTTAAAAAACACAGAGGGAAACTTGAGGTTTCATGTCATGAACTGGTGTGCAACACTGGATTGCATTAAGCTCTAATTAGTATAAACAAGCAAAGCTTCCTTCTTTTAGATGGGAAACACCCAAAATCTGTCTTTAACAAGAACGTTATTACAAAGAGAAGTACATTTTACTTTGTCCAAACAGATTCAAATAGCAATAGTGACAATAAATATAAGAATAAATGGCTTTCCCTTCAAATGCCCTTCCCTCTTTTTGGAGGGGTACAAACGTAACTAAACCTTCTTTCACTATAATGGCACTTTTCCTCCAGGTTACATATCCACAAAAACTTTGCAAGTACCATAATAATATTAGAGGTTTACATGAAAGTAGGCAACACTACCTGGATTGAACCTAAAATATCTTTCAAAGGATCTTCGTAGAACTCATCCTTTCCAAAGAACAGCAGCAACTCAAAAAAACTCCTAAAAAACAGAAGCAGTGACAAGTCAAACTAAAAATGTTCATTTGAAAAATGCAACTAATGTAAGTCTATTACTTTTCACAGCACTAAAAACAAAATAAGGACTTGCATAAGTTCTAGACCCGTGACCATGCCAGAGTCACTCTAAAACATTTGGCTAATGCCCACACTTTATAAATCAACTCATATTTCAAGAACTTCATGTTGGTCTGGTACTTTGTACTGGATTTTGGGAGTTAAGACTTCCCCCCCCACACCTCAAACATATGTTTCATCAGGCATCAAGCTGCAAATACAGTAACAGTTTATATTTAAGCACAACTTAAAACCTGTTCTGCCACACCTTGTTCATAAATTCAGGACATTTCAACTCATGATACCTGCCTCATCTTCTCCCTCAAAGCTCTTACGTGCTCCAAACTGCTCCGCATTCACCTATTCCAAAGGTGAACATTCCTAAAAAGCCCAAGCAGTTGTCACACAGGCCGCAATTTTGAGAAAGAAAGAGGACTACTGTAAAATGACTACAAGACACAGTTTATATGGAGTTACATCCAAGGAACAGCAACTTCATGTTACTGCTGATTCCCAAGAATTTATATTTTCAATTATGATAAGCACTTTCTACTAACACATTCTATTCCATTTCAGCCTGTCTTGACAAAATGCCCACTGAAGACTCTCTGTGAAGATGCAGGTTTAAAGGTGCTATTTATTTAATATTTCCAAATAAAAGCCTTTTGCCATTAATTTCATATTTCCAATAACAACTTTTGACAATGACTTTCAGAGAGAGCTTATGTGCAAATAAGCAAATGGAACTACATTCATCCTCTGTATGGCGTTCAAATGAATTGATAAAACTTCAGTTTTACCACCAAGAAGTTCTTAATCAAGTGAGGTCTGTGTGCAGCAACATGAATTCACGAGTGTTGCCTCAAAAACAGTAGCAGATAAAGCAGAAGGCAGGACTGATCCTTTCAACAGCAGCAAAGATGCCAACTGACCTGTGGCCTTAATGTTTTCAAGCATCTTAAAATATATACCTAGGTACTTACTATAGGTACTACTTTTAACAAATTGACTGACACAATCCTGATGGCAGAATCAGAGAGGTTGGTTGGTAAAAAAAAGCTTTCCAAAGCTCAAATCAATTTAGATCTTCATTTGCAGAAGCATACTTTGAGATAATACTTCCAACTCAGTCAATTCAATCAAAAACTAGATAGTCGGATCTCATGGATCTGCAGACGGCTCCAGTGCACCTATTACTGATTTGCCTTAGGATTCTAAGAAACTTAACTTTTATTGAGAAACGGTAACAACCAAGTGCTGCACTAAATCTGCAATTACTGGTTGAGGAAGTCATGAGTAGCAGGCAATAACAAAGCAACTCTCAGAGGGAAAGGTAGTACTGAAAGAATACCAAAAGAAATACTGTGCATCTAGGGCATTATAGAAACAGGACTGAACAGCAAAGGCTTTGGTCTCGTAACAGAAAATAGGCAAAATTTTCTTTAAGATTCTTCTAGACCTTTTTTTTCCCAAATGAAGAGGTAACATTAGGAGGCAGAGGGGGAGAGAGTGGAAGATGACTCCTGAAAGAGATTCCAGCACTCTTCCAACCTCCAAGTTTTCGAGTCAAGATCCTGCTGATGGCAACTTCTTTTCTGACTACAGCATTTAATCTTCTGTTCCAAAAGTTTTAAAACAAAAGGCAGATTTTCCTGAACAGCTGGACAAGGAACTCTCTTACAGAACAATTAAGATTCACTGCAGTTATCAGTGAATAAGCGCAATCGAAATATGTTTGAAGATAACACGCAGAGCATTCCTAAAGAACAAAATGTTTCATTTTTAATAAAGCCAATTCCGAAAAAGTTAAAGAGCAGGCTGACGGCAATTTTTTCCTCTCAGTAACACTCTCAGAAACACTGTGCATTAAACGATCTTAATATCCACATGAACAAAAGGAAGTTTTGTATGGGAATAATGCAAACGTAATGAAATTAGGTTTCCTTTAGATTATGCTGCAGTAATTTTTTTCCTAACCCGTGATAAACTATGCCTAAAACAGACCTAGAAAATTTAAGCTACAAATCCATTATCCATAATGATGGGATTTTTCTCCAGATTAGGTCCTTGACTCTCAACTCAAATATGAACTGAAAAAACAACCAGTATCCAAATACGTACTTGGTTCTGAAAAACATTATCTCATTTCATGTTAATAAACAAAATTTTGTAGCACACTTGGCTCTCGGGAAAGGTCAGACATGAGTCATGTCATGATCTGGAAAGCAGCCAGACTGGAATTTCAGTAAGACAAAACTAGTTATAGCAAGCGATGCATGCACCCTTTCTTATTTGCTTTGACTGACTAAAGAGAATAGAACCTTGGAAAAGACAAATAGTCTGGGAATTAACAGTGAACAAGTGTAAGCCACACTTTTCTTCCCTGTCAATGTACCTGTTGCACACTCTTATCAGCCTAATAAAGAAAGCTATCAGAATATTTCTATTTCCTTATGACCAGTCTCTGAGTTAGAATTACTAAAGTCAATTCCAGCTTGGCCCAGCTATCTTAAAATAATCTGCAGCACTGCACATTCATATTTGCATCCATCTATTCATAATAATGGTGCTTAAAGACTTATCTCATTGCTATTTTGATATTATGGGCATCAGAAGACTGCCCAAGAACATTTGTATGTTGGCACAATTATTAAAATCCCTGACATTAATGGCAATACACATGCTGCCTCATTTGAAGTGAAGCAAGCCTACTAAGTAGTGGAAATGCAACAGTCACTGCTGTTAATAGTTTTTTCTCTGGTTTCCAAGGAAATGTTACTCAAGTACGACAAAGCAGTCAGGTGGATTTTTTGCTGTCCAAGAACTAAAGCTTAATATACATCAAATTTTCAGAAGTCATTCGAGTTAAGGAGTCCCAGGTAACTGCAACTACCAAGCCCCAGGATTCCTTCATGGCATCACATGCAAAACTATGCCAGTCAACCAAAGTCAGAAGACAAAATAAGCTGGCATTCTAGAATGGAAGAAAAAGTTAAGTGAGTAAACCCAGATCCACAAACTATGATAGGAAAGGCTGACAGGAATTCAGTCGCCAATTCACTTCTAGATTACCAGGAAGTAACCACCCCACACGCAACAAATACTTGAATTTCTACTATTTTTCCTTTCCATGCATTGCTTTTTAAAAGTATATAAAAGCATAGCTTGAACCTCATGAGGTTTCCTCCAAAAAAAAAAAATAGCACTGAAGAAAAAAGAGAGGTCACCATGTTTTGATCCAACTGCTAATCATTCTCTGACACCTGAGCTGGTTTTATAATTGTAGTCCATGATTCCATAAATAGGCCCACATCAAATAGTTTCACGCACACAACCAACCAGTAAATCTCTTTGGCGAAGCCTCACCAACACTTAAAGATAGCGTATACTCTGTAAGAGTACAGAATAAAGCCTGTACTCCTACGTAATCAGTACCAATATCTCAGGAATAGTGGAAAAAGTAAGCAACCGAGTCCTCCCGACCAAGTAAAGTAAGAGAGGAAGACTAGGAGAGCATTCATTTCTGATGACTAACATGAGGAGACAGCAAGACATTCTCACACAAAATTCTGAACTGAGATGCTGAGCTGTATTTGAAACCACTGCTCAACAAGAGAGCAATTTAACAAGCTAGACAAATACATCCGATTTGCTGAAACCAAACTCAAAACACAAAGCTAGCTTTTAGGCTTTCGTCCCCATCTACTGAGAGAAGATAAAGTACACTGTATCTCTGCTAAGTATATCTAACTTGCCTAACGATTTTTTTTTGCTTCCATTCAACGGTGAGGTTTTGAAACCTGAAAAGTGGGTTTTTAGAACGAGAAAAAAAATGGGACTTGAACTGATGTACTCATCATTACCCTGACGCTTTCAGCCTTCATGTGGGAAAACCACCAATGCATTAAGAAAACTGAGATTATAGCAAGATTTATGACCTAATATTCTGCAGTTTTTCAAGCTGAATATGACTTTTGGTCAGTTAACTGTACAAGTCATTCCCATAAGCATTTTGATGACTCAGACATAAACATCCATTTTAATCGATTCATTTCTTAAACACTACATGAAATTAACTTTAACAAATACTTAGCTTATTAAATCACTAGAGGTAGAACAGTAAAAACTTCAGATAAATTTACAGTTATGTATTGTCAAATAGATTGGTCTTCAAATACGCCAAAATAAGATTCTCCCAAAACCAAGTCTGTATTGTGATCATTTATTTCTTTCTATTATTCATTTTGCCAGAAAACCCTTATGACACAACATTGTAATGCCTAACTTGAATATTTAACAGGGACATCAAAAGACTCAAGTTCAGGGTTCGTATCCTTAGTTAGCAATTCTGGGTTCCAGGTAGCTACGCCACCTCGTAAAACTGTTCTTAACCTCTGAGGCTCTCCGAGACTCTACTGCTATTATAAAAGTAACACAATCTATATTGTAAGGGAAATAATACTAAGAATAATAGAAAAAATCATATACTTACAAAGCTAGGCTACTCAATACGTATTGTACGTGCTCACATTCAGCTGGGAATGATACACAGGCAGATGTGAAACAACAGAGCGCTGTCTGAAGCACCTGAAGCTGAGGCAAAGGAACCTGCCATCTTCCAGCATAGTCTTCAACAACCTAATAACAGAAACACTGAAATATATATCACGATGTAAAACATTCTCTTTAGAGAGAAATAAGTAGTTAATACTGTACCTGGTTTATGCCCCTTCCTTCCCCCTCAGAAGCAGGGTTTGTAACCAAAAACCCTGACCATCTTGTGCTATCAAACTGAAAATATAAACTTTATGACCTACATTATAAAAGATATACCACAAAGGACCTACAATTATTCTTTTCAGAGGGTATGGTATCAAATACTTTCTTCTAACATGGTAGATAGTACACTCTTCATTTAAACACAGCAGACAGGACACTCTGCATTTAAACACAGCAGACAGGACACTCTGCATTTAAACACAAGGCTTTATTTTCCAAGAAGTTACAAATTAGAGAGCCTGTAACAATATCCAGGCATTCCATTCTAAAACTTTCCAAGAGGGGAAAAACTAGCCTGTGCTCTTCTGGCCTAGATGTAAGCAGAGAAAAGGCACAAACACACCAGTCACCCTTCATCTGTTCAATAAGTCAATTTGGTCTTTTTCATGCATACAATGGAACTAAGGATAGTCATGTCCTGATCTACAATTACAAAACCGCATCACTATTTCCAGGGAAATATAAAGGTGAAACATAGGTGTTTTAAGGGAGAAATTGGAGAAAAAAACCCTGCCCAGGCATCTAATCCATCTTTTTTGTATTAATAAATACAAATTTCTGGCACTGCCTGTGCCTGCATTGGGAAGCTCAATAACCCAGCTCCACCTGGCATTTCTACATGTGTATCCCCACACTGAAATCCTCTGAAAGGCCCAGTCTATTTAAAGCACTCCATAGATAAAACATGCAGCACAGAGTTAAGCACACAGCACAGCAATAAAACAGATGTCTGTATAGGAACCCACCAGTTCTGTGACAGACCAGCCATTACATTCTAGTCCTCCAGCAAGTAGAATGCCTTTGGGTAATCTCTCCTCCTTTAATCAACCGCTAGGACGCAACTCGTGCAGCACTCGGAACAGAGACTGGAAACCACGTATCTTCCACACTCTTGGCACATAGCTTACCTGATTGCACTACTTTAGCCTTATTTTTTCACCATAATGGCACAGCTTCACTATAAGCAAGAGAGTGGACTAGCTGCACTTCAGAGCATAACACGCTGCTCTCCACCTGAGGAAGCCTAACCTAGATCTTTTACCTACCAAGAAAGTAAGCAGCAGATGGGGAAACACAGTGCCATCAGCCACGTAGTAAAGAGAAAGGTAAAGCACTCCATAGCATATGGAAGAGACAAATAACTGGCTTTAAGAAAGCTATGAAGTGCCAATCCTAGGCACTTATCTCAAGGACCAGGCTGACCAGCAAAGTATGGGCTAAACCAAACGTCAGATCTATCCCTCTTCAGGATTTCTTTTTGACTTAAGTCTGTGAATCCCACTTGTCTCATTTCCCAGGAAGTAAACGAAGAGCTTGTTAAATCAGGTTAAGGGGCCTACATTTTTAATTCAGCACGCCTACTTTTGTTTATGGCTCTGCAACAGGAACAGGCCACTGTCCCATTTCTGACAGTTCGGCTACAGCCACTCCAGAGCCAAGCAGCTACTGATAATGGGACCAGTAGCTTTTTTGCCTCACCAGTAACAGCTGAGACTGATTTATAAGTAGATCCTGGCTTTACACCAAATTTTGTTAATCCCTGTTTGAAAGTCTGTTAATACTCAAATATCTAGAGGAACTGGAGGAAAACTCCAAGAACTGCAGATCCTCTTCCCTCACTCACCTATTCCATGTTCTCTGAAATACTTTCAGCAAGGTCCCTTGTGTAAGAAAACACAGAAGACATCAGAGAAAGAAAGTAGACAACAAACACCCTTTACAGGTTTTAGTGTCTAAGCGGCCAAACAAAGGTACAAATAAAACATCAGTTTCCACCAGGCTGTTTCTCAACACTTTCGCCCGAGAGGCACAGTATAGATATGCTCATAAGAGATTTCGTGCAGTAAGACAACATTTTGTGATGATGGTAGCATAAAGTACTAACTGTAAAGAACTGAAGACAGGATTTATGGGAGTGGGCACTGAAACTCAGCTTAGACAAGTGTGCAGTGGTACTTTGGGAACAAAACAATCCAAACATAATATGATGGCCTTCAAACTGACAATTACCACCCGAGAGTAAGACTGTTATTATGGAACACATTTTAATGAAAAACCACCTTGATGTTCATCCCAATAGCCAAACAAGCAGATTAACTATTAGGAGAGTAATAAGATAAAGCAGAGAGTTAACAACTCAAAACCACAGCACATTGCCACACACATAAAACTGCAGGCTGGTTTGCTACCCACCGGTTTCTATCTCAAAAGAGAATAGAGAAGGCCTAAAAAAAGCTTTGAAGAAAGGCAAGAAATGCTAAGTAGTGAAATAAATTTCACATAAGGATCAATCTAGGACACTTCAGGTTGTAAAGAAATGACAAGTGCAGGGGGAGGCACCAAAGAAGGTTGGCAAATCAGGATCAAAATAAACGATGGGAGGTAGTTCTTCACGCTGTGCAGCTAAGCTGTGGAGCTTCCTACTAAAGGGATGCTGCGGATGTTGAATGGCTAAATGAGACTAAAAGATATCCAGCAGAAGCTATGAACTACAACGAATACCTGAACAGTAAACAGTTAGAGAGGGGAAAGTTACTGTATTTGCTTGTCTCACTCTTTGGTTAGCCTTATATGAACTTCTGGTAAGATTCTGGTCCTAATAATCCCCAGGTATTGAATGCAAATCATCACCATTCAAAAGAAATACAACAAAGGCTCACGCTAATGATTTAAGTTTGTGTAGCCTCTGAAAGGTGCAGTCCTACTGCACATGTTATAAAGAGCATTACAGTCCTACTAGTGGCCTCAATGCCCCTACAGCACTTCGCTGAAGCCCAAGCAAGCTAGGTCACAAACTAACAGGCACAGGACCGCCTCCTCTCCCGGAGAAAAACCCATCAGTCCCCCCCTACATCAGCTCTCTGATCTGGCCTGTCACATATTCCCAGAGGCAGCACAGAAATAAAGGCACCCCAGCAACAACACTGCCTGAGTTAGGCAGTTAATCTGCAACTCAAATGGAGTCACAAAAGGTTTGCAGCAACAGCCCCCCACACCTCCAACTGGTCAGGAAGAATGAGAATAGCATGCTTCTGAGTATGGATACCTGAGATCACGCATTCATCAGGCTCCGGGAGAACAAAAAGACACCAAAAAAGCCCAAACCAAAAGTCTAAAATTGGTCACTTCACAGCAGACTTGCAACAGCCACGGGTAAAAGATGGGGGGCTGAGAAAAAGCTAAACTAACTGTGAAAAATTCCAAACCAGACTCTACACACGTTCTGTATGAAAGGGGAGGTTTGGGAAATAATCTTTGTTTTACACTTTGATGTATACTTCAGTGTCTGGTTTTAAGTGATCTTACAGAATAGCTTTTTCTGTAATAGAAACTAAAACCTTTCTCTTTTTATACCCAACATGTCATGCTTTGAAACAGGGCTGCAAACCAGAACATAGGTAAAGGTTTATATCAAAAAGAACCCCCAAAACAAATAAACCCAAAAACCCCTTGACCGCTTCTGACATTTTTCAAGGAAAACAAAAGTTGAAGGGACATGTCGATATTCACCCTCAAGTTGTAAAGTATCAGAGTATTTCAGAAAATTAAATAGATAATGCTGCTTGAGTCCTTAGTGCTTTATTTAAACATCATATTTATCAGCGCATTTTTTAACAAGCACGCTAATTTCAGTCTAATGAAGTAAGCCAAAAAAGAAACACACAACACTGTCAAAACAAAGCGGCCTGTTCCTTGTCCAATACACACGGCAGAAAACCAGATGGGAGGTGACATTCTTACGTGATGTTCTGCAACAATTCCCTTCGAGAATTCCACTAGGATGCAACTTTTTATATACTTAAAGTCTCTCCGTGCATCATCCCCACATCTGCCTTTACTTTTTAAATTACTACCATCCATGAAGAAACTTGGGGGTTGTTTGTCCTCTCTTTCTCATTCAGTACAGATAACGCAAGGGAGTCTGAAGCATCTTTCTGAGCCCTCTGCCCGCAATTCAACTCCATCTTTCTCCCATACCAATATACCACTTCCCCTTCTTTAATATGTTTGAGTAACTCATAGGAAAATCCATGATTCAGATGCATCCTATTAATAGCCTGTTAAAAATCAAGATCGGACTTATCAGTCTCCTATGTGACATTTCTAAGAGCTCAGTTAAAGCATCTCACCCTGAAAATAACAAGGTAGCAATGAAAGACCTGAATTAATGTAAAAATAAATAAATAAATAATCATTTAATATTATGGTTTGACTGATTAAATACACACATATATTTTAAGTGACCCAATATACACAGAGTCATTTTACTATACTCCAAAAGCTTAAGAGAAATAGCATTGCTAATAACTAGATTTGCAAATAAGCAAGGCACAAGAAACGAATGTTTTATGCAGTATTAGACCTGAAGTTGCTACAGCTTTTCCTATTCCACCCCACAACAAAAAGAAACAAATCCCAGCAACTTTTAAGTTTTGCATGACTGGAATTTTAAATAAAGTTACTCCCATAACTTTTTGAGATTTAACAGCAAAAGAAGTCACCACAGGAGCCACAAGAAAGTCACAACAGTTCTGTGAGTGCTTTGTTTATAGCTTTCAGAAAAAGAAAACTAGTTGGCAAATACGGGGGTAGCAATTTATTATAATGAGCAAATATTGAGGAATCAAATAGAATGAACCAAAAAGGATTTAAAATGGCAAGCAAAAAAAAGGGCACGCTTAAAAAAGTTTCCTGAAAATTAAAAACCATCATTAAAAGCAACACCTACCATGGCTATTCATGTATACGTGCCTGTTCAGCTGAAGTACCAGTATAGCTTGAATACCAAAGTTCAGTTCTACAAGAGAACTTCAGTAACACTATGTTCACTCTAGCTGGAAATTATAGAGGGATAATCACACCTTTTATTACCGTCTTTTTAACCTATTTAGCGGATGACAGGCATTTTCTTCTGTTTCCTTAAACAAGCTACTTACACTCCTACAAAAAGGGTCCCATCATCCAAATAGAGTAGAAAAAGCCGTAAGACTTTCAGATAACAAAGTATTACTTAACAGAAACAAGTTTATAATGGTTTTATACGGTGTAACTAAGAGACAAATGCTCCAAGAAAAAACCCACCCGATGTTTTTACTGCACTTCACATGTGAATATTACATAAGGAGTAACCAAACATAATCATACAATCACTCCTCTAGCAAAAGGAAAAAAATCACCCAGTAACAGCATGACACATCCTATGAGACATGTTCCTGCCAAATCTCTACCGTTAAAGCTAAATGCTTCCCCCCACCCCTAACCGCTGAAATCTTATCCATCTCTTCAGCCTGCTTGAGGCAAAAATATCTAACATTGGGCTCCATATACCCATTACATTTAGCGACCCAAAGAGCCAGTTGCCACACATATGTACAGTCCATCACTTGCACAATAGTGAAAACTATACTAAACCTAGAAAAGCAGTTTTGGTTACTTGTAGCGCTGCAGTAAATGAGCCTGTGTAAGATGTTATGACTGAAAGATAATTATTTATATTGAAAATAAGTAATTGTCCTCATCTTTTCACATTATACCCCTCCCACCGAAGCAAAGTCCACTAACTTGAAGAACTGTTTTGATTGTATATTGTAGAAAACTGACAATCCTATGAACATGCACATGAACTTGTATATCCAGATCATCAGTTACATTAGTAAAGCACAACTTAGGATGCATTTCAAGCAAAAAGTACAATTACTTCTTTTCCTCATCTGCACAATTGCTACCCCAAAGGACTTAACTTTTTGATTGGTTCATTACCTACTGCAGTAACTGTGCCTTCTTGAACTTGAAAAAGCCCTTGCAGCAAGGCTACCAGCCAGACTATGCTGCAGAAGCACAGACAGCATTCAGTGGACATTCTTCCTTTAAGGTATAAAAACCTGCAACTTTTTCTTAAGTTATAATCTTGACATACTCTTCTAAGCAGAACTCAAAAGCTTATTTTCATACAAATGCTAACCCTTGAGACAAGGCACTGAAAACTGGAGAAGTAGCAATAGCAAGAGACTTGAATGCGAAACAGAAAAGTTCCTAAGTGGAAGGAGAAATACATTACAAAGATAAAGAAAAGAGTACAACGTACGTGAACATTTTTGCAATGTTTCCTTTTTTAAAATGCTTACTCCTTAATCCCACTTTTAAAACAGGGAGATCATTTCTCAAGGTAAAGCTAAAAGGACCTCGGGCTCATGAGCTGAGAAGGCACTATGAAGAGATAAGCAGACACACAAATGAGAAAGGACTTCATAATGGTCATGACAAGAGCACTGAAGACTGACTCCTCAGCCTACCCATCTGCAAATAAGAGGTTGAAAATCAACTACTACTGTGAAACCTCCCGAGAAGCTGACTAAAACCAGCCAAGCGCAAAGCTTACACCACTACCTAGTCTTGCACCATAGAGGCCTATCAGGTTTCTCATCAAGGGTCACGGGAAAGTGCCACCACCTAACCCGGGACACCCATCTTCAAAGACAGGTAATCCTCAACAGAATTGAATGCTACACTGGACATTCATCTTTGCAGTAAACACAACCTGGTGCTTGCCACTGCTATTTTATAGGGATTTCCTTTTAAACCTGAACTCCACTTGACTTTCAAGCAGCACAATACTAAACTGCTAATTAGCAAGTTAAATATGCTTGTTTTCACCTGCCAAGCACAGAAAAAAAGACCCAGTAAATAGAGAACACAGTCAACAGGCTAAAAATAATCTGAACTGCTTCAAGTAGTCATGGTATTCTTTGATACACAGGTAAATTTAGTTACTGCAATGTATGGTTTGCCCTTCCCTCTGCAAGCTTTCACACAACTACCAATGTCACACATTACATTCTACCCTCTCAGAGCAATCAGTTTCAAAGAAATTGAAGAGATCTCTTTGCACTACTAGTACTCATGTGAGCAAGGTCTTTGTAGCCAAACTTTAAAATAAAACAGTGTATGGAGATCAAACAAGGATCCCAAGGTCCAAAATGTAGTAAGATAAAAGCCAGGCATAAGCTGAAAGTTTGGGGGAGTTTGGTTTTTGGTTGGTTTTGTTTGTTTGTGTTTGGGTTTTGTTAGTTAGCTTGTTCTTTAAGCAGCTTAATGACTATTGACTTGAAATTCAGATTCAAAAGCAAGTACTTTCAATTTAGAGCACATCACAAAAAAGGTGAAAATGTATTAAACCCAAAATCAGAAAAACAAACATTCAAAGATGCGTACATTTGTTTGCCATCATCCCCACAAAGACAGACAGACAAGAAGTTGAGTCATACACCCCTGTATATTTTTCAGTCTACTAAAATAAACCCAGGAAACACTATCTTCTCTAGCACGTTACTAAATTTTACTTACTGGCTTTCACGTTTATAAACCCAAGAATTATTTTTCTAGTGGTGACAAAAGATACCACCAGTTAATGTAAGCAAAGTAAGTAATCTTTACCTCAGGAAGTCAGGTCATTGATACCACAGTGAGATCAGACCAAGTAGTGTTGGCCCCTCAGTACTACCTTGTCACTTTAGATCAGACTCACCTGATGTGTATTTCAGTCAGTACCAAACAACATAAAATAACAACTAGTACAGTTATGCAGCCATGTGGACAACTACAGAAATGCTGGAAGCAACCTGTAGTACTTTGGTAGCACTTCACGTTATGAGAAAAGATTCTGAAAAGAAAATGCCATTTCAAGCTAGTTGACAAAACTACACCCACTTCAATTTCAAGAATGTAAACTATATCTATTTTCCAGCTCACTCTTAAGGTCTGTTTTCAAAACAGGTAAATTTGGAAACTCAACCTTCTAGTTACAGAAGTACTCCCTCCACCTTCATATCAAATGGTAACCATCTAGGCTACTTTCTCTGCCCTTCATCATTTATATTTCACTAACACAAGAACATCTCCATGGCTCTGGTCCCTGAGAAAAATTGTGAAAGAACGTAAAATTCTGCATTTAGCATTAGAAGCAGAAAACTCACAAAGCTTTTCCAAATGTTTAGACCGAGGGGGTTTCTGCTAGGTACCTCCTTTCCAATTTGTTTAAACCTACAAAGCAGTTACAGACGCCTTGTTCTTTTGCTTGCCAAAGTTGGGAACGGTAGACTTGCTTTCCCCAGTGCCTAAGTGGTCTCAATTCGTGGCAAACTTCACAACTAAGAAAAAAATGCCACATCAGCAATTTTAAGAGAGTAACACAGAAACAGCTGGTAAGATGCATAAGCTGAGCACTTCTCTTCCAACTGCCTCTTTTCATTCCCAACCACAGAAATCTTGATGTTTTATTTTCCCCATGTTGTCAATCTCAAACAACCTAAGAAAACATTTTATTCCACTTTGCCATGGAAGATCCAGACTGTAATGACTCTGCATGACCGTGCACAACTTCAACACATAACAGAAACTACACGCGTTCAGAGACTGCGCACTCTGACTTTACCTTGTATCATTACTTTTGATTATAGCTATATTTAAGGAAAATGCTGTCAATTCTGACATCTTTTGTAACTGCTTTTTAAACTACTCTCTGAAAGTGAAGTTCAGTTGGAACACTCCAGGCCTCAGGAGTACTGAATCTGGCTACTTAGAGCAATATTTTACCTTTCTAACATATTTCAAGGATGAAGGACATGCACACCAATGCATTTCAAGGTCTAAGCCACTTTCCTAAAGATCAGTGAAGAGATCTTTGATTCCGTCTATAGAAAATGCTCTACAGACCCAAACAGCTTAACACCTTGCTTCATTTTTCCTACAGCTCTTACTGAGAGATGTGTATGTGCACACACTTCACATAGTGGCATTAACTATAAGCAATCTAAACAATATTCTTCTCAGCCCACAGCAAGCTTCTTCACTACGACTGAAGCACAACCATGTATTTTAAATGGTTGTTATTCTGAAAATAAAAATGTTTCTTTCAGGTAGTTCAAACTCATGGTGGTATCACAAAGCAACTATTTCTACAGCTGCTGTCCAATTTTCAATGCAAAACCATACGAGGCAAACTAGGACCTTTAGAAGTGCTAAATAACCATTAAGACAAGCAAAATTGTGTTATCAGTGTGGAGTAGAATGAGGTGGAGAGGCTTGATCTGCACAACCGCCAAATATGACCTCCAGAAGACCTGGAGAGAAAAATACAAAGCAACAAGCTCTGACAAAAACTAGAGTCAAAGATGAAAACTGCACTAAAAAAAGACATATCTGGGGGAGAGGGGAGCAGCTAAATCTAATACAGAGACAGTATTTGACAGTGAGAAAGTCTCTTACAACAAATGTTATGAGAAAGAGCTGACCTAAACTTCCTGATACTTCCCTGAAGAAATATAAATATATTCCAAAACTTATTAAATAGGCTGAAGGCCTATGAGTCCTCTGCATGGACAGGTATATATAGACCAGTATAATTATACCACTATTAATCTCAGGGTAAACGACAGCTCATCTGGAGCATTCCGTGTGACTTGATTTGTTGTCAAAGCACAAATACCACCCATCTATTAGCTCTTCATACCAGTACATTACACCAGTTAAGATCTTGCCCTTATATGATTAAATCAGAAGAAGAAACCATTACTAAAAAGCAAGCCTAAACAAAACATGGAAGACTATACTTTGAGTGAGCACTTGACAGCCGATAATATCAGGCCAAATTCAAACAAACAAACAAGCAAACAAACAAAGTCCCTGGAGACAGTATGTAAATACATAAACTCACTTTCATCAGGAGTGTTTGAACTATGCATTGTTAAAATGAATATTTAAGAGAAAAGGATCAGAACCTTTCATATACTCAGAACACTGGCTGCCCATGTGGAGACTTTAGAAACTCAAAGCAAAACAAAGTAGGGGAGAGGGCCTGGCAAACTTTCTATACAAAAGAAACTGCAGGAGAAGTCAAGGTCAAATGACTTAGACACTTGACCAGTAATAACCGCGATACAACTAATCTATAGGAAAATGCCTTCCCTGGTCTTGTTCTCTTCTGTTTCCTACTAACTCCTAACTTTGCCTGGGAAACAGGATTGGCATCAGTATATGAAGTTACTACTCTGCCCGCACTTCCTCCATAACACAATGAATTCAAGACACAGTAAGCATTGCTAGAAGAATCTAGGATAAATCTCTCTGTGTTCAGCAAAAGCAAATGTCTTTCCAACCTGCCAACTTAATCATGTATAGTTGTGATTTCTTATATTTGTACTTTACGCCATACTTGCAAAAACATTCACTTCGCCTTCCACTGGCTTCACAATTCCTTTTCACACATACTAAGTTTAGAGAAATAAATGAATAGGAGGAAAATATAAAAAGATAGATAAAACAAAAAAGCAGCCCACAGACCTCTTGTGCAATATGCTACCCGAGATGATTTTAAACGTACATTAAATAATGCTCACAACAGATGTTTCATTAACCGTTAAAACAGGAAGAACAAAATAAGCCTATAAAAACGCATTTATTTAAATGGAAAACCACAATTGCAGTGGTGAGGTAAACGGACAAGGAGTTGATAAAATGAAGTAATTACATACATGAAACCTCTGGACCTTGTTTCAGGAAACAGCAAGTAGCATGGCTGAAATATACCCAGCATAACTAATGTTTCATCCACACTTGCTGATGAAAGCAAGTAGGAAAAGCAACCTGTTGTCACTGCGTTACTTTGCAGGGCGTACATAAGGAGGCTGCAAAGAGCACAGAAATTCCGGGCCCGCATAAACAAACGCTGCATTCCAAAGAAAGGGAAAACCCAAAACGCATACCCTGGTCTAATTCTGCCACCGCCACGGGAACTGCCTCCGAGGCCCCCCCTGCCTTCACCTCTCCGCCACCCAACCCCCGAGCCCAGGCAATGCCATCCGGAATTGTTTCGGTCGCCGCACCTCCACGACCCCACGTGTGGGGGCCCGGCACCGGGCCCGGCGGCGGTGGGGCCCCGACACCCGCGGCCGCCCCCAGCTCTTCCTCGCCCGCTCCCGCACCCATCCCGAGAGCCTCCCCCGCTTTCTCTCCACCCCGCAACCTCTTTGCCAGCCCCATTCCCAGCCCCGGCTCCGCGCCCGTCGGAGCCTCCACCCTCTCCCGAGACAGAAGCACTCAGCGCCCCACGGACGGACCGGCCTCGCCTGCGTTCTCCTTCTCCGCCTTAAGCCTCAGGCGGAGCGAACTAAGCCGGGCCGGGCCCCATCTCCCTCAACCCTACCTAAGGACTGACCCAGGGAGGGAGCGACTCGCCCCCGGCCGCGCGGAGGACCGAGGAGCAGAAGCGCCGGTCTCACGGCGTGTTCCCCGTCCCTTACTCCAGGGAACGGGGGGACCCCGAGCTCCGCCGCGCCCCACCCCCGGCCGCGGGGGGGCGGGACGGCGCTCACCTGGCAGAAGCGGCGGCAGTAATACTGGCTGTTGAGCAGGGCGGGCAGGCCGGCGGTGGGGCCGGGCGCCACCAGCGCCTCCAGCTCCTCACTGAGGCGCTCCGACTCCTGATCGCTCTCGTCTTCCGCCATGCTGCTCCGGCCGCCCTGCGCGTACCGAGCGCCCCCAGCCCCGCCACGCCGGAACGGGCGGCGCCCTCCCCGCCGCCTCGCTTCCGGCCACGCCCACCCGCCGCGCTCCTATTGGCCCGGCCGCCGTGCCCATCAACGAGAAGACTCCGCGATGACCCCCCCCTGGCTCCGCCCTTCCGCCGCGGCGGCCTCCGATTGGAGGAAAAGCCTCTTCGTTACTCGGTCCCCGCGTCGCCATTGGCTGCTCGCTCCGCCTGTTACACCTCCCTCCGCAGCCTCCACTGGCCAGAGCCCCCGGCCGCTAGACTCCGCCGTCACCGCCGCGCACGCTGATTGGCCTGAGCGCACCTCCATCACGGCTCCTACACCCGCCTCCCACTTCTAATTGGTCAAAGGAGCCGCCCATCTCTGGCTCCCCGGCTGCAGGGAACCAATCACTGAGGCGCTCCTGGCGCACGGCCGCTCCGTGGCGCCGGTCGCCAGGCGGGTTGCTAGGTCCCGCCTACCGCGGCCGCCAGGGTGGGTCGGTCCGGTTGGCTGCGGCGCGGCGCCCGGCGGAGGGCAGCGTCCGGCCCGCGGCTGAGGCGCCCAGCGGAGGAGCGGCGGCCGCGCGGGTAACGGCGCCCGGCAACGAGCGGGCGGGGGCCGGCGGGGCTGCCTCGGGCGGGGGCCACCCGGGGCCGCTCTCCGCCGCCTGTGGTGGCATCCGGGCCTGGGCGGCGGCCGCCGGCGCCTGTGGGGACGGCTCTCGGTTGGGCCGTGGAAACACCCGCCCTGCGGGGGAGGTGGGGCCGCACCTGTCTGCCGCCGCGATGGGGAGGACGAGGCCTGGGGTGCGGGTCGGGCCCGCAACACACACCCCACCCTCCCCGGGGCACGGGAGGGAGTGAGGCGGCCGGCGGAGCGCGGACTCCGTCGCTCCTCGGAGGCCCTCCCGGGGTAAACGGCACCGTGTCTCCGGTGGCCAAACCCCAGGGTTCCCTGGGGTGTGCGTCGAGTTCTGTCGGTCCTAGGGTGCTTCCCCTGCAGGGAAACAGCGAAACCCGGTTAGCGGTTTTAAGTCCCGAGCTGTTTTCCTCCTCACCTAAAACAGCCCTTTTGGGCCCGCCGCCGCTCTGTCTCCGGTGGCGGTTTTTAGTCAACGCGCGCTGATCCGCACCCCCGGGCTCCCACCTCTTCGGTGTTACCGTGCTTTGCAGAGGGCCGGTCGGCTGCCTGCCCTGGGTATCTGGTGTGCCCGCACCCCTGCTCTGCGCTTGGGAACCCAGGGGCAGTTCAGGCGTTAGGAGGCGTCAAAGAATCCACTCCAAAACTTGAGGCAAAGCCCACCCCACTAAAAATCCTTTGTTTTGCCGGTTGTGCTGCTCCCAGGTTCCTTACGGATTCAGATACAGCATAAGTGCAACCACCTAGCTTAGTGGGGGATTCGTTTTTACGCTTCAGAAGTCTAAGCAACAAGTGTATGTGATGATAAGGGCTGCTTTCTGCTTGGTTGCAGGAAGCAATCACTTAGGAGACTCATGGGGATAAATTGTATAAAGCAACAGAAAGAAGTAAGTTCCATCGATGCTGAAAGAGAGATCAGTTGTCTTAGTTTGTAGTGTTGCGCAGTATCAGTCAAAACTTGCAGTTCTATGAAGTAGCAGATAGTACAAAAAATAGACTAGGAAAGTAGCTAATACCAAGATCTTTGAGACTCCTTTTTGTTTCTGTCTTTTAATTTAGCAGTGGTTTAAGAAAAAAAAAAAAGACAATTTTGAAGATCAAATTTTCTGGGCCTTTATGTCCAGGGCAAGCAAAAGGCATTCTGGACAAGAAAAATTGATTCAGTCCTTAGAGGTGGACAGCTTCAACTTAGAGTTAGTTTGGAAGTTCTGGCCTTTTAAAGTCAGACGACCTATTATATTTCCTCAAAGTATTTCCCAGAATATATCTTTTTAAGAAATATATATTTTTAAGAAATATATCTTTTTTTAGTTCATGTAATGACCATTCCAGGGTAGGTAAGGAAGCAGGTGGTCAATGTAATGACCAGCTCAGGATTCAGACCTGAACATAGCTGTTTCTTGATTTCAGCTTTACTTTGAAAATGACTTAAATTATCTCAGCTGAGATTTACACCAACTATTCTATTTCTCACCAACAAAGACAGACATAAGTCCTGTTTGATTTTAGTGCACTTGGCCAAGTTATTGCCTGCTTTGGTGACATAGTATAATTTAGAGTGGTGTTTAAATAGTGCCCCGCTCCCTTATTTATCAGTTGCCTTCCTAAGAGAAGTTGTCATCTTTGAAAATATAGGTTCTTATTTTGCATTGAAAAATATTTTGCCATTTTCTGTTCACATCAGGCTGTTTCAGCAGTCTCTAGTTGCTGTGATTAGATGATTTGCTTTTGACTTTGACTTACAGTTCAGTCTAATAGCTGTGGTTTGAGCTGGGGCAGAAGTGAGTGGTGTTCCCAAGTGAGCAGTGAAAAAGATCAAGTTTGGGGTTTTTGGTTGGGTGGTTGTTTTTTTTTACTGGCTTCTGAAACAGTAATGGCCTTCTTGGCAGATATTGCAACAAGTAAGTTTTTGCTAACAGAATACACATTTTCAGAAAGTAAACAGAAAAATACTCAACATAAGAAACTGTCAAATATATTGAAGATCCCAAGAAAGTACCCTTTACCATAAAAGTATTCAGTCTTCAAGAAAAAGCCTTTCTATTTGAGTTTCAGTGATAAACAGATGGAGTTTTGAGAGTTCTGCTGAGCTTTGTAGTCACAGAAACTGACCCATGACAAACATCAGTCTCTGATGTTTTTTGGACTTCAAGATAAAGATACTTTCAATAGTAGTTTAATAGATTTATCTTATATGTGATTATAGTTTAGCTGTCAATAAGTATTGAATAGACTGCATCCAGAACTTTTCAGGTGAAATCATTAGCACATTTTAACATCAATTTTTTTTTCCAGCTTTCAGGTAAAGATTATTGAAGGCACAATGGAACGATTCGGAGTGAAGTCCGCTCCGTCACGTAACCGCTCGAAGACTGCTTTGTATGTGACTCCTCAGGATCGCGTAAGTGAGTTTGGCAGCGAGCTGCACGAAGATGGAGGAAAGCTCTTCTGTACTTCCTGCAATGTGGTTCTGAATCACGTTCGCAAGTCTGCGATCAATGACCACCTCAAGTCTAAAACACACACAAAGAGGAAGGCAGAGTTTGAAGAACAGAATGTCAGGAAGAAACAAAGGACTCTGACTGCCTCCCTTCAGTGCAACAGTACTGCCCAGACAGAGAAAACCAGCGTCATCCAGGACTTTGTGAAAATGTGCCTGGAAGCTAATATTCCACTTGAGAAGGCTGACCATCCATCTGTGCGAGCCTTCCTGTCCCGCTATGTCAAGAATGGCAGTTCTATACCTAAGTCAGATCAACTAAGGAAAGCATACCTGCCTGATGGGTATGACAATGAGAACCAGCTCATCAATACCGAAGACCGTTGAGAAGGAAACTGTTTTCATCATTGTTGTGAAGTTTTACATATTGATGGTGTGGTTTATTTTTATATTCATGCATATAAACAGTGTTACATATTGGTTTTACAAGATATTTTGTATTAATGTAGAAATGACAATCTATTTGTGAACTTAGTGGTGTGCCACAGACTGTTGCTAACCCTGCTGTAGGCTTCCGAGCTACATTGATGTAGAACTCATGTTGACTGTAGGGAACATAACTTGGCATACACTTTATCCACGTTCAGTCCAGAGGTACCTGACGCTAAGAAAAAAGCACTTGGATGGAGGACCTCACTTATCTAAACTGTACATCTAAATATACAAGGAACATGACACGATAGAGATTGTTAATCATGTCAGTGGATTGCTTTTTCCAGTATCCTGTCCATGAGTGATCGAGAAGAAGTGCTGCACATTTGAAATGCAAGAAGCTGTAGAATGGTTAGTTAAAATGACTGCTACATTGGAGGAGGATTATTGCAAAATCCTATTCAAGTTCAGTTTATGTTCTAAAACGGGAAACATTTTTTTTCTAGAAAACTCTTTCGTGAGATTTGGTGCAATTGTGGATGTATTCATTATCTGGCTCCATAGCCGGTCTCTTGTATTGACTTCTGAACTCCGCTGTTCTCATGAATTTAGGAGTTCTGCTTGTTTACCAGTCCCCCTTTTCTAAAATCACAGTTTCATTGTCTCTGTTTAACATGTCTCCTTCAATTTCAGTGCCAGTCATTGAAAGTCAAATTGGCAAACCAGTGTGGCTTGCAGTGCAGCTGCTAGCAAGTGAAATTTACTCTGGGTGAAAATCTTAGTAGAGAGGATTAATGCCTTTTTCTTACTAGCAGGACAGAGGATACTAGATATAAATTGGGGTGGTGGAGGCACTAAATAGTGGAGTTGAGAAAGCTTTTTTACAGTGCATATGAAAAGAGGCTCCTTCAGCTTTCCCTGAAGGTCTTCTCCATCTCTGGCCTTGTTTTCAGCCTTTTGGGCAAAGGAGGTAAAGCAATTAAGATAGTTTCCAAAATGGTTACTGGAGAGGCTATTCAGTACCTGTAAGCACAAACAGGAAAGAATGTGTACTTTGCAGCTATATGGAATTACGGACCTGGGCTGTATTTCTTACTCTGTACCAAGACCATGTCTATAAAGGGCAACAAAGGCTAGCAAGGACTAGCAAAAAGTAAAATGGGAAATTGAAGAATTTCTATATGTTACCCTCTCTGAAAACTAGTAAACTATTACTGAGCTATTCCAAATTATTATGCCAAATAATCCACTCAGTATAAGTGCTCTATAAAGTTTTTGGATGGAATGAGGGAGCTTTGTGCAAAGTGCTGGAGTTAGACCACCTTCTGCCTGCTTTAGTTTTTCTTGAGGTGCTCTAGGTTCTGGGAGGCCCCAAGCATCTTCTAGTAATACAGAGCTCCTCTGCTCAGTGGATACAATAGTGTGATTATGCTGTAATTCCCTCAGATGGAACCAGTTGTTCTTTTCAGCTTCCTTTCCCCAGCAGAATTTTACAGTATTTGTTTCTCAGCATTTACTTCATTCCAGATATTTACAGCAATACTAAGTAATTGCTAAAAAGAGACAAAATATGCTGCTTCTTTTGTTTCTATAGCTATTCCTCTAGCTGTTTCTAGAGCAGTCTCTTCTGCTGTATTGAGAGAGACTTATATACCAAGTATGAACCAGTTTTTGTGCAATTAGCTTCTACAGAAATGCACTTGTGTTGCATTATAATCATGTCTTGCAGCCTTCTGCTATTAGACCTGTTTGAATAAGTGGACAAAACTGAAAGGCAGAAGGCTGCTTACCCATGTGTTCTGGTGCATGGGTGCTAAGTACCCTGCCACACCTTTGGTCCCTGTTGATGATAGCAGGATTCCATATAGGTATAACAATCCTGTCAGTTATACTGGTTGCTGGCTTAGAGCTTCAGATAGAAATAACGGTAATAATATTTTTCCCCTCTAAACCTAGACACCAAAATATGCCTTGCGAAATACTATGCTCTTGCACGAGCTTGGGTTTAGCCTAACACGAGGAACTGCCTTGGGCTACAACTGTTTTATAGATCTCCTTAAGCCAAGTTAGGGGTATGCAGCCAATAGCTTTTTCTGTCCTGACAATAATTGGAAGTGTTCTTTTACAGCTGCTGTTTCATTAGAGTGAAACAACAGCCTTGCTTTATTTTTTTCCTTACCTTATGAATGCTATCTTGGAACTGAAGCAAACAGAAAACAAAGCAGTATTGAGAAAAGAGGCTTCTATTATAAGTAAAAAAGGCATTAAGAGAAGATAGTATGATTCTGAGTTATAAATTGGGACTAGTTAGCTCAGTTCTTGCTAACATGGGATTTCAGAGGCTGCACCCCATAGCCATTTTATATTGGATTCAATGTTGTGTTTTTTCCTTTGGACTGGCAAACTGAGAGACATTACAGAAAGTTTAATGGTATTATTAAATAAGCTCTTACACAACTGAAAAAAACCCAAACCAAACCCAAGTTCCTTTCACTTCCATAGTTTTACATAAAACCAGAAGTTAGCAACATCAGCAGCTTTTGGTAAAAAAAAGAAACTCAGCTGTTTTCAGTAAGGCAAAGCAATATTAGAGCACTTGGTTTCTCAGAATTTTACTCTACTTGTAGCAGTCTGTGTACAGAGCCTCAACTTAGAGAAATAATACAGTGCTGTAAATATTGTCAGCAATTACCCTAGGACCACTTCTTTAATGCAGAATTACTGCGGGGGGGGGGGAGTCTGGTGAGGAACCTTACCAGTGCAGCCATAGGCTACCAACTGATAGCAATTTGGAAGCAAAAAATCGGTCAGGAGGATTTTGAATGGAACTGATTTAATTCCAACGCACAGCAGTTTGTAGGATGCTGGTGTCTTAATGCTATTTTATTTGTTTAAGTCACAGCATTTTCCAAGCTTTTTGAAAAATTAAGATTCTTACCCATTGCAACAAAGATTCAGAATGGAGTAAACCCATGAAAACTGAAACACTTCCAGGTAATCTAGTAAAAATAATGATTAAGTTTATATTTGTGAACATAACCCAGGTCAACAACAAGACAGTTACACTTATTTCCTTTAGAAGTAAAAGTAGTTCCACTCAGTCTTGGAATAGAGGTCTGCAAATGCTGAAGTTTAGAGCCAGTGTGACTATAGTTGGATGAAGCATAACCTTGGTTTAATTACTACTGATCTTAGATTTACAGTGGAATTTTGCTGGTGTATCTAAATAGCAAAATCCTAGAACAGAGGCTGTGGTTGTTGAACCGACTCCATGGGTTGGAGGTTTTTGGTTGTTTTTTTTTTTCCTGCAAGAACACTGCATTATTTTCCCATCTATTTTTCCATGTATTTCCTGTAAAGCGTGCTCTCAGAAGTAAAAGAAGAATGGTAGCAATGTCTGCTTTCCATTTTACATGCTTATGCAGGGACAAGCTATAAGGGTACTTTTGCCAGGTGGTTTTATTAACATATATGAAGCTGTAAATGTCATATAAAAAAAAAAGAAATGTTTTCTTCTCTGACCACCCACGTAAATTACTTTAGCCAACTGACAAATTACTCCAAAGTGTTTTTCTTGAAACATCAAAGAGTAAAATGCAAACAGGCACATTCTCTGTTTTGTGACTACTTACATGTATGTCCCATGTAGTTAGTTTCAGCTTGCATATTCTTGAAGAAACATGAGCAAGTTCAAATAATGTTAAGCATTTTGAAGCCTGTATTTGGCAGGTCCCGACAGGAAGTGAAACATTTGGGATAATGAAAGGGAAAGCTGTTTTTCAGTTGAGAGAGAAACTTGGTTCTGCAAAGTATGAGATATTCTCATGATAGGACTATTTTTAGCCAGAGCCCCTTTTAGCAGTTCTGTTGACCTGAACAGCAAAATGCTCCCTGCGACGTCTTTCAGCATAATGAGCTGGTTTTTAGGAGCGGGGAAGGGGGGAGCTGGAAGTTTGGCAAGGATAATCTCTATTTATATTTACATATAAAGAGAGGCAAGAATCACTGTTGTTGTGTTCACATTGTACTCCCCGCTAAATCTTTTGTGTAATTTAAGTGCTTGTTGTCTTTGTACATTTTTAAGATTGTGTCTAACTTGCTAAATAAATCTCTTTTTTTGTTTGTTTTTTAACAAAGCTTCTCATTGTAATAATGCTATTAAAAGTTTAGGCTCTTTTGGGCTAGTGAAAATGCTTTATTTTTGGTTTGGCAGTAGGGATGTTTCATGGATGCAAAGTGGCCGCAGAAATGGTTTTATTTAAGCAAGTCATGAACTTGTGAGTAGATATTAGAATGAGGCTGAAAATGCCTGGATCCTGCATTGCCACAAGACTTCCTATTAGAACAGTAAAACCAGAGTAAGTGATTTAAGTTTTTATATTAAAATATTATTGGAAGATAAATACTTTACTTTGTAAAGTTTTCACTTGGTAATGGAAAAATGGTTCTTAAAAAAAAAATAAAGGAATTGCTTTTTCATAGAATTTATGCATGACCTCTTATTTAGCCAATAAAGTGGATGAAGACCCTGGGTCTTCAAAAAACGATAATGCAAGATTGCAGAAATGGATGGTGACAGGAAAAAATAATCTACATGCTGTTGCTGTAACTAAATGTCAAACCATATGTTGAAGCGGTTCATTGATGTATCTGTACAATCACACCGAAGTCCGGTTATACAAGACTGGTTAACCAGAACCCCTGTTTCCTGTCAAGTACGTGACTTCCTTTATGGCAACAAAAATTCCCTAATGATGCCTTCTGTGGCAAGTGAACACCAAGTGAAATAATGGTTATGCATTTTTACATTGCAGTAAACAACAGGTAGGTAGAGGATATTGCAGCTGCCTAATACTTCAGGTCTTTTCAGGAAGAGCTGCAATGTGGAAGAATAAGGTCTTTCCAAACTATTATGCAAAAGAGTCACAATTGGATCTCTTTCTTCCGTAGGGACTTAATGAAAAGTGAGCAAATAGCATCAGTCCATCACAATTACCAAGTGTAGATTTGGTTGTTCACGCTTTTCCTGAATTCCTACCTCGCTTGACATGTCATGATGGAGATGTCCAGAGAGATGGAGATGTCATCTATGGAGATGACTAGTGATAACCTAGTTTAATCTCTTGACTCATTAGCTTACTAATTATTACTGTCTCATTTTCAGTCATTTGAGTCACAGCACATTAAGATAATTTTGCTTTTTGATACCCTTATATCAAATGGAAAAACAGCATGGAAATAAACATACCCTTTTATAAAGTTTTCTGGTGTGGACAATGCCTCTGTGAAACAGCATATGTGTACTTGCAGAATCAAAGTAGCAGTGAGGATTTGCGTGGAAGAATTAGGTGAAGTACATATTTAAAGTCTAGCAATTGGGCCATGCTTAATTCTTGCAATGACACTGCTTTCCTAAATGAATGATGCAGTTCAACCCATATCCAAGATACACCAAGATGAAGTATGCATAACTGCTTTTAGGCCACATATATAGTGATCATAAAAGTCAAACATAATCATTCACATAGGATGGGCAAGAGGGGCTTGAGGATAGACAACCTGTGCAGTTCTGCTTATGTCAGGTAAGGAGCTTGCATTTGTGATGTTGGGTTTGTTTCTTTCCTCTCTCCATCCCTCCACTTTCTCTACAAGAGGTTTGGAATATGTGGGTCTTCTGGTGGTAGAGGCCACATCTTTCATACTTGAAAGCAGATAGGACAGCTCAAGTAATATACAAGGTGCAGACTCTGGCTGGGTAGGACACAGAGAGCTACTGCAACTTAGCTTGGGCACTGGGCAGCCTCAAGCCCAGTGTTGTCCTGAAGCTAAATGTTACCTGTTACGTACACTTAATACAGTTCTATAAAGTAGAAAATTAAGTATAAAATAGAAACTGTAAGTAATTGCTGAATAACTGTCTTAGTCCAAATTTAAAACCCATTAATCTAAGTACTTAACTCTCTTCGTGTCTTCTCCTGTTTAGCAGCGCACAGGAAGGGGAAGTAAAAGCAGAGGATTACTGAAGAGCAGTGAAATAACCAGTACTCTCACATGTGGTCCACAACCACACTAGAATGAGAGTACACATTCATTAGGGAGTTTCTACAGTCTTTCAGCGGACACTACTACTTTTCTGTCCTATCTGATGTTTCTGTTCAGTGAGAACTATTGTGTCCATGAGGAAAATAAGGAAATCTTTTCTCCTAACCACCAGCAGCTTACAGCAGCGGAGTACACGGAGTGTAATTCAGCAGTTCTGTAGGAGCTTTAGAGGTTCCTGGTGTGTGGGGAGGGATGTATACTGGTTTGCCTCAAGTGCTTTTTCAATCTGTTCTTCAGTGTACAGAATAGCTGACAAATTCAGTATTAGACTTAACTGCAGTAGATGAGATCTCCTTACCTTATTTCCCTTGTAATTAGCTTTGAATCACTTCATCCCTCCCCTTGTTTCTGAAGCTGGTCATGACCTTAAGACAAATCCAATAACTATGATATCCATGCTTACGCTTAAGCAAGTGTTTTATATACAGCAAAACTCTGAGTAGATACTTAACCAACTTCGCATTGAATAAGCTGACACCCCTTGTCATAGCAAGCAGAAAGTAGGTAAAGGAAGAAATGAAGTGTCAACAGGGAAAGAAGCCACATTTGCCCAAGCCATTTTAAGAAAGGGGCTCCAAAATACAGATGACTATCCAAGACATTACTATTAGAAGTACAAAGTAAAGAATCCTCACAAGCCACACACAGGATGCAGTGCAGGGGGTATGTGGCCCTTGCCACTCAGACATACCTCACCTCTTTTTGAAAGGCTGATGTACCTGTCTTCCTTACAGTCCAGAATGCTTCCACATGGTCAGCAACAAGGACATACCCACCTAGAAAGCCTATCGTAGAACACCTATCGAGAACAGACAAAACCTTATCTTAGCAAAAAGCATCAGACAGCAGCAAAGGACACAGCCTAAACCAGTTCTTCTCATAAGAATACAGACATCAAGTACCAACTACTAATATTACATTTTGAGCATAAGCTTCAGATAACTCAGCATCTGCGCAGGCAGGAATTGCACTGGCAGGGAACGCATCCTGTAATGACCAGCTTTACTAGGCTTGCTATGGATTCAGCCACTAGATGTCTTCACTATACAGAAATGCACTCTGGCACTAGTGTTTTGTCCCAAGTGGGAGCATGCTGTGTGTGGAATTAACTCTAGGAGTTTACTTTCACAACCATTTTCCACTGAGGCTGGATTGCCAGTTTTGTAAGGCTATTCCAGTTTCTCATTAACGTCAGGAAGATTCTCATGGTCATCGCTTGCTTTGCCAGAACACTTCCAACCATGAAATCTTGGAAAGCTCTTCAATTATGTTCTCAAAAATGTTACTTGGAAAAAAACCCGATCATTTAGATTTTTGTTAGACCATAATATGCATATATTTTGTCTAAAAGGCGTGAAGTATTTAGAATAGATTAGTTGAATTGGAAGACACCCACAAAGATCATCTAGTCCAACTGCTTGACCACAGGTTAAAGCTTATTATTAACAGCATTCTCCAAATGCCTCTTAAACACAGACAGGCTTGGGCATCGGCTGCTTCACTAACAAGTCTGATCCAGTGTTTGACTACTCTCTTGGCAAGGAAATGCTACCTCACGTCACGTCTAAACCACCCCATTTTAACATAGGATTTCATAACTGCATTCATTTCTTCCCTGGCTCCTATTTGTGGTTGTTGTATTTGCGTTATCAGCATAAGTGATAATTGCTAGATGCAAAGTTCCCGTTCAACCTTCGTGTTGTTTTAACTTTGGAAACAAACTCTGCATTGGCAGATGGTTTTTTGAAGGGTCAGCTTGATTCGGAGAAAACTCCAGGAACAAACTCACCAACAAAGCTTAAGTTGACAAGCAGGTAATCTTTATTGCAGAGCCGGGAGACAAGGGGGATATATCCTCCTAACATGTATCACCATATTGCTGTACAAGCCGTCCTTATATAGTCACTGAGCATACATACATATTCATGAGGCTAGATATGAATTACATCATTTTCCAGAAAGTTCCCCGCATGCGTACTATAAAGTGGTGGTGGTCTTTTACTTCTTCCAACAATCTTCATTACTTCTGGCAGCCTTTGAAGCACCAGCTTAATTAACACTACAGACATAGCAATCATCCTCTCCTGCTACTTACCGGTTAGTTTAACTGCTCCCATCCTGGATGTTTGCTAGTCCTGGATACTCCCCAGTAGATGTCTATACCAGCTTAATGGGTTCATCAATACCATAAACATAACAATCATCCTGTCCTACTCATCAGTTACTTGAACTGCAACCATCCTGGACATCTAGTCCCAGATACTCCCCATCCCCAGCTCCTGTTTTTCTTACACTTCTTGTACTAAGGTTGTAAGGACCTAAAACTACATCAGCTAAAAGGGTTTATCTTCAAGCACCTCAATTATTTTCCATTACAAAGCCATCAAACTGTGTTATTTAGAACCTGATTACATTTTGTGGTTTTGTGCCTCTTTGTCTCAAACTAAATGGTTCAATGTTTTAGAAATATTTAGGGGAGAATGTGTTGTGGATGTGCTAAAAGAGAACCTACAAACCCCGAAGTCAAAATACTCAGCCTTACGTAATGAGGATGCTAAGACTAAATAGTGGAAGTAATCATCTCCTATAGTGCAGATTACTGTAAATTAATCTATTGCGAATTAAGCCTCTTCAGACATGTGTTTCTACCACCTTATGAACTAGTGAATTTGTTCAGCTTGCTAATTTGTTAATGTTGAATTACAGTAATACACACTGACTGAACAGGTTTAGATCACTGTCGCACATCCCTTCTCCCTGCTACATTGCTGCTTTTAAAACCAAAATCTCAATAGCAACCTAAAAAAAACCAACCCCAAACAACCAAGCAACACCAAAACCCTGCAGCCAGAGAAGAGTGAAAGATATTATACCTTGAATGGCAGGGGAGCTCTGAGGTGACATGAAGTGATCATGCAGTTCATACTTCAAACCCACTAAAAGACAGCCGTGTAACCCATCTATTTTGGGGGCATGCATTGCTTCACCACCCCTTTTCTTCACTGTCTTGGCAGAAGAACCAGAAAAGGGAATCAGCCCAGACATACACCCCAGGTAAACCTAATAGGATGCAGGAGCCCATCTGAACTGCACTTCTTGTCAGGGTTTCCACATGAACTCTGCCATGCTCAGAGAATGAAGGCTCCTCCAATCATGTTAATAAACAGGATATTACTGTACTACATTACTTCTAGTAATGCGGGCTCAGAGCAACTATCAAGTTTATGGTAAGATGTGGTTTTATAATGTAACTTGTCTGCAGTTATTAAACATTGCAGGGGGAGAACAGAAATCAAAGCAGTGCTTAGTGTACCTTGCAGATAATCTGTCTTATTTAATTACTGTATCAGAGACTCTTAATTTGATTGAGGAGGATGATAATGATAGTCATTGAGAAACATTCAGTAACTGTCTAGACCAGAACTCTAGCACTTGGAGACCAAACACATCTTGCTTCGTGGCCAAAAGCTTTGCCAGCATTCAAGCCCCTGCTTGAGATCTGAGAATCCTACTGGCTCTGAACTAGATCCAGTTTGCAGTCAAATTACCCTTATCACGTAAGTGTACCTTCAGTTACTTAGCTAAACTCCATCTAGTTTAGATTTCACTTGCAACTTTCAATCGCTGCAGTTTTAAATAGAGAGGTTCTCCTAATTTGAACTATCATGAGGACTACACTGTATGCAGCATACTCCTAGTATTATTTTTACCTTATTTTGCTTAATGAGATTGTTTTGTTTCAAATTCTTCCTTACTAGTATCATACAGGACACCTAAGTGTTAGTATTGAAATGGAGACAGTCATACAGAAAACATAGCTGCTGCAACTCAGCTGCTGCTGATACATTTCAGGTCTATCAACTGATAAAATCAATCAAAATAGCATATTTTTATAAGAAACTGCTAAAAATTACACAAATTAATTGACTGTGTGAAGCTTAGTTGACATACCTGACTAATTCTGCACATCTATAGCATCTTTCAATGCTCCATTGGTTTTATGAATAAACCACATTATTAATATTAATAAGAAAGGTTAAACCAGCATTCAGAGCACCTGCCTGGGAAGGGAAATCTTTAGCTTAAGAGACACGAATTACCACATCAGTTAGATGCAGCTGTTTCTTATTGAGGGTGTGATCTGAGCCTAAGGAGGCTACAGAACTGCTTTACACCTGAATTACAAATGAATAAACTGACACTTCTGAAAGAGGTGTATCTAGAGCTGCTAACCTCCTTCATGCCCTAAACAGATATATGCTCTTTTCTTCTGAGAGTACGCTACTGTTTCTGTTCATTAGGTTTGAATGTGTTATTAGGTCCTTTCACAATCACCTCCTTGCATCATCCAATATAATTCATTAACACATGGACAAACCCTTCACACCCCTCTGCCAGGTTCCTAGATACCGGTTTTAATACAGGACAGAATTTCCTTTATGCTGCTTATCACATAAGTCTTGCTCACACAGCATTTACTGTGCTAGGTTTGATCTTTGACCTCCATCAATACTACCTGGGGTCCTCTGAGAGCACTACAATTTCCTTCTACACACCTATAGCACTACAAGTATCAGAATCATCTTTATATGAGCATTACAGAGTTTTGCAAGCCAGTCTCTACAGAACCATCATGTAAATACTATTTTAATACCATTTACGTTTTAGGCATAAGTTTTCCAAGCTTGATTGGGTTTTATTTGGTTAGAAACTAAGCTGAAAATTGAAGCCAACTTAAAGCTTCGTATATTACAAATCTATCCAAGGTTTCCTTTACTCCGAACAGATAAAAGCTGACCACTCAGATTTATTACACAAGGTCAGTAACCAGCAAATCTTGGCTAAATTATGGAAGGAGAAGTAATCTTGTTTCTGAAACTTCCAAGCAAAAGGACCTTCTCCCCCATAAGCCCAGTAATTTTAGTCCACTTAAAGTCTGTTTCCTTTGTAACCCCAAAGCACAGGTTGTTTCCATCCAGTCTCACTGGACAGCATGCACAAATAAAGGAAGCAGTTCATCCCAAGAAAAATAAACCCCAGCAAACCTCCCCTCGCTCCAAGTGCCCCCAGCTAATAACTTAGTACATGCACGCATGCCCCCTAACAGAGGACAGGGAACACAGCTCTCGGTTCAAATAACACTGTGAGGTTAGACTTCTTGTGTATGTCTGCACATGTAACTTCAGCTAAACAGAAATGTTCCGTCTTCAAGTTTGAGTTGTCAAAATAAAGGCCTGTTTTCTGCCCTACACAGCTTTCATCAAGGAATACTTAAAAACATATGCAACTGTTCATCAGTGACCTCAGCAAGCAGGTCAGCTTCACAAATACTACCATTGCCAGCAAAAGAACCAAGCAAAATCAAACGCAGAGGACCAGAAACACAGAATTCTTCATTGTACACCAAATAAACAAAGTACATTACTGTATCCTTAGGATGACATAGGGAAAATTAGGTGAATAGGACTAAAATTGAATTCCATTAACAAAATGAAAAATCCAAATTGTGTCATGAAAACGTAAAATAGCTAAAGCAAGACTTTACTTCATTCCTTGGGAAGCCTTCATTGAAGCTGGGAGAAGTCTGAAGACGGCGTACCCAAGTATTGCCTTACCATGCCTTCTGAAGCGCTTCCCTTTGTAAACACACCTTACCTAAAGTCAAGAAAGGAGCCTATTTTTCCATGAGTTCTCCTCACAGTCCCTTTCCCTTTTTGTTGCTCAATGCAGCAAAGCCATGAAGATCTCAGTGTTAAATGTGACCACTCACCCCCAAAATCAATGTGCTTCCTGGTGCAGTTTTTGGGCTATGGCCCTAACCACAAACTTCCCAGAACATTGGGCTTGGATTAAAATCATTATCAGTGATTTGATGCGCTCACAGCCAGACCCAAATGTAGAACTCAAAACTAACAGGCATTCATTTCTCATAAATAACTGACATTTTATACCTCAGCCATTAACTGTCTCACAGAACAATGCATACGACTTGTATTCTATCCTATCTCTCCTGCCTTTGCTTTCTAGAAGGGGGACAACAGCAGAACAAAGTGAAGAGAAACAAACATCACAGACATTCCAATTATTAGTCCTAGTTCACTGGAGTTGTTCTGAGTTCTTGGATAACCAGGTGTGTGACACCATTTATAATTCAAAGATAAGAAGGCTCAATTTTTAGCCATTATTTTTTCTACAAAGGGGTCGAGTTAGGTAAAGAGAAAGCCATAACCATTAAGTTTAAAACTCAGCTTGCTTAATGAGTCATATCATGACTGTTTTCTAGAACATAAGAGCAAGAAAAAGATTAACATAGTTTTTATTTAAGTACCATTATGGGTATTTCCCTATTGTATAAGTTATGGAATACATGCTTTCATTTGAAAATCTTACCCTGGTAGTACACTGTACAAAAGACATTCCTTTCCTTCGCAAATTAATTCCTGGTGCAGTAGAGCTTGGCCCATCACAGCATGTTCAGGAACACATTTAAGAGATCTAAAAGAAAACACACTTTTAGCCAATCTGAATTTCACCCAGGAGTATTAAGTTTGAATCTGGTACGTGAAACTTACGTACATTACAGATTCTTTTACGCTCTTAAAAAGCTACACACCTTGGATATTGATCATGACCATGCGCAGTGCTAAGAACTATAAGCAAAAAAAACCCCAAACCAAATATAGAGGAAATGTAAAGCAACCCAGGAGCCTCAAACCCCACTGATTCTAAGAGAAAAGAGGAAGAGGATTTGTATGCTAGGTTAATTGACAGCAGATTGCCAAACACTTTCACCTGCATTAGCTGCCAGGAATGAAGGCTAAGATCCAACAGCTGCGTGTAGACTGGTGTCATACAAACTTCTATCTGAAAGTGTCTCTGAGGGTCAGTGGGACAAGAGGGCTCTGCTGTTCAGCAGCTGTGGGCAGACAGAGACTACTGGGCTGGGCATCCATTGCAGTACAGGTTTTCCAACATGTGGTTCCCAAAGCTCAGCGACATGTTCCATAGGGAGTCTTTTGGAGAAAGCAAGGGTGTTGGAGTCAGGGCCACTCGATGGCAGGAGATTTTGCTCTGGAAAATAATTTAACCAGACCTGATTATCTCCGAATTGCACTAGTAAATGAATGATCACCACCAGAAGATGAAGGAGCAAAGCTGTGGCACACTTCGGCATAGGCACTTGGTGAAAAAAGGGGAAACACTATTCAAGCTCACCTTCCTAAGAGATGCAGTAGCACATTTTATTTGAACTCTTTCAAAAATGTATAGGCAAAAGTAATACAATAAATATCAATGTTAGTAGAACTTCTTAAAAAACCTCCAAATTGTAATCAAGCAAATCCTTTGTTAGCAGTGGAATAGCTCCTTACGACTTCATTGGTAGTAGTGCAGGGAGTTGTATGGAGGGACGTTTCTTCCTGTCCTACCAGTGTATGCATTTAACACTTGAACTGCTTATACCTTTCACCTACGGAGCAAGGGCTGCACAAAAACTACTCTAGAAGTATACCCAGACCTCCATAAGGCTTCTGTTCGGGAAATTTCTATATTCCCACTCCAGATGTGGCTGGAAGGGTAAATAAAATCTTTATGTGCACCTAGGATCACCCCTGATTCCCCTCTCTGGGCTGGTTCTGAGTGTTATATTTCGTTACACTGACCAGTGCAAGACAGTGATTGCTTTGAAGCAACATTTAACAGTGAGAAGACATTTTCCTTTCCAACTACCTACACAACTGATGTTCATCTGAACTCATAAGGATAGTAAACCCTGTCCTGAGTGAATGATGTTGGATGTACAAAATTTGCTCAGTGCTGATCTAGTGATTCTTCCAAAAGTGACAGTGTGCAGTGACGCATAGTTGGTTGTAGAAGCACCAGCTAATTCAAAGTCAAGGAAAACATGGCATCCCTGCAATGGAAAAAGATGTGAATAAAAGAGGTACGATAAGTCTTGTTCCTGTCCCTGGTTAATGATGATGATGAATGAGGGAGCGTCACTGAAATCTGTTTAAGAGAAATTGGACTTTTTGGACCTTCTACAAAAGTTTTGGGGTTGTTTTGTTGGGTTTTGTTTTGTTTTGCTTTCTTTCCAGAAGAGATTTTTGAAAAGATAAAACGATATGAAAAATAGTTACATGAAGGGCACCAGAAAACAGACCTGCACACTCTTCTGGAAATACCTCTCACATAGGATTATATCAGAAAGAAGATTGCTATCAGGGAACAATCTAAATTCTATAGATACTCCCTAAAGCATTATTTCCCATGGCAATCATTACTCAAATAACTGAAACCTCTACTTTCTAATCTGAGTTTTTAGTTTCCATTTTCAGGCTACTGATAACCATGTGCTGCTGCTGCAGCATCACCAAAGTAGATCTGACCTACTTGCCTGAAACCAAATCACAGGAAAGCTTTCAAACTATGTAATCAACCTTTCTTACTTCACTTTTAGCTGGTTATTTCTCCCCACACCTAACAGAAATGTGAAAACCTAGATTATTTAATTCTTCTTTTATGTCTTTTCATGATTTTGTTGTGTCTTTTCCTCTCATTGATTTCCTTAAGTGAAAGAACCCCAAGATTTTCAAGCTTTCCTTTATGACCTTCTGGTGAGAACACAGGAAAGCTTTCTATGTACATTTAATGTATTTTCTTTCTAAAATATTATATCTCTAACTCGGTTGAGATGTAGAAAAAGGGGGGAAGGGCATTTTAACAATCCTCCTAAAAAGGAAAGGACCAGTAGTCTTGATGTTATCTGCTATCACTGTCCTATATAGAGATCAGATGTGCTGCAAGTAGACATGGGAAGTCTTGAGTAATGAGAGAAAAGTGATTATCATTACCAGGGGTACACAGCAGATCCCACCATCATAGTTTTTGTTAAGTTTTTCTTCTCTTCCAGGATATGATGGCTCAGATTCTTCAGCTGAAATCCAACATAAAAGACACTCTCAGTACAAAATCTATGTTGGGAACTCTTCGATTACAGACTGTCCAGTTCGTTACTGCACAAAAATGCCAGTGATGCAGGGGTGCAAGATAGAGGTGGTTACATGGGTACAACTGAAGGAGGGCAAAGCAGAGTGGAAGTCTAATGTGTTTACTCTAGAGGTTTCCTCAGTTCATCAAAATGACAGTGGACTTTATCATTGCAAAGCAATAATAGACAACTTTCCCAGTGAAAGCTGCTCGTTATTGTTGAAGGGGAGGCCTCTATATTATGAAAGAGCCCTTTTAAACAAAAGGATGCCATGTACAGAAAAGCTCCTGCATGCTGGATTATGGCTTCTGCCAACACGTTTGTCTGGTAGCACAGTTGTGCTGGTACTTAACCACCTCCTTCATGCTTCCGCCATGTCTCTTGGTAGGATAGAAAGAAAAAGGAAAGAACAACATACAGAAATAAGAGGAGGATCTGGAAGAGCAAAGCAAAGCAACCAACTTCAAACAGTCATTAGTGAACTATCTGATAATAACTAAATATCACTTGGAACAAAAGGAAGAATGTGGAAGGACAGCCTGGTTATACATCACATGGACTAAGCAGTATGCAAGTGGTCAAATAGAAGCAGATGATGAGGACACACAACTGTAGAGAGACAAGAAATTCAGGCATCTGGTTGAGACAGATCTCTCCCAACAAATAGTGAGAAATTCCAATTTTGTACTCCAAGTTCAAGACAGGGAAAGATTACAAAAGCTTTAAATGATCTTAAGGGCAAGTGAGGCCTTCACATTAACTTAGGCAGTTCAGATGCCAAGTCTGGAGTATGATAAGCCACGTTTGCCTTCCTCAATGTTGCTCCGCAGCCAGAAAGTGATCTGTGTGGTTGTGGTGCCTATTTCCCCCAGGCAGCTGCGTTGTAAGGCTGCTCTGTTGTCTCTCCTGGTAAGTTAACTAACTTTAAAACCTTCTTTATTGCCACACGGAATCTCAAACAGAGGGACCAACATCAAAATTTATGGCTATAATGTGTCAGCAGACACAGTATATGCCCCGCTCATGATGCAGGTTTCCTTTGAAATATGTTCTGCTGATCTATTTATTCAAATGCCAAAGCGGTCTAAATGACAGAATTACTCTGTTGGCAGTGGGAGATCAACACGTCATCCCGCTTCCCCCAGAACACCCTACCCTTTGCTTTTTGCATTATGCTCCCTCTTCCATCACCGGATTGAAGGAGAGCCTGTGAAGACTTCAGTGTGCGGTGCAGAGCACAAGTGCAGTGCAAAGTGTCCCGCTGCTGTTTCATTTCTCTGTCTTGCTTTTCTCTTTCAGAAAAGCCTGCAAATGTTCTCACAGCTTCACCAGAAAGTAAGTTCTGATTCTGATTTCCTCTTTAAGAGAAAGGAACTAGCCCCTACTGCTATGAATTCCTGGTTAGTGCTGTGTGCACTGAAGACTAATTCAAACTCATTGCTGAACTACAATTGCTTTCTTCCCACTTGGACAAAATACAGCTTCTCAAGGGTTATAGTTTGCAAGGCGAAGACTCTCCAGCATTCCGCATCAAAGGGACAAAGCCAATCAAATTATCTCCTGGTGCTATACTCTACACTCTCACAGTAAAGAATTTCTCCCTAATATGTTCTGTAAATCTGCCCTCTTTCAGCTTAAATCCATTACTCCTGCCCTATCACTACATGTCCTTGTAACGTACTCCCATTACTCCCCCTCCAGCTTTCCTGTAGGCCCCTTTAGGCACTGGAAGCTGCTATAAAGTCTCCCCGAAGCCTTCTCCTCTCCAGGTTGAATGAGCCCAACTCTCTCATCCTGTCTTCATACGGGAGGTGTTCCAGCCCTTTGATTATCTCTGTGGCCTCCTGGACTTGCTCCAATAGGTCCATGTCCTCCTGAAGTTGGGGCCTTCAGAGCTGGGTGCAGTATTCCAGGTGGGGGTCTCATGAGAATGGAGTAGAGTGGGAAAACCAACTCACAGTTGGTTATTGTTCACAATTGTAACTGCAAAAAATATATTGGAAGTTCAGAGCAGTGCTTTAGTTCTGACCCTTCTTTGCTTCTGCCAGCCTTCTGCCATGCACTGGTTCTCCATTACACTTTCCTGTGCACTGTTCCTTCCAATGTCTTCATGCTTCCTAGAATGTCCATGGAGATAAGGTTATCTCATGACATGCGCTACCAGGCTACAGGATGTTTAAGTACATTACAAAGCTAGTTGCATGAGAAAGACCTAACTAAAACCACCACAAACAAACAACAATAACAAAAAGACACACAAAAAAAGGGCAGTCAAATACTTCTCTAATACATGTTAATGGAATTCTAGGTACCTCACACTATCCTAAATTTGTATAACTTTATAAAGAAGCACAATTTGAGGGGGGAATTGCTGAATAAAGTGAAACTAAGATGGTTGATGTGTTTTACCTCTTAGAGTCCACTCATCCCATCTAATCTTGTAAGAGGCTCATGTGCTGTGCGGGTTGCTTGGGAGAAGAAACTCTTCTTGCAAGAAGAGTTTGCAGTGAAGAGCAATAACCTGCTTTGCTGACACTCACAGATCTTCAGCTCCACAGACTCTGCTGTTTTGTTTCCCTGTGAGTTTGTGGGTGTAATTGAGAGCTGTACAGCTTCGTTTCTGGTTTTTGCACTTCCTGTGTGACTATACCTGTGCAGCATATTTAGTGCAAAAATAGCAAACACAGGAAGCAGAAAATTACATGCTTTGGACCATGTCTTAGGGAAGCTGCACAGGAGCAATACGTCTCCCACAGAATGGGTCCCAAGCCCGTTTCCTTTAGTGCATTGTGGTTGTGTGGTTTCCCTGCCCAGTTTAACCCAGTGCTGGCTCTTTCCAGTCAGGCGCTGAGCGCACAGGGTGAATCGTGAGACTGCTCCCACTGGTGTCCTGCCCCCAGAGGAGGATGCAACTCTGAAATCTGGAGGCCATCCACTGAACCTTAATGCAACCATCACTAGGTGCGATATCTAAAACATGACATCATGTTATTGAGAGGTGCAACAGATGATTGCGATAGATAAGTAGCGCATGAAGTGACAGAGTACAGGCCTTCCATTAACTGGCCAGTTTTACCGCCAGGGGATGTACCGGAATGCTACAGGGATCAGAGGAAACCTACGGGCTGGCCGGAAGGTTTTTACTCCTACAAATCTTTCACTTCCCTTTGCTGACACCTTCACATTAGGGGAGAAGAAGGCAACTCTCTTCTCTTGCATTGCAAAGGGCTGCACTCCAGTTCTAGCATTGGGACCTTCCTTACATTGTTCATTATGATCACTGCTCTGAGTGGTCTCACATTATAAGCAAATGATGAGAAGTAATAAGCGAGCTTTGATTTTGAACACCAACTTGTGATAACGAAACAAAGGCTGAGCAGAAGTGGCTTTCAATATACATGCAAGGCTCTTGTCTTCCACTGTGGTTTCTTTTCTTTCTTGAAGGGGCTTCAGAGCTCTAAACCTACAAAACAGAAATGAAAGACAAACCAGAAGTGTTCAAGTACTTTGACTGACCTCAAATTACTGGAGTGGGTGCCAGGAAGCAAGCTCAGAGTATAACTGAGCAACTTCTGGCTATCAGTTCCAACGATGAAATGGAACTGCCTACCTGAAAACCGTATGCACACATTTTTGGCTCAGTCTGATAGATCCGCTCTTGGTAAGGCCACCTAGGTCTCTGCTGCTGTTCTCCCTGCTCCCTCAAACTGGTTGACATCTTTACTGAAGCACAATGTCTAAAAAGAAATCAGAGCTGCCACCTTCTAAGAACCTATTTCTCTGAATCAGCAAACACAGTTCTCAAACAGTTCCTTAGTTGCTTTACAAGGAGAAGAAAATCAAGCTCTGTTCTGTACTAGATGAAAGATGGTGAAGGTCTGGAAGCACCATTCTCATTCCAGAAAACAGAGAGGTATTGTGTAATAAGCTTTCTCCCTATTATAATAACAACAATCTTAAGGCCATAATTCCAAGGGAAGCGTGGACAGTGAAAACTCTTGATACAACTAAAAATGAATTTTCAAATTACATGCATTTATTTTGCCAGAAGTTGTGACAATCCTGAGCCTGGACACACCTGAAAGCCCCTACTGCAAGGGCTGTGGAAAGAGGAGCTAGCAACATAACTTCATTCTTCCTTCTCCGGCAGAGATGACAATAATGTTATTTTACCTTAGAAAACAGAGATATGCACAGTGATGTGGCCAAATACATAACCGAGCTTTTTCGGTGGTGAGTTTGCATGCAAATTTGTTGCTCTGTGGTTGGGACCACAAGAATTCCTTGCAAACACCACGCTGACCAAAGGTGATGGAGTCACAGGCTTTGACATCTCGTTTACATGGAAAGTGACATGGAATTTACATGGAGTCTGTCTGAAAACGGATCAGAAAGAGAAGTTAGCTCAGACCTTTGGAAAATTTAGCTAATATCTGTAAAAGCTATCTGGCAAACATGATCCTAGCCCTCATTGCAGAAGCATACTTTGGAGAGGGTCACGCATGCTTGGAAGGCTGCACTGCCACTCAGTCGGTGTGAGGGAAATGGATCTTGTCCCCTTGGTCCAAAACAACCACTGCCAGCAGAAAGAGCACTCGTCTGCAAAAAGAGGGTAAGGAAGATAACATTTCACCCATTGAAACTACCTGCTGCTCGCACCACAGCCAAGGAGCCCTCATTCTGCCCACAGTGATGCACTATGTCCTGGAGGGTGCGTCAATCACCTGCGGCTTGAGCAGCCAGGTAGCAGACCCCTCTTGAGGGCTGATGTTCTAACCCTGTCCCCAGGCAGGCACCCGATGCCCAGGGCTGGGGCTGCCCTGCTCCTAAATAGGGGGTGGGTCATGCCACGGCTGCCAGACCCTGCCCTGCTGCCTCAGGGACCATAAAGCCCTGCTGGTCACGCTCCTTTTGATGCAGCCCAGGATACAGTTGGCTTTCTGGGCTGCAAGCGCACGCTGCAGCCGGCTCGTGTTAAGTTTCTCATCGACCAACACCCCCAAGTCCTTCTCAGGCAGCTCTGAATCTCTTCTCTGCCCAACCTGCAGCTCTGCTGGGATTGCTCCGACCCAGGTGTAGGACCTTGCGCTTCCTCTTATAATAGACACCAGCTTCCGAGTTCACCATCCTAATCTAATACTTTTTTCCTAATAGTTAAGTAAGGGGAAAGTCTGACAATGAGGGGTGCTGCTGAGGGAATGATTGTCGAGTATCAAGTAATGCCACAAGGGGGGTTGGGCCACACCAGGCGATTTTTTTCCCAGTGTTTGCCAGTATTTCACCTTTCTGTTGCTGTTCGGGAATGTGAGCGATCCCGGGAGGACGCCCATGGCCAGGCTGATCACATCAGGGTGTCAAACTTGGAGGCTGCTGTACCAAACAGCTCAGTGACACCGAGGACACCATCCTGCACTTCAGCACTGGCAAAACCCCAGCCTAGTTCTTCAGCAAGTACCGAAGGTAAAACTTTGAAGCCTTTTCCAGCCTAGACAAGGTACGAGTGACCCAAACCCCTGCCACCCGACCATCTGAAGAGAAGAAAGCAGAAAAGGCCGAGGAGAGCGGATGGAGGATGAGGGAGCGCTACGTTCACTTGGCTGTGCAAGGGCAGAGCGCTCACCGCCTCTCGCGGTCCTCTCCCCGGAGCATACAGCGTCCTCCCGCTCTTCCTATCGTGCTTTTAACGCCGGAAGATGCTGGGTTGAAGATTACTGCTTTGGTGGACCAGTAGATGGCAGGAAACGGCAGGGATTGAGCTCCCCGTGCGCCTTCCTCCCCTGCGAGCAGCGCCGCATATTCCCTTTCCAGCCCCCAGCTTGCGAGCCAAGCCTCCAGGGCAGCCCCTTGAATTCAGTGGATGCATTAGGGCGCAGGCACAGCTCTTCCACACCCAACAAACTTCAAAGTCGTCGGTTCTGCTTTGTGTTTTCACAGTGCTGAAAGAAGACGTGGCACCTGCCTTGAGATGCCACTGAACTGTGGCTCAGTGGCAGCGTGCGAACCAAGCCGCTCGGTTTAGGAAAGAGCAGGTGCTTTTCTGCAGTTCTTGGGAAGACAGATTGACATGCCACCAGCCAAAGTGGTTTTCATTGAATAAGAACCGTCATGGGTTCAACGGTAGCAGTCATTTTTCAAACAAAACCAAGCCTTTACACATTACATTATATCTCTAATTGCTCACCTTTTTGCTCCTTCTCCTGAATTGTCAGGTGTCCAGAGAGAAAACCCCACAAAACTGATGAAAACGAGTTTAATCTGAGCTGCTTTCAGCACTACCAGCTGGGGTATCCTTGTTGTTTGCAGTTTTGGCCATGACGACTCTTATTTGGTTAACCAAACTGGTTGTTCCCAGGAGCTCAGAGGCGTGATCATAATGAACAATGTAAGGAAGGTCCCAATGCTAGAACTGGAGTGCAGCCCTTTGCAATGCAGGAGAAGAGAGTTGCCTTCTTCTCCCCTAACGTGAAGGTGTCAGCAAAGGGAAGTGAAAGATTTGTAGGAGTAAAAACCTTCCGGCCAGCCCGTAGGTTTCCTCTGATCCCTGTAGCATCTTAAGTGAGATTACAGATTTTTAGGCAAACAAGGAAAAGCAGGGTGGGTCCAACATTACAAATTTTGTTTTAGATAAAGCGAGCGCAAAGGTTAGTAGTGGTGAGACATTGAATCCCTTTTGCTGAACACAAAACCAATTTGGTTGCAACTTGACCAGACCATATTCTGGCATAAACACTTTCTGAGGGCACTTGGTAGATAAACCAGAAGGCAGAAACTTAATGATGAAATGAATATTTTCGTAGTTTCATGTTTGCCTAAGCTGAGATCATTGGTGGGAGCAGACATACAAAAGCTGTTGCAGCTACATTTAACCTCTTTCCATCATGGGAGAGAACAACTCCTTTACAATATGTGGGGGCAGGGATGTTAAATTCCCTGGCATGATTTACTATTACAGCAGCTCTATTAAAATAATTGAAATACAACTGTTAGAAACACTCATCAAGCATACTGTAGAGAGTAAAGGAAAACCAAAGACTAAATCCTGAACTACTGCTTCTCCCCTTCTTCCTTAGTCAAAGATGGGACTCCTGGAAGAACCACCAGAGAGTGACATCTACAAAGTCAGGAGAACACCAGCTCAGCCACTTAGCATAACCCCTCTTGCATGAATTCCAGACACGGAGCAGAAGGGGTAGGGAGCAATAAAGGGGATTTACCCAAGGTCCACCCAGCACACCAGTGCAAGCATGGGAAGAGCAGCCAAGTCTGTGGCTGGCAGTGCACGCTTGGGCCCGGTATCAGAGCTGAGGACTGCAGTGTGAAAACTTCCTCCCTGAATTTACTATTCTGATCCTTGTAAAACGCCTTACCCAAAGGACTGCCCCAGCAAGGCACACTAAGTGCATCTTTCCATAGCCAGAAAACACAATTATTGCACTTAACTATCCGTTATCTTCCAAAGAATAGAAAACAAACATGGCCTACATTATAATTTCCCGAAATATGGGTGAGGGAGTCTCGTTATTCGATCTTCAAAGTTTAACAAGTTGTCTAAAATTAATCGCCCTAGCACTCTCAAGGGTTTTTTTCCATAAACAAATATCCTTTGCTAGCTCACTATTTTTCCAGTATAGGTCTACATTACCAGCACGTGTACCTTTGATTACTAGTTGAACAGGTTTAGATTATCTTTAGGTTTTAATCAGTCTTGTTTTGCTTTGACATTCTGAAGCGCTACATGCGCCCTCTAGTAGGTTAATCTGTTGCTTAAACCAAGATAGACTTGGTTTAAAAATTGTGTCTTATCACAGGCCGAGTTTTGAAATAGCTCCTACTTTGAAGCACAAAGAATGTAAACCCCTACTGGTAAACCCACCATCACTTCAACACCACTACTACAGGAACGCTTCTATTATCAGAACCATTTGATGCCATGGAGCAAATTGCATAGACTGAGAGGATACTGTGACCTTTGAATGTTTTTCTTTCTCATAGAGCTTTAGTCATTGGTGACATCAACTGAGACATCTGCATCCCTGAAGAGAAAGGGTGGCAGACAGAAAAAAGCCCAGAGATGACCTTTGCAATAAGCCAAGCTAAAAATATTCATCCTCCGTCCATACATGCAAGCTTTGGGCTCCACTAGCTGTGGCTTGCTGGCTGTTAGAAAGCAAAGGCTGCAGTGTTTTATGTTGCCTTGGGCAGTGCCTCTGGGTCTAATGACAGGTAAAGCACACAGGAAGACTCAAGGCTCTCATTAGGTTATCTGATCCAGCACACAGCTCTGTTGCAAGTTTTGATTTCCTCCAAACTCACCCGGGGTCATGAAACCCGCAGGAGCAAGTGGAGCTGCCTACACTGTCGATACGCAGCGGCAGTGTCAGAGCAGACCACAGGCGATGGGAGCAGTGGGCCCTGGGCAGTTCTTCAAGAAAAACAGATCTGAATGATGAAGTTCTCCTTTTTCTCTTACAAATGGTGACTGCACTGTGGCCCTCCCCAGAGAGGAAAGACTATGTCCTGGGTTCAGCAGCAGCAGTCATTTTTCTCCTTCTTGGTAGCTGGTGCAGCGCTGTGTTTTTGACTTCTGGCCTGGGAGCAGCGCTGCTAACAGCAGTGTTTTCAGTTACTGCTCGGTAGTGTTTTGGTCTGACCAAGGACTTTCTGGGTCCCATGCTCTGCCAGGGAGAAGGGGAAGCCGGGAGGAAGCAGAGACAGGACACCTGACCCAAACTGACCAAAGAGGTATTCCATACCACAGCACATCATGTCCAGTATATAAACTGGGGGCAGTTACCCGGAAGAGTTAGATCACTGCTCGGTTGGGCTGGGTATCGGTCAGCGGGTGGTGAGCAGTTGTATTCTCTTCCCTTGTTATTTCCCTTATCATTATTATTATTGGTGGTAGCAGCAGTGGTTTGTGTTATACCTCAGTTACTGGACTGTTCTTAACCTGTGGGAGTTGCATTCTTTCGATTCTCCTCCCCATCCCTCTGGGAGCAGGAAGAGGAAGGGGAGGAGTGAGCTAACGACTGCATGGCTGATTTATGGCTGGCCTTAAACCACAGCAGACTATGATAAAAAGAAATAAACATCATTAGTTTCTTCTGAGAAAGTCCGGAGCTTGTAAAGGTCTTTGGAATAAGCACAACACAGCTTTTCAGGTACCACATAGAGGTTTTAATGTGCTTCCTTCCAAAACAATATTTTTCTCGTGCCACCTCATCTTTGTTTTCCCTGAATTTATTGCAAATGCAGTTTTGTTCCCAGAGGAATGTTATATGTGTAGCAGATAAAGGACCATATTCAGGGTGTGGTGTACACAGAGCAATACCTTATATTTTCCACAGACACGTAGATGTCTGTGTCACCTCGTCATTGCTCTGCTATGTCCAAACCACAGGCTTGATCTCTGTCAACAGCCACAGAAAGAGGAGAGAGATGGCAACTCTGTCCAGAAAATCATGTCCTCTGGATACCCCAGAGGAGGGCGATGTGTGCAGTGCTGCTCAGGGCAGTGGTACAGACCTGTTACATTTAATGCAGTCGTCGTAAAAGGTCCCTTGATTTTTTTCCACAGGAAAGCTTTACAGGGTTTGTCTCCTCATAAATTCTCCTAAAAAGCTGACAGAAATGTTCAGGAAAAAATATTTTCTAATAAAAAATACTACTTTTTTTTTTTTTTTCCAGGTAGGTTGTTTTTATTTAACAAAGAATAATAAAAACCCCCTCTCCTCAAGACTCCAAGATTTCCTTTCCTTAGGAATAGAAACAGGTTGTTTATTATTTCATGTAAAAATGTTGCTTGATCTTGTGCGTGGCTTTCTTTCATAACTACTAGAAACCAGCTAGCCCACTACAATATTAGCTGCTATTTTAGAAGTAGTTGCCTTGGTAAAGAAATGAATGAGACCTTGAAAGGGTAGGGCAAATAGTGATTTTATCGTAGGCAAATAAATCTTCTGCCATCTTTATGTTTGTGTTACACTAAAATCATTGTCTCACCCCTTGATTACACATATTGCTTAAAGAAAGAGAAGACAAAGACAGGAAGCCCTTTCAACCCAATTGTACGTTACTCTTTTCCTCAGCCCTCATACACAAACCAAGGCACAACACCCATTGCCCCCAGGCACCCCTGTAGTTCCCAACAGCTGTGCACACCCATGCCCTCCTCTTCTTCAGGAGTGAGGAGGAAGAGGGAACAGGAAGCTATGGGCCTCAGAAGCACTGACACAGAATGCTCAGAGCAATGCTAATCACCAAAAACCACATCTTGAAAAATAAAAATATATGAGTGCTCTCTGTCCTAGTCATTGAATGAGAGAGAGCCCCATGCGTGTTGAGACTATGCTTGTTGACACACCCCAGGAGGCCAAGTTAAGATTACATACATAAGCTTTTCATTCTATCATTTCATAACTTCCATTTCCATAAGGGTATAATGCTGTTTTTCCTATTATTCATCCTGTTATCTGGGCAAGATACTTAAGATCTCCTTTTTGCATTTTAATTTCAAGAGCTGATGGTGCTGTCTCGGGCCATGCCTTGGCCTTTTCTGTCTTTCATGCAATTAGCTTTAAACACTCAAAGCAGAAGAGGAAATCACACACCCTTTTCCTGCTCATTACTGACTGCCCATTCATAGGTGGGATCCTTGTTGCCCGATCCTATGAGTCTTCACCGATAAAGTAACCAAAATCATGGTTCATTCCTTTAGGATAAACACTGTCATTCTTGTTGCCCAATGCAAACTGCTCTGTGACGACACCCTGAGGGCAGCGGACTTCCCCTCTGCTTCCAGAACCATATTTTGGGCATCAATGAGTATTTTGTGACACCACCAGAAAAATTCCGGTCCAAGCAAGTCCAGGAAACTAATCAAGTTGCAGTCAAAAGTAGATGCGGTTACCTGCTACCTACCACTTGAGCTTGGACATTCTGAGCACACTTTCTGGAAGTCCCTCCTTCTCAGGTAGTCTAGCTACTTACTTACACGTTTTTAAGAACACAGAGCAAGTTTGCCTTTAAAACACAACTGCTTTAAATAAGGCATGGAAGAGGAGATCTCCTTGCGGATTTCACTCAATTTCAGATTAGGTTGGCCAGGAAATGCTACCCATATAATGCATGATTTTTTGGCCTTAAAGGCTTGCAGGACAGTTCAGAAAGTGTTGACACACATTTCATTTAGTTTTGATGAGGCTTTTCTGTCGTCATTAAGAGCATTGCAGCTCAGTTCTCACACACATTTTGGTCATCTGTACTAGGGACATATGGGACTGGAAGACCTCTTCCCATGTGTCAGGGTAGTGGGTTTGTGCTTTAAGACTGAACATATCACCAGTCTCATCTGAGCATCACACAAACAATATTTTAATACCATAAATGTTTCTAGCTAACAGGCAAGAAAATTCTTCACCTGAGTAGCTGACTGGAAACAAAGATGAAGAAATAGGCCTGCCTTTCTTACATCTTCATATTTAGGTACAGAAAGAGCTTGTGCTCTATCTCAGTAGGGACACATGGGTTTTCAGGTTTGTTTTCATGCAAAATGCTTACAAATTTCTAAAGATTGCCAAAAGATTGTGTAAATGTTCTGTGCTTCTTAAAGCCCCGAACTTAAGAAAACATTTGAATTTAGATAATTTTTAAACAGAAGCGAAGACTACATACCAATCCCATTAAATTATGAGTTAACTTTTTTGCATTTTTCCCTCTCATGTGTTTGATTTATTTCCCAGCTTTCAGTTTCAGCAGTCAGTAATACAGTGAAGAAACTCCACGCACATAATTTAGAACAAGTAACAAATGAATAGGAGACAGAATCAAGAATTAGCATTCAACATGTTTGACCTTCATGGTACTTTTGAAGTTCAGCCTCTAGGTGGAAGACCTCCCACCTCCCATACAAAGGCTGAGAAAGTAGGGGCTGTTCAGCCTGGAGAAGAGAAGGCTGCGTGGAGACCTCACTGCAGCGTTCCAGGAACTGAAGGGGGCCTATAAGGATGCTGGGGAGGGACTCTTCATTAGGGACTGTAGTGAGAGGACAAGGGGTAGGTAATAGGTTAAAACTTAAACAGGGTAAGTTTAGATTTGATATAAGGAAGAAGTTCTTTACTATAAAGGTGGTGACACACTGCAACAGGTTGCCCAAGGAGGCTGTGAATGCTCCACTGCTGGCAGTGTTCAAGGCCAAATTGGACAGAGCCTTGGGTGACATGGTTTAGTGTGAGGTGTTCCTGCCCATGGCAGGGGAGTTGGAACTGGATGACCTTAAGGTCCTTTCCAACCCTAACTATTCTATGATTCTAAGACCTTCTACTACAATGTTTGCTGTGAGCAGATCCAGGTTGTGTGTTATTTATTTGCTTGTGAGAGATTAAGTCTCCAGCAGGCATTCCTCCAAGATTATAGATAACAGCGGAAGTCTTCTAAAGTAATTTATCTTGGGTGTATTCATGAACACACTCATGTAGGATCAGTACCTTTGAAGCTCAGTCTAAACCACAACATACACCTACTCAACGATACTGCAGTATTACATCAATCAGTGCCTGTCACCCATTTTTGTATGCGCTGAAGAAAAGATCCAGGTCATGTAAAACCATCAAATAGAATATAGGCAGATATTTCACATTCCAGTAATGAATGAGTTTACTTCATAGCAGAAAAATCTGCTCTAGATCAAAAGCCACGAAAGCCTCACTGAACAAGAAATGGTGGCTCAACGCTCTGCAACCACAGGAGTGGCACCAAATGGGCTATCAAGAAGGCTAAAGCATGAATCATCACCAAAAGCCTTTATCCCTTAACCTAAGGCATTAACTGGTGATATGTGTAGTGCACATGCTCTGGCTCCCACAGGAACTACGAATGCCTTCAGAAGTTGGCTTACAAGGGTAAAAGAACATACTTCAGCCTCTACTTCTTTCTTTATGCTGTGGCTGATAAGGAAGGGATTGTAACATACCTGAAGTCAGACTGGGGACCCAGGCATTCTCCTGCTAGCCTCTACATACCAAGGATACTAAGGTTCACATTCTCACTGGCAGATCTCCCTCCGGTCAACATTCTGCTGTAGTGGCTCTCAGGCAGACCCTATAAAGGGTGCAAAGTACTCCAAAGACAGGCCAGTCCCCCTTTTTACTAATTACTAGTCCTAGAAACTGAAGGCTGCTGGTTTGCCAACTATATAAAAAGAAATAAGTTTACATTTTGTCTCAATAGATATTTGATGACAGTGCACAGTAATAGGAAAACAGTCACCAGTTTTAGAGACAAGTAAAGCCTTGTAGCTAACTTTGGCAAAACACAGGGATTCATGGATCCATCTCCTTCTTGAGACCCAGTAAAATGCAGACTTTCTCTGGAGTTCCCTGTAATCCACCAGTTTACAATCTTTCCTGGAACATCAGAATAAAAATACCAGCCTGCTGTTTATGGAAGCTGTAATTTTTACTGGAGGAGAACTGAATGCAGCCGTCCAAAATAGATGCTGACCTCATTTAGTGATATGGATGTGGAATAACTTCCTGGACAGAAAATAGATCAGAGTGTTTCATTTGGAAGTGAACTTCAGTGATCAGCTATTCCAGCTGCCTGACCACTTCAGGTCTCACCAGAAGTTAAAGTGTATTACAAAGGGCCTTGCCCAAAAGCCTTAAACAGTGACAGGCTTGAGGCATCAGTGACCTCTCTAGAAAGCCTGTTCTAGCATTTGGCCATCCTCTTGGTAAAGAAATCCTTCCCAATGTCCAGTCTAAACCTCCACTGATGCAGCTTTGAACCACTCCCACATGTCCTACCACTGGATCCCAGCGAGACTAGCACCTCCTTCTCCCTGTCCCTTCCTCAGGAAGCTGTAGAGAGCAATGAAGTCGCCATTCAGTCTCCTATTCTCTAAACCAGACAAACCCAAAATCCTTAGCCACTCCTGCTGAATGAAGGACATTCCTTCCAGCTCCTCCACCAACTTTTTTGCCCTCTTCTGGATACATTCAAGTATCTGAACATTATTCTTACACTGCAGGGCCTAGAGCTGCAAACTGCACTCAAGGTGAGGCTTTGCTGATGCTAAATAAGGTAGGATAATCACCCTATTGACCACCTGGTTATGCTGTGTTTGATGCATGCAAGGATGTGGTTTGCCCTCTTGGCTGACAGGGCACATTGCTGACTCATGTTGAGCCTCCTGTCAACCAGCACCCCCAGATGCCTTTCTGCAGGGCTGCTCTCCAGCCACTCCTTTCCCACTTTATACCTGTGCCCAGTGTTGCTCTGTCCCAGGTATAGAATATGGCATTTGGACTTGTTAAATTTCATCCCAGTAATCACTGTCCAAAGGTCCCTATCTAGATGCCTCTGTAAGGCCTTTTGTTCCTCAAGAGAGTCAATAACACCTCCCAGTTTGGCATCCTCACCAAACCTGATAATGGTGCATTCAACTCCTGCACCTAGACCACTGGTAAATATATTAAGCAGAACTGGCCCTAGAAATAAGCTCTGAGGAGCACCACTGGTGACCAGTCACTAGCCAGATGTAGTCCCATTCACTACAACCCTTTGAGCAACCCTTTCAGCCAGTTCTTCACACAGCACACCATGTACCTGCTCGTCTCACAGTTGGATAGCTTGTTCAGAAGGATTCTGAGGGACAGTACCAAAAGCCTTCCTAAAATCTAGAGAAACCTACATCCGCTGCCTTCCCTTCATCCACTAGGTGGGTGGCCTTATCATAAGAGGGTATCAAATCTGTCCAACAGGACTGTCCCATCATGAGCCCATGTTGAAGACGCCTGATGGTTGTATTGCTCTTTAAATGACTTTCAATATATCCAGTATGGCCTTCTCCATCATTTTCCCAGGTATTGAGGTTAGACCAACAGATCTAACTCCCTGTGTGTTCCCTCATGCCCTCTTGTAAATTGGAATGACACTGGCTAGCTTTCAGTCACCAGGGACCTCCTCAGACTCCCAAGACCTTTGGCAGATGATTGAGAAGGATCCTGCCATAGCATCTGCTAGCTCCTTCAGTACTCGGGCGTGAATCCCATCAGGTCCCATGGACTTACGAGCATTCAGCTGACGCAATTGGTTCCTCACAATTTCAGTGTCCACAAATGGAAAGCCACTGTTCCCATACTCGTGGTCCTCTGACTCGGAGACCTGGGCAACCCAAGATCTATTAGTTTTATTAAGGACTGAGGAAAAAAACAACACTGAATACCTCCACTTTTTGTTCATCCCTATGTGTCAGGCGACTATCTTCAAGTAGCGATCCAGAGTTTTCCTTTGAAAAGTCATAGAAAGAGTCCTCCTCTTTCTATTAACATACTTAAAAAGGTCTTTCCTATTGTCTGACACACAACACTGGACAGTTCCAACTCTAGTCCAGCTTTCATCTAAGAATACCTCATCCTGCCTCTGTGCAGGAGCTTTGCATGAGGATCAGGGAAAGGACTGATACTGATGAGATTCATAGTCCCAGGAAAGAGGGATTTGCCATTAGTTTCTATTATACAGTCACTGTTCAGAGGCATTCCAGGACATACATAAAATGACATACAGACTACGCAGTGCATCACTGCTACTCCAGGATCTCAGCATAGCTGCATTTACACAAGCAAAAGCAGAATAGGACACTATACTAGAGCTCTGAAAATATTTCCATTATCCTCACAAAAATTGTTTTTCTATAATTAATCATTTTCCAGATCAAACCTCAATGAGTACCAGCGCAAAAGCTTTCCTTTTCATCTCCACAGCTCTCCAAGCATTTTCACTTGAAAAAGAAAATTAGAAAACACAAGTAACCAAAAAAAAATACATATAAAACCACTGGAAAAAAATAACAAGGAAAGTTATGGTTTGTGACATTAAATCAGAGCTTCTCAGATCTGGAAATGGCATACTTTAAGATATTAACAGTGGTGTTGTGGTTTAAGCCCAGCCGTAGCTCACAGTGTCGATCTCTCACTCCCCCCCTTCCTCCCTCCCCACTCCCGGAGGGATGGGGAGGAGAATAGAAGGAATGTAACTCCCCAGGTTGAGATAAGAACAGCCCAGTAACTAAGGTATAACACAAACCACTGCTGCTACCGCCAATAATAATAATGATAAGGGAAATAACAAGGGAAGAGAATACAACCGCTCACCACCCGCTGACCGATACCCAGCCCAACCTGAGCAGTGATATAACCCTTCCGGGTAACTGCCCCCAGTTTATATACTGGGCATGATGTGCTGTGGTATGGAATACCTCTTTGGTCAGTTTGGGTCAGGTGTCCTGTCTCTGCTTCCCCCCGGCTCCCCTCCACCCTGGCAGAGCATGGGACTCAGAAAGTCCTGGGTCAGGAACTAAAAACATCGGTGTTATCAGCGCTGCTCCCAGGCCCCACAGCACTGCACCAGCTACCAAGAAGGAGCAATATGGCTGTTAACTGCTGAACCCAGGACAAGTGGAAAGAATAAGCAGTGCCATGGCTGTTTCTCTGATGGGGAGTGAGTCACTCAGATAAAAGTCACCTGTGAAGTATCAGGATGTAAAGTCTGCACTGACCTCCTTTATAATTATCTTCTCATTGTTTTTACAGTAGCAGATTCTGGGAATAAGGTGATGCTTCCACACATTGGGGCCTTTTATTGTAAAAATAAATTGTACTACTTAATATTGCAAAAATATTTCTCAACCCTTTTTTTTTTTTTGGTAAATCTTTATCTGAAGGTAAGGCATGAAGCTTTCCTGAGACCCGTGCCTCTCCAGACTCTTCATCCCAAAGCAAACATTCCCATTCACAGACACACGAGTATGGAATCTGCCCGTAAAATGTACAGGCATCCCAGCAGTATTGCCAAAATGTATGCAACCAACTGAGAGCAAAAAGATGCATCATTCAGTTGTTCCCACTGCACTATACATAACCTTTGGGCATGATAGGTTACGAAGGAGATGGTAAGTAAACAACAAAGAAGGCAAACAAAATATAACTCGAAGTAAAAAATCACAAAAGAAAGGTTGTGGGTAGTGATAAAAGACACAAGAAGTAGAGGAGATACAAAAGGGAAAGACAGAGAAAACCTGTCTGTGCGCCATTAAGGTCACATTACATGTTGTGATTGTACCTATACTAAAAAGTCACTGTGCCTCTCACTCCCCTTCCCCTCCCATCACTCCCTGAGGGCTAAAACTCACTGCTGCACATTCTGTTCCTCCCTGGCAATTTTCAGCCACATTCCCTGGATTTGAGCAGTGAAATACGAAAATACATCAGCCACCAACCCGCCTCCACACGTTCATCTTTCATCCTCCCTTCCGCAGTGCCCTGCGTGTAGGAAATCAGTGGTTGCCACCAGAAAACCTTAGCAAAAACAAAGGATGGGAGGCAACCACTTAGACAGTTTTGCTAAAAGGAGTTCAGCCTTCCCCCTCCAGCCTGGGTCATTGTATCAACAGCATTGCTCACAGGCAGCAAGGCTGGGTCTCACCTCTTCCTGCACAACTGCTTGGGAAGGGAAAAAGACGCTGTGAAGAAAGTAGTCTGAACTTTCTCAGGATGTGGGAAAGCCAAGGGGCTGCTGGAGGCCCAGTCCCTGGAGATTGTGGAGCAGAAAGAAAACACACTCAAGAGCAGGATTCAGTGAAAATTCTTCATTCCTATCCTCATGGGACGAAACAGTTTTTCTTCCAAGTCAGGGCACAGAAGTGTTGTTCTTGGCGTTTTTTCTTTTCTGCACTACGCTGCTTCAATCATATAGAGCACAAATAAGATGGGAAAGAAGATCTACATCTCCACATTAATACCCAAAGCATTTTTCCAGCCTAAACCCACAGGTTTACACACCTGGGTTAAGTCACCTCTCCCTTACGGGGAGACTGACAGAACTTTTGGTATTGCATTTTCTCCACTCATGCCTTTTCCTCACAGGAGGATCGTTGGACTGAGAGTTTCCCTCCTGGCTGCAAGGAAAGATTCAAATCTCTGCTACATAACAAAATCAGACATTTTCCTCTTGGAAGACAAGATATCCTGGGCGACCTGGACTCACCGCACACACACAGGGCTACTGTAGGGCACAGGGATAGCTGTACTCCCGTAGTTACTTACTAAAGGTCCTTTAACATGGTCCCAGGCCCTGCTGTTGTGCCTTCCACTGGGTTTAAATACTTGGCTTCTTAAAGAAGTGAAGTTTCTGATGTGCCTTTTGGGGGTTTGGGCCTTCCTTTTTTCCAGTGTTGGCAGACTGTGCCTTTAGAAAGAGAGTGATTGGTTCAAGTTAGGGCAGATTCAGAATCTCTCCTCTGCCTGGGACACTCTCCTCAGTGCTCCGGAGACAAGGATGCAGAGCAGTGCAGGGTTGTTCTCAGCTCTTCCTTTAAGACAATTCCTCGTTACGCAAGATAAGAGAAACTGCAGTAACTCCATTTCCAAATACTTACTCATTTGGAAATGAAAGGACATTCCTGAAAAAATCCAACCTCTATCTAAAGTCTCAGCACAGCTTATTCAGTTTGTTGTACATGCTAGTCATTGTTCTTTTGCCCCCTCTACTGTAGTCTCTTACCTTCAAATAGAGCAGTAAATCAAAGTCAGAAGATAGAGAATTTTACGTGACTTAATGTTGCTCTCAAGTGACCTATTCCTTAAAACGAAACATTTTCATAGTAGTTTATACGGGTAAAACAAAGCATTGTGGAACCCTTTAACTCGAAGACTTACTAAACCTTGAAATACTTTTCTCACAAAACATTCACTTATTCCACTGAAAGTGCCTTCCTCTATTTCAGTGGGAAAGGCCAAAAAAGCAATGGTTTATATTTACCCTGTTTTTGGAAGCAAAATGTCCTGGCAGTGGAGTAATATTTTCTTTTTCGCCCTCACATTATTGACACTGTGACAAGCCAAATAAAAATTCTTTATCTTTAAAACGGAAAATGACATATATGTGTATGCCAGCAGAAAAGAATGATCTGGAAACATTTCAACTGGACAATATCTGAACTAAGGCAGCGTTTCGGAACAGGGCTGTATCAACAGCCCTACTTCTCCTAAATGCCCATCGAGGGGCATTTCCCCTTCGAGAATCAGCCCTAAGCTAATTATTTTCTCAAGATATAAATGCCTGTAAATTCTAAACACAGTTCAAAACTCCCTCCTAAGTATTTTGTCAGGAAAGTTAATAGATGCATACCAATGCAATTACACATATGAAACACATACCTATGAAAGCTGTACCTGCCCATGTACTCTGTAATGAAATGGGTTATACAGACGCCATCAAAACAACCATTCTGTACACAACACAACCAATGAAACTAGGCTGTTAAGTCTGCTTGTGCTATCTCAGGAGTGTTGTAAACCCACTGAGTAGAAGATTCACAAGTTGTGTGGAATGATTTATCATATTTTCCACGTAATAGGAATTAGGCTGATGGCAAATAAAGTACCACCTCAGATTTTCAGACCTCAGATTAAAGTTTCTCATCCAAATCTGGCCTGTACTACACTAAATGTGCCTGAAGACTCAGAGCCCAGATCTCATGTGAACCTGAACAGCTAAGGCCAGAGAAGCACTGAAAGAATGAACTCTTCATAGTCCCAAAAAGCACTTGATAGGAAACACAAGAGGGAAATCACAGCAAAAACCTCAACCTTGAGTGTTAAACAAGGCAATTCTAAGTCCTGCTAATCTGATGCTGTAGGTCAGACATAGCACTTCACACTGCCTTCACTTCCTTACTGATTTGGAGGGGACAGCACCAGACCAGACTGGAGAGGCTTCCCCTCCGCACTTCTCACTCTTGGTAGACATCAGACACCTCCTACATGTACCCAATGAACTTGTGTCGTCACTCCTCTCCAGCACTGGGATTTCTCTTCAGTGAAAACACTAACTTCTGCTTAGGAGCAGCCAGCCTGCTAAAGATTCCACATTTCTCCAACTCCAGTTTTCCAGTTTCTCAAGTGGCTGCTCTGCCCCTTCTCAAACATTGCAGCTCTGCCAGGCAGCCAAGCCAAAACGTGGCTGGTCAGCATGGGCAGCGCAACAATTTCTCTTTCTACTGAAATAGATGGGAAACACAACTCAGCTCATGGCTACTAGTGCAAGCTGCGATTAGATTCAGCCCCTTTGGCACTCAGATCAGTTCAAAAGGAAGGATGCAAATCAGGAAGAGCTTCACTGAGGTGGGAGTGATGGCACAGAGGGAGAGAGGAGCTAGTCACTACAGAAGAACCCTGGCCAACAGCACTCCTACCCTATCAACGACAATGCTGCAACAAACCCCCTAGAAATCCTAAAACTAAAGTACTGATCTCAGATCCAAGTAAACACTACACAGCTCAGCGCAAAAATATTCCCGAAGAGTTCATCTGAGATCCTACCATCACTCCAGAGCAAGCAGGGTGAATTTACCTTAGCTCAACTGAATTCCAATCCCGTTCTTCCACGTAGACTGGAAAACATTTCATATCTCTTCTCACATCTTATCTATAGAGAAATGTCATGCTTTAAATAAGAATTAAGGAACACAAAGGGAGGGCATGAGGTTTGCCTGGAGGTTGAAAGGCAGAGCACCTGCTGCAGCAGCAGAGTGGCCAACATGCAGTCCTTAGGGCCGCTGCCCAACACGCGCAGGTTTGCACTCAGGGCAGGCAGGGCAATAGGAAAGTACAGGCAGCTGCCTGTGCATGCTCAGTGGACTCCAGGCACATGGTTGGAAGCAGAGCAGGACCTCTCTCACTCATTTCTCCCACTGCAACCACTCTCATGCGGGCTCTTGCCAGGCTCTCAGGACTGGCAGGGAAAGAAGCCAGGTTTCTTTCACCCCAACACTTCCCATCTTTCATTCCCATCACTATGCTTTCCGTGCTGTCCAATAAAATATTCTCCAGTGTTCCCATTAAAGCCTCATGTGTTTTCCTCGTGCTGCTCTCATTGTCACAAAGTGCTCGCTCCCAGAGCTGTTGGTCCTTCAAGAAAACAAGCCTTACACCAAGTGTATTTCATAGTTATCTTTTGATTTGTTATCCTAGATTGTGCTGCGATAAAAGAGGCAAAACAAAGCCAACATTTATCACCCTTACATAAATACCAGCTAGCTGAAACCCCCTGCTGTTTAATATAAATTCAACTTAACTCTAGTGGTGAGGGTACACTTCCCTTTTTCTCCATGGCAAAACACCAATTACGTTGCTCAGTCAGACCCACAAGTTGCACACTCTCTTTTTCTGTGCACCTTCACGGGACAATTATGCAGACCAGCAAGGGAGGAGAAGACATGGCAGTGGGCTCCACACCAGCACCAGGCACTGCATACCCAGGATGTAGGCTCTGCAGGGCTCCCGTGGACAGACAGCCACCTCCATTTCCCCACGGTCTGCCTACCAGCATCCAGGTTATTTTCCTTTCCTAGAGGAAATAGACTGCCTTCTGGTTTGAAAACAAGGATGAGCTTTCACCGGAGCTACATTCACAGGGTGGTTCATTGTGACACAAGAAGACGATAACACCTTCACGTCGTGAATTCTCAGGTATCGGAGAAGGGAGCAGTCAGATGGAGAGAGCATCCAGATAAGCAAGAAAATATCACTCCTCAGCCAAAATCCTTTGCAAATAACAAAATTGCAACCAGGAAGGGACTTGTCCAGGATTTAGAAGAGGTCAGGGAAACATGAACAGGGAAGGGCATAATCAGGAAGAAAGAAGTTGAAATCAGAAACACTGTAAGAGTGGATGAAATCAGACATAAATCAGTCATTCTCTTGTAGCGTTTACTTACCAAAACACATTAACTAATAGCTTGTTAACTGTTGCCAGAACAGGCAATCTGATATATGTTTCATCTGCCAAGGAGAGACCTGTTTAAACCCAGGTTCAAGTCAGCAGTGGGAAACACCCCGCTTCCTTTTGTCAGCCTACTACACTCCGCTGCATTGTTTTCCAGAAGTGCTTTTACTAACCTGCAATTAGTAAGGAAATCCATTTCCTCTGTTTCATTAAGGAAACCCAGATTAGCAAGGCTTGGGCTGCAATCTTATTCTTTACTGCCCAGTCCAGACAGCCACATTTCCCTCTCACAGGCAGGCTTACTCCGGTTTCCATTTCCTTTGACCCATCCCTACGTATCCTGCGGCAGAAAGACTCTCGGTCTCCAGGGGAGATACCGATCCTTTTGGCACATGGAAGCCGAGCATTGGCTTTCTTCTTCAACACGAGGCTTCAGCAGTTGAGGGGCTAAGAAGCTCACTATCCACAGGTTTTCCCACCAAGGCAGGGCAGACAGCCTGCCTCAGACTCCATCCAGGCAGGTATTTTGAAGACAACCCATGAAAGTCGCTGAATATCAGATGCTTGCCATCCCAGCACTGGCGTTGATGAGCTTCTGGATGCACTGGAAACACCATGAAGTGAGTTTCTTCGAGGACACAAAATGATTAGCACACCATTAGGCAGTTGCCTGTACACCAACAAGCTGCGGAAGGCTTTGGATGTTTCCAGATGGATGTCGTGAGGGTAGGACCACAGAAATAGAAACAAGAAACACCCTGTTCATGAATGAAAAATCACATGAGGTCCCGGAGAGAAAGCAGGAGGTGATATCTGTATACAAAAAGTGAACGTTCGGTCATTGCATGTGGTCTCAGGAAAATGCATTTCAGTACTCTCAGCTTGAAGCTGAAAGCTCTTTAAAGCCTTTCCAGATGATAAATACTGATCATCATGGGGTGCCATGGTTTAGTGGGGGGTGCCCTTGCCCATGGCAGGGGCATTGGAACTGGATGATCTTAAGGTCCTTTCCAACCCTAACTATTATAAGATTCTATGATACTGTGAAATTTTGTCTAATGCTGATTCTGCCAATGACTGCCTGCCTTAAGGAAAAAGAAAACACAGACAAGACCCGCACACCCCATACATCCTCTTAGCTTCTAAAATTATCCTGCACTTCCTTCCTTGACGTCTCATTATGCAGCAGACTTCAAGAGCAGATGCTGCCATGCTTTCAAAGCAAACAGCATTTTAGATAGCAGGGCAGCATTCAGGTGATGCCGGAGCGAAGCAGGCAGGCACATTGGATGACAAAGTCATCCAGAAGCACCCAGGAAGTCTAAATCTCAGACTTAAAACTGGAAATATGTTGCGCAGATGCAAAATTCATTGCTAAAGGATGAGAACAGGATACAAGAGAAAACCAAAGCATGCATTCACCACTTCTTCGGAGGCAGCTGGAGCAGCTGTCCCAACCTCAGGCTGGGTGATCAGTATGGCAAGGTAATGGCAAAACCCCCGAGGCAATAAGAAAAAGTCACCCTCATACTGTCATCAGAAGTGACGATGGTTTTGGAAACTCCCACTTTCTTATTAGCCCATTCCTGCCTTCTGGGGTTTTGAAGACCTTCTCTTATCCATCACCACTGCCATGCATGGAAGCAGTGATCTCCAGCAGACACTTCGCCTTCCTGTGTTGTATGTCAGCACAATCCAAGACTAACAAAAATGGTATCCTTGAGCATGCCAGAGACAAAAGCACACAAAGAGAGGACACAGCTGTAGAAACTAAACAATTCACTGTGACTTGAGAACAAAAGCAAACATCTTGACATGTCCTGTGAAGCAGGCTGTCAGCCAGGAAAAGCAACCTTCAACAGCAACCTTGAGTTCACCCTGAGGAAACCTGCTACTCTGCGCTTGTATTTTGTGAGGTTAAGGGTGGTCCATCTACTTTCTCTGAGGTCATTTGACCCTGTTACCGTACCTCAGCCCCGGCTCTCACTGCTTGGTTCTTGCCCCGCTCTGCCAGTACGACTCCCCATGCGAGTGGTGGGCCAAGCAACACAGCGAGCAGCCTCTCTGCTCTTCTGCCTGGGAAAACCACAGCTGCCCCACACTGCGCTCAGGGCAGCGGTGCTGCTGCCTTGTTATCTTCCCTTTGCGTGCGGAGAGGTGACCTGGCTGGTCTCAGCGTGCCAGATTCCCAGAAGAAACCACCAACTGGCACTCCTGACCAGCAGCTAGTAGGAAGTTCTTCAGAAACCATCAGCGGTGGCCATCTGTTTCCCTGAAAAGTCAAGAGTCAGAGTTCATGGTGCAATCTGAAGACCTCTGTAAATCACTGCCTATTCTACCAAGCAGCAGAGATCACACAAGCAATAAACTGTTGCCTTTCACTGGTGTTTGAAGACAGGACTTAAGTCCACATTGCTCAGCTCCTTGGGAGAGATGGGGGCATTGCCATGTCCTTTGAATGAGATCCAAGTTTCTACCGCATCTTTCAGGAAGAAAAACACCAGCTGATGCCACGACAAACAAAGATTATTGTGGTTTTACAGTTCAGCCCAAAAGGCCTTAAAAGAATACACCAGGTCACTACCGCCTGTCCCAAAGGAATTGCTTATGCCCCCAAGAGCTCATGTGCGATGCTTCTCTCACCGATTAATAACAGCTCACAAGCAGTGTGCTATGGAATGAAAGGAATTAAGCAGCCTGACGTTCAAAGCTGGTTTATTTGATTATTTTTTTACAGCAAAGGCGAATACAGAAAACAGGTCAGTCCGTTCATCAGTAAGCACATAACTTCAGTTAAAGAACAACGAAGGAACTAACATGATATACACAGAATGCCTCTAAAAATACAAAATGCAACTTCTTGATTGTCTCAAGTTAGTTTCAAATCTGAGGGAAAATGCAACTGAACAAAAGCACTTTTGGAAACATAGCTCAAAAGTTGGTTTGATCGGTTTCTTTTCCTAAGCCCAACTTGTAGTGAAGCATTTCCACAGCATTCCAAACCAGCATAAACATAACCCCCACCCCAAAAAAAATAACGAACAGTTGGTGTTTGCCTGGATCACATTTGTTAGTTTAGGGGTTTTTCTTCCGTAGAAAACATGGAATATACAAATAAATAAATCATATTGCACCTACATTAGCAACAGCAAATGTCACACCCTCAGTAACGCACGACACACAGAGCTTTTTGGCATACTCTAGAAATGCTGCTGCCAGGGAAACCAACAGAACATTGGTTCTGAGAGCTCAGTCGTAAGTCTTGAACCCTGGATTTTGTAGATTGACAGTTTGTACCCTCAGTAAACATAGGACATAAAAAGCACAATGCAAAACAGGCTGCACTTAGCGAATAATTCAGACTGCACAAACAGATGTTAATCAAACCCAAAAGACAAGAGGATACCGTAGTGATCCCAATATGATGACAAACATTCAGACAGAAGGAAGGCTGAGAAACACCTTACACATGAGCACTCAGCAGCAGAACAGAATCACCGGAGGACCCCTGCAGGCCTCCCGTTTGTCTATTGCGTCAGCAAAACGGGCCACAGTCGTAAGCCCAGAGGTAGGCATGTTTTTAGCAACTTTTGCTTGTGAAGGGGCGCACGGAGCCGTGCCAAGGCACTGGGAAGCTGTCGTGGTTCACCACCAGCCAGCAACCTAAGCACCACACAGCCTGCTGCTCACTCCCCTGTGGGATGGGGAGGACTCGGAGGAGTAGCCTCATACTAGATCCTATAAAGAAAATTAACTCTACCCCAGCCAAAACCAGCACAGAGGAAGAGCTGAGGCTCGGCCCCTCACAAATACGAATACGCTGCAAGGCAGCGCCCAGGAGCACGCTGCTCTCACAAGCATAGCGAGCAGCGGGGTCAGGCAACTGGAGCATAAAGCCTGGAAATGGGCAGATGAACAGGTCTGAGCAGGCAGTGAGGAGCAGCCGAGGGTGGCCGACAGGGAGAGGAGCTCCAACCCTACCTGGGGAAGGAGCAGAGTTAGGTCCCAGTTTGTAAGAGTGGTGCAGTGTCTTTATCTGCTGCCAAAACCAGGGCAAAGCAGTAAATTCAACTTCTGTAAGGCTCCCCACTGATACCATTACATTCACAGCAGTGACATACAATAGCTCAGGGTGGAACATCCCCCCACAAAAAGGTCTAAGTCTGGAATAATGGCTTTTGGCCAGCAGAGCAATCTGTCTGCGTTGAAAAAGACACCACAGAAAAGGAAGAAGACCGAAGACTATTCGAAACAGCGCATAAAGCGACCATGAGAACTGCTGGCAAACCTAGTCCATGCATTATGACACCCAGGCAAGCAGCAGACTGGGTATTAACAGATTGTTTCAGAAAAACATGGGAGGGAATTACAACAAAATAGAAAGGAAAGGGAAAGAGGCTAAGGGGCAAAGCCAAAGGAAAAACGGGGATAATTCCACTAGGCTTCGCTTCCATCTCCTCCTCAATCACATGTTAAAAAACATATATACATAAAATAACCGAACAACCAAGAAAGCCCTCAACCCAAACATCGAAACCCCAGGGTTAGAAAGAAAAACTAGAGAAATAAATTACTTATAACTCTTTTTTTCCCCAACTGTGGCTGCTACTGCCTTTAACCTGTCACCTGCTTGGAGCCCTATTGTTGTTCCCCAGTAATTTCAGGTTTGGTGTGGCTTGAGTCCTGTGGTTCTGAGTCCAGCGGGTCTCTTTAGAAAGAGTTAAGCAATAGTTGTTGGCACACTCACGCATTCACTGAGGAAAAGGAGTTTGATTAGCTGGATAGGAGAAGGAAAACAGGCTGTCAGGAAGAGGGCAATGAACGCAGAGCTGCTGCAAGTCAACTTGCGGACAGATGTTGGTAAAAACTAAACCCCTCTACTGCAAGAGCAATTAGACATTGGAAGAGGATTCCCAGAGTTTGCAGAGCCTCCATCCATGGACATTGTCAAGACGCCGTTGGAAGAATGCAAACACATTTAGCATGCTGGCACGTTTTGCAAGCATGGCACAAACGAAGTTGGTTTTGCCTAGCAGCCGAGGAGCAGCCTAAGTGGTCCCTCTGGCCCTACTTTTTATGACTAAGGATCTAGACTGGATAACAAACACTGTGCTGTTCTTTTCAACTGAGTGATCCAACCCGGTATCTAGATAGGGTAGCGCACGTGGTACATTTCTGGTTTATTGTTCTTTATTTCTAGCTAGTCAAGTCACTGCTTGCAATGCTGGCTTCAGGTTCGTGGGCTGTAATGATGGGGTAGGTGAATGGAAATCTTCTGGGATCCTAAAAAACAAAGGAAAAACAGAAAAAAAAAGGATGAATCGTGGCCATTGTGTTGCTTATTCAGGTCTTGCTGGGTGGGGGGGGGGAGAAATGCACAGTGGGAAAACTGGGGAGGAACAGTCACAAAAATGCCCTTTGGTGAACAACCGCAGAACCCTTCCTGCTGTACAATGAGAGCAAATCTTCCTAAAGTACAACAAAACAGGCTTCAGCGCGTGGCTGAACAGGCTGCAATCGTCTTGATCCCTACAAATGACACCTTGCCTTAAACCACCGTTATCTTTACCAGCACAGACTCACGTCTGTCACACAGTGTCAATACATCCAAGGATCTGTGCCTAAACCCCAAAAACCTGAGTCCAGCACCCCTCAACTTGAGCACTGCAGAAGCCTGAGGAGTAACAGGCAGCACTGCTCCCAACCATCAAGCACTCACACCATCCAGCTTGCCCGGCACTGACAACAGACTCCGAGGGATGTTCAGCCCCCTGATATTTTGTTATGATCCAAGGACAAAATAGCCCTAAAATTGGTGGGGAAAAAACAATACTTTTTTCTCTCCCATTTTCTCCTTAAGCAATAGAGATTAATTTGGGAGCATTGCACGAGAAGGCCTGAAAACAAGTTATGAAAATGTCATGCTATGCACTATGCAGCAGCGTTCTATCTTGGGTGGGGATAAACTACCCAGCCCACCAACATCCCATTCAAAGGGCATTTACGACCAGCAGCAAGGCAGGAGCTGCCCTTAAACTGCTTCACCTTGGGAGGAAGCCATGTGATCCTGCTTGGCAATAGCTGCCAAAAGACATGACCAGAGCAGAGAGAAACACGCTACTGGAAAAGCCCAAGTAGTCTGTATTACACAAGATACCCATTTACCCGTGAATTTCAGTTCATGACTCCTGAATTAAGTTTTGCAGTTACTACAGCCACAAAAATGAACATCATTCTAAAGTTAATTTTGTAAGTAAATTTTTAAGTGAAGCTTACTTAAGTAAACTCAGGAAAATAGAGAGAGAAAACAATTACATTGAGAGACTGAAATCAAAGCCTTTTGCCCGATTATTTCAACCACCATGACTAAAAAAACAGCCCAGCTTACAGCACTCCATAAAACTGCCAGATCTTTTTCGTCTCCCTCTCCGTGAAGACTGTCTTCCCCCCCCAAAGTTATTCTTACTCACTCCCCAGCTCTCATTACAGTGCCTAGAGACGTGGTTAAAAAAAGGCTGCTAGCCTTTGCCCCTTGGCTTGCAGCGCCAAGGCTTCAGTCAGCTCACTGCCTATTCTTATTCTGCCCTTTGCATCCCTGCCACTTTAAAACAGCAGCCAGCCCTCTTCAGAAACCTGGAGGAGATCCCGTATGAGGAAGAAGATTGCACATTCTTCCATAACAGTTATGGTGGAAATTTGGAAAGACCACTTTAAAAGCTGTTTCTGCCTTCAGGTAAGTGCTGGAGCAGCATGCACGTGGTGGCACTGCTTGTGCAGCACAGCACCATCAGATGGCCCTTAAGCTGACTGCAGCCATCTGAACTACTGCTACAGTCCATAACCCTTCCCTCCTCCTCAACCTAAGCATGGCTAAGATTCCCTTGCTTTCATCTCCTGAAAACTTAATAGGGTACCTTGAAAGTAAGTGGATGACTGCAACGTCCCTTGGAATGTAGAAACTGGCAGCTAAGTGCAAAGCCTCACTGCACATTTGCACAGTAGAGCAAAAATAAAGACATTTCCAAACAAGAGACAAGCAACATGGCACGACACATTTTCAGAATTAATAGTGATCTCTTTATGTATAATCATGGAATGGTTCGGGTTGGAAAGGACCTTAAGATCACCCGGTTCCAACCTCGAATCATCTACTGGAGAAAAAAAAGGAACAGATAAAGGCAAAAGAAAGAAGGCATTCTCCACTTCCTACTGACACAATAGCGAGTGAAGCAATGAAGTTATTGCTGTCCTTTGTCTTCATTAAGCTAAGACCACCAACACCTGTTCAAACAATATTTCAGATATACCGAAAAAAAAAAAAAAGAGAAAAATTTGTGTTTTGTTTTCTTTTTTTTTAAAAAAAAAACAACCCTGACCTGCTACCAAACCAACCAATTTGTAAAAATTCGGGAGATCACTCCCACTGCGGCATTCGGACTATGACAGTAAGGTATGGAACACACACAACCCTGACCGGGTTTATCAAGCGTGAAAAGCAAACCAACGCTCCTGGTTGGTAACACGTTATACTATTGAATGTACATGTATATACATCTATGTTCAATAGATATATATACAAGATATATATATCCATTGAATACATGAATAGTCTGATATTTAAGAATATCGTTCTGATGCTTGTGGCCCAATTTATAACACTACTTTTATGTGGCCTTGAAAAAAAACCCACCCCAAAACTATGTGACATCCTTACTTTTCATGTAAAGGAGTAAGAAAAAGGTTGCCATCTCCGTATCTAATAACACCTGCATAGAGCAAAACATATTTTGCAGAGGAAAACCATTTCGGAATTGAGCATGCAAACAATTCTTACTAAGGAATTAAATGAGAAACCCAAACAGCAAGGCAACTGTACAAATACACTCTTCTTTTCTTCCTCTCAGCTGCCAGCCATTTTATTTTGATCTAACAGAGTCCTATTGTTGGAATGAAAAGGAGAATGAAGGACTAGAAAATGATTCCATAATGAAATACAAGCAGAAATAAGAGTCACAGAATAGAAACTGTGTTAATCATGCACAGCAAAGGCCTCCTTGTTCGCAATGAAACAGCTTCATTGTTAGTAGCCTATTCTTCGCCACCTCTGCTTTTTGATGGGCAGGACACACTCTGACATGTTTCTTACACCACTGCCTTCATCCTGTTGGTGGCACACAGGATTTATTTCATCCTTCCAGACAGAAAGCTCAGCCATGCCCCAGGAATCCTGAATTCAGCTATGCGCCTCCCACTCCTTCCGCAGGTCGCTCCTTCACCCAGCTCTGCTCCGAAAGGGAAGCTGGATGAGAAGCACGCAAAGCACCAGTTGTCCCTGTCCTTCACCATGAGAACCGCTAGCACTGAATTGTGGAAAGCCTGTAATGACCGGCCACACTACCTCTCGCTGGGCTGTAAACTGGGGGGTACTACCAGGCACGTTTCTGTGAGCAGAAAATGAAGCGACTCCATAGGGAACAGAAATAGTCTGGAAATACCATTTGATTAATCCAGAAAACATTTTCACTTCAGTGGCAAAATAGCTATGTCTGCAGGAAGCCTGACAACAAAACCACCCCTCCAATGATGTTTTAGCATGAGGCTGGGTTTTTTGGTTGGTTGGTTTTTAATTTCTCCCCTCATTAGCTCTGTTTGCCTGCAGAGTATTTACGGCGTGGGTTTCCTGTTCAGTTGGGGGTTTTCTTGGATAGGTTGTTAAGAAGGGTAAAGAAATGAAGCTGCTGTAAAGCAAAACAGCTTTCACTTATACCACTGTGTTTTTTGGCTATTTTTGGAAATTCAAAATAGGACAAATAAAATCTGCTCACAAAAAAAGCCATGCTTGAGAGGAAACCAAGGCTATCCGAGAATGAACCTCCCCAGCTAGGAAACAGCGGCCAGAGACATGTTCCTCTGTGAGCTGGTTGTGTTATATCCATCTGCCTCATGAAAGAGGGAGTTATGTACTACATTTATCATCTGAAAGACTGGTATTTAGCTGTCACTTCAAGGCAAAGTACTCTGAAAAGTCTCCTAAAACTGAGCTGCTATGGAGTTGTTCTCAACTACCTCGTCTCTCACTGTTAAGAAAACCAGCTGTATGTCAAAGCAAATCCACTGAACTAAGCAAAGCCACACAGATAAAATAAGAATTGTCTTAACTTTTAAGCCAAACATTACAAACGGCATTCCCAAATTGAATAAACACTAAAGGATACTGCTATAATGACTCTTCCAGAAATCATTCCCATCTTTCCTATAAACAAAGCGATGGAAAGTGTGTGCAAGTACTTGTTGTTGCAAAGTCTCCCAAATGACTGCATTTTCCTGCATAAGACCTCCACATCTGCCAACCTTTCAGGAGACTTTTGGCCACAAAAATTCAGGTTCCTGATACGTACACATTGTAGCTGATCAGCCAAGTAGATATTTGCAGCTTAAGAGAGTTGCAATACTGAATCTGTATTAATCGTAGCAACTTCTAAACTTCAAAAAATAACAATCGGGGCATCCTAAACTCCTATTCAGGGTATTAAGTGATCTGTAGTTGGTATCTATGAGATATTTTGAATCTGTTTTATAGCACTTGGGTAACATTCAAGGTACACTGAAGTGCGGCATCTCTTTGAATTACAGTTAGTTGGTTATATTCAGGCACAAACATCTTGAAACAAAGACTTTGATGCTCTTTAAGTTCCATAAAATTCCTGCTTGAAATAGAATCTGAATGTTTCAATTGCCAAACAGGAAAAACCCACTGCTATGCTGGTGCCCTCTGCAGAATGGATCCTTTTTTCATTGGACCTAGTATCTTTTTAGGTGTCTCCTCAAATTTACTTCGTCCAGGTTCACTTAATCTGCTCAGTGTTTCTTAGGCCACAGCATGTATCCAGCACCAAGGTTACAGAATATTTTGTCCTGTTATTATAGCTTTTTAAACACAAGTACACTAACTGACCATTTCAAAAGCTTTCCAAATGGCAAAACATGGGTAAGATATCCCAAGAGAGAGCAACATACCAATGCTTAAAAAAACCCAACCAACCAAACAAAAAAATCACTCTGGCCTTTACATCCATTTGCGAAATAGCCTCACAGACCACCACAAGCTTCCCTAGCACTGTTTACATGGAATTTTACACCCCTGCAGACTGCTAGGTCATGAGGACCTGACTATAAATCTTTTTAACTGGCCAGGCTGAAATGCAAGTACCTTGCAAACCCTGAAATACACAAGTGATGCTGTGGATAACATCCAGGTTGAGACACCTATGCAATAGGTAAATCAAAGGAATTCATTCAGAATAATAGCCTTTATTTTGCTTCAATCCAGGCATTCAGTTTGTTAAATACACTGCTTTACATTGGCGTAGTCTACGGGAAAGCTCTGTTAATTGAGCCAGCTAGGAAATGGTGTAACTTCTTACCACAGAGGCACCACTGAGAAACCTCCAGCATGGCTGAAAGCAGCTCCCTGCACTTCAAACCAGTGATAGGCACGCTAAGTTTACCTCTCTGCATGGCAGAGGGCAAAGATGGGAGTTTTCCAAAGCTTGTGCATCCGCTCTCGACAAAAGGCTGCTCAGTTCATCTCCAAACAAGTGACTTTTTGCCAAATCTTGCGAACACACTTGACTTGGAGTGTTTTCAGGGAGAACTGAGACGTATGCATGCTCTGTAACCGGTATGCAAGGCAAATGTCTGAGGGATGGGACATCAGCTTTGAGCCCCCAGCTCTTCATCTGATCCTCAAGCATCTATCATGGAGAGGGGGAAACAGCAAAACTACAAGCTAAGCAAAACCCAACCATCCTTTCAACACCAGAAGCAGAAGAGAAGAAACTTGGACAGAGAAGGGTCCCCAGGCCACCCAGACAAAAAAGCTGCTGTTTTCCTTTAAAAACCAGGCATCCTGACAAGGCTGGGAAAGCTCTGCTTGTTTTCTAATGCAGAATGAAAAGAAGTATCGGAGCCCCAGATAACGGCCTCGGATACACAGTGGTATCCTCCAGCCAGCATCATTAGGTCTTTATCATGCTGTTACAAAAAGCATGCACAGAAAAATGCATTGCTCCTTGTTCCAACACAAATATGAGGATAACGGAGGATAAAAACAGAAGAAAGGCTTTCTCCAAGATATAATTCTTTTTTGGTTGAACCAACTGCAACCAATGCTTTAAAGATTATAAACAGATTTCACAGATCACAAGTCGCCACAAAAAGCAGACTGAGGCCCATAGTCAGCTGCTCGGAGGGGAGTTCAGAAGTTGGAGGTGATTTCCCCATTACAGTGTGATATTTGTGGAGTGGTAATACACCCTAAATATAGCGTTAAAAACGGCTGTAGCTCCACAGATCTTGTTGGCATTCTAAGGATTTGGCTAGGAAAGTGACAGTGGAATTATATACAAAGTAAATTGCAAGTAACTTTTAGCAGCAGGCAGAAAAGCGCATCTAGAAATAACAAAATCAGACGGTGAAGGAGTGATCAAACAGCACCGGTATTGAAGCTTTACAGCAACCTAACTAATTGAGGCCTTCAAGGAAACAGATGTACATTAGGAAGATGGACTACATGTTCCCCTAAGCTGGTCACCGTATAGAGGAATAGCATCAGCTAGTATATACTACTCTGGATAATGTAATTTTCCTTTATGCAAAAAGGATCCAGCTCAGCACATTACATTTTCAAAACTCAAGACTGAAAAGCATCTGAAAAGATACAGACTAAGACTGATAAAAACTAGCCCATATTAAATGAACAGAGACTGAATAACTTCAAAGCCCTCTGCAGAAGTCACATCCTGGTATCACAGTTAATCAAATCTCATGATAAATAGGAAGGAACACATACAACTGAAGTCTCTCAAATCCTGCTTCTATTGGATAAACTCTAATACAACAAACTTACACCCACTGCTAAACACTGCTCATCTAATATACCCCCTCTGCCACACTGAATAGGTATTTACATGAAGTCTCGACCCTGTGATACACTGGCACACATGTGGGGCCAGGAACGCAGTTGTCCTTCCAGGCAGCCTGGTGTGAGACCCCACTTGTCTTGCTGACAGAAGGGCTCCAAGCTCTGAGACATCAGCTGAGGAAGAAAGGGCACGGTGCTTTTAGCTTAAACATATTATGCTTTTCCGCATTTTAGGCAGCTTGGTTCGAAGCACCCAAAACAAAGTGTAGGTTCTGTAGCTGCACATAACAGCGGTGTCTTGCAGCAAGAGATCATGTCCTGCATGACCTACGACATGGCACAAGGATGTATGATAGGTATCAGACTTAAGGGTTCCAAGCCTGATACCTAATGGGTGGTGTAGGGCATAGGCAACTTTCTGTGAACTTAACTGTACTACCTGTTGGGGGTGCCCCCCTTAGAAGTTACTGCTGGATCCATATGCAGGCATTGGCTGGGGAGCAACTAATATCCAAGAGCCAGAATCATGCCAGGAGATGTGTTAACATCCTCAGCCTAGTTAAAACATGAACCACCTAGCCTTGTCAAGCAATGTTTCACTGACTGACCTGGCTCCTGCTTCAGGCACCAGTGCAGTCACAGCACCCCGGTGTGGTTCTCCTCCTCATCTGACAAACAACGAAGGGGCTTTGAAACTCCGCAAGGCAGCACCTGTACTTCTTAGTGTTCTCTTTGCCTGGACACTCTCTGATCCACTCTAGCAGGCGATCCCAGATCTCTGCCAAGTCACCTCTTCATGGTCTGCTCTAGTACAAACTCATTTATGTTTGGAATGGTTGTTCTAGAATAAAGATACGTTTTTTCTTTTGAGCATTTCACCTTTTTCTTCTGATCCTTCAAAAGAAATTATTTAGAACCCCAAAAAATAATTCAGAACAAACTCCTTGCCATTTAACTTCCAGGTTAAAAGTTTCTCTTCTGTTTATAGAATCAGTGGAAAGCTCACATGCATTTTACCATTAAGAAGTTATATTTGGGGTATAAGAAGCGTTCATTTCTCTTTCTTCTCAGTGAAGGCTTTTGTGTGTCTGGCAGTAGCAGGTTTACTAGATCAACCCCTGTTAATGGCAGATGCTTTAGGTTTAAGTTCACAATATACAGGTCTAATACTCCTGAAACCATCTCTTTACCTTATATCGTATTATCATCATGAGACAAGTACCCAAATATTGAGGAACCGAGTTACTGGGCACTGGCATTTCAAAACATAGTAATAGCATTTAAAGCCAGACAAAGCTACTTTTGATCTAGGTAAGCAAGAGTCAAACTATCAATGACTATTAAATTCCTGTGATTTCTGAAGCTTAAGGCCTCTCCCTCCTCTAATTTTTGCCTTTCATTCTGTTTGTAGTAATAAGCCTAGACAGCCGAGTTGATCCACGATCAGATCATCACACAGTCAAAGACATTACAGTGATTCCAATTTATCCTTAGTTCATCAATAGGACCAGACTCGTTTGAATGCAGTTCTCCATCACATCACATTGTTTGTCTTAAAAATACAAAGAGGGCACTGTGAGCAGAAGAAAGCCTTTTCCTCGAGGGCACATCGCTCTGTATGAGTGGGTTTCTCTCCAACATACCTTTTCTGCCATTCCCCGACTATACTTACACTGGACACTTCTGTGGCCCTCCATGAAAACATGAACTACTTCTCCTAAGACTCCTGCCTGAAAGCAAACCACTAGCCGCACGTCCTGCTCTGTTTAGACCTCCCCCTCATGATCTGTGGTCCTGTATTGGTCCTCAGCAGTAGCAGTGGAAAACAGCTTTTAAACTAGCATGCAACTGAAGCAACCTCTAGTAACTGTAAATACATAATTATAAAGCTTACTTGGCTGCTGTAACAGTCTCAACAAAGTCTCATTCTTCTCTGCAGATGACCAGACCTTATTATAGGCTTTATGAAAACCATTGGGTTCTATGCATTGGTGACTCACCATTTCAACCCCTCCTGCATATCCTCCTCCTCCAACACAGCGTGATCAGAATCAGAACTACGAAGACAATTAAAATTCCCCCAGTAATCGGCAGCCAAAGCCACGAGGAACCTGCTTCTGAAAAGAAAATAACACACATAAAAATCCCCAAACCAAGCTCAGCTATTTTATATAGGAAAAGGAACAAAAAAGGGGCAAGAGAATGTTTGATTAATGACAACGGTTCCTCACTGATACAGTGAAAGCTCATTTTTCATTCTCCTAGCAAGGAACAACAACAGCCTTGGTTTCCTGCTTTCTGAGATACACATTTCCTTTTTAAAAGGCCAAACCAAACGAATATCGCATTTGAGACAGGACAACATTATTATGCTTTTTCAATTACTGTCACCCAGAATTACGAATAAATTTGCTTTTGAACTTTTAGAGAGAACACATTAAAAGTCAGGTTTTACTCTGTACTACTATTCCTACAACGATCCCTTCCCTGAGCACATAATTTGGGAATTAATCCCAAGCTGCTTTTCCTGTCTTCTTAATTTCCAAGTGGTTTTCCTGTTAAGTCTCTGGATTTGGAAACACACAAATTGTAAATCACCTAAGTCAATGTCTTGTGTGAGCCAAGAATGGTTCTGCAGCTTTTAATGTTTCTATTTCTCATCTACAGAACTGGGGTGAAAGTCTTCCCAGCAGAACAGAACGTAGGAACAAGAAATAAATTAGCACTACAAGGTTTTAATGCATTACATTGCTGTATTTAGGATGTCCCCATTTATCTTTGGACAGTCAAAGAAACTATGAAGGCTTACATGCAAATTAAAGTTTGTCTTGCTGCAAAGAAAGCATGATGCCTCTGAAACCCATAGCCTCCTAGGTGACTAGTTTGGCTTTATTGCCTCTTGGAGGGGACGCCAATATGTTATTATCTCACAGATGACAATGAACGCAAAGCAGGATTTCCTTTCTTCTTACTTGGCATATACATATTTCACTCCCCCCTCTTCCCAGAAGATTCCTACCTAAACATGCTATTGCAAAACACAGAAGCCAAGAGAACGCTAGCAAGCAGCTTGTATTGCTCACCTACCTTCTTTCATTTTCACAAGCAATTCCCTTTTTTCATTCATGTTGCTTACTCTGCAGGTCAAGTCCTGCTCACCAATGCTCTTCATGTTGTAGATCTCCAGCTTACTGCTGATGGACACCATCCCATTGGTGTGGCTGACCTTCTCCTGTGTAGGAGTAGAATTGAACAACTTGTTCCAGGTGACGGTGGGTTCTGGGAGGCCAACAGCATTACAGATGGCTATCAAGTGACCTTCAGAAATGTTGTAATGGACAGACGCATCGAGACCTTCCAAGACACAAATGAGAGAATCCATCACAACAATGAACAACTAGTCATAAGCAGAGCAAATCCTACTGGATTCACACTGAGCCCAATAGTACAGGAATGTAAAAAGAGTTCACTGGGTCAGGCTCCCCTCATTATTCAATACCCCTTCCCTTATACTAAAGTTATATAGCCCCAAAAGTTTCACTCAACCTAAAATCCCAAGTTATAAAATAACCTAAGAAAAACCATTTCTTGGTCCATGCTGTTATCCTATCTGCTAATTCCTTATCGGTGGTAGGGTTTGGCACAGCAGCTCACAGCACCAGGGCTGTACCTGGTACCAAGAAGAAACTGCAAAAGGCAATACTGGTTTGCCCAAGCTCCAGCTGGGGATACTCGGGAGCTAAAAAACAAAGATCCCACTCCTTGCTTTTTAACTGTTACTCAAACAAGGACAGCCTGGAGCCAAAACCACCACAACAGGCTTGAACATGGCCCTACAGAATGTTGCTCACAGCACTAATGCTCTGTTTCTATATTATGTTCCACCAAAGGATGCTCCTACCACTGTGGTTCCTGAGACCATTCAAGGAATTGCGGTGGGTGAGAAAACACCCCTTTTTCCACTAGAGAAATATCACTACAGAGAATCTTACCAAAGACACTCAGGCACGTCCGTCCCGGGAAGGAGCCGTGAGGGAAAGTATTGAAGAGACACGTGTAACACCCTGAATCATTCATTCTAGTGTCCCAAAAAGTGATGCTTGTCTCATTGAGTACCAGACTGGTGAAATTCAGTCGGCCTTGATAGGGCTCATGAATCTTTAATCCTTGTGCTGTACTGTATGTAGCTATATTATTGTGTGATTTTTCAGAGTCCTTTTGCCACGTCACTTGCAGAACATCCTTGGGTTCGGTCAGGGTACAGCTGAGTGTCACACTGTCGCCCACCTTCGCGTTTCTGTGTTCAGCCTGTGGAACCACTGCAATGACATTAAAGAGTGAAACAGGCAGATATCACATATTCAGATGCCTAATTCTGATTCTAAGAATTACCTAGATTACTCAACAGCTGCAACAATTCCAACAATTACATATTGCTTCTGCAGGTCTCCCCTCACCAAAAAGACCTTCCCCTGCATCCTCCTAGAAATCAATGAAGTTAGGGTGATTTACATCAATATAATGATTAGAAGAAAAGGCTCTGCCTTTCTTCTAAACTGTTTAAAAGAAAAAGACATATTTGTTTCTGAGGCAAGGATCTGCTATGGGAAATTGTGAACTCAAGTGAAAACCAGTGTCCAATGTCACTGTAGACATGGGATGGTACATGTCCCTCCCACTTCAGTGCTGCTCCAGGAGGTCTTGTCTCACATCTGACACCTCCATATCTATGCCTCAGCCATCTAATGTACGTCAAATGGCATCAGCAATCTGCATTTCACCTACTTTTGCCTCTGACCATTGAAGCCTCAGGAATCCAGAACCATGTTAGCCATAACCAATCCCAGCCATTTTCAGGCAGACTTCATAGAATGGTTTGAGTTGGAAAGGACCTTAAAATCATTTAGTTCCAATCCCCCACCTCCTATCCACAGGCAGGGACACCTCACACACCCAAGGCTCTGTCCAACCTGGCCTTGAACACAGCCAGGGTTAAAGCATTTACCACTTCTTCGGGCAACCTGTTCCACTGCCTCACCACTCTCACTGTAAAGAACTCCTTCCTTATATCTAAGCCAAACTTCCTCTGTTTAAGTTTGAACCCGTTACCCTTTCTCCTATCACTACAGTCCCTACTCATAGAGTCCTTCTCCAGCATCCTTAATAGGCCCCCCTCAGATACTAAAAGGCTACTATGAGGTCTCCATGCAGCTCTCTCTTCTCCAGGCTGAACAGCTCCAATGTTATCAGCCTGTCTTCACACAGGAGATGCTTCAGCCCCCTTATCATCCTCATGGCCCTCCTCTGGACTTGCTCCATGGATGGATAAGGAAATGCTAAGAAAACTTAGAATGAAGAAAGAAGAATATAGAAGGTAGAAGCAAGGACAGGCGGCCTGGGAAGAATACATGGACATTGTCTGGGTTGCTAGGGATCAGGTCAGGATATCTAAAGCTCAGTTAGAATTGTGTCTGGACAGGCATGTCAAGATTTAACAGGAAAGGTTTTTATAGGTACGTTTCTAACAAAAGACAGACTAGGGATAATGTGAGCCCTCTCTGAAAGCTAATGGGAGAACTGGCTACCCTGGATCTGTAGAAGGCTGAGGTTCTCAATGACTTCTTTGCCTATAACCTTCCATTTCAACATTTTAGTCATAGGAGCCATCCTACCATGTTTCTGTGATTCCAATGATATCATATCCCCATAGACGTGTACACATCTTTAATTCCTCTTATTTATTCCTCCCATCTTGTTTGTTTAGGGTCATCTGGGCCGAGCTCCTAATAAAGCCATTTCATTGGCTGGAGTGGCTCTGCATTGCTCTGAGCATTCATTACAGGTGCTGACATCCTACTGGCAGTGCTGGGATGGATTGGTGACCCTCTCCCCCAGTAGATCTAATTTAAAGCTGCCTTGTCCAGCCTGACAAGCCTCCTACCAAAGCAGCTCTTCCCCTTTGTCAGACCAGCAGCAGCCGCCAGTAGACCTGGCCACCCAAATCTAGTCCGATGCTCTAAATAACCAAACCCCTGACTATGGCACTACTGTACTAACCAGTTATTAACCTGACAGATTCAAATGGCCTTTTCAAGCTCCTCCCCTTCAACCTTGAAGATCTATCTAAAAACTATCTGAGCTCCAGAGCCCCCAGCCACCTTTCCCAGGGCTCTGTAGTCCTTAATGCTTTCCAGGCTACTGCTGTCCATATCACTAACATCAACAAGGACCACTAGATTGTGGTAATAGTCGGTAGGACTCACTAGACAGGCAGCCTGTAACAACACCCCTGATCCCCCAGTAGGCAACACGCTTCTCTCCAGACTGGGCCGGGCCAACAGATGGGTGCCTCTGTGCCTTTCAAAGTAGAATCACCTACTGTTATGACCAGCCACTTTTACCTGGAGGCACCAATAGGGATCCTCTTTATTGGTGTGCCAGCCTGTTGCTCATTTGGTGTGGTGAGTGTTGCCTCATTAGCTCCCTGCAGAGCTGTGAAGCAGTTCTGGGTGGGGATGCTGGATTTGGAGGGAAGCCCCTTGCTTTTAATTGTCCTCTTCCTCCTTTTTTTGTTGGATTTCTTTTTTTTGGTTACAAATTCCCAGCCTCCTGGAATAATGCCCTCCTTTCTGTTTCCATGAGACTGGATGCTTGCAGCCTCTGCACATTTTGGGCTTGGAACCAGCAGTCCAGCTCCATCTCAGCTTCACAGACATCTCTTAGTCTATTGACAGTTTCCCACAGCTCAGCCCCCTGCTGCAGGAGGTGGCAGCTACTCACCTCAGCAAAATGATTTCAGCAAATTCAACTTACCATTTGCTTTCCCAAGCCCAGCAAAAGCCAGACACAAAACCAGAGCCTGGAAAGTCATTTTGGAAGGTAAAATCTGCTTCACCTGAAGAAAAACAAGGAGAAATGGTTGACTCAATGGCAAATCATCTTCTGGTGATACCATGTCTCTGGGGTACAAACATTCACAATAGCTTCGTTGTATGAGAAGAACAGTTCTGGGGGCAGTCAGAGAATTATTGCAGGTCTTAATACACAACACAGAAAGTGCTCTAGTCAATGTGGGGAGAAAATTGCATGGAAGTCAGAAGGACATTAATCCATCAAAGTATGAGATATTGATTGTCCAGCACTAGCTGTGGCACTGGAAGAGGTAGAGTGAGCTTGCTAGATAAAGGGATAAACTGAAAGCAACTTCTGTGAGGACTTCAGGATTCCCCATCTGTCCAAAACTATATGAATGGGGGAAGTTTAGGGCCATAGTGCACCTGCTACATACAAATGTATTTCCAAAGTGAGAAATAGGCGAAAATCTGGTTATGTTGCTGCTTTCCCTAGTGAACAGCTTTTGAGCTGCTTCCCATTCCCTCAATCCGTTAATACTGCCACAATTGTGGAATTGGAAGCTGGTGTCATATTTAAGTGGTACTGTGGTATAAACCCAGCTGGCAACTGAGTACCATGCAGCCCCCCAGTTATCTCTCTTTCCACCCTTCCCAGGTGGGATACAGAGGAAGATTTTGTAGGATCGAAAGAATGTAAAACACAAGGGTTGAGATAAGAACACTTTAATAACTAAAGTATAATATGCTAACAATAATAATGGAAATAATGAGAGATATGAAAAGGGAGAAAGAACAAATAAACCAGTAAATGATGATGCACAATACAATTGCTCACCATCCATTGACCGATACCCAGCTCGTGCAGTGATCAGCCCCTTCTGGGTAACTCTCCCCAGTTTCCATACTGGGCATGATGTGCTGATGTAATACCCCTTTGGCTAGTTTGGGTCAAGTGCCTTGTCCCGGCTCCCTCCCAGCTTCTCAGCCCCCCCCCCCCCAGCACTGGCAGAGCAAGAGAGACTGAAAAGTCTTTGATTGGGATAAACTCTATGAGTAACAACTAAATCATCGGTCTGTTATCAGCATTATTCCCAGACTAAAGCCAAAACACAGCACTGCACCAGCTGCTAGGAAAAAAATTAACTCTATCCCAGTCAAAACCAGGACAAGTGGAAACACTATTTTGCATTAAATACCTTTGTAACACACATCACCTACACCTAAGGGTTTTTGCCAATGTCTGCAAAATTAGCTGACATGTCTTGGGAGCATCTCCTGTCAAGAAGGTAAGAAAAGCCCAGCTTTTTAAATGTTTTCACAAGAGACAAAAACCAGAAGAGTCAACTGTAAAGCATCTTCTGTTAATGTACAGCTTAAAAAAGGAAAATGGATGAAGAAACAGATGAGTTAGAAAAAAAATAAGCTGCTTAAGAAACAAATTCCCAGCAAACTTGTGCACACCCTAACCAGCAGCCTGCCTTTACATTTTAACCGCACTAATAAACCAACTCCTGATACAATGCCACAGTTGCCAAGCATGTAAAGACCAAGACCAAGTATGAAAAACCAGACATGTAAAATCAGGAAGCAAAAATTCCTCAGCAACAGGCCCAATAAATACTGCATTCACCAGCTAATACAGTGTAGTCAGACACATGAGCACGGGTATAAGAAATGCATATATTCCTAAAACCATGCAGCAATTAAGGGCCGGCATAGCAACTGAGATGGAAATTTCAAGTTATGGAAGTGCTTCTAAATCAGTAAAGGTTTATAAAGAAGTAATTGACCGTAAAGGTTTAGAAACTGGAGGAAAGCAGTTTTCAGTAACAGCCCTCTATCTCACTGCTTTAAGACCCGCTAAAGCTTTTAACATGCCGTCGCTCGCAGCCGCTGCTGCTACCAGATTTCATGTAAAGAACCAGATAACGCACCTAAACCGCTCGCAGAACAAAACAAAGTCTCAGCCACCAAACCGTGTAAGGCGAGGGCAAGTAACGAGAAAATCATTCGTACTTCCTCAAGTCACACAGCCCACAGGTCTCCTGAATCACGGGCTGCATCCCGGCGCTGGACCCATCACTCCTGCGCGACTTGCCTGCGAGAACCTTTCATACCTCTTGCGCCCGGCGCCGCTCGCTCCAGCCGGGAACTGCTGCGTGTGTCCCGCCTCAATCACTCCATCCTGGGCTCTAACACTGACTGACCGGCTGGGCTCAAATCACGACACAGCCGCTGCACCGCTTCCTCCCAGTTCGCCGCCCCGGAGCAATTCATCGTGAGCGGTTCAGCGCCGCGGGGCAAAAGCCGCTCCCCCGAGCCCCGCCGTGGGCTTTCGGCAGCTTTCCCTCCCCCCGCACGGACACCCGCGCTTTACACCCCCTCTTCCCGTCTCCCCACACCCACCTCAAACCATGGAAATGCGCCCCGAGAGCGGGAAAGCCGGCGAGCCCGAAATTCCATGCGCGCATATGGGAGAAGGAGGGGCGGGCCCGTCCATTGGGAGAGCGGGAAGAGGGAGGGGGAAGAGTTGAGCGCTGGAGTAAATGCGGCTCGGATAGGAGGGAGCGCCTGTTAACGCGGCAGGCGGCTGCGATGGGCGGCTGCAGTGGCAGCAGCGGCACGTGTCCGCCCAACCCTCCGTCGCCCCTGGACCTGGCTGCAAAGGAGATCCCCCCCTCGTTTTCTCTTTCCCTCCGGGGTTCTTGATATGGACCAAATTACCAAACTGACCTTGAAAGAACAAATAAAAACGTGAAAAATCATGCTCTTACTTAGAGCAAGAACATGGTCGAACCTGAAGCACGGCGAGGCTTCAGCAGCACGAGGTTGGCAGCACGGAGTTGCTTCCAACAGCTCTGCAGGATGGACTATCTCGCTGCTTTTGAACAGCAGCTGCAAGAACCTGAGCATCCGTCTAAGAAATGATTGCATTCTAGTGTGCAGCAGCATAAGTTGCTTTTAGGTTCAAGGCATGACCTTCCCTAGTTTAAGTCCAAGGGTAGCGACAGTCACACCAACAATGACTTTTTATTAAAGACCTCAGTCCTACCATGGATCACTAAATTGAGAATTCCACAGCAAGAACACAACATAATAATAATGATTATTATAAATAGTAATACTAATAACAGCAATGGCAAAGAGCTGCGACATTCACCATCCAGATACCGGACTGCAAATACTTAGTGTTCCAGAAAGTATCTGTAGGTTTCTGCAACTTATTTGTTGTAAGGCTTCACTGAAAGTTGCACAACAGAAGTACTGAGGTCTTGGTAAACCTGGAATCGTTTTCTTCTTAATTACCACAAACTGTAATGATAAGCTGCAGGTCACTAGCCTGGCAATAGTCAGCACTAACTAGGCCAAAGCTCTGCCTCTTGTCTGGATCTTCAGCCCAGATAAACAAACACCACTTTTTTTTTCCTGATGTTAGGGTGTAGAAAATTAACATTTAAAAACAAGCCAAAAAGAAAAAAAAAAAACACCAAAAAAAAAAAAAAAACCAAAAAAAAAAACCCAAACAAAACCCCAAAACCCAAACCAACCCCAAAAAACCACACACAACAACAACAACAACAAAAACCCAGTGAAAGCTCTTATGGAAATGAAAGGTCATTTTATTACACAAAATCTCTAGGCAAGCTGGTTTTATGCCCACAAGCTATAGGAGCAGTCTGGCTCTTATAGGAACGTTTGGATTCTTCTTTACTAGTGATGGGAAAGTGATCTTGGGTTATGTCTCTCTTATCATTGGGAGTGGTCTTTGCTGCTACCTTCCTGTTGGGCTCAGAGGAAAAACAGCAACATAAGGGATACAGGGCAGTGCCGCTGCCATCTTCCTGTTGTTAGATTAAAGGATCTTCCACTCATAAGTTGCCTCTGTTGTAGTTTTATCAGGTTTGCCCCAGGCGTGACAGAAACAACACATTTCTTAATTAGATTAATTAGAAACATTCCCCTTTTCAGTCAATGTGGGACATTCAGTGTCTGCTGTTTGCTGATTTTAAGGCTGCTTTCACACACACACCTGTACGTGTCCATACATCCTTCATACGAACTGTAATACCTCTTGCAAAGTTCTAGAAGATCTCCTGTTCTAAAACATACCTGCTTATGGGGAAAAATATCAGGCTTGGAACAATTTCAAGCCCCAACCAAAATTAACTGACAAAGATGCCCACATACTGACCAAGAGGCCACATAAACCCAGAAACTTGATCTTACTAAAGACGCAGATGTTGGGAATATTTGGAACACTGCTTTTAAACAGTCCTAAGGAATGGGGTGGTGTTTGAGCTTTTCCTGTGTCATCCCAGGCTCACCCATGCGTTAACCATGCCTGTTCCGCTGCTCTATCTCAGTGCCCAAAGCAGTGTGCCCTTTGACCTGCAAAGGAGGCAAGCCCCCATCACGCCACCAGATGAGGTCTAACCTGTTGCTGAAGGCTGGGGTCAGGGCAGTGGCTCTTCCAGCTGTTCTTGGAGACATCTTCTCCACCACCATGCTCAATTTAGTGGAGCTGTTCCTCTGCCAGCAAACCAACCACAGCCCAACCTTCGCCACTACCTTGGTTTCAACGTTTCCTTCTGTCTCCTAGGGCTGATAAATAGGTCTCCAAGTCACTCAAATTTCCCTCTATCAGCCGTCCCCTCTTTGTTCCAAGTAGAGAATGGGCTCTCTCTAAAGCAGGTCAGATCTCCAGCAACTAACGGACTATCTGTTTGAGGTTGACATACCTACACCCTTCACACAGGAAAAACGTGTTAGCAAGTTTACTGTATTCACCTACCTCCACTAAACTGAGGGGATTTCAGAGGGAACTCTAGAGAACTGCAAACTACACAGCTTGAAATGCACTTATCCAGAAGTGCCCTGTGCTGTCAAAGCAACAAAAGCAGGAAAGTCCCAGGGGCATCTCTCTGCTCTTATTTCATGAAAATAAAGGGGACATTTGAGGGACTTGAGCGATATTTTATATTAGCTCACCCTGTAACTCATAGCTGCTGAGGTGGAACAGTTCTAGATTTATCTCAATGTTAATGCTCCTTCAGTGGGTTCGGGATGCTTAGAGAAAACGAAATGAGGAAAGGGTCTGGAAAGTAAGAGGCTTCTCTCTGCTTGTATAAGTTAGTATGTCTCCCTTAATCATCATATTCAAGCAATGCTTCCTCAAGTCATCAATACTGGTTGTGTGGACCCTCTCAGGGGTGTGCTGCTTATTACACAGGCTAGTAAACATACATGCACCTCAGACAGTGCAAATCCTAGGGAGAGAGTCAGATTGATAGGAAAGGGTATTCTATAAAGGAAAGGTGAGACAGTCATTACAATATCTTATATTGATGTTTGCCATCCCAGAGAGCCTCCTTCAGCTCTTGGGACAGGCACGCTAAATAAAGCAACCACGCTTGGGCTTGTTTCCTGGCTCTTGTGAGTGAAGCTGGCCTTGGGACAGCTTTGGCTTCAGCATTTTGTTTGGTTTTGCTTCTAAAACTGATAAAGCTCTTCCTTATGAAAGGAAATAACAAAATTGCTGGGACTGAAAGAAACACTGAATTCAATTTCATTCAGAGGAACCACAGAGCACTTCTAAACTGCTTAAAAGGAGTGAAAACCCGGTCATCTGCCCTGTAGAAAGCCAGTGCTGGACTGCTTTAAAAGAATCCGTCAAGTGAGATGTTCTGGAAAAGCCAAAACTTCTTCTGCCTATTTGTTTTCCGAGTCCCTGGTGTGCATTTCACCGCATTTCCAGTTTTCCTTCTCAATCACCAAATCTAACTTTTTACTCTTAAAACCCCTACACTTTGCACTGAAGATAAATCACGTATTTGGTGCCAGAAATACAGATGGGAGGCTATTCCTCTCCTCCGCCTTCAGCCGGCTCTGAACAACTCACCTGGCATAACACCAGTAGCCATCTCCCAGCGCTGAGCCTGCACAATTCCACTTCCTGGGAAAAAAAAGTGATTTTTGACCAGGAGTAATTGCACTCACCTGCCTTTTCTTTTGTGTCTGTGTTTATACACATATATTGTCCTCTTCCAGCTGCAGCCACAACTGAAGATCACACACGTGCCCATTGTTACCATGGAAAAACACGCAGATAATTTCCCTGAAAAAAATCCAAATAATAGAATTAACAAATGCTTAATCATTTAATCTCAGGAAACTCTCATTAGAAGAACACCAAGTTGAAGCCCCCCATTGTAACCTACATACATGTGGCAAGACAAACTCCAAGGCAAACTGAATCAGCATCTGATTTTCAGAATCTAGGGAACGGTTTTCCTTCAAATGGTGACTTGAGACTGACTGCTAAAGGTCCCTTGGCCGAGGTGCTAGAGTTCATTTCCTCAAGGTCCGTCGACCAAGAAACCCAGCTGCAGGAAATACAGCTCTCCCAGGAGGCAACCCTGGGAAGAGCTCATCAGAAGGATTTGGGCAGCCTAGATGCCTTCCCAGGTACTGCCAAATGCCTGCCATTCCCACTTCTCCTCTAGCACACCTTTGATCCATCGCAGCCTGGCAGCTTGGAGAACAGACTTGGGAACATTTCCGCATTTCCTTCTCTGGTCCTTTGCAAGAGCTCTTTATCGGAGAGTGAGGCAGGACTGAAACCAAATGCCCAGATGCTTCTGTCAGTCCCTTTCAATATCTTCTTTTCCAGAGACCACATAAAGCGATAAGGTCGTTTCCTCATGTTGTTCCTGAGTGCCTTTAGATATGATAGTTATAATTTCTCGATACCTAGGATAAGGATGAAGGGAAGACTCACTGGAGTAGTTTTTACTCTCATTCATGGCTCTCCCGCTAGAGGGTACTCTGCTATTATAAAAGAAAGGGCTCTGCTAAGGCCGCGCAGCGGCGGAAGCCCATGGTCTGGGTAGTAGGCGACTATGTTCTGGAGCACCCATTCTTTTCTGCCAGTTGACTTGCAAACATTCATCGAGAGCGAGAAGCTGCGGTACAAATTTGCCTGTGCACCAAGGCCTGCCACAGTAACCTTAAAAAGCCCAAAATCAGAGCAAGGGGAAAAGCAATTCACTTGGAGAAGGCTATAGTGCCTGTCACAACGTTTTCATCTTGACGAGCACTGGAGCAAGGAACTCCATCACAAGGCTGTGTGGCACACGGGGAGGCCGTGGACACCTTGCTCTCTTGGTTGGCCGTCACGTTATTAGCCTATGCTGTGCATTTGCTGTGATGACAAGAAAAGCAGCACAGGACCAGAGGGCAGGCAGGTATCCTCTGTTGTAAGCACAGGAAACTCAAGCCCAAGGCTTGTCAGCCTGCTTCTTCCCAATGCAATCCTCCTAGCTTGCCTTTGTCACCGGGAGCTCAGAGAGCAACCACAGCAGTCACGCAGTCGCCAGCCACTGAAAGAGCTCTTGCTCCTGAGAGCATCCCTGCTCCCCTCTCACTGGCACCTGCAGGGATGCAGGGGAGACAGAGCAGCCCAGGATGCCCCACAGCTAGAAGGCAGCACAAATGGCTGCAGAGGCTATGTCCCTGCACCAGCCTCTCCCAATGGAATGTGTGCCTCCCAGACACGTGCGCTGGAAATACAAACCTGCTCCATCCCTTTCGCTGAGGAGCTTAGCAACACTTACAAAGAAAGGGAATATTCAGGCTGAGCATACAGCTTGAGTGCAAAGACAGACTGCCCTGTGCCCCTCTGCCCCTCGCTTCCTGATTTTGCTGCTGACCAAGCCCCAGATTGCTCGCTACCATTCCAGTTACCAATTCCTACTTTGAAGTCAGGACGGCATTTGTGTCTTCCTGCTTGCCAGGAAAGGCTGGTGCTGCTCTGGAGTTAAGCTTGTGTGAGGAAAGGGTGCTCCACTCACCATCGCCAGCTGCTCCAACTGACAGCATTGGCAAAGCAGCAGCAGGCAGATTTCAGCCCAGCAAAGCGGAGGGAAAGGCATTGTGGAACAGAGCAGTTACCTGGGAAAGCTGGGCCCTTTTCCTCACGCCCCTCAGTGGGGAGCTGGCATGCCCAGGAGATGGCTGAGGATCTTGTGCCTGTCTTCAGCGCGCTCCTCGGAGGCAATAGGCAGACTGGTGTCAGGGAGCAGCCGGCCAGGCAGGAACTTTATCCTCATTTCCTCCTGGAGTCTGGTCAATCATTAACCATGGTAAAGTGGCTGCAGGTTAGTGGCACGACCTTTGGCCAGCTGGACTGGTTGCCAGAGCTGGAGAAAAACAGCACCCCTGTTTTCTTACTCCACCAGCAAATCTTAGTGTTGCCCCTTGTTAGCTCCATTGGCTGAGCTCCCCTACAAGTGCCATCAGAAGGACTTGGACTTGGCATGGTGTAAATGTGGGGTCTTCCTGGTAAGGAAAGGCATGGCTGGTGGAGAGGGAAGAAATGAGGGGTCACCGGCCCTGGCAGCCCCCATTCCTTTTCTCTTTCATGTTCTGGTGCCTCTGCGGCTTGCAGAGCACCAGGATAGGCACCAATACTGGGCTTCTCCAGGATGTCTCTTCCTCTGGACCTGGCACAGAGGACTCACAAACAAGAGCAGGAGATGATTCTCCACCAAGAGGGCAATGGGAAACACCTGTGGATGCCACTGCTTCACCCCAGCTCACCAGGAAACCCAAACTACAAACTGAATTATGAAAGGAGTCTCTGAAGAGGGCAGGTTTGGCTGAAGTCTCCCTTTGCTGCTATCTTACAGGAAAATATGAGAATCAAACACCTTACATATTATGTGTCCATTTATGAATTTGACTCTTCCCTCCATCAGGAGGAGCAGCATAATGTTTTAGGTTTCTTGTGGGTTTACTCCTAGCCCAAACTTTGTAGATTAATTCATAAAAGGGCAAGATGGGCTTCAGAACATCATTCTTGACAGCTCTGTTATGGGAAGGGGCTCCATCCAGCTTCTCACTGGGCCTCACAGCACCAGTCTGCACTGCAGGCAAAGAGCAGGGAAGTGAAACCAGTGTGCACCACTGCATCAGAGCCTTTCCACAGAGTCCCTTGGGAATTTTCAGCTTCTTTCGTTTCCATTGACTTTACCAACTCTCCCCTCTGATGCCATCTCCCATCTCAGTCTCTTCTTTCCCAGACTCCTGATGTATGCAGAAGGCATTGCCTTACCCCAAGGAGCAGGCAGGGGGTAGCAGTTTGGGACCCACTTCTGTGTGATTTGAAGTGAACATTGAGGGGATTGCCAGGCGATGCTCCAGAGCATCACTCAGCAGCATGCAGTAGAGAAAGCCATGGCAACTCACTTATGAACCCTTTCCCCGGGTCAGAGTTGCCAACAGCATTCAGACGCTTCACTGGCAAACCAAATAAACCTCAGCAAAAACAAACATCAGAGACTCTTGCAGAAGCAACTTGAGACAAGAAAGTGAGGGTCAGGACAAGGGAGGATGCAGCTAGTGCTGTGGAGGTCACACAGGGACTTTCCTGGGTTGGGAGGGCCGAAGAGCAAGTGGAGGGGAATACACTCAGTGCACTTAGGCAGCTGCAGGGAGATGCATACTTGCTTCCCCAAGCAAACACCCATCCCTAGCTAACGCTAGGATCTGGCAGCCAAGATAGAGTAGACAGAGCAGAGCAGATCTGCTCCTCTCTCCAGTCCTTGGTGCACAGTTGGAGATGGAAAAGCAGACCCAGGTGCGGGCACCAGTAGAGGGTCACGTGCATAAAGAGTTCTGTAGAGCTTTATCTTCAGTTTCTTTCCTATTTGAGAGGGGGAGTGGGTGCAATCATCTTAAATGGTGCCCATTTCTCCCCTTCCAGAAACCTTATTATCCAGGCAGCAAAACGCGCTCAGGTCTTTTTATTACAGCATCAAACTTTCCCCTCTGCATCGTGCTGCGTTTTTACACAGGCAAGGATTCTACCAGCTAACTGTGTGCTGTGGGGCAAAACATGTCCCTACATGCTCCCATACAAAATGACAACAGACCGAAAAGGCTGACCTCTACCAGGTCCTGGTAACGAGCTGGATTGTGGAAACAGAGCGTGTTCAACTTCTTACGTTGCTTCTCACATCCCTCCTCCCTGACTTTTCCTTTACTTTACGTGGCTCCTGAGTTTTGTACACAAAAAGAAGCTGGCTGTGTTACTCTTCTCAGGCATTTACCCAAGGCCCTGCAAGATGTGGGTGGTTGTTTACAAAGAACTAGTCCAGAGGATTGCTTGTCCAAGCCAGACCTCAATGCTTTCAACTTCTCAGATAAAGCAGCATGTTTGGACTCTTAAGTACTGGAGAGTGTGACCTTAACTAATGAGTTCTTCTTTTATGAAGGAACGAAAATAAAACTAAAGTCTGGAGAACTGCCCTAGGATTCATTTGTAAGGTCTGGAGCCACTCTCTTTCTCAGGCTTTAGTTTTGCTATTCCCACTGATTCCAAAGAGGAGAATTACAAGTGAAGAGAAGGACACTCCAGCAGCAGTTTCACAGAACTGTGTTTTCTCTGCCTTTCTGTTGGTTCATGTTTCTTGCTCTCAGTCCTGCCAGAGTCCAAGGGCGCCCTGCTCCTGCTCACAGCCTGTAGCTGAAAAGGTGCAAGGGAAAGGAAATGTTGGCTTGCACACTGCTGCAAGCTCAGACACACTGGGTTGCTGAATAAGAGGGGCAGACACGCTGAGAGCAGGTTATCGCTGGCTGAAGAGGTTCGCCCCCCTCGTTTCCTGCTCACTTCAGTTAGGAAGTTATGGGGTTTTAATACTTTTGATCAGAAACTGTCTGGGAATGTGAAATGTGATACCCAGTGCCGCATCCCTCCACAGCATCAGCTCCCAGCCATGCCCAGCCCTCTCCTTCCCTAGCTGCATTACCCAGGGTTAGGCTCATGTCATACACCGTTCTCCTCTTTGTGTATAGCTTCTGGAACTCAGAGAGGAACCTGTAGCAAAGAAAGATATTTCCTTTTACTCAGCCAAGAGGCAACTAAAACCTCCCAGAATGAGCAGACTACAGCAGAGACCATCTTCAAAGAGCTGGGACAGGAGTTTAGGGCTCCTTTCACACACAGCTTTATGTGAGCAAAGAGGAAAGCAGTAGGACATATGAGAAGGCCCATTGTACGGCTTTCAAAATAGGGCCATTTCTGGTACACCAAGAGTGAAAACAAGAATATATTTGATTTTTGTCTGCCTGGTTCAATATTCTCATTTATGAAAGAAAGAAAAATGCACTCAATTAGGGCATTCTCTTATTTCACGTGATTTGCAGGGGCTTAGTGCTGAAAACTGAATGAAAAAGAATAGGCTATATTTCCTTCCATGTCTAAATTCATAAGAAAATCTACTGGTATGGTATTTAGTAGAGGAATTATTTCCCCAGGGTTACACAACAAAGAAATAATGATTGATGCTTTCAATCTCCTCACACCAAAACAAAGTTCCTTTTCTCTGTGTGGATTTAGACCCATGCTTCTGCCAGCACTGGGTTCAGCCAGTGACTTGTAAAACATGTAAGGGCAGCATTTCAGCTCTATTTCAAAGACACATCTTCAGCAAGAGCTCCTGGGGCGAGTCCCTTCCTCTTAGAGCTGGGACCCTGGTACCCAGCAGAGGAAACCACCAATATGGTACTTGGTACATCTCTGAAACAGTCTGGTGTGCAAAACCAGGAACCTGGACATATTATACAGCCTGAGGACCCTTTGCTACATACCTATATATATATAATATACAGCTTAAGAGGACACTGTGTTAAGGTCCTACATGAGTTAAAACAAGCTGGCTAATGCCAAGTTCAAAGGATCCCAGAGCTGAGAGGTGCAGGCTGAATAATCCCGTTTGGTTTGCAGAGAGAAGCAGATTTCCCCGAGCCAGTCTTACCCATGTAAGGTGCAAGCAGGAGGGTGGCATTCCTGCTTGCCCTCTTTCCACCTGTGAGGGGAAAATTATGCCCTGCATCAACACCACTGTTGCCCTGGGCTGGAAGAGCTGCACTGACAGGAGGTGTCTTAAGGCAGGGTTGGGTCAGGCCAGTAACTGCCCAGACTTAAGACAGGGAATGACCTAGGATTCTATTATATGGTTGTTGCCGGGTTTTTTCCCTCTGGTTGTGACAATATTAGCTCAGAACAACCCTGTAGAGTAAGCTTTGCATATATGCTCTGTTTCCATTTACTTACCTGCTTCATATCACTGCTATTGGAGCAGCACAATAATGCAATCTATTCCACTTTAATTTCTTACCAGTTTCATTTTTACCTCCCAAGACCTATTCAATAGCTGCAACATTTCATAGCCTAGGTACTGTTTATTCAAATAAGTACTAAGTATATGTATAAACCCATCTGAAATATCACCTCCAAAGGATTACTGCCAAATGGTCAACATTAATTATGTTAAGATAATTGTTAACAGAGGAGCACAAGGTAATCTCCAAGAAACCTCAGAACAGTAGTTAGGATGTTACTCACCCACAGTAAAAACTTCTGATCCTCTCAGTCACGTGCTTGTTTGCTCCCTGAAAGGTGGTTTGTATCTATTTCACACTCGATTACTTTCCCAGCTAACAACCAGTTAATTTTACATAGCCTGTGTGCTTATGTTCCTTTCTTTGCTACCTGAAGCCAGGCTCCACAGCACAGCCATATAGCAATTTATGGCGTTGCATTTTAGTAGCTGGTTTTATACAGCATGAAGGTAAATAAATGTATTGATTTTTAGAGTTCTGCCTTTTTATGTCATTTCTTGTTCTCATTCTGATACTGTGACAAAGTGATAATATTTAAGTTCTTTCATTAGGCCTCTAGCCCTATAGTGCTCATAAGCAGAAACCTAAAAAAGCTTTCACAGTTCAACATTCAGCTAAATAGCAAAAGAAATCACAATCCCACACATGCGTGGAGCCTGAACACTGCTTTCCCTCCCTCCACGTGCTCAGACTGTACAAATTAATAGGTAATCTCTGCAGTCTTCCTGGGTTTACAAAGGTTTCTCACCAGCTTTGTGCCTTTCTCTATTCCCGCTGAAGATCCTTTTTATGAACCACATCCATAGATCCCTGTTTCTGTGACAGACTCTTAACTTCCTTTAGAAAAGACGTGTTAGTTTGAGCATTATTGGAAACCTTCTTTTAAAACTCAAACAGTCCTCTCCAAATGCCCCTCAAAGCGTAAGCATGGATGCTTATGGGATCAGCAGCGATGGGATGAGCCTTGCCCTCTTACCTGTGCCCTGCCCTCCACAAACCACCAACCAAGGGGGAAAACTTGCTTCTCCCCTGGTCCCTTCGCTCACACAGGAGGGGGGAATTAAGCTGCAATGATGGGAAAGCTTGGACAAAGTCCAGCTTCCTCCTTTGACAATTACGGCGCTCAGGAGAGAAATTCCTGATTGCGATGGTTGCCACCAGTTCCCTTTTCCACGCAGTCACCAGCTGCACTATTACTAAGCATTAGGGAGCCAAAAAGGGCATTTAATGACAAGGACTTATTTATTCTCAACGTAGACAGTCACTTTCATTTGGGCTACTTGGGTTTCTGACCACAACTCAACCTGATTCATCCGGGATGCACATTTGAAATAGATGCCTGAGGAAAATCCAGATGACACATGCTTACTCCAGGAAGCCAGGAGGAGAGGAAGCAGCCTGCACCAGCTGTCTTAATGCTCCCCACAAAACCACACGCACTGGGCAACCTCGTTTCTCCTTCCTGCATCTATAAGGAAAGATTTCATGGGCATAGGGGTTCAGGGATTTACCTATGGTTTATAAGCAATGAATTTTAGCAGTAAACAATGTTTGTTGCCCCTACACTAGTACATAGCTTCCCACACGCAGCCTCCAGCCCCTCACTTCCCACTACATTTACATTCCACCACACCATGACACATGCACAAAACCCACCAAGCAGCCTACTGCCTCTCCAACTGCCCTTCTATTTCCTTACTGCCTCGTGCAGGCAGGTGGGATGCCTGGGAACACAGCTGTGATGGATTAAGGGTATTAAAAGGGGGCTATGGAAATCATGGGGAAAAAGGGGTGGGGGAAGCATCTGTGTGCCCTTTGCTTTTACATTATTTACATTATTTTCGAGGAAAAGCTGGTGGAAGTTGGAGGCGGCAGTTTCCTCGTGCCTAATGAGTCCTGGCTTGGACTGTCTCTCTGGGTGCCTGGGCTGCATGTTCAGGCTGGTTGCAGTCTCAGCCTGATCTCTCATGCCCGTCGGGGAGCAGGTTCATCACCCTAAAGCTCACACAGCACAGCCATGGGTTGCCTGCACGCTGGCTCCTCATGGGGCTTTACTTTGGCCCAGCAGCAGCAACTCCCAGACCAGCACCACTGCAAGATGCTGCTGTGTTTCAGGCAACCTGCCACCCAGTTTTGAGCTTGCAATGTTCAGGAAAGGAATAAACATAACATTGAAACCCTCGGAAGATACAAAACGTGAGTTTCATCACGCAGATCCAGGCAGCCACCCCGAGTCTCAAATAAATACTTCACAGCTTTTTTTCCCCTCCAAACCAGAATACTACAGTGTTACAAAATAAATAAGTATCTATTATAAATAGTCTTTTGTATTCCTCTTGGAGTGAGTCACTGCAGGTTTGCTTGGAAGCCTGAGGTTCTGTTGGAAGAAGTTCCTCTCTCGCATGCGTAGGGCAGGCAGATGCTCAGGCATTCAGTGGTGTGCCAGGGCTGGGGGACACTGCTGGTCCCTGCCTGCCCGCAGCTCTGTGCTGCTCACACTTCTTGGCCTTGCTATAGGCAGGAAAGACCTAACAGAAGAGAGGTTGTTGGGTTTTTTCCTTCATCCAAATGTATGGATATTTGAAGTGTGGGAGTAAAGGTCCTGGCTATTTGTGTTATCAAATAGGTCCTTGTGTCTCTCTGTGTGAGAGACTGAAGTTTTCCCCTCAGAACCCTTCCCAGTAGTCTCCAGCTTGGACCTAGAGGCATGATGCCCATTGAAGACATGTATCACATTTCCTCCCACTGCTTTTCCTCCTCCAAACCCTTCACCAGATGACAGGGTGCACCCTCTGGGCATAAGCCCACGAGGAGGATGAGGTGGCTTCAGCATAAAACTGGGCTGAGTTTTCTGAAACGATGCCACCTCTTGTGGTGTACCCCCACCTCCAGCTTGCATCCTTCATCCCCTGCATCGGGACAACCAGCAGCAGCTCAGCCCCTGCTGCACTGCAGCACCTCAGAGTGCTCTTCCTCTAAGACCCCAGTTTTGTCTGAGATGTGTCCTTGAAGCTGCTTCCTTCGCAAGCTGCACCAGCCGTGCAATGGGGAGGTTATTTTAGGAGATGCAAAAGAAGGGCGTAAGGGTACGGCCACTGCTTGCACAACTGTTTTGCGCATAAGCATAGTGACAGAGCAATGCTGAACCCACAGCATGCTTTGTCATTGAGAAAGTGGACAATCTGTAGCTGTCCTCACAGTTGGGTACCTACGGGCCTGGCTCAACACCTTCAGGTTTCCCCTTCCCAGCATGCTGCTATCCAGCTGGCTGGCCTGGGGGCTATTCCCTTTGTCCCTCTCCAGCTCAGGTGCAGCCTGGGCTGTGCAGCATGGAGCCTGCTCTGGGGTGGCTGAGGAGAGCTGGGTCCTGACGTCCAGCCCTGTGGCTGGTGGAGGTGAGCCCAGCAGCACCCTGGGCGAAGGCGGACCTACCCAGCATGGCCACGCTGGGTTTCTCTCTGGGTCACGTAGGTGCCTGAGGCAGCGGTGCAGGAAGCAGACAAGGAGGAGGAGGGAAGCCAGGGGGACCAGCACCCCCACTGCAATGACAATGGCAGGTGCCACAGTGCTATCCCGGCTATCCGGACCTGTGGGGAAAGCAGCGGATACTCAGTTTGTGCATGAGATAATAAAAAACCCCAGACCCATTTCGGACACCCCTTGGCCTGTCCCCGGAGTGAGAAAGGGTGGATAGGGGCACTTGGAGCAAATGCCAGCATGCACACAAGTGGCACTGCCAGCAGACCTGTCCTTGGGGTCTAATGGTGTGGTTGGGCCCGGGGCACCCAGCCCCTCCGGACTACCCAAAGCCAGCACATGTGGATGGTGTGTCAGGCTACGTGATAAGGAAAACCTGTGAGTCCTTGGCCGAGGCAGAGAGGCTGAGGCACGTAGGAGACCCGATGGGCCGTAAGGCATTGTATGCCATCACCCAGGGTGCCTGCATGTTCCCTGGCACCTCTTCTATCCCTCCCAAGGCCAGCCCCAGCTGCTCTTCCAAGCGCCTTCCCCACCTGCCCATGGACCTCTGAGGAGTTTCCTGCTCTAACCCAAGAGGTGTTTAGTGGTTTCCTCCCCACTCCAGGGCAGGAGCAGGGTTACACACTGACCCTGCAGCAGGCTGTCCGTGGGCAGAACCAGGGTCACATTTAGAGAGGGATGTTGGATCTCACAGGTGATGGGGTACTCCTGGAGGATTTTGGAGTAGGTGTGGGTGAAATTGCTGATGACAGTCACGGTCTGGTTGCCAAGCTGGACGCGGTACTCCCTTGGTTTCTGCTGCAGGATGCTGGGAAGGTGCCAGGTGATTTTTGGAGCTGGTTTTCCTGTTGCTGAGCAACTCATCCCCACCACTTTCTCAGAGTCCTCAGCTTTGTCTGGACTGGGTATAAGCTTAGCCTCCACTTTGGGGTCCGAGATGGCTGTAAAACACAAAAAGACAAAATCCACTACTTTCTGCTCACATCTGAGTGAAGAGGAAATGTATTTACCCTTATCTTGGTGGGCAACCTTGATATCTAACCTTACCTCCCCCTTCCCATAACTCTGGCTGTGACAAACACAGAAGTGATCAGCCAGCAGTCTGGAAATGAAGAGCTCAGACAAAACAAAGGACAAGAGGGTCGAAACATCTGTGCTTCAGTTCTGTTACTAACGGCAACACTGCAGCATCCCAACTGGCAAGTGGTGATTACGGAGGAGTAAAAAGCAACAGGTAGTGAAGCCACGAAACCACACGTCCTCCTCCCTCTGAAAGGGCCAAGCTGCTTCAGTGGGCCAAAATTCTTGTCCCTTTCCCTTAAATGTACCTGCAGGATTAGCTTTACTGCTGTTTCAGATGTAGAGGCTTGTAGGAAAAAGGACTAGATGCATCTATGTATGCAAGACACTAACAGTGATTTTGTATGAGGTTACACCACAGGATTTCACCTGTGAAGGTTTTGTGCTTGTTCAGCTCTCTTCCCTCTAGTGTTGGGTTTTGAGGGCTTCATGGTATCCCTCAAAACCTCCATTAAAGATCGTTTCTTCTGTACTCCTCACCCTGGAAGATCTGTGGATGCTGTTACATTTAGTCTTAGCAAGGAGGATGAACTATAGGCATCATTCACACTTACTCACTCCCATGAAGCCTGCTTGCTGATCTCTGTCTATACCCATTGTGTCTGCAAGGACTAAAGAAAGGAAGGGGTGCAGGAAGCTGTTTTTAAAATGGGTAGAACTCGGGGGGAGATCTGAACACATAAAGACACCTCTATTCCCTGTGGAAAATCACCTAATATTCCTCAGCCACTTAATCATAACATAACTTAGGTTAGAAAGGACCTCTGGAGGCCATCTAATCCAAGCTCCTGCTCAATGCCATTTTCTTAGTTTGCTCAGGCCAAGATCTATAAAGGTATGTAGCTCCATCTGGGAGAGCAATACCCAGGTTTCTGTATGGAAGTGCACCAGCCTGCCTTCTACTTCAGTTGTGTGCTGACAACAGAGGGGTCCAAACCGCATCACTGCTAAGTCCCCAGTTTTGAGAGGATTCTGAGTCCCTGTTTTGGAGAGTGTTGGGGGGGTTTAGCATTTAACTGCAGTGGTGATTCTAGTTTCATTCAAGTCTGAGTAATATGAATGCCCTCTGTATAAAAAAGTCTCTATCACTATACCTGGCAGTATTCCATATTACTATTTACATAGCAAAAGTAACAATGGTGAATGCAATTAACCATTTTTTGTCCAAAGACCAGCAAACATATCACTATCATTTAGTGATCCTGCTTTTAAACAAAGAAAATAAATCTGTTTAGTCTTCTTAGGAAAAAAAAAATGACATTGTTTTCTTTGGGGAAGTAAATTAAGATCTGCATATGAATGAATGGACACCAAATGATCCTTTGAAAGGAGGAAAAAGCTTGTGCCGCATGCGTAATAGCATCTATAACTTCCTGATACAATTCCAAATGCAACCTCACAAGGTTATCTGAATCCTCCAAGCCATTACTAGCAGAGGGTGAAAGCAAGACATTGTGTACCATCAGTTTTGCTTTTTTTCCCTCTTTTTTATGCCTAGACCTTAATTATTTACTATGATTGTGCCAGCCTGGGGGGGGAAAAGTAGGTATTGCTCATTTTTAGCATCACCCATAGAGAGAAACTCAAACCCCCCCTGAGCTGATGAAACTCACCAGTGCTGCTCTGAAAGCAACAACAAAAGCACACAGGGGGATTCCACCTGGAACTTCTCAAAATCTCCCGTGTATTAAAAGACAAGTGTCACAAACACTTTATGTTTTGATTAATAAATGACCTCTGAACTTCTTCTTTCGCTCACAAGATGCATAAAAATAACATATCCACAGCAGTAACTTCAAATATTGGCTTGCAATATCCAAAACCTGTAAAGGAAAGCTGTTAAAGATGTTCCCAGAAGGGATAAGAGAAACTGTTCAGTGCAGAACCATATGTACTCCACATCTGGTCTTCTCCTGGCTCTTCTCCTGGCTTCTCCTCTTTTCACGCTGGACCCCAAGGAATGATAATCATGTGAAAATCAATCACGTAGGGTTGAGCTTCCCCTTATTAAGTGTCTGCAACAGATGCACAGTCAAGACTTCACTGGAAGTCCTTGCTTTTGCAGTAACATCCTGCTGCCCTGTTGGTTAGCGTGTGCCCATTGGTGCTTGATGTATACATCTCAACTAACTCCTTCTTTTGCCTCCCATCAAAATATGTGTTTCCGGTGAAAAAGTACCCACAAGAGATGTGCAAGTACTTGCTTTAGTAGCTCTTGCAGAACAGTAATGCAAACGTTCCCAAATTCAGGCTGTGGCAGTGTTCCCAAGTATTTAAAAAAGGGACTTGTTAGTGAATTACATCAGCTTTGACCTTCTGTAATGACCTTATTCAATGAAAGGGGGACTGTCAGGCCATGATGTGCTCTTTATTTTAATGGCTTGACAGTGGTCTTGGAGAGACTGATAAAAAAATGTAGGAATTGCAGTATGCCTTGTGATGACAGACAGCCTTTTCCAACTCTGGGTGTTCATCAGCAACACTGTGCCACATTTCCCTGTCTAAGACAAAGCAATGGTATTTCTTTGCTATGCTCAAGACGTCCAGGTGAATGGTGCATACAGTGGAGGCAGAAAGTCTCTGAAGACAGTCTAGCAAATAACCCAGGGAATTCTGTAGCCCAGCAAGTCTCTCATGTGGCACATTACCCTCTCCATGCTCACTCGATCCCTGAACTGGGTTTCATTATCGTTTTCTTCAGTGACAAAGGTTGGCAAAACATTTCCAAAGCAAAACAGAGGGGAAAGAGGAACAGACTGCTCAAAAGAGACCCTCCAAGCACACTCGAAACTCTTCTGTTCCAGAAAGGGTTTTGTTACAGGGTAGGAGATTTCTGCTTTTTCTTCAGTTTGCTGTTTTCAGCCAGGCACGTCTGAGGTTCCTCCACTCATACCTGTTTCTTTTTTCAGTGGTGTATCCAGTTCTTATGCTGTTTCACTTCTTCTCTTCACGCAGCGATGATGCCCATCCTGGAACAGCCCCTCTTGCGAAGGCTACTGTAGTCAGGCAATTACCAGCTTGTAAACCCCCTGGTAGTCCCCTCTTGAGGGCAAAGGCATGGCAGCATTTCATTTTCAGGTGGTGACTCTGGCTTTCTCATCTCATTCTGAATCCCTGAGCCTTGGGAGATTCCTGCTGCCTTCACGCTCTGTCCTGGCGAGTCATAGAATCATAGAAAGCCTCTGCCACAAAAGTCCTCTGGGCTTGTTCAGACAAGTGGTTCCTGTCATTACAAGCTGGGAAATAAGGGAGTAAGACTGTGGCTTTTATGTAGCGTCACATAAAACAGCGGTAATGAGATACACCATATGTGAACCAAAATCTTCTGTCACAGTGCTGAAAGCTTTTTTTTTATTCATGGTGACCTTCCAGGACACGTTTGCTAAAGCACATTTCAGAGAGGCCTCCATGACCCCCCTGAGCCAGCCCCTGGCACTGGTCCATAGCCCATGCTGGTGAAGCAGCAGCAGTGATCTCGTCACCCGTGCCCACAAGAGAAGTAAAACCCCTTCTCAGTTGATGTGTTTTCATATGAGATGCAGGAAGAGATGCTCATGGGAGTGTGTGTAGCAGCAGCAGAACACCTGATTTTAAAAGTAGTGCTCTGCTACCGGATGACTCATAGCCACAAGGCTGGTGATTTGGGCAAATATTTCTCCCACTTGGGTAAAAATACCCAAACTAAACAAAACAGATTAGCTCTATGTTTAGATTTACATGACAAACAAGCATGGGATCCCTCTGCAAGGCACGTCCGTATTTTCTTGTAATTTACAACAGTGTTTGCCCTCTGAATGACTTGATTCAGAGCAGGCGTCCTTAGGAACACCTTCCTATTCATATCTGAAATACTGAGTTAGTATTTCTCCTAATTTGTCTTTTCTGCTCTAGGAACTTTCCCAGTGGGCAAGAAAAAGAACTTTTGTTCCAGACTTGGTTTTCCCTTGTATTGCTCTTCATTTGCTTTCCTTATTGCTTAAGGCATCTTTTGCCTACAAGCCAGGGGCACCCTTTTCCCCGCACAGGACTCCTGGCACAAGTGTATGCGTGTGGACATATATGTGTGTGTGTTTGTCAGCAGAAGGTACTAGGGATAAACAAAATACTCTGCGGGGCTCATACCACCAGCAGCAGGTCCCAGACACAGACATTTCCCACACTGGAACTGCTCTTTAGCCAACATCACAGCAGATTCAAAGATGAGAAAGTCAGGAGCCAACAGAGTGCCCTCAGCGCACAGTCAATGTCTCAGCTTTCTCACTGGCACAAAACCAAGACCCTTCCTCAAAAGATAAATAGCTTTCCAGTCCTGTTACTTTTGAGTTCATCTATTCGTTTCTATTTCAGCTCGTCCTTGCTAGTTGACAATATCGTATGCAGGTGTCAAATATTGCCACCTTGACTCATGAGTCGTTTTATCTCCCTTCTTGAAGGCAGCAGATGTTGACCGGCGCAAGATGTTCACGCAGCAAAGCCCATGAGCTGCCCTGTATTTCTGTATTTCACCCTTTTTGGTTTTTTGCATGCCTTTCTTCAGCCTAGCCTAACTACTGTCGCTTTTCCTATAGCTTCAAAAGGAACTTCCAGATACTCTGCAAATGCCTCTCTGCCTTTTGAATACTTCGAATTATTTTAAGACCCAAGGCAGAGTAAGAAAAGAAAGTGGCTGATTTCCAGGCTTAGGGGGTGGAAGCAGCAGTGAAATGAAGCAGAAGAGCACGGGGTTCATGGCTGTGGCAGGCCAGCTGCCAGCACAGCACACAGCCTGGGAAACTCGGAGGAAGTCATGGGTTACATGTCAGCTTTTGGCTCCCGCTGTTGTTGGTTTAAAGAGGAAGAAAATTAAAGAACTATTTGGATAGTTGGCTTCCCCAAGGAGGTAAAACCAGACAGAAAGCTGAGCCACCTTTCTTACAGCAATTTAGCAATGACTAACAGTCAGGGAAGGCTTTTTGGTCAGGAAAAACAACTTGCCCACCAGATGACAGCCCATAAGCAATTATGCTGCCTTACCGTAAACCTTGAGACACATCCTGCCAGTGAGAGCCCCAGAGGGGAATGTGTTGAAGATGCACTTGTAGCATCCTTCATCTTGGAGGGTAACTCCATGGAGTGAGATGGCTGAGGCTTGTAACTCTCTGTGGGTAAAGCTCACGTGGCCGACGTAGCCCTTCGCTATCTTTTGGCCGTTCATCATACTGTAAGTCGCTATGTTGTCTTCAGCCCCATCTGTCTCCTTCTGCCAGGTCACCTGCAGCACATCTTCTTCCGTGACTGACTGGCATGAAAATGTAACGTTTCCTCCTGCCCGAACTGATTGGACCTTTCTGTGCATCACCTGCACAGAGCCTGGGGGAGAAGCAGGGGATGCACTCAGCATTTCTTATCATCGTTCTGCAACCCACCTCAGCAGAGGCTCCCCCCAACCCTTTGCCCTCACTGCTGAGCAGAGCAGCTCTGGGCAGTCTCTCTGCCCCTCCACCCAGGGAATAAAATGAAGAAGCAGCTCAAAATAGCTGTCCTGAGAGCTTTGCTGGACCTGACACCTCTCACACAAAGCATCTCTCCAGCCTGGTACCTGCGCTGCAGAGGGCACTACGAGACAGGCAGTGCTGATGTTGGAAGCAACTGATTTCTATCTGCTAGGATTGTTATCCCACTGGCATGTGTGGAGATGCTCCCTAAACATTCAGCTGTGCTTATAACCAAACAGCCAGCGGTGCATCACTGCTCTCTGAGCACTCCTGTGGCACAGAAAGAAGCAAATCAGTAAAGCTGCTTAAAATTACTGTGTTTATCACTGTACATTGTGCATCCACTCCTGTCAGCGACTGACGAGAGAACAGAAAACCAGAAGGAAAGAACAAGGCAGGAAGGACCACCGGCAAACTGTGTCTCAGGCTTCAGGCTGCGCCGCTGGGAAGCAGCTGAGACCTTGTTAATGACCCCCCCACAGAAAGAATTCATAGCATAAACACCATGACATTAAAGATCCCCAGGGAAGAAAAGCAACTATCAGTCTCCTCTGACAATTCACAGACACGCGTGGAAAAAGTGGTAAGGGGACAGGCAAGCAAAACGGATGCTCCCAGGTTTGACAGTTCAGCTCCGCAGTCCTCTCAGGTTAATAGGTTCTCCAGTCTGTGTACATCAGCGTGGGAAGAGAGGTATCAGCAGGTCAGTTACAGCACTGAAAACAGAAAGGTCAACTTACAAGCAAGGGAAATATCTTTGCAGGTTTTAAAGGGGAGTGAGGCTGTCTGCAGTGCCCGAGGTACACTTGGCTAACCTGTCTGACAAAGCTCTCTCAGGTCCTGTCCCCTCCATGGCTGCGGCCGTGGCTAGGCAGGTATCTGCTAGAGACCAACAAGCCAGCTCTGAGGCTGTGCCCGTCTAATTACTTGTCAGAGCTCAGTAGTGCCCTAGGCAGAATACAGTCCATGGCCGTGGAAGCTGGTCTGAAACAAACTCAGGCTTTTCTACATGATTTTTAATTGCAAACAAACAAACAAAAGTACCACACATATGCTTTTACTGACCTGAGCAGATACCTACAAGCACCATGTTCACCATTACAAGTAGTTCTGCACTGACTAAAGCAAATCAGTGCCATGCTCTGACCCAAATCACAGCAGCAATGGGAGATGAAATCAAACTTCAGTCATATGGGTCATTAGGAGCATTTGGACTATTGCCTCATTTATGATTTGCTAATTGCAATAAATCCAAAATTTGCCTGCAGCTTATAAGCGCAGTGGTGGTAAATTAATTAGAGGATGCCACCAGGGCAACCAGCAGTGACATGTCTGAAGCTCCACGCAAGCAGTGCGGTCCCTGCGATGCCACAAGTGCCCTGTCACCACTGGGCTTGCCTCTGGGGATGCGAGGTGGGGACTGCAGCACTTAGCAGCAGAGCAGCGGGCTGGCAAGGGCCACGGAGGTCCCTAATGCTGTTACAGTAAAAAGACAGACGGACAAGGAGTTACCTGACGCAAAGGCCCAGATGCAGGAGAGGAGCAGAGAAGAGACCATCATCTTAACTGTGCGCTCAGCGAGACGAGAGAGCGACTGATCCACTGAGCGCAGCTTCCTCTTTTTTATACTCTTTGCTCTTGCTCTTGGGACATTCCCCCTCCCTTCACATACGGTAAAGGCGCCTCATAAAAACCTCCTGCTTCTCTGGCACTCAGCTGAATAACAGAAATTTCAGAGGACATGACAACAAATGAGAGAGCCAGAAACCGAAGATTTCCCAGCCGGGTGCAGACAGACGGGGGTAATGGGTTACAGAGCTGGGTTTTTCACAAATGCCTTTTCCATAAGGTTATGTTATGTTTTTGGCAAGCGCTAAATACAAGCTCAGGTTTCGAAGCTGGCTGAGTTCCCAACATCTGTGGGGCAGGTGGAAAGGAGCTCAGCTCAGGGAAAGGAGCTGTGGTCAAGAGTCACGCTGCTACGAGTGGTACAAATGTCCCCATCAGAGGGCTCAGTTAAAGGTCCGCATCCCTCTGAAAATCAGTGGAGACCCTGGAGCTGCTGATGGTGCTGTAACACAACTCTCTTTCCCGGTAAGGAGACCAGAGCAAGCCAAGCGCACAACCCAGGGCCTAGGTCATGTTGTTCCAGGGAAAAACCAGAGCCTCTCCCTCTCCTCCCCTGAGGTTTTCCCCATCTCTGCAGGTCCCTCGGAAAGACAGGGCTGCCATCCTGGAAGCACACCCTTTCCTCTCCACCCTCACCTGCGGTGACAGAAGAATAGCTCACACAGCAATTCCGGATCATTGTTTTTGTGCCTTTTTGCCGTGTCATTTTTACATCAGGGTTTCTCTTTTTCTGCCAGCTGTGATCACATGGCTGAAACCAACAAAACCCTCAGCCCATGCATTGCTTACTCACCACACAGTGGGGCAACTAGCCTGCAAGACCTCATTTGCTAAGCAAACTTACACTGGTAAAGAATATTTCATGTTCCTGATTTATGGCTATGATTTCCTTATATATATCTTCTTTTAGTCGAATTGCCACATTTTGGCCTGACCTAAATGCGAAATCAATGTAGGGTTTGCCCGACCATTGCAAAGCTATCGAGCAATCCAAGTAACTCCAACAGGCTCTGGAGCAAATCAGAAGGTAAAATGCCAGCTTTGAAGTGGAGACTCACAAGCAAACATCTAATTTCTGATTTTTGGCCTCTCAGAACTTCCGAAACTGGGAATAAATAAATAAGAATATTGAGAGGAGATCTTTCCACAAGATTGCAGGCACTGCCGATGAAGTCCTCATGGCTGAACTTCACCCCTTAGTGATAATAAGGGAACTGCACTTGATTTAAAAAGCCATGCAAGCCCAGTTGTTGTCTTTGCCTAGTTCATAGAAAATGTTCTTGTCAGCTGTGAACATTCTATTTTCTGCCAGGAACACTCTAATCTCCCGAAAGTCCTACCAAACAACCTGGGTTGAAAACCTGGGTGCTGCTACACCAAACTCCTTTTAATAAAGAGCAAACCTTCAGTCTTAGCAACATCCAAACAAAGGACAGAGATGGCAATTGCAGCTGTAAAAACGTCTTGACTTTACGTTGTTTACAGCATCCCTGCCTGGTGATAAAGAACCACGTATGCTGGCTGCTCCTTCCAGGCTCTGCCTCTCCCCTGGCAGCTCCTGATGCCACAGGGAACCCAGGTATGCAGGGGCCTCCCTCTGAGCCCATGTGCTTGGGCATTTGCATGTGCACCTGACTGCTGCAGTATCTCTTTTTGAAATCCCCCTTCCTCTAGGGACTAGCCAACATAAGCATTTGATTCATTGCTTGACATGTAAGGCAGGCAGGAATGTGAGATGCACACATTAACCCCACCACTCGTTTCAATTTTGTGAGTGTATCTTTAAGGGCGTTTATTCAGACAGTTCCTGATCTGCTCATCTTTGCGTAGACTTTTGGTGGATTAAAGCCCTCCTCCTTGCTTCTTAGTCAGACCTCATGCTCTCCCACTTCAGTTGCACAGCAGCTTCACTTCTGAGAGCGGCACACCGTGACTAAGCTTCAGGCACTTTCCAAAGCCAGTGAAAGCTTTGGAATAAATTAGGCCCAAGATAGTTACGAAGCCACTGTTTGAAAAACCCAATGATTCACATTGTCCCCTTCCCTTCTGCTGCACTAGGATGGTGTCTCTAGTTACCAGTAAATCAAAAACGGACATACGAGAATTAGTTGCATAGTCATTAAATGGCAACATTCCCACACAGCCCAAGTGACTTATGGTATCAATAAATCACATAGTAGAACACTGGCGATCGATAGAAACCACTAAGGCACAATTGTAGTATAAAACATTGTTTTATCAATCACCAGTCTAAACCATTCTTTTTTCAACTATCCAAACCAGGATTAACAACTGGGTAGCTGCCTACCTTGTCAGCAGGATTCAGTGCCACCTCTCAAGACATTGCCTGCAAAGAGAATGAAGCGGAGGGAGATGGTTACATCCACTGCTAAACTGTAGTGACTTCTAGAGTTAGGTCCATCAGTACTAGTAGGAGGTACCAGTACTGAGAAGCAGCTTGTCAAGTACAATTGAACAGGCCTGGCACTTTATAACGTGTTCATAAATAATGCCTATGTATTGCAAATCCCTCTGCATCTTAGCTGGAATTGGAGAGTTGCAGTACACTGAAGGTAAAGATGGCACATATGTCTGCTGGCATACACTCCAGCCTGTGTCGCTGCATCAGGGCTGGCTGCAGCAGGAGCTGCAGACAGCAGCAGAGGGATGCTGCAGGACCAGGTGATGCTCATTTGGGCAGGGTTACAGACAAAGTGTCACATTTGCACACAGGTTTTAGATCAGAGGGCACAAGGGTGGTTTCCATGCAGCCGCAGCTCTTTATCCTTAGTCACGCTTCACTAGGAGGTATTTGATCTGTGATCTCTTCCTAAGCTGGACTCACTCCCTCTGCTACCACACTGCTGTCAGCTGCAGTAAGAGACTGCAAATTACAGCTACCAGGGCTGAAATCTAGTGTGGGACTGCCTAGCCTAGTGCAAAAGAGAAATAAAGGAGGGGGGACAAGACGTAACTTGTGGTCACGTACATCTATCAGCAAATACGTACCACGGAACAGCACATGTTGTGAAACTGCCTGATCAACCACCCGACCCTTCTTATCTCTGCGCGTTGATGAAATTGCTGCACAGCTCAAGTCTGACAGAGATACTATTGTCTTCTTTTTCAGCAATACTGCAATTGCAACGTGTGACTTGAAATGTACTCCCTGAACCATCAGCGCTGAAAATTTTGGGTCCTTGTATTGTTCTTCATCCTCGTAGCTCAGAAGAAATAAAAAGTGATTAAAAAGAAAAGACGAAAAGGAGAGGAGAAAGCAAAACCAGATTGGTTTTGGAAAGCTTCAGCAGCAAAGGCCGCGCTCTGCTGGGGTTTCGAGTGCTTGTTTTTTACCACTCGGTTTGTCACACCATTTCTCAGAAAACCAAGATGGTTAGGCATGTGGTTTCCTCCTGCTGAGAGCACCCCAAGCTGCTACCTGAGTCAAGGGATCCTAGAGGGAGTCCATGCTGCAACCCGCTAGTCACTATGGGGAGGCCATCAGCACGCCCTTGCTGGCCTTGGCACCCCAGGAAGCCACGTCACTCACCCATACCTTCCCTCTTCCTTTCCCACCTCTACTTGTCAGTGTTTGTCTGTGGTAGAGGATTTGGGGTGTGTTTTTTCGGTGCACCATATCTGGGTGCTGCATACGCTTTCAGTGTAACAGATAATGAGCCTCTCTGGTCACTGAGCTTCGCTCTGTAACGCAGCCATTGCAGAAAACAATACAGCCAAGCAGTGAAACCGTGACAAAATTGGCTATCCAAGTGTGCTATCGACTATCCCAGTGGAAGGATGGGAAACTGTCTACCAGAAATGAGGTAGGTTCAATACCATTTTATATGTAATTACTAAACAAGAGGGCTAAGATTTTATTAAAAATAGGAAAAAATGATACCTCCAAGGAATCAGCCTTAAGGGACTAAATAAGGTGCCATTGAGGAGCCTTTTGATTAAACAAAGGTAATTTAGCAGGCAAATTAAGATGAACAATGTAATTCTTAGTATGCCAGAGTATTGCCTTAGGATGACTTTTAGGGAGAGAGCCTGCTGGAGGGAGAACCATATTACGGCTGAGGAACGCAAGGAGCAGAGAATACTTGTCATCTGCTCCGACCTCCCCAGCAGGAAAACCACACTTAGAGGTTCACTTGGGCATCTTTTGTCCATTGGCACCGTGTCTCATAAAGACAAGCTTTTATATACCCTATATAGAAACAGATTAAATTGTACAGTAGATGCTATATATGGGATGTGTAAGTACGCTGTAGTATGCACAACAGTGGCTAGGAACAGGTTGTCTCCTAAGGGGCTGTGAAGACAGAGGAGGATACTTGGCAGAAGCCACTGAGGACAGGCAAGTTGCCTTCAGCACTGTCTGTGGTAGAGATGCTCAGTGCATGGCCTGTGAAGCACTGGCCAGGATGCCCCTTTGCTGTGGCTGACAGGCTCCCACCACTGCCCTCCATGTGGCAAGGGTTTCCAGCAGGATTCACTGTTGTTCAGCACCGCACCCTTCAATGTCATCCATAGACAGGGGGGCAAATTGTACTAGAAATTTCCCTTTTACCTGGAATTACATTAGAGATTTTCTTCTTAACTGGATATAGTAAAACACTTGGATTTTTCTGAGTTTACGCCATCCAAACAGGATACGCAGGAAAGCTTGGGCTCTTGTAGCAGCACAATACCAAGCAGAGAAAAAGTCATGCAGCCGTGTATATGTATATTTAAGTAATAGTAATGAACACCTCCCCAACAAATCTGGCTGGCTCAAGCAATGACTTCTTTCGCTAATGTGGATGGGATGTTCGCTCTGGGAAAGCAGCAACTCACAGGCTACCTTAGAGCAACCTGGGGGTTTCAAGAACGGTGCCTAACCCCATATTATAGATGTGGGAGCGCTGAGAGTCAGAACCCCAGACACGAGTGGTGAAAGCTGGCCCCATAGCTGGCTGTGTTGCCCAGAGCTGGCCCGGCCAGGATGTGGGACCCCACCATGGTGCCGCAGCTGCCTGTGACTCCATCACCTTCCAGCCTTGCTGTGTTGCAGTACACAGCAGTGTTTTGCCTGGCCTGGCTAGCCATAGACATAGGAAAAGATAGCTGGAAAAGGCAGCACTGCTTCAGAGTAGCAGACACTGGATGCCTCTCCCACCCGGGCATCCAGCTCCTCCAGCCATTGCTTTACTGGGTGTTCGTGTGAGATTCTTGCTTCTGCTGAATGCTGTCTTAGCTCTTGGTCTGTGCCTTTGTACCTCCCAGGGACAGTCATCAGGGCTCTTTGGTAACGTCTCTTATTGTTGAAATAACCAAAAAACCACTCTGTGGATGGATGATTTCCTTGAAGGCTCACAGAGAGGAAAATTCCCTCTTTTTCCCATTGTCTTCTTGGTAAAGTTGTATGACCTCTGAGTACTGTACCCTGACTGCTTACTTGTACCAATTAAAGCGTACTGTATCCTGACTGCTCTTAAGGAGCTCAGATGCACTTTTTGGCCAAAATTAAATGTTCTGCTTGTTCCTGAAGAGAGAGCATCCCTCACCTCCCTGCAGGTCTGTGGCCAAATGTCTGTGGTGTGGCAGCTTTACCTGGCTTTAAGGAAAAGGCAAAAGCCTGCAGCCTGGTCCTCAGAAACAGCTTCAGCCTAGGCCAACAAAATCCACATGGAGCTGGTGGGTCCTCATCTATGGTAACAAGGAGCAACAATGAGTTTGTGTGCCTGTAGGGTCTCATCCCCAAGCTCTTAGCTCCCAAGCTTGCCAAATCCTCTGTGCTTTAAATGCCCCTGCTGCGCTTGTAGATGAGACTCCTCCTGCTTTGGAAAACATTCCTGACTTCTTAGTAGCAGGAGTCAGAATGCCGTGACCAAGGTTGTCATAAAGCAGATTTTTCCTGCTAGCAGTTGCTGGGGCTGTGAAGCCCATATGGGGCATCAGAGGGGAAGGGAGGAAGGTTCACTGCCGCAAAAGATGGCTCTGGCACTGTGGGTCACAGCCTGTGCTCATGCAGCTCTGCACTCTGTTTTCCTCACTTTCAAAACCTTTTGTCTAACAAACCACTACCAGAAAAGGTAACACAGGGAAAGCTTTAACTAGCTGCCCTTGCAGGACAGAGAGCAATTGCAAGCCATCTCACTCCAGCTTCCATCCCTTAGCTGTGTCAGCTTGAGTAACAGGCCACTCCTCAGTCATCGCCACCTGATTGCTGATAAAGCCAGGTCTTTATGAAAAATCATAGACCTTACAGAACAGATAGAGAAATGATGAGGATTTGGGGGTTTTGTCCTTGGGGATTTGACTCTTCCCCACCCCCGAAAATGTGTCATTCCTGTGCAGTGATTCAGCATCCTTGCAAAGCTCAGATGCTGCAGACGTCCACCCTCAGCTGCCACTGCTCACCGGGTACCACAAGAGGCAGAGTCTGAGGTTGGCTAGGAAGGGCTCCTCTGATCCACAGCACAGGGCAGACTCATAGTAAGGTTAAAGGAAAAGCTCAGGTGATGACATAAAATTTCAAGCGTATCTCATAGCAATCAAGCCATCCACACCAACCTGATCCTGCATTCCTGAAGGTGTTTAGTACTGCTGCAGGATCAAATCCACAGCGATTGTGCTAAGGTTGCCCAAAGCACCCTGTTTGTTGTCTTAAACACTACGCACGTACCCACCTCCAAAAATCCTCCCCAAAGCATTTTGTTCTGCGTTCAGAGCTTACATTGTTATAAACACAAATTGGTAAGGAGTGAGGCTTATGCAATCACACCATCCAGCTGTCAGCATCTCTCCTGAGTAGCTCTAAACACATCAGGGAAAAATCAGACCCCACCATTTATCCATGGACTCCACTGCCTCCTCTTTGTTTAGCGTTCTGTCCTTTCCTTCTTCCCATATGTCCCCAAGTCTGCCACTACGTCCCTTCTGTTCGCAGAGCTTACTTCTTAATGGCACCTCTGTATCTGGCCTGACCACTTTCATGACAGCTTCAGGAAGCTGAACAGCAGCTCATGCAGCTGCTCTGCAAACTGCAAAGCGAAACTGTAGAAACAGCCTTTGCTTTTGTTTTAACAGTTGAGGCACATTTCCCTTCTTCCCCTCTTCAGAGACTGCTGGCCAGAACGATTTCCCAGGATTTTTACTCATAGTTGTCTCTTAAAAACCCCAGAAGGTTAAGGCAAGTCTAAGGCTGTCCTCTAGCCTCTGGTTACCTGCCTCAAAGGAGCCAGTATGTCTGTAGCATGAATGTGGGTGCTGAGAAAGGCTTTTAGTTCTCAAATCACACGATGCATTTTCCAGAGGATTACCAACTAAATAAGAAGAATGGATCTAAGTTGCGCAGTCACTGGTCTGATTTTCTGCAGGAGGATTCACTATTTACCTTTCAGCAGCCCAGGGGAAGAACCACCCAAGACCTTATGTCAGAGCAAGGGACTCAAAATTCAGAAGCCAAAGGAATATGAACAGAAAAAGTGGAATAAATAGATGATCAGAAAACACATACATACATCAAACTCACGATATCTGACAGCTACAATATACTCCTGATGTGAATTAGGTGTATTATACGTAATATATACGTACATATTTTATCTTAAACGTAGAATGGGCTGCCCAGGGAAGCTGTGAACGCTCCATCGCTGGCGGTGTTCAAGGCCGGATTGGACAGAGCCTTGGATGCCATGGTTTAGTGTGAGGTGTCCCTGCCCATGGCAGGGGGGTTGGAACTGGATGATCTTAAGGTCTTTTCCAACCGTAACTATTCTATGATTCTATATCTCATAGGACTGCTGTGACCAAAGTGTATGAAACATTCACACTAGTATCTCCAACTAAGCTCGAGAAGTTTATGCTCAGTATAGGCGACACACTATATGCAATTCAAAGAAAACCAGGTAGGACACCTGGAATGAGGTACGATTTGCTTTACCTTTAAACCCAGCTGTAACAAAAGCTATCTAAAATCTCCCAATAAACAGGAAGTCAGGAAGCTAACTGATATTTGTGAAGCTTTCTGTTACCCTGATAAGTGCACCGGGGGCATGTGCCAACAGGAATTATTTCACGTGAATTGCCAAACTTAGGTAGTACATCAAAGAAATAGGACCTAAAAGCCCACTTTGAGCAAGGAAACGATCAACAGCAACAAAGAACAGTGATATTACCTATTTGCCTCACATCTTGGGAAAGAAAAAGCCTATGCACATTTGCAGTTAGAGACTGACTCGTAATACACCTCCGCTGGCAAGTTGGGCGCATTTCCCAACTTCATATGACTTGGAAGCTTCACTGTCTCTTAGTACACTTCTATGTATGTAAATCTAACCTACAGATATTGGTACTCCATTGTAAAGTGTTTGTCAATTACTTTGCAGGCATTTTACAAGCGGAACATTTTAAGCTATAAGCAATAGCACACTTTCCAGTGAGATCAGCTCCTATTACCAGAAAGCTTGGTAACATCAACCCAGATGTAATTTAAAGGATTTTAAGTCAGCCAAATAATTTCAGTACTTAAACCTGCTTGAAACAGCAGAAGTTATTTCAGCTGCTGGAGATGAGACGCGTCAGGACCTGGCCTGCCTGCAAGCTTTGCGCTTGCCGGCAGCTTTGCAGTTCGTGTTACACAATCGCTGTTTCTCTTCCTTTTGATTTTCACCGAGTCACACCACGGGGTACACTGGTGTGAATAGTCTGGGGGTAATGGGGCTGTTTGTCTCCTTTCTCTTCCCAGTATTCACTGCTCACTCACCCATCTCGTGGTATTTAATACAGACAAGCCCAGAAATGTCGGACATAGCCTTGGATGGCATGGTTTAGTGGGAGGTGTCCCTGCCCATGGCAGGGGTGTTGGAACTGGATGATCTTAAGGTCCTTTCCAACCCTAACTATTCTATGATTCTATGTTGATTGCTCCTCAAACCCACAAAGTTTGCTGAGCTACTGTCAGGATCCTCAGCGGCACAGAGGCTGTACTTGCAGGAACAGCAAATTGCCATAACGCCTGCCATCAGCTGATGCCTTGTCCCTGCCATCCCTCCATCCACAGACCTGTGATCAATGCCTCTCCTCCCCTAGGGCACCTCCTGCTCTTGCAGCTCCTGCTCAGTGCTTGCCTGGGGCTGCATCCTGGGAGGACAGGGGAAAGGCTGAGAGGGTCAAAACAGAGAAGCTGCATAAAGTGAGTTGTCAAAAAAAAGCTGGTGTAGGGATCCCCTTGCATGGGTGCAGATGCCCAGGGGTTGGCAGTGGGGAGTAAGGACTATCCAGTTCCAGATCTAATCTGCCTACCCTTATTTCCATGCACTAGGTGGAAAGTGTGCCACCCCATCAGGAGAAAAAGATACTCCCACAAGGAAAGTAAGTAAAGAGGGTCGTTAAGCACCCCAGGGGTGGCATGGCATGGTGTGGGAGGGAGAGCCCTCTGCCAGCACCCAGCATTGCTGCGGAGGCAGCTGGTGGGCAGCAGCCATGGCAAGGCACTTTGCATTCCAGCCAGGGGACACCGCCTTCTATCCAGTGGGGGGTACCTGCGATTTTGCTGCCCCACCGCACTGGATAATCTGGGGCCTCTTTGGGGTGTTTATGTTTCTGGAGAAGGGAGTGCAAAAAGGGGTGTCTGTCCCCTCCAGCCTCCTAAACTGTGTGTGCCTCAGCAACTGCCTTATAGCTGCCTCCGGCGATGGCAAACTCAGCTTCCAGATGTCACAGCAGGCCCACAGGCTTGCTAGCACACACTCCGCAGAACATCTCTGTGACATCCCTGCTTTGTCCCCTGTGAAGGAGGTAGAGAGCTGCTGGAGGAAGGATGCTGTCAGCACAGCACACCCTGCATTGTTCACATGTCAGCTCACACTCTCCACATAAAAGCACAGCTTAGGGCTTTTTCTAAACACACATCAGTATGAGGCATTCTCCTAAATGAAAGAGTTTCTACATGCTAAATATGCAAATAGGGAAGACTCGCATAGTATTCAGGATCACACGTGTCCACGTGAATCACAAGGTCTTGGTTTCAATTCAGACTGTTATGTTTGCCACCAGTGGGTAAAGCCATTAAAGTATGTTATAAAATGCCACTTTCACAAATTGCAGTATTTACTTAGAGAGGAACAGCTTCTTGTTAGTTACATACATCAGCAATCTCATGGCAATATCCAGGTAGTACAGAAATGCTGAAAACACTGCAAGTACTCTAAGATGGTAGCTTTAATGCAGTATTGAGACTCACACCTTCCCTTCAATCAGGGTGCAAAGCAGTTGTGCTTAAAAGCCCCATTATCTTATGCCAAATTGAAAGCTCAGCTCTGAAATTTTACAGGGCCAAACAATAGTTCAATCGACTTCATAACAAGAACCAGTTAGGCAGATAAAAAAAAGCTGTGTGAAAAGATGATGCAAACAGCCCTCAGCTATTTAGATCCTTATGGATGGAGAGACAAATGTCCAGCAAAGCTCAAGCCTGCTGAATCTGCACACACAGGCACCCCAGCACCCAGCCAATGAACCCAGACAGAATTAAGGCTGCATTGTCCATAACGCTGAAATGCAGTCAGAGAACAAGCAAGCATGAACAACCATTTCCCACAGAGACCTGTAAAACTGGTTCTGGTTAAAAACAAACAAAAAGGTTGCACATCCAGGTATTACTGAGGTTGATGAGCAGTGCTGCATGGTGTAATTGTGTGTTAAACTAGAGAACAGGCAAATCTTGAGAAGATGTGATTTATCTCACCCTCAAAGATCCAACCCTTTCCCCAGCTAAGGTCACATGAGCTCATGCTTTTGCACAGCCTGTGCTCAGTCACTAAATGACTGAGTAAAACCTGTGCTGCAGAAAGTCCTTGTGTCCCATCGCTGCACCAAAGACTAAGTCACACGTGTTTTCTTCCTCTTCCCTCAGCACAGACCGACAGCGATCCAACAAGTACCACCAAGGTAAGGACTAAATGGGAAGTGGGTTTGCTGTTTTCTGGGGCAATTGAATCCAAAACACCCCTGTGTCAGAAAGACAAGCTGTCCATCATATTCCCGCTGAAGAGACAAAAGACAGTAATCAGCATATTTGCTTCGGACGCAGAAGAACATCAGTTTAAGCCTATGTATGAAATAAACGTGTGCACATGAGCTATAACGATGATATGTAACAGATATGTGTGGCCAAAGAGACTACAGCGCTCAGAACTTCAGAGACTGAGTGAAATGCTGCCTGGCCTGATACAATCATGAGGTTCAGCCTCCTGGAATTGTCTGATACAAGTGTCCTCAATCACGGGGCAACTTATGGCTGTGGGGGTACTTTTCTCTCCTCCTCCTTCCCTTCTGCCCTCAGCTTTCTGATAGCCAGCATCACCTCTCTTGCCTACGGTTTCACCAAAACTGGTGCGTTTCCACAAATGTTTCGATTTCAGTCGTGATATTTTCTAATAAAAACCCATTTAACTGGACTATTACCAACCAGCTTTAGTAATAAGTTTTTAGTTGAAAGACACGGGGAGATTTAATATTTAGAGTCTTAAAAGGTTTTGTTTAACCTTCCCATTGTAAAAAAATAGGCAGATATCTCAATGAATGGCTAAGTCTGTACTGGAACAGAATCATGTTTCCCTTTCCAATATGCCACTGCCTCTAGAAGGAAGGAAAAAAAAAAACCCAAGAAAAACAATAAACCAAAGCACAAAAACAGTGCAGTGTTAGGTTGAAGATTAAGTTTCTTGTAAAACAGAATGGATGAAATGGTTGTACTGCAGAAGAGGACGCTCAGGGAAGACAGGCATGATAACCGCTTTGCCCAGTCCATCTTGCTTCCCTGATTTGGGGTTAGATTCAGGAGCTCTGGCAGTACCCCTCCAAGGTTATTGAAGAGGTAACTACATAACCTGGTGCGTGCCCTGCTCCTCTGCCCAGGCTCAGTGTCCTGGAAGCAGAGGTCGGGGAGCAGCCACTTCTCAACTAAGTCAATTCACAGTCTTGTGGACTTGATTGTTACCACACCAGGCTCCCAGAGGCAGCCACTGAGCACCTGTGGTTTGCCACCTCTCCTTCGTAAATAGTTCATTTTAGCAGAGGGCAACTGAAGTTGTTTCTTGAGTCACCCAATGGCAAAGGATCACCAGAAGCCCTACGTACCACAGAACAAAGCGCTGCCATTTAGCAGCCTAACCTGGTGCTTGGGGCTTTTATAAAGATGACATCAGGAAACCAAAAGTTGGAGCCCAGTGGATATGTGGGTGTTTAGCAGAAAGTTCTTAAGAAAGTGGGCAAGATGACAGAAAAGGGTGTGATTAAATGAGCTCATCATTTGCACATGTGAGCGTGGGGTGGACTGTGAGGGAAGAGAAAGAAAGGGGGTGGAAATGTAAGGGGGAATCTGCCAACTAGCTGTCTGGTTTTGAGAGTTTCTGGTGTCCCAAGAAAAAGCCCCAGCGTGTGGTTTGAAGACAGTCCTGTGAGGGTTTAGTGTGATAGGAGAGATGACCCATTTGAGGGTTAAACTTGGCCTGTAATGGGAGGCTCAAATGAAATCTCAAGTCATCATGCTCGTCCCTTATGCACTGTCAGTGTGTGGGACAAATCACTCCCCCTTTGCACTTCAGACTCCCCACTGAAGAGAAGGTCAATGCTAACAGGCTTCCAAAACTTGCAGACTGGAAGGATTCTGGAAAGCGTAGCTATGAACAAGTTTTGAGTAGACCTGTATGCTGGAAGGGACAAGGGGCGCTCCACACTTCACACAGTGGATTTGGAGCCAGTCACTCATGAAAAATAAGAGCCTTCCTGTCCTCATTTCACAGGCACATTAGGAGAAATACTGCTACCCTCCCAGTTCTTTGCAACACTGACTAGGGGTAGAAAACCCCATGCCCCTGCGGATAGGCTGGGAATTCCTTTTCTGAAGCAAGTCCACCCTGATTGCTCTGCTCCATAAAACTGTTATTTCTAAATTGCTAAATTTTGCAAAGCCTCAAATCAAAACTCGGGAATTATTTTCAGTGAAGTGGTCTCAAGATCAGGAATCTTTCACACCAAGCAGAATCTAACCAGACAAAATTATTTACATAAGCTGGGAAAACCTGAGACAGACTCTGCAGGAATCACATTTGAACAACTCTTTCTCACTTCTAGGTTTGAAAAATAAAAGCAAACCCTTTGGGTTTATTAACCCATGGAGCAGAGACCTCTGTTCCACTTACAGAGTACAAAAGGTAGTCACAAACGTCAGCATGAACTCAGCAACACCCACGTAAAATACTACTACTACTGCAGACAATAAAGAATACTACTATAAAGCCCGTACTTATTCACTAGCTTTTGTAAACCCAGTGGGTTTACATCAAGAGCATCAGGGCAAACAATCTTTTAACTTCTAGTTCCAAGTACTTCTTCAGTTCACATCATTCCTTTGACTGAATGAGTCATCCTAACTATTTAGATGCACAATCACCCACAACCCATTAGCAAGCACTTTCAAGAGGCCAAAAGAGGGACAAGTCTAAACAGAGCTAGGAAGGCATTTACCCACACAATCTTACCTCCTTCTTCATTAATGGCTCTTCCCTCTCCTCCCTCTCTTTCTAAGGGGAGTATTAGATTGAGAGCCACCAGGGAGGAAGTTACCCATTGCTGCATCTAACCTCCATCCACACCAGGTATGCACGCGCTGTTGATGCTCCTGGTGTTCAGCCACAACCTTTATGGAAGGAAAATGGTTGTGGATTCATGAACCATTGTCAGTAATAATGTGTGCCAGTCAACACCACTGAATGAGCACAAAGGCCGTATCAGAGTTGTTCACATTGCAGACTTCTTCATAGTTCAATTATGTTGAAGCTTCTCTCTCTCCCTCCCCTACATCCAGGAACATTTTGACCCCCAAACATCTATGAATTCCAAAGAACTGTGGTACTCTACTGTCAAACACGATGTAAAACATGAAGCCTCTGTGATTAACAGCAATAATCAGACTGAATATGCACTTGTCAACATACCCAAGAAGAAGGAAAACATCACCAGTACTGAAGAGCAAAGTGATTATGATTATGTCCTGATAACTTAAGGACATTTTCTGCTCTTTTATTTGGATGTGTGCAGCCTTGATAATCACTCTACCTCTGCTGTCAGGTCTTCAAACAAAGGACTCACTCCCAGTTGGCATGCTTGCTCCTACTTAAGACAGATCTGCCAGTCATTTCCAATAAGACAAATCTATTTCATTGAAACAGTGATCACAGAAAGAGACATGAACAGGGTACAGGACTTCACAATTAAACCAGGAGGAAAAGCAGGAACCGTCATTGTAAGATGAAGTCTCTCTATGGAAAGTAAGGTGCTTCCTTAACTAGAAACAACTGAGGCTGCCTGCACCACGCTCTGACTGCCTCTCCATGCCCTGCTACTCCAGGCCCTCACTGCTGCTCACCATCCTGACTGCTGCTGCATGTCCTTATTGCTGCATCACACATTGACTGCCGCTCCATGCCATGTGTGTACAAGAACTGCACACATTACTCCAGGTGGGGTTTCAGGAGAGCAGAGGAGCAGGATCACCTCCTTCAACCTGCTGGTCAAGCTCCTTTTGTGGCAGCTCAAGCCACGGTTGGCTTTCTAGGCTGCGAGCACACACTGAAGCCAGCTCCTGTTCAGTTTCTCATCGACCATCACCCTCCACAGGGCGCTCTGCAAAGCCAGAATATATCCTCCTCATAGCCCGCCACTCTGCTGCAAGCAGCATTTCTTGACATGCACACGGGACTGAAACCAGTTATTCAACTGTTAACCAGAGCTCATAAAGAGATTACGTGACTCTGCTCTTGCTTAAGCATGATATTTTGCTCCCTTCCATCTTTATCACGAAACCCTTAGACAGAAAATGTTGAACAGATTTCCTGATTCTAAATCTTTTATGTAAGCAATTGCTGGCTGCAGCCCTGGCTTTATAGGGTAGCATCTTTGTGATTCCCACCTGTAGTACCTGTGTTGGGGGGTAGTCTCACAGGTGAATGAAGTATTACCCACACTCCTTCTAATGAAATTAACATTCAGCATTCACACAAAACACTTATCTTGATGAAATTATTTGTTTTCACACTGCTTTGTCCCTAGTGGATGAAGACGTAATTAATTCACTTATTTTCTTTTACATTAGTAATTTACCTCAAAGATATAAAAGACAAACCATAGTTTGTCACTTTGACATTTTCTTCAACAAGAGTTCGAAGCTTGACTGGGGGTAGGCTGTGAAGTTGGATATTTTCTGCTGAATAACACAACATCCTGCTCCAACTCCACCTCCTTCTTCCCTGTGAATTGTTGTGGTACTCAGGTAAAGGAGGGGGGCTGGAAATAAAATGAATTCTTGGCTTCTCCTTTTGTCTGTTAACTCTTAATTCACATGGGGGTATCACCATAAAGAAGAAAAAACATTACATTATTTTTCAGTTCTTAGAATCAAGATAAAGATGCATCCAAGGGCAGGTTCAGCAATAAGATCAAGCAGCATCACAAAGGCAAATTATATCGTCACTGCTGGTATTTTTCATAACCCGATGCTTTTGGGACAAATCATACAAACCATGAATTGCATCCTTCCCAATGTAAAAATCAGAAGGAACTCCTCTTCTAATTGCATCCTGCATATAATATTGCACCAAGAGAAATTATGGCTCTCACAGCCAATACTACATCTTACATACCAACACGGGATCAGAATTAGCCACAGATATGAGAGCCACGTGAACCACTGATTTGGTCCAGGCTGTTTGCTAAGCTCAGTTAAAACTCAATCAACAACAAATACAGGTTTGAGGGTACAGCTCTTGCAGACAGATGCTTCATACAGCTATCAGCATTTGGAATTCCAATGGTTGTTTTCCAACTCAAACAGGTGAAAGACTAGAGCTACCGAATAATGAAACCAACCACATTAAGAGTAAAAATAAATAGTTTAATGCATGGTAAAATTGTCAGATTGGTTCTTAAATAAATTGGTAATATTAGAAAAAAAAGAAATATAATTTCCCATGTTTCTTACAATACAAAAGGCTTCTTAAAATAAATTTGTCTTTCCAATAGTACTAACATTGATACTGGCTATGAACAAGTGACACGAAGGCATACTTCACTAACATGGTAGTGAATCCATTCCACATAAAATTAATGCTTTAATATTATTTAACATGTTAAATTAAACTAACCATCACTGGTTGTAACTCTCATGCCACGGTGGCCTACATGGTCTGTTTCAGCACCTTCCCCTTAGCATTGGTCTAGCTATCTCATCTGATCTGTTGTCAACAAGAAAAACTACTAGCTGCCTTATGAAGGCAAATATCTTGCATTGTTCATTTTCATCCCCACTGCTGGGACAGGGTCTATGACTAATGAGGGATAGCGCAAGGAGTAATAGCTTTAAACTGAAAGAGGAGAAATATAGATTAGATGTTGGGAAGAAGTTCTTTACTGCAAGGGTGATGAGGCATTGGCACAGGTTGCCCAGACAAGCTCTGGCTGTCCCATCCCTGGCAGTGTTCAAGGCCAGGTTGGATGGGGCTTGGAGTTATCTGGTCTAGTGAAAGGTGTCCCTGCTCATGCAGGGGGTTGGAACAGGATGATCTTTAAAGTCTCTTCCAACCCAAACCATTCTATGATTCTGCAGCAATGTTTTCTTTACTGATTTTGAAGATTACAAAGAAAGCCGTATGAGTTACTATGATTCTATATTGACCAGTTTCTCTTTGAACTTACAAATGTGGCTCAAATAGCTGTCTATTCTCCAGTACCACTAGCTAATTATTACAACACTCACTTAACCTGACCCTTGAAAGATTCCTATAGCATTCAGATACATTACTGAACAAGATGTATGTCTAACCAATGTTTGTTTCTTCATTTCTGTTTCACATTACCGAAGAGAAAAACAGATACCACCTTATCCAGTAAGACTGTAGGATGAACAAGGAGATTATGGGAATTAAATCTCACTTAAGAAGATAGTGCAAAGTTCTTCCATGTAATTGAAGAAAATACAAAGTATATTTAGCTTTTAGGCTTGTTTTATGACGAAAGAACAATGGGGAAGCACAGCATATGTAGCTAGCAGGGAAAAAAGTAACAGACATGAACATGGGTGGAAGTGAACATTAAGGATGAAGGTGTGCAGATAATTTCAGATAAGACAAGTGAAGAAGAAATGAGCCATACGCAAGACTGCTTTTTAAGGGTCATACAGGGAATCCAGATGTAATTTTAAGGTAAGACAAAGCAGAGATTTCAAAGTCAACAGACCACACAAGATTTTCATGAGTGAAATGAGTTATTGAGATATCAGGCAACAATAAAGGAGGAGGTAGTGGTGTTATAGGGCTACAACACTGTTATAAATATACTGTGTTTTCCATTTACAATACTGCAACAGAGACAGTATTTGCAGGACAACATCTTTAGAAGTGTTTCTACTAATGAATAGCTCCCTATCCTGGGATTTCTAACAGACAGGAGAAGCTTCTTCTTCTAGGTGGTGAGGAAGATGAAGAGACTTTCCATCTTTGCTCTGAAAAGTTAAAACAGTACAACATTAACTATTAAAATGAAACTTAAGTTAGATATTTCAATGTATCCTTTCCTGTCTCTTTTACACTGCATTTTCTGTGTGTCCTGTCAACTATATAAGGAACAATATGATACTGAGAGTTGGAACTCATTACTTCTTGTTCTATTAACAAATCTTACTTATATACATTGTATGGTGATGTGTTAGCCTAGAACTGTTATAAAAGCACATTGGTGTGGCTCAGTAAGTTGAGAGTGGACAGAAGCAGCTCCATGAATTGCTTTCAGTAAAATTGCAAAGATCATAGGACTTTTATACTGACATTTCAATCAAGACAACTGTAAATGCATTGGGATCACTAGCTAGTTACTGGTAGTCATTGGAATCACTACCCAGAAAACCTGATGGAATGAACATTTGGTTCCTTTAAAAGGTATCTCTGTATATAATAATTAAAAAAAATGAAATATTGAAAAGACAAAAATCAGTTGGCTTTTTCATCCTGGAGAAAAATAATCCTAAATGTACTTCCAAATTATATATCCTGTCTTACTTGGATTAAAATTTGTTCTATAAATGTTCAATATGAATATAGAATAAGGAGAAGCATGTTTAGGTACTTGGCTCCCTGCTATGGTATGCACATAAGAGATTTTTTATTTTTAATGATATTTTTATTTTTATGCATAAAATGCAAAAGGAGATCTGAAAAGTTCGGTTGGAGCCTGCAGTCAATCAGTCTCATTATTGTTCTCTCTCTCATCAGAGACCAAACAGTGAATTTAAGGTTATAAGCTGTGCATAACAACACTTCCTTGAAACCTGAGTGTTTGACAATTTTCTTCACACTGTTGTGCAAAATATGTTTACTGACAGATCCCAACATCTTCCAGAAGGATTTTCTTTCAAGTAAATACTTCTACTCTTTGTAAGGAAGCAGTCTCTTTAATGTACTCACATGTCAGTGTGAGAGAAGTCGGGTCAAACTTCAACTTGTTACATTCAGATGTCCCAGGATCAGAAGTATCATCTTCATCATAGATATTCTGACGTAAAATGTTCTTTATAAAGTCTGGGTTCATTGTGTTTTCCATAAACCCCTCTGTTGGTGGTGGTACAGAGAACTCTAGCTGATAAAATACAGTGGAGTTTTCATTACTGAAAAACAAAGCCAAGTATAAATGCCTTCGAGTCCCCACCGGAACTTTCCTTTTCTGACAAGACAGACTTCTTATATCAATGTTGGTATGGATTTTTTCCGTTTAATCTTATTCTAAAGAAAAGCATTATAGAAGAAAACTGCCAAAGATTTCTTTCCTCCTCCCCCTGCCTTCTCACAACAGCTCTTGACATTAACAGAAACTGGGAACATACTTGAAGCTAACCTTTCAAACAGACAGAGGTCAATTGGATGTGCATTCTAACAGGGTGAGATTTACAAAACTCATGCTTTACAAGTACGTAATGAGAAGAGATGCTGTGATATCTCAAGCATAGGTTAACTAGAACTTGTAGACCGATTTGCTGTCCTGCGAGCAGGAACCGCGGCCACTCAGTTGTGCTCTTAACTCAGCTCTGGAGTGTGTTGTGCAAATGACTGAACTCGAGTCCATCTCTGGAAATTGCATTGTTTGTGGTCTACTAAATCCACTTCCTACAATTTGGCAGTTGCATTTTGTACTCACTGAATTTAAAACATAAAAATGTATTTGGGTGAGGGAAAAGGAGACACACAGGGAGACAAGAGGGGGACGGAGGGGAGGAGGGATGGGGAGAGATAAGCTAGTTGATATGTATGCAGAACTACAGCTTTGCACTTAATGGTCTAAATCGTACTTTTTACCTATAAGGCTAAGGAGCTGCATCTCACTCAGTGAACACGGCTGGCATGCCTGAGGCTGGCAGTGCAGGGGAGCACAATCCCCAAAGCGCCCTCAGGACTACCCTTTGCAGCATCCCGAGAGACTCTTCCCCTGCCCTTGCTCTCTTAAGGGCTTTAGGCCTTTGCAAATCTACTTCCCTTGATTTTCTATTGTCTTTTAAATTCCTTTTGTGACAGTGCTTTTCCAGTAGTCCTTGGGGAAGCTCTCCAACTGCCATCCCTTGCCTTTCTGCTCTCTCTCCCCACCAGGACCATGCTGTAGCTGATGTTTCCAACCGTACTTTTCCCTTTGCTGCTCAGCCTCCCTCCTGTTGTAAATTTGTGGTATCTCCATAGATCAGAACTTTACAGTCTCAAGCACAGTAAACTCCTTAGCCTTCCTCCACTCACGGTTTTTGCTGAGAGTAAGATCCTCCCTCTCTTCCAGCCTGAAGCTTTCTGCTGTCCATTCAAGGCAGGCTTGGATGCTTTTCCCCACTGTGACCCCTCTGGCTCCATCAGGCTTTGGTGCCTGAGGTTCTTCATGTGTAAGCGTCTCCCACACAAGCTAGCCTAGACTACATTCTGCCACCTGCTCTGCCTCTCACTCCTGTTCCCCAGTCTCTCCAACATGCTGCTGCTTTTAGATTTGCTCCTCTGGTCCAAAGTAAAGCAAGAGGGAAATTAATACAAACAAACCAATAATGCAGTATTACTGTTTGGGCTCTCACAACTTGTATGTCCCTGTTGCATTTAGCTCTTTTGGGAACGAAACTAGTTCAGCCCTCATCCCTCCCCATGAACCCCGTTTTATTTACTTAAAGGTATTTAAGCTATGTCAATCCCAAATAATTCCAGCAGCTCATTTTGCTTGTAAAAAATATCCTTGAATATTATTAAGGGCTGCACTTTGAACCAAAGACAATACAGATGGTACTTAACAGCAAGGAAATGTTAATGTCATCATATATTATTAGCAGCACTTGCCATTTAAACCAGAGGATCCTTCAACTGTTTTTCACTACCTATATATGTAACTTTCCCCCAATCTATTTTTCACAGGTTTAAATGTTGTGCATATCTTGATAATTTTGGTGACAAGAAACTTCTTACCTGAAATAAACCACCTGAGCTGACCTAAAGTAGCGCCCTAGAGCTGGAGATGAGCTGTAGACATCTGTTAACTTGTAGGGAAAGAAGAAAAGAGAAAGAACTTCATTCATTGTCTTTTTTTCTCCATAAAAGAAAGCAGAGGAAATCATTCTTACAGGGTGCTTTAAGAGGCAGAAACACAGGTGCTGAATGTTCAGTAACAGAAAACCTCTGCCCTAGAAAAGGTACAGATCCCTTTAAGCTTGACAGACAAGTTAACTGCATGTTTAAGTGATTACTACATTACCTTAACACAATGGAGGCACTCGGGGTGAACTAAAAGTGTGTGCTCATGTTGCTTGTGCAATTTAGGTTGTTTGGCTTGGGTTTTTATTAGTACAAAAGGCCCTTCTATTACTGCTTGACAGAGGGAAGGGTCTCTCTACTGAGACTCCCTTTCCACAGTAAATCTAAATAAGCACTGCCATGCCTGCTGAGCTTAACTCAGAGCTACAATGGCTTAATGGAAATAGAAGCTATAAACCCAGGCTGTCATCATGGGCTTAAAGGAGGACAGGAGGATGCAAAACAGTATTTGTAGCCACCATTTGGTTTAGATGACCCTCACAGGCCTCTCCTAACCTAAATTATTCAATGATTGTATGAAAAAGATGAAGACCATGTCCCAGCCATTAATTAAATTTATGGAAAAAAAATGAGGCACCTTTCTTTACGAAAAACTTAACAAACCAAAACAGAACAAAAATCACTGTAAACCGCTTGTGGGCTGGAGAGCAGAGAGGTCTGCTTTCTAGATGAGGAATTAAGTTATGCTAGAAAAAGTACATCTTGTAACTTTTTGCCAAGAAACACATCAACACATACCTTCTTAGTAATGTCTTCAGAGAAATGGTGTGGGAGACCACACATTAATTCCAGTGTTCCTGAGAAACTGCGAGAATTTCCACTATTTAGTAGTGCATCAGCATCCCAATAGTCATCCTCATCTGTGTAAACATCTAATATCCCAAGGGAGAAAGTGGAGGAAAACATTCCAGTTAGAAGAAATATCAGAGAGAAAAGATAAAGCAATAAATCACTAAATCTCTTCTTGGCTTTCTCCCAGGTGGCTTCCTCACAGATTTCCTACTTAACAACAGACCAGGAGTGATAGAAAGAAAGTGCAAGTCACTTAAAGGAAAGTGACAACACATGGAGTTCAACCACCAACTCTCACTAGAAAAAGCCCCATTAGGTTGGGAGCCTGAGAGTCCCTGACACCAGATAAGGGGACCAGAGCGCACCACTGCACTTGTTGCAGTGTTACAAGCATCATTTCCATCCTCATCCCAGACTCTGTTCCTGTAACATTTTCTCACTTAGCTACAAACTGGAATTGCCCTCTGATCGGGATGCAAGTTGCTTCCTGTCTGCTAATATGAAAGGGTATAGATCCACTGCTCAACACACCACACTCTGTGGTCAGCATCCCAGTCCCTTCAGCAGTTCGCAGAAGGCGTTTAAAGGATGCTACCATTCAATTTGTCTCAGATTGTACATATTGTACATTTGTATTAGAGGATGAATCAAAAGCGAGATACTTACTAGAATAAAGAATTAGGCTGATAAGAATGACCAGGAAGAATACTAGAAACATTGCGCTTATAACCATCCACAGTTTACATTTCCAGAAAACGACATTCCTGCATGATTTCCAGTGACTTCTCTCCTAGCATAAAAGGAAAGGGCATATTGATTAATGAAATAAAGCAGGGAGAAAATATTGAAGCATGCATTTACTGTCACATTTAGAAACAGAAAAAAACCCCAAACCCTGCATAGATGGGAGGGCCTCACTGATAAGCAATGCCCAACATCAGGTGTTTCCACCCTCAACTACTGCTGTAGGTGGGAACATAGACCTGCAGAAGACAAAGAACATTCATAGGCATGATGTCACTTCACAGGTGCGAAGTTTCCAACTCCTGAATTGCCCATGAAGCTACGGTCCTATGAAGGTGCTTTCACATCTTCCAAATGTTTTCTTAAACTACTGTTGTGGTTTAATCCCAGCTGGCAACCAAGTACCAGCAGCTGCTTGCTCAATCCCCTCCCTTCCCACTGCTGGGGTGGGGGAGGAAATCAGAATAAGGTAGAACTCATGGGTTGAGATGAGAATGAAAGAATGAAATAAAGTAACATATAATAATGATGAAAATGAGAGGAGGAGGAATGAAACTCAATAAAATCAAGTGATGCACAGTACAATTGATTGCCACCTGCTGACAAATACACAGCTCATCCCCCAGCCTGGAGGCTTCTGGCGTAGCTTATATACCGAGCATGACATTTTATGGTATGGAACATCCCTTTGGCTGCTTCAGGTCAGCTGCCCTGGCTGTGCTCCCTCCTGGCTTCCTGTGCCTCTCCTCACTTGGTGGAGCATGAGAGAGTGCAAAGTCCTTCACCAGGGTAAGTGCTGCTCAGCAACAACTGAACTGTCAGTGTGTTATCAGCACAGTTTTCAGACTGAATCCAAAACACAGTATTGCAGCAGCTACGGGGAAGAAAAGTCACTATCCCAGCTGAAACCAGGACAGCTACATCAATTTGATTTACATGTTCTAGAAGATGATCCTTTTAATTTTTGCCATCTCTGACAACCACAAAGATGCTTGTGGAGAAATTTCCAGAATCATTCACCTCTGCAGTGTTGATGGTACCAATCTGCATAGCTCCCGGATGCAGGCACTGAAAGCTATTCATTAGATACGCTTGCATTAAAGACCACTGTAAAATAATTGAGACTTTCACAGTTAGCTTCCCTTCTCTTCAGCAAATTGGAAACTTAAAGGCTACTGAGTGAGTTTATTACAAATCTCACCCGTTGTAGGAGATCATAGGTAAACTCTCTTCAAGCCAATTGTACATTCATGCACATTAAGATGGGAGAGAAAGGACAGTACTTGTCTTTCATTTACTTTTTAATAAGACCATGGCAGAAATTATTCTTTTAATTAATTACCCCTAATTATTAATCACTGATTAATTAGTTCATCAGTACTAATATAACAAATGAAGAAATAAAAACTGAAAAGCTTAGGTGACATAGGAAATTAAAACCAACTCCAACTGTTTTGCTCCACAGCCAGAAGTCTGAAGGAAGGGCATGAATTCACAAGCAGACCATGCTGCTTTTTTATTTCCTCCTCCTCCCCATGCACCACAAAGCCAGCAGTAATCTGTGTCCTTTTTGACACCAGTGCCAGGCAAGGAAAAGCACATGCTGTAGGCTGCCAGTGCCACACACGTGCTGGTTGGCAGGAACCAGCTGCTGGCTGGAGGCACTAACCAAGGTTACCCTCCTTTACTTTTCCAGCTTTCTAAGAACACAGCATAACAGATAGCCTTTCACTGAATTCAACTAAAACTCACCAGCTGGCTTAAAGCTTCTTTGGAGGCGGCAGATGAGCAGGGAGAGAAAACAGACGCCCACAGAAAGATCTTAGAAAGTCATGGCTCCAGTAGCACAGGCACAGAAAGGGAAAGCACCTACTGCAGACACCCCTGCATGCAGATCTTTCCTTTAGTGGAGAATGAAGCGCAAAGGCAGAACACAGTTTTGCTTAGAGCATGCTTTCAGGTGTGATAATGATTATATAGTTTTTTAGTATGATTTCTGAAACGTATTAGAAAAATAAACCTTCAAATTATTAGAAAAGCTCTGCTAGTGTCGAGTACCTGAAGAAGAAAAAAGCCAGTAACTACTGCCTAGGGTACAACTATGAAATCAGCCATGGCAATATCAGTTGAGACAGACAGCTATCAACCCCAGGTTTTGGTGAAGTCACATATTTAGACCACAACAAAAGAATAACAGAATTCTTAATCACACATAGCAGGGATCTCAAGCAAACATTCAGTTCCTTGGCTATTGCAACACCCTCCGACATTATCTATATTGCAGGACTGCTGGGAAGGAGCAGCAGCGGAGAAAATCTCTCCCCAGTGGGCAGACTAGATCTGGTTAGCCTGCATATGAACAGGAAGCAGAGCAGGATCAACTTCCAGCAGCCCCTATAAGATAAGAAGCCAATGGCCAGAATTAGCAGAAACAGAGCCCAAATGAAAACTCAGTGCTGGGAAGGGGAAGCCTAAACAGAAACCTAAGGGTGAAGTTTCTCAAGATAGCTAAGTGGATCTGGCTCATTTCTGTTTTCCCTCCACCCTCTCCCATTCCTCTTTGCACCTGCCTAGAATTAATTTGAGCCTGAATTAATCCAGATTACCAGACCAGAGGAGAAGTTACCAGCCCCCAATAAAGCAGAGTAAACGGGGTCTTTGCCTAGCTGGAGGAGTAAATTAGCCTACAGAGAGGATCAGTGGGGCCCGCACAAGGAAGCGGTTGTGGTTGCTCAGCTGGGAGTAGGAAGGGAGGGGTGGCGTGACTAGCACAGATGAGCTCTCTGGAGCGCTCAGCCGTCCCTACAGAAGAGCGGGAAACTTCTTAGCTCTGCCATAGACATGCTGTCTGCTTTAAGTAATGAAAACCACTGTACAACAGTCACCTGTGAGCATAGTACACCGACATCAGTCTGTTCCATTGCTTCAAGCTGAACACTGTGATTTACCTCGGTGAGGACTCACGTGCTGGTCTTTATAGAGTGGCCCAAAGCCTCAGTTCATACAAATTCGTAATTCTTAGCAATTGCAAATGACTCAGAGATAGAGAGAATCCTAGCATGGTCTGTTGCAGGACGTCCTAGTCCTATTCAGACAGTACTGCTCTCCCAATTAATTTGTTCTGAAAGACAGCTTGGTTATAATACAGCTTTTCAGGTTTTGTCCTCTCCGGCTTTGAGCCCAATCCCACTGATGGCATGTGAAAAGAGAAAGCAAAACTCAGAGTACCAATTACAACTTCATTTCCTAATTTAAAGTTCACAAACAGCCAAACACAAAAATTAAGAGAGGTTCAAATCCCATTCCATTATTAGAACACAGAATTGAGAAGAAGAAACATGTTGAACAGGTTTTCAGCCTTAACTTTCAAGTGAATAACCTCTCCCCCTCCCACAAACAACAAATTAAACCACCCCTACAAGATGTTCCTGCAAAGTGCCATTTCTCTTGCTGTGTGGTATTTTCCCAACAATAAGGATAAAAGAAGCAAGTGAAATTCCTACCTTTCTGGTTTGAGCGTTTGGAGGCTTCTCATGGTCAGCCTCACTTTCCCCCGCATTATCATCTCGTAATTCAATGATCTCATGCTCCTGAACACGGCTTTGCCTTTTCATAGCTTCTGTTTCTGCACGAGGACCTCTGTTTCTGAAGCCAGCAAGAAGGCAACTCATTTCCTTCTGGTTTCTTCTGCAGTTATGTTCAGTAACAGTTCTTGTATGGGGCTGGAGACAGTAACAGGGAGAGTCTGGATAGTTTTCATGGGAGTGATCTGAAAACACTGGCAAACGAGGGGAATTCCTTGGAAATGACGTTGTTTGCAGTAGTCACAGAGAAACGGGATGTGGAGGAAGTATCGATTTGCCTAGTCCTCAGGACTGCAGCTCTCGACTATGCAATACCAGGTTTTCCAGTTCGTCGACCTTATCACACCAGCCCTTGGCAAGCAGGTGACTAAACCTTCAGCTATGTTGTCATTCGCTGAGGCAGTTTTGAAAGGAACCAGATTGCTTTCCCTGCTGCTGTCAGCCAAAATGGTGAAACACTATTGCTGTTATCCACACAGCTAAACAAACAGATATGATTCTGAACAGCACAAACTGAGTAAAGGTTCACACAGCTTGTAGTTTGGTTAGGCTGTGAAGGGCACTTGCAACATCCATCAGCACTTTTAATTTTAGTCTCTTTATAGTCGATGATGAAATGAACACTACCGACCTTTGCGCTGTGAATTGTTCAGTCTTTAGCTGTTATGCAGGCTAAAATCATCTCTGGTGTAAAGAAATCATTAATGCAGCTTACGTGCTATCCAACCTAAACCTGAGAAGCTGCTTCTATGTGAAAACGAAAAGGGCAAATCTGAAGACAAGAGGAGGATGATCTTCAATTTCAGCCTATGGTCTACAAGGCATGCTTTTATGAAGCAAACCATGGTGTGAGTTGAGATCTGCTCTGCGCTATGGTGAGCTCTCCTATGCTACTCAGAATCACAACTTGCTGCAGCCAGGGGCTGATTCCTCCCCTCCTTCCCCCCTCTCCCCCAGTATCCTTCATCCTACCTCTTCTCATGTCTCCTGTTCTGACTCCAACCTCATGTTTCTTCTCCCCAACTGCCCCTCCTCCCTCCCCCTTCCCCAAACACCTCCCACCCCCTCTGGATAAAACGGTTGGGCCAGGAGCTGTAACTGCGCTCATGCTTACCCTCTTGTCCCAGCAGAGAGGATCATGCATTAAGAGGGAAACAAAGCCTCTCCCCAACTCCCTCCCCTGCTGGCTGAGTATCTGTTCATAGGATTGCTCCTTCTTCCTGCCAAATGCTGAGGATGCTTGCTCCACCCCACCTCTTCATCTCCCCTGCCTTCCTGAGCCAGATGTTCTCTTTGTGCAACTTATCTGGCGTCTGATACCTGAAGCATTCCATGGGGTCCAGATTCCTGATGTCATGTCACAGCCATCCAGGCAAAAGCACTCCACAAAGCTGGGTACAAGGCTTGGCTTCATTCACCAAGCAAAAACCAAATACAAATTGCATACCCCACCTTTTCATTTTGGAGAATCCTTAAAACTCCAGAAGATGGAGGCTGAAGCTGAGCAGCCATCAAGATCAAAACATGTCCTCATCCACAAGATTTTACCTGGAACATCTTCACTAGAAAAGCCTTTACCTGCTGTTCTCAGCACTCCTGCTAGATGAGCTTCATTTATTTCATTTCCACTCACAGTAGAAGACAGTACCTTCCTACTGAATTGTCTGAAACCAAACCAGTTTTTCTAAGTCAAATGAGTTAATGAATATGGGCCTCACTATGCAGAAGCCAGAGTCCTTTTATTTGCATCTGTGAAGGAGGTCCTTGAGTTTCTTTCATCTGCGTGATCTAGCTTCCGCACTCGGTGCACTTCTTGCTTGTGAAGTGCTGACCATTCTGGCACATGGAGCTGAGAAACTCGTAAAGAAAATAGGAAGTCAAGAACTGATCTGAACCTTCTGACCTATACTTTAATCTAAAACAGAACAGCAGGAAAACTGTTTTCTTCCACAGTGGAGATATCTCTGGTTTCAATATAATGAAAAGGAACTCATGCCCTTAAATGTGCACTTCAGTAAACAAGCAAGTTAGCTTCAGCATTACAAAAAGAGGAGCCTCCGAAAATGAAGTGTAGCGCTGATTTCACCTGGGGATTAGTTTCAGAGGCACGACCAAATAAATAAATCATAGCCACTTGCACTTTTACCATGTGTTTATTAAAAAGAGGTGAATGACTGGCTAGTCGTTAAAGATACTATACCCCCTAACACATAGGCTTTGAGTATAGTTTACAGAGCAAGTTTGACACAACCATGGTGGCCAGGGAGTGGGAATGCCCAACACTAGGGCAAGGAAAGAAGGAAAAGCAGTGTCAGTGTCAGTCATGGAAATCTCACTGCACGCAGATTACAGTGCTAGCTCACTGCAGTGTTTTCCCCACATGATGCTGTGGTGGGTCTACAACTAAACAAGGGTCATGCATTTATGTACAGAAGAAGTGTGCTGTGTGGACAGCAATGATTGGTATTGAAATCACCAAATTCTCTGTTTTTTTCATATGTTAAAGGTGAATACTCAACACTTCCAAATATTGAGAACAATTTAAAGACTGTCAAGGCAGAACTCTAATTAAACTCAATACCAGCATCCCTAAGTCCCATAAATAGCTTTGGTAACCTTAAATAATCCTGATTTGGGCTGATCCGCTAATCAGGAGATAATGATTATCAAAGCTAGATTTACTGCTAGTGTTAAAGAGTGCGGCTGTCATTTCCTCTTCCGCTGTCTTTGATTCCAAGCATGCATAAGGGCACATAGATCTCTTTTCCTTTTATGTCCCTATCAATGAAGTGTGGCCATGTGGGCACAGCCCAGGAAGAGATATGAACCAAAAGACCTGACACTGAAATTCTGCTTGCTGCAGACCAAGGACATCCGGAGAATCAGTGTGAACCCATCAGAAGCATGCTAAAAATTCACAATGCATGCAGGAGACAGGGCTGCAGAAACACACTTGTAATATACTGCAAACATCAGACCCTACAACTATGTTCAAATTGTAAATATAATATAAGAAAGAAGTGAAGTTTCCTTTTGTTTAATTAATTAAAACTGAGTATTTCTTTCCTCTAATTGAAACATCATCACAAAGAACCTGAATGATGCTCTTCCAGTTCTTGAATGAAAATTTCTTACATCCTAACACTTGTTTTTAGGAAAACACTGGAGAAAGCACAAGAATTACAGCCCAGAAGGTATAGTCATGCAGTGGCAACATAACTAGAGAATTAATTACTCTCAGCTTTGCACACTGTACTGATTATAGTATTTGTATTTTCAAGAAATATGAAATAATATTTTATGTTTAGAATCCTGTAACATCACTAAGGTAATACATGAGTTGAGTATATATGGGATGTGGCCATGAATATCTACATATGTGTATGTGGAAGCATATGGATATATAGACTGCAAGGGAGGTGGAAAAAGGGGAGAAGACTCTCAAAAGAGAGATTTGGCTGTATTTTGTGACAGATCCTAATACACTTGATGGTTTTTTTACCATAGCTCTGTTTCTGCTGCTGGGGATAAAAAAAGATGAATCCATAAGGAGTATGAGGTTGCTCTGAATTTGAGCAGTTACTGCTACTTGAACTACAAATTACAGTTTCTTCATTAAGAAAGCGCACATTCTGTCATGAAGAAACAGTCAGTGGCATTTCATGTTACACCATCAGAATGTGACAGTCTACTTTAGGAAGCAGCTTTCACATGGGAGATGATCTGCATTTTCTCCTTGGCACATCAGTTTGTATTCTGACGAATCCAGTCATAAAGTGCTGTCACCTTAGCGTATACACCAGGACGATTGCGTCGAGCACATCCTTCACCCCAGCTCACAACGCCAGCAAGGTACCATCTATTTCCCATTCCAGTGCAGGCCAAGGGACCCCCAGAATCTCCCTAAAATGAAGGGAGTTCAGCCATTAGTGCAAGCACACCCACACAGAGAACTGTAACAAAGGTCAGGTTACTCAAAGGCAGTAAATTCCTGCTCCCTTTTCTCAAATTAATATTTAGAATTAGAAACTTATTTCTGGATAGAGTGTACCCAGCTAAATGTCAAACATCTTTAATTTGTTTTAACTTATGGAAGTAGCACACTGATGGATATTAAACAATGGCAAGAAATAGTTTTTACAAATACTCATTGCTAACGTCTCAGTACAGGATCCATAAGGTGCCTGATGACAGGTTGAATTGGGAAAGAAGACAACAGGGATGGAAAGCAGGAATTCTGCTACCATTTGATCATAAATTGTTCACAGGTTGAAGGCAGGACTCTTATATATAATATGTGTATATATATATACTGTGCGCTAAATAAAAACAGAAAGATACCACACACACAACCAAATGAAATAAAACAAACCCTGGCATAATTAAGTATTCTCAGCAGTTTCACAGTCAAGACTGTGTCTACATTCATAGAGAAGAGGAAGGAACGAAGACTAAGGTATGTGCAAATAAAAACCGGCTTCTCAAAGGGAGCATGCAGCCCGTTAGAGCAACGTAGAGAAGTAAAAATTGCCATTGAGTTCAGTTCACAGGATCAAACTGCATTTGGGCTCACAAATGCTTTGTGCCCTTCACTGTTTTAACCTTGTATGCGTTCTGTAAACACACCACAGAACTCTGAGCGCTTATGAACACAGCTCATTTCTACAGCTGTGTCTGATGCATACAAGGCAGAAAACAGCCTCCAACTTGACCCTGGGGTGTTGTTGGGGTTTGCTTACTTGGAGCTAAAACGTGGAAGGGGTCAGAAGAAAGCCACGTGCCATGAAAAAGAGTAAAAATAGAAAGCCTTCATCACCGAACCAAACAAAATTATCATGAAATAAGAAAAGAGCCACAACAGTTCTTCCCCTCTCTCAGGCTGCTGTCATACTGCCAATTCTGATAATCCAAGAGGCTGATCTCCAAGTGACTTGAGACAGGAAGCTACGTAGTCTGGCCAATTACTCAGCTAGTTCTGAAAGACTGAAGGGGCTGTATGCTGGTCAAGAGAGGGAGGATCCTAAAAAGAGGAGCCAAGATCAAAGAACATCCCAGAGTGATGAGAAAACAAAGTCTGAAAGAGTAAATGCTTAATTTCTCACTTTAAGTATTACATCCTCTAAAGATGAAAAGTATTTGGAAGCTTCACATAACCTGTGCAATACTTGCACCATTTACATGTCCATGAAGAAATGAAACAAGTCAGGCTCCCCACAAGTCTGGAACTATAGTAAGGGCATTTCTTCAGCAACACATTTTTTGGAAGAACATCACATCTCTAACCCAGCATCTTTCAGCAAAACGAGTCCAAGGTCTGAAGTTACAAACTGCACATTAAGTTAAGGAACAAAAAAAGAGAAAATGTATTCCAGTAAAATGTAGAGACTCAGGAAGATTCTGCATATAGTCTATCGTGTATAAAGTGGTTTTACCCATTACAAGCTACAATGTTGTAAAAGTTATTCTATTGCATTGAAGTAGTAAAATGTACCTATTACATGAAAACTCTACCAAAGTCCACAGTCCAAGATGAGTGACACATTTCTTTCCCTTTGCACAGTCAGTGGTATAATAGCCATGCCTGTAATTTTGCAAAGCAGCATTTCTCAAGAGGCACAAAGTTTATGTCAAATTTCCTTCCTTATTTTGGATACACTTCGACTGCCATGTTAAGTTAACCACACACACACTCAAGACGTCTCCCTTTACTACTAATGAATAAAACCCAAGGACGACAAACTGCGAACAAACTTTGAACAGTTTTCCAATGAAAGCAAATATCCTTTTGCAGGTTTTCTACAAGTTCTAGATTACCTGGCATGCATCGACACCACCGTTAAGATTTCCAGCGCACAGCATACGTGATGTGATAAGATTATCATACAGCTTGTTGCAAATACTTCGGTTGATTATTCTCACTCGAGCTTCTTGCAGTGTTTTGGCAAGATGACCTAGAAAATAAATACAAATAGTATTGCAGAGGTTATGGAGACAGATTTCTACCAGATACCACCTCAAACAAGAGAGAATAACTCCAAACTCAAAATCTACCCAGCTGATGACAGAAGAGTAATTCCCCCCACCCTTCGATCGCTGCCTGCCCTCAGCTTTTGAAAGCTGTTGTCTATACTACCCTCTAGAGAGAGGTTCTCCATCCACCACCTTTCCATTTCCATAGTCCTTATCCTTACAAGCTCGTTCTGCCAGAAAATGGTAAAAAAGCCATGCATATTAGAAGACTCCACACCGTTCGACTGATTTTGAATGCCATTTCAAATTATGCCCAAACCCTTTTGTTGTTATTTACACTATAGTGGTTTTCTGAACATTGTCCAAGTCCTACTGAATGACATTTCTGCATTCTTTTCTATCCTCTCACTTCTATGGAAGGAGCTGAGGAATGAAGCTGAGAGGGGTACAGTAAATAAATTTAAAACATGAAGTTCATAAGTCACAAGTGATTTAAAGAGCTTAATTCTGTACTGTAGTCTTGGCATGAGGTGTCATTGCTAATTGAATATCCTCAGTAATGTTCTGGCCAACATTGAACATAGCCCTTTCAATAGCTGAATGATCAGAGGAAGCACTGGGCTTTGGTTTGCTCATTCAGCTTTAAGTATGGGTTGGGACTGAAACAGGTAAGACAGAAAAATATGTGGGTTTTTTCACATGCCATTATATTGACTTCTAAGTATAACTTACCTTTGTTAAAAAGCAAGTCATTGTAGGAAGACATCAATTGTAAACCCATTTCTATTTCATTAGGCTCTTACTTTATTTTCTACATTTAATATTATCATTTAAAAAAGGCATATTAAGAAGGCCAGAATTACCATAGCAAATGGCTTCTGGTCAAAACACAAGGCCCTAGGTCTCAGCACAATTGTGGGGACCACTGCAATTCTGAGGAGCTAAGCCCAGATACCAAAGCTGGCTCCTGTTAAATGCTGAAACAGGGCCAAGATCCTGTGGAATCCTCCACCTCCCCTCTGCAACTGCTTACTTTTTTGTGTCTCTTCACTGCAGCATGCTGCTCTGAGCATTACAATAAACTCTTCATGGGCATACATTAAATTGCCTTTGGTTAAGACAAAAAGAGAAGATCTTACACAATACTTCAGCAATTATTGCTGTTCACGGCCTTATATCTTCAAACAGTCTCAGAGGCAATTTCTTTCTCTATTATAATTGCAAATAACTGTTTTCTTTGCCTGTAAGCTTGCTTATGATCTATTCACCAGATAAAATGAGCCATGAGAGTTAAAATAGGCACATTTTTGTAGATCTGTGTTCATTTGCTTCTCAATGGTCTGTGACACCTGAGTACTTATAATAGTCATCTATGACCTGTCACCCAACCAAACATTTAGAACTGACAAACTGTAGCTAAGGGGCCGTTTTCTAGCTTTATATAGACCTACTAAGTAAACTAAAGGTATTTTTGTTACAACTTTAAGCATTTCATTGCTAGAGTTTAACACAAAGCTGAACTTGCAAGAAATAAATCCAGGAAATGAACATACTATTTTCTTTTATGGCTCCCCAGCCAGTTACATAGCAGACAGTTCCATAAACAAATACTCTAGAGGTGCTGGGTAAACAAATGGGCTGTACCAGCTCACTGAAGAATACAGGAGTCTCCATTTCCAACAGGGCAATGTCATAGTCTGAGATAGAGTGGTCATACTGTGGGTGGACAACAATCCTTTTGATTGATCTCACAGCTACACGATTGCTCTTTTCAGTAATAGTATGTAAGCCCATATATGCTCTCCATCCCGAAGGAACAGAGTATCTGTAAGGAGAATGTTTTTAAAATGTCCCATTACAAAGTAACGTGGTGTCAGTTCGCTCCCTTTTATCTGCTTTTCAGTATCTAATGGACCTCAACAAAACCAAAATGGATGGAGTAGAAAGATAGATATACTATAGTGCCTGCCTCCTAAAATATAAAGTAAGGTTTTTACTTACTATTTTGAAAATGCTATTTTCCTGGAGCTATAAGACCAATTCCTTGCAATGCATTATGCTTTGGAAGTCAGAATAGTGACTCCTTGCCAGAAGTAGAAGGTTAGTCTTCAATTCACATTACCTATACAGAATACTGGCAAGTTGAACACTCCACTTAACAAGAAATAGTACTTCTCTTGGGGGAAAGACTATAACTTTTACTGAGAAAATCCCTGCTTTATGGTGCTCATCCTAAATCTAATTCTATGACAGTGTAACCTCCACATACCTCACAGAATCAGAATCCAGGAAGCAATGGGCAGCAGATAGGAGCCACCTATTGGAAATAAGAGATGCACCACACACATGGCCTTGTGCTCCCATGTGTAAACTTGCTTGCCAAGGCCACTTTCCAGATCTTGCATCTTCACCTCCAACAATTCTGTTTTTCTTAAGCTGGGGTCTTCCACAAGCTAATAGAGAATTTAACAAAATCATCACAAAAGCCACAAGGTCATTTCACTTTATTATGCTTAATACAGGAACTGTGATCTGTACTCCTCCAAGCTGTTACAAAAAGAAAGTATTTTCTTGCTGTGCAATCAGTAAAAAGGTAAGTACGCTTGCAGATTTCCACTGAACAGGGAGGTCACTAGTAAACCCATCGTTGCCTATCTTCCCTTACAGCTTTTTGAAAAGGTCAGTAACTCAAAAAGGTATGTAAACACAGTTCTAAGCTGGGTTGCTCCAGAAACTGACTTGAATAAAACCGTAGAATCATAGAATAGGTAGGGTTGGAAATGACCGTAAGATCATATCTTCTCCCTCCTTACACAGGAGTATGTACAAGGAGTACAGCTCCTTGACTGCATTGTCTTCAGCAAAAAACAAGCGCTAAGGCCTACCAGCTTACCCTGGAAGAGCACATTGCTTGAAATGAGTCATCATAGACAGACTGGATCCATGGATTTAAAATGAAAGAGCGCCAAGTTCAAGATAGACATTTTCATACATATGTTACCAGGAGATTAATTTCTTTAATTCACATATGATTTAATCGAGTCTTAATCCAATAACGCTTGACCACAGCACACATTCCTGACTCAGTTTCCCAAAGTCATTCATTTTTAAACAAATGTTACCACACCACAGTTCATTTCATCAGATCCATCTGCACAGTCTCTTTTCCCATCACACTCAGGATTTGGCTTCAGCAAGCACTTTCCATTGAGGCATTTGTATGCATAAGGGGAGCAACTCTCATGTGCTGAAATAATTGAGAGAAGACAGCATCATATGTTTGGATCCATGGCTTCAAAAGATTAAAAAACCCTTTTATTTTCAACCTACCTGATAAAATTTGGTCAAAGCTACATATTCCAGCCTGCTTGAAGTCATTGTCTGTACTGGTATAAACTGGTCCCTCTACAGAGGTAGGACAGGAGGAATGTTCCACTTTTATTAACAATCATGCTAATTTTGGTCTCCACTGTTCATAGGGAAAAAGACAGAGGAGTCTCCTGCAGTTCTCACTCCCATTTTACTGAACTCTAAACTGACCAAGCTAGGCTTGTTTTAGCTTCACCAGCCCTACTGGCATTATAAATTCTAAGTCTTCACAGTGGGTGTCATCTAGAAGTCAACCTTTTTATTATGAAGTAAAAGTTGAGAAAATTGTGGAGGAGCTTTATACCTGCTTCCAATACATTTTTTGGCTAAGGATTATCACAGTTTCACAGGGAATCCTGACATATCTCAGCAATAGGCTTCCATTACCATCCTTCTCATTGTCAGTTGTTTACAGTGATCCATAAACAGTGGAAGGGATCTATTTACTTTGCCAACAAACAAGGACCTGCCCTTGGCTAACTCAAGGACCTAAGTTTCAAGTCAAGGCAAAACTTATAAAGGCAAAATGCAACAAGTCACTAGGGAGACATTAGTAGTGCCAGCAATGCCTGTGACCACTGTGGATCCACAGGAAAAGAGACCATATATGTGGCAAAGGGCAGAAGTCCCAAAGCTATGATATCTCTCTCCCTTACATTATTTAGTACTGATCTGGCTGTTGTTTGGATTAAGTGCTCTTCTAACAGAATCACCAGCAACTCGCAGTTAGGTCATATAACTAAAGTCACTGTTAACTTAAGTTTTGCTTCATTTATTTCTTGTCTATACTTTCCTAAGAACAAGTTATACTCTGCTTGGGTTTTTTTTTCCCACGATTAGGAAACTTATACTTTGTGCTATGAAAAAGATATATAGAAATACTACATTTATCCATTAAAATAAACATACTCCTGCTTCTGCTTTCCACCATCTTTTGGAAAATACCTAAAAAAATATACTTACAGCAGTTGTTTTCATCACTGTCCTCCCCACAGCTGTCATCATCTTTACAAGTCTTATACTGGTGCTTACACTTCCCGTCACCACAGTTCAACCGCCCTGGATTACAACCTGAAGAAGAAAGGTCCATAAATGCTTTATAATCCCAATAGCTGGATAGCAGCCATATGCTACACTCCCTACCATAGGTCACTTTGATGTAACTGTGCCAGTTCTGACAAATATTAGTCTACCATGGTTTTGATAGCCTCCAGTGACAGACTTATTGCGTTACCTAATTTGTGCTGCCTTCTCTGAGGTTGGATTACCTTCTAGTCAATCTTTCTGGCAGCTCTTCATAGCTCCCTCTCTTTGGGGTTCAATGCCCAGTCTGGATACAGTACTCTAGCTGAAGCCTTCCCACTGGTGACTGGGAAGATCAAGCGTGGCACTTCAAACAAAAACCCAACAAACCCAAGCAACAAAACACCGAACAATGACAAAACACAGAAAATTGTGTAACTCTGACTTTCAAATCCGCTTTTGAGCTCCTGTCACCCCAGATATTTTTCAGCTGAAAAAGCAACTTAGGGAATGTACATCTGTATTTGATAACCTGAATTCAGTTCTTGTCTTTACTGAATGGAATATAATTATCTCCATATATATTCTCCAGCTTGTCAGGATCAGCTGTTTAAATACATCCCTCTCACACACATCCTTCCTTCTACGATGCGGCACTTTTCCTGTTTCACGAGAATCTTCTGTAATCTATCACTAACAAAAAATACAAGATGCCCCAGAACAGGCACTGGCAGAACGACAACGATAATGTCCTTCCATTTTGCTAGAGTCTTTGGCAATCATGCTCTGGAAACACCTTTCTATGTTTTTTTCTCACAATGCTTCCTTTACTTACTGATAAGTTTGTCACACAAAACAGTGCCAAAGTACAACTTCTGCTCTATTTATCTTGTCACAGAATAGAACTAAAAAGAAGTAAAAACCTTCATGCTGGTTTTTAACACCTATTTCGCTGTTTACAAATAGTTTACTTGGACTATTTGTTGCTATATTTGTGTTTGGAAGCTTAACTTGCAAAGATCAGTGTAAAATTCCCGTCCTGTTTTTTCTGGTTCTCCCACTCTTAAAAAAACATGTTACTCAGGCTCTTCTCCAGGCTTTTAGATCTTCACCACATCCTTCATGTGATCCTAGAGATAGCTGCCAATATTTTAGAGATCATTTCAGCAGCCTCCAGACTTCCTGGAGGAAACTGTTTACAAGAGAACTGTTTACAAGAAACAGTTGCCCTACCACGGCCTAATCCATCACTACCATCTGAGCAGCCTTTCCAGCTTCAAGACTGACTGCTTACAAGAATGCATGTTCTATCCGCACATCTAAGGACAAGCCAGAAAAATGAGAAATTAATGGCACTAGAAATGCTGTTGTTGTCTAAATACATTAAGACAGAACTGTACCAGGAAGAAATATTAAAATGGCTATTAAAAAACAAAACCAGGTCTCATTTTTAATGCAAACTGAATGAAACCCAGGAAATCCTATCATACTTGGAATGATCTGCCAAAAGATTTTTATCAAGCAATCTGAGTTAAATGAATCAATACTCACATAATGGACATAGAAACTGAAATTCACATTCACTGCCTAAGTGGTTCAACACAGATATAATTACTACTGATGGTGAGCACCTCTTCAATCTGTTAAGGTAATGTATTTTACACAGGAGCATCTAAGGGCTGGGGGGAGGTTAGCGTGCTAGAAGTCAAAACCAGGCATTCTGCGTAGTACTAGCAATACAAACTTCCTGGCATGAAAATATTGTAGAATTCATCTCTGTGCTACTACACTCCAACTTCATGTCTGACGCAAACAAATGCTTTACCAAACACTTCTCAAATCTAGCAGCGTCATTACGGAACAACCTGTCACCAAGAATTCATTTCACTTTCGCTTTAATTAACAACTGATATCAATGAAAAGGTGTTTCTTTTCAATATATAAGAAATATTTTCTGCCACTTTTTTTTGTTGCTTTTTTGTTGTTTTGTGGTTTGTTTTTTTTTTTTTTCCCCAGCATGTCTAAAAATAAGAACTGTGAAAGACTAAGTAGCCAAAATTACCCCTTTTGCTGCCCAGGTCAAGCCAACTTTAAATATTTCCCCTCTAGCACCACAAGCAAATTAATAGCTAAATCAGATTGCAGGACTAACCACATTTGTCCCACTTGTATTTAACCAGTTCCAATCTGGAGTCATTTAGTCCTCCTCACTGCTTTACATGTGATGCTAGTGGGAGGAGAGCACGCCCTGCACGACCAGCACTAGCTCAGAGCAGGAGTGTCTCTTGCACTCTTTACCATTCTCTGAAGTTATTCAGCTGATGGCTGGCGCTTGCTTCCCAGGTCAACTCAGAACAGTGCCTGTGCTTTCTAACGACTGTGCTTTGATAGGCTTTCAACAATGGAAAAGTCTGATCTGAGGTGGGTGACTGCAGGTACTAAAGATGTGGGAGAAAATTATTCCCCCCCGCCCCTTACTATTGCTACAGGCAAGGCTATCATGGAAGACCCGCGCTCTCAATACATTCTGCTGTCTCAGTATCAACTTGATACTGACACATCACAACTAGTCTGCACCTCCTGATGGGTCTTAATACACGTCCTTAAGATTGTGCCTGAAGATTAATTACACGACTTCGTGTCACCTCATTGCTGGCTCAGTTGTGGAAATGGAGCAGAGCGCACAGAAAGCAAAGGCCTGTGCATGCAATAAAGACTGGGGATTCTCTATGTTGAAAAAGCCGCCTAAAACCCAAAAATACCAAAAAACCAAACGCAGTATTTTTAGGGTTTCACTCATCTCTGAACTGGTTTTGAGGCAGTAAGAGCAGTAACAATAGAACACAGCACAGTTTTTAACTTCTTCCATTCGAAAGAGACACAAGTTGGTAGAAAAGGAAACTCCTGAAAATATGAATCCTATAGAATGACTGAGTACAGAATCTGTCACTTGTTTCTGCTGAAAGACATGAAGCAAGAATCTATTCCAGAGATCTTAATACATAATGTTTCTAAGTCAGCAACAACACTCACAACTCTACTCAGTCAGTCAAGCTGAGGATCACACACTGAACCCATCTCTTGAAATCACAGAGAACTTGAGCTACCTAGATGTCAACTAGGGCAAACAACAATGGATGTCAACAATGGGTAAAAAAAGGTATTTGCAAATAATATATTGCAGATGCATCTTTTCCACGAAATATCACAAATAAATATGTGTACCTCCTGAAAATCCCTCTTCCACCTTCTAGAAGCATCCAAAAAAATCTACCACTTATCCAAAAGTGCATAGACTGGGAGTTAGGAAAGGGATGTAAGAAACCCGATCATATTCATGCGATACCTGCTAGCAAGGGGTCCTCATCGACTCGCAGTGAAAACTTAGTTCGTCTAAACCTATAAGCTGATCCAAAGCATGCCGAGTTGTGATTTTAAAAAGAAGATGAAGTATTCACTGTTAACTCCTGTTGGCACAAGAGTCATGCTTAGAGGCTCTCTGCTGTGCTGCTTTCACGGTGCAGCTTGTCTATTTTAAGATGTTAGCAATATGACAAATAATGAGATCCAGAGAAATGGGGAAATTTTACTTCCCATTTAACAGAAGCCTTGTGAAAAGTTATAAAATGAGTACTAACTTCTAAAAACAACTTTTACCTAATTTTGTACATTTATTTGTTCAATTAGATGCATAATAACATTTTTAACATTTCTCTCCTGCACTTAGGCTGAGGAAAAAAGGTAGGTTGCTTTGTACATGGTTGGTCTGTCAAGGTCTCTCCTTAAAAAATGAAGTACTTGCTTATTCACTTACGGTCTGTGGGACTGAAGGCTTTGTATTCAATGTAAAACCCTCTGTGGGTGACGAGTTCATCAGAATGGAAGTTGATTGCGACAGAGTACCCATATTCTCTGTTTCTGTTGTTTTCAGGAAGAGCTTTACAGTATCTAGCAAGGCAAAAGTTAGAATAATCTATTTCTAACCAAACTGACCATTACCATCCAGCTACCTCTCCTTTTAATGGAGGGTACCAATGCCAAAAGCTTTAAAATAAGAAAGATCAGCTACCTTTTAGTGTTGAAACATCACAACAGAAGTACTAGAAAGCCTACTTATAGACATCTTCCACTCCACAACTTTTCTGTGACTAGCAGACTTTGAAACAAATACAGCAAAATGATCCAAGTCAGAATCTACCTTAGAAACACAAACCACTTGGAAACATGCTTGATCTCAGATTTCCCCTTTAGGTTTGCAAAGTGAAAAGCTACCAATCCAGTAATAGAATATGGAATCATACAGCCCAATCCAAGAGATGCTAGTGGTTTCACTATACTCTGGATACTGGTTTTTTGAGGTTTGGTGTTGTCTGTTTGGGTTTTGGGGGGGGGCACGGGGTTTTTTTGTTTTAAGCACACACATTGCAATTCATCTTATTTACAGAAAAAAATATGATCACTGAAGAGTAAGTGGTATGGAAAACGAAATATCAGATGCCACAAGCTCTTCCCCAATGTCAAGACCATTGCCAGGAACTTACAGTTCAACTGCAGCTGCATAAAATCCCAGTTTTCTATGTCATTACTCTCAAGGGGATCAACAAAGTAAGTGCCTAACATGTAGAAAAAGCAGGATGCTTAAATGAACATAATGACAAATTTTCAGTATTAGGGCAGGAATAAGACCATTCTTCTGCTGAAATGCAGTGGAAGCACCCAATTTTTATTGACATTTTTCTGCACTCAAGTGGCAAGACATTTTTTGCTTAAGCACAGGATGTCGCTCAGAACACTGAAGTGCAAATTAATATGTCAGAAAATAGTGCATTACTCACCTAACCCCATCAATTTCTAACCAGTCTTTATCACATTTACTGGACCCTGGAGACTTCTCTTGAATTTGTATGATGAGGATTTTTAATGAGAGCTTGTAGCCAGGCAATGGTGCCTAAAAATAAAATCAAAGGATGAATATCCTGACACACACATCCAAAAATTGAAAGACCTGTGCTTCTAAGATGGTAAATCTTGTTTTGCTTATTATCAGATTAAAAATACTGCATTTTTATTATGCAAATCATCACCTTTGAAGAACCAAAATACTTCACTATTTTAAACATGTATAGAAATCTTTCTAGACCCAAATTCTTTGGCCAGACTGTGCCAGATAGAAGCGTGTAAGTCTTCCTGCAGTCAGCACAAAGCACAGTATTTGAGGTTCATGCTACCTTTGTACTGCTGTGTGTCCCAGTAGCTTAAATAAGAGATTAAAGCTGTCTATGGCAGCTGGTCGTTCACTGGCATTAGCTATGACCTCTTTGCTTCAAAAAGCCTTTTTCTTCCCTTTCCTGCATATAGGTGAGAGTTTTATGCTACAAGCTGCTACCAATTTTCATTGAGCAGGTGAAAGGTAGAGACTTTTACCAACTCATAGACATGAAGAGCATCCTTTTCCAGGGAAAGTCAAAGCAGTTAAACGCTTAATGGAGCAACAGATAAAGACACCAGGAAGTTGGTAGAAATCAGGTGCAGTTTCTAAGCCCAGCCAAAGGACTTTCTGGAAAGGAGAGCTGAATTTATGAGCCAGAGAAGTCCTGTTTCTACAGACTTCAAGGAAATACAGTGTAGTATCCATCATATGAGGCATGATTTACATGACCTTCTTTTGTTTTCCTTTCTGTCATAGAAGCAATGCCCTGATTATTAGCAACTTTCACTGGCTGCTAGGAGTTGTCATCTTACCCATCACTTTGTTTCTATTATGAAAACTCAAACTTTCAGAACCTGGCAAAGATTCCTTCCCATAGCTGGCACTTGTGGGTAAGACAGGTTAAAAACGGGTGCCTAAGAAGTCAGGTGCAGTAGTCTTGGTATCTTTTCCCTCCATTTCACCCACAACAAAAGCCGTTTCTCCCAATTTTATATCACGTAAAGCAAAGTCATCACTAGAAGATTTCTCAGCACTTACTCTGATGATCCAGCTGCAGTCAATATTTGGTGGGTAATAACTTGGGTAATAAGGGGAACTCAGTGTCCCATTCCAGGAAATTAAATGACCACCACACACTGGGAGAGAAACAACATCAGCAAGAAACGCAGTTATCTCAGCTGGACCAAAGTGCAGAGCCTACTTCACTCGCTAGTACCTCCTCTTAGTACAGAAACAGAAGCAGCAGTTGTGACAGTGTTTAAGTATTAATACTATATTTTGCCTGTATTAATAGAAAACCACATAACTTCCACTTCCCCGTGATGCTGAATTTCTCCTATTTTTGGATCAAATTACAATAAAGGATAAATACAAAACGACTCTGACTGAAGGTTTTGGTTTGTTTTTTTTTCTAAAACCTCCTTCTTTCATGGGAGGTGGAAGCCACAACGAAACGTGGACTCCACAGATCTCCTCCTTCCAATTTACTTCTGGCCTTTCTGTTGACTTTTTCAAACATTAAAAAGCAATCAGCCCAAAGTGAACCCCTCTGATTTATTTCATATGAACGAGGGCGTTGTGTGTGTCTGTTCTCAGTCTGAAAATTCATGCCACATTTGAGCAATGTCTCTGAGGTTTTATTTTCTATCAGGATCTCTCTTACACAACCAGTCTTTAGTGCCTTTAGTTCCCTTTAGGTAACAGAGAAAACGTGAACATGAATACAGCAGAAAATGACTTTAAAAACAGCCAGGTTTTGTGGCAAATCCTGGGCTACACATCCTTTGGAATGCCCATTCCCAGAGCAGTGAAACAGCTTTAATTTGTAATGTGCATGGGATAAGTATTTGCCTAAGCAGAGGCAGAAGCCAAAATGTGTAAGCTTTGGCGAAGTTTATCCACTATACTTTGTTCCACAAGTTGAAACACAGTCACTTGGTTAACTGACCAAACTCTTCCACTTGGACCTCATCAAGTAACTGTGACTTAGTTTTCACTTTAAAAACTCCTATATCTCCTGTAAAGTTAACAATTATTAACAATTGTCATTTATCCTGTAAATTAACAACTTGAATTTAAACAATTTAAATTAACAATTTAAAAATATTTATCCTATAAATTAACAATTTATTGTTATTCAAAATACTTCAGTAATCACCAGGATCTCCTGCAAAATTCATAACACTCCATAGATTTGGAATATACTGCTTGGGACTTGAATACACTTTTCTTAAGCGCATATGTACACCGTACATAGACAGTTAACTACACTGAACAGGGCTTTCAGACAAGGATCAAAGACATATTAGAGACACTTACTCTTGGTTTCCATTTCCATTAAAAACACATCCTTAAGCTGGAGATGCACTGCCAAAATTGATACAAGTGCTGCTCTCTCACAGCAGCTATTTAGCTTTGCCTAGACATATAATGCCTGTAGTGCTACCTGTCTGGCTGCTCTGCTGCCGTTGCTCAGTGTTACCATGTACTAAGAGTAACGTCTGGACATTCTTTTAGTGGATCAGAATGATAATTCCATGAGTGACATGCCATGAATCGGTCTTCCCAAATATGCTCGGGCAATATCAACTTAGTTTTTTTTTAGAGTTAATAAAAGGGATAAGCGTGCTTATATCAGATGCTTCTTTCCATTATTTACTTACAGATTTTAGGAACAGCTTGAAAGTGAGCTTTTAAAACACTGCTTTGTTCTCTTCGGTCCAGTGAAAAGGTAAGCAACATTACATTACTTGATGAGGTTAAGCGCACAGTAGGAGAAGTCCAGCCCCCAGGTCCACACCAGCTGAAATACTCCAAAAGTTGCATCAAAAACCCCAACCAAAGAAAACCAAAAGAAAACATTTCCCACATTCCAGTCATCTTTGCTGAGCAACTGGGCAGAAGTAACACTCATCTGGTCATCTGTTCTTTCAGAAGCATTCCACCGGCTGCCACTTCCCTTTTAACGCTGCACCCAATTGATAGTACACAAGACAGTAGTTTCCCAGCACTGAGCCTTAGTCACTCTGGGTGAACATCACAGACTTTCTTGCCTAACAGGTGCCCTGGAATTTTCTGACCTGCAGAAGCACCAGAAAGGCAGTGCCAGATTATGTTACTTCAGCTGTGGTAGAGACGCTGAGAAGCAGCAGGTAGCACTGAAAAGGCAACAAATGCCAGCACAGCACTGATGAGAACTATCTATGCAATCGATAATGAGCCCAAAGCATTTACAGTCCATTAGCTTTAAGCTTGGTTATACATCACAGAAGCTGTCACTCAAGATGTGAAGGCCCATGCATGGCAAATACTTCTTATTCTTCTTCTTTTGTTTAAATAATAATGAGTTAATTCATATCCTGAACCTTGAAAATTAACTACCATATCTAATTTGAGATGCTCTTTCCTGCATCTCTAAGTTCACCTGTGTATTTATTCCACCTGGAAATCCACAGTATTTATTGATTCCTTTCAATAAATTTACAAATCAGTGCGGAAAAAAAAATAAATTCTAATTTTTCTCTTTTTCTATGCATAAAGAATGAAAGCAATTTAGTTGAGATTTCACAATAGCAGAGTATTTCCATCACAGCCCTATTATTTGACATCACCAAGATCCAGAGTGACAGCATTAAAAACTTTTCTTAGCCTTAAACTGAAAGTAGTTATTTTCGGCTTTAGCTGGCTATTCCCTGCTCCCATTTCATGTGAGGCACTAGACAATGAATCTGTGATTTGTATCTTTCACAGACATCATCGAATACTTTTTATCTGAATACTTGTCAAATCCTTCACAAAATTAACAGTTTGAGTCCCCTCTGCACTGCTGCGTTGAAGTCTTTCAGCACCTTGCCATGCTACCCAGCTGACAGCCTGGCTTACCTTGTAGCGGTACCTCTTGTCACAGTATCACCCAAATAATAAGGCAAGCACATATAAGAATTGTACACATGACACGTCTACTTTTACACTGCACATCTCACAATCTCAGCTCACTCACTTTGTAGTATTTGTCACTGAACAATTCTGTTGCTGCAGTTTACAGCGACTCGTGAGAATCATTTTAACCACCATGTGTGATCCTAGACCTGAACATCAGGGAATAATGGCTATAACACAGTAATTTCTGGCTGTCACGGATCTTGGAAATTATATTATTAGTTCTACCACATCTGTCCAAAGTATGTCACTAGCTGCTTGTAGTTTAAATAGAAAATTAATAGGCATATGCAAAACCACACGTAGGTAGGGTGGCAAAAAAGCAACCAAAAAAAGTCAACTTTTTTTGAGTACCATTAGGTTTCTAGCAGAATTTAAATTAACAGATTCTGTTCTGGTTCTTTGATAGTTATCAATGGACATTCTTGAGCTTTCTGTCTCACAGCTTACTGTGTTGATATTCTCTGAACTTATTATATTGTGCACCTGTATTGGTTTTGCTAGCTTCCAAGTGCTTTCATGCACATGGCCACCTTTACATTTCTGGTTCCTAAAAAGCAGAGACATTGAGTATAACGTGCAACAGTAATGGTCCCATAATCACCAGCAGAGCAGATGTAGCCCATCATCAGCAATGGGATTCTCCATGCTATGCTACAGTCTGAGAGTAACTCCTTATACAAGCAAGCCCTGTGTTCACTTCCATGGCTGTCCTTCTGACAGTCCACCACCACCACCAAGCTCTTGCGTCTTGTTACATAGGGAGAGAAATAAGTCTGTTACCTTCTCAAGTAAGTTAAGTTGCTACTAAATCAGTGCTTTTCAAATGCTTCTACCTGAACATGCTTGCTCAGCTAACCTCCATAGAAAAATATTGCCCCTTGAAAATACCTAATCTCAAGTTCTAAAACTTATTTATTTTGTTAATGAAGACAGATGCAGGGCAGACAACATGTCCATATGCAAGGTTTGACTCTGGAAAATGGGAGCCGTGTGGCTACTGCAGATTAAATATCTGATCTCACTTATGTAAATGGACTACATAGGGACTCCGAGGATGGAGTCCTCCATAGATACAGTACCCCTGTTATGGTTAAAGATTTGGCTATGACTGCACTGCTATGAAACAAGTCTATTATTTTCTAATAGGAATAGAATACTGAAAAAAAAGGTATTTTTTTGAGTTACGACAGTATGAAAAAAAACCTATTAAAAATTAATCATAATGTAGAATAAACCCCACAGGAATTCATAACAGGCTTCCCAGGCAGAGTTCAAGGAGCATCCAGACAATGGTCTTACTCATATTGTTTAGTTTTAGGTAGACCTGAGAGGTTAAGAGAGTTGGACTTGATCTTTATGGGTTCCTTTCAACTCAAGATATCCAGTTATCCTTACTCACTATGGAGAGGAGGGAGAATATGGAAGATCTTGTTATTGCCCTATGCAAGATTTTTAACTAAGTTGCACTTGGAGTCTTATGTTTTGGAAGCCTATTTAATACCAATTTGATATCACTACAGTTCCAGAGAGTTTCTGTACAGCTCAATAAAACACCTTTTCTCTGTACTATCATACCTTGTAATGATCTTGTTCTGCAGAGGAAGAAGGAAATCATATGCTGATAAATGGTGTGATGCACAGCTCTCTGGAGTGACACCACGCAAAGTGATAACAACCAGTCTCACCACATAGTTCGAAGGAACTCGCAGCCTCCATTGATAAAAAGACTTCTTGGGATTCACCAGAGTTAGAGTCCTGTTGTTACCTGGCTTGGCATACAGGTCAAAGGATGCTGCTATACAAAAAAAGCATGATCAGTGGCTGAAAAACTGTTAAGTTGAAAGATAAATTATTAGGTAAGATTTCAGAATAGGCAGCAACATTTGCCTACCACACTTCTTGACTACTCCAACCTTTTCTATCCTTACCTTTGCAACTCCATCCCATTTTCCCACCCAGGGTTGTATCACCTTCTCCTGCTTTAGCCAGGGAAGTGCAATGTCTCACCACCAGCAGCTTATCACACACTCAGAAAGCAGGAGGGGACTCGGCTACAGATGCTACATCTCTGCTGGAAACCTACTGCTTCCTTTGCCACTTTCTCATCAACTCTCTCCATGCAATGAGAAGCAGTAAGTATATGAAGTCAGACTCAATGTGTGCTTGATACAGATAAATAGGGCAAAGTGAATTAAAGCTCTATAGTACTTGACTGGTCGCTAACTGTGTGCAACCACAATAAACTAACCACAAAGCAAATAAATTCTGTATAATTTTGTATTAGCTTTTTAAAAGATGCCAAGTGCCACATTTCCTTGCAATTCAGTGGGAACTATTAAATTCCAACCATTCTAGTTAGAACATGAGAACAAAAGCTGGAAGGTGTTTTCTTCCCAGCTTTCATTTAGAGCACAGGCCAGAGAGATCCCTGGTCTGGTTTGGTTTGTCAGCCCTACAGATACAAGAATAACTGGGAAACCATCATTTTCCTGTTACAGGATTTTATCCCCCAAAGTAATATCAGTTGGGATTGAAACATTATTACCTGATTTTAGCATCACGTCATATTCTGTGGAATCTGAAACTGAAATTTAATAACTATCAGCCACATAATCCAAAGACAAACAGGAGAAAGAAAAAAAGAAGAGGTATTAAATGACAGGTACATTGTTACCAAAAAGCTCCATCATAACAAGATCAAAATCTTCCTCCCCAGAAGAACTGAACCTGTGAGCTGCTTGTTTAGCACTGATTCTCTTTATTTCCACTGAGGTTAAGCTTTTGAAAGAAGCAACCACATCTTGTGGTGCCCAGAACATATTCCAGTAGAAAGCTCGAAGTCCAGACTCTGCTTCACTGTGAAGGGAAAAAAAAGGCATTATAAATAGACTCCAATTAGTATCTTGAACACACTTTCCACTGCTCTGCATTTTTGGCTTGCACAGATTTCGTAGCCAGTTTAACTGCGGTGCAAAGAATTGCAGCTGAACATGGTGGCAAAAAGCTCTCTTGCTTAACAATTGTTTTTTTCTAAGCAGTAGAAATGCTTTGGAAATATGCTGCTTAAAATGTTACACAGTGAGATTGAAAACTACACCTCACAGCAAATCCCTGCAATGTTTTTTATGGAATTGGATGTTTCCATCCTTCATGTATAATTACACACTTTTAAGATCATAATACAGCTGCAGACACATTTTTCCTCAATATTCTTTGACCGCGGCACCATATGACAACATAATTATATGCTCATGTATACATTTCACATAGTCTATTTCAACAAGAATTATCTGTATGTATACATATGCAAGGTACTACATAAGTGATAAAAAGAAACAGGCCATCATGCTCCTGTTAAAATGGCGTATGGACTGGACTTCCAGAAGTTTTCAGAGACTGCCAAAACAGTAGTAGCCATCTGCTCAGTGCCTTCATATTTCTCACCAGGAGATTAAATAGAGTGCCCCGGCTAACTATACTTCTAATTTTTGCTTTGAGGGGTTAAAAAAGGAGCTTCATAGCAAGACCAGATTCTGCAAGTGGTCAAGGAAATGAACTGTAACTTCAAAAACAATAAACAAACTACAGAGAAATCCATAAACCAAGGAACAGTTAATCAGACTTAGTTTTTCTCTCTGGTTCTATAGGGCAATACAGAATTCATGCTATTAGCGTAGCTCTTAGCTCCCACGCTTAGGTGCATTTCTGCATTTTTCGTTCTCTGTCGTAGAAATCTGTAGTGTTCTTTAGGATAATTCAATAAAAATCCATGAAAAAGAGATAAGATATTGCAACAGAATATCTCCAATTTATATCGTATGCAGGGTCAGGACCCACCTGAAAGCAGCCACTACAGACTTCAAGTAATACTTTCCCAAGAAGGAAGATTGATATATTTCTGCAAACTGTTAAGCAATAGTAAAAGAAAATGCAAAGCATTACATTTTAGTGTCAAAACCATCTCCTAGTCTATAAAGCATTTGTCTTTTTCCTCCTTTCCTCTTCCTCTTCCCTCATATTACAAGCACTACCCGTATTTATCACAAAATGTCTCATACGAATCAGAACTGTCCATTCATTGGCACTAAAATCAGAACCAAAACGTTTTGAGACGCATAATATTTCAAGACCATTGAGACAGCTCTCGAAACTTAGCCATCAAAGAGAAGCCTTTGTGAATACCTTTATATTTTTGTTTCAGGCTTTAATTTCTAACATATAATCTAGACTCGAGCAACGCGTGTTGGCTCTGCACAAAGCAGCTTTGAGACATTAGATTAGCTTTTTTTGAGAAGTAGAGGCCAACAGAGAACTGCTTTGTGTTAAAGACTGTTGTTCACATGGGCTCAGGAAAGAGTACTGATCTCACGAATAGGAAGTTGCTTATGAAGTGAAAGAAAGCAAACTTAGCGGGGGATAAGGGAAAACAAAACCAAGTTTGACACTGAATTGAAGCTATATTTAAAAAACAAAAGCAAAACAACAACACAAATAAACCCACAGCAAACCAAATATGCTCCAAATTTCTTTAGGAAGGATAATTTGTCCTATAACCTTGAAACCCCTGGGTTTTATTATCTAGGGGATAGGTATTAAAAACCCCAGCTCTCTAGCCACATTCCTAAAACTGTACACCATCAAGGCATATTCTACCTTTAAACTTACTATTTTGAAGGAATAAAACCCCTATGCGACTAACTGGAGTATGCTCCTCATTCCCAGTCTGATTCTGTAATAAATATGTTGGAGTTACTGTTATATTTATGTGGGAACTTACATAATTTTGGATCACTTCTGCTTGCAGGAGGAATTTCTGTGACTTTGGATCATTGAAGTCACTTGTGTAAGTCACATTAGGAATTTCTACACTCCCACCAATATAAATGAAGGAGAAAGCTGGAGCTGAGAAAAAAAGGGTAAGAAGATGAGCACAGCCAATAACGTTATGGAAACTCTTTCAGAACAAGGGGCTCGAAGAAGCATGTATTCGTCCTTGGCATCTATAGGTAATAGCTCTTAAAAGAAACTTCCAATAACAGCCAGAGTGCTAAGTCCGTCCCAAGCAAAGTAATGAGGTACAGATTCAGACAGGCATTTCCATTGTGAAGCTTCAATTGCTAAACTTCCATTTACTCCAGCTATCTCCTCCTGAAGACATACAGTTTTAATAGCTGTTTGTTGAGATCTAGGAAAGATCATGCACTAGTTTACCTACCCATTCTGTTTAGGAAAAGGGAATAGAAGATATTTAATTCTGATGCGCTTTTGGGAAAGATGAGTTATAACAACAATAGTTTTCACAAGCCGAGACAAAAAAAATTATAGATAAAACACATACCTTTGTTATTCTTGTGCAACTACCATCTGTTAATTACTGTGCATTTTGTTGCTTTAGCAAAGCCATTAAAGAGAAGGGAAAGTGAGTAGTTTACGCATGCATTATGTGCTTAGCTGTTTCAAGCAAAGCTTTTCCATAGTAATCATTCACACAGTGCAAAAAAACCCATCCCACCCAGACCATGCTGGGAAGTAACCCTTACAGAATGAGCAGTGCAGGACCAATACAATTACTGCAACTATTAAAAAAACCATAGGTAATAGTTCCTAGAAGGCATCTTCTCCAGAAACACGACCTCATCCATTTGAAGAAACAGTACTTCCGACACAAGCTTTCTTCATATTCTGGGCAGTAGCAAATATGCAGGCTTTCCTAGAGAAAAACATAGGCAGACATCAGTAAAATAACAAAAGAAAAGCTATTATACAGCGCATTTACCTTTTTAGGTTTTTTTCAAGAGGTTTAAATTGAGGCAATATATTTCATGTTATCAGCTCTGTTACACCTGAAACCTACATTTCTCTACTGCTTGTTTGCAGTATGCATTTCAAGCTATGTAAGCAAGGGGAAAACCTGTTAGCGCTTTCTGTTAGGAGCAATTTGCATATGAAGAACAGAGGTGAATACACACCAGAGCTGGCAGAGAGATCATTTACTGTGTTCCTACCGTAAAGCTTAGCTAGCAGCGTCTCTTACCTGCTCTGCAGTCTGCTCAGAGCTGTGTGGAGCTGTAATGCTGTACACAGAAACCCGGCTGGAGGGAAAAGCTTGTATCATGATGCCTCGACAAATGCCTTTTGACTAACCTAATAACAGAACCCTAAATGAACCTCATCTCTTCAACATGACCCAGAACATTGCGCTGCTCTCTCCACTACTGCACACCAGGCTTCTCTCATTTCACCTTTGCCATACTGCTTGAAGCCAGAGCCAGCTGATCTGCAATCAAAGAAGGTGGGGAGGAGAAGTTACCATCACTGTAACTCTTTGTTTTCCTAACTGGCTAAGTAGGATAAGGATCGCAGTTTCAAAACAGATCCCTTACTCCCTTCAGAAATACAAGCCTAGGAAATAATTGGTGACAGAATGCAAAGGACATGTAAGCAATTTACAGATAAGAAGTTCCAGAGAAAGATAAACAAGGCAAACTTCAAGTGAACACCCGGTAGAATCCACAAGAATACACTGAGAGAGAAGAAATGCACAGTTCCACAAACCACCTGAATTTTCCAGACGCAGGCCAGTACCACAGAATAAATGTAATTGCAAAGCAAGTCGTGTTCACGTTTCTGGTTTGAAATAAAAACAGTTTTAAGTTACCAAACCAACAAGTTCTAAGTTTTACAGATGCAAATAAGAAAATCAAGGATGTGTGCAGGAGAATAACGTATTTCATACATGTTGAGAGAGAGAGCGTGCACAAAGATCGAAACTTAGAGAAACACAACTGGTCCAAGAAACCTCAGCCCTGCGAAACAGAAAGGGAACCAACAAACCAGCCCCAGCACAGATCACAGAGATTGCAAAAGGGATTAATTGGAAGGCAGTCCTCACAGCTCAGGAATGCAAACTACAACTGTAGACAGACTGCTTTGCTGTAGTCCTCTCTTTTTCAATGCTATCTCCCCCATACACCCAACAAGCTGACTGACTGATACTTTGCTCCTCCCCTCATGGAACAGAAACACACAGAAAAAGATCTAGAGGAAACAAAGACTCTTCTTCATCTCTAAAAATTGTATCGGGACTTGATTTAAAATTATATACATTCAGAGAATCCAGTTCCATGGCAGTACCTCTCAGAGAGAAGCAGCATCAGTTTTATTGGGCAAGGACAAGATTGTTGCAGTAACACACATCACCACGCTTACTCATCTTGTTAGTGTTGCCTAAAGACAAAGAATTCCAATTCTCAGGTGGATGAACTTGATTATTAAGAAATTAAGGCAGGAAATAAAAGAGTTAGCAACTCCAAATCATGCACTTAATTAAAATGAAAATTGGAGTAAGAGCAATGTTTTTTAACGTACTTAATCACAGGAACTAAAAAACGAGGGCCCTACAGATTTTAGAGGATTGAGTTCACTTTCTGCCCTCTCTGACAGCTGTTCTTTGTGGAGGAGGAGGGGAAGAGATAGTGAAGATAGTGTTTGCAAGAGTACTGACAGTCGATTGCTACTTCACTGTTAACTAACCCTATTGGGCCCCACACAGCTCAGAGGAAATGGCTGAGTAACACTTAAGCTCTTTCTCTAGGTGGTCAATTTTATCTTCAGGTTCCCAATAAATGACTGCACATGCACTGAGTTGGTACCTGGAAAATTAACACAAAGTGCCAGAAGTTTATTATGGCACCTCCTCCTGCACCTTCAGGCATCCGCAAAGAACAACCACCACACAGAACAGACGAGCCCTCTTTCATCAAAGCTCGAACAAAGGGTATTTTTTACTTCCATATACATATTCCAGAATCAGCAGGGAGAAGTGAAAAGATATTCCACCACTGAGCAATTTTACCAAATTCGATTTTTAATGAAGAAATCCAAAGCATGTTTTATTCCAGGAAAACAGTTTTCAAGTTACAAAACCGAAGGCACGTATTTGTAAATCCATGGTGCAAAATTTGACACTCTTGTGTAGACACCTGGGAAATTCGGTCTTCCACATCCATAACCCCAGCTAACAATGCCAGTCAAAAACCATTTTCCATCTCCATTGCTTTGACATGACAATGGTCCACCAGAATCACCCTAAAAAGGATATATGAAGTTGTGTTTACAAAGCAGATCACTAAACCTGGGACAAAATTCCATGTGACATATTTTGCCTAATTAATCCCAACAGTGATTATATTTTCCCATTCACATAGGTCAAACCGTCAGATGGTCAATAGGGCTTTTTCTTTTTTCCCTTCTTTGAAGAGACTTATCAGACTGGGTTTGAAATTCACGTTTTGTTTCCTAGCCTCAAACTTGAAACTAAGCCCCTAATCTGCTCCTTAATACGCATCTTCATTTATAGGTTACACATTTACAACTCCAAAAAATAGTAAGCTTAAATAAACATGAACCAAAACAAACAAAAATATTAAATGATGATATCACTTCTTTCAAATTGCATGGAAATGGGTTGAATTCCTCAAATGATCTCAGTGGAGTTTGCCTACAGGAAAAAAGTCCCACGTGTTTTCCTCCAGTAAATACAAACCAGCATGTAACGTTTAGGAGCACGTAACAGCTTTGTAACTTGAGCAGTCAAAATGAAGTCTGTTATTTACTTCAAAGATTTACACAGGATGACATGATTCCATAATACAGAACAAAGCAAACAGTACTCCTCCTTTATACAGTGTTCTTGTAGAAATGTATTGGCAGAGGTTTAGGCAAAAAAATGTGCCACCATACGGGCAAATTGTCTTGGACCAAGCTTATACTTTCCTGAAAGACTCTACTGTACACACATCATCTCTGAAAAAGAGAACTAGTAGCTAATTAAACTTAACCAAAATGCTGGTTGCAAAAAAGGACTTCCAAAAGGAAAAGGTGAGTCAGTAAAATGCAAGTGTTTTGCAAGAGAAATGCCTTCATTCTAGAAATATTTTGTTAGAGCTAGGAAATTATTTTGCTTCAACTTTATAGGATTTCAGGATATGCAGGTTCATAGGGCATTAAGAAGATGACCTAGTAAAGCCACCTGCTGCTCAAAATAAGATGATATTGAAATGCACCACAGAACTGTTAAAGATTCAGTTTCAAAGATAATTGCCAAGGAAATAACAAATAGTGAGATTTTGCATTAGGAACTTTAAGTTTTTTCTTCAATTCCTAGGACAAAAGTGGAACACCAGCATATTTCACAACAGAAATTCCACATTTCAATCAGCTCTAACAACTGCCATACATAGTCACAAATCATTTGCCCTTACAGAAATGCAGCCAAATGAAATATAAATTCTGTCTTTCCTTCGCTATACCTTCAGGGGCCATACAGATAACTGCAGAAACAAATTCTCCAGGTAGTGAAAATGATGCTTTATGTCCATGGTTTCACTAATCTCTAAGAAGCAGCTACGGCATTATGCTCAGAAAGCCCTAGGACATTGCCTGTCCTAAGAGCAATTGAAGTCTCACTTTTACGTAGACCAGAAAAGCTAGAACATCTTGCAGATTTCTTATCTCCATCATTGTATATAAAAAACAGTAGTTTTATATTTTAGCAATAAATATACTATTTTATTGATAAACATATATGGTTTATACAAGTCCTATATAACAGTTACGTAACATATATAATATAAACTGTATCATATAATGTATGTAAACAGAGTGTGTATATATAGTTTTACGACAATTCATTAGAAGTACATTTAGAACTTCACATTTGTTATCTTTCAGGTGTTTCCAGATCAGAAATATAATGCGTTGAATATTTATGCCTAGATGTCTGCATCTCATCAGATGGCCCTGCAGTTCCAAATTGGGAGGGAGGAATCCTGAAAACAGATCAGCTGGTTTCTAACTTATTCCTTCAGCTGGGAGACTCCTGTGCCACAAATTGCCTGACTTCAGCTTGTTATTGCAGCTTGCAAATCGACCATCCCTTGGCCTGCTACTGAAACTTAGGGTGGCTACTCATGCACATAAAGGAGCAAAACTCTAACAACAGCCGCATGGCAGATTTGCTGATAAAGAACTCTTACACTGCTGTTTCTCTGAACTGAAATATACAGACCACAAACAGTCAACTGTTACACCTCATCAGGCAACAGCAAAAGACAAGGTAAATGCTACGCAAAGTGTGCCAAGATACGTACTTTGCATCCATCTCTTTTCCCAGACATGAATCCAGCACAAAACATCCTAGCTGTGATAATGCCGTATGTGGAATGACATACGGTTTGGTCAATAATTTTTACCTCCGCTTTCTGAAGAACTGCTGAACCTTCATCACCTGGAAAACACATTGAAATAAGAACGATCCAACAGAACCTGGCATTTTACTCATCTCTTGAAATATAAAACAGGAAGTCTTCAGATAACATTCACAGATACTTTTGACATCCAAGCTATTCCAGATAGCAAACAACTAACTGCAGTAGCATAGAAACACTCTTCTAAGTATCAGGCATTTGCGTAATGTGGCTTTGGCCTTTGGCCACACCAAATACAATGGCATAATCACTAAGGTTAGCCAAAAAGCCTTTTCTAATGCCTTTTGCAAACACCTCAAGACTTCTTACTTTGTTCTCATTTCATTTTTAAAAGGAAACAGAATCTCACAAAGGTAATCAGATCATCACAAGACAGATTCACAATTAGGGTGCTATATCTGAAGATACAGGATCTAAAATTAAGATTATGAGTCAGAGCTGCAGATTGCAAATTATTCCTTTAGCAGCACGAAGAACTTGGACATATCTCAAAATCTGGTTCTCTTCGCCTGAAAGTTCTCGTAAAACACTTCTACAAGATACCTACTTCCAGAAAAACAGAATTAAACTGGATTGTCCCCTCCTTTGAACACAATAGCTCTAAAAATATCACCAGGTGATCACTGCATATAGCCAAATAAACCTTACCAACATTTTAAAATACACAAGTGTTGCCTTACATCATGAAACTTTGTTTCAGGTTTTGTTAAAGCCAGCATTAATGAAGAACATTGAAGAAATGCTTGAAAGATCTATTTGGTAATTAAATCACATAAAATGATGAAGAAAAGGAGAGGATCAGGGAAAACAAAACTCTTTTTGAGGCATCACATTTATCTTTCTAACAATCAACATTTAAACTTCACAGATAGCTAACTAGTTGACCAAAGAGGAACTCACAGAAGTTGCCCAGAGTTATAGAGGCCCATTCCTGGAATTGTTCAAGGCCAAGTTGAATGGGGCTTTGAGAAACCTGGTCTAGTGGAAGGTGTCCCTGCCCATGGCAGTTGGGGTGGAACTGGATGATCTTTAATACCCCTTACAACCCAAACCGTTCTACGATTCTATGAAACACCACATCACACCTCTGTACCATCATCCTTTCCTGGTCAGGTGGTTCCGGTTGGTTGGCAACCATATATTCTCTCACAGGTATTTATAGAGGCTGAATGTAATTTAGCAGATGGTAATTCTGCCTCTGGACATCATGTCAAAATGCTGGAGGTTCACCACCTGCCGCTGCCGTGTACCACGCATTTGCCTCTCCTACAGTATGCAAGGACCGGCAGGATGCCTGAGCTACCACAGTGCTTGCCACACTGGAAGGGCGGATGAGGCTGGACCAGGACAGCCCTGCAAGTGCAGGCAAACCGCCTGGACCAGGGCATTGGCGGCAAGACCCCAGGCTTGGCACAGTAGCAGTTACATGATTTACACCAAGGGAAGCCATCACACCTGTGGTTACACTGGAAAGGCTTCAGGAAAGTGGCCACAAGAGAGACCGGAGGTACCGGCATTCACAGAAGCGAAGAGGCAGCTCAAGGACAAGCAAGTGGGAGTGCACCATTACAGGCGCAGCCATTGTGTCAAGCAGTGCTCTAAGGATGCACCTAGCACCTCATGGTATAGCTCTCTTCAAGTCTTGGCTAACAACAGGAGTACACAGAACTCCCATCCAATCCACAGTACTGGCAGCCAATTTTCCTGAGCATATGATGCTGTGCGCATGCAGGAACCTAATTCTGTAGAACAGTAGATTGAAAACACTATGGTTTTCTGCACACCTCGGCAATGCAACAAAAGCAAGCGTCCTGCACAACCACCCCCTTACAACTGTGTAAAGGTGGTTGCTTACCTGGGAAGTGAAGCTACGAAAAACATACCTGCTTCCTGCTTTTGGCCCCAACCTGTTATCCAGCACTTGTCACCGCTGCGGGCTTTGTGTGAAAAGGGAGGTACACAGATGGGCTGGATGACGTGGCTCATTGTGTCTGGCCATGGCTTGCTCAGCTGCAGCAGTGCAATGTCATAGTCATAATTCCTGCTGTTGTAGTATTCATGGACTATGATCCGCCTCACCGCAGATACAAACTTCGCATGCCCTTGTGTTTGCATGCCCAGGTGAGCGCTCCAGGCTCTGGGGTCAGCCAGCCTGGTTGAGAGCAAACAAACAAGTCATCTCTTTAAGATGTACCCCAAAACACCTACCTGCAGTGGGACGGGTCAAAGAGGAGAGCACATCCCACCTCAGAACAGTTCAGACTCTGGAAGCTAAAGGAATCTGGGGACACCGGTGTTATCTGGGACAGAGTTTAGAGTGAAGATTGCTTACTTGCTCCCTTGAAAGCAATGCGCTGCAGACACAAGCCACTCTTTCGATATCACTGATGCCCCACAATAAGCAGCTCCCACAAAGTGGAGGCTGACCTGCCAAGGCCATTCACCTTCCTCACTGTTTGTACCGCCTACAATCCGAGAGTTGGGATTGCTGCTTTTGCTGCTGCCACAACCTGCAAGGGATATTTCGGATTATAATCCACATCCATGGTGCTTTCCTTTAATGAGAGAAGCTCCAGAGGAACTGTTCCTTATTTCTTCGTCCTGCTTTGATCAGAAAACTCTTTCTTGAGAAGAGGTGAATCCATAAAAAAGGCTGTGGCCTGGGAAACGTAATAAGCTTCTTTCGTAGCTCTGCTGCGGAAATTGGCCTCAAAACATTTCTTGTGTCAGAAATGTCAAAGGACCAATTGATTTAATAAGCATCAACATGAATATCTAAGAACAGACAATCCCTCATCATTTTTTAAATAGCCCTGAACTGAAAGGAGTCCATCAGGAAGAAATGAAGTTCAGTATCATCAGGACACTTATTTCTTGCCAAAACAGTATAAATGATACAAGAAAAGCGTTGACAGTTTGATGTGCATCATGTGCAGTTTGATCATTTACTACTGCAGAAACCAGGTTGTCTAATCATTAATTAGCATGGAAACAACTGATAGGCAGAAAATGTACATTACTAACTCACAGGTGAATAAGCAATCTCTTGGCACAAAAAACTGCACACTGTAGTATGAAGGAAGAAAGGCCATTCTGTAAGGCCGTATGTTCATCTCTACTGCATGCACATAAGGCTTCCGCTCAGGAGTCTTAGTCCCACACACAGATGTTAATGTTTTTGGGCACTTCCCAGCACTTAAAAGTGTCAAAAGCAGCATTATTGTTCCCAAACACAAGCAGACTTATAGCTAGGCTTTTAAGATGCCCTACTGAATCCAAGGCATACAGGTAGCAGGCCTCAGTAGCAGCTGAGGGCCAGACAAAATACCTGAGAATATTCAGTTCAAACAACAAATCCTAACCCCAATTCTATTGCTACTGCAGTAACAATCACCTATTTACTTCACAGCAAAACAAACTGAAAAGCTTGTACAGAGGTTTGTAGGAAGGTTTGAGACTAGAACCTAACTTCATCCTATGATATATGGGCATCTTCTCTGTCCAGAAGAGAGAAGCGAAGAATTGGTGGTTTTTATCTCATTTCATCTGTGTAACTCCTGAAGTCCAAATACAGTGCGACCCCAACAGAAGACCCTGACACTGCTGCAAGCAACACAAATGCTGCCTTACCAGCTAGCCAAGTTCACCCTGCAATTAACCCTGTTCCCTTGCTTCTTAACATAGCTACAATAAACTTTACAGCTAAGACTCCCCTAACAGGAAGCTCGCCCTCCCACAAGACCTTTAACCAGACCTGAAGTACACCAATAGCTGATCATTTCCCCCTATTACTGACAGCATGCAATAAACTGGAGGCTGCATTGCCCACTTCTCCTGACTGGCTGCATGAGTTATACCCGCTCCAAAACAGGAAGCAATAAAGAGCTTTATTATGTAAAAAGGCCAAAGTTCAAAAAGATGAACATTTGAGAGGGACTTACTGCAGCTGCTTTCATCACTTCCATCAATACAGTCCACAGTCCCATCACACTTTGCGTTTTGTTTCCTAATGCAAATGCTATTCCTGCACTGAAATGTGTGGTTGGTGCAAGGAATACCTGAAATAGTTGGGGGAAAAAGAAAGGGTAAACAAAATGAAAAGAGAGACTATTGGCTCAGCTTGACATGTGAAGACATTTCTGCACAAATAAAAGGTTCATAAGTATATTAATAGATAGGGGGAAAACCTTACAAAAGAGCACTTAGGCTGGGATAGCTTCAACTAATCTCCAAGTAGAATAAACTATTCAAGTAGAACTACTAAGGTTGCTCAAGTCGGCTGTGTCCTTTCCCATAGCATTAATGAACTTGGATATAGTAGTAAAAAATTAGCTGTAGAGCAAATGTTAGTCTAGAAACAGAAAACATCCAATACTCTGGAAAGCAGCTCTCTTTTCATACTTAATACTGAAATATAAGAATGTAGTGAAAGCAGTCATGCTAATTGTATTCAGTTAAATTGCAATCCTTGACTTCTGCATTTAGCATTTCCTTGTGGCTTGCAATAAACAACGCCACTCAAAAGCAGTTTTGTCAACACGCAGAAGTATCCTGTCCATTTATTCTAAGGAGTCAAAGAAATGACTGTTACAAAGGTTTCATGTGTCTAATGCTAAATTTATACTTTCCATAGCATTTTAAATATATTAACCTTATAACCCTGAAAATGGCTCCAGAGAAAATATCACTTTTATAGTTATTTTACAGATGGTAACACAGATCTAGGAAATTATTAGCACAGATTATGTTTTAAAGAGATAAAATCGGGGATTCAAGCTTTAAATCCCCAGGCGCCTATCTTCCACCCAGAATACTTAATTCTCCTGCCAGTATTTCGCTGAAACAGATGTTCAAGAGCTCATTAAAAAGAAACCGTTCAAAATCAGTAATGGACTCATTTACATCAGAAAACTGAACAGAATTGTATAAGCCCGAGTTAGATTTGACAGTGCCTCTTAACATTTTGAATATGGCATCCAGTATTCAAGTTGGGATTGGATAGGTGATAGAAGAGAGGAAGAAAATTAATCAAGAGAGTATCCTTACTGTGGGTGCAGTTCTGCTCATCTTTTCCATTCTCACAATCACTTACTCCATTGCAGGCAAGCGGGCTATCCTGTATTGCGAAGCTGGAGTTACAGTTCCACTCAGAGGCAACTTTAAGAACATAAGTCAGATCAGCAACAGAGGAGTGCTTGTAGTGCTAACACTACCATTCTCACCATGCCCAGGTACCACTTTCGTACCTTCAACGCATAGTACAAGGGTGAGTATGCGTGCCACATTATTCACAGAGAAAATAAAGCACAAAGGAGTTCAGTCACCCAGTTCACGCACTGCCCCAAGTGCAGCGGCCCCATTGCTAACCCTTTTTCACTGTGGACATTATTGTCTACTCTATGCACCCCAATTTGTCATTCCCCCACAAAAACAACTCATCTCAGAAGAGAACTTTATAGTTACCAGGATTTATCATATGAGGAAAAATCTCAATACAGCCTAATAAAGATATTTTTGCATATCTAACTCTCTTTCTTGTGCTTTCCAATGCCATATTTTCTTTGCTGATCATTCTGTCCTTTGCTAATCAGCTATGAATTAGGCACTGAAGAGATTGACTCACTGGATATAAGAAGGAAGTTCTTTACTGTAAGGGTGGTGAGGTACGGGAATGGGTTGCCCAAGGAAGTCGTGAAATGTTTCATCGCTGGCAATGCTCAAGGCCAGGTTGGACAAAGCTTTGGGTGACACTGATTTAGTGTGAGGTGTCCCTGCCGATGTTAGGGGGTTTGGAAATGGACGATCTAAAGGCCCGTTCCTAACCCCAACTATTCTGTGATTTTATGATTGTGTGTAGTCGGACTTGCAAAGGAAGCTGTAAACATATTCTTTCTTATTACCCCCCCCCCCCCAAAGTTTTCACCTAGTTTAATCTGCCTTCAAAGGCTACAGAACACATTAGTTGGGGTCAAGATCTCTAGAGTAAGCAAACACAAACCACAAAAGAGTTCATCGCTTTCATCGAAGCAGTTGTTTATCCCATCACAGCGCTGCATCTGCTGGATGCATAAGCCAGTAGAACACTTGAAATGTCCAGGTGGACATGCTGGAAATATAATAAAACCAGACAAAACAACAAACAGAACACAAATAAGCAAGCAAAGTCCCTCTTTAAAGTTCACTTCTCCCAGATATTGCCAGCTCATTTCACTTTGCAGTCATTTGCACAAGACGGCTTAGAATGCCTTTTTTTCTAAAGGATAACCTCACTTGCAATTACCAAAATAAGCAGCACTTTGCAACTTGAATTATTAACCTGTACTGAGGTGACTTCCAAATTACATAGATGTTTGTCTTCCAGGACAGAATCATTAAGTTACCATTTTTCTACATATTCCACATACACGCAATGCATAAAATTGCCTGAATGTGACAAGCAACTCTGACTACAAACCGTTGCTTCTCTAGTACTTCAACATGAATATGTAAGATTAACACAGGGCAAAAAAGTATCAGTTTATTTTAGGACTTGAAAAAGCTTGCAGTTGGGACACTTCTATCAACTTCCTGAGATTTTTTTCAGCTCAGATCTGTATTTCCACATGAAGTATTTAAATGGATGGAAACACTGGAATAAGCACTTGGTGAGCAGATGCTCTCTTCATTACTTGTAAGTCCTTGTAGTAGTCAGAAACATTGCAGACAAAACCTTGGGGATGAAAACAAGCAGGGACAGAACGCTTCAATTGACTGCGCTGCGGCCACAGCCTCACAGGAAGCTTCACAAGGGTGAGAGCAGACTGCGTGCGTAGAGGAAACCAGAGCATGCTGCAGATGACTGCAAACACTGGCTGCATAGCCTTAATGAGCTAAGTAAAGGCTCTTTGTTTGCTAGCCACCTTGCTGAGTAAGAATAGAAAACAAAAACCCAAGAGGGAATTTCCTGCGTAAGCCTAAGTACATCCTACCGGACTTCAAAAATGCTGCTTCACAGGTCTGAAATGTAAAGGTGGCTTGAAAAAGATTTAATCCATCTTACGCTGGCTGATGTTGTAGCTGCCATACTCCACCAGAAGTGGCTTCTCTGAGACCTTCGAACTGCACTGAAGCTCGATGCTGACAGCAGAACTTGCAATGTGGAAGACAGTTTGGTGATCAACATAGTAACCACAGTACCTAAAAAGCGTTCAAAGAGTTTTAAAGCAGCCTTCACTTCAAAATTGCCTTACATACAATTTCAATGTGAACATCACAGGAATTCAGCATTACCGTCAGCTGCCATACTGTAATTGAAGAACCAAAAACTGAAACAAGTACCCAAATTCCCCAAAATGCTGATCACAACCCTTCCTGACCACACGAACAGATGCAAGCACAATGTTTTGCCAGAAAGTCTACAGGAAGAGGGATATAATGAAGAAACGAGTATTTTTGTCACCAGTTCTGATAGCTGTTTTTCAAGAGATTTGGATTTTTGGGAAGACTTAAGTGAATTTGGTGGCAGGAGAAACATCAGCGCGGTAGAGAGCGAATTAAGCTGCTCTGATTTTGAGGACTGCCCCTAAAGAAGAGTGTGCAAAGGCGCTGGGATAAAATCTGCACTGGGATGACTTTGGAGGCAGAGGGGAATAAATGTAGGGAATCCAAAAGTATTTCTAAGTAGTCACTCAGCCTTCACCCACTGTTGACATTCTGGAACACCTTTGAAAGTTGCATGTTCAGATAACTAGTCTAAATGGGGCAGGAGAGGAAATCCCTTGGGTGCACATCTACTTTAAGCTCCCATTTTGGCAAGGAACTGCCCTGGACTTCGATCTGGGGGCCACTTAACGCAGAGGTACCTAAATGCTCCCTGGTGCCAGCAAACATTTAATCCACTCATCCTCTTTCATCAAAGACACCAAAGATGTTGCAACTGGCACTTACATGTTACAAACATAGCCCCAGAAAATCCTCTCTAACAGGGACAGATCATGCTGGATCATGCTTTAAAAATTTGAGACAGATTTAAATGTAATAAGTCAATGAACATTGACAGTGCCGGTTGTTCTGGAAGTAAAAACAAACCTTTTCTTCTGTTCCACTAAAATACTCCAGAAATGCAATGCTTAACATGAAAAAACATCCATCTTTAAGACTCCTATCAAGAAAAGTACTCATTGGTCTAGGTAGACTTAATAGCAGAAACAACTGTATTGACTCTTGGCACACACACTTGCTGGACAGCTGTGCAAGTCACTTGCTGAAGTTAGAAAGAACTCAAAAAACCCATGTAATTGGATTATTGCATTGTTAAATGGACTAATGGACTGCTATCCAGAGGTAAATATTTCCCTTCTTTATTTTGGTGACACCAGGCATTGCGCCACGACTACTCTGCATGTCAATGGATGTAGGAAAACTGGTCAGTAGTTTCCACATGGAGAGATACTGCTTGGGAGTCCTATGCACCCTACCGAAGCATGTCGTAGGGTATGCCCATGCTCATTCATGTGCTTCTGTATGTGCTTTGTTTCATCATATGAAAATGAAACGGACTTGGGAGATTCTGTTCCAGCAATGTGAAGAATAAATTAAAAAAAAAACACTTATAAAAATAGGGAAAAAAAGTCTACCAGAGCTAAGAGTGAAGACTTCCTGCTACAGGAAGTCTCATTTGCACTCATTTTAGTGTCTCTGTTGTCAGTGTTCCCAGCCTAAACCAGCCTGCCAAAGTGCATAGCAAAATACCACCTAACCATCTGATTCCCCTCAATCAACCCACAGCACTTTCTACATATCTCCTTCTGTCAATGACTTGGGCAACTTTCTGCCAACAAATCTTAGCACAATTTAGAGCAAGCAAAAAAGCCAACCACCATCACGCCCCCCCCCAAAAAAAAAAAACCCAAACAAAAAACCCAACAAAACACACCCAAAACTGAAGGCTGCATTGCACACTTCTCAGCCACATGAAAATACCTCATCTCACCAAAACCAGAGGAAGCTCCTGCCTATCTGTGGAAGAGCTGATACAGCTACATCAAGGAAGCCATCTGTCTGTGGGACTTGTAAGAGAGAGCTGCAAATCCTTGGGAGCCTTCTACTGGTGTTTTACTAGCCATTTCTTCAGGGCCAGGGCAAAAGGAGGTCGCAAGGCATCATCTGTAACTGTGCCATTGCCACAGAGAGAAACTAATTAAGGGATTCCGTCTCATATGTTGAAGCAGGAAGTGGGATGCCGCATCCCCAGTTAAGGGGATGAGTAGATACATACATCATGAAGCAGAAACAACGGGATGTTGCACCAATCATAGAATACCAGGTTGGAAGGGGCCCCACGGACCATCTGGTCTAACCTTCCTTGGCAAAAACATGACCTAGACTAAATGGCCCAACCCATTGTCCAGGTGAATCTTAAAAGAGCCCAATGTTGGGGAATTCAAGACTTCCCTGGGGAGATTATTCCAATGGCTGATTGTTCTCACTGTGAAAAACTTTCCTCTTGTACCCAGTCAAAATCTCCCCAGAAGAAACTTGTGCCCATTACCCATTGTCTTTCTATGTCAAAAGGGAGTTTTCTTCATAACCACACTTTAATTACTGGCTTTAAGAAAAAGAAAATACTTGCAATCTCTTCTTTCACACAAACCTCTAATGGTTTACTTGCAAAGACTCATTGTTATATCTGCCTTTAAGAACTTCAGCAAAAGCAGTCCACCAACTGCAACACCTCTTGACTAGTCAGAGAAACCTTTGCATGGCCACTGCAAGAAAGACAAGGAAGAACAGCATGGTTGTGTTCGGTGCCTGTGGTTAGATAAAGTCCCTAGAGGTTTGAAAGAACCTTATCTGCACTATCTTCCCAGTAACAGCCTTTATTTATCAAGATCTGCCTCTTGAATCTTCTTCACCCTTTTTACCTGAGACAGCAGAAGATACACGTGATAAGCTGCAATTGCAGAAAGCTGAGGAAGTGCAGTCTGTCCCTTTTCATTAACCGTTAAAATTTGGGGAAGGAAAAACCAATATTGACTATCAAAATGTTTCTTACTTTAAATTCTATCCTTACAATATGAACCCATCACCTTCTTTTTTCTCCAGATTTTACTTTCCTTTGATTCATTTCTCAAATCTTTCCAGTGATGTCATACAAAGAATATAAAAAAAACAAACCCCAGACACACCAAAGGTACTGTTCTGACTGGTGCTTCTATGTGCCCGTCTAGTCCAGCAACCAGCTTCCAACAAGGTTCCACTTCAGGAGGTTCAGAAAAACTGAGTTTTGTCTATGTAACTACAACATGGTATCAAGGAGTATAGACAGTTTTCTCCCTTCTCTAATTCCTTCAGTTATACTTTCAAAGGCCGGACTGGCTGTGCTTAGTTCCCGCAGCAAGGTCACCAATTCAGTTTCAAGTCTGATCTTACTGAGGTTTCCACCTGAACAAAGTTATTAAGATAAATAAATAAATACAATCCAACATCCTAAATCCAGCTTTGTCTCCTCATGCAGTGACTGAAAGATGACTTAAAAGTCTGTGGGAAAATGAGTGGGAAATGTGCATGGAAAAGCAGTATTTTACTTAAAAAAAAGCATCAGTATTTTAATAAAAACCATTTAGGGAATACAGTGACACTTTGGCGCCAGTGCGTGCAGCTTCTCTTTCTAGAGAGCCAGTGACTAGAATGCGGAAGCAGTTGCTCTTCTATATCCAATAATCTCATTGTATTAGCTTTCACTGAGAAGTTAATTAGATTCGGTGTTCTCATAAGCAATCATAGCATCAAGTTTCACTTAAAAGGGGTTTTAACAGACCTTGTTCAAAGATCCCAGAAAACCCTTAATTACTTTAGGGTTCACAGGTCATCCTTCTTCACTCGACTGCTCCCATATCTTTCTCTCCAGAGAATACCAAAGGCTCTTGTTTTCATGGTTTTGGTACTTGTCAATAATAAATTTTATATATACACATATATATTTTTGTAAACTTTCTATTATAACATCAGCCAAAGTGAAAGAATGGTAGCAGACAACCAGTGAAGTATCTCCATCTTTGTGGAAAACATCCTAGTGAGCTGCAGTAGTGACGGAAAGGTTTATGTTGGTAATTCAGTTTAATAACATTAGAAGAAGCACTTACATGTGTTCATTAATTTTCCACCACCCTCGCTCACAGCCTTTAACATTCTTCTCACTGATTGTATAGTTATGAAACTTCAGAGCTATACCAAGGCTCTCCTGTGGAGTCTGTTGCGAACAAGAAAGACAGTGAAAGCAGTCATCGTTTTCCTTTTGCAGACATTGAACACAAAAGTCTTTAGACTTATCTCAGCAATTATGATGCTTGACAATGCCACACTCCAGTAACTGTATTGGCTTTGCTGGCTCAACAGCCAGCACCTGAGACACCTGCCAGCTATTGAGTAAAAGCAAAGGTTGGCAAAGCCCCACCATAGCTGAGAGCTTTCTCCTCATCCAACAACGATCCTTTCATCTTCAAAAGCCATAGAACACAGCTTCTGTATCGTGATCAAAGCACTCAGACACATCCAAATCTACTTGTGTAGGGACACACAGCCTGAGTGGATTGTTAGCTAAGGTACTACACTGAATACCTGTGTCACTTTTGTAATGCTAGGAGTTATTTCTACCACAATATTGTAGTCTTCTGCTAGCGCTCAATCAGCCAAATATCCTTCAGCTCTTTACAGAAGATTTTTAAGACCCCCAGTATCATGAGGGTTCATAATGAATTAGAACTTTCTTTATTAAAAGGAACAAAGCTCTTTTGCAAGGCAAGGCAATGTTCCTTCAAAAACAAGGTCTGGTTCAGAACAAGAATCCACACATGGAGGCTTTTTTCCAACAAAGAACACGGTCTGGGAAATAAGGGAAGTTTTCAGCATTGAACTACTGAGAAATTAAACTGTTGTGAGAAATGAGTGTTGGGGGCTGCTCATGTTAAGTGTCCAGGAACTTTTCTCACTGAAATCCAGAGTGAGCTGAAGACCTGAAGTTTGCCAAAGAAAAAAAAGAAGAAATTGCCTTAGCTTACTAGAAAAGGAATTGGCTGTAGGTCATGGCTACCTGGATTCCATGCAGATTGGGGAGCTTCAGCGTGGGCTATCCCTAGCTTAACCAGACATGAGTAACATAAACAAAAACATAAGATAGATAAGAGTCACATCCATTGCTGTATTATTTAGAAAAGAAAACACCGAAAGGCAAACCATGAGTCAAACATCTTGTATTAGCAGCATCAATAGGGGAACACTAATGTCATCAGACCAGGCATGACAATACTCTAAACCAATGTAAACGTTTGGACATGTGCTTTCAGGAAAGTACCTGAAAAGATGCAAAAAAATGATACCAAGAAGAAACAATCTGTGGGATTGTACTGAGAGGACAGACCATCTTACATGGCAAATTTATTAAGCATAACGAATAGACTGAAAAGAGATATCATAGAAGTGGCATCAATAAGTAGGTCATAGGAATATTTTTTACCAATTGTTATGGGGTGGGAAGAGGTGATTTAAAAAACAGTGAAGTGTTGCATTCTCGGCCATTAAAACAGTCCTTCAGGCTAAACATTAGAACTCATCTCAGCTCTTTACCTTGATAATAGGACAGCTTAGGAACTGTGTTCTCTTAGTTAAGAAAAGGCTCATGGAAAAAAAAAAGAAAGGAAAACCCCAATACAAGACACCTGAGCACAGCCACCTATTCAGCTATATCACATCTATAAACCGCTGCACTCATAAGGATGAAGGTTACTCCCTACACAATTGTTTCTGCTCTTACAGGTTGTGTGCCCAAAGCAATCAACAGCCTAAGAAAGAAAGAGAATCATGTTACCTGGAAGTTCCAAGCACAAAGACATTTTGGAGGATAATAGCTTGGGTAATAGGGACTTGTGATTCTCCCTTCATAGCCAATTTTCTCTTCTGTTACTATTGCTTTTCCACACCCTAGGGAAAAAATGAAAGAAAGTTAAGTTTGGTGAACCCCAATATACTTCCCATAGATATGAATATTCAGTGAGCTAAGCCAAATTTATCAGAACTCTTCACTGCAAAACAGGGCAGCTGACGAACTACATTTGTCTGGGTCAGGTTGCAGGAAGATACCCTTTCCAATTGTGCACACAGACAGGCAAGGGATGTAAAACTGTAGGAATGTTTCAGGGCACTGCAAGACCAGGATAAAACATTGTGAAGCTTTATATTGGTTATTTCACTAAAGGCAGTTCTGCAAACAGGTCTTAGTGAACCGTGTTGCACATCAGTACATCCACCCTGCAGTAATACATGAGTATCTCTAGTTTTAAACTGCAGGCGTTTAGAAGAGAAATGGACAACGTGCTAACCTAATCAGCCTCCTCGAAGCCAAAATTTCCTTTTACATCTGCTTAATGGATTTAAATAATTCATTAAAAACAAAACATGGAAACAAAATGCACAGAAAGAAAGAAAACTCAGCTCTGAATTTAAACCTACCAAACTAGGGCCCTGAAATCAAAGTTACTTAAGACGGAGGTTTTCTAACATGCTTTTATGATGGTACTTTGATGCTTAATTACTTTCAAAAGGAAAGTACGCAGCATCTTTTGAGCAGCTTGAATTTCCTAGCATTAGCTTGGAGTTCAACTCCTTGTGCTTCTAGGGTAGGGTAGGGTTCCTTGTACTATTTGTGATTATGATCTGTCGGTTTCCTTGTACTATGTGTGATCATGATCTAAGCACTTCTTAAAGCTTAAAGCAATAAAAAGCAAATCATCAGCTTGCCGGACAAACGAAATTGGCTCCTTTGTGTTAACGTGGAAACAGGCACCGGTAGAAAAAGCAGACAAAGCTACTGAAGTTTTATTTTCTGAAAGTAGGTTTTAGTGCTGAACTCCCTCCGCCTTTAACATCATCACCCTGCCCCAAACCAGGAGAGATCCCGAGCAGCGCTTAGCCCGGAATAACAGCTCCATCTACTGACATAAGCAGTCATGACCAACTGAGCTCAGGCTGCCGGTTATTGCCTTCTACCGCCGAATTTCAGTGAAGAACAGCTAATCTGCACAGATTAAATCACTCCGGAGAAAGGCAGACGCTTGGCAATGCAGAAGAAAGAAAGGAGAGAGACGGACACGGAGAAAAAGAACCATCTGAGATACAGGAGTCATTTTTTCATAGTCAGGAACATGCCAGCCACTTTGGAATCTTGGATAGAAACAATACAGTAAGCACATTTCTGAACAAACCTACTTTCTTGTGTAATGACCTCAAGATAGCCATGGAATTCCTTCTGCTCCTTTATTTGTGCTGCCTTAAACATTACCAGCATGAGGTTATTTGTGGACACAAGTGACACCAATGAATCAGCTGGTTCACAAGCTCTGACAGGGAAGAAAGGAGAGCACGTACAATGGGTAAAAACAAATACCAGACCAAAACCCCAACATATTTGCTGTCATTCTGTGCATAAATTTTCCACCGTTGCAGTGCTTACTTACTTCAAAGCCTAATAAAACCTCCCTGCTCTTAAACACCTGTTACAAGGCCAGCTAGAAACTGAGTATTGGAAAGTCACGTCTTATAGAGGAGAAAAACCACAAACACGATAAGGAAGATGGAACGGTTAGTTCTAGGAGATAATACTGACTACGAGCCTTCACTCCAAGTAAAAATGAACTAAGCCAATAGTAAAGAAAGACTTGTAGAAAGAGAAAAATTATGCCATTAGCCCAACATATTTAGCTTGTTGTTGGGGAGTGGGAAAGACAAGAAAGTTATTCTTCTAGTCAGAAATTAAGAACCTAAGCCAATCAACTAATCTCATTAAAAAGTTATTTTCCACATGCATTACCTAGCAGGCATCCTCAGCTGTCTACAGATAACAAGAAGTAAGTGAACACCATTCGCTGTTTCACAGACAAGTCAGAAAGCGATTCAGGGTAGTAAAGGCCAGCTATGGAAGAGGACTGAAAAGCCACTGCTCTTTTTGAGGCTTATACACACGTTGACAGGCCAGAGAAAAGGATTTCAGGGGTCAAAGCACTCAGCTCTTTGTCTGCTTGATGGAGGTGCTTTTTCTTAGACCAAAGGTGCAGTCTTGACCTTTTGGTCTAACAAAGCCCTGTGGAACCAGTTAACAGGAATTTTGTGCAAAAATATCACCAACAAGTATACTGGATCACTAAAGGGAAGGCTGGGGAAGCCGATAGCCCACAGCACTCAAGCCATCACAGCTTCAACTCTAGATTTTAAAAACCTTATAATAGACTCAAATACAGCAGCTAAAAAAAGGCACTGAGCTGGTGAGCGGTGGTGGTAAGTATCCAAAAATCATGAGACTTAGTTTTAGAACCTCAGTCTCCATATGAAGAGCACTAATATTAGAATGGAAGAAGAGTTTGCTTAGGGGAGGAAATTTTGACGTTTTCTTTTAGTTAATATCTGTTTCCTGATAGAAACAGAAAATTCCACCCAGTAATGTGCGAACTTCTCATAGCTCTGTAGCTAAGCGAAGATGCACTCTAGTTAAACACTGCAGAAGAATTAGAATGAATGTTTTGCTGTTCTTTTATTAGCAACATAAACTTGTCCCTTTTGTAAGGCGGAGGAGGTGGTGGTGGGACGCAACTTGCCAGGTGTGGCATGCGTAATGCATGAAGATCGAAGTGTTTTTAACAGAACAAAAACCAAACAACCAAGCAAAAAGAAAAAACCCACAAATGTACTCACCGGTACAGTATCTTGTGTGCGATTGGCATGAGAGAGTCATAAATGGTTAGAGAGTCAGTGATGCAGTTATCTGCTGCAATATGAAGGGATACTATCGAAAGACGGATAAGATGGCCCACTGATGCAGTCAGCTTAAAATAGCAGATTGTCGACCCTGAGGTAGCGTGGATATCCAGAGGAAAGCGCTTATGTGGGCGATCAGCATACATATCATACATACAATTTGTTCCTGTGAAAACGGCACATTTTCAACATAGGAAACTCACTCTGAAACTGTTAAATCTACATGACATTTAAGAAAATACAACATTTTTCCAGTAAAGCAACATATGAAAGCATATATAAATCTGAAAACAAAGTTATCTGTGCCACTCGCTGTTTTCGTCTTAGTTAGAAGCCTGTGGTCAAGGAAAAGTCTATTCATGGAGCTACAAAGCATGGCAAACAATGGTATTAAGTGTCTTTGCAGTGTATTTGGCATTAAAGCATCATCGTTTTGTACAACAGGCATTTGCAGCTTCCAAAGCTCTGTGGAGCTCTCAGAGGATAAATTACTTACATAAAATAATTGTTCACTGGGAAATGTCCTTCTACTGCTAAGGTATAACTCAGCTGCTCACCCCCTACAGATACTATTATATTTGCAATAAATAAAACCAAAATAAAAATTCAGCCACATGTCTGTATTACTCCAAGGTTTTCTAGGTTACTGTTCAAACATCTGGGTTCTTGATGTTGTATTATGAAGTGGGCTAGTAAGTGATAGCACTAAATTCAGATTCACCAATTCCTTCTATTTGGAAGGGATACTAGAATTTTTCTTGCTCAGTGTCATGTCCTGCTCAAAGCAGGGTCAAAATGAATTCCGATCAGGACTTTGTTCTGTCAAGTCTTGTAAACTTTTGCAGCATTAGAAGTCACTCCTAGAAGCTGAAGTAGTGTGAAATATATAGAGCCCAACCTACACAATGATTTTATGTTAAAAAAGGGGGGGGGGACAAAAAAGGTGTCATAATTTAGATGAGAATAAACAGAAATTTACCCTACTTGCATCCAGTTTTCCAATTAAACTGAAACAATTGTGACTTTTAAGTCAAACGTATCAAGGTCTTTATTTCAATTCAATACTGCAGCTCACAGCCAACAAAAAACTTAGGGATTTTTTTGTTTGGTCATATCTAAAACTCTTAACATAGCTCTTTGAATAATGACAAGGAGGAAAAATACAAATTAGGGAGAATAAGATACAAAATAAATATTTGCATTAATTTCTGCCTATTAAGAACACAAGTCTCTGAAATAGTTACTATCATGGAACATCCTTTACCACACTGTTAAAGTTCACTATCAATTGTTGCCTTTTAACCAGTGGCAGGCTTTGTTTGACTTCTAATTTACAGTCATGAAATTCGTGACTTCAAAACCGTTCAACTGAATTACAGTTACGACTATTTAAAGCTTTGGTTAAGCCACTGTTGTTCTTACTTCCTTCTTGTTCTTATCTCTTCCCAGTAACATTCTTTTTATAATGGTTGTTTGTGCTTATCTACTCACCCTTAACAAAGACAGCTGTGATCATAATCTTTAGAATTATGTGACTACCATTATTTCTACTAAGTAATTAATAAGGTGACAAGCTCACTGCAGGTATGGAGCATAGAGCAGAAGAGAATTCAGAGCTAGCTCTGAAACTAGTATTAATGAAAGCGTACCAGATTGAAAGCATATCTAGATATAGCCCTTACCCAAGCAAACCCTGCCAGATACCACAGCAATGCAAGTCACTTGTCACAGCTGAACACAAGTCCCCTCTCCAAGCCATTCTTTAATATATCTGCACTCCAGTGCTGCGCCTGAATTAATAGCTGAGTCCATCTTCATGGCAAAGTAACTCCATTACTCTCAAAATACGCACCATGTGGTACACCTCCCTTGTTTGCTGCTGCATTAACACTTTCATCTAAGCGCCAGATTCTACAGTCCTAAGCAGACACACTCGATGAACCCCAACAAATTACATTACACCAATACAAGACTTTCTCAACTCGTGTGGTAATCCATGCTGCTGTTCCCTTGCAGCTTCATTGCCTACCAGCACTAAGCTTCTCATAGATACCAGTTGCCACCTGCGGTTGACACTACGTCTACGAATGACATCTAGAATATGACGGGTCATCCTTCAGCCTTTGTGTGAGGGATACCAGAGGAATCCTAAGAAATACTCAGCATCAGTATTTGTGTTGGACCCTTCTTATTTTCTTCTCTTTTAGGGACTGCACTCTGGAATAAATTGAAACACGATATCTGACTAAACCAATTCCTCTGCCCTGAAACACTGAGTGATGAAACTGTGGTGCAAGTAAGCACCAATGCACAAAATTATGTTGTGTAATTGCAATGTGTGTAAGGAGATGTGACAAAGGCCAATATTGCTATGCTTTGCAGTGTAATTCAGGGAAGGTTTTGAGCAAATGAATGCTGTAAGAAACTTGACTTGAATTCTGATAAATTCTGTGCTGCTACCAATCTAAGCATTGCAAACCATGGCCCAGGATCTGTGACCCAAAGTTCAGCTGTGGACCACAGAACTAGATCTTAACTTGGCTGTAGCAGTGACAAAAGCAGCTGCTCAATTCTTAGAAAGCATGCAAGCCAAAACCTTGTAAGATACCTGAAGTGGAAATCACAGCTAGAAGCATAACAAGTTGATGTCTGACAAGAAAAAATTAAACATACAGACATGGAAATGTATAAACCTCTTAAACTGGAACAGTGCAACTTCAAAAGATGAAAAGTAAGCCTGTGTCAATGAGCAAGGAATGCAAACGCATCCCTGGCTGATTGACAACTGCTAGCCCAACAGAAACTTATCAGGGGTCTGTAAGAGGTGAGTACCATGCTATTGCTTAGCCTAGCAGCACACTTCTTCTAGGTGCCTACTCCACATACTAATGAACATAGATGTGCTGTACTTTGGAACTGTTTGCGCAGTCTCTGCACACTGCCAATATAAAACAAAGCAGGTATACAAGCAACCACAACCTTTGCAAAACTGAGCAGCTTAAGCTAATTTCTGTTAGAGAGTTCATTCGAAAGTAAAGCTCATCATTAACCATGGAAAAAAGGGAGTAAAGGAGGATAAAGGATGGACAGATGGACAAAAGCATTGCTAATGTTCCGCGTAAAAGACAATGATTTAAATTCAGTACTACCCAGGTTAGAAAAGGTTAATCTCTTCAACACAGTGAATAGTAAACAACTCACTGAGTTTATTTCCTACCATGCCAGAAGGTTCATACAAGAAGCTTACCAGTCACATTAAAGGCAGATCATATTTCTTGCACATAAGACTCTTGGTCTCTCTTATAGCAAGTCAGAATATAAATGTCAAGGCTGAATTTAACCCTCTTAAATTAACGCTGAAGAGTATCTTTGAGCTTAAGGCAAGAACTAAGCTTTATTCTCCATTTCTCTACCATGAAGCTGCCAAAATGGTCAATTACCTGTTCCTGTAGATGACCAATAATCTGACCGAAGGCCCGCTGCATAGAAAAAGAGCTGTGTGAGTCTCTTCATTTATCTAAAAAGCCAGAATTCAGGATTAAATTCAATCACACTTTAATGCTAGCACTAAACACACAGGACAGAACAGCTAACTCCATGAGGGAGGCCACCCAAGCCCCCTTCATTTCCGCAGATCCTTCAAGCAGCTTTGGAAGTATCACGTCCCCAGACACCTCAGCGCCTGAGGCGTGAAGAGTCTGCGTGTCAATTAAACAGTCAAATTCAAATGAAGGACTGATACTGAGGTACCCAGGTCATTTTCTCACCCTTGGACACAAACTCTCTCATCTTTCAGTTAGACGGAGTTCTTGGAAGGCAGCTTGTTCTGTCGTTAGTTCATAGAACTGAAAGTCACGCAACAACTTGTAGCTAATTACATCACCTGCAGATACTTGAATCCCACATTGCTGATTTCTTCCGCAGACAGGAATGGTACAGGAGTTGTTTAATGAATGGGCAACTTTATAATCCATTTTTTAAATCTTTAATAAAGGGGTGACGAGAATCACATTTTCAGTGAGGAGCTAAGGTTTGATCCATATGGAAACCTTAACCCTTCATCTTCTTTTACTTTTAAAAACACACGTTAACCCAAATCTGAGCTGCCTACCAAGTGTCAGGCTTAGCTACTGAATATGAACACAAGCACCTCAAAACCAGGAAGTTTTGCAATCATTATTCACAAGGACACTTGGTACCTTCATCTGACCTCAAGCCTGGTTTTGATTTTCCTTTTTCCCCTCTTTTTTCTATAATAATTTTAGTATTAGAAGCTAAAGATGCTAGATAAATATTTTGGTTTATTTATAGAATTTGCTACTGCAAGATAAAATGTTTGTTTAATGAAGCATCCTCAAGGATATGGGCATGGGCTGATACTAACCACTTAGTACAATGGAGTCCATGTCAACCGCAAGGCCCTGAAGACTTCCCACTGAGGTCCGGTTAATGATACTTGTCTGAATGGAATCCTTTAAAATGGCAGCTACACAATCCTCACACAGCACTTGGCCTTTTGCCTGTGGTACCACAAATACGATCCAGAAATGAACAAGAAGGCCTCCATTGTTGTTGTTACTGAAATAGAATGGTCCTACAGGTTATCATCATGTTGAAAGTTTTCTGAAGACTAGACTCTACACTCTGAAGTACAAGTTTAGAAGTGTATGGCTCATTTCCATCTTGTGTGGCAACTTTAATACAACGGATATATATTTTTTATCTTGGGGGAAAAAAAAATCTACTTGATTTAGATCTGGATTAGCTCCTAAAGATCAAAACAGAAATGGTAAAATTATCACCACCACACATGCAGAACACTGCATCACTATGCATTTCACTCTGTACTGTGCACTGCAGTATGTAAGAAACGATTCCTAGACTATTAAGGTAACACATTAAAGGACGTGTATGATCACCCCTAATCCTGGAACCATAGAATACTAGAATGACTCTGTAGATTCTATGATTCTACGAAGATTTTACCCTTCTGTTAATAGGAGATAGTTTTATGACAACATTACTTAGAAAACATGCGCAACTTAGCCTATAATACACAGCTGTGCCCTAAAAGCATGTTCAAGTGGTTAAATTTCTGTGTGACATGTAAGCCAGGGCATTACCAAATTCCTTTAGAGGCATTTCTGTTTACCTTTGGTTACACTTCTCGCACACAAGCAACTGTTTACATGACTTTACTTTGGCCCCTACTTAAGTGAAATTAATTGGTATAGGTTATAAGTGTATTTTGCTATCAGTACAATTATATAGCAGAGATAAAATCATAACCACCAGAAATCGGCTTCTATTGAGGGCTCATTACATTCTATACCACCCTGCAGAAATGCAATTATATTAACCACAGTTTTACCTGACTTCTGAAACTGTGGTCTGCTTATAAAATTTGGAGAAAGAGGAGGTTGCGTAGACCAAGTTCATCTGAAAGAGAAAGTATTAAGATTTAGCCTAGGCTTTCCAACAAATATCCTCTTTCCCACCAAGAACATGCAGTACGTGCACGTTTCCAGACATATATCAACCAAGCTACGCAAAGCAGCAGACATGAAAAGACCAGCTCTTCAATGCACCCATAACAAGCCAAATACTCCCAGGAAACACCAAACCTTCTTCCAAGGCCAGATGACACATACAGCAATGCTTCTTCCAAATAAATGAGTCTTGAAAATGGTGCATATTCTTTGCCCAGAAAATTCCAAACACAAAGGGCTTCCCTATCCTTATGCTGAAACTTCAGGCCAGTCTTCGGGAAACGTGCATGTGCTTGTCACGTGTTGTGTGTTGCTACTAAGGTGAAGCTTACAGCACACATTAGAGCATTTAGACCTCTGGAGAGCATCTAGTCAACCCCTCTGCTCAAAGCAGGGTCAGTTACACCAGGTAGCTCAGGGCCATGTTCAGTTGAGTATCTCCAAGAAAGGAGACCTCACAGGCTCTGGAAACTGCTCCAATGTTTGATCACCTTCGCAGTTAAGCAGTTATTTCTAAAGTTTATATGGAATTGTTTTCGTTTTGATTCAGTTTGTGTCCATGTTCTTCACTGACAGCTTAGTAATAATGTACTTGTTTCCAAAACACCCAGTGCAAAATACATGGAGAAGGAAAAACTCTTCCCATTTCATGCTGCAGGACCTCCTTTGGGGAAAGCAAGCTTCTGATTCCACCACTTCTTTGGGTGTATGTGACAGTGTGACAATGTAGTAATAACCTTCCTTCCTCTTGTTCAAGGAGGCACACTTCTAAAGCCACAAGGTGGCACATACCTCAAGCTGTTCAGACCTCATCCTGCTGGTTAAGATAAATACCCAAGGGACTAAACCAGATTATTTTGAACAAAAGATTGCAAAAAAATTACTGTAATATTAGTCCCTAAATTGCAGTGTTTGACAAAGGAAGTCTGTCAATTATTTGAAGGGCCTAAATAAAATAGCGGGAGCTCCATCTTTCTCCAGATTAGGCTACAAGGGATTTTTACATATTACCGTTACTGTCAAAGGGGAAAGGAGCCTATCTTGAGCGGTTCTTCCACTACCACTCTGGGGAGTCTGTGGGCCATCAGTCACGAACACATGGGTTACCAGTGGTAAAACAAGCAAAATCCCAAATCCTCCTGGCAATTTTAGTGCCATCACCATGAAGCATAGATTCAGCAATGCAAAATCCTTTGCTGAGTTCAGGCAAAATTTTTCAGACAAAAAAGTAAATGCCAAGTTACATTCAAATAGGAGGTGGTGGCACTGGCAGTTCATACCTGCTGTCTGCTACCCCTCTCCACTACGCGTGACAATAGCAGAATGCTCTGGATCAAGAGCAAGACACAGAGCTTTCAATAGGTTAAAGTTGCTCCATGGAGAGCAGGGGAAAGACATGTCTTGTGCAGGAAAACAGGAGCCTGAGTTCATATCATAAGGCAAAACGAGCAATTATTCAAGACTGTCATGGATGCACCTGACATTATGCTGTTTGTTTGGTTGGGTTTTTAGCAGTTTTTATACTATTGCTTGAATACTTATGTGGACAGTGCTGCTCTTCCTGTCATTAATGTCTTTTCCCTCCCTATACCAAATGTCTTTAAAGATAAATTCCATTATAGTAAAGATTTCCACTCCTCTCTCCCCACTTTATAGCAGCCTTAATTGCCTACAACAGAGTGCTATTTCTGCTCTGCCTGATGCAAGGTGTTTGGGAAAAATAATCATCTTTAGAATACCTACCATCAGAAGGAAACATAAATGCAAATATGATTGAGAGCTCTAGGGTAATTACAGATGCTTTAAGGCATAAGACTGGCAGAAAAAAACAATTTAAATGCAAAAGACTTAATTGGTTTAATATCTCTGGAGTGGCAATTAAGTTTTGAAGGGCTTTTGTTGAGTTCTATTCATAGACCTCTATTTGCGGGGGGAAGTGTGTAAAATTTTGAGTAAATGTTAAAGTCAAACAGACCTTTTCAAAACTCAGCTTGTGATTAACAAGCTGAAAGCAGTCAGTTCCTTCCTACCTGCAGATAGCCACCCTTCGTACATGGTCTTCCAGAGGGGAGACAAAATAAGGAACGGAAAAAGAACACCACAGCAGACTCAGCGGCACCTGAAAGTCGCTCTGGTCTTTTTGCTAGCCAAGCATCCCACTCATCTTACCACATGCTGCACGTTCTTTGCCACGGAGAGGAATTCTTTAGACTCCTTCTGCCTGTATTCTGGGAGAAACTCTATGTTGGCGACACGGAACAGTCCGACAAAATACAACGCATCTTTGTTTTCCGCCTGAACTGTAAGATACAAAGACAGCTCACCTCTTCTTGCTTCTCTTTTTCTGAGTAATAATTAGATATTTTCTGATTGAATTCTATACCAAATCATTTTATTCAGCCTAACAATGGGAACAACAACTGAAAGAACGTTACGTTTTCACAGCCAAATGGTTCTAGCTGAGTACCATACTACAGTTAATTGAGCACCTGTTGCCTGTACAGGTGATTGCACCATACAAATGAACCACTATAATGAATATCAACATCCAGATACTGGAGCATCCCTAATCTTAAGCAGAATTAGCTTCAAGGGTCTAAAGAGCACAACATAGCTTTTACTGCCCGGTTAGACACTTGTATATTTCACCCCCTTTAATTTGTATCAATCTGTTCCGCATGAGAAGCAAAAGACTTACCTGACCCTCAGCAGGCCAAGAAACATAGCAGAGGTCAAACTTTCTGCAGGGTAAAGCTCATAGGAACTGTCAGGTCTGTGCAATATGCTAGCCCATAAAACACAATTTTCACAATACTTAATAAAAAAAGAGTCACATTTCCTAAAGCCAGCAGCTGAGCCTACTCTTATTATTACTTGTTAAATCTTAACAAAGACACCCAAAAGTGCTTCTGGCCCCATTTAAATTAGTTCCATATTTATTTGAGAAACAGCCTTCAGGGCAAGTATGATCCTAAACCCATCCAAAAGCGCTACTGGGGACGGAGATGTATAAAATTGGCAGGAGCTTTCAGCAACTCACCAATAAACAGCCACAGTAATGTCCAGGTTACAACTCCTAAAATGAATAGAATGAGGGTAAAGAGAATATTTTGTTTTGAAAATTCCACAGCAAGCTATCTTTTTTCTTCAGTTTCAATTTGCCATGTTTTTTCCTTGCCAGAATCCTCTTTGCCAGCTTATCTTCTGCAGCTACCATTTGGACTGAGATGTTGGCTACCTAAAATAAGGCGAAAGACAACAAAAAACATGGAACGTTTCTAACAGCAACTGACTGACCAAGAACCAGAATATATTTCCATATATATTTGGCTGTGACTGCATATACGTAACTATAACTTAATGGCAGTTTAAAGCTTCAGTCAGAAAGATGTCATTTTCTTCCCGACACTTGCAGAACAACAGATCCAGTCCCTCTTGCAGAAGGATGGCTGTTTACCATCATTACATCCTTTGAAGCCTCTTGGAAGGTATACTGCAAGAGTATGTGGCTTGTTATATACTAGAAGGTGTGGACATAAGGCTTACTTTTCATTCCCACTAGCTGTACTTCACTTGATGAGGGAGAAGACTACAAAAGTCAGTGAGTACCCAGGTAAGAACTGTGTTTTGAGTTATCATTGTAGCATTATAAGTTGAATATAGTGGCCACAAAAACTATGTGCTGATGGAACTTGACACGCAGGAAGTGAAAAGTGTAACTACTAGCCATTTGCAGAAGTGGTGTTATAATCTGCAATAAGCAGTTGTTTCCTTCTGCCTAGTGCTAGTAAAGCCACATCTGAAATACTGCGTCTGGTTTTGGGCCCATTAGTATAACAGATGTTGATAAACTGGAGTGTTTTCAGGGGAAGGCCGCAAAGAGGTGAGGGCCTGGAGGGTATGATGTACAGTTGAGCCCCCTGGGGTTGTTTAACTGGAGACAAGGCAGAAAAGATAGTGTGAGTAAATTATAGATTTCCTTATTAAAGTGGGTTGTGGAGAAGGACAGAGCCATGCTTTGTCACTGATGCACAGTGAAGAGACAGCCAAACAGTCATACATAAAAGCAGGGGAAATGCCAGCTAGACTGAGCAGGATGTGCGAGCTTATTTCACCAAGAGGGCCATACACCTGAGCCATGTCCAGAGATGTCAGGGAACCTCCATCCCTAGAGATATTCAAACCTCAGTGGTACAAAGCCCTGGGAAATGGGTGCTGCCTCTCATGTTAGCCCTCCTTTTTTAACATCAAATAGCCTTCAGGAGACACCACCAATGCAGATTTTTCTGATTCTCTGATACTAAGCCCTAGGAATGCTTTCAGTAAGAGAGATCTGTGTATCCTCACAGAGAAAGCATATGCAATGTCACCATAAATACCCTGCCAGTCCCATAGTGAAATACAATGGCTAGCAACCTTTCACCTCAGAGTTGAGGATGGTGAAAGATGAGAAGAAAAATAAGTAATAAATAATGAGAAAAATAATAAAATGCAGTAGTACACTTATTTTCCTCAAAAACCCCCATGGAAACACTGAACTGGAAGATTTCAGACTCCTATCTTCTGTCTAGGTAATTAACTGCATTTGTTTTCCATGTTCTCAAGAACTCAATTAGCCAGTCTTCACTATGTTTTAAAACCCTTATGGAGTACAATTCCATTCAAGTATGAAAACCAAATTGTCCTATTTGTTTCTTTAAAGTTCTGCTGTTGTCAAGTAGAAGTTCCCTTATAAACCCATGTGTTCAGTAGGACAGCTTGGGACAGCTCAATGGATGCCCGGTTCTGCATCTGAACTTTGGGCCACTTTAATCAAATTCCCCCAAGATTATTTTAGGTTATAGGTTTTGCTGTGCCTTTTGCTTGCAGCTGTACACCTGACCACAGAGATTTGGTCTTAAAAATTAATCATATCCAGGATAATTGAAGACTAGTAAGTATGCTTTTGGAACAACTGATGTCTTCATTGCATCTACTGCAATTCTAACCTTATTCTGAATAAAACAAAACAAAATGTACTTCATGTATGAAGGCTTGCATGTCAAAATTCTCAGTTACACAGGATTCATAGGAATACTGAATGCTATGCACTACATTTTAAATATTTCCTTAGATTACATTACTTTATTATAAGCATTTAATAGTAAAAAAAAACAAAGGCAAAGTTAAGATGCTCTCTTCTCTCAATAACGATCACAATTCTTAATTCAGCTTTCTTCTCTACTGCAACTTAGTTCTTGTATTCTAGAATTGGCTTCCAGCTGGAGTTGCAATGTGACTATCACCACACACTAAATTATTTATTGCTTCTTTGTCACGAAGTCAACGCTCATGCAAGTGCTCCCTTCTGTATTTTCTCAGGGAAAAACAAAACACTTCACCTTTAATGTTGCCTTTCTTGCCAAGAAATTCTTTTTTTTTCCCTTTAAAACCATTGCCACTACTCCAGAGTAAGTTTTTCATATTGTCACACTGCCATGCCCATTATTTCAGTTGCCTGAAAATACATGTTACTAGCAATGAAACATGTGCTGACATTTTCAGACTGAGTTACAAAACAGAAAATTATGCTAAATCTAACTGTGATGCTAAGTTTCATGCCTGAGAAATAGACCATAAGAGATGTAAAAGTGTCAAGAAGCGAATGAAATCAAGAGCAGTTTAAGTCACCTACTTACACTTAGTGCATCTTCAGTTTTAGCTGCTGGGTTATCTTTTTTATTGTCCATACCAGCAAAACTTATGTTATTGCTTGTCTGAGCTGCAAAAGAGCCTTGCACCTTTTCTCAGGCACTACTTCCACTTCTGAAGCTGAAGACAGCTAACAACGTCAGGACCAAAAGAGGCATCAATTTACTTTGATGAGTTTCCAATTGTAATCTCATCTGCCCTATTGCTCCTTTGTGAATATTAGAAGGATGCTATCATGTAACTTTAGACATCAAGTCTGACTGAATGGAATAGGTTTTTCATAGTCTTTTCAAGCTAAAATAGACTCCCGCTTGTTAAAACACAAACCCACACTGCTAAAATCCATATATTGTTAAATCTTCACAAAATAAGTTGCCATGAACTAGAAAATAAGCAAGTAAAATATAAGTATGAGAGCTAAAACCACGCATCTAAAAGAAGTGAAATGTAAACACCTTGAGTAAAAGTGCTGCAAATAGCAGATAACAACTGCTAACCAAGAAGAGCACTTCCACTCTTCCCCAGAGTCTTGTAATGTGCCTATTGAACACTCCAATTTGGTTATTTATTGTAACTGAGAAACAAACTGCTCCAGGCAACATATTTCATATTTTTAAAATAGATCAGGCTTCAAACTGATCATCTTTTTATAATCAGGTGCAGGAAGTCATTTGTGCCATAACAGTTCCATCCTATTTTCTTTGGTAATTAAATATTTATAGAAGACATAAACCAGCACTACCTTCAATGGATGTGAACTGTAGAGCTGACTTTACTTTTAAGTGATTAACAATATCAATGCCTTCCCTGCGTCAGCTTCAGAAATGGCACTGAAGAAATGGTAACCTTTTATTAAAGAAAACAAACCATCCTTCTATTAATTTATCTTTGAAGATAAAAACCCCAAACCTAACAATCATTTGAACTAAGAATGGAAAGATGTAGTCAGACCTCATAGCAGGTGAACTCCAGGCACAATCCATGTTCTGTGTAACCGAGCAACAAATTACTTCAAGTACAAGGCAAAGAGTCCTACAGTTAGATAATGTACTTGCAAACTAAACTGTTTTTTTCCATGTGTTAGTCTTGGGGTATTCTCTGAAGCACAGTATTTATGTCCTCAATCATGTGCTGTTATTTTCTCTAGAGCAGCAACCAGTTCTATACCATATTTTAACCATATGAAGCAACACTTTAAGCTCTGGGTCTCCTTAATGATTCAGTAGCAGAGTAAAATCTATTAATTAATTCCATTTTACTATATATATAAAATTGCCTTCCAAATACCCCTTTTTTTTTAATTAAACATAATTTTGGGTAGATTACATGGTCTCCTAAAGTGTTCTTGTAATTCCCAAAGCCTTCTACTATCTGTGCGCAGGGAGCTACTGCAACACAAATGGTATATCAGAAGCTGGCCCATAGACTAAAAGAGCACTATACATAAAAATACTTTCTTCTCTCAGTATCAAATCTTTTGCATGCTTATTCCAGAAATCCTCTATGCTCTGAGGAAGCACAATTATCTCTATATTTCATTTTGCTTCAGCTATTTAACTTCACATATTTTCTCCTCAGAATACAAAAATGACCATGGTGTTAAACTGAAGCAGCAATGACGAGCCAATTGAAAGGTAGAGTGTTAAATGTGTGCTCTAAACCTGGTATGAAAATTATAGGCCATTTTCTCGAGATTACACAGAAAGGCTGAGATGAACATTAATTCCATTCCTTCAAAGAGGTAAATAGCATTATTACACATTCTTCACACATCTAAGGTGTATGGGGGCTGCTTTAAGAAACAAATAAATTCAGCAAAAAATAAAATGGTGGAGGGAGAGGAGGCTCTCCAGGAGCCAGGATGGAGACCTATGCTACAGTCCGTCTAGGAGACCACACTGGAGCAGATGGATATTCCTGAAGGACTGCAGCCCACAGAAAACCCATGCTAAAGCAGAGGAAAAGAGTGAAAAAGGACCATCTGAGAGAAGCCACTGTATACCGACCATAACCCCCCATCCCCACTGTGCTACTCTGGGTTCTTGGGGTGGAGGGAGGTGGGCAAGTAGAGGAGTGGTACGTGAAGAAATGAGGCTGAGCTTGGGAAAGTGGGAAGGAACAGTGTTGTTTCCATGCTTGCCACGTTTCTGTGTTTGAAATTAGTAGTTACATTTCAATGGACAACAAATTAAATCAATTTTCCCCAAGCTTGAGCCTGTTTTGCCTGTGACAGAAATTGGCAGACAACCTCCCTGTCTTTGTCTCAAACCATTATTTTTACCTCCTTGCTCTTCCCATTTTCTCCCCCAGTCCTGCTGAGGAGGGGAGGAAGGGACTGAGCAGCTGGGTGCGAGTCTGGGTGATGGCTAACCCAGGACAATGTCACAGTACTTGGTACTCACTTTCCCCCTCCTCCTTTTAAAAAGGAAGATTAGGGCTTGAGGAGTTATTTTTCCAAGATACGTACGTTCTGTCTCCAAGCAAAGCTAAGAATAAAGAGGTTGGCAAACTGAATTCAAACCTGAAACACATTAGCAATAAAATCATCTTATTTAAGCCAGCACTGCAGTTTCCTTCTGATCCATTAATTGCATGTTCCCTGTATAAAAAAAAAGTCTGAAGATTAAAATATATATATATAATCAAGGCAATGCAAATCTTAGGCTTGCTCCCTCATGTTCCTCCGATACCAACCATTCCAGGTCAGCTTGAAAAGTGAGCATCAGCCAGTTATTCCATTTCTGATCTCTGTGGAGAAGCATGCATTCACATAGGTCCACCTGAAAGGGCTATTGGCTTTAAATCTTTGCTTAGTATGCATGAACTGGCTGGTATTAAGCAGCTTGATTTTCTCTCCTGCAAATAATGCATATCAAAAGATGACTCTTATCTCTTTCTGACCCAAACCAGCATACCACCTATGTTGATTCATTTTCAGATGCATCCTATTTTGTTGCCCTTCATGGCTTCCAGACCAGTTCCACCTCCCCATGCTTTCTACTACTGCAAAACCCACTATCTCAAATCACAGACTTTCAGTTTATTCACACAATGGCAGTGACGCTTGGGTTTACTCACACCATTCTCTCTTAGGGCTGTAGGTTTTTCATAGCCATCTGTTCGTCAGCTTGACTACCTGTTTCCCACCCCTCCAAGACCACCACAGAACCAGAGGCAGCTTTTCAGCTTAATATGTGCTCCTCCCTCTCCTGCACTGAGTCCCTGATTAAAGACAGGGCTGCAACAAATTGACTTGACAGCCTCAAGACACAGCTGTTATGACTGCCTATATTCCACAGATACCATGCATGAAGGCAGGATACCAGCAGTTCAGCTCTGTAGGAGAAAAAAAAGCTCATTTTGTGCTGCACAAACCTAGTGCTATGCCAGAACAGTAGGGTTTATCTCATCTGTCTCGGCCTGTCTAGAAGCTATGCATATCAATCCAAGCTTGTTTTTGAAACTCAGTCTATACACAACGGTGACAAAAAAGCCATCAAAACAGAAAAGATGAATCACACTTTCACCACTGAGTACAGGTAGGAAAGAGGCAATTATTATAGCAAAGTTGTCATCCACAAAATCCTCTCTGTGTAATAGAAATCTTTCCCTTCTGACCAAAGCTGCCTCCACCATCAGTTCAGGGGCAGTCTTTCTTGCTCCTTTAACTGGTAGGAGCCTAGAACCAGCTCACCATCATCAGCTTACTAAGTCATCAGGGTACTCTAGAGGGCTACGAACCTCAACATGACACTTGTTCCAAACTGCACACAAGTGACAGTCTGCTTGTATCTCAGGATCTCCCTTTGCTAAGCAGGAGTGTCTGACAAGCTGCAGAAAAACATGGAAGGAAGAAGAGTGCATGCGCAACGCAAAGTGTATTCTACTGAAGCCTCGTTTCAGTACCCGTGAGAATTCTTCTTCATATTGCTTGTAGCCTTTCATCAAAACTCTGGTAAAGCACAGGTCTTAACGTGCCTGTGAAAACTGAAGTGTTGACGTGATGATTCATGATAACATTTGAGAAGGCATTCATAGATATTCTTGAGTCAATCAATTTTCATCACACCTGACAAAGACTAATGCTGTAGGATTGCATATTTCCTCCCTTGAATCATTTCTTCAAATTACAGCTAAGATTACTTCCAACAGAAGAAGAAAAGGCTTTGGCTGCCCTTCCCGGTAACCCAGCTCTATTTATAATTCAGCTTCATTTTGAACATTTTTGAAGGTCAAACACCTGGACCTTTGGTAAGCACATACTAATAATGACTGGTATGCTATTAACAGTGTGCAAAGATCTGCATACATTCGGGCAAGGCATTAACATTTTGGTCTTCCGTCACATGAGACAAAACCAACACACAATAGCCGTTTCTTTAATTTCTTATTCTTTTTGGAAGCTGAAATTGTGAGCGAATTGAAATAAGGCTTTTACCCAAGTATGGAAATGAATTGCAATCGATTACAAAATACTCAATTATTAATTGTCAACTAATATTTGTTTCAGTATCAGATTTGAACCTCTTCCTCCTCCTCCACTGAATACCATGCTGCTTGCTTTCAAGATCTTCGTCATGCGGAGATGCAGCTTCAAATCACAGTGTTCATATTTGCTTTTCCTCTCCTTGAGCTCCTAATTTCCAATTCCTGACAATGCTTGACTACGCAATAGAGGCCTCTGATGTAACACCACAGCTTTCAACACACAAAATCATCTTGGACATTACAGCCAATTGAACTGTCTTCATAGATCCAGACATGACATATAACTGCCATCGATAGAGCATCTCATCTGAAATGAAGCAGCTGACTGCCCTGCCTAGCAGCTTCCCTGAGTGCTAATGGAGGAGCTATTTTGCCTCGCCTGCATGGACTCAGAACAGCTTAGTTATTTGCGTGCCCATCAATTCAAATTAAAATAAAAAGGCTAAGTGAGCACATCTTTTTGACACAGTATCCATTTATCAGTCTGTGGCATTTTAAAGGCAGACAAGCCCTGCTATTCCATCAGTTAATGGTCTTGTTCCACTTGTCCAGCCACTAATTTCACTCTCATTTTCTCTCTTGCTTGTATGGACAGCTATGTGTGGCAAGGAGAGAGAGAAGCAGTACTGACACAGTGTGGGAATCATACTACTAAATTCAGCTTGGTAAGAGAATCACAGCACTCTGAAACCTGCTGCTTTTCAAATAAATAACACATAAAAAAGATAGAGTTTCTACAATAATGAGGCTGACCCAGTTAAGCTAGCACTGAAGCCAATGATAACACCCTCTACAGAAGTCAGGTCATGGCAGTGCTTCAGCCAAGCAAAAGCAACGTTTGAGCTTTCCAGGTGATGACATGTGCTGATGTGCAAACTACCAGAGTGCTCAGTCGTGTGTGCTTGGATAGGTCAGGCCAGAGTCGAGTTTGACAAGCCAAGTCAAAGCACTTCATTGGTGAGCGTGCCTGTGCTCCCCCCTGCAAATCACACTTCACATGGTCCTTAATGGGCGCCCTGCTGAAAGTGAACAGAAATTTAATTCCTAAGTTCAAGGCTTCAGTTAATAAGCAGTGCTGTCCAAAAGCATTGGTCCAAGAGAGCAGGACCCCCAGAGGCTGTTATGATTAATGGATACCCTGTTCTCTGTGTGCCACGTGGAAGGCAAACAGGAAAACTTCTCACTTCTTACGCATTCTTAACATCCAGTTGCTGCAAGGGATACGTAGCTGAAATGAGGCTCCTTTTTAGTGCAAGCAAACCAAAGACTCCTCATTCACATATGCAGGGCTGCAGTGTTTCTCCCAAGAAACAGCATGCCCAGGACCTCCACCAGCTGCCTCGTGTCCGCTTAGCCTCAGCGTTTGCCACAAATAGATTCCCATGTAAAATGCTGCTGTAATCTATTTGTCCTGCCTCTCCACAGATGCATTTTCCTTGCAATTAAGCAGAGAGTAGCTTTGTTACCCTGTAAGAAAATCATCACTGGAAATTAAACTCAGTCTTCCCTCCTCTGTCTTGCAAAACCTATCCATGCCCCTCTCTTTCAGTCTTGACTTCTCATCTCATTTCTATTTCTCCAATCATTTTCTAAGTAGGAAAGCAGAACAAAATAAAAAGAGAAGAAATGGAAAGAAACTTCAGGCTTTTTTAGCATCATTATTTCCACTTCGAAGACTTCAGCAGGGCATTCAGCCCGCCTATGCCACTTTTATCCCTACTCCGTCAGGTCTCAGAGTCAGGTGATGTTCTCACCCAGGCAGTGATGGGCTGCAGCAAGCGCATACAACTTCAAACTGTTACAGAGCAGAACGGATTTACTTTTTCATAGCAAGTACCTTGAATGAACTTACTCTTACACTGGTTATTTGCACTTCCAGGTGTAAAACAAGCTGTTTCACTCAGTCTTCTGAACCTGAGATTTCAGTTTCTTTGTTGAGGGGTTATGGGCAGCTCAACATTCCACCCCCTAGCCACGACTGACATTACTGTTGTCATCCCTCACCCACCAAAATTTCTGCTAAGCAGATCACCCAAAAAACCTGCAGAGGTTATTCAAGCACTGAAAACTCGTACCTGACAGCGAGCGACACCAGGAAGTTAGTCCAGTTCATTTTAAAAGGACAGGATGATAGACAAAAGTGTTTGTAGCATTGGAATTACATAGCTCTGCTACTGTCAGGCTCCGCATTGAGACAAAGGAAATTGTAAGTGCCAGCAGAGGCAGGGCAGTGCAACTAGACAGCTTATAAAGAAAATATGCTGTTCAGAATAGAAGTCAAACACAAGCACAGACAAACCAGTCGGCATGAATCACTAGTGAGGGCTGTTAACCATCAGTACGACTGACCAAGAATTGCACTGGCTCCTGTTCACTAAAGCGCACAGTTCCCTGCTCAAACCTTGTTTTCCAGAGATGTTCTTGGGCTTCTTGCTGGGTTATCACCTTTCCCTCTGACCTTGACATCTTTGAGCACTTGCAGGCAACTGCTCTATCTCAGCTGCAGGGTCACTAATCTTCATTAGGGGGTGATCACCAGCTTGAATACGTGCTTATGCCCTTGGGCTGAGTGCAGTGAAGTAGCAGGCAGAAGTTAAGAGGATCTAGACTGGAGGAAACAAAACTGAAAGTAAACATCAAACTCATCACTGTGGCCCACATAAGCCGTATTTGTTTCTCCTGCCTGCTTCTAGGTTCTGCATTATAGAGACTGCTGCTTGTGTGTCGGTCAAAGCAGCAGGACTTAGAAAGGCTGAATACGTTGTGATCAGCATGTGGCAGCGTCCTTAGATATTCACTGCCACATGATGAAATCCCAAGAACAGAAGAGCTATTAACAGGATGGAGCTACAGCTCTATCTGCTCCATTTACAAGGTCATCACAAGACCCTGGCAGAGAAAAAGTGACCACAGTTTGCACTACAACTGTTGTTTCACTTTTACCTTTTGTGTCTGCTGTGTGCAAGTTCAGCAGAGAGAAGGATCCTTTCCAGCCCTTGGGTCTCCACAGAGCCTCAATTCAAGCTTGTGAACCTTCCTCCAGCACCATTGTATTACCTAGCTCCACCAGTCAACGTCTCAGAGCAATACCACTTGAGCCAGCTCTGGGGACATAATCTTTATCTGGGATTTAAATACTGTATGTTTCCACATGTAGGTCCCACTCCATATTCTTTCAAGCAGGTTCAGCTCTTCCAATACTAGAGCGGATCACCGCACAGAAGATAAAATGAAACTGACCAAGACCATTGGGAAATCAGTCTAATTGGCAATGTGCCAGAGTGGGAAAGACACCTGAGATTTGTTTAATGATCAGTACTTCAGGATCAGGAGGATATCACAGCAAACAGAAGCTGATCACACATGTACCAGTACAGAGCCTGTTAAAGATAGATGGACACATAAGCTGCGTTTGCCTACTGCAGTGAAATTTCAGTATCCCTTGTTGTCTGGAAAGCACGAGATAGGATTCCCACACCAAATCCTTTGTGTACGGTAATGTCAGAACCTGCCAAGACTGTGTTTCCTCTGTGTAACAGAGCTGAGCTGAATGTCTGTGTGCCTTGACCTTTAGACACAGGATGTTTCCTATACCCACTTCCCTGTTGGCTGGTCATCTTCCTACCTTTTGCCTGTCCAGACTTGTACTGGATAGATTTTTACAGGCAAGATGGATTCATCATGGTGTTTCGCTACATCAAAAGGAGAGAAGTGCCAATTTAGGATCATCCAAGATGCTGGCAGAGCCACCCTCCAAAGAGTTCTCACCTACAGTCTTATGCAGACCCCTCCTCACGTAGCTTAGGATCTTGTGCAGCCTCGCAGTGCCTTGGATCTCAATCTTGCAAGTGACATGCAGCGCTGTCACCGTTTCTCCCCTAGAGCCATTATAGGGACACAGCTGTAAGGGCCTTGTTGCGCCTGCCCTGCACTCATCGCATTGCTGGGATACTGATCCAGAGCCAAATTTCTGACCTTGCCTCAGCCTCATCATTTCTCAAACTCTTCTTTTCCTTACATTCCGGGGGTGGGGGGGGTGGGTGATGGATGGGACTGCAGGTACATGATTCCTACCATTTAAATTGGTGATAGAAACAGTGGTTTTCAATGAGTCTTCTTTGCATTTTCAGTGCAGCCCTCCTTCAGAAGATTTTAAAGCACTTCCAGACACCATCATAAGTCTCAGAAGTGCTTTGCATTTGTAATGAATCCCGAGGGAGGAAACATGATTCATTCTGCAAAACGTTAAGCAAACAGCAATAGCCAAAGCCTTTATCTCGAAGGACAAAATGTAGTTACAAGTGCCCAGATCATAAGTAATGTTGTATAAAGAGCTATTTTTGGAGTCAATTTTCCTCACTCTGTGGAGCAAAACGGTTCAAAAAAGAAAAGAAACCAGTTCTTTTGGAGGTCTGGGTTTCCTTTTGATGGGCAGACACTCATTCATCTTAGAATAAAAACACTTCAGCAAGAACACTGTCTTTTGTTTCTTTGGTCTTCAGTAGCTCCCACTGGACATGGGTACAGCTTATCCCAGTAGAGCAGCTTTGCCTGCTTAGAAGCGTTGTTCTGGAGAGAGCATGTACATTTTGCTGTGGGTTTGATCTTATTTTTAGACAGCCAAGTAAGCAAGCACATGCCAGTTCTCTTTAAGCAATGCACATTACCGGTCTCTGCTATGAGCAACTTCCCACTAATGTGAACGGAGATCCGCCTTCCCTCGTTCCCAGCCAAGACGACAGGACTTCCCCCTTCACTTGCTATATATAGGTTTAAGTTCGAAATATTACCTGGGAATATATAAAAGCACTGACCAAAAGGACAACTACAATTCGAGACCCTTGGTGGCCTGCCATGACAGAAGGAGCCGTATCAATGACGTGAAGTCCAACTCTTTTATGCTTCCATTTGTAGAGGTCATTCATCTCCTCCTCACAAACGAGGGGGATCCCCCTTTTTCTAATAGGGCAGCTGGTTCCCCTCCTAGCAATCCCCTCCACTCTTCTTTTTTTTCCAGTAACATCTTTTATTCTGTCTTTTCCTGTATTTCATGGGTTTTATCAAGCCTGCTTACTGGAAAACCAACTTCAAATCCATCTATTCCTCTAATTCATCTGTTTTCCAATTTGCATTTTTTCCCTATAGACCCACCACAAGTTTGAAACAGATAAGTCAGTATAGGCAGGAAATGTTGGCTTTTGATTCTTCTTTTCTTTCAGACCTTCCCCTCCTCTCTCTTTTTAGTTTTAAACAAGGAGTCAACAAAATATCTTTGTTTTCTCTGCCCATCAAAGGGTGTTGCATGCATCATCCCCCACTTAGAGCAGTCATGACCACTGTGGTTCAGTTCCTTGCAGGCTTTGTTGACCACACCGTGCTCTGTTGGGAGTTTGCATCTCGCCACTGTGCCATTGCAACTGAACAAAGAAATCCACCTGTTTCCATCCTCCATTGTCTGATTCTCATACTCTAAAAATATCAGGGCAGGAAAGCATGCTGACTGCTCTCAGCTGGCCTTGATTGCACACGGTATACCTACAGTGCGGATTAAACTATCATTTTAAGAAGACTGTCCCAAACAGAAAGCTGAATCATTCCTTTTACTTCAAAATTACTAAGAAGAAGGTATCATTTTCTGAAATTCATTGTCTACAAAACTGAAGATTCATTCTAGATGAATGCTAAGGTTTATGATTCATCCCAGTTTAGCTGGTACACAGCCTCTTAGAGAAAGCAGATAATGTTCAGAACTGAAACCTCCTTTTCCATACCCTTTGTAAGAGACAGCATTTATACTTCACTGAAGGGCACGAGCATCAGCACTCCTTCAGTTAAGTGCTCCCAGGGCCCATTTATCTACAGCTAATAATCCAATTTGCCTGGATGTATTTGACTCCAGTGGGAGTGCAATTCACAGAGCAACTGCAGAAGGCAGTTCTTAAGGGACTCATCATATTACACCGAGACAGACATTTTAAATACAGAACATACTCTGCCAAAGTGAGGTTCACTCGTGCAGCCTGCTTCAGTGACATGGCAGTAGTACGGCTTGGTTTCTTTTCACAACTCCCATTTAAAGAGCAAACAGCATAAAAGCTGTTTAATCATTCATGGGTTCATTTTGCAGAACGCAGAGACTGTTGAATCTGGCTGTAAAAAATGCCTTTGCTTTGATCCTTTGATCCTCGTCTCACACAAAATACATAGAGAGGGAAAACAATGAAGAAGTAATAGAAAAAGAAGAAAAATAGCCAATATCTGCAAAGTCACTGCTCTCCCTTTTCCAGTTACTTTGGCTCAACTGGTTACAGGTGCTTCACATCCAGAAAACATAGAAACCTACCACAACAACCACCTTCACATAATACTTCTCTTTGTATTCTCTTCTAAAGGGTTATGGCAATAGCTTGACTTATTAACACACTCACACACAAATGTCATCTCTGTTCCAGCCATTATTTTTAGCACCTCATAATACAGCTTCTACTATAGTAATGCTTCTGGGGAAAAGATTCATGTAATTAAACATTTCACAGCAAAAGGAGAAAGTAACTTGTTTCTAAGCAAGACCTTCAGGGCTAAGTAAGTCCCTTACAAAACACACACCGTGGTTTCAGTGGGTCTCTCTCTGAGACCCAAGCAGAAATGCTTTTTAGTTACACTACGAAATCCTAAAAGCTTAGCTCTCCAAGGCAAATGGTAGAGAATTAGACTGAAAGCACAGGAGCCTGAAAAGTAACCCCAGGACGCAGGGACTGCAGCTCTGCTCCTGCCAGCTCACTACACTGACCTTCACGGCACATCCGAACCATGAGCTTGTCCCAGGAGAGCCAGCTGCCCTTGACCCCAGCAGCTCCTGCAAGGGCCACGAGCACACAGAAGACACGTGCCACACTCCTACACGGTTCTCTTTCAGCTGTGGCCACGCTGCCACCGATTAATACCAGTTCCATCAACATCCAGAAATAAAGCACCCTTAATAACAAACAGCGAAGAAGGATTAATAGCTGCTTTGTTACATTCCCCGCAGCTCCCGGCAGTGCTGAGCCAGTTCAGGATCACTGCCTCAGAGCAAAAGCTCCCGTAACAGTCAAAGTGCACTTGAGCTTACGCACATGAGCCTGAGGTTTTTGTAACCTCAACTTCCCTTTCCCCATGCAAGGCCAGAACCTTTCACTGCAGCTCCTTCATGCGACCCAGCAATCAACCCACCATGGCTACAGCTCAAGCTCCTGCACTGCAGTAGCAAAACCTTCTGCAGCTGCTATTTGTATGGGGACTCAGCTGTAGCCCATCTTCACAGAGCCATAGAATCCTTCAGGTTGGAAAGGAGATCATCTAGTCCAGCTGTTAACTGTATTCTGAGGCTTGGGGAATCCCAAAAATACTGTTCTGATTTAACACCACTGCCACAGCCGTGGCACAGTGCTTGATCCGTCTGAACTGTTGTGGCAGATCAGGGGAAAAGATCTATTTGAGATGACGATTGCCCTGGGCACATGCACAGATGCCTGTGATGTCCCATTTCCACCTTCTGAGTTGCTACCTGGAGTATTGATTTTCCTCCTGGTATCCAAACCTTTTTCTATTCACTTGGAAAACCAATGTTGCCATGGTATCCAGGCAATTTAAAGCCAGACCTGCATTTATGTAGCTGAGGAAGTGGTTTTGCTCCCCTTTTACCGAAAGCCAAACCCACAAAAGCCAGGTCCAGTACTCAGCAGCTCTGGGGTGTTGAGGCACATCCATGACACTCCAGCATCTTTAAGAATGCGATCAAAACAACACCTTTTGGGCTGTGTGTTGGAAGGATCTGGAAGCAGCAGAGCAACCTTTCAATCTACGTTATGTGTGGGCGCTAATACAAAGAAACCTAGAGTGAAGTGTTGACTCATAATGACACTAATGCAAAACCTGTTCCTAAAAACAATCTCTGCTCATTTTTGTCCTTCTCTTCTTCCGTGCCTTAACAAGAAATGAAAGAAACATAGCATTTGGCTGACTTTTGTGCAAACACAAATGCTTTCATGCACCTCACATCGTTATTCACAAGGTGACAATGCATACACTTCCTTAAAATCCAGTTTGGAAACACCCAGCAGTCATCAGTCTGCCTCAGACACGTTGTGCTGCTTCAAGCCCCCGCTATCCACGTGCCTGCTCCTTCCCTCTGGTGCTGCCTCTACCCTCACCATGCAAGCCTGGCCCTGCAGATCCTCAGACCAGAGCAGAGACCACTCCTGCGTTTCTGGGCATCGCTTCTGAACCTACACGTAAGCATTGAACCTGCCATGTGGTCTGCAGAGCGCTGACTCACTGGGGCATAGGATTTGCTCCTGCCCAATAACAGAGTAACATTTCTACCAAAGTGAGCCATTTCAGAGAAATTTAATTAGGAAGAAAGGTCACCTCTTTCATTTCCCCAATAAATCCAATGGGACTACAGTCAAATTTATTTCTGCATCTGAGAAATAGTATTATAACTTTACTTGAATGTCACAGCATCGTGCACCGTGCTGTCGCACAAACACTGCAAGATGAGAGCAGAAACATTTCCTTCCCTCCAAGGCTGCGATTTCCCCCCGATGATAATAGTTAATACCCTTTTGTCCTCCCTTCTCTGCCATTCTATACCATGGTTTTCTACTGCTCGAGCTTTGCCACAGGACTGTGGTGGGTTCATGTTGGAGGCTCAGGTGGGAATACCCACCTCAGAGAAGTGAGAATAGGTATATCAATTTGTTAGAGTGGGAAGAGGGGGCTGTTGGACATGTTTTCCTGGTGGTCACTTGTGTTGTCTTCCTGCCTGTGCCACTTGCCTTTTCTGCAGGACAGGAAGCCCCACAGAGAGGGAAAACGCAGTAAAGCAATACATGTGCTCGAAGCACAGGCCCACAAAATTGCCTGTTCCTCTCCCTGCTTCTGTGGTGATTGTCTTAAATTTAGGGTGCTGCCGATTGTTTGCCTTGGCAGCTTATGCATGCATTAAAGAAATAGCTTTTATGCTTCCTTTTAAGGTTATAGAAGACAAAAGAGCTGGAAGGAGGCCAGTGTACACATGCTCATCTGCAGCCTTCACGGCCCCTCTCTCTCTGGCTCAGGAGCTGCCACTGGCAGTGACAGAGCAGGCTCAAAGCAACTTAAAGCAACTATTTCCTCCAAAGGTGCTCACTTCACTTCTCAGCATATTTAAAGCTTATTTCTAGGAGACATTGCCATGTCACTGATCCTACTGATGTCTGGGATGTTCAGATCGTCTTTATTAAGTATTAGCCCTTCTTGCGTACAAAAGGAACAGAGGCAGCAAATTCAAACAATGCAGCCAGAGCCAAATCCAATTAATTACAGACATAGAACTGAAAGTCTCATATCTTTGAGTCCTTATTCTTCCTCCCTGGCGGCTCTGTTTTGGCCTAAGCAGTTATGGAAACAAGTCAGCTTGGTCTGAGCGCATTGTGACTGGAGGGCAAGCAGCCCACCCTGCCAGCTCGCAGGCAGAAGGCAACCACTGGCAGCAGCAGCCCCTTCTCCTCACACCCAGCTAGGCCTGGGGATGCCATTCAGCAGAGGCATGGAGCAAAGTGATGCTGAGGGCAAATTTACTGAAGAGCAAAGCCTCTTCGTGCCATTCACTCTTCTTAGTTTTTATTAAAAACACATGATGCTATGTTAGCCTGATGGTCCTCAAGGTCCAGCTTAATTGAACTGGCTGAACTTAATGTTGACTTTCTGATTGTTGTATTTTCTTTCTGCTCTCCTTATAAATGGGGATAAACTTGGATCCCATGCTCATTCATGTGGTTCTACACTCACATACCTACTGAGCATCCTTTCAGGAGGCCATTAGATATCACTTTAGTGTTGCAAAGATGTTACTAAGCAATTGCTCGTAATGAAGGCAGGCAAATGTCATGTACATTTGTACACGTATGGCAAACTGAAGAACAAGGGCAGCAATGTTTAAGGTGTTTCTGGTCCAGCCTGCTCTGATGGGGCTTTCTCTGGTACAGCTGTCGGGGGGGAGGATATTGAAAGCACTTTCCTACAGAAAACACTGTGGTTTATTTTTAAGCTAGGACAGCTGACCAGCTTACAGCCAGGCTTCAAAAAGCAATGACAGGCAGCATGTGAGGTGCCTTATATTAGCTCATACTTGCTGTCAAAGTGAGCCCACAGCCTCAAGTGAGATGTTGTTCATCATCTGTGGAAAGAACCATCCCCCAAGCATTAGCTAGCCCAATAGCTAGGAGTGGAAACACGCGCACATACATCACACCCTTCAGTACATGTTCGAAGCTCCTGTATGTCTCATTCTAATGTATATCAAGGCTTTTAGTAGTAACAATCCAGAAGGTTGTCATAGAAATCAATTAGGCTTCTGGGAGAGCTCAGCAAGTGCTTTTGATGCAGTAGAAGCAAACTTACAATGGTTTGTTGTTAATATGAGAAAAGCAATAATGCTTCCTGCTAACTTGGTTACTAAACTAGTCTGGTACTGCATTAAATTCCTGGCTTAAGATGTTCGCAGACTTAGTATTGAGGAGGTTTTGATAGGAGAACATTAGTAGGCCAGAATATGTTAATATTTAATAATAACATTAATATTAATATTTCTATATCATATGGGAATATGGAAGGCTCAGATTAACCCACAATATAAACTGTCATTTGCAGCACCTACTGCCAGATGTTAACAGCTAGATTGGTTTGATGCTTTAAGTGAAAGAAAGAAAGTGTTGTGAGGAGGGGTCACCAGAAATAAGACCCTGGGGAATCAGTCGGTTTTTGCTGCTGTTCCCATACCAAATCAGGTCCTGTGTCCGCAGCCACAGGGTATAGATTTTCTTTCCTGGAGCACTTGGCTGTTGTTGCTAATACAGTCTGCTAAAATTGCCTTTTCTTTTTAATGACTAGTTTTTGTTTCTGTAAGTTCCATGAAGCTAGAATGTCAAACCTAAGGAGAGGACATTTAATTAGGGGATGTAGCTTTGACGAAGGAACAGTTAATTTGGGCATGGTCTTTCTTTTGCTGGGAGATACCCTATTAATGCATTATCTGATGCTGATGGGAAAGGAAGGGCAGGGGCTGCAGAAAACAGACACATGGGCTCAAGCGCTCTAAGCAGCCTTTTTGCTACTGCCAGAGGCAGAGTGCAGGGCTAGGCAGATCGCTGTGCTGACCAGTGGATCTGTCTGCCCTTCTGAGTACAGTTGTATTGATGGCCAGGACCTGAATCTGGCCAGGTTCCCTCTGCTGGCTGCAAGGCCAGGAAGAAAATTTGATGGAGAAGGAGGGCAGGCATCAGGGATACAGAAAGTAACGTACCCTGGGAATCCAACTGGCATGTGGAATTTGAAATCCATGTTTCCAGAGGGAAGGACATACAGAATGGCAATTCTGCAGCCAAACAAAGGGAAGAGACTGAGGTCACCAAGCTCTGGTCCGGCTCCTGGGGGCTGTGTCCCTCATGCGGGTGATGTGGGACAGAGGGGCCAGGTTGGGACTTCTCAGACCTCTTCCCCTGCAAGGCAGCTCTCACTCAGCACTTGGTCTGCTGCGGCTGTCACTTCCTAGGTTCTGTTAAGGGAGCGTGGCTGCTGCTCACATTCACCAAGGTGAAGTTTCTGGCGGCAGTCATTTGTCGTGCCATCAGCCCAGATTTTCTTAATCAGCTGATTTGCTCTTAGGAAGTAAAACTGCTGTTCTCTTCACACTCTACCTCATGTAATGTCTAGGAAGAAGTTATGTGCTATACTTTGCAATGAGCTAATGCCCCATCACAGCTGGAAGGTGACCTCCTACTCCAGATGCACCATCTGGGGTGGTCATCTGACCCTCTACTGAGCTAATTCACTTCAGTGACTGAAAAATAGCCCTGAACTGGTAGTAAACACACCAAAAAATGCTTGACAAGAGCACAGCAGAGGAGCCAAGATCCCTGGCAGATAGAATAAGGAGGTACAAGTGGGGGCAGAACCTTTTCAGTGGCAGCTGCTATAGATCCCTTCAGCCCCAACCACGTAACACTGACCTTTACATCAGCTCTTGCTTGCTGTGCTCCACAGTGCTTCAGCAAACCTTGCCTGAAATGGGGAGATATTATTCCCACCCTTCTCCTAACAGGGAGGACAGAGCTTCATCTGAGCTGGGGGAATCATCCCTTCAGTTTACACAGCGATCTACAATCTGTGTCACTGGCTCCAGGGCTACTTAGTGGACAACAAGCTGGCACGATGTGTCACGATGTTCAAACCCAGAAAGAAGTCACCTCTACCTACATATGTAGGCACTCAGCTGTCAGAACAGATGACCCTTCATTTCTTACCTGGCCAGATATTACGTTTCCAGGCCTTTTTGGATGCCTATCATGAATTAAAAAAGCGAAAGCCCACAGAATTCAATTATCATGCTTCCCTTCCCATTTGCCTGTGGGGAAGAAGTGGGTAAAGCCAACAGAGATAGCTAACAGCAAGAAAACTCTGCAGGGAAAACCGTGTGCATCCCCTAAGTGTACACACCACATAGCTACAAGGCAGCCTGTACTGACTAGCAAGTCAACCTGCCCTGGCAAGATGGATAGATGACTATGTCAGCAAGTTCTTCTATTGACTCTCCAGCAAACTGTCCCAAAATGAACTACAAACCGCTTTTAGAGCCCACCACAGGTGAGCATAACAGATCATTGGATTTTGAACTGTGGGAATTTTCCAGGTCAGACGCACTCTGGAAATTTTATGCTATTTCTTTGCATGTAAAACATCCTTTGTTTTGCATTCTCCTTGAAATGGTACCAACTACCAAGGTGAAGGCTGTTCTCACCTCTGACTGACAGACTGTCCTTTCATAGTGTCCTGGTTTTGGCTGGGTAGAGTTAATTTTCTTCCTAGCAGCTGCTGCAGGGCTGTGTCTTGGCTTTAGTCTGAGACCAATGTTGGTAACACACCAATGTTTTAGTTGTTGCTCAGTAGTGCTTACCCTGATCAAGGACTTTTCAGGCTCATGCTCTGCCAGTGAAGAGGGGCACAAGAAGCTGGGAAGAAGCAGGGACAGGACACCTGACCCAAACTAGACAAAGGGGTATTCCATATCACAGCATGTCATGCGCAGTATATAAACTGGGGGGGAGTTATCCAGGACGCCCAGATTGCTGCTCAGGTCAGGGCTGGGTATCAGTCAGCAGGTGGTGAGCTATTGTACAGTGCATTACTTGCATTTCTTGGGGTTTATTCCTCTCTTTCCTATTATTATTTTACTTTGCTTCAATTATTAATCTTTTCTTATCTCAACCTGCGGGGTTTTCCTTTTTCCAGTCCTTCTCCCATCCCATTGAGGCAAGAGGAGGACAGGGAGTGAGTAAGCATCTGCATGGTCCTTAGTTGCTGGCTAGGGTTAAACCACAGCACATGGTGAAGAATTCCCTAAGTCTGGAGACTGACCTCCTGTTGGGTGTACTGAGACTGGCTGGGATGGAGTCAACCTTCTCCCCAGCAGCCTGTAGCATGCCGTGCTTTGGATTTGAGACTAAAGCAGTTGATAAACACCAGCGTGATGGCTGTTGCTACACAGTGCCTGCACAGTGTCAACGTCTTCTCCCTTCCTCATCCTGCCCCTGCAGCTGAGGGTGGGCAAGAAGCTGGGAGGGGACACAACCGGGCCAGCTGATCTGAACTGACCAAAGGGATATCCCATACACACCGTGCCATGGTCAGCAACCAAAACTCAGGGAAAAGGAGAAAGGAGATATGTCTAAGGTAACAGGTAGCCATCATGCATGTTGAGACCCTGCTTTCCAGGAAGGGGCTAAATGTCTGCCTGCCAGTGGGAAGTAGGGAATTAATTCCTTATTTTACTTTGTTTTCAAACACAACTTTTGCCTTCTTTATTAAACTGATTTTAGCTCCATCCCCAAGTTTGCTGGCTGCAGTCAAGCCAGCACATTAGATTGATGGAAATCTGAACTAAATTGGGTGGGACTACCTGAATCAAACTCCATGGATAATAATACATCTTAGTTTAGAAAAATACATTAGATGTGTCTTTAGCCAAACACTAAATTGAACATTACCACAGACTGTAAAGACTACAGCAGGGAGTCACTCAGACAGAGCTCACAGTTAGGGATGAGAAAGACTGACCCTTCAAAACATTCAACTCCTCAGCACTGTACCATGCGGTCATTGGTTTTGCTTTTACCTCCTTTAAATAACGACTCTAAGGGGACGTGCCTTTAATTTGTCTTTATTCTTGGGTCAAACAATTATCATCACCGAACCGAAGAACGAGGTTACCGGTTGAAATACAAGTGCAGTGTGAGACAAATACGGAAGATAACACTTCGCAAATAAATTAATACAGGATAATTCTCTTTGCATAGTTCAGAAGTGAAAAGGAGGAGGCAGCAGTGCGCACGTGCTGGGAACTGACACACACCACCACAAAAACCAAAGGTCCCAGGTGAACTCTTGCAGCTGCAAATAAAACAAACCAAACCCCAAACATCCCAAACCTAAGAGAGCACTATTAAAAACCAGGCAGAAAGGGAAATTATGAGCTTTTTTTTTCACTTTTTCTTTTTTTTAAACAGACCATGCTGCAGAAGGAGTGTTTTCTCTACAGACGGAGATGCTTTAGATAATCTGCCTTGGCATCCCATAGCCTGTCATACCCGACTGCGATGCTCCTTTGTTGCTGCCCATCTGAAGGCCTATAACGTTCTGTCCCTGACGAAGCTGCTCTTCTGAAAATCCTCGTCGATTCTGCTGTGCTTTCCTGTCCAGACACACACACAAAAGCAACGTACACACATCATTCTGCATGTGCCCAAAGGATCATGAATTATTGGCTCATGTTAATAGATGTGTCCCCTGTAATGCAATATCTCATTTGCACCATCCCACGGGCTGGACAATACTGGCTGGGCTAATTGCTTTCCTGCAGTTAGAAGTAATGCTCTAGTCAAACCTACAACACTTCAGGCTTTCACTGTACCACTTATTCCAGAGCCCAAGGGACTTTCCCAGCAGCTAGTGACAGGTAAAATATTTATGTAGTGCTGTATATAACACGCACGATAAAGTTAATTGGTGTTAAACCCTACTGCTCTCAACCGACACTTACCTGTTGTATATCAATATAAATTGATACCCGTCTAGCACACCAGTAAAAATAGGTATAATTTAACTCAGTGGAGTAAATAAGAACTGGATGTACCCAGAGAGACAACGGGTCAGAGTCGTGACTTGCTCATCTTGGCAGAGCAGATGATGGCTGCCTGCTCGACAGAACAGTTGCTCTGTTGCCATTTCCAGATCTCTCCCCTCTAAGCAATAGACTTTGCCCTTTACACCTGTGTCTTAACTCTATCACAGTCCTTTATCTTCTGTCAAAACATACTGAACGTTCTTGTTTGGTGTCCCTGGTCTGAAAAGCCCTTTGGATCAATAAACCTTTGTTGGAGTTTAAAAGGAGCCTCTTTTCCCTGAAAATGGCCCTGGGGCCCAAAGTGGCAGTTGAAAAGAAGCACAAAAGTTTGTACTGTCTGCCTTGAGAGAAACTGCTCATCTTGGATTAGTCTTACATCTGTAATAGGTGGGGAAAACAAGTAATCGTTACAGGGGAGAAGGATCAGCCTGTTGTTACCAAATAAGCCATATGAACCAGCATTGCTCCAGACTGAAGGCTTTCAATCAACCAAACTCCCACCCAGGTACAATCGTTGCTCCCTGCTGTGTCTGTTTGTCCTGGGTTCAGGTTATCCTGCAATACGGCATAGTGTTACAGTTCCCTGTTTCCCCCCACCCCACCACTAGATGAGAATGCTAGATTAGGGGCCTGCTGTGATTGAAAACCATCAACATGATCCTCCCCACAGGGGGCTGATCCTGCACCATGCTGAACACCCTGGCTTGAGTCCACACAAGCACTTATAATCTTTGCTAGGCTCAGGGTGCTCAGGATCTTGCAGATGAAAGCTCAGTAAAGCAGAAAGGAGAGAAAGATCCACAAGACATCAGTGCTGACCCATCATTTTTCTCAATGGGTCCCCAGTGTTAATGCATAGCCCAAGAAGAGGGCTTAGAGAAACTCATGTCCAGCTCTCAGATACCACAGCTCACAGAAAGCAAGCCGCTTTGGAGGGATGCACACACAACTGCGGGTGCCTCAGAAAGCAACCCCTCTCACTGCTGCTTAATTTCTTTCCCAGATTACTTACACTGTAGGATCTCCATGAGGGGCTGTTTTTAGAACTATTACCTCATTGAATCTCAGGTTCTCTGTGTCTGCCTTTGTTTAAATTAAAATCCCAGGAACGCATTCTATTCTTTCTTTCTGCTTCCTCCTAGAGTTTTCAGCTGTGCTGTGGAGTAACTCCACAGTATTAATCAGATAACCAGTTTGGATTATATAGTGTTATTTAAGCATGGTAAGCACTGCATTTATTATACGATGGTCTTGCAGATAAGGACATGTACTTACGTTTTGCTTTTAGTTCGGTAGAAATAGCTTTAACCGAGACTGTAGAAAAAGAGGGGAGTGCAAGTCTTTTCCCCTCGGTGTCTTACACCATGTCAAGTTCTTTTTGGCCTGTCTACCATAACCTGGCATCACCCATACCACAAACTGAGCCCACAAGATTTGTTGACTTCTTGTGCCAACTTGGCACCAGTGCTTGTGGTTGCCATAACATAAGATAAGAAATAGGCGTTGATCCATGAACCTTGCTAGGGCACACAGGAAGGGGGAATCAGGCCTGGTGGGACTGGGTATGTGAGACACTGACAATGGAAAGCTAAACAGCTTAGTTCAAGTGTATCTTAATCACTGTGGATCCCTGCATGGATATTGTTACTCCATTTAATCTTGACTTCTTTCAATTTAACTTAAGGAGATTAAGAATGAGCCTGAAAGCCCTGACTCACAACTAATATTGGGTGGCCTTGAGAGGGTTTGATCTGCCTAAATAGATGGGTAAACTACTCAGAAAACAGCTCCTGATCAGCTATACGCTATCTCCTTATAGAAATAACACCTGTTTTCCTTAAGGCAGTGGCAACAAAATGGAAATTCAGGGACTGTAATAGATAGGAGTTGGCTATCCAAGCATCACGGGCAGGAGAGACAGCTAGGGGAGGAGGGAGGTGATCACATCTTCATTTATGCCAATGAAAACTGTTCCCACCCACAATTAGGAGTCCAGATGTAAATTAATTTTTCCATGTAGTACTTTGTTTTAGTTACATAAAACAAATAAGCCTGTCTGGGTCATAGTGATTTCATGTCTGGTTTATATTAAAGCATGTAACTAGATTTGAACCCAATTTTAAACCCAATTATCTTCCATAAATACAAATCTATTTGTGCACTGTATTAAGTTAAAGTAACTTCACATAAAGAATGCATGGAGTTTGCAGTTCTTCTCCTAAAACTCAAGTCTCCCTTAGCCTCAGTGAAACCAGCTGAAGGTTTAAGACAAACCAAGTGACGTTTGTTATCCTCCTGCTGAGCCTCACCTAGACATCCGAAAAGCCAAGGAAACCAAAGACAAGCAGTCAGAATTCATTTTGCCTAACACACTTCAGACATTTCAGCATAAGAAATACTCTTGGGCAGCAGAAGCTCACATCAATATGTCTGTGAGGCAGGAGGGCTGACTAACTATGGGAACATTTCCTTTTCGCTCTGTCCCTGCTTCTCAGACTCCCTACTCAAAACAAATGGAGTCTTAAAGCAAATAAACAGCTTTGGCAGGATAGAAAATTCTTCACAGAGAAGCAGTTCTCTCCAAAGGGGAAAAAAAAAAGACTGGAAATGAATTAATTTTTGGTTTGATAAAAAATGGGAAAAGGCTTCATCCCTTCTCTTTGTTTGGTAAAGGGGCTGTTATATCGGGGTTTGCAGACATCCATGACAGCGACGTCTTCATTAGTCTTTCTGTCTGTTATCTGATGTGAAGCTAAAGCACACTTGACCTGACAGCTACTCTTAGAATACTCATATCTGCATGGCTGTTGCCATTTTTGTTCCCTTTTCTTCATAAATAGAGGATTAGCTGAAGCTGCTAAATAGATGAATGTCATCAAAACAGGTGGCTAAGTTTCCTAAGTATCGTTGATCTCCTTTTAGCGAATAAGAATCAGGGATAACATCAGTGGACAAGAAAACTATCTCTTCTTCAGCGATCAGTGTGGGCCCCTCATGAAGCAAGACTGGATATGCCCCAAAGGTGCTCGGAGCAGGATGCTGCAATCCTCCTCCCTGTGTGCACTACCAAAAGTCAGCCACCCAGGAGGGTCCCCGCACATGCACACACATGTCCACACCAGCACAGCCTGTAACAGCCTCCTTCAAAAGGAGTGCCTCCAGGAGAAAACCAGAGCTGAAGCCACAGGCGATGCGCTCCTTACTCCTGGTACCAGTAACGCTGTCCCAGCTCTGGGACAGGAGAGACAAGTAAGGTGGCCTAACTTGGCTACATGAAGAAAAGGCTGCACTACACAGCTCCCACAAGGCTTCCTCCTGGGTGTAACTCTAGGCTGACAAGATACGGTAAGACATGGGCCTGGCAGTGATAATGATAAAGTTGGGAACCACTGAAGGGTAGAAAACGTTGCTGTCTACTTGGGTCTTTGTGTTCCTCCTCCAGGCTCTGGAAAGAAAACCTTTCCCTTAGAAGGAAACTGGAAAGATTCTTCTCCTCTTTTCCCAACAATATTACCAGCTTCCCAGGGAAGACAGCTCTGAGCAGTTGTGCTTTGGACTTTACCTGTGAAACCAGGATGGATCTCCTTTGTAGCAACCGTCATCCTTGGTGACTGCCAAACTGCCTAGAGCCATTAAGGTTCTCTGCACTGCTGCCATGTCCTTCCCTAGAAAGCCAGACAGAGAAATTAATAGAAGAAATCCTCGCACAACAAATAGCTTGGCACATTAACTAACAGTCTTATCCAACGTATTAACTAAGTCCTTCAGCCCCCCCCCCCCAAATTGCATTAATAGCATTACAAAAGCTATTTTACCATCGCTGAAATGGAGGTACTGACATGCAAGAGCATATTAAAAGTCATCAAAGGGACAGCATTAAAGCCAAACTCGACATTTCCAGGTTTCCAGGCCTCTGCCTATTTTAATGCCTTCCCCCATTCTATTGTAACTCCTTCCAGATAACCCTTCTGGCAAAATTTTCTCCTAAGAAGAGATCACTTTGGTGAACAAAGAGCAATAAACAGACTCAGTAAAATGTGTTTTTAGGAGAACAGCGTGTTTCTTCACCTGTAACCCGGTAAAATGGGTCCCGCCATTTAATTCCTGGCAATTCCATGCAGTTCCTCTGCTAACAGACCTCAGAGCAGCCCTGGAGAGCTCCTGTGCAGGTAATTCCTATCAGTTCTTCCCAATTTAACTATAAAGTCACCTCCCAATCCCCTCCCGCTGGCTTCCTTTCTCAGGCTGCCAAAAATCGATGCTTTGCCGTTTCATACCTTCAGGTCCTGCCATCCCAGCCCCAGTTCTTTCACTTCCTTCCTATGTTACCTCACTTCATTCCTCATTTCAAGAAGTCAGGGCTCATCTCACCTTTAGCCAAGTAGAAGTCACTGATCTGATCATCACTAGCTCTTTACGTTCCCCCCCATAAACAACAGCAAGACAAAAGCTTCTCAGGGGATAATTTAACCCCCTGTATTGGGAAGGGTGAAATTGCCTGTCACTTGCTTAGAGGAACAGCTTCCACCCAGCTGAAAATTCACCAGCTTCCCAAAAGGGCATCTGACATCTCTGAAATATAAGGCTCATTTTCAATAGGGTTTGCATGTAAAAAACCTGGCTCCTCCTGTCTCGCCTTCAAAAATGAGGATAATAAAGAAATGTTCCTTTTTGGTCATGTTTTGCCCATTCTTCCAGGAATTTAAACAAACAAACAGCAAACAAAACACGGGAGACATGGAAAATCTTACAAAGTTAAGATTGCTCCTCTTTTCTTGGTCCTGCTCCTGCACTTCGTCACTTGGTGCAATAGGGGAAGGAACATAAAGATATCAGCTGGCCAGACTCCAACTCATTACCCACTATGTTAACTTTTGGAACACTTCCTAGCAAAAATGAGTTGCAGCACATATTTCCAACTGTGTGAAGTGGAAAGTTATTGGAAATCTGTCTTTTGCCTCTCCCTTCTTCTGAAATCCTTCCATAAGTGTTCCTGTGACTCCTCTGCCTTTCTTTTGGTTCCAGTTCTTCCTCTTTCCTAAGATAATTTATCTGGTTCACAGATTTGATTTTGACTGTAGGTTCTTCACATGGGAAAAGAGGTCATTCATTAAACTAACTCTAGATCCTAGAGACATGCTGATGATAACAGATCTCAGAAGTACCTCCAGTGGAGCAATATTAATGAAGATCGCTGTAGACCAGCTGGAACATAGAGGGAAGCAAGCTTTGCACGTTCTGTGTTTATGCTGTGCATCACCCTGATTATAGGCAAATGCAGTTCAAGGCTTTGACTCCTACAAACCTAACTGCAGTAACACACTGGCTAAGGTGAGGAAAGCACCCTAAAGCTGAAAATGTCTAGCAGCTTCCAACTGTGGTTGTCATACAGCCTATTATAGTTTATAGCAACCTATCTGCAGAGGACCATTTGCTCAGAAAATAAATTGTCAGCTATCCAGAGCCCTCGTTTTACTGTATTTGTTAATGCAGGGTGCATCAGACAGGGTCCCTGCTTAAGAGGGCAGCTGAAGAGCTGACATCCCACACATGCATGTAGACAGGCACTCATGGAAGAGGGCGAGGCAGAAGCGCTCAGAGCTCCCTGAAGCAGCAGATGTACCATATGCTGTAACAGATGCCACACACAACGTCCTTGCGATGCCTCCCATATAACAAGGAGTGCGGTGACTGACTGGGATGAAGAGGGATGTGAAGAAGGATTTAGAAGTGAATGAGCTGAATAATGACAGCAAGCACAGAAAACAAGAGAAAGAAACAAAAGATGGGGAGCAAAATACGATGATGGGCTCCATGGAGCCATCTGGCAGCCCCCCCACGCTCTGCACTCAGCTCTGCTCTATTTGTCATTGCCGAGTGGGAGACGCTGCAGGGAAGAACAGACCCAGTGGGAGCTGAGCACCATGTGACAAAACAAAGCCACGGCCCTGCTTTGCAGAGCCTTCCTGCTGTGTATGAGGGGTGCTGCAGGTGAGGGAACACCCCAAATCCATGTGGGCTTGCGATGTTTTCCCTCTCGCAGCAGAGGATACATGGGACTCAATGGTCAGCATAGAAAGGCATGAGAAGAGTGGACAGTGACCTCACACTGCAGCTGCCCGACAGCAGGGACCATATACATTGTCCCAAGCCAGGCCTGAGCTGGCATTGGAGAAAAATGCAGCCAGTGCCTTTCCTCAGCTCGGCACTTGTTCATCAATAGCCATGTGGACTGCCCACCTGGCCCCCCACATCAGCCTCCCTGAATCATGCTGCAGGGACCTATGCTGATGGCATTTCGTCTGCATCTTCAGTGTCCTCTTCAGTACGCTTCGGATAGCACAGCCTCATAAAGGATCTTGGCGCTGCCTGGACAAGGAGGAAGGGGCCTCTGTTCACTTCTTGTGCTAAGCCTTTCTCTTTGGGGAAACCTGGCTGGAAGGCCTCCATCTCCAGGACCAGAAATGGGAAGTTTCAAAGCCAAAGCCCAAGAACTGCTCTGCACAGTATTCCTAAAATGCTTTTTAGTAAAGATTAACAAGAGCTCAGAGGTACATCTGCTTCCCTCTTGCTTCAAAATATACCAGGGATGTATCTGTAAAAAACAGTGAATATAGTATCTTGGGACGGAATAGGGAAAGCGGCTCAGCACAGAACATTTATGTAAGAAAGGACCAAAAGAGGCAGTACTTCTTCTGGACCAAGAAGTCGCAGAGATGAATTAAAATGCAGCAGATGGACTGAGTGAGTTGGAAACAGCCAACAGCAAATTGCATCCTAAAATATTTTCATTAATCATTACTAAAAATTTCAGAGCAAAAGCTCTCAGAAAACAACCAGAGCCAGAGAAAAGCTGTTTTCAGTCACAAATACTGTTATTTCCCTCTTTCTCTGTAAACATACGTTGACATATCCTCTGTTTCTGAAGAGGTCACGGTGTGAATTATAGAGTGCTGCAATTAGGATACAGTGAAAAAGAGACTGTCCTTTCTGTCCAGCTAATGCATCCAGGTTCAGATGATTTAGCCCTGAAGCAGCACAGATGCTAGAGGTCAGAGTTACCCTTAGACACAAAAAGCTTGCAGCGAGCCCCTACTGGAGAGACATACTGTTTCATCTCAGCACTGAAATGAGCAGCAGGAGGGATGAAAAAGGAGCAGGAAAGTGAGGAGACACAGATTAGTTTGGTAAGTCCTAAAATAACAGTGGGGCAATGACTTGCATGTTTCCCTCCTCGGTAGCAAGCTGGCTTTTTACTTCCTGTCCTCTGGAAGTTACTAGCTTTTTCCCTTTTCTTTTGTTGAGAAATGGTGATGAGTGAAAGGAAATGAGGAGAGAGCCACCACCATCACCAGCTTTCTGTCTTCAAAGCAAGGTGTTTTGTACTGTATTTTCATTTGCATGTTGTGAAGCCATTATAAGATGCAAAAGATAGCAAAGAAAAGCATCTGAAATGATCTATTACCATCCCTTGCAAGAGCTTCTCTTTCAACAGCACGCTAAACTGAGGGGTAGGAAGGTGTTACACCAGGGAAGTGAAAATCCCTTTGTTCAAGACACTTAAAGGCAAATGGGATGAAACTCTAAAGACTGAACTGGAAGAAACAATCCTGCCCTTATGCCCAAGGGAAGGGTTGTCAAGCAAATCTGGCACTCTGAGAACACTACAGATCCCAGTAACTCCAGCTCTCAGTACATCCTTCCCTTCTAACCTATTCCGAGTCCCCTCGGTCTTTCATTCCTTGAGCTGTCCTTCAGAGGAGTGATCTCTTCCACATATCCCGACACCCTGTGAATACAGACCCCACTTTTTTTGCTCCGCGTGTGTTCCTATGAAACTGTGCCGACCAGCTTTCCCAGTGGTTTGTTTTCCTCTTTCCACGGTTTCATTCTCATGGCAGACTTCTGATCCTCTCACTACCCTGCAGCTGTCCTTGCTCTGAGCCCACACACAAGGCATTTTGCGCTGCTTTGTCCAGAGTGATGCAGGATCTACGGTGAATTCGGTTAGAGCACCAGGAAGGAATGCATCACCACAGAAGTGGGCAAACACAGCCATACAGATGCACAAATGACTCAGCTCTTCAGGAGCCAGAGCACAGAGTTTCCATTTCGAGCACTGGACGCAGATAGGCTTCACCTGGCTTACTGCAAAACCATCAGGGTACTCTGAATTATTTCTGCTGTTGCCATAGTGACCTCTCTTACAAGACTGTATCCTTAGAGATCCTCAGCTAACATGGCATAGCAGTGAGTTTTACTTCTCTCTATTCATAAACGAGCCCTCATATGCTTCAGAGAGGCATATACGCTCCTGGGAATGCATTTTAAAGCTCTAATTTAAGCTTTGCTTATAATTTGAAAACCGCAATAAAATCTTCTCACCAGGAAATGAGGGTAGAAGTAGAAGCTATTTTCTTGGAAATAATTAGCATAGAGAGCATTTATTTTATTAAGTCTGTGGATTTCTATGAGAATGATGGGCTTTCGGATAACATGAGCTTGGAAAGGCTCCATTATGCCCTCAGGGTAATATAAAACCCTTCAGAGGAGATAATGCACCACAGGAAGAACATAGTAATAAGGTAAAGCAAACAGAAACAGAAGAGAATTACTTTAGAGACTTATGCCTTAGACAAAATGCACCATTCACAACACATCAAAGCAAAGTCAAATGAAGACTGCAAGATCACTTCCAGTTCATTATTTTTACCTTCCCATAAATCCACTGTCTGGAAAATATCTGTTGTTCTGACTCCGTAGATTTCAGCAGCTTTTAAGAACTGAGAAATCTGTTCCATCTGCTTAAAAGCCATTTTTGATTCAGAGATCTTTGCAATGGGCTCATTTCCCTTGGGATGTAAACTGTTTATTAACTTGCATAACAGCTGAGAGAGAAATACAGAAACAAAATTAGAAAGCAGTCACCAAACTAGAAGGCAATTTCTGCACATGCAATGATGCTGCAAAATGCTTTTGACCTGGCCAGTTTCTGTCAAGGACACAATCCCTTCAATTAAAAACAAAGAAGTGAATTGATAATAATCAAAGTATATTAGAAATACATTAAAGCTTTCATGAACTGATGGCAATAGCCTGATCATACAAATCCTAATCTGCTAGGAACAACAGAGCAATCACTGGTAAAGGTTATATAACAACTGACAGAGAAGAAACCACATGCCCGTGCCAAAAAAATAAGCAATGTCAATTGAAATACTGTTAAAGTCACTTTGGCAGGGGTTCAGGGATTAGCGTATTCTTACAGCCCACTGCAAACAGCAGCATCTGCCTGCTGTTCAATAAACCAATGGAACACAGTGTTTGAGCTACAGAATTACTTCCCAAGAAGAAAACAGTTAGGACATAATTCAGCCATTCAAATTTTCTAATCTCTAAACCTTTCCCTTCTCAACACTGATTGTTTCTTAATCAGAAAAGCATACATCTGATTTTAAAACAAATCTCGTTTAAATGTATGAGAAAAGGTGGCTGAAGGAGTGAGTCACACTCATATATAACATGCATGACTCACAAGACTCTGAATGAGTACTGTACTAATCACACTGCACTGGTAGAATAATTATCTTCCAAGATTAAGACTCCTGGTCAAAAGAAGATAAATCAGATACTAACATACCTATTTCTGCGCTGGCTGTAAGCTCTGACCAGTTTAGCTAGATGAACACAGAGAATGAGGACACTGCGAATATAAACACATGCAAGAACATAACTGCACAAAACACTTACTGTTCCATCCATCAACCAGGTCTGAAAATGCTGCCTTCCAGGAGGAGGGTGCTCTATCTGTTCTCCACACTGTACAATAATCCAGTTCACCAGCCTCGACTCTAATTCCGGGTCATATTTCTGTTCAATCTTTTCCTGAACTTCTCGGCTTAAGCCATAGCTTGGTCCCCTGTTTGCCATCTCTGGAACCAAAGCAGAACTTTCTTAGTGGGCAGAGTCCAGATCTGCAGCTGTGAAGTAACGCACTGGAAAATTAAAGGATAAAAGAGTGAGCAGCTTGTCCTATACGTTAGACAGTTGAACAGATGTTCAGCAACACTGAAAGTGACTGTATGGCACCGGTTATAGCTGTTCTGCAAAACAGGGGAGGGATCAAAGAGGGAATATCCTTTTCCAAAAGCACAAATCAGCTACAACATTCTTTTTCTTTAAAGAAGGAAAAACAACAGTCCCCCCTGCCTAACCACCACAACAGAAGAAAAGCAAGATCTAAAACAGGGTAGGTTTTAAAGAGAGGCTTCTGCTATGTTTACAGAGAATACAATAGACTTTGCAGATCAACATTAAAGCTGCCGGCAAATCCAAAAGCACTTTAAAATTGCCTACCTAATACTTGCTAATCAGAAGGCGGCTATACATGGGAGCTCAATCAATCCAATTAAAGATGCAGTCAGGGTCTTCCTCAGCAGAGATGCAGGGACGGGTATCCAGAGATCGGCAAACTGAGAAGCGTTGATGAATTTAAGAGACGAAGGCTGCCACAATGCCCTGCTGCAGCAGCAGCATCGTGGTTTGAAGAACAGTGTATTGATTTGATTTTCCTCACATATGAGGAGGGTCAAAGCAGGGGCGTTGCTAAGAGCCATTAAAGAGGCCTGCCTACTCAGTCACAGCCTGGGGATCCTGTTTATCTCACCCATCTGCAGTCTGTTTCCATGCATGTTTCCTCAGCCGGGCGCTGCTCACCCTACAGGCTCAGTTTTACTCCTCCTAGTCTGCATCAACCTAAACTGCTCTAAGCATCCCAATACCAGACTAGTAAGAAATACAAACGGAGGGGATTCATTCTCTTAAATGAAGGTAACATAAATTCCTACTGCTGAAACCAGGACAGTGCACATCTTGTTTATTTTTAATCACAAAGCAGAAGCAAAACCTTTTTCTCCCTGTTCCGCATCACGCTACTAAGAGGCTTTGAGTGTGAAAATTAACTTCTCCTCTTCCCCGTTCGAGTGCTGATAAAAGGTTTCAACAAGGGGGCAATAGGATGAAAAGCCAAGGAAAAGAAGGCAGGTAGCACAACATTGTTATGACCCTATCATCAGTATATACTTGACTATGTGATAGCGTAATAGTGTCCTGAGAAAACAACTTGAACCTCTAAAACCAAGGGGAAGTCACAGAAAACTAGCAAGCACAGAAATTGCATGGTATGAGTCAGCGTACCTCCAGTGATAGCAAGGGAGCTATGGCCATGTACGGTAGTTTAAACTGATTACACCACTGCAGTGGTGGGAGGGTAGAGAAGGAAAGTTAAGGACAAGAGACTTTTTGTCTGGTCTGATTTGTACAGATTTACCTTTGATTAAGACCACGAATTCTAAGATATATACAGCTTCAGATGCTGCTGGGCTTGAGCAGACTCAAGAGATGAAAAATTGAATAGATGACCCAATTCACTGCTGTCCTCCACAGGCTTTTCATTTAGTGCTTTCCCTTCTCTGCACTGGTAGTTTTAAATCCCAATGAAATGTTTGCTTACATAACTGAGAGCACGCTACGTGACAAGGCCACCACTTGAGCACTTTCTGGCCCAGCGAACACGCTGTTGAAGGCACAGCAAATGCACAGGAACCAAGACGCAAACCAAGCCTGGAGTATAAACTGCAGCTACAAAGGTAAAAGGCAGTATGTGATTTTGACATCCTTTACATTGAAGCAACTGTTAAGGGCCAGGCCTCACAAAGAATAGAAAGCTTTATTTTGCACTTGGAGATATTTCTGCCCTCTTCTGTTTAAAAGGGAGCAATCTGGGCTGCTGCTTGGCTGTTCCTGGTCACACTCCGGTGTTCAGTGCTTCAATGATCTCACAAAAGCCACCTACCTTTGCCTCAGCCTCTGACTTCACTTTCTATCCTGGGGGCAGGGATGGGTAATTTAACCTTCCTAAGCTGCAGAGCAGAGGTCTCCCCCTTCACAGATGTTGCCTATGCAACCCATTCTCGAGGGACCTTCCCATCCTGTGAAGGCTGAAAAGCAACCTTGTCCATCAATATCAATTTTTAATAAGGCTTTGAAAACCAGGAAAGCTGCAGAGAATTGGACAAATGCCAGCCCCCACCACTACTTACAAAGTACGAACGATCCAATCAGAAGCCTGCTTCTGTGCCATCAGTCCTGGGGAAAACAATGGAATGATTTATTTTCTTTTAAAGCCATAGTGTTGATGCAATTTACTAAAAGCTCTGTAATATATGAGAGTTGGCCACGGCACGTTGATTAGGGAACTGAAGTGATTCTGAAACAACATGACACATTAAAGAGATGAAAGCTGGCTAACTAGTAGGTCCTATAGCATGACTTTAACTGAAAAATCATTAATGACTGTGTATTTCTATTCAGTTTGTACAAGAACGCATTCCCAGGCCTGAACTATTGACTATATTATTAGAAGCCATAAAAAAAAAAGCCCAGACTTCCATCATCAGAAAAGTGCTTTTCAGAACATAGCAATGTCCTATGTGTTAAAAGACAGAGGGTGATGGAAGAAAACCAGGCAGGCATAGACGCCGAGTAAGACATTGTGACCAAAGGGTTTGGCTGAAGAAAACATGGGAAGTGCAACAGGAACAGGAAGCATCATATCCAGTTCTGACAATCACTCTCCAGACAAAGCGGTGAAAGAATGAAGTAAATTCAAATAGTCACTCCAGTAACCAGAGGATGGAAAATCAGAACCTGTACAGTAATCACTTGGGAAGGATTTTCTGTTTAGCTCAGCAAAACCAGAAGTTAAGAAATGGCAAACATTTGTTGCTACAAAACAAAGAAGAACTGAAGGAACTCAAGTTCTTTCTGTCAGACACAGGCATATTAAAGCCTGAGAGCTAGAACTGTGATGTAAATGAAAGGGAAGGTTTTCAGCAGCAAAGGTACTGCCATTAGAACACCTACCTACTGCTTCTGATGGCTTTTGTCTTCTTATTTTTCTTGGTAGCACAAGATTAGAACTTGCAACTACAGAGATGAAGCTTGAACACTTGAATTAGGATTTCATGCCTGTAAGCACTATGGGCCACATATGCTTTCAGATAACCACAGTATTATCCTATAAATCTTTCTGTATCTACAAGCAAATGCTGCTGCAAAAACAAAACTGACATTAATTACCTCACTTCTGTTTAGATCCAGGGTAACTCAATAGCTTTCAATGTCTTCTAAACGGAACACAGAGGGAAAACCAAAGCTTACCCTGCTACAGAGCAACCCTTAACCTTTGTTAGAATCTCTGGTAATTCACTCCTTAGAGAGAGCCTGGTATTTCAGCCACCTCAAAGCACTATCTATCAAAGTATGCTGGGTCAATTCCCACCAGATGAAGCTATCCAGAAATTAGAATAACTGGAAGTCCAGGCTCCATTTCCATAGTCTGCGACTGCGCAATAATGGACCTTTTATAACTAAGTTAAAGGAATTAAGAAGCAGGAAGTTATCTGAGCTGTAACCAGCCCACAGCACCTGCCCTCACAAGGAACCTTCTGAAGCGCTGTTGAAAGGTGCTCCCTGCATATACACCTGTGTTGTGAGGTCACATTTTCTAGAGCTGCAGAGAGGATGCCAAGGTTCAGCACAAGCTCAGCGCAAGCACAGGGCCTTTTTCAAGGAGCTGCAAGACCACATAAGTGCCCTACTGACCCTCGTTTCCATTCACTGCTTTGATTTGTCATAAGATACCCGCAGACCTTCTACACGAAAGATCTAGGAATATTGCCATCTTAACTGCTCAAAGTGGGTGGCAGAGATGTCAGAACAGGGGACAGCACTCCTGATAAAAACTCTAGCTTCCCCATTAATTTGAAATCTAAAATCTAGAAAGCCTCAAAGACAAAAGCTGCTAACGCAAGCATCCTCTCTTACTCCTCCAGAAGGGCTTCTTTGCCAGCTCTGAAGATGTTAAACCGCAAGGAAATGCACAGTTTAAACGCTTTGAGATTAAAAGCAAAGTAATTTAGAAAGGAAGAACCCTCCCAGTTGTGAGACAGAACAAAATGGACTGACACTCTGGTCTGCAGAACAAGGCATCTCCTAAGGCTGCCATGGCCAGCAGTGATTCTGGGATTCTCACGTCATTAACCACCTTCCAGGCAGCTTGCCAGCAGAAACGTTTCCCACTTACCATTGGAAACCAATTTCTGTGGATATAATTGCCAGCATTCCCAAAATTCAAGAGGGCATTGGAGGCAAACTGCACATTTTAATTCTCAGGATCTTTTAAGTCTTGCGCTGGATTGGCAGATTCCTGGAAAGAAAACCAACACATTCCATCTTTTATCTGTCCCCAACACAAATGATACCTTTGGAGAACTACCTTGGTTTGAAAATAAATCATTGCATTGTGCATTTACTGGAAGAACACAAGAATAGTAACATCTTTATTTCACTGAAACGTAGGTCAAACAGGCAGCAACATTTGCAAGCAAACAAAAAAGATCAAATCCCCTAACTAAATAAATGCTGCTTCTTATGATTAGGGATTGAGCTTTGCTGTCGGGGGCTTTTGCAAGAGTTACTGTCCTAAGGACTATCATGCTCTGGCACACTTTCTGCCAACAAACCATATTGAATACAGAAGCAAAGGAGAAGCTTCTCATGAGGCCAACACCTGATCCCAGGCAGTCTGTGTCCTTCAGGGATTGCTTTTCCAGGACCAAAGCCTGGGCAGCCCATTTACATCACTCCAACCTTTAACTGCTGCTACTGTTCAGCATACCTTTGCCACAGATACAAGCACTTGCTGTCACACCAACAGGCAGCAGCGACCTTCTCATTTTGCCTTGTGGGAGGCGAGAAGGCAACATGGTGCAGGTCAGGAGGCCCAAAAAGAACGCAGCCTTTCACGTGCTAGCCTAAAAGCATTTGAAGTTTATATTTCACTTTCAGAACCAAGTGAGTGGAAGTTTTGGCAGCTGTCGCTTGCTCTTCACTCCAAGTATAAATGTAGAACTAGCCAAAGCTCCTTTCCAAACGCAAATCAAGACAGTGCAGCAGGCTAAGAACAAGCCTACTCCTCACCCTTGACCAGATCACAAGCTACACTTACTGCTGCATATGGAAGACACCCATTTATCTTTAATAATATAGAAGCATTGGACCATATAACCTACATATGCAGGACTTGAAAGAGAAATACAGGGTCAACTCTGCAACTAGACTGCAATAGGTCCTGTAATTTAGATTTAGGCATAACATGGCCAAGGCTGTAACTAACATTCTTCTGTCCTAGGCAAACACATATTGAAGAGAGGTGATGTCTTACAGCCATAAAGTAAATCTGAGCTATAAAAACCGACCTATGAACAGTACATCTGTGAGCAGGCATTTCTGTCCTTCATCTCTGTCTCTTCAACTATTACAGTAATCTCTTTCCCTAGAAAACACCTGCCAGGAGAAAAGCACGATGCACAGTAGCATTAAAATCCTGTATGCAGCAAGCTGCCTGCTGTTAAACAGCATAACTGAGTTCCCTCTGCCTTTCCTGTCCCTGCTGGGCTTGAGAACAACGGCGGAAGGGCAAGAGCGTGCACTGACTGTTGGTATTTCTGTGCCAACTAGAACGCAGTTAGGGAATTTTCACCAAGCTTTAGTGAAATTCTGCATTCTCACACATCTGACTGCATTTGTACATCAGCTCAAAGCAGACACTGCTGATCCTACAGACAGGTGAGAGACATAACCCTCTTCTATTTCCAGGGAAGCCTTTAACAAGATGTTTCAGCATTAAAAAAAAACCCAAAATCTGGAAGGGTGAGGTAGGCCCCCCTATGACAGCACAACTGTGTAACTTCAAAACCAAGTTAAGTTCCAATCTCATTATTTCCCAAAGACACCATTATTCCCTTCCACTTCTGCACCCTCCCCCAATCAGAGAAGGGGAGAAAGCTCAAGGAGAAATGACAAGCAGAGACCTAATGTAGTGACTCTGACCAAGAGACTTGGTTCCGAACACGTAACTCTGCATTGCAGTATGACTAGAGCATTGGAAACATCAGAGCAGCTGCAGACACATAGCTGGCTGGAAGTCTGTCTCTAAGCACGTTTTAATTTGGTGCGGAAAGTATGGTACCATAAATCTGTTAGCCCCATTGAATAACAGCCTGTCCAAGAGAGCACACCATCAAAATTAACATAAGAAAGAAACAGCAGGAGGCTGTTCTTCTAAGGCCTATCCAGCTAGGAGGGTTTTGTGAACTCTGCATTTAGCCTTGATGCAAGAGAAAATGAGTTAAACCAAAATTACATGAAACACTCAACACCATTTAACAAAGAAAACCAACAAACCCAAAAAGACCTCAACAAAACCAAACCAGCTGAAATGTGTAATACAAAGCCAAACAATGGAAGAGACAGAACAAACAGAACACTTGACAAGATAAAAATACATGTATCTAAAACTGCATGAGTACAGCTCAAAATAAATAGAATAAGAGCCCTTGCTTATTAGGAAACAAGTTGAATAACCTTTAGAGACTCTTCCAACACATACTGGTCTATTGCAGAGCTTAATCCTAATCAAGGAAAGCATGCCTCATCACTTTCTCCCTTTTTAGAAGGCAAAACAGCATTGTTGGGGTTTTGGGGTTTTGGTTTTTTTTTCTCACAAGGCAAGGCACAAGTAGACTGATTTTGCAATAGATCTGAAACAAAAATGTTGGTAAGGACTAGGGACAGACAAGGTCAGCTGGCAATACTTTTGTTTCTTCTTGTTGTGGTTTAATGAAAACCATTACCTGCTTCTTTGGTATTGCATGCTAATCAAGCTTTCTGCCTAGCTATAAAAGCTTTTTGTTATTAACTCATGAAACTTGAATGACTCTAACTCCCCAGCAGGAGTCAAGTTTTAAGCATCACATAGAAGACAAATACCTCCAGGTGCTTCCTCAGCTCCTATTGTTTGATTAAACCCAACAACACAAGCAGCTGAGGTGCCCTGTCAGTGCCCAGAACTTCCTTGTACTGTGACAAGCAGTGTCAACCCCAACATGTCCATACCACACTCAGTGACAGATGAGCCCAGAAGTCATATTCACATCTGCCAAAGGGTATAGCCCATTAGAAGGCTAACAACTTGAGCTAAGAGTGCTACTAAAAATAACTATGTGCAGATTACGGTAGTCAAAGAAAACCCAACTCCACAGGCAGCACAAGATGGAGTTGGTAAATTTGAAAGACACTGATTGTTTTGTGCAAGGAAAAACGTATTCATTAGACACTCACAAAACATACTTTGTATGCAACAGCAAATTAGGAGTCCTTAAGAACAAAAACCCAAGGATTTTAAGAATTTTCCCCATGCAGAGCTTCCCAAATCTGTAAACCCCTAGTTTAACATAGTATTTCAACAGAGAAAATAAACACTTGTTTTGAAACATGACTAATACTGAAAGTAATTCACTATCTGGGCACTTACTGGCAAAAAGACTGAAGAGATGCCACAGGCATTAACTCAGGGGACAAAATATGGTTCTGCATCTTTCAAGACTGTTAAAACTTACTGACAGGTCAAGAGCTAGGGTAGACCAAACTCCCTCTGGTTATCATAGAATTATAGAATAGTTAGGGTTGGAAAGGACCTTAAGATAATCCAGTTCCAACACCCCTGCCATGGGCAGGGACACATCACACTAAACCATACCACCCAAGGCTTTGTCCAACCCAGCCTTGAACACCGCCAGCAGTGGAGCATTCACAACTTCCTTGGGCAACCATTCCAGTGCCTCACCACCCTTACAGGAAAGAATTTCTTCCTCATATCCATTCTAAACTTCCCCTGTTTAAGTTTGAACCCATTACCCCTTGTCCTATCACCACAGTCCCTAATGAAGAGTCCCTCTCCAGCATCCCTATAGGCCCCCCTCAGATACTGGAAGGCTGCTATGAGGCCCCCACGCAGCCTTCACTTCTCCAGGCTGAACAGCCTCAACTTTCTCAGCCTATCATCTACTCCTTCTTTTCAGGCATATGGACATGCCAAGTTGACAGTAATGAACGTGCTGGTAATTTCCAGCATGAACGCAAGGAAAATGCTATGCTTGCAGAATGAAATACCAATGGAGCTACCTTGGCAAAGTCAGAGGAAAAACTGCACAAGGTTACCTCAGAGTAACCTTCATACTTGAGGAATACAGACTGCATTGAGAAAATGATAAGTGAACACAGAGAAGGGCACTAGCATTCACTGAACCTCAAAATACTTTCTGGAATACTGTATAAAGCAAGCATCATTTCTGCCTTTGCATTTATGCTGTATGTAGCAAATGTGGGATGTACCTGTAATATGAATGTTACCACTTACAGTCATACCACATTAACTGATTAGCAAAAAAAAAACCACCCCAAAACCTGGAAGGGTGAGGTAGGCCCCTCTATGACAGCACAACTGTGTAAGAGAAGCGAAGCAGAGAAGGCAAGCAGAGAAAACAACAAAACTCCCTAGGATTAAGTTTCAGGAGTGCAGTGGTTTGAGCAAACCGATGCTGCAGTTTTGTATCCTAAACAATTGTGTCAACCCTGTTATGCTGCATTCTCCCACCTAAAGTTATTACAGCAGACTAATGGGGGAAAGGGTACGAGAGGAAGAATCCCCCAAAACCTAATCCTGAGACTGCTCCCCTTCACATTTGTTTCATCTAGCTCTAAGGCACTGGAAAAGAAGACCTTATCCATAAAATATCAATTATTTAATAGAGGCTAAAGTGAAGCTTTGAATGACTACAATGCCATTCTTGCAAGAGAAACACACAGCTACAGTATATGCAGACACATGAAGACTTTTCCCTGTCTAAAATATTTTGGTTAAATTCAGTGTTTCCAGGTATAAATCCCAACATAAAAAAAACCAGCTCAGAAGTTTTCAGTTACTGAGATACCTCCAATACCTGGGAACAAAAAAGTCATCAAAACAACTTGTTACTTTGAGTCTTAATTAAAATTAATTGCTCTGCAATTACTGCTGTTCACTTTTTCCCAACCTTTTCTTCCAAAAGCAATCCAAGAGCTGTGACAAGAGTAGATTAAAAAACTGCCACAGGTAAGAGCAGAAAGCCCTGAAGCAACTTGATTTTGATTTGCCTATGTCCTTAAACCCTACAACATCTATTTTTCAGGTTCTATCTTATACAGAAAAAGATGACAACTGTTTAACAATACATGAACATGAACACAGCTCAACCTTCACAAATGGAAGTAGCTGAGCAATTCGCATAAATCACCTGAACTGATTTTTCCCTAAAGTAAGAAAACACATTCAAGAGGTTTTAAAGCTTAAGTAGTGGATTGCATATTCATACAGACAGAAAAGAAGCCTACTGCAGAAACAGAAATACCTGGAACTAAGATTTTATGTAATGCTGCAATTCCTCAAACAAGCTTCCTGAGCTCAGGAATCAATACACTTGAATTAGCAGGCTTCCACCTAAACCAGAGCTGTCCATTTTACTCTCATACCAGAATTCAGTTTTTCTTCATAGCTTCTTGACTTTTGCTGTATTGAAGCCTAAAAAAACTGTCTTCCACAGGAACTCATCTGAAATTTAGGGTTTGGAGTATTTTTGTTTTGTTGTTGGGTTTATTTTGTTGTGATTTCCTTTGAAATTAAAACCCACTACCTTAACAAAGCTCCATACAACATACTTCTACTGAAAATGACAATCTCGCCAGAAATACCTTACCTTTAGCTTTAGTTTTTCAAGTCAGCAACAGTGATGCCATTTACTGCTTGAAATAAAGACAGGAACAATTTATACATTTGACTGATGTTTCATATTAAGGCCAGCCTGAACTATTTCCAGCCTCTCACCTAAGCTCCTCTCTCTAATTTTCAAGTGCATGAATGGTACCTTATTTTTTGACAAAACTGAGATTATAGTCACATTTGCAATTAAATCCATTTACTATTAAATTCTACAGGTTTACATCACAGGAATTATCCAACAATTAAGTTTCATTCACAAGTTTTCAGGCCTGCACTCGTGCGCTTCAAATTTCTAACTCTGAAGACACTGTTCCTACTAACCTATAGTTCCGAAGTCACAGAGAAGAGCAAGCGCTACCCTGCGATGCTGTACTCTCTATAAAGAAGTTACTATAAGAGAGTCACTACATCAATCCAGTTTCAATATACACCAAGATAATATATTCATCCCTCAATATCAGGCCCACAAAGTAACTATGTCAAGTTGTCAGCCTGGACAAGAGGATAGAAGCCCTACAGATAAGCCGACATACTGATTGCTATTTGAAGCCCTGCATTCTTTTAGGTTAACTTCTTCTTTACATAGCACTTGAAGCACACCATCAGGGTGTGCCTTCCACTTTTCAATTTTAACAGTACTAAAGAACAACATAATTTAACTGAAATCTGATTATTGAGCTTCATGGTATTTGCTATTTCTAGCACAATAACACTAGTAAACACTTTAAGTTATATTTTGCCTTGCACTGATGGTTTCAAACATCAGATACAAAAATGTTACAGCAAAAGGACAGTACTGAAAAGGTGTCAAACACAGGAAATTAAAGTTTTATTGTACAGGCCAGTAGTGACAAAGACAAATCAACTTTTCAGTACGAAAGTGTAGGAAGTCTATGAAAAAAGGTTTAAATGGTGAAGGAGAGGTTCTGAACACAACAGCAGCACTCCTTCAGCTTTGGGACTGTCTGTGCAAACGCAGCAATAATACCTGTATTTACGAAACAGAGGTAAGAAAACAGCAGATAAAGCTCAGCTCCTACTGTGATAGTCACAGGCATCATCTTGTTAAGATCGGGGTTTCTGCTACTCATGGAAGACAGTCAGGTGCAGAGTTCATGCACTTACACTACTCTGCAGCTTAAGAGAATGTTGCCAGCTTGTCAATTAAATCATCAACAGTGTTCACAAGAAGTTTTAAATCCTCCTTTTCACTCATCCGATGTTGGCCAGTTTTGCGGAGGATAACATCCACATCGTTGCTCAAAACACGATCAGCAACTTGCATAGAGATCTGCCAAGGGACATCACTGTCCTTCATACCATGAATAAGTCGTATGGGACACGTTATAGGAATAGGGCTATTTAGCAAACAGTGATTTGCTGCTTCTTGGATAACATCATATTTCAAGGAGTAATATCCTTCCTCATTATACCTCGTTGGAAACCTCCATTCACCTTTTTCTTCTATTTCGTTTTGTGTCTATACAAAAAGAAAGCAAAGAACAGACAAGACAGATGTTACAAGCTCTTTGGAGCACCTCAACTTATTTCTGTTCTAAATGCAGCAAAATTTCACCAGGCTTAAAATTTCACTTTGTTCATTTTTATTAGCAGAGGAGCTACATTCCTGTTTGCCTTCCAGCATCTGAAAAGACAAAACCCCCTATCATGTCACAAAAGCTACTCTGCATGCCTCTCCTGCAAACTAATCTAACTGGGATTCACCGAGGAAATTAAGTTTCTCAGTCAGAATCTGTCAGAAAGAAAAAGACATAGAGCCACCATGAACACTACGTCTCTTGGGCTGTAATCAGTTCACTCCAAACAAGAAGAATCCTAGGAAAAAAGGACTTTGCAGGGATCAGTCTTTTTCAGTCTTTGTCACAACAGCTACGTCTAAATACCGCACTTCCAGAATCTCACCTAAGGTACTATGAAGTGCCTTTAGAAAAAAAACCAGGAAAATACTTTAATTATTCTAAGGTACAGTTGTTTATTGCTGGTTTTATTTGTCACATTATAACACCGGACTTAAGACTGAACATCATTATCAAGGAAGCAACACAAAGAGACTTCCCACCAGCACCTTCTAGTCTTTACAAACACACTGATTCGAAGAATTCTCTTTCTACACACACAACCTGTGTCATTCATCTCACCCAATGTCATCTCTACTACTTCAGCAGATACTGCCCCATCCTTGAAAGCACAAGGATCTAATTTGAATGCAAATATAAGGTACTCAACACTGAAACTGAATGGGCCCTAACTTCATGTCCTATATGCCACAGTAATATAAACATGTTCCAGGTAGTGCTCACACCAGCTTCATACTTGAAGCACAGTATTTTGCAGACTTCTAGATTACCGTAAATTTGCAGCTTTTCTCCACCACCAACACAGAAAATTTACACAAAGACTTACAGGAAAAGTACAGTTTGAACAATAGAATTTCTTAAATGCGTGATAGATTTTTAGCTTGCACAAAAGCCAACGATCAACATTTACCTCAATGGGAAGCTTCTTAAAAGTTGTTACAAGATAGTCTGCTGCTGCAGCTACTCCAACTAGAGCAGCTACTTTATCTGGGCGTGCTATTGCAGCATGAAGCATCAGCCATCCACCCATGCTGGAGCCCACAAGAATCTGAAAGAGAAATATTATTTTACAGGAAATGGCTAATAATTTTTTTGTTCTTTTACATGTTCTTTTTGTTTAACTACTTAAACCTTGGGCATTATCCTGCGGTCCTTACACAGGCAGAACTGATGTCACCTCCAGTGGGAATTCTGCCTGAGCAAGCACAATAGGATCTCGTCTTTTACTATTCTTTTTGTTTGGAATGGCTGGTTATCCTGAGACTGAAATGCTGAAAACAAAATGAGAGTTGAAACAATTCAGTATCACGTACATACTTTACGTTTCTTTCTTCAAATAAATGCACTTGGTAAAGGCTCAGCGCAGTGAAAGAGGTTTACAAAGGCAATAATACAAATGAAAATACAAATTGATAATAGAAAATCATTTTACACACAACACTAGGTATTTCCAGGTTGCAGAAGATTTTAAGTTTCTTAAGAGTCATTTCTAAAGTAACTGAAGAGGTCAAGTGCTGCTTCTGCTGATTTTTTGTACGTTATTTTATCATATAGAGTCATGGTCTAGTGTGAGGCATCCCTGCACATGGCAGGGGGGCTGGAACTAGACGATCTTAAGACCCTTTCCAACCCTGAACATTCTATGATTCTATGATAGAGTATCTTAACTTGTAACATTCCTGCAAATCCTTTAATTAATATATCAGAATGGGTCAGTGACACACTTTCCATTAGGAGGGATGACAGCCCTGCTCTGAGCAGGAGGCTCTAATAAACAATCTCCAGGAGGTCCTGCCAACCCCCATTTCCAAGATCTTGTGATCCACCTGCTTGCACAAAAGGTCCTATGAATATAACCTCTCAAACGAGCCAGCTTGAAAGTGAGCAGGTGGCAGTTGCTAAATAGAAGCTACTGTTGATCAGAGCTGTTTTGATGTACTTTTGATTAATGTTCTACCTTGAGGACAAAAAGCATTCTATATATAAAAATAAAATATAACCTGTGGTCCATCTGTAAGTTCATCCAGTATACACAGAACGTCTTTTCTCCACTTCCCAAATGTACACTCTTCAAATTTACCATCTGAACTTCCACACCCTGTATAATCAAATCTGAAAAAGAAACCATCAAAATGAAAGTCATCATACTGCCTATAGCAGTATAGAAGCTACCTGAAAAGTACCATTTAACCAAATTAAACAGGGACAAGATACCGCATTAAATACTTTCTTACTTAGTCCTGTGCATCACTAGCACGGAAATCACATGAAAAGAGGTTTAAACACAACACAGACAACTAGTGATTTGGTTCTCTCTTATAATTTGATGTAACAATATGTAAACTTACAAGAGTATGTCCCAGACAAAGAATTTTTTAATACGCACACTCTCTTTCAAATGCTACACCCAAATATGAAGAATTACGAAACTCAGGATTCAACTTAGTCTATCAAAGGAGAGTATCACCAAGCATGTACGTGTTGTAAAACTGCAGAAGACACTGGGTAACTTAAGATTTGGCAGTTAAGAACTCTCATAGTTGTAACTTAAAAAATGAGAACTCCTGGTCCTTTCTTCTTGATTTCTTGTGCCTATTGCCTTAACGTAACATACAGCACTGGCAAGGCTACAAAAATTAATCAGTTTTCTGAAATACTTTGAGAACACATTGTCTTGATCTACCTCAGTCTTGCCACAGACAGAAATCCCACATTGGAAATGGAAGGAAGACACTTCCTAGCTTGTGTGCACAGCATAGCATGCGTTCCAACCCAAATGCCCAAGTCTACATATTTTTGTTAGAAAACCTTCCCCAACCCACAATACTAATCTTGTTTTCTCAAGACCAATGGAATTGGCATATACCTGACAAAGGCATGACCTAGAGAGTTGCAGAAATCTTCAAGGGCAGTTGCTTTCTGACCATTCATATTTGAATTAAAGCCTGGAAGGAAAATAACCCCTGGATTCCTGCCTTTTAGTTTATGATAAGCAAGACTTGGTTGATCTGGTCGAGTGAGAAAGCTGATTGATGATTTCAGCCTGCAAACTAACAAAAAGAACTATTTAGTACAAGCATCGTGAGAACCTTGGCAGAAATACTAATATTTTATAAAACTAGGATTCAGGAAATATGGGCTATTATGAGAAAATAAGATGCTTTGGTTCAAAAAAATAAGTACCTCATTTGTTTTTTAATGACTAACAGTATTGATCAATCTGAAAGGGCAAGCTGACTGTGATTTTTTCCCAAATCATTAAATGCCAATCACGTATGCAAGGAGTCCACTCAGCAGAGCGGCTGACTGAAGCCAAATGCTAATTTTTCCTATACAATATTTGTCTTCGTGTTTTATACCATCTTGAATACGTTTACTCAGTTTAACTCTTCATTTGTCATCTCTCCCTCCCCCCACACTGAATTTCAAACAAATATAACTTTGGGACTGAATATGCGCCATAATAAGTCTACAATGACATGAGGAGACAATTTTTTTGATGAAAATTAAAACTGAAGGACGAAACTGCATCCGCATAAAACCCCAGATCCATGAAATTTACAAAGATGATGTACAATAAGGAAGATCAGAAATGGAAACTGGGAAAGAATCTTGTGAATACCTTTTCCAACATGATGAACGTAAAACAACAATAGTATTGCTTCAAACCAAATGAAAGAAATAACATCTAGGCTTTTTCATCATATCATCAACAGGTATTTCTGCTTAAGTGAAAGATTGTTGCCAGAAACACTGAAAAAAGGCTCATTTTAACACTGTGCTATCTTAACTTCAGTCCCTGAAGTTTAGGTTCCCACTTCGTATGATAATTAGTTTCGCAATTCTTTTCCGCATGCGCACTGCCTCCTGGTGGTCTTGGGTGAGGGTCTCGGGATGAAGTAAGAGTCTTCCTCATTCACCTTTGTACAGACTTTTGTAGTTGAACTCTTTACCTCTTCTGTTTGTCGCAAGCGCAGTTGTCATCCATCTGTTATGTCCTAAATTTGGCTAATTAAGCAGAGTTTTGCGGGTTTTATTCTCCCGGACACTATGCTCAAGGATACTCGGATTTCTCTCTTCCTGTGGTTACATACTTATTATCAAGGATACACCATATGTTATTGTTCAACTATATTTTACAAAGTCATTACAGACCTTGAGTAATTTTCCTCTCTTCATTCTCCCCCTTTTCTATGTACATGCGAATTCTTTTGCATTATATAATTCTGTTCCTAGTAGCCCAACATTTCATAAAGTACTTAAATAGAATACATACAAATATTCCTAATATGAGTATCATAATCACACCCATAAATATTCTCTTTAACCACTGAAAATTTGGGAGCCAAGATGTTAACTTATCCCATATATCAGTAAAGCCCCAAGAAACATCATCCTTTGTTACTTCATCTGGAGGTGAAGTTGCATTATCCAACTACAACACGGGTAATATCCCACGGTCATACTGCCCTGATTATATGTTTTATTGGTAGTTACACATTTCGTTTCTGGTATGTTTGAGGCCTCAATCTTTAAAACTTGCAAATTTGTATGGTTCTCATCTGTATAGACTGGGTTTTTCCACAAGTTATTCCAATTGGTCTTAAAGGGAATCGGCAGGCCAATTAACTGTATGCCCGGTTCCTTGCCCGATCTATGCAACTGAGTGCAGATCCAACAGCCACTCTTATTTAAAACTTTGGTCACGTTTTGCATCAGTCTCAAATATAAATTCTGACTCCATGACTGTATTCCCACTATGCAAAACCCAATTAATAAATATGCTATCAATAGTCGTTTTGTTGGATTCGAAGTTTTAGTGGCCCAGTGGGCACTGCTTTCCATAGTCCTTCTGGGGCCCTTTTCACACTTGAATAGTGGATCCAGGCTGATTGCTCCTGGATTTTGATTGCAGTATGGGTGGTCAGCAGGACTGGATATGGACCATTCCACTTTTCTTCTAGTAGTTGTATGATAAAGTCTAATCACCAGGCTTGAAAGAATGAATTGGTAAATCTAAGCCTCTGGCCCGCACTCCCAAAACCAACTTGTGTATCTTATTCAACTGTTTCTGTAATTCCATCATGTACATGAATAAATATTCAGATTCCAACTGCGACAAATCTTCCCCTTTATATATAAACACATACGGTCGACCATATAAAATCTCAAAAGGACTTAGTCCTTCTTTAGCTCGGGGTTTGGTCCGTATTCTGAGTAGAGCTAAGGGAAGAGACTGATACCATGACAGGTTTGTTTCCTGTCCTATTTCAGCTATTTGTTGTTTTATCAGGTGATTCATCTTTTCTACCTGTGTGCTAGCCGTCGGTCTATATGGAGTATGTAATTGTCAATCTATTCCCAAAACTTTACTTATTTGTTGTATCGCTTGAGCACAAAAATGTGAACCTCTATCAGAAGATATTGTGGCTGGAATACCAAACTGTGGTATAATTTCATTTAGCAACACCTTAACCACTTCTCTTGCCTTGTTTGTTCGGCAGGAAAAGGCCTCAGGCCATCCTGAAAAGGTATCGGTTAGGACTAGCAAATACCAGTACTTCCCTTTTCTTGGAATTTCAGAAAAATCAATCTCCCATTGTTGTTCTGGGTAGTTCCCTTTACTAATCACTCCTAAGTTTACCCTGTTTCCCATATTAGGGTTATTCTGTTGACATATATTACATTGCCTTGTAACCTGTTTCACCACCGTGTACAAGTTCTGTCCTATCAAAACTTTTTATATAGAGTTTCTGCTCCCCAGCGCGTTTTACTGTGTTCAGTAAGTACAGTGGTCCAAATTAAACTAGAGGGCAATATTAAGCGTCCATCTTTCAGGTGTGCCCACCCATCTGGGGCAGTTTCCCCTTTCAAATCCTCGACTAATTTCTGATCCTCTTTACTGTATTTTGGTTTTAATCTTGGTTCTATAGTTTGGATTTTACCGTCTGGAACCAAAGACAATGCCTCTATTTTTGTTAGCTCGGCAGCTCGTTTAGCTTCCTGATCTGCAAATCGATTTCCAATTTCATATTCAGCATTCCCTTGCTGGTGTCCCCGACAATGCATAATAGCTACTTTTTCTGGTTGTTTGACGGCTTCTAATAGCTTTAAAATTTCTTCTGCATGCTTTATTTGTTTTCCTTGGGAGGTCAATAGTCCTCTCCTTCCATATTGTTCCATGTGTGTGCACCACTCCAAATGCATATTGAGAGTCCGTCCAAATATTTATTTTTCTACTTCTTGTTAATTCTAATGGTCGTGTAAGAGCTATTATTTCTGCCTTCTGGCCTGAAGTTCCGGGACGTAATGATTTGGACTCAATCACCTGATGGGTAGTTGTAATGGCATACCCAGCTTTACGTTGCCCTTGTTTGACAAAACTGCTTCCATCTGTGTACCATGATTCACTGGCATCTTCCAGAGGTTCTTCTTTGAGATCAGGTCGACCCTGATACACAGTTTCTATTGTTTCAATGCAGTCATGGTGTCACTGGTTCCTCTTGTGCTCCACTAAGGAAAGAGGCTGGATTCACAATGTTAGTGACCACAATTTCTATATCATCTTGTTCCACCAATATCGCCTGATATTTTAAAAATTTCTGAAGTGAGAGCCAATGGTTTCCCTTTTGTTCCAGAACTGCTGAAACAGTATAGGAGACTAAAACTGTTATTTTCTGTCCCAGAGTAAGTTTTTGAGCTTCCTGTATATTAATGACAACAGCTGCTACCGCCCGTAGACAGCTTGGCCATCCTTCGCTTACTTCGTCCAATTGTTTAGAGAAGTAAGCCACCACACGTTTGTAGGGACCAAGTTTTTGTGCCAATACTCCTAAAGCTATTCCTTGTCGTTCATGAGAAAAGAGCCAAAATGGTTTAGAAACATCAGGTAATCCCAAAGCAGGGGCTCTCATTAGTTCCTGCTTAAGTTGCTTAAAAGCTCTTCACGTCTCGCCAGACCAAATTAATTTTGGCTGACTGTTTTTCACCAGTTCATATAGTGGTTTGACTAATAACCCATAATTATAGATCCAAAGACAACACCAACCTGTCATTCCCAGAAAAGTCCGCAGTTCTTTCAACGTTTGAGGTTCTGGGGTTTGACAGATGGCTTCTTTCTGTTCAGTCCCAAGTTCTCGTTGTCCTCCTGAGATTTCCAGTCCCAGGTAAGTCACACGTTGCTGGATCAATTGGGCTTTCTGTTGAGAGACTCTATATCCGTTTAAACCCAAGAAATTCAGCAGGCTTACAGTCCACTGAATAGAGTTTTCCTTTGTTTCTGTAGCTATTAAAAGATCATCTACATACTGTAGTAGAGTTCCTGCATCATCCGGAGGAGTCCAGTCATCAAGTTCCTTTGCTAATTGATTTCCAGAGACTGTAGGGCTGTTTTTAAAACCTTGAGGTAACACTGTCCAGGTTAACTGAGGTTTTCTCCCTGATTCAGGATTTTCCCATTCAAAAGCAAATAACCTTTGACTCTCTTTAGCCAGAGCCAAACAAAAGAAGGCATCTTTCAGATCCAAGACGGTAAACCGAACCTGACTATCTTTTAATTTAGTAAGCAAAGTGTAGGGATTGGCTACCATGGGATGCATATCTTCTACTATTTTGCTAATTGCCCGTAGGTCTTGCACCAACCTATAGTTCTTCCCATCAGCCTTCTTAACTGGTAAGACTGGAGTGTTATATTCTGATTCACATTCAATTAAAAGGCCATATTGTAAAAATTTGTCTATTATTTCTTTAATTCCTTTTCTGTCTTCTAACCTCAAAGGATATTGTTTTACTTTAACCGGTTTCTCTCCTGGCTTCAGATTCACTACCACAGGGGCAGTGTTTTTAGCCCTTCCAGGTATTTCAGATGCCCAAACACCTGGATAGACTTGATCAATCAAATCTTGTGGTAGTGTGGACTTCCTTTCCGTTTCTAACAAAGCTAGACTTAAGATTTCAAGTAACGGTTTTTCCTTCACTCTAAGATCAATTTTTCCTTTTTCGAAACTTATTTCTGTTTCCAATAGCTCTAACAAGTCTCTTCCTAGTAGAGACTTAGGGGACCCAGGTAAGTATAAAAATTTATGTATTCTTATTTGCTTTCCCAATTTATACTTTAAAGGTTTCATAAAATAAGCCTTTTCGGATTTTCCCGTTGCCCCTATTACTGTCACAAAATCTTCACCCTCAGGTATCAGCTTTTGGTTTAATACTGAATATGAGGCTCCAGTATCAATTAGGAATTCCACCTCTTGCCCTCCATTCCCTAGCTTTATCTTAACCAAAGGGTCTGCTAGGGAAGACTCCTTTGGTCCCCTTCATTGCTCTAGGGCAATGATCTTTTGTGCATCCTGTAATCTGGGACACTGGGCCTTCCAATGTCCCACCTCCCAACAGTAAGCACACTGATCAGGCCTTGGAGGCCCGTGTGGTCCCCCAATTCCGCCTCTACCTCGTCTCATTCCTCTGAGTCGCCCCCTTTTCCCGACATCCTTGTCCTGTCTTTCCAAAGCGGCAACAGTTGCTGTGGCAATAGTTTTGCCTAGATTCCGTCTCTCATCTCCTTCTCGATTCCTATAAATCCTCCAGTCTTCCTCAATCAACTTTTCCAAATCCCTAACATCTGGCTCTTTTAATTTTTGCAACGTTCGTCTAATATCTTCAGCCGACTGTCTTAGAAACAATGAAACCAACTGCTGCTCTCCTGTTTCAGATGAAGGGTCAAGTGTAGCAAATTTCCCCATGGCCACCCGGAGGCGGTCAAGGAATTCAGTGGGGGTTTCTATCTGACCTTGTTTTATGGCATGTAAGCTGGACCAATTAACACTTGGACCAATTAACACTTAATTAATTAACTGGACCAATTAACACTTAATTAATGCTTTAGGTATTGCATTTTCAATCCCAATTTTTATCCATTCTTGATATTTCTTCAACAATCTACATTCAGCACCATCATTCGGATCCCAGCTTGGGTCAGTTAAAGGGACGTGGTTATCTATTGTTCCAGGCAAAGCTCCAGCAGTAATCTGAATCTGCACCTGGGTTCTGGCAGTTCTAATAACAAGCTGTTTTTCAGTTTCAGTTAACACATCCAACATTAAATCAATATCTTTCCAATCTGGATCTTGATTTTTAACTGTCAGTTCAAACCGTTTTGCGACCCCTTCTGGGTCATCACAATATCCGCGAACTATTTCTTTCCAAGTATCCAGATCATTCATGGTGAATGGAACTTTAATTCTTGTTGGTCCTGTTGCCCCCATCGCTTGCGTTAAAGGAGCCTGAATTATTGGCCCCACCTTACTCTGGGTATGAGCCGTAACTGGGGTAAACCCAGTACTAGGGCCTTCTTCCGGGTCATTTTCTTCCCTCAAGGCAGGTTCCTGACCTGGACCTTGACCCTGACCTTCCATCATCCCATTCGACTGATGGTTTGGACTCAAAAAATCTTCTATCCTTTCCTCCATTTCCCCTAATTTCTTAAATCTCTGTCCTATGCTACACATGGAGCAACGTCTCTCCATTTTTCCTTTTTTCCCTTTTCGGTCTTTTTCCAGGGCTAGAATTAATGGGTCTTGTGGAGCCAAATTGACCCCACAGTCCTTCTGCCATTCTGGATGATTTCTTAACGTAAAGAACATATCCTCATACATTACCTCATCCCATTTTCCTTCTCGCCTAAGAAATAACATAAGTTGTAGTAGAGTATTGTAATTTAAACTTCCATTATATGGCCATTTTTCTCCACTTTCCAATTTATAAAGTGGCCACCACTGATTACAATATTTAATAAGAGTTTTCTTATTAGTACTGCCTCCTCCATCAAGATCTTTCCAATGACTTAATACGCATCCTAACGGTCTCTTCTTCAGGATGCCTCCACTTGGTTTTGCCCCCATACTGGTCTCACAAAATGCTTATTGTTTTTCTAGTCCAGTCAGATTTTCGCACTGGATTCATAATAATTCTCCTGACCTCTCTATTCGATCCCAATAGGACCAGTTACTTCTACAAGTGTCACACCAGAAATCTTGTTCAACTTGAATTATTACTTCACTTTTACAGACATAACACCGAAACATAAAATTCGGACCACACGTGACACTACGATGAATGGGACACCAATACTTTACAACCGAAAAGTTTGGGTCAATGTTATATGACATAAACTTTCAAATGTCAATCTTCTTAATGCTTAAGCATGCTATACCTCAGTAACTCACCAACTTTTACAAAATACACCCAGCTGGTAAGTTCCTACAACAATACCAGGAGCACATCAAAATACGAATAATGACAAATATGACTATTATTCCTATCGTCACACTAATATTCCACATAAAACTTTCCAATGCGATGCAAAAACATATACTTCTAATTCCGGCCTCAATTGTATACGTTCATCCAGCGGGCTGATCAGGCTGCGACTTACGGACAATTCAAATGACCAGTCACAGAATTCAAATTTCAATATAAAGAATAAAGCTACTTACGTAGATGGAATCCTTGTCTACCGTCGCGGTGATCCGATGAGTCAAGGAGTCCCTCCAGGAAAATCCCGGGGGCGCCCAGGGAGTCCTCTCCTCAGCGGGTCCCACGATCAGGCAGAGAGAGTCCCATCAGGGGTGCCAGACTGAATCCGAGAAAACGAGAGATCAAACAGCAGCTTTACTCTTTATTACAACGCCGGATGCACGGGGGATCGCTCCTCCTATCGTGCATAACTTCTGGTTACAGAGCTCGGACATATCTTATGCAAATTCATACATATTCATTAAGGCGTTGTAACATGTAAATTCGTTCCCGCTTAGTATGATAATTAGTTTCGAATTCTTTTCCGCATGCGCACTGCCTCCTGGTGGTCTTGGGTGAGGGTCTCGGGATGAAGTGAGAGTCTTCCTCATTCACCTTTGTACAGACTTTTGTGGTTGAACTCTTTACCTCTTGATTGTCGCATGCGCAGTTGTCATCCATCTGTTATGTCCTAAATTTGGCTAATTAAGCAGTTTTGCGGTTTTTATCAGTATCCTCCCGGACACTATGCTCAAGGATACTCGGATTTCTCTCTTCCTGTGGTTACATACTTATCAAGGATACACCATATGTTATTGTTCAACTACATTTTACACAGTCATTACAGACCTTCAGTAATTTCCCTCTCTTCAGAGGGGACGCCCTCACCTCCCGCTACTCGCCCGCGCTCCGCCCAGAGCAGTGTCTGCTCCCCGCGCGGCCGCTGCGGGTGGGGCACGCACCCCCCCGGACATGCAGCCTCTCCCCTCTCACTGACAACCCCCCTCTCCCCTGCGCTCCCACAACCGGCGGCGGAGGGAGAGGTGAAGCCGCGCCGGAGTACCAGCATTAGCGCCCCGGGGCCCTTCCCTTACCCGGGAACCCTAGGGCCGCCCTCATCGGCGACAACAGTACCAGGGTGGCCGAGGCACCACGGCGGCAGCCGCCCCTCGTCAGCCCCCTCAGCGCGCCGGCCGCCGCCATGACGGCGACGGGCCACTTATCCCGGCTGCAGGAGCGCGGGATATGCGCATGCGCCGCGCGGCCTCAGGCGCGCACGACGGCGTGCGGGGAGGGTCAGTGTAAGGCGTGCGGATGTGTCCCGGTGTGGAGGCGGAGTGCTGCTTCACCGTCAGCGTCATTAAGTTTAAGGAGTGAAAAGTAAACGTTTTGCGAATAAAAGCACCTAGTGAGCATCTCCTTAGTGTGTACTCTGGAGAGGAACCCTCCGTAAAGTCCGCCTTGTACCAGACAAGGCTGGTAAGAGCCCGCCTGAGACCCCCGGCGTTCCGGTTGCCTGTACACATGTGGGGTATAAACTGCTATAAAGTACACATCTCACGTTGTGCCGGAGGGGGACTCGCGTCAGGGACTGCGGCAATAGGACGTGGTGCAATGACTGCAAGCATATACAGGGGGGTGCAGGTTGGGTGTAGGGATGGTTTTTATGAAGGCGCTGAGGCGCTGGCACAGGGTGCCCAGAGAAGCTGTGGCTGCCCCATCCCTGGCAGTGCTCAAGGCCAGGTTGGACACAGGGGCTCGGAGCAACCTGCTCTGGTGCAAGGTGCCCCTGCCCGCGGTAGGGTTTGGAACTGGATGAGCTTTAAGGTCCCTTCCAACCCAAACCATTCTGTGATTCTATGATAATTTGATGCCCGTAATTACACAGTACTCCAGACATCCAGAAAGGACATTTTAAACCCTTGTGTACCTGCCCTGGTCACCTTTCCAGCAACATCTTAACAGATAATTACATTTGGTATAGTTGCATGATTTATTGATTGCTTTTAAAAAGATAATTAAAATTAAATGAGAAAAGAATAATTTATAAACAATCATGTCTTTATGGTAAAAAGAATTTAAAGCTGCATTTTACTTTTAATATCTGGTAACTCTGTATTTAAGAATGTAGGAAAAGATGGCTGTTCAGCCTGGATAAGAGAAGGCTGCCTGGAGACCTCAGAGCAGCCTTCCAGTATCTGAAGGGGGCCTATAGGGATGCTGGGGAGGGACTCTTCATTAGGGACTGTAGTGATAGGACAAGGGGTAACGGGTTCTAACTGAAACAGGGGAAGTTTAGATTGAATATGAGGAAGAAATTCTTTATTGTAAGGGTGGTGAGGCACTGGAATGGGTTGCCCAGGGAAGTTGTGACTGCTCCATCCCTGATGGTGTTCAAGGCCAGGTTGGACAGAGCCTTGGGTGGCATGGTTTAGTGTGAGGTGTCCCTGCCCATGGCAGGGGGGTTGGAACTGGATGATCTTAAGGTCCTTTCCAACCCTATTATATGATTCTATCAGGGCTTGGCCATTTCTTGATCTGCAGGGCCTCTGAATCAGCCCATGCCTCTCCACCCATCTCTGCTGAGCCTAACTTGTATGGGCATGGTAGCCAAAACAATGTCTTTATGAACAGCACCTTTTGCATGAACCATCTGGATCAGAAGACAAGCGACATCTAACTTCAGAAAGAGTAGGAAGGCAGAAGTAATTTTGACAAAAACTAGCAAAATGGAAGATAAATGTGTTCCTAAAGGAACTTGTTTCATTATACTACTAAAAATCATACCTGCTGAGATAAGAGACCCTTATGGAACATGTGTTGTGAAATACACACTGTCTTTATTAACAAATGACAGAAGAGCCAATAATTGTACATAGAGACACAGACTGTAACGTAAACAGGGAGCACCGATTTTCACTGTTTGAAATGTACAAGAGTGGAAAGCTGGCAGACTGAGGGCATGCTAGTTGAGTGGAGTTACCACCTAACACCCATCTCTGCAAACATGAAATAAGCAGATTATCTTGACTCTGTGTTAATTGGCTCTCTGCATACTGAGGGAAGAACCCTGATTTGGGACAACGAGGCCAGCCCCTGTCAGCAGCTTCAGGTCCAGAGGTGCAGCAGCTAAGGTTTTAAGACTCAAGCCTGTGTGGTTTGCAATTGCCCAAGATACTTTAGGGCAAGTGGGTACCTGGCTCCCATGGGGATAAGCTCGGAGGGCTTGCACAAGGCCATAAAAGATGGTGTGTAATGCCATGCTTTGCTTACGCTGTCTTGATGGCCATTATTACAAAACCCACCACGCTTCGTGATGATTACAGCAAACTAAGTGAAAAATCATAAAACTGCATGGGCTTCTACAGTGAGCAATTCCTGCAATTCGAGTCATGTCTGTGTCAAATATAGGGAAGACTGGGAAAACCCCTGAACTTCAGCAGTTTCTGTTTTGCTGGTGAACAAAGCATCTGTCTATATCCAAGGTCGGTGATCCATTTTTTATGACCCTGTTTGAAACATTTCAAGGTATTATATTATGTATGCAGTAAACAGACTACACTCCGAATTTCCCTGCTACTTGAAGGGCTATTTTCCAGAGCTCTTTTGTGGAGAAACACACGGAATGGTTAGATTAAGCACTACTAAGAAATACGAGACTACTTGCACAACTGTATGCAACTTCAGAACAGGCAGAAATGTCTCAAGACGAAGAATCAAGTGAATACCTAAACCAAGTGTGTTTTTAAAAATGTTTATTGAAATGCCTTCATTGCATCATGCAGGATACAAAAATCATTATTAGAAAACCTTTATAACCATACTTAGGAGTAAAATCAAGATACATCAGGAAAAATAATAATTATATAAACCAAAGCAATTTCTGATAGTGTTTTAAATCATTAGATTACAAGGTGTGATCTGCACAGATGATAACAATTATCTTGTAGTAACAGTCCCTTCATGATTCAAGTTGAAACTGATGTTCGTCATGCTACAGCAACCATTATCACCTGTGTATACCACAAAAAAATTCAACCCGTTCATTACAGATACAAGGTTTAAAAAGTATAACAAAATATTCTGCCAGCGTACTTCTGTTCTGCTTTCAATCTCTTGTTTGTTCCATCAAAAGCCATTAGGTTTTCATCGAGGCAAAAAGAAAAGGCTAATGTGCTTTCTTCTGTTACACAAACCACATAGCGCACAAGTTTTGATTACTGTAATAGAACCTTTCAAGTCATATTATAAGACACTTCCTTGGAAGTTTAGTTCAAATAATTTATGGGTTTGCACTATTACTCGAAGACTTGAAAGGGATTTTTAAATGGGAGACCACAGCACCCTTGGCATTCTCATTGTTTTATGCATCTCTATCTCCACCACTTACAATTTTCAGGGTTTTTAATTCATACACTGCTTAACGTAAACTCTTAAAACTTGCCTCTATTTATTCTATTTGACAGCATTATTCTGTGCAGATATGCATTAAAAACCCAAAAATAAACCCAAAAAACAAACACTGGGGCTGAAAGATTTGCTCCAAAGAATTTAAGCAGAGATTTCGATGCTGGCTTCAAGGGAGCCAGTGTTTGAGAGGTTTCAGTAGAGCTTTCACCTCAGACAGAGTAAGGTTAGAACCACACTATGATCTTATTAGATAAAAGAAAATTGCTGTAGGGCTAGAATCACTTCATTCTATTCAGCAAGGAAAATTAACGAAACCCAAACAACTCCTTATGAGGAAGTTAATACATGTGTTTCCATTTCATATCCATGTGGAAAAATGCATCTTTATAAAGCTGTCCTCTTTTTTTGTTGAGCTCCATAGATGCCAACTTTAAACATACAGTTGGTGCTACTGAGTGTTTGAACACACAGAATATCGTAACAATTTAATTACAGTAAAAGTCCTGAAGAGTTTTGGCACTGTCCCCTTACAGAAAGTTAGGTACAACTAACATTATGAAAACATTATGATAAGGGAATCATGTAAATCTTTGGCTCTGTTGTAATACTCACCTACTGAGGCAAGAACTGTGTGTACCTTAGGGTTGCTGTTTTATCTTTTTATAAAATACTTGACTAGAAGTTTTTAAGCCACCAAATCATCTACAAATGTCAAATGGTGCATATTAAAATATATGCTTATTACAACTTTTTGTTCCATTACTAGAATTGTTGCATCCTGATGAGAGCACACACATTTGTAAACTGTTTAGTATGAATTTATGAAGATGTTCTCTGTGTAAGAGAATTTGTAGGAAATTATCATTCAGTCAAGATGCTGTAATTAAAATTGCCTCATTATCCATTTTGGAGCACTATGATTCTCTCAACAGTTCAGCTCTTTCATTCCTATAAAGATCAACTAAAAGAAGTAAACCTCCCTCCCCCCTTTTCAATGCATTTGTAAACCCCTCTCATTCTGAGGTTTCAGGTGCATATCATAAGGAGGATGTTTCAGAGTATTCACTGGCTTTTCAGATTTCACTACATATGGCTAACTTCATATGTTATGTTATTGCAGTATGCCCTATTGCCCCCTTTTATTATAACATGAAGTGGGTGTAGCCTTCTGCGCCTGTAACAATAACATCCATCCATATCCTCATGGCTTCTGGCGAAGGAGCAACCATATAGTATATCCGGTCATGTGTCTTAACACTGAAAGTGAGCAACGGGTTGGGACTCTGGAACAGAAAGAAGCATATCAAAAGAAAGGAATTAAATCCATTTATTGGTACCAGAAGTGTAATTACTTGCAAGAAAATTTACGATAGTGTTAAGAAGAAAAATGAAATGCAAAATGCTGCACCACTGCATCCTGCACTGCAGCACTGGAAGCAGAAACGTGTTTAAAGTGTTTGTATCCATCATAAACAGTTTTTAGAATGTATTTCCACTAGGCTATTACAGAAAAGTACAGGGCTCCAAACTGTAGTTTCATGGCCAGATAACTACCCCACTCTGTACCACGGTCAAAACCACCTTGGGTTTCACAAAGCCGAATGCCAAGGATATACTCATCTTGTTCACAGCTCATTTGAATTACAGATGAGAGGCAGGGGGTGCCATGAGCTGCCAGTTAACCGCCAGTACCAGTTAACTCCCTCCCTGTGACAGATACATTGAGACATCCCTTGATTTGCCAACATCACTGATTTCAGTGGTCTCACCACTGGACTAAGGAATTCCTCTCAGCAAATCCCATTTGGCAGGTAGACACTTATCTCTGCTTTCATTAGTATACATATAAAGAAACCACAACCCAACCAACAAAAACCATACCAACAAAATACCAACAGCGTCCATCAGTGATCTAGCTTCATCTTCCTTTTCCTCCACTGTTGGTTTGGGGTTTTTATGTTGTTATTTTTCTTTTTCTCTACTAATGTCAGCTCCCCCCTTTGACTTTACAGCAGCTACCGTACTTTGGGTTCTGCTATATGACTCTCTTTACCTTGTATGCGTTCTTTAGATGATCATAATAGACTTCTTCAATAGCTTGAAAATATATTACACCTTTTAATTTAGTTTCATGTTTGTCTGAAAAAGGAAAAGAGAGAATGACTTGAGAACTGAACAGTACTTTGAGAAGCAAAATCCGAACAGAATCACGGAATAGTTAGGGTTGGAAAGGACCTTAAGATCATCCAGTTCCAACCCCACTGCCATGAGCAGGGACACCTCACACTAAACCGTGTCACCCAAGGCTCTGTCCAACCTGGCCCTGAACACCGCCAGGGATGGAGAATGTGCATTTCCACATATGTTTAGCTGACAACTAACTGGATTAACACTTGCGCTTGTGAAATCCCACAGTTTTCAACCTTTCTTACTAGCTGGTCAGCGCTGTTGAGAAGCATTTCCTACTTCCATGTGTTTATTTTCCACAGGGTTTTCAAGGAAATAAAGTTTTTGCAATTTCCTCATCTCTTTGCAAGTCCCTCCCTTCACTGAAGTGTCTGAAACGCTATGGCTGGTATTAGCCAAGAAAAGGACAGATGCCTCCGAGATACATCCAATCTTCTAAGTCCATGAAAACCAGCAAGACTTTTCCTAGCTTGCAGGCCAAGACCAACAGTTTGTTGGAAAACTGTTATCATGAGCAAACTTGAAATACAATTTGGTAGCAATAGCTTTTCATTATAACATAATTTATGCTCGTAGGCAAGTTTCTATAAGATCTGACACATGGGAAAGTTTACAGGAGGGTAAAAGTTCCTGGGCACGAGCTGCAGCATCAGCATTGTCTGTCTGCACTGACACCCAAGGTAAAAGCCAGATTAATTAGATGCAGCTTGCCCCTGTTGAGAAAGAGAACTTCCCATTTGCTTCGGGGCACCTGAGGAAGGAACACCTGTATGAATATTAACTCCAGGGAGACTGCTAACAAGGAGTAGGTTGTTATCCAGTGGTACTGTGTTCCTGGTACCAATGTCTGACTGCAGCAAAGCTGAAATACAAGGTGGGAAGCTACTCATTTAAGTTTTGATATGTAAACCGGAGACACAGCTGACAATTCCCCTTTGAAGGCAATAGAAAGAAGCAGATGCTTGCAGGAGGTCGACCCTAAACTATTTTAGACATCACCTGATATTGCTTTCTGTCCTAGCATTAGCTAGTGAAGGAGGAAGGAGAATATGGAAGGGGAAGGAGGATACAGACTGAATTCCTCATCTTAACAGTCACAACTATAATGTTTTACAAGGAAAAGGAACAAAATATAATTGTCTACAGGATCCGCTATTTTCCTGTAATGGTAAAGGAATTGTTAAATAATTCTAGAGGGGTTAAGATCACACTGGCATCTGATGCTGAAGGACAAACTTCTTCCATTCCCAGTACTTTTATATTAGTAGAATGTAACGCATTCTGACCGCAGGTTGGCATCACCTTAACACTGAACAGTCATGCAGAACATCTTTATCAGTCCCATGAGAGATTCTGCTGACGTTTTGAACACTCTGGAAACTCAGCTTACATCCTGTCAGTGGCTGCAGGCAGACTCGAAAGCATCATATGAGGGCAAAAAGAAATCCCAAAGACCAAACGATACAGCACTGGGAACCTCCCTGTCAGGCCCTACGGGACCAGCAGGAGTACTGAGGTATACGATTATAGCACACATTATACTAAGCTAAATGAAATACTAAACCAAGTATGCTGTCTATGCAGTACAACCAAACAAGTGATCCGCTTTCCTTTCAAGCCCCACCTGTGGCCTTGGTTACAAGAACATTCCAGGTACCCACAAGCTCCCATCGTAAGAGTCTTTGTAGAGTTCCCCGTATGCTTCAGTTGCTGCACTAAGTTAGACCTCAAGGTAAGTTCTTTGGTCATTACACTTGTAGAACTAAAACAATATAGCAGTATATTCACTTAGAGTTCAATCACTCTGAATTTACAACATTAATGTTTATTTTGGAAGTCTACTGTATAGAAACACAGAATAGTTATGGTTGGAAAGGACCTTAAGATTATCCAGTTCCAACCTCCCTGCCATGGGTTTAGTGTGACACCTCACACTAAACCATGCCACCCAAGGCTATGTCCAACCCGGCCTTGAACACCGCCAGCAATGGAGCATTCACAACTTCCCTGGGCAACCCATTCCAGTGCCTTACCACCCTTACAGGAAAGAACTTCTTCCTCATATCCAATCTAAACTTCCCCTGTTTAAGTTTTAACCCGTTACCCCTTGTCCCATCACCACGGTCCCTAATGAAGAGTCCCTCTCCAGCATCCTTATAGGCCCCCTTCAGTTACTGGAAGGCTGCTCTGAGGTCTCCACGCAGCCTTCTCTTCTCCAGGCTGAACAGCCCCAACTTTCTCAGCCTGTCTTCATACAGGAGGTGCTCCAGACCCTGCTCATCCTCGTGGCCTCCTCTGAACTTGTTCCAACAGTTCCATGTCCTTCTTATGTTGAGGACACCAGAACTGTATACAATACTCCAAGTGAGGTCTCAAACACTATATATGTAAAATCTAGACAGACCCACACTCATGCAAGCAGCTGCATCTTTGTGCAGCTGGTACAAAAGTCTCATGAAACTATGTTTGTTGGCTGGAGTCCTTGAGGCATTATGAGACCTTTTCTTTGGTAACTGAAATTGCATTATGACAACTTTACTGCACTGAAAACTGAAACTGTTAACTATTAACATAACCACTACAAATAAATAAATAAAAATCAGTACCAGATGGGAACACTACTGGATGTTAGAGGCCTTGCTAACCAATCAACCAGACGTTAAGAACCAAATAAGTTTGTCACGTTCTTCATATTATTACTACAGACTGGTAAAGAAATATTCAGTGGGTATGTCATGAATGAACACAACGAATTCAAATGTGTTTTAAAAAAGACGGACTGAGCAATGGATACCCCTACTATCAATTTCACTTTGAAATTCCTTAGACCCTCAAAATATGGCAAATGCAAAAAGTCTCCTCCTGAGCATTTAATTTCCTGAAAGTCTTTTCGGCACATCAAGCCATGTGGACTGCAGCATCCCATTTAATTTTCATGGCAAGTATAAGAAGTTATGTTCTCTTATGAAGGGTACAAGAAATCATTCTGTCACTGGCGAAAGTATATAACATTTAAGAATAAATCATGTGGAGACACTATTCTGTCTACTGGGGACCTGATGACCTGTTTTTAATTCTTGCCTATCCTCATCTCTCCCTTTGTCTGTTACGCTCATTTCTGCCTTACCTGGCACTACGATTGAACATTATAGGGAAGGGATTGCACAAGCTCTAAGCATACACGTGAAACACCCAATGAAGTGGAAATGTAAGTCTTATCAGCTGAGGGGCAGATGTACCCCAGTAGCGATCGTGCAACCTACCTGCATAATAAGTAAAAGTTCTCTTGTTTCTGTCAAAAACAAACCATCGTTTTTTCCATGTTTTGATTTTTCCTCCCATCTTAATCAGAAAGCCTCGGCAGGTCTTCTCTGTGAGGGAGACATGGTAACAGGTCTCTATGTTGTGACCAGCTGTTTCGATGTGACTTCGTAGGTCAAAGTCTTCTTTCCTAACGGGCAAATAGCGAGTCAAGGGACGGGCCTACAGTAAAGAGAGGAAAATGCTATTATTTTAACAGAAGTCATAACTTCTCCTTTACTTTTTCTGCTGCAGAGACATAACCACAAGCTGCCCATAGACTCAAAGAAAGGATGTAAGAAAAATAAAGAGCTTTTGCTGCAGCCCTAATTTTGTTTATAAGAAAAATCCTTAAACCTTGTAACTTTACTAAGTGTTGAATAGCTTCATAAAAGCATTAGGGCATAAGAGTTTCTTGAAATCATCAGTTGATCAGCTGGTAAAACAGGGCCCACAGCATAGAAAGTTTACTTTAGAATTAAAACATTAATTAAATGTAAAGGTGCGTTGCTGCATTAGATGAAGTGCAAGAACTTCATCTGAGTGATGTTAAGCAAACCCTTTATTTCTCTGGGCTAGATGCTCACTACACTTACCTATCTCATTACTATTTTACTGCTAGATGTATTTTCATGCAATGCATAATACAAATATAAGACAAATAAGAACATGCTATCAGAAGAACAGTTAATAACGAGTGCATTGTAATTGCTGGTTAGATTTCACAGAGATTTCTGTGAACAAAGTGGAACTGTTTTCTTCTGAATGAATTTAACGCGGTACCTAGTTCACAGTCAGCAATTCAGCATACAGAGCTGAAGTGCACCCCTCTGCAAGAGACAGCAAAGCAGCACAGGAAGCGGTGCCTCATTTTTGACTGCAGTTCAAGACTGCATCAAGCCTGGATAGCGTCAGCTGGGAGAACCAGCAGGAAGAGGTAGTGATTTGGGAACTTGGCCAGCTGAGGGAATATGCTCCTTTTCTGTCTATGTAGACCTCCCCTTCATTTTAAATATGGAAGACAAGCCTCCCAAGGCTCTTGTTGCAGTCAAGGCAGACAGAGGCTACTTCACAGGGTGATTCAGAACAGAAGCTGAATTTAGGTGCTTTGAATGACCCATGTAAGGAGCATCTCCCTCCCTCCCTTCCCCCTGACTCCAGAGAAGTCAGTGACCTGGAGAATCTAATCTGCCCCTGCTCCATGCCTAAAGTTAGCCTGTTAAATCCCACTGTGAGTCACAACTCAAAGGGCCTTCCCTCACTGCACTCTCAAGAACCTCTTGGCGCGATGGGAGCTCTGTTGCCTGCAAGAACTCTTAGCACCCTTCTAAAATCTGCAGCCCTGTATGATAAAAGCTGGCACCAGCTTTGGCAAGTACAAAGCTGGAGCTCCTTCCCCTAATTTATATTTCTAAGTGTTGGGAAGTGCTGGGAAAAGTAAAAAAAGGGGTCTTAGTGTACAAAGGAAAGAAAAAAGTTAACAAAATATCCTAGTCATTTCTGACAGATACGTTTTGTCTTCCTGCCAATTCACTCTTCAGCCTCTCTGCCAAGACTGCCAATTAGCAGTAACTGATAGGGCATTCTATTACAGCACATGCACGCTCCACTTTGGAATAAAGATACAGGCATTGCATCGTTGTTTACACCATACTTGAATTGTCATTAGAGTTTCTTAGAAAAAAGTAAAGTACATGTGAACATTTTATATTTGGTAATTACATTTCATATAAAAACAAAGGAATGGATATGCATAGCCAGAAACAGCTTAAAGTTCCTTTGGGGTTGTCCTGTTGTTCTGATTTAGTGTTATCTATTGGAAAAGCAAGTTGTGTGGGAATTTTCCTTAAAAACCATAATGAAACAACATCATGAAAAACTCATGAAACAAAAGGTAGCAAAGGTAGAACAGATAAAAACAAAGATATTCAAATATGATATGGAATCTTCCACACGCAGATACATATATTAAGATGGAGACATTGTCTTGCTATACTATACTAATGATAAAATGACTACCTAATCTATTCCCTATACCATGTAGAACTTCCTAGTTGTGGTGGAATAACCAAATAGGTAAGGCCTGTAAACATAAAGAAAGGTCAAGATACCTTTAAATCCTAACGAGAAGCAAGAAGATGTAGAACACTAAATTAATAGTGTTCTAAATAAATGGTGTTTCTCATGTGGTGTAATCCAAGTAACAGAAAAAAACCCTATGTCCTCTCTACAGTAGATGTGAACTACAAAAGCTTATTTATCTGTGTTTTTTTTCAGTCAGATATTCGGAAGCGACAATTCAAGATATTTTATTTATTAAAAGAAAACTGCCAATTGCTTATCAAAATTAACACACAAATTTCTCTTGTTGAGGCTATAAAATTCTCCTCTGCCCAAACTCAGTAACAAACCTTATAGGATTACTACTTATACTTCAGAAATAAGATGCTAAATAGATATCTATAATAATGTTTAACTTTAAATGAATACTCAGACATCTATCTAAGCCTCCAAGAGCCCAAACATACTTTAAAAGCAGCACAGTTACACGTCAGAAATACTAAATCCATTTATTCAACTGAAAGCAGTTCTGTTTACCATTGGCAGAAGTACACTTAGTCCCTTCTGTATATCAAGGGGAACTCTTGCACTTCAACATTCATGTCAACGCATCTCACCTGTGCTCTTTGTTTCTCACGTATTTTGACTTCCTTTTCAATTAATTTTTGCCTCTGGCTCGTTTCTTCTTCCAGTCTTTTCTCCAGTTGCTCTCTGCGGCGCTTCTCTTCCTCCAGAGCTCGTTTCTTAGCTTCCATCTCCCGTTCCTAAGTACCATAGCACATAGAGAACTTCAATTATATGTGAAACTATAGTTGGTAATGTATTTTCAAACCTAGGACTAAACACCTTTTTGCCTCTTAAGTAGTCAGAAATATATATCCAGCAAAGTGGGCCGAGAACTGCAATCAGAACTGCAAATATTACCACTCCAGAAATGAAGGCTCTTCTTAAGCAGCTCTCCTATAGGTATGGCAGCAGTGCTGACCGAGCTGCTGATGGGATTTTGCTGTCAACTCACCCATTGTGATAGCAGCTATTGCATATGGGCTCAAAGATCTACTATGAGGGTGAAACCAGACCAAACTAAGAAGAGAGGTAATTTTTTTAAGTGTCTATTAGGTGTAAACTGTTTAGGGTCCAGTGTTGCATTTAGGAGGATATTATCTAATATGCCCACTCTTAGTTTTACTCACAAAGTTATGCTTACCCTGCTCTCAAGCAGTCTAGTCTTCTCAGCATGCGCTTGTTTCAGAAGTCGCTCCATCTCTTCTATTCTTGCAACATTTGAAGTGCTAGCACTGCACAAACCCCCCCAAAATCTGAGTTATTTAAAAGAATACTTGGTATTTAAAGACATATGATCCGACACAAGGCAGTTCAAGAATGGAGTTGATACTGTTTCCATTCAGTTCAGTGCAGCAGGCACTTTCAAGTCTGATATGGCTAGAAAAGGTTCTTGAACACCATCGAAACTAACCTGAATTAATATTGCTTAAGGGAATTTTTGTCAAGGAAAACTAACTGCCTACCTTCTATGCTTTATCAACAAAATCAGCACATACTTTTTTCTTCCCTCACCAAAGTTTGTCTTGTTAGAAACTGAAAGATCTATTGAAATGGGTCCTTTTCTGGTTTTTTGATTGGTTTAGGGTTTATTTTTCCTTCCAGCCCTCATTGGCTGGAAGTTGTAGAGCAGAGGGAGGCAGAAAAGCAAACGGCACCAGTGAAATTCAACAGGTGTCAGGGCTCCCCTCTCCTGGGCTGGAGATCCCACTTACAGGATGGCCTCAAGGTAGCTCAAGACACATGCCATATTCCTCCAGAATGGTCAGAGAGGCCAAGTCAAAGAGAGATTTCAACCACTGCCATATTAAATCACTGCACAGATAGAGTTAATTCCCAGACTGTCTCCAGCTATCAGAAACTTGCCCACTGTGTATCTGAAGCAGAAATTCTCAAACCCTGAGTCCTAATGCAGTCCACATTGCAGTGACAAAGACTACAAGAGGAAATCAGTGGGCTGATAGCCTGTTACAGGAAACAGATGCTGAATGAAACACAACATGCTAGCCATAAAAGCTGTCCTTGTGTTTCACAGGGGATTCTTAATGCCGTGACAATGTTGTACTTAATTATCAGCCTCCACTTACGCTTCTGAAACTGCTGGGGCAGGACTGTGAGCAGAAATGAAAGTAGTATCATTAAAACCATACTGGCAGAAGAAAACTGTTTGCAAACAATTCTGAGACTCAGCTAGACTTCTTTTTTAACATCGATCATTGATGTTTCTCTTATCTGAGGCACAGTGTCTGAGCTGTCAGCCTATGAGGATGAGAAAAGCAGCTGAGGGCCATAAGCCTTTCAAAGTCTTATCTTCATTATTACTGATCCAGAAAAAAGAAAGGGCAAAAAAGACCACCGGAGGAGCCCCTTGTATTTCAGCATACGGCTCTAGTAAGTTACTATGCTGGACTTGCAGAACAAGTGCTCCTCATCACCGGCAGATGTCTTTGAGAAATTGCCTCCCACAGGAAATTCCTTTTCCTGTAGTGACCAGGGAAGCAAGCTCAGGTATCACCCACTCTGAAAAGAGCATTGACAGCTTCATCATTTCAGTTTAGGACTGACACTGATTTCTCTGTGGCCTTCAACATTATGGAGAGGCCATGTGATATTTTTATTTTCCATCTTTAAATAACCATGTGCGATGATAGTTAAACCAGATTACGAAGGACTACCCGAATACTAAATATGGTGCTTGTCTAATGATCTTGTACTTTATTAACCAGTCAGCAGCATTATCATAGCATCAACTAGTACATATCCTCTTTTTTTCATTGCAACCCTATGGCCATTAGATCAGAGAGAAAGATGATTTACCTGGAAATGTTATCTGGTGAGCATGCCGATATGCTTGTCTCCATGCTGTCAGAACTGTCCAAGCTTAAGGTATCAAAGGTGTGGTCCTTGTAACTGCGATCTGGGTAATGGAAACTGTTCAAGTACACGTTTGATTCGGATGCTGTTCTGCTGTAGAATTCAGGAGACTTCTGCCTTTGGTTTTCACAGACGCGATGATGGTTGTACCCTGCACAATGCAGAGGAAAGATTTTGTGCAAAAATTTTACACAGAAATGATGTGACACAAATGTAAGATGTTAGCAGCACAAGCATTCCGAACATCACCTCAGTCTTAACCGCATCGAGACCAAGGTCCTGCAATGTTACAGTTAATCATAACCAAAATAAAACCTTTAAAGAGCCGTTTTATCTATGACGGACACAGATATATGCAGATTAGTACGGCTGACTTTTAATATATATACACTCATATGTACATGAGGGAAATCTAATTTGCATAAATATAATTTTAATTTGAAATTGAAAATTAGACCTAATCTGGAAAGCAGTGCAGCTTAATTCAGGGATCTAGAAGAACTGACACTGATTAAAGAGAAAGAAAGTCCTGATATTCAATGATCTTCAGTACTTGTTTGGTTGATTTTACTGAATGTGGATTATTTTCTGTCTGTTTGGGGAACTTTGCCTTCTGGTAGCTGCAAATCGGGCTTTTAGTTTCAGCTGAAATAATATAGGCTACTTGTCACATCATCATCGTGATGTGACTATTATATGTGACACAGTGATGTTACTAGTGTAGAGGTAGATCACTGGAGCTGTACAACTGCAATTCACCATACGTGATTGAAGCAGATCCCTATAGCTCAACGTCTGTACAGAAAAAGAAGGTTTATGCAACATACACATTCTTTGCACTGTTATTTTCCCACAAAGTCACCCCTTCCGAAAAGCCATCCTTGAACACGGGGAGCTTTGGCTACGTCTCCTTTAATAACTATTTATTCAGAGTTATTTCTATCTCCTGTCTCCACTGCTCTTTGTTAAACAATGCAGCAGTATTTATACAGACTTGCAGAGAGGCTGTTGAGCTTGCCAGACACGGAGGCAAAGTATAATGAACAGCTGAAGTTATTTTGCAGCGCCCTTTCAAGGTCTGTTCAATCTGATTACAGATGCAACTGCACTGCTCATCTTTTCCTTCAGTGAATGCAAGCAGTGAGACTTTCTCACAGTTCTGATACTCAGTCAGGGTTAAAATACTCCGCATATTCCTGACCCAAAATCTGAGCGGGTGGCAGAGTTGGAGATTAGGAGGGACTGTCAAGACAACATGAAAACCTCCCATTCATACAGGAAGACGGCCAGTGACATTTCACATATTTAAGATAAACAGACACAGAAAAAAATGCAGACAAATGGACAAATGCAGCAAAATCCAGATAAAATCTTTTACTAGGCACCATTAAGACACCGATGTTAAGAAAACATGCTTAAAGCAGGAATATTTTCCTGCCTTATTCCCACTCTCTATCTGCACATACAAGGTTACTGTTCGGTATATTTTTCCATGCTGGAGTGGGGAGTGTCTCAGTTCAGGGAGCCAACAACTGCAGCTATACCTTGCAAAGCCTATAATATTCTCCAGAAGGTACCTGAAGGCATGACTAAAGCTGAATAATTAAAGCATATTCTTATGGAAATCATGCCCTGAAAGCTTTTCCAAGGCAGACAGTTTCATCTTTGCTCCTAGCTTTCCTCTGTACCGTACAAAGATTTCTCACACACATTAAAGCTGGTTTCTAAGGAACTAATAGGACTTTACTTGCCATTTGGAAGAACATTAAAAGTTCAATTGCATCAATTAGTCAAAGAGACAAAAGGGACACAAACACAGCTCAGCAGTCGCAGATAATGGCCTCACACAACACAGGTGTTACTGATTCACATGTGCAGTTCGGGTTTTGCCCCCCATTATTATGGCAAATGCTGCTGTTATTGCAGAAAAGCAATTACCTTTCATACTGGAACCTTTGGAATGACTAATTGCTCCTGTGAAATGGTTATCAATTATTCATTATGGAAAGAGAAAGGGAAAACAATAAATTACTGAAAGAGCTTCATTCAAATTCATGTTTTTCTGTTGAGCCCTTTGCAAAACCTTTCCTACTCAAATCTGCATCTCATACCTTGTATTTCACTGAAAAATAAACCCATCTAAAAGGCACAGAGAAACATAACAGTTTTACAAACACTCTCCTAAAGGAAAGTCAACTTCACATAAAGGACCCATTTTTAAGTAAAACATCAGTTAAATTGATGTAATCACGCAAGCATAACTAACCACTGCCAGAAAAATAACAGTCGTTAGGCTGCAAAACCAGATGCATTCACAAAAACAAAGCATAACTTGACGTTCTCATCTTCCCGTCATGCTGTAAGCAAGAAGCACTTCAAAGCCCAGGATCAGCTGTGTATGGGCACTGACAAGCCTTGCAACTGACCCGCCTCTGTTACAGTCCCACCTACACATTGCACAGGCACAATCTGTTGCATAGGGAGTTCTTAACTGCTCAGGTGCCCATGCACAGAACATGCACCTAAAAATATTAGGCTCCTCAGTAAGATACACTTCACTAAAAGCCTCCCACAAGCCAAGACTTGTATCAGCCAAGTCTAAGGTGACTGCAAGAGCTAAAACGTTTCTTGCATTCTCTGTAGTAAAACAGTAAACACTGCTAACAGCCATGCTGTTGAGCAAAATACTGCAAATATCCATAAAGCCATATAATGAATATATATATATATATATATATTCCAGAAGAGTTACTGCAAAATCATAGCAAACAGATACTCTACCACAAAATTATGGCTGGGTCAGACCTATATAGTTGACCTATATAGGTCTATATAGACCTATAGTTGAATGCTCTTATTGGAAGTGGCACTGTCAAGTACATTATAAAAAACCCCAAATCAGTATTTCATAAAAAATATCAGAGTACAGTTTTCTTTTATTTCCATTCTTTCTTAAGATATAGACACTAACATGTCAAGATACATCTTTTGTATGGAAACATGTCCAAGTAGGAAGCCCATGCCTGTCTACCTTGTCATTGTCACCCACAGATCTGCAAAGACTTCTACGTTTTCTGCTCTACTTGTATGGCTATGAGCAAAGAAGCGAAAAAGTAGGCCTGCACAAAGCTATAGCTCTGCAGATATTAGCATTAATCACAAGTGGTGTTGTGACAGGTTATTTGACAGCAGGAAAAAAAGACTTTTTGACATGTTATCATTATTTATCAACTATTAAATTCTTCCAAGATTTTGGGAACTACTTGACAGTGCTGATGCAGTCGTGACAGTGACAGACACAGCCAGATGAAGGGATGTTCTCATACCTTTCCTGGCTTTTCCTGAGTTCGAGAAGAGAGAGAGGGGAAAAAAAAAAGGGGAAAAATAAACAAAAAAGCAAACTGCTTTAAAAAAACCCTTATAATTTGCATCTATGTACCTTGCCCTCAGTTTTTCTATAGAGCTTAGACAGAAGACAACCGTCTTGCTGGTACCAGACTTCTCTCTCCCAGCAATTTTGTTCCCAATTTTGTGCCTGGCCTTATATCTTAACTCGCAGCTAACCATTCCCTCTTCCCTTCTGGAGTCCATCCTGCAATCAACGGGACCGAACTGGATAACACTCCCTCCTTGCTCCCGCCTATCCTTGCACAAGTTTCTGGCACCCAGCACCCGTGGGATCTTCCTGGGGCTAAGTTTAAATCTGTGCAGAGTGAGGGCCCTAGATTGTACCAAACAGCCCATGGTTTGCTTACAAAGGCATGTACACAGGAGGTGAATTTATAAATACAGCCCTTCAAAAATGCCTCATGAATGACTGCTAAGAAATAGCTTTTCCCACTAATGACTTATATCAAAGATGTGTCCTCTTAAACGTTCCATAAGTTGCTCTTAGCTCAGGCTATGATTACTGACACTGACTGCTTCTTTCCGGAGCAATTCTTGAACTCACATGACTGACTAAGCAGAGTTTCGGTAATCCTGGAATAAAGACCATTTAGTACTTACACACCTAGGAGAAGATTTCCTACTGAAACCAGCCTAAAATTTATTCACAGACAGTACTTGTTCCTGCACAAAATGTTCAAACTCAAGTGGCTGTTTTTCATTTCCTCACTTTAGCTTTGAATTTTTCACCTCAGACTTTTATGTTTACCCTCATGGACTGAAAGAGTTAAAACTGTAGAGAGCATCTTAGAGAAGTCTCATTTTAGACCATTACTAGTTCAGTGATAATTCTCAGGCAGCGTCTTGAAACTGGCTGAGCTGCCACTTCCTCCAGGCACCGCTGAATATGCTTGTTTTCACCTCTGTACACACACACCTGAACATCTGGCCTAAAAGCTTGCTCAATGCTTTTAAGCACTATAGGAACACAGTAAGCTACTAATACTGCTTCAGGAGCACACTATCCTCTTTGCACAGCAGTCTGTGGGATGCTGAGTGGTAGCCAGTGCTCCATACTGAGCTGAATGAAATGGCATTTATCTCATGATACCTTGGCTCTCCCCTGTGCCTGAGCACACCCACCTCCAATGCACCTAGTGCAGCTGTATGCTCAAGGTGTCAGTAACCCAAACCCCCCTGCCATCGGGGGGGTCAAATACATCATGATGTATTTGCAATACAATCATCATGTATGTGCAATACTTCACCTTGAGCACAGAAAACTGACGTAGTGAAAGACCTGTCTAATGGGAAAAGAAACACAAGAAAAGCAAGCAGTGGCTTAGCACACATAACAAGTTGAGAACACTTCTTATCTCTTCATCACCCATTTTAGGTGAATAACTGATTTTTGGAGAGGGAAGAGAAATAAGCATTATTTATCAGCATAAGCAGTATCTATACATTCGCAGAATTCCACTGATCTGTTAGAAAATCTTACTTCCTCCGAAATACTCAGTCCAAAAAGGCAAACCTGATCTACCTCAAGGATGTTCTTGTAAGAATTACAGTGCATTTACTGTATAATAAACATTTATCACAGCGTGATAAAATAAGGGAACATCACCAAGAACGTCCACTGGAGTGATGTTTGGCTCTGTTTTCAATGATGTATTTAAAGATGCCTGCTGAAATTGATCTTAGTTACAGACTCAAGTCGAGCTGATTTTAGTGGAAGCCACATAAAATTCCATAATTTTAATTTACAGTAGTCAATTCAATGTGTAGTACGCTTAAATACCACACCAGCTTCAAAACGTTTCCCAGATCTCACTGTCCCACAGAAATGCACTTTCTTTACTCGTGACTTTGAAGAAAAGCTTGTTTTTCTTCCACATCATCGGCATGGGTTATGAGGTGCTAGGGGAAACCAGAAATCATGCCTAGTTGAACTCGGTCCCTTCCGTGCTTGTATCACAACATTCATTAACGCTACGCCTATAAGAATGAAAGGTGCCTGAAGCAGTTTCTCTGGTCCTTCTGTATAGCTGGACCGTATAGCCATCCAACTTGGACACCTGTTTCCTTGACAAGTTCTGCTCTACACTGCATAAAGAGCTCTGCAAAACCTTTTGTGGTGTGTTACCATCACAAAGGAGCCTTTCCCAGCCTAGAAACATGGTACTTCAGAGCAAGAGAAAGCAGTTACACTTCTCTAGCTTTTCCAGCTGCACTAAATTGAGGGAGGTCCATATTGAACACAAAGGGAGTAAATCCTTCACTAACTACTAGGAAAGGTAGTCAAGCCACAAACAATCTTCGCATTCCTATATCCTTTGTATTTTGACTCTCTCTCTTACTTTGCAAATCCTGTGACAGTTCAAGTAAAGCACCTACCAGCAGCATTATTTCTCTTTGGCAAAGCTGATGTTTCAGAAAAGGGCATCTAGAACTGTTCCTTTCACACAGTACAAATTAATCCCTTAAGGCTCTCTTCTTAATTCAGTATTTCCATTTAAACTGTTGAATCCCTCAAAAAATAATGGTCAACAGTATGGTAGGCAGTATAGAAGACACGATTTCTCACAGCATATGAGTAGCACCATGCCAAATGCCTTAATGAATAAATCTCTTTCGTTCTTCCCTGCCGCTTTTCTTTGTCAGACCATAATTCAGTTTTCGTTTGTGATATTTCTTTCTCACTCTTGGGACAAGAAATATGACTGTACTCTGCCAATTGACTTAACTGCATGGTGATAAAAGATTGAACATTAAAACTGGTCGATTTATTCTGAAAACTCTTGCCTTTGTGTTAGGTTCGGTAACATTTTGTAATTCTAAGTCACACACTAACACTCTCCTGCAACCCTTGTACAGAAATATTTCCAATTTTAAGCACTCGATCTCTTGTCAAAGTTTAACCAAAACATCCTTATTGATTTTCAAACTGAAACGAAGTGCTTTCTACACAACAGCATCAGTCTGAACGAAGCTATTCCACCCTTGCGCACACAATACATCAAAGCAGCTTTTCAAGCTGAGTATGAAGCTCCTTTTGTATCACATCTGAAATACTGCAAGATAAGCCAGCCACAACACGGTAGGCTCGTGGAAGGCCCGCTGCGTAACTAAAGCTCAAAACCAACAATCACAACTGGAACAGCTCTATCAAGTGAACACAGTAAGTCATGAGCCTTTCTCAACAAGCTTGTTCTATCCTTGCATTGAGTCATCTTGTTGCATAAGGCTGACCTCAGTCTTGGTCTTTGACCTTTAACAGCTGCTAGCTCTGGCAAGTCCTGTAACAACAGGATGGATGCTATCTCAGCTCAGGCTTAGTCAGTGCAATTCTACATAAGGACCTCTTGGTCTTGCACTTATATTGGTAACAATGATGCAGATGCCAGAAAGAAAATAAACAGACAGATGGCACTGAGGAGCAACTCCATTTGAGGATGGGACACTTATGACTAATATATCTCATTACAGCAGTAATTAGGTGTATTGACTCAAGTTGACAAATGACAGACACAGGAATCCTGTCCAAGATCACATTTCAATGTAACTTTCTTTTGGATTCATCATCACTACGTCCCTATTACAAAAATGAATCCATTTACCCATGACAGAACACCTCCCTCCTTTCCTATTTTGTAGCCTAAATATTTAAGACCACTTATAATACTGCAGTTAAGAGATTCTCAGAAGTATTTCTGGGGAATTTGTTCAGGCAGAAATACGTACCTGTGAAAAACAATTTGTAAGATCACAACATGAAAAGGGTAAAAAAACCAAACCAAACAAAAAAACCCAAAAGCCAAAATCAAGCCCAAAAGAAAGCCACATGTAATATATTGCCTCAAAAATCACTCACAGAAATTACTTACTTAACCAATGTGTGTTTTTTCAATATACTTTTCTTGTTTACTGGGTATTTGGTGACCATGTACTTCAAAACTAAATGTGCACCTACCTCGTAATCTTAACATCTTATTTTGCCAATACCTGAAAATTCTATTTAGAACTTGCGTTTTTCCAGTAAGAAGTAAACTTCCAATTTACAGCCCTGTCGATTATAGCAACACCCGTTTCAGGCTTATCTCCCGAAAAACTGAACACTGACTTTAAACAGAATGAGTCAAATACAAAGGTCTTACCTTTGTGCATCCTTCTCGACTCTGACTCTTTGGTCATGGTTGCCAGGCAGTGAGGGAGGACACTCCCACAACTGTTGCTCTGTCCTAATGGTAAATGTCCCTGCAGGAAATAGTGCAAATATGTGTTTAAAATTACATTTCAAGACCTTTTTTTTATTCCTTAAACTTGCTTTGTCATGGGTATCAATGTTGTGTCACATTCATCAGCCACAGATATTTCAGTTGTGCACAGTCTCTATTAGCCAAAGTTTTTCCAAAGTATCTTCACCTTCCTGCTGTTTGTTGATTTAGCACGCCACAAATAAAGAGTGGCTTCACTTCATACATAACCTTATCTTTACCATTTAGAGGCCTTAGGTAAGACGGAATACAACCTGTTGTGTCTCTAGAATCAACTGAAACTAGCCTGAAAATACGATCCTTGGGACAGTGACCATGCATTTACAATCAATGTACTAGAGCACGGCATTTCCAGAGGTCAGAATAAAGGCTGGAAGTATGGAAGGCTTTATGTATATTTCCATGCATTAATAAACCTGAAGTTCTTTCAAAGGCAATTTCAGATGTGAATCTGGTGGATTACGTAAGGACAGGAACCACTGTAAGCATTACCTCTAACATAATAAAGGTTTTTTATACAGACACTGGAAGGCTATTCATGTCACGCAGCTACGTACTTTAGATGCAATGTTTCGTCCAAGCGTAGAGCTATTGAAGTGCGGTGATACAGCTGGAGTTGTTTTCTTGCGAGGTAAAGTATCACTCATGTACATGCATTCCCTGTGCTGCTTCTTTCGCTCTTCCAGATTTCTGAAATGCTTCAAATGTAATTTGTTACAGTTTTGACAAAAGGAATTGACCTACTTGCTCAGTTACGCACCCTATAGAACATACTGGTTGGTGACAGTCTGGGAGCTTCACTGGAGAGAATAAACTCTAAGATACAGAGTACCTCCTGTTTCACGGTGCTTTGCAAGATTTCTACAAACACCACATTAAAAGCATGCTGACTCAGAAAATACATTAAATCCACGTGCACCTTTTGTGAATTTAAAAAAGGTTAAAAAAGAACCTAAAACCCCCTCAACTCTAGTGCACAAGTGTTACCCAATTACAAAGGAAAACATTTATTCACCTCTAACAGTTTGGTGGCTTAAAAACAGTATAGCTTTTGAGAGGCATTGTTCAAAAGTATATGAAAACCAAATGTAGGATTTTCAAATACAGTCGCTTGTACTTTATTGCAGTAAGCCTTCTGACAGTTACAGTGGCTCCTAAAGATTAACATTTGCCTCTGGGCTGTTTACGTAAGGAGAAGTTTAGTTCAGTGATATTCTATAATGCATTGTGTTGATTTTTAAGTGAGCAGTGCCTTCAAGTGCAACACTCTGCAAACGCGATCAACTTATGATCTATCATGTCACTAAAAACTTCACACGTAAATAAACCTCAGGGCCACCATAACAAACACACACAAGTAATCCCAAGTTATCAGCTTTGAATCTGTTACCTGTTGTTGCCTGCGGTGTTTCTTAGCTGGCAGAGGTGGAGGTGTGTCAGATAAAGGAATAGGATCTACATGAGTAGCCATGACCTCAGGCCAATGGACTGATGGAAGTTGAGCAATAGAGCGAGGAGAAAGAGAGTGAGGAAACACAAATCCAGAACAGAGAGGTGATCTTAGCTTTATAGAAAAAAGAGAAATTACACACAGAGTTTTCTTTTGGAATTGCTCAAAAGATACGGCACATACAAGCTGCAGTTTTAGCACTGTGTTGGAGCGTTTAGCAGGAAAGGAGGTGTGTTGCATTGCAGCTCTCAAGGCATATTGAGCTACCAGAAGCAGCGCAGAAATGCCAAATTCTAAACCAGTTGCTGCCTTATTGCAACACAAAGGTAGGTGGGTTTACATTCATAAGGTTATTCCCCTCCTTTAAAGGGGGATTTAATTAAAGTTTGCTATAGTCATTACATAGGCAAAACACCACAAAGGATGAGGAAAAGAGAGAATAAGCTAGAAGAGATAGGCTGGACAGACTCTGTGGAAGAGCTAAGTAGGAAGCTACCCATTTCCCACAAATATTCAAGATATACTTCTACCCCCTCACAGGGAAAAAAGAGAAAGGAAAAAAAAGCTACAGCTCATACAAAATGAACACCTATGGACTCCAGAGACCATTTACTAAAGGCGCATTATATTATAGTGTTTGACAGGCCAAGATTGTCCCTTATTGCTGCTTGGGCCATAATCAATCAGGATTTTGGCCTTCAGAGTCCCGTCTACACCACCAAAGACACTTCCCAACTGGAGCAGCCCTTCACCTTTACTGTTATACTGTTATCTGACCTGGTAACTGGCAGAAGGCACTTTGCCTTAAGGTCAATTTGCTACACATCAAATTACCAAAAAATAATATAAAGAAAAGAAAAAGGCAGCCATGAAAGAACAATGCAAACAAAGGGAAATGTCTCTCAAACAAACCTCTTTATTTTGTGGCTGGCTCGTCAGCACAGCCGTGGAAGGCTCAGTGGCAACTGCTTCAGCATCTGTGGGGGGCTGAGTGGAAGGGGATATACTCGTGGAATTGCCATACAGCTCACTAATTTCACTTACACTGATATAACCCTAAAAGGAGGAATTGAGAAGTTAAAAGGAGCAAAAGCCAAAAGACGTGCAAGAGTATTAATGTATCCAGTACGATGAAAGTTAGTTTAGAGTGATACAGCCAAATATTTGTTAACATTGAAATACTTCATCATAATAAAATTATCATTAAGCTCTGCAAATGTGGAATACTTGGATTCTGAAAATTGGTCTTCATTTAATTCCAAAAACATGTGGAGTAAGTGATCAAAAAGCAAATGTACATGAAGTGACCAAAATGTAAATACCCTTTAGAAATTATGTATATATATAGCTCTTTCTTGGGAAAGCAGATCGGGGGGGAAAGAACTAAGTTTATTCACCCATCTTATTTCTTAACTCCTTTTTGTCCATGTTTAAGTAAAATAAGTTGTTTCTTGCCTAGCTATTAAACTAGGTTGAGTAAACCAAATAACTAACAGAACAGTGATGAATTTGCATAAGGACCAGCCACTGCTACTCTATAAATTATGCTGACACAGCACCTTCCATTTGTATTATCTGGAAGTCCCTTTGAACTTCTAGGTCTCACCAGGAGACAGGTAAGATGCTGTTAGAGTTAGCCCCGCAGCCATTGCAAATGGACTGAGGAACAGCACGTACATCAGAGTGTGCTTCTGCCTGCAGAGAATAATATGCACACAGACTGGAGAGAAAATGACAGAATACAATTATTGCATTGGTTTGATGTTAACTGAACAAATTCTATCTAAAAAATAAAACATGGATTCTAATCCAGGGGGTATAGGATGCCAGACTAAAATGTCAAATATCCTAACGTTTATCCGTAGAAAACAAGGCTATGCAAAAGGAAGAATAAATCACTGTTGAAGCAATGTCATTAAAATTAGAGAGAAATAAGCTTATTTTTTAAATCAAGATGGTTAAGTTGCTTTTAAATTCAGAAGGCTTCAAAGGGGCTGTGCTTCTATCACTATATCAGCACACTGACTTCTGGTAAGTATACTTCAGTAATTCAGTAAGAGAAGCCACAGACTGCTATAGTATTTCTTCTTTTTAAAAATTAATATAACTTAATAATGATCATAGAAAGATGGAAAAAAGTACCAAGCCTACTATCTATTAGCACAATTTTCAGTGTATTTTATCAGTTATTTCAAGCTTCATCAGTTATTTCAAGGTATTCTATCAGTTATTTCAAGCAGATACACAATTCTGAAGGATTAGGCTTTCACACTGAGCACAGCACTCTAAAAACAGGAGACACATCTTAACTCCGATACTGTCTGGTGAACTATTAAGTGAGAAGGGTAAGGAGACTCAAGTTTACCACTCGAAACGTGGCCATATTATGGTAAAGTCCAGTATGAATAAACATAAAGCTTGCTTAAGCATCTGGTATATGTATCAGTAACCAAAACGTAGGAAGTCTATGAATGCAACAGTGTATTCATTTTTATGGAGGATAAAAGCACTTTCACCATTTTATGAAAAACATTCAGTTCAGACTCGCAAGCCCAATGGGCATTCACCATGGAGTTAAAATGAAAGGCAAACAACAAATGGCAGTGTTGTGCATTATCTCATGCCCCTATTACATGAGATTAATAAATGGTTTATTTAAAAATTTAAAAGTCAGATTAGGCATCCAAGTAATTTTGTCAATGCTGAACTTGGAAACAGCACTGATTTTCCTCAGTTAAGTACTGGGGTAACTATCCTGCCTCTTTACATGAGGCCGTTACTCTCTACTAGTGTTTATGCAGGCAGTAAGCTTCGTGACAGATAGAAGAGAGTTAGAAATGGGTGCTTTGGAGAGGAGGGGCTTGGGATATGAGCAACCACATGGTGCAATTAACTTCTGTGTGCAGGCAGTCTCTTTAAGCTGTGTACCATTTGGTGCCTGAGTTCCAAAGGTGCCAGAACAGTTGGAGAAAAATTAAACTGGACTGAAACAAACATAACATCTGGTAACATCTGGCTGTTCCTTCTCTCGTTTGCCTTGGAGTAAGTCCTAACTGACCTCACCGCAGTGAACAGAATGACACCGTTGAATAATCCATGGCATTAAAAAGAGTGCCAGGCTCACTTAATGTAGTTGCATTTTGAAATACCTGTGCTTAAACAAACCATTATGTGGATACGAAGATAAAAATCAGAGATGGAACCCACTATCTACTGGGAAAATAAACAGATCCATCTCAAAATGACCAAAAATCCAAACAAAACTACCCAAATGCTTAGACTTTCCAGATGCACTGATGGGAGGTCAGGTGTCCCAGTCGAAACACAACCCAGGACACTGGAAGTCTAAGCATCTGCAACATGGGTTGCAGTGAGGAAGGGTGCTCAGCCCCGCGGGCAGGCGGAACCGCATACCAGGAACCGGGAGGCCAAACAAGCAAGATCACACTTCCCTGGGTGCTGAAAGGACGTGGTTGCTTTAGACTTCAGGAGCCCAACTTCCCACAGTGACACCTACATCATTAGATGTGGCAGACCTCGTTCAGGGCTTTCCTACAAGCAGATCTGGCAAGTCCAGCCAAACCTCTTAAGCAGAAGTTAAAGAAGCAGCCACAGAAATCTGTCAGTGTATTTTAAATGCCACATTTCCCACTATTCAACTATCCAAAACAGTCAAATAAATAGCTAAATAGGTATCTTACAACCACAATAATTACTTGAAGTCTTCAATTCAATGCTTTTTACAAAGATCAAAACATACACTTGTCATGCTTTACTGCAGAGCCTTAGAATAAAGGGAGGGGTGGCGATGATAAAATCTGCAGTGCAAAAATAAGACTGAACTGTATTCATACTTGAACAGAGTTATTCTTGGACCTCATTCTTCTTCACTTCAATGAGATTTAATTGTCTATTTTGAGCAAATCAGACACACACACAAAAGCAATCATTTTTCCAGAGCAAGAGATTAAGGCAATGCCAATCACATCTGGGAAAACCTCAAGAGAAGCTATTTTTGCTCATCCATGCATTTGGACTTCCATGAATAGCTTTCCAAAGTAATTTCATCACATCTCAAAAACCTGTATGAATAGGACTTCACTAAATACTCAAGTGCTTTTGTATGAAGCGTTGTTAAAAGTTACTTATGGTAAAGTCAAAAGCAGTGAATCCCTTTACCTCTTTTAGACTATTGGGACTGACAGGAAATCCCCTTTCCTCCGGAAAGCGTGGAATATTTCTTTTCCAGATTACAGAGATTCTCTTTTTCCTGTTAAGAAAAAGAGGCATTTTATGCTAAAAACAGACAGCCATGTACTGACAATAAACATTAGCCATTTTTTAAACCATGCAAAGAAACACACCAAAACAGAAGGGCAGAAACGGCACCACAGAGCTCCAACTTCCTCTGTTTACTGTGCAACTGAACAAAACGTAGAGGTACAGAAGGTCTGCTTTCAAAAGCTAGTAAAAGAATTTATTTCATAACCACAGCCAAAACAAACAGGTTCATTGTGCGTAATGAACCAAACATGATTTCTCTTGTGATTTAAAGCAAAATGTAAAATGGATGCAAAAGGTCAGCGCCAGCTCTTACTAACCAGATGTTAGCCGATGGCAATTATCTCACCTTGCACCCCAGTGTAGACTATTACAAGCCAAAAACTCTGAACACACTGTGCACGCTTTGAGCAGCCATACATGGAGCACAGGCTTCTAGCTTCAGCACCTGGGTGGGCGCCTCTGCTGGAGGCCCTTTGGAAGGAGAGCATCCTCTAAAACCCTCTTGATTATCAAATGCCACTAACTTTTATCACTTGTAAATCTGCTGATAAGCTACAAAAGCTTCGTTTTTTGAAAGGTTAATGGAAACAAACATCTATCACATTGTTAGTAACTTGCTAGCTTCTGCATAACTGATGCTTTTGTTGTGCTTCACATTCTTTCATTCCACGGAAAGCTCTTCTATTACATGCCAAAATATTTGACAGGCAATAAACACTTACTCTTTGTAGCATCATTATTAAGTTGTTTTTCTCTTTTACAAAATGATCTTGTTCTCTTTGTGCTTGTTGGACAATATGATTTGCTTGTTTCTTGAGAGCAGATATCTTTTCCTAATACAAAAAGAAAACCAGGCACCATTTATGTTTCAATTTCAAAGCACAAGACACAATGCAGCAAGGACTCTATTTGTGAGTTCACTCATTCGTATGAGTGAAGGAGTAGGAAAGTAAGTGTTTACAAGGCAGCTCACTGCTCCAAAGGAGATCATTAAATAAGATTTAGAGAGTAAAGAGACAGTTTATTCAAGAGGCAGAACAAAGGCACAGTTGCATATATCTTTTGATAATATGGCGAACAGCATCCATAAACTGAATAGAACTGGCTTGAAGATGCAACTTCTGATTGCTGAAAAACTGGTTGAGATGGGACCTTTATAACTGATTTTAAAAATCAAGGCTGTCTTCTTAGTTTGCTGCTCTATTATTAACAAAGTCATTTAATGTCAATGCCAATCATGAGCATAAAATAAGTGTAGTTTTGTCCAGACCGTATAGCTCTCTTCTCTTAAAGGAGAAAATCCAATGCTTTGGTACCTTCTGTACCATGTAAAATGTAAATGTACATGTACAAAAAATAAATGTACATGTTCATGTACAATGTAAAAACAGAGCATGGAATTTTATTTATTTCCTTTTGGAGAAGTGCATGATTTGATCTGTGTGGCATTACAGTCCATCATCTTTCAAGGAGGAAACTTTTGCATTATTTCTTACCGATGGGCAGGTAAAAGATCCGTTTCATCTCCTTTATGCTACACAACAAACAACGTATGAGCCTAGTGTCAGTGCTTTTACCTTTCTACTGACAATGCTGCGCTGATACTCAGCCACTTCATGCAGGAGCTGTTGCTGTCAGATTTTCTTTCTCTTCATCTAACCTGCTCTCATGTTCAAGCTGCTGAAATTCCAAATCTTCAAAGTGTTTGCTCTCTATGTCCAAAAGATCAGCATCCTGAAACAAAAAGATGAAATAAAATCATGCTGTCACTGAAACCGGAGCAGAGACGCTTGCAAACACAAAAACCCAGTCTGAAACGGTATTTACATACCTCATGCAACATGTTCTAATAGGAGCTGAATGGTTTTCATGATCTGCTGTCACAATAAGAGAGCAAATAGGGCTAGTTGAGCTCACAAAATGCCACACATTCTGTGTGGGATGTGCTACAGAACAAGAATTGAGCTCCATTCTATACAGCTCTGTACACCAGGGGAAAAAATAAATGAATAAATAAAATCACAGAATCATGGAATGGGTTGGGTTGGAAGAGACCTCAAAGCTCATCCAGTTCCAACCCCTGCCATGGGCAGGACACCTCCCCCTGGACCAGGTTGCTCCAAGGCCCATCCAACCTGGCCTTGAACACTGCCAGGGGTGGGGCATCCACAGCTTCTCAGGGCAGCCTGTGCCAGTGTCTCATCACCCTCACAGTAAAGAACTCCTTCCTAATATCGACTCTAAATCCACCCGAAACCAAGTCCATTTACAAACTAAAAGCCCTCCAAAGGGTAAGTGGTGGAGGCTTAGCCCTACCAGTGGTTTCAAACAGCGACGTGTTCGCAACAAAGCCAGGTCATCAACCAGGCAGGCCCCCGGCTACTGATAGCTTGGGTAGCTTGCAGGAACAGGGCACAGTGGCAGAAGCATGAGATCTGGCCCCGAAGCGTGCCCAAAGGGTCCTTGCTGTAACCTTCACAAGGATCCTACTCAACAGCATAGGATTTGCAGGAGAACTGTTCTTGCCGTAGGTAATGGCTTCCTGAACCAAGTAGCAAGTGTACTCTCTCCCTTTTATTAAAACAATTGACCTGAAAATATTGTCAATTATAACCTATATACAAGCAACAGATACAATGTTCCCACATCGTATTTCCAAACCATAAATTTCTCCCGCATCTCTAGTTCTTCGGTAAGGACACTGGAGACAATTCAATGGGAGAGAACCTGGCTGTTACTTCAAGATGTGGTGGGAGCTCCATGGGCCCACATCACCTCTAAAAATCAGAACTTCTGAAAAGTAAGGTATTTCCTAGCAATGGACAGTGTCTTTTCAGAGCTCTGCAGGAATCCAGACATCTATTCTCATTCTCCATTTACATGTATCTTTATAAACCTAGGCACACATGAGAACAAACAAGCTTTGGAGCTTTCATACTAAGAGTAAAGGATGAAGCATGCTAATAAGCCATCCCATTGGCAGCTGCGCACCAACATCCCCAACCCAAACTTCAGACCCCCCATGCAGCCAATGCTGTGGTGAAATTGGCTGCCTGCGACCCTTGGGCACAAATGACAAAGTTCCTGAGGTGCCAGAAATGAAGCAATAAGGGAATTCATCACCTTCAGATCCTTCCATATTGGCATTAAAGTAGCACAACATAACCTGCTGCAGGGTCAAGTACTTAACCCTGTACCAGGCTTATTTCTGGGGAAGAAGGTAATTTTCAGTATTTTGGATATGATACTTATGGTAATTTCATAACAGCTCTCACACTTGATACTCATTTGAGAGCTACTGTGCACTAATTCGGTGATAACTTCTGCTTCAAGCACAGCAGCCACAGCTAATATTCACTACAATTGGCCTGGAATAATATGCAATAGGACTAACTGGACCTGCAACTGCATCCCCACATGTCAAGTTTTGTCTCCCTTTCAAATCCCAAATAGTTATTAAGCCAATTTCAAGGGAACAGTATAATTAACAACATATAATCAAACAGGACTACTAGAAGCCCCTCTCATGCTCTGCCCATGAGGAGGGGCACAAGAAGCCGGAAGGCACGAGAACATGAGAGACTGAGAAGTCCTTGATCAGGGTAAGCGCTACTTAGCAACAACTAAAACAATGCTGTGTTATCAGCGTTGTTCTCAGATTAAAGCCAAAACTCAGCACTGCGCCAGCTACTAGAAGGGAGAAAAATAACTGTTAGAGCTGAAACCAGGACAGTAGTCAATAGCGAAAAAGGATTTACCACCATCCCACAGTAACAGGACCACAACTTCTCATTAATACGTACCTTCAAGGAGGTGACTACACAAGAAAGGCTTCATTTCCTTTTAATAAGAATGAGATATTATAGAATACTGCCATTTTTTTTAAAAGGTAATTTACAAAAATTCTCAGGTATCTCAAAGCCATCAAACTTCCCAATTACTACAGAATTTAACGCTGCTATTTCCAAGGATGGACTTTCAAAAGATCAAGTTAGTCTTTCAGATGGCTTCTTGAGCTTGCCGTACTGATGCTTGGAAAATTATTCCCTCTGCCCCCCAAAGGTAGCTATATGTGCTGTAGAACCCACTTAACGTTCATGAATACTAAAAGCTTTCTACAGACACTAACTGTACCTTCGCAGACTATAATGTGGCTTTTCCAGTTACAAACAACACAAGATAAAAATCAACTTGCATATTTACTTCATGCAAAGTTTGTTATACCAAGATGCAACTGTTGAAAATGTAGGAAAAAATAAACCTATTTTAGTAAGTGGTATCATCTTAAAGATGAGTTTTCCAAAGCGCAGGTCAGGCTCAGTTGTAAGCTATACCCTGCTCAGGCTATGAGTTATATACTGAAAAAGAGAAATTATCCACGGCTTCACTGAGACAGCCTTTTACAGCACTGCAAAGGAGAGGTACACAACAAGATCAAACAGCAGCGGCAGGAAAGCCTGATGAAATGGCTGATCCCACTAACAAAAGTTCAATTCCTGTCTTCGCTCACACAGCTAAAGAGCAATGCTCCACCATGATGCTCCACCATCCATCTGAACATCACAACAGCTTTCGCAGCACCCACAAGGCCAAAGGCGCTAACTACAGGCAAGTTGCCCTAAGCTTTAAAAGCATTCAACACAAAATGACTCCTAACCCACGCTTTTGCACTCTGGTCATTTGCCACTGTGGACACCATCTATTGCAAGCATTCCACAAAACCCCATGACCCTCATGACTAGTAACAGTTATAAGGTGCAAATACGTTCAGACACTGGATACTTGAAACAGAATAAGTAACACTTTAAAAAAGAAAAGAAAAGAAACCAACAAAACGTTAGTGCAATCTTGAAACTTGCTACTGACCCTCTTCAGCTGCTGCTGTAATTGTTCCCTCATGGACTCAGGGCAATTATCAAGCTGCGTCTTCTGCTCGGAGTAAAGCTCCTGAAGCCTCTCTAGTTTTTCCCTCTCAGCATCAAGTTTTAATTTCTCCTGAAGCATGAACCAGAAAATAAACACAATTACCTTCAAACCCAAGATGTTGTTAGTGATGATGACGGTGTGTGGCAAAACCAGAATGAACAGTTGAAGCATGTAGGTCAAAGACAGAAACCTCTTGTTAGTTGAAACGTAATGGTGGGATGCAAAATGATCAAAACAAAACATTAAGCATTTTAGTGCGGTGCTCAATTCTCTCCCTCATCACTGTACATTGTACCTGTACCTGGATGGCGCTGTTAAAGCCCGCTGCCCTCACTTGTCTCACCTAATATATACAAAAATAAAACACAATAAAGGAAATGGTAGCCATGGTAATGAGGTAACTGATGAAGGAGAGAAGAGTAGATTCAGAAAGCAAAATGGCTGGCAAATGACTAGACTGGCAGGGAGGGGAAAATGGATCTTCCTGGGAGAATGAATTACATGCCTATGTGCTTCTGCATAGATAAGTACATTTAGCAAGCAGTGAAAAAAGAGAATGAGACAGGATTTTCTAAGGGAACAACCCTGGGCCGGGAAATGCTGGTGCAGCAGAAACACCAAGAGATTTAACAGATTTGCTTCAGGGTACAGGAATTTAAACTGTTCTTGGGGATAAAAGGGAACTGCCCAACCTCCCTGGCCTCATTCGTCTTTCCTCCCATTCCGAGTAACAGCATATGGCACACAGCTTCTCACCTCCAAAAGCCTTAAACGTTTACATCTTTATTACAAAGTACTGCATGGTTTACTGCGCAGTACTGCTCCAGAGACTGACTGCACATCACTTAAAGCTACCTTGTACACCATACTTTATTTACGGACCAAAGTCTGGGAACCAATAAATCAGAGTGCAGAGAATTTTTTCAATGCCTTTTACTTGCACCTACACTGGCCAACACAGCACAAGCGTTTACTTCAACTGAGCAATTAAGAACTGGAAAAGCCAATATGTCTGATATGCCAGGCATTAACAAACAAAGTAAATCCCTGACACCAAGCTCTCTGCTACCTTCTAGGGTCACACTGGTATAGTTTCCTTTCCTACTTCTTGTTCGGTAGTTCCATACCTCCTCTCAGATAATGTCTAAGTCTCCTTAACACTCAAAAATTCACAGTATTGGCTCCAAAATTTCACCTTCTTTCGGGTACTCCAAGGTCAGTTGAATTCTGTCACAGCATCCAATCATTTGTTCTCTCTCCAGTCCCAATTATTATTTAGTGTTAACATCAAATGTGTTGCTCAGCAGGTGCTGTATGATCAGACACTCTGCAGCACCCTATGGCATGTGCCATAGAGAAGAAACTTCTTCTATTATACAGTACTTGTCATTTCAAACCGCAGAATGGTCTTTCCCAAAACCTTCTCTTTGTTGATCCTGACAAGGTTTTCAAACCCTCACGCGTGGCGGAGGGACAGTATCAAACATGTATGAGCTGCCTCCTTTCTTTATGGTTTTATCTCTAAATCTGAGTGGAATCAGGAACCGGGATTTAGTTTTCCCAGTATTTAAAACAACAACAGGAAGCATTCTCATTCAAGCCCAATGTCAACCGAATTCCCAGCTCTGTAGCTTTCATTTACACCTGCAGCTTCTCAGCTCGTACAATCGGATGAACAAAATACTGAACACAAATGATTACTTCGGGGTTTTCTTAAGCTTGTAAAACTGAGCCAGCATATTCAATTACCTGGACTTCCTGTATTAGTTCTGTCTTACAACAGCAGCAGTGCTCAGAAAAACAGAGGATGTAGCATGTGCAAGCTGCACAATGAAGGAGAAGCATGCAACTCGTGACAGGTCACCTCTAGACCTCTGTCCCCATGGAACCCCCATTTGCCAAATCATCCTTACTTCCAACACGGAAGGGAATCTATAAATAAACTGGTAGTTCCCCTCCTCACAAACCCTGATGTAAATTGAATGATAAATGGACGTCTGACACATTGTTTCCTGCTTTCCTTTTCTGCCCACATAACAATCTAAGGCAGCAAGGACTTCTCTGATGTTATCGTGCCTCTGAAGCTATTGATAGATGTCTAAGTATCTATGCGCTGCAAAGAGCATGCTCATTCACTAACGAGCAAGTCAAATCTTGAGTGTGAGAAGACATCATCATCAAGTATAAAACTCCCTGAGAATCCTGCCAGAGGTACTGTTACTTCCCTCGAGAAATTAGAAATGTATTCCTTTGAGACTGAAAGCGATACTCATCTGGTCTATTTATAGCATAGGAAGTGCTAACATCCCAGCAAACCGGCTCCCTTCAAAATGTGCAGTCTTAACAGGAAATATCTCTTTCAGCAACGAGAGGCATTTGCAGCTGTGGAGTTAAGTTCGCGGACATCTCTGGCTGTGCATTAGTAAAGGCCATTTAATTCACAAAAAATAATTAGCTAAATAAAGGGATAATCAGCATTTTTTCACACAGCTTCTTTTATAAATGGATCAAGGCATGTTCTTTTAGAAGGGAAAAGACTAATAGCTGGGCAAGCCAAACGCAAGACGCAGCTGGGACAAGCCTGTGCCTGACTCCATAAGCTGTTTGCTCAGGATCAGCAGCAGCAGAGCTGTGAACTCCAGCTGCTCATCCTCATTTAGCTGCATGAGCTTGTACTTGGTAAACATTTCTCTGCAGACAACCACGTCCCAGCCTCAGCGTGGACTCCAATGGCAGTCACTGCAGTCTGGCGGAATTCTTAACACCCTGTTTCCAGGGAAGAGAAGCACAGCTCAGTAAAGCATAACACCTCGTTTTAGCCTACTGCCCAGCTTGCCCTATGGTCTGCCTCTAGATACATGTTAAATGAACTTTAGGCTAGCCAGGATAGAGAGCAGGACTGACTTGGATTTTGATGATGCTGGGGCACAGCTTGGATCAGTTTTGGCAGTTACATGACTATTGTGCAGGATAGCAATTGAAAAAATTGAGATGTGACACTGTCCCCCAAGAGCCCAGACACAGGATGTCAGCAGAGCACCCATGCTATGAACACAGACCTGAAGTGATCAATATGGTTACAAAAGGCAATCAACCTTTAGATCACATAGGACTGATTTTAGGGACAAGAGAGAAGAAAAAAGAAAGAATATATATCCAACACATCTCAGGAAAGACGAGGACACAGAGATGAAAGAATGGTATTAAAGACAATCACAGCTCCTAGAAGAACGGGAACAACAGAAAAAGAGAGACCAATTGCTTCCCTGTAGTCTCCTGTGGCTAAGGATACCCTATGCCAAATCAATACTGATTCTTAAAACCCTAGCATGTCCCCACACCACTTCTGCAGGGAAGCTCTGATTTGCAATTTGTCATTCAACACATTCTGCTACTGCAGGCAGGCAGGCTAAAACTGTAGAGCAGCATGCGTCTGCATGCATATATGCCTTCTGAACCAACTCTCCTCCATAAACTGGGAGGCTCTGAAACAGTGAGTGGATCAAACAAGAAAGCTTCTCAAAAATCCAGACAAAAACTAGAGAAGAATAAAGCAAGAAACCAGGTCACTCTGAAACGGAGTGTATGGCTGGTGACACGGGCTCCTTCACAAGCTTCCACTCCACCCCCCAAAACAAAACCAACCAACCAACCCAAAACACACACAAAAACAAAGCACAAAAACCCAAAGTATGCGTTATTTTCTGATAGAAATTGTGAAGAAACCTTTGTTGCCATCAATGAGGGAAAAACAACCCACAGACAAACAAAAAACCAACCAACCAACCAAAACCCTGAATGCCTTCCCATCCAGCAGGCTCTGACACTTAAAATGTTCCAGTCTAAGTATTCCAAGATCTTCCTCAGTTCAACTCACAAATCCTCATGTTTTAAGGCAGCAACCTCTCATTACCCACACCATGCTTCAGACATGCTTCTCTCAGTACGGAACCAGCTATCCTCACCACTCCCACAGGCTTCTGAGAAATAAAGGAGCATGAGCACTTCTTTGTTCTGAAGTTTCTCCATCTCATCTTCATGCTTTCATCTCTAGACACGCTTTATTTTTTTCCACCCCAAAAGGACATCCCTCCCCTTCTCCAAAATAATCTACTGCAAAAGCTAGAAGTGGAGGAGAAATAACCTATTACAGAAATTACTCCTTTCTACCTGAACTGGTGTGATGCTACGGAGCTCGTCTATTCAATAAAACGCATTGGAGAATAAGTGGAAGAGCAAGATGACTTTTAACAACTCACCGCCAAAACTAGCCCAACTCTTGCCATGTATTTGTGAGAAACTAGTCTAGTCCCTGACAGAGAGCAGGCTAGGAAATGTTATCTGCTCTTCGGTGGTTACTTGCTGAGAGGAGCAAATGACTGGGGAAAGTGTTAAACCTGAGGTCTACCAACTCTGCCAGCAAATGACAAACACTTCCTGTGCTACGGCTGACACAAAGCAGACCACATACAACTCTTATTAAAAGAGATACTGTTGAAATGAAACAGATCCTTCTGTGCGCAAACTGTACGTGCTCCTCTTCCATTTTTCAGACTACTCTTTCTCACATTCCTTGATGGGAAAAAAAGAGGGGAAAAAATAATACGCCAGGCTTAATAGGAGCTTAATATGACAGGAAGCATTTCACAGTAGTTCTTCTCACTATATGAGTAGTAACTAATTTATTATTATATAAAAGACTGTATACAATATTAGCATCTGTATGAGAGATCTCAGTGGGTTTGTTTCACATGTATGTATAAAGCTAACATTAAAAAGCATTTTAAATCAGTGTAAGCGATCCCTCTGCTGTAAGTAGAACAGTCACAGTACTTGCACACATTAACTTGCTCCTAAGACAACTCAAGGGTGGTTTTGTTTTCATTTCTGAGCTTATTCTCAGACCACTGCAATGTGTTGTCCTACTGAACAGATTGGGAGGCAAAAGAAAACCCCTGAATCTAGAGCACTATTTCTGTATGAACGTAGGAGAAGACAAAGTAATGATCCAAGCCAGAATAAAAGAACCAGCAGGAATCTTGAATCCAGAGGAGAAAGGATTGAGGAGACACCACTAGTATATTTAATCTTGATTGCTAGCGGCTCATCAGACAGCTGCTCTTTCCTTGACTCAATTCTTGCAAGTCTCTGCAGTACTAATCCAGCAAAGAGGCCGAACTTCAAACATTTTGGCATGTCTGGGATATTCGGTTAACGACTGAAAAATGTTTCCACAAAAGCATGTGGACAAAATTAAGTGTATTCCAAAAGAAAAAGAGGAGTTATCCGCTGCCAGCTGGTCTGGATTTCTGCTTTCGAAGAGGGGCAGGAAACCCGGGTTGATAAAAGAGTTGCAGGGCAAGTATTTCCACCATGACATAAGGCAAAGGTCCTTCAGAAGTAAAGCAATAACCTCCCTTTCTTCAAATGCAGTTTGAACTTGTGCATACTAATTGTTTTGAAACTCTCTGCCAAAACTCCCATTCAGCTCTGGTTACCTCCCACAGCACTTCTGCTGAATCCATTACGCATTTACTCATTTTCGGTTATTCTTGTTTATTCACGCTCACTGATTATTCTGTCCTTCCCCGGCTACGTTGTTACTTTCAACCTCCTGATTCAACTTGGAAACATCAGGCATGGAAGCCATTAAAGCATCCTTCTCCACATATGCTGGACTGCATGCTTTAAAACTACACAGACTAAGGAAACAGTACGTTGTAAATCTGGATATTATCCAATCAGGCAAATACCTTCTCCAGCTTCCTCATCGACAGATGTCAATCCTGAACTAAGTCTTGTGAGCAAAGGGTCATCGGGAGGCAGTCACAATTGTAAACAGCACCGTGGACCTGAGCTGCTATTCCACTTGAAACAACAGCATCATTATTGCACACCTACAGCATAGTAATATGAATGACTGCCACGGTAATTACAGGGAGCCAGGCCTGGAAGGCAGGGAAAAGGGCTCACCTGCCTGCTTGTTTCTGGGTACTGCCCAGGTTGGCTTTATCCAGGGAAGGCTGTGCTCGAAGTAATTTTGTTAGTTTCTGAAGCAAAGCTCTTTACTGAATTACTTCAAGCTCTATCTGTCAAATTGTGTTACTAATGACTTATTAGGGCTGTCCCTGAAAAACTGGAACTTGTGATGAATAGCTTAAATGCTGCTATTCAAATATATAGTTGGTCATCTTCTTTTTGTGGCTAAAACCAAGTATGTAGCCCATGGTAGTTAAAGGAAAGAAGGAATGAGATGACTTTAAGCTGTGCTCAAGAAGCACAGTCATGGAGACAAAGCTGGACCGTCCTCCATACACTAGCACAATTTCCAGTATAGCTGAAAGCACAGGCCATGCCAAACAGCTCTGGAAGTACCTCCCCCAGCCAGAACAGCTGAGTCCTGGCAGCACCTGTATTTGGCAGAGATGCACCACAGCCAGAACCACACTGAGTCCTGAAACGGTGCTGACAGGCTCTGCCATCACCGCTCATAGCTATTATTTCCAAACCCTAAGTAGATCAACCCTAATTGCTTCATTCCTTACGGTGTGAGTGGTGGCATGCTCACAAAAGCAAGGGAAACGCTTTCAAACTCACTGCAGGGTGTGCACCACGCTGTCTTCCCCGCCAGTTCCTCACCATGAGTCCTGCCATGCGCTCAGGCAGGGCTGAGCACAGGACTTGATGGAAATCAGAATGTAGCTTACCATCTGACGTACAGACCCACTTACACAATCCCTCCCCCATTTACAAGTAAGGTGCTGGGACAGAGAGATGCTGTAGCATGGCAAAGAGCATGCTGACATGGCCTGAAACCGAACTTGCAATTCTCCCACCTTCAAGTATGTTTTCTTGTCTTGCAAGGGCTAAAATCTGTGCCTTTAAAACTGTGCAGAACTTGGCACAGCTTTGTGTCCTTATCTAAGTGAGTTGTGGAGAAAAATAAACCAAAGAATTGGGCAGAAAGCAGTACAGGAGCTTCCACCATGGTCTATTTCAGTACATAACACATCATTAGGCTGTAGTTTATGACTCTCTTTTCAAGTATTTCACAAGTTTTGCAAACAGGTGCGTGGTAAGGATGAAACACAAGCAGGCAGGGGTTTCCTGTCAAACAGGTGCTGAGATCAGTGGCAAATTCCAGGAGCTGCTCAAGTGGCTCCAGAGACATGTGCCATCATGTACGGCACCAACATCCCACCATCGTTTTGTGAGGGAGATGGACCCTCAAGATGACACCGTGCGGTGCATTCAGATACCACTCCCTTACCCTGACAGAAACGCAACCACTGTCTGAGCAATAGGACCTGACAGCTTCTTGCCAGGGAGCTCCACCAAAACCAAGACCACCGGTTATTATTATGGGTGAATGTATTCGGGCAACTGGAAGATCACTGGGTGGATGCTGGGACATTTGCTCTTGCAAGAAGCAGCACAAAAAACCCCATCAGCAGGGCGGCAGCAACTGGTCAAAACCTGAGCTTTTCAAATTCCTTCAGCAAAAAGGACCACCTACGGCCTCCACCCCAGCACCCCTTTTCTTGAGGGACTGATCCTGCAGTACTACAGAGGCAAGATGCTGCCTGTCTGGCATCAGACCTGTAGGGCCTCGTTGTACAGACACACATATCAAGCTTTAAAACCTGCTGTTGTTTCCAGCCAGCCAGACCTTTGCTCTGTTGACACAATCGGTGCCATCTGCTTTGCTGGCTGGCACTACTTTCTCCAGAACCCTTCAGCCGTCACTTTGTATTTTGCGCATCCGCAGAAACTCGTCTCCCACTTCTTTTTTTAAACCTTCCCTTTCATACAACGCTTTCAGACCTCTTTCAGACCAAAACCTGCGGGCTTTCTTTGACTTTATTTCTACAAAGACAACTTCAGTATTAACTGAGCCATGGCTTTAAGTCTAAAGCACACACTCACAGCTGGGGTTTTGCTCGTTTGTTATAGAACAAAAAGGAACACAACAGAAAAGACAACTAAAATATTGCATCTGATCTGACTAGCGGCGTGTTTCCTACTGGCAAAACCAAGTGGGGTGAGTGAACTTGCCTTTTAAATAATAGAAGTGCTCTTTCTGGGCTGCTTTCCCCGTTTCAGTCCAACTGAAAATTTAAACTAGACTGGAACTGCAGTTTTCTGACAGCTACTCACTAATGTTCCATCATACGACCAAAAGGAAGATTTAAAACCCCACGTGTTAAAATCATTTCCATTCATTTCACTGAACTTGGAGGCTACTGGAGAATAAGCACAAAAGGCAGAAAATCTCTTGAATTTCTGGATATGTGATTTGTTACCACCTACCAATCGCAACTTGCAGCAGCATCCTTTCGAAGGGTATGTGTTTGCACCACCCGATCTTCTGTTACCAACATTAAACTCATCTTTACACTAAAACTCATCTATGCCACACATTCTATGGACAAGTTAAAACGTGACCATGCCGAAAGCTGAATGATCACTGAGGAGTACACAGGAACAAGGAAAGTCCACAGAAGTTCAAGCTTGAACTGGATGTGTGCTATCATGCCACAGCATGGAGAGGTGGGAGCACCATTCTCACCAGGCACAGGCTCGATGAGTACAGCTGCGAAACAGCATTCAGGCTCATGACAGGGTAGGCAGAAACTGAAGACAAAAAGCTGAGAGCAAGACAATGCAAGCTGTAAGATGTGAATTCAGTGGGAACCGTGAAAGAGCTAAAAATGTGCACCTTGTCTAAGAGAAAGCAAATAAAGCAGAAGACTTCCAGATATTTCTGGAGAGCTGAAAAAATAAAAAGGGAGATACTAGCCAGAGCATTTCCACAAGTGACAGGTTTAAATTATGGGATAGAGGATGAAATTTAAAAGGGAAACTTTACTGGCTGAAAGCCCAGGAAAAACTTCCTGACCTTGAGATATTATTGGCCATGGCTCATCCCCTGTGGAGATAATGGCTCGCCTGGAGAGGCCACCCGAGGGCCGGCTGGAGGGGGCCGGTGCTCCCTGGCTTGTGGGGGACAGCTCATCTTGTAGGCCCTTTCCATTCTGTACTTAAAATCTTATTATAGTGCTATTCTATTTTGCAAATGCACACTTTTATGTTTGTGTGTATTTGCTGCATATTTGAGAGCAATTATATGACTGTATAGGAGAAAAGATTAATTCCCTGGACTTAATCACAGAGAGAATGTTCTACAAAACTGAAATTGCAGTCAGTCAGCAAACAAAATAAACCAACGTAATTGCTTTAAAATTACATGCTTGACAGATGTCATGTATCATATATTCTATATAATAATAAAGGCATTTTCTGAAACCATAGCCTTCTTTCATTCTGTTCCTTTGCTGAGAAAGGATTTGGTATTTTTCTTCCAATTCAAAATAGAGAACTTACAATGGGAGGCAGTGGAACAGTTCAATCAATCTTTTAAACAACAGATAACCCAAGTCCAAGCACTATATGGATGTTTAATTAATCAAAAATATCTTTATATTGGGTCAGGTCTTTCTCCTTAAGCATACTGTATTTGCTGCTCCAACATACCTTGGGAAATCAGAGGTTTCCAGAAAGATAATGTCAAGACAACTATATTTTTCTTCCTCATTTATCAAGTAAATTTACTTAGTACTTCATAAAATAACCTCCATCAATATGTTAATCATATAAACGTACTTTGAAGATCAAGCAGAAGAGAGCAAACATCTAGCTAAGATAACTCAATTACCTTTGTCTTTTCACCAATAACATTTCTCTCCAGCTCAGCTATTTTTCTGTTTAGATGATCCAATATTTCCTTCTCTTTCAGCAGCTCTGTTGTTTCAGATTTCTGTTCCCCATCCAAAAGGGCACATTCCATATCCAACTAGGAACACAAAACATTTTTCAGAAGCAGTCCAGATTATGAAGACATCTTGATACACATTATTTTCTGGGGAAAGGGGAGGGAGGAGGTGATTATTCACAAGGAAGAAGCATTTAGAAAAGGGGGAGGGGATGGAAGGAGGAAATAAGTTTTGCCACCACAAAAGTTAAAAAGAGATCAACAAATCTAAGGCAAAGTAAAACTGCAACATAAAATACTGCAAAATGAAGTCCAAACCAGCTTATTTTGAAGATCCTTTCCCCAAAAACTTTTTCTTTTCTATCTCTTCTCTGTGCTTCCTCCTGTTATGATACTGTACCGACTCTCTGTGCCCAGGCTCCATAGGAAACCCTTCTGGAACAGCAGTTTCTTTCCTGTCGCTGATAATTGGAGCAAGCACAACCAAATGCCTGGCCAGCTTAGTCTGCAACTGTGAGATTCCAGAAGTCAAGGGGGTGCCAACATACCTTTGCCACTGTAAAGCCGAAGAGGTTTGAAAGGAAGTTGTCTCACTTCCTTTCTCTTTAAACAGACACAGGAGATATCACCATGAAACTCCCAAGTGACACAAGGTATTTAGATCAACTGAGTGACCATTAAACAAGCAAGCTTGTTCTAATTCCACTTAGGAGTATAATGGTTACAGCTGGCAAAGTCTAATCCGAGAATCACATCCACCTCCCAGCTGGGGAAAGATAACCTTCATAAGTAGGAGACGGCCAGGTCCATCATTCTGTGCCTAATCCTGTGAAATAATTCTGTGCCTAATCCTGGTGAAAAAGCACAGAATACGAAGGCTTCACACACCCATGAATTCCCTATGTATTTGCTGAACCCATCAGACTTACGCTATGCAGACAAACCTAACAAGCACGACTTTTAAACCAAAAACGTATTTCATACCTCTCTCGAAGATTCATCCATCTGGTCATTTAAGTCTTTGATCTTCTGCTCAAGTTCTTCCAAGTTATTTAGTATTACTATGCGCTCCTCCTCCAGTCGACCAAGCTCCTGCCCTCTCTGCTCATCACTTGTGCATTCTGGTATCTGCAGTTGCATGTTACAAGAGGCTCATTAGAAAGAGAGCTAAACACAGTCTTTCCTTTCCCCTTTCATACTGTGTTCATTGAAAGCAAGTACAGTACTGCTGGTTTTGAACCCACTGCATATTTCAGATCTTCTATATTGCTACTTCTATATTTAGAATGTGTTCAAGAAAAACAAGCACGATAGTTTACATGCAGGCACTGGAAGTAAATTCTATATGTAACAGCAAATACTATTCATTCTACAGGAATTATTAAAACCTAACCTTTGAGAATACTTCACATGCTGTGCTGTTTAGGTTGAAAAAATCCAATTGTTCCCTTACAAAGATAACAGAGAGATAAAGATGCTTTTTATGTGAATTTCAGCTGTCCATATAATAAAAGCCAGGAGGTAGGATAGCACATTTTTGTAACCAGCCATTAAGATGGGCAGCTTCTGTCAAATAAGGACAAAAGTTGCTTCTGTCTCCCCAAGTAGCACTGAGGAAGCAGCACCCTTAACATTGCTCTCTTCATTGCCTTACTAGGTTTACTTACATCTACTTACAGATGCCTGTGCCAAGAATTAAACAACATTATGAAGGAAACACCTGTGATCTTACACCAGCAAAGGCTAGATCAAAGACTATTGAGTTTCAAACATATTCTTCATGTTCATCTGACCCCAGGGGCTTGCAATCCAATTACCCTGGTAAAGCTGCTCGCTCATTGTCCCCAGTCAGAATTAGAGGTGGGCTGTGAGAAGGGCAGTGTTAAACACTGGACCACACAGCCTTGATCAAAGGAGGCTCAGCTCAGCTACTGAATGGCTATTCTGAGAGCAGGCACTTTATCCCGAACAAATCCAATCTCCATATTTTAAAACAATGAGCTGTGTTGCATTGACACAGTTGCTTGTTATTGCTTTTTTGAGGGCTTAGCAGAACACACTTCACAATGAATGAATGAATGGTATTCCTTGATTAGCATTAGTAATCCTAGCAGGAAAGCTTCTTTTTGTCCGGTATCCTGTTCGGATAATGCTGACATAACATCTTCAGTTTCAACTTCCTAATAAGGATTTAAAATGGGATCTTTTGACTTGCACAAGGAAAGCAGAAAATGGGAAAGAAATGCAAGACCACAGTAACTTGTGTCTTACTACCTTTCAACACAGAAAGACCAAGTACAACCATAATAGCATGTTTCTGTTCAGCATAATTTCACATGGAAAGACCCAGCAGATTTCCAGACAGGTTCTCCTTTGTAAGATAAAATGTTTGTCTGCCACACCTCTCTCTTCTATACCTACATACTTCTATAGACAATAAAGATGTCAGTAGGTTAGCAAAGGTTCAACACCATTTATGTTAGGCGTATAACCATGCTGAAACTCACGCAGTGTGTAAATAATAACAAAAAGGAGACACAAAGTATTTTGAAGGCTTGAATTTGTTAAACAGAAACCTGGTTTCCTGGCTTTGCTTGGCCTTATGCTCCTAATTCTAACTCCTGAATACAGACATTTAACGCCCTGCCTGTCACCAGCATTTGCTGCACTGCTGGTCTGGCACACCAGAGCCTGGGCACTGACCCAAAACTATGAAAGGCCCCTGACCCAGCCCAGAGGATGCTGCTGCTGCTCTAGCTGAAGGAAATCGTTAGGAATGCGGCTAGCTCATTCTTTAAAGGACAATCTCCCTTCAGTAATGGAATAGCAGTGTGAAGTACACAGGAAAGGAGCTGCAGCTCATTAAGCACAGGAGCTGGGTGAGGGAGGCAGGAGGCTGGCTGCCACTGTGCACCCCAGGAGAGGCAACAGGCGATTACAAGTGGCTCAGGTCCAGCCCTGGGGAAGGAGTCAGGACAGTGAATTTGGCTCACAGAACATTTCTTCACCTCCTGCGCAACTGTTCTGCTTTGCCATGAGGAAACATCCTCCTCTCACAGGAGACAGGAGCCTCAGGCTGGGAAAAGACGGCGGAGCTTCCCTTCCCTCCTACATCCCAGCACGGTGCTAAACAGGGTTCCTGAAACCCCCCTTTATTTAGGTAGCTATGACTGTTCAAGCAAATCCTTCTCCCTCAGGAAATCTTAAAACTCTTCCTGAACTGTACATACCTCTGAAATAAAACCCCAACCCTTCCAGTACCAATAGCTTCCATGGAAAATGGACTAGTCATTTGCAGGCTGCTAAACTGTATGAGTTCCTAGATCAGTTCTCACACCTAAGACCTCCTAACTGTGGCCCTGCCAGGAAAGCTGACTCCTAGAGGAGGATTTCCAGCAGCCAAACCTGGACTGTACTCTTCCCTCCTACAGAGCGTTACCTTTGGTGTGATGCTCAGGTAGGAGGATTCGGTGGCATCCTTCAGGAAGCCAGAAGCAGCGAACGGCGGTGCCTTTGCACTGTCATTGAAGTGCTCCTCAGCTCTCAACCCTCGAGAGGAGAGGAGAGCAGCAGTGCCGCGACTGTGGCTGCTCAGCTCCGAGAAATCCGAATCGCTTGCGGATGACTTCAGGTGGCTCCTGAACCTCGTTTCCAGATTCACCTGGGAGTCTTCGAACACCGAATCCTCGTCGGAGAGCTGCAGTTTTTCGAGTTCTTTGTTAATTTTCTGGACATCAGCAACGGTTGTGGCCGCAGCCGGGTCGCTGTCAGATTTGGAGTATTCCGCACACAGGTTGAGGATTGTCTCCAGCCGCTGGCGTTCCTAGTTTGAGGAAAAAAAGATAACAGCCCTAAGCATCATATGTGAGCTAAAGATGAAGTTAAGAGACGCTTGCTGGGGGGTTTGGGTTCGTTTGTTTGGTATGGGAGGTTTTTGGAGTGAAAGATTAAAGCCCCCCAGTTCCATCTGTATCTGTAGCACTTAAGAGATAACACAAATAAATTGCAATGCAAGATGACGCATCACAGAAATTCTTTCATTTCATGAAAGAACTCATAAAATTAAAAGAGAATTTCACAGAAATTAAGTATTACTTAAATAAGATGCTCTAACACTCATCTTGCCATTATAGAAAATGTTAATATTGTTTATTCAGGTAGCTCTAACCATACCGCATTCGTATGTCCACTGAGGTCACTGTATAAATCACTAATGGGTCTGCTTTACACTTACGCTATACTCCTACCAAGCTGCAAAGCCTCACACAGATTTTCCATGACCTCACTCATGCCTGACTTTTCTGTTTTGCCATCTTTGATTCCCTTTCTTGAGACAGACTTAGTCCCCATTTTGAAACATACAGTTTTAGGAGCACCAACAGAAAAATGAGGCATCATGTCTAAAATACAACAGATGTCAAAGGCACAGAAATGGGGGAAACCTTTTTTACCACTTAACTCAAATCCCCCATGGATTCATACCAACATTTCAAACCTGAGAACCTGAATAGCTGCGCCATTTTGACCTGATGTATTTCAGGTTGCTACAAACATTAATGCCCTAAGGATTTCTAGATCTATATGGTAATTATCATAAAGAACCAGAAAGCTGTGTTTGTTTTACATTACTGCATGCATAGCTTCCCGTAACTTCAGTTTCAGATGATTTTTCTTTTACATTTTCATTTTTAAAGGATAATTCTTTTCTTTTGCTAAAAGAGAAAAATAATATCAATAAAAAATGCTTACCATAAGCCTTATTGAAAGTTCTGCTGGAAAAAAAGACCGCTGTGAGAGTTCCATGCTTGGCATTAATACCGGCACTAATGAGCTCATTTCTGATTTCTAGGAAATCCTACTTGTATTTAGTAGTATTTAAAAGGAAAGCCAGAAAACCAAAACCCTCAGCCTCCTGCCCCGGGAACCACTGCAGACATACTCACTTTCCAAGCTCTACCTGGCATCACATTTGCATTACGACTTGCAAGCTATCTGTGACAGTCCCAAAGCTCCCTACGCCCAACAGTAAGCAATAACAAGGATCAAGCAAAGCAGTCTGGGCAACGCACTGCCTGCCCCTTTCCCTGCAAGCAAGACATGGGAGTTTCATGAAAGATTAATACCGGTTTACAAGCACATAGCATTTTATACAGCTACCAAGAGATTACCCGGTTGTACGCACTACCCATTCACATCACCCCACATCACCCGCAGTTAAGAGCTGCGTTTCTCAGCTGCAGAACCTATCTGAACCCATTCATTTCCAAGCACTACCCAACCTAGACCGAAGTTTTGCCTTCAGGTAGCTTATTCCCAGGTTCCCTCTGAAGCCTCCTGTATCAGCACCGGCAGGGACGAGCCGCTGGAATAACAGAGCCCGGGGCAGCTGCAGAGCGGCAATCGCAAGCTTGTATTTTCCACAAAATGGGTCCAAGCAAATTCTGCAGACATCTTTCAACCCCAAATGACCGACATAATTATAACTCCCCAAAGCCTTGCTGCCTCAAGGCAACCACTGCCTCTTCCCTTACCCCTCCAACGCCGCTATCCTCCCTCTTACTAAGTCTTTTGGCCACGCAACCCAATTCCTAAAGCGCTGTGCAAGTGCTGGCTGGGACCGCTGGTAATTATGCAGTTCTCCCTGTTGTGATGGCATCGGGCCTGGCCCTTTCATACAGTCAGCGTAATGGTTTTATAGATGGGAAACATCTATAAACGACATCAGGACATCCTTCCCTGCAACAACAGGTATATCAGGTTACCCCATGCCGAGCCTCCATCCCTTCAATAATAATAGGAAACGGCCAGTTTCAAGGCGCAGCTGCTGCTCATCCTAACCTAAGCACTCAGGTAAAGGGGCTCTCACTGCAAACCGCCCTTTGCTGAGCAGTCAGGAAAAAGGGAAAAAAAAAAGGATTCTTTTTTCCATAAGTCTCAGATGCCCCGGAAAGCTGAAAAATTGCAGGAAAATCTCTGCCAGTCCCCATAAAATTCCTGATGAACTTTCAGCCACATTACAGAAATACTGATATCTCTCGCTTCTATTTTGACATGTGCTGAGAGGCTTATGGACAGGAAGCTCTGTGGTTATTTTATACCCTCTATTCTCATCATTTCATCTCGGCCAACTCGTTCTATCTACAGCACATCTGCATTTAACTGTTTCCAGCATAAATTTCCAAGTTAAGCAGTGAGCTAGGAAAGCAGCCCTGCAATGAAAAGTGCGAAAGAGTAGCGCATGGAAAATCCAGTCTATAATTCCACAAGGAATACGACACAAGTTATTTGTGATGCTGAATACAGCGGAAGGGCAAAATAAAGGTACGTAACAAGAGGGAAACTGGTTTAAAATTGGCTCTGGCGGGAGGGCGTTGAATCAAGCCTTGCAAACCTTTTGGCTTATTTCCCCATATAATGTCTTTTCTAACAGCCTAAAACGTCTGCATGTATTTACTGTGGATCTCTTCCCTGCCACGAAGGGGCACACAGGTCTTGTGCACTTTCTGCCCAAGCAGTTTCACCACTTCTGGCTTAGACAAAGCCACATACCACCTATGTATGGATGGCTGCAAATTTAGGCGCTGAAGGAGAAGGGCGGGATAAGACAGGGGATAACCCCTGTTATCAATTAACAATGACAACAGACATCCCTGGCACACTGTAAAGAAAAGCATTCCAAAATAGCAAGGATAAACACCTCCCCCTCTTTTTAACAGCAACCACATCAGTGACTCCTGGATTGGTTTATCTCCTGCATGCCACGTGTATGAACTTTAAAAATGCATAAAGGTGATGCTATATCTAGATGTCAAGGCAAGACTTGGTTAATCAGCTGCGGCAAGCAGGAAGCTTCTTCAATAAACGCTATTAACAACTGGATAACCCCAGATTTCGTTAAAAATACAGGTGCACTCTAATCCTGTGCGACCATCACTAAAGAGAAGTATGGCTACTCCATGCAGCCAGGGTTCCCTTTGCAGGCAGAAGAGGCTTTTGCTCTTTTCAGCTACCAAGGAACAGTATTTTTCCACTGTTGCTCTTTTAGAACAACCAAGCTTCCTAGCAAAAGCTTGGAGCAGCAGCTAGTCAAAAAGCATGGTGGGGAAAGAGGTGGAGAGACTGGGGAAGAGAGCAGCAGAAACTTCCCAAACTTACTTTATTACATACACATTCAGTATCCCACAGACAAGAGGCAGGAAAAAGGTTTCTCTTTCCTTCCTGCATTTCTAAGGAGCTGGTCATTTCACACGTGTTGGCTAGTGAGAAGCTGATTCCAAAGGTAGGCTTTAGCTGGGTGTGAGAACCACTCGACAACTGCCCTTCCCCTTCCCTCCAGCCTGCAGCAGTTTCTCACCCCAGCCACATTTCCTTTCTCATTTTCAGTCCTTGCTTTGCTGTAGACTTTCGGCTCTGAGGCTACCACTCAGCACAGAATTCAGGAAAAGCGCCCATATTCCACCTCCATCTCTGACAGAGGATGCACAGGAGCATGAAGTCTTTCATGACAAAGGCACCTGCATGGAGAAGAGCTCCAGAGGGACCACCTGAGCCCAAAGCAGAGGAAGGGGTGCAGGGCCCAGGTTAGCACACCTCATCTTTTAGCATCTTCTAGAAGGTTAGCACACCTTCCTGTTACAGGCACAGAAGAAATGGACCAATAACAGCAGAAGAGATCAGTGGCACTGAGCAATGCCAGCCTCCAGGGAGGAACTGGGCAGACAGCTTTCTGCAGAATTAGCTCCAGTATCTGCAGGCATGTATCAGGCTCCTGAGGAAATGCCACTGGCTTCCAAAATAACAGTATTATTCAGACCGGTGCCCTTTTGCCCCTACAGTACCTATGCAGAAGCTCCTTTTCAAATCACACTGAGGGCAAGAGCCTGAAGACCAGAGCTCCAGTACGGTATTTAAGTAAATGAGAACAGGTCTCCTGACATTTATGTCTTCCTGGCCCATATAGCCACAAAAATGCAGTATATTTAATAATCCAAAGTGTGGATTACAGACCTCCCAGGAATGCTTTGGAAGACAATTAAAACTGAATGTTCCTGAAAATCTACTAAGTTATAAGTATTATATTAGTTATTAGCATTAATTATATTCTGCAGAGGGTTTTTTATCCTATTACACGACACTTGTTAATTCACTAAACTAAACTGATGTTAAGTAGCTGTAAAGCCACAGAGACTGTCAGATACTAGTGGTGAGAAAAATCACCTCGATCTAGCCTTAGCCTGTTTGGCTGGGCTTTCTGTAAGAGTCAAGTCACTTGTACTTTTACATGCGGCTTGAGCACTTTGTGTTTAAAGGGTCTATAAAAAGATACAGTGCCAATATAAATGTATAAAACACACATATGATGCTGTTCCGAGCTGTACGGGAGATTTACATAAGCTCTAACACCCATAATTTTAAAGCAGTACCACCTCGCAAATTCAAATATACTTTCATTTCATTTTCCCCTCCCATGACCACGTCTTACCGAATTGTAAATGCACCACTGCAAACCAGGCACAGAGATATTCTGTATTATTTCCTACTTGCTGAACACACTTCATGAAATCCAATGCTCTTCTGACCGTGAAAACGTGGACTACGGAATAAGGTCCTTTAATTCCATCACTGCCCATTCAGGCATTGGTCACATAAACTGAAATCTCCCCCAGCACAGTTCCTGGGGAGAATTTCATTAACAAGCGTATGTTTACAGATCTGTACTAAGAGTTGGGCTATGGAAGGTGTCATGCACATACTGCATGCCTAATTGTTAAGTACCTACCACCATCTAGAGGAAATACACTGTAGTGCCTAAAAAACAGCAGTACAAAAATCATGTTCAGCGCTATTCAAATGAACGGGCATCAAACAAAACAGATGGCCTTAATATCTATCTATCTGAGCTGGCTGTGCTGTTCCACCCCCAACCTCCCCAGGGGCTGAAGAGAAAGGCTGCCTTTCAGTTCCAGCAGCTACCACAATTGGGCTTTTATCTCAGGGAAAAAAAAGGCAACATCTCCTCTTAAATTAAAATTCAATAGCTCACTGAAACGCACTGAGTATTCTTGGATCACAGTGATCATTTTTCTCCTTGTTTGGAAGGCTTCTGGGCTAGCTTCAGCAAAGCTAACTCTGAGTTCTACTTGTGTCGTGCTTTAAGCTTGTACTCGTCAGAGTACTATACTTAACATCTGTATAAACATCCCTACACCAAGATGCTACGTCCGGTCAGCTGGGCTGGAAGAGGAAGCAGCAGCAGACTGTGACCCACCAGCCCTGTGCCAGGTCCAGGAGCAATGTGGTGCCACCCCAGCAGTCCCCAGCGCTCAGCAGTAATGCTGGAGGGATGGCAGTGACCAGAACCCCGGTTCTTCCTGCTCCTAGAGTCACAGAGGAACAGGCTGGCAAAACAGAAGTGGCACAAGCCCAAAAGGGCAAATCGAAAGACAAACATCAAATTCTACACAAGTGCATACATATCTTCTCTGTTTGGTACATTGGAGCAAATTAAAACTCAGATGTTTAAATCAGTCTTAAAAAAAAAAAAAAAAAAAAAAAGGAAAAAACCCCCCAAAACCTCAAAAAAACCCAAACCAAAAAGCCCTGCAATGTGTATCTTCACTATTTGCATCTTTTCCCCAAAACTCTAACATGCTTGGAAAAACAGCAGGCAAATTCTCTCTTTAAAGAATCAGGACTTAACAATAAGAACTGTCCAGTAAGGAAAGAAATGAGGGGAAGGGAGAGGTGGTCATTACATCCAACTAAAGACCCAACACAACTTCTAACATCACTGAACACCAAAACAACTCCGTATCTTCCATCCCTCACAAAAAACCCACCCAATACTCAAACGAAAAATAAACCCCAAGCAGCCCTGTTCTCTTTGAAACACAAATACACTCCGCCATGCTGTCTTTTACGACTGATTATCTCAGGTTTTACAGCATGCCTGTCTGGAAAACCCTCTGATAAGAAGCAAACAGCACTTTGCACACACTAAACCACCAGGACTAGGGAAAAGGGAGACTCCCTACAGGAGTGGGGGAACAGCAGGGAGGAGGCAGCAAAAAGGGGAGAGAAACAACCCTCCAGCATTTCTGCTGATGCTTCCCACTCCTGCATGCACAAGCGGAACAACCTTTCCTAAGCTGCCCAGTCCTTTCCATTCATATCTGGTCCTCCTTGCCCCATTGCGCCCAGCCCCTGCTCCTGAGAAGCTTCATGAGGAGCCGGCGGAGGTTTCGATGGGCAAAGGGTACAAGGCAGGGCAGAGACACCCACTGTGCCACTCATCAAGGGGGAAAGGGGCTGCGCCGGCCGCCCCTTTACGCTTCACTTCTTCAGCCCCGGTTCTAAGCAGGCAAAGACGCACATCTGGACATCTTGCACACTGACAGCATGTATCGTATAGGCAACAGTGCTGAGCCTATTAGAGATGAAATGGCAGGCTCCTGCTCACAGAACAGGTTCTTCACCAACTTGTGCCAAGGACATAGGTGAGATGCGAGGGAGACATCTGAATGGGTTACCATCCTTCAGATGAGCCTGCTTGCACGTGGGGCTTGAAATGGGAGCAGTGGCCCTGCGCAAACCAACGGACCACTGCTACTGGCACCTAATGGGCATCCCGCTGCTCCTGCATCCCACTGCTCCCCATGGGTTTTCATCCCGGCTGGCTTGGTAAGTGAACTTCCCTGCAGCTTTGCTGCCTGTATGCAAACTAGACAGGTTTAAGAGTATCCAACCCCCACTTCGCTCAAATCCATAAGGACTTTAAATAAAGCACACATTTAATGTCTCAAATCTAAGACTCAGGAATACAAATTGACCCATCTAACAACCTCGGTTTCCACGCGGACAGTAAAATCAGTGTAATATGAATGCATGTGAATAGGGTCTGAGAAAACTCCTTTCACAGAAAGGATCCTTTCAGAGACAGTTTCAATAAGAAACTTTTCCAACTATCTTTGTGTGTTCTAAAGATCATTTTGGTTTTCCTACCCAAAAGTTGTTTCAGTAACACATAAATTACATTTTGCTCCCAAATTTCATCCCAAGCTGAAGCAGTATGCGCTGCTTTACGTTTTGACTAGAAGCAAAGAGAGAAACCCTGGCCCACTCTTCTGCTCTCCATTTCGTGATGGGGAGAAGCAAGGAGGCCTATATTTTAATGACAATACTCATAAAGAAAAACCACAACCAAGTGGACAAAGCTCCAATGACAGATGTTGAATCCACACCAATGCATACCTGACAGCACAGCACACATGGCTGAGCAGCTTATAGCGGAGTCTATTTTACCCACTTACCACAAAACAGGGCCATCATCTAAACCAGAAAGTGCTGGATCCCTGCAGTGTAATTTGTGGGGTTTACGTACGTAGGCACTTTAACATAGCCCACAGTATGACTGATGAACCCAATTTACATGGGTTCCAACTTTTCTGAAGATGGCTGAATGGTGTATCCCTATCCAAGCTGTTACAGCAGCACGCTATTGAAGCACTAGCTTCACAGACAGCAATAACAAACAAGGCATCTGAAGCAGGCAGCATCTGAATTTCAAAACATGTCAGCCTATGCTTTGCTGTACTTTCCTGATGGCCAGATCTGGGATGGACATTATCCAAATGCTAAATGCCACGAAAAACTGAAAGGAAGAGAAAAAATTACCAGCCGTTCCATCTCCTGCTCCCGAAGCCGCTCTTCCCTCTGCCTCCTGTGATAGTCCATGAGGTCTTCTCTTCCCGAAATGGAGCTAATGCTGTTCTTCCGCTCTCGCATGGACGCTTGCAGTGAGTTTGGCGTCTGCCTGTAAGTTTCCAGATCTGGGTCATCAAGTTCCACAGAGCTGGTAGAAAGGTTTCTTCGGACAGAGAATGACCTGTCAAAATCCACTGGGGAGAAGGAGCTACTGGGACTTGTTCCTGAGAGTCCAAGTCTATCAAAATCATCAGGAAGATACGGGGAAGAAGGTGCTAAAAGCATTTTCTTAGCAATTCGAGGGCTTGCAGGAACACTGAGTGTTGAACTGGCATAGGAATTATTCACAGAGTTGGCATGTGGTGAAACCCCTGAGCTGCAGGAAGAAAAGTTCAGGTAATTGTCAGCATCTAAAACATTCTGAGGTAGATCTTTTTCTCCAAGTTTTTTCCTTTTAGTATTACCCAAAGAGCTTCTGGGGGGCAAACTTAATGGCACCAGCTGGCTTTCCGTTGATTTATAAAGCCTGGGGAGGGAACGACTGTACATTCCCATATGACTTAGAGATCCACCAGAATATTTCCTAGGCCGAGAACCCAGAGTCTCCATCATCACATCCTTGTGCTTAACTGGTTTTATGTGAAGGGCCAGGTTGTCTTCAATATTCATCCTCCTGCCTTGCTTTGGGCTAGAAGGCATGCTGGCTGCCCCTGAATTGCTAGCAGGTGAAAGCATCAGCTCATTCCCTGAGCTTCCATTCCACATGGTCAGAAGAGAGCCTGAGATCTTCTTTGTCTCCAGCATTCCCGGGAAGTAGACATTGTCATAGGATTTGTTTTTCTGACTGTACTTCGAGTAGTGGAACTTATCCATCTGTCCAAGGGATTTTATGTTTTCTCTGCTGGTGTGAATATCAAAGTCTGTCCTTCCTAAGTTGTACCCACTGAGGGATGAAGGCATGCCCGATACGGAACCCAAATGCTTTACAGAGATGCTTTTATCGGGGAGATAAGGGCTTTCACAGGGGAACTGCTTGCCTCCTTGAAGTTTGGTAACAGAGTGCGCATTTTTAACACTGGAGGAAGGATTAGGTTTAACTGGCATCGGTTGTGAAAGGGTTAAATATGAGCCAGCATAGTCCCCATTTGTTTTAAATTTAAGACTTGATGAATATTTCTTCTGGTTGAGGTTTTCCATAAAATCCTGGAGACCATTTTCAAGGGAATTCACCGCAGAACCCTTTCCCAAAGTAGCATTTTGTAATTCCATCTGGTTTTGTGTGTGGCTATACTCTGCCATAATCTTACTGGAATCTGTTAGGAAGAGAAAATCAGGGGGAAAAGAAAAGTAAGTAGCAAGTAAGTAGCTGCCTCTTGCATGTGTATGCCTGCACGTCCATTTGAGATGAACACTTGCATAATTAATTACTGTGCTTGTAATAAAAGTGTCTCAGATCATTAAGCAAAGGAGGGGACGCACAACTTTCCCATCTCTCTTTTTGCAAGAGATGGAGGCCAAAAAAGAAGGGGTAGTTGGAGACGACCAAATCCATACTACAAATCAGCAACGAAGTTGGAAAGAGGCTAGACTCTTTCTTTGGTGACCTATCCATGGCAGGAGTCTGGCTTAGCCTTTATAATCCTGAGCCTTCTAAGATGTCCACGAAGTAAAGCAGCATTACTGCCCTGATGTCTTACACCTGAGGAACTGAGGTATAGGGAGAAGACGCAAAGCAGACTGCTGAGTAAGGAATTGAGCGCAGGTCTCCCAGGGCTCAGGATACAGAGCATAAGATGCTGCTCTGGACCACATCTTCTAACCTGTGCAGCTAGTGCACCCAAGCCCAAATACATTAATAAGCTTAATCACAGCTCAGTAGGAGCTTCCCATATTTCTGCTTACTCTGTGGATTGTCATGCAAAGCTTCATGGAAAAGTACATAACTGAGGCCCATTTTTCAAGGTGTTTTAGCTCAGTGCTCTTAAAATATAAACCAGTATATAAAACTACAACCAGTGTATAAAACTACACCTCCAAAGAGCACTTCAGTTAAAAGGCAGCCTGAAGAATGCATAACGCTCAGCTCCGTAACTTCATTCAAAACAACAGAAACACTACCACTAACAACACTGACACTAACAGAGGTTTAACGGGTCTTAACACCTGTTCGGAATTATAACGTACATTCTGAAAGAGGATACCAATCAAAAAAGCCTTCGCTGTGGTGGAGGTTATCGTTCAATGTGTCAAGCTCTGGCCTACAGCTCCCACTCTGCCAAAAGCAAAGAAAATAATTCGGCTCCTGCAAATGTCAGTCACTGCAGGAGATAAATGGGACCTCCACAGGCTTGCGCTTAGACCTCAAGTGATGTACAAATGGCACTGCTAACACCTACAGCATCTCCTTGGATGTGCTAGGCTGTGCTTTGAAGTAATGAAGCACTTTTCAGTGTCAGTTCCCACAGCGCCAGCGAGTGTTGCTTGTGAAAATAAGGGTCAAATCTGGGATTTCCTCTTGGCTTAGTCACATTTCACCTGCGACTTCGGCCACCTCGCGAGAAACCTCATTTCAGCTTGTCACGCGGCAGGAGAACCTAACATCCAAATGTCAAAAGTGCTTTTAAACTCCTCAGAGGCAATACTTTAATCCTCTTCCAAGTACCAATTCAGGCAATTATATGAACCTGGACACAAAACTCAGATTCCTGCACCCCCACCAGACCGGATGTGATCTGGTTGAGTTGAGGATCACTAAGTTCAGATACCTAGTGGAAGCTGGCAGTGCATTCTTTGAGCACATCCTTGTTTCTGGCACCTTCCTTGCTAACAAGGCAAAACCGCCTGGAATTCACTACTGTCCAGGGCACCATACAATACATCTCTTTTGCACAAGCTTCCTCTATGCTAACTGTAGTAAGCCTAAGTGAGTAACAACGCATTCTCTTCAATTCTTAAGGAACAAGCCCCTAAGTTTAAGACCAAAGGTAAACAGCATTCACAATGTAATTGAACAGGCAGAAGATAAAAGGAGTCAGCATTACAGGGGGGAACAAAACCAAAACAGACCAAAAGAAAATAACAAACATCTTCTTGAACACGGGTGGACCTGGCTAAGCTTGTGTTAATTACAAATTCTGGTAGTGGCCAAACCCATTGATTTGCAGCTTCATAACCAAGCCTCAGGTTTACTACTACGCAGAACTTGGTATTTTTAAGCTGACTGTGACGTTATTTGCTGTAATTTTAGCACATTGTTATGACGATACAACTATCTCAGCTGCCTTTGAACCAGTAAGTTCACAGAGCTCTCTGTCAGACCATCACTGCTGTGAGCAGTGAAACTGCAGTCTCTTACAGTCTGACATTTGACTTGCCATTTTTTTTGCCATTTTCGCAACTTTTGATCCACGGCAATGATGAAGATCAAAAGAAAATCAGGAGGAATGGGACCCATGTTCCACAGAGCTCCTGTAGGGACAAGAAAAATCATCTGGAACAGATCAAGCATTCATCTCATTAGTGGTGTTATAAGGAAGGACAACAAGATGCAAAAGTTATTTAAAAGCACGGATATAAAGTACAATGTGCGTGCCTTGTGTACTGGAATACCTACTTGTACCTTCCATTCTCTCCCCTTCCCTCTTCCAAAATTGAAAGCTAATCCCACCTCAAAATTGTACTGTCCACATCTTAACTTGAACACAACTGAACTTCACTTTTCTTTTTCGCATAAACACTACAGGCCCCTATAGAAATAAGTTGGCAGACACATTAACGGAACATTAATAATTGTTTATTGCTCCCTTGCAACACTAGCAGGGCACATTTAATCCTACAAAGACTAGACACTGATGCCAAAATACAAGTTAGCTCATGGAAACTTCCAGCCTGTTCACCGCAGCAATGAAGGGTTTATTGTACTTGAAATCCAAGCAAGCACAGCAAGAAAAGGTCACAATACCTTCATGTAGCCACTTGGATTCAACCGTTCTCTACCATACCTTATGCCAGTTCTTCCATGTTTTCGGTTCCAGCACCACAGTGCCCACAATCATCCAGTTAAATTCCAACTGGGCAATAGTTTATGTTTAACCGAATCATAGCTGCTTCCCACAAACCAAATCTTGTTTGGTTTATTTTCAGGGTTATGTTTAGGATGAGACTTCATGAATACGCTAGGATGCATTACACAGCCTGGCTGACGCTGCCCTCACATGCAGGTAGAGGGACTGAGGCTGGTTACTGTGGCACACAGCGTGACCTGAACCCATCCTGCATCCAGGCCAGCCCCAGCTTTCACTTGTTAACCTTCAGTGTGCAGCACAAGGCTCCTCTGTTCCGCAGGGTATTTGCTGCCTGGAGCTATATGGAAAGAAATCCTTCCTTGCTTATTCTTCTTCTTTTTTTTTTTGCCTCATTCCTTCTCTTCCTTTCCCGAGTTGTTTAGCTGGGGATCACTGATATGTATTCCAGCCAGGCATTAAACTGATGGGGGAGGGTTGGCTGTCTGCAGCATATCCAGCTGTGGCCTTCTTTTGGCTGGTTAATGGAGTTAGACATGGAATAGGAACACAGCACTGACCTCACCCACGTGTCAGGAGAATTAAAGGGCCAAAATCAATACTTTAACAGATTTCAGTACATTTACAAACAAACTTTGGTTTTATTAACTGATTACCTGATCCAACATTCTGAAAGGAGGAGGAGAGGTTACTTCTGTTTGGCATCATTTTCGTCCTCTACAGGATGGTAAAACAACACTAATTTGAGTGAACCCAATGAATTTTGACCTGCAAATAAAGAAACAAAGGAAAAAGATGTTAACAAGTGTACTCCGAGAACATCTTTCAAACGTGTAATATAGACCAAAACTGGTTTTCCTTACGGTAAAATTCCCAGGGACAGCTCCAGAAGAAATATGTTAACATATTTGGAAAGGGAACTCAGCATTTAATGTGAAGACTCAGAAAAAAATCAAACCGAAAACCCGAACAAACCCTCTCTGCAGTTCTTTCATCAGTTAAAGCGTCCATATCGTTTGATTTGCTAACCAACTCTTATCTCTGACCCTGACTCTGCGCAGGCAGTTACTAAGTCACAGCTCCCGCGTTTTGTCTGCGATCCCGTGGCTGCCTTAAGGAATCATTAACAAGGTCGGACTTTTGTGTTGAAGGGTTTATATTTGAAAGCTCAGAGCCCACTTTCAGCCCACGCAACATCAGCATCCTGCAACTGCGAAGAAACCCATGCAAAACCAGGTATGCGTTCCAAAACGCAGAAAACCTTCTGGCACGCAGTGATGTCTGAGGTTCCAAAGAAGGCAGACTTGGAATGCAAGGAGATTTTTTTTTTCTTTAAGTTTATTAGAAAAAAATTTGTTAAAAAATTGCTATAACAGAGACCTGGCTTACAAGAAACGTCCAAATTAAATCCCAGCCACTAAAGGCTGAAATCAAATCTAAACCCACTCAGAAGTTCTCTAGTGAGTCGTTCTATTGAAAGATTCATTTATCTTTTATACACACATCTGGTTTTAAAAGGTTGAAAAAAAAGCTTTAAAAAACCCCCACATTGAGTGACAAAAGTAATGGTGACCATCTGTAGGTCCTCTGGGCTTTAACTGCGGACAAGCAAATAGAAACGCAGCAGAAAAACAAGCAAAGAATGGAGACAGATGTCTGGGGCTGTCTAGAGACAAGCCACCTATTTAATTAACCTCAGTCGTCACAGCCCCAACGTTTCAGGTCTCTGCTGCACAGACTTTTCATGCCATGCCTTTTCATGTTACTCTCCTGGGAGGACAGCCCCGGGAGAAGGGAGCTGACTGTAATCCCTGCAGCAGAAGGAGGCTCCTTCGCCATGACCTTTGGCTTCACCCTTACCGGTTCCCCCAAAGATGCTCTCCCCATGGGGGGGCAGGCGCTGTCCTTCCCCTTTGCTACCCCAGGAAACCCCCGGTGCTGCCCTCGCTTCAGAGTGCTTTTTCTTCCTCTGCAAAGGTCATTTCTCAGTCCTAAAGAGAGAGTTCCCACCCCATCTCCCACCTAACAGCAAGAGGTGCGCTTCCTCCAAGAGCCACACAAACTACCGCTCCCCAAAACCACTGCTGCTCCCCAAGGAGCCAAAGAGAGGAAGGAGACCCTCAGAGCACAGAACCCCCTAAGGGGCCTCACCCACCACATCTGCCCTCTCCACCATCAGAGGACTGAAGCTGTCCCCAGCAGATGGTGGGAAACAGCCTGGACAGCAGATGATAGCTTTTCAACCCATTTCATGCTCAACAGGTCTTGCTGACATTAAACATTTAGGATCCTTTTCACCCCACTGGGTCTTCCACCACACAAAGAGACTCCTTCCTTAATTCCTCCCATCTTGCCTCGCATCCTCCAAACTTGAAACCTGTGTAGCATCCTAGGTGCCCTCCATGCCAAGAGTGGGGCTGGGAGGCAACCCAAGGACCCCCTGGCTGGACTGCAGTGGACAGGCAGGTGACCCCAGCAAGAGTTAACAGCGCTTCTCCCACTCGTCAAACTGGCTCTTTGCCTTTTGCCTGCCTTCACAATGTGAAGGACTAGGGCAGAAATCCTGTTGAAACCACCTCTACGATGCTGTCTCGGAATATCGCGTTGTGTAATCTCTATTAAAATGCTGCACTTCAAACCCAGAGCTCCCCTGGAAAAGAAGCAATAATTTAACTTCTCTGGACATGTTCAACCTGACACAGAAAACTGGCTCTCAGCATCTCACACTGTTCTGTAACAAAGAGTATAATCAAGCAGAGAAATAAAGTAAGGACAACTTGGAATGAAAAGGCAGAAGGAATGGTTGCTTTAAAAGGAAAGAAAGGTGTAATTGGATTTCCTGCATCTCTAACATTGCTGCTTTGTGGTTAAAATTATTGGTAAGATCACCAAAAAAACCCAATCCTTTCTCATAAAATGATGGCTACCACTTAATGTGACAAATATGAAGGAGAGAACAGCTGAGAAGGAAGCGTTTCTGTGTAACTGAAAATTCAATCTTTGACTCAGTTTGGTGAATACCTGGGTTTGCTAATAGCTAGAAGGGAAAATGGCTTTTTTAAGGTTAAATATTTATATGGTTTCGGTTCAAGTTTGGGAACTCATTACACATCTCTCTTCTTAGCGGATGAGAGATCAGAGAAGTCGTCACCTAGCGATAATTGGATTTTGGGAGGGAAGAACTTTCTAAACCTCTCTGCTGTGGGCATAAATGAGAAACAATGAATGAATGAGCCAAGCAGACGAGCAGCTCAAAATCTACACTTTATCTGCTCTTATGAAAACATATTCTTTCAGATTAGGGTTACGCAGGGCCTCATCCAACAGCCAGTGAGGCTGACTCTTGTTACCAAGCACATGCTTTACTCTGCCTTAGCTGGAACAAAGAGAACTGATTTCATCTGGGTTTTATAAAGTCATCTGACGTGAATGTATACAGCATTAACAATCATGTTTCATCTCTACAGTGCCCAGGCCAAATTCAGTTTTGTTTCACTAACAACCAGAAAAAACAGTGATTCACGACTCAAACAGGCAGCGAGTCAAACAAAGGATTCTAATCTTAAGATACTTTAGCACAGGGTGACTTCTACAGTAAAAGTTAATTTCCCTTATGCTGTGGTTTGACCCCAGCTGGCAGCTCAGCCCCCTCAGCCACTCGCTCCCCACTGTGGGATGAGGGAGAGAAACGAAGGGTAGAGATCGAGACAGTTTAACAGGTAAAGCAAAAGCTGCACATGTAAGCAGAGAAAACAAGGAATCCATTCCCCACTTCCCATCAGCAGGCGGGATCCAGGAAAGCAGGGCTCCATCATGTGTAACGGTGACTAGGGAAGACAAATGACACCCCTCTGAACGACTGCAGCCCCCCTTCCTTGTTTCTGCACCAGCTTTATATACTGAGCATTACACCACATGGCATGGAATATCCTTTTTGGTCAGCTGGGGTCAGCTGTCCTGGCTGTGCACCCTCCAAACTTCTTGCGCACCTTCATGCCTCTTCGCTAGCAGGGCATGAAAACTAAGAAACCCTGGACTTGACAGAAACAGTACGTAGCAACAACTAAAAGCATCGGTGTGTTATCAATGTTATCCTCATACTAAATCCAAACCACAGTACTGTAACCGCTACTATAGAGAAAGTACAGTTTTATACGTATATACAGTTATAGTTTCTATATAGAGAAAACTCTATCCCAACTGAAATCACGACGCCTGGGCATAGAACCCTAAAGCTGCAGCTCAACCGAGGCACAGATACAGCTCTACCCATCATTTAGTCCATAGATTTATGGCAACAAATTCTCAGTACAGAGTTTCTCATCTCTTCCTTTACTTGTGCCTGGGCTGATACCTACCTACCTCCCTTTAGCAGACTGCTCTGGCACCCACTTTGCTCTTACATTACCAACCAAGTGGATTGCAATGCCTCAGGCATTGCTAAAATGCTCCTGTGACTGAATACAAACAGCCAATTTCAAACAAGCTCTCAGATTCGGCCATCTCTCATTTAAAGCTTTTCTGCTCTTCATTGCTTCTTCATTTTCAGTTTCTCGTAAAACATCACCACTGGTTCCCAGCAGCCCCTGTCCCCTTTCCCATCTCTGACACTTCTCTTCAGAAACTCCTACAGCAGCATAGAGCCACCCACAGAAAACAGAGGAAGCCCAAAGTGATGGAGAGGCCAAGGACAAAACCCTATCATTGCCACTGTCCTCACAACATCATTAGAGTTGCATTTGTTCTGCTACAAGGAGGTTTTCAAATGATACGTGTCTGTTTCAATTGTTCCAATAACACGCGCACTGTTTTGGAAACAAAAAAGCCTCTTCAATTTTTGCACCCTAAACACAATTTGGTGAATGAGTACTGACAGCTTCAGTGCCCAGAGATTTAAGTGGTATAACACACCAATGCTGATAAAGGACTGCTTCCTTATCAAGCTGACTTACCTTTTTCCTGCATAATCCAAAGACAATGTACTTGCTCCTGATTAAATCGAGACTGGATTTTTCCCCTGACTTGCTTCACTTACTTACAAACAAAAGTCCTGGTAGGCTTAACCTGATGGGAAAGTAAAACTCAACCTGATCTACAGCTTATCTCCAAAACCACTTAAGTATAAATCTATCTTTCCCCAACCCCATAAAGCTTACTGTCACACTAAAAGAATACAATAACAGTAAAGGCACCTGCATAAGTTGGTGGAGATTTTATACCCATAATCTAGCAAATGGACACATCCTTAAAAGAGAATGCAGTCATCTCTGCCAAAAACCTGACAACTCGGCAAGGCTGTTATTTAAAGGTCGTCTTAAACATCCTTCTTCATTTCCTCCTCTCCCACAACACAATATACTAGACGAGGAAAATTAGCTACAGCTAATTTCCTGCCAGCATAGTCCTGAAATCTACTCAGCCCTTGGTATTTCATGATACAGGACCTGGAACACCTTGGTCGCCATGGTGCAAGCGAGCACAAGATCTTGTTACAGGCACAGGGTGGTTTAGTTCCAAAGCTCACAGCTTGGCACCTCCACCAACACTAGAGAAATAAAAATCAAATGTCTGTGAATCGGATTTGTCTAAGTCACTCCTTTGTAATCCTGCAGGCTTCCGATGTGGAAAAGGGAGCGGCAGAGGAAGTTGCTCCTATGGCTTATCTCTTCCTCTGAGAGATTATCGTGTTGGATATTGGAGAAGGAACAGAAAAAGAGCAATACAACAACAACAGAAAACACCCATAAATGACTTCAGTCTCCTCATAAACCACCTCTATTTTACTGGAATAACTACTCCAAAAATTGCACCCAAATGCACATTTTCAATCATTCTCTCCAACTGCGTAAGCACGATTCTCTCCTACTTGATAAGGATTGATGTTGTAGGCATTGTCAAAGCAATTGGTCTTTCCAGTAGACAGACCTAATCATTTTAATCAGGTCATGACAACTGACGATTTTAAATGTGCATCAAAAAAGGAAGCCTTCATTACCATGTAAATATAATAGCTTGGTGACCACAGATAGAGATTTACACCATTGACATAAAAGCCATTGACTGCCAAGTGCATTCAATAAAATTCCAGTGAAAATGTTGAAGCTTTATGACTTCTGTAGCATAAGAGCTGCCCTTACCTGAGGTTGAAACTGTTAAAGTACACACTGCAATAAATCTCATCTCAGTCCTGTGTGTTTGGTAGGACAAGAGATTAGACCACCTACTCAAACCACATGATTTCAGTAGACGTCACTGCCTCCTATTTGATTTGCAGTCACAAACCCCACTGCTTCATCTGGAGTAGCTGAGATAAACTGAGGCAAGGGCAGTTCCTTTTTCTGCCCAAACAAAAGCCATCGATAGTTAGAAACATATTAGAAGGGGTTTCTGTCAAAACAATGAACTCTTCAGGCAGACAAACAGGGCTGGCAGAGGACAAGACAACTTCAAGTCAGCCTCCTTTTTATTGCCTTGGTACCCTTCTGATAGTTAAGCTTAAGATTCAGTTACCTGACCCAATGACTGATGGATCTCACAGCAGCAATGAGGAGCTCCCTGCTATTGTTCTGATATTATTTCATTAACTTCTTTCCTATTGAAAATAAGAGCGTGCTTAAAAGACCTGCAAAGCAAGACTCAAACATTTCACAGAGACATAGCAAACAGAAAGCTCCGCGGTGGACTGCGATTGCTTATATCTCACTGAGCAGAGTAACAAACCCCCAGACAAACAACATCCCTGGCGTAGTTATAAATGCACGCAAATACTTTAGACCAACATACTTGTCACTCCTGCAGCCCAGGAAATACGGACTTTCTTCATCTAAAATTTCAGGAAGAAGGCTGAGTGAAAAGCAATTAGGAATGCGCATTCCAGACGGCACAGGAGCAGAAACTCCTACTGTAGAAGAGCAGAAAGAACCTGAGGAAAAGTTCCTCCTTTCCCATCCTAGCTGACATGATAAACTTGTCTCCGGGGTGCCCCTAACAAATCCAATGAGAGCTCGTCACACACAGCAGGTGGGTAAGTCACAAAAGATCTAAGCAGCTAGAAAAACACATCAGAACTGCCCCAAAGATCATCTGCTCCCTTTTAGGTTTTGGCCTGCCTGAATGTCCTCAGCATTTTTTCCCTGTCTGCTACATTACTCTCTCAGGCAACCTTTGCCCACAATCTGCTTTCCTCTGCGCTGATTCCTTTCACTGCCACTTTGGGCCTGTCACTTCCTTTCACTAACAGTTCCCTCCAGTGCCCACTTATTCCGACAGTTTCTGTCTCTCTTATTTCCTTTGCCCATTTCTCCTCAATTTGTCGCCTTCCTGAGATGCTTGCCCCATATTTCCAAACGTCCCCTCTAGCTCTGTAATGCTTCTTCATTTTCCAGCACTCCCAGGGCAGTGAGCATGCCTCCAGACTAAATGCTTCTCATCACACTTGCTTGGCAAACCACATCATGACAGCAACAGCTCAAGTGGCATCCGCTTCGGCTGCTGTGCTACCAAGCCATGGGGCTGCCTACACAAATACAGGGCAGCATCTATCAGCAAGTCCCAGTACTGCATTCCCTCAAGGGAGGAATACAGGTAATAATAATACTAATAGTACTACTACTAATAATAATACTAAACCTGCAGTTACACCATTTAATATAATTAAGGAAGTTAACTAAAACGGTTCTCTTAAAAATTGATTCTACATGCATGAGATCTGAGTAAGAAAAAACAAGCCTGGTTACATCTGTGGAGCTCATTCCTGTATTGCAGTCTCTGGATGACCGTCTACAGGTGAGAACTCCCCTTGGATTTCCATAGCATCTTGGATGTGCCCCACCAGTCCAAAACCAAACCTAAATGAACAGCATCTGCTCTGAACACCTGAGACAAGGTATTGTCTTATAGCTGTTTAATTCAATGGGAAGCGCTATTTGCTGTACCAGCAGTTACTACACATCAGAATTAACTGTTTAACAAACAAAAACTGAGAGAACACGCTCCACGTGCAGTGACCACAGCACTAATTCCTTCATCAGCAACCACCAGCACTTCCCCCCTCCCACTTTCATCATTTCAACTTCTCTCAGGAGCTTCAGGTGGAAACGAGAAGATCTTCTCATCCAAACCCCTTTAGTCCTGATGCAGCTCCAGCCTCAAGGTGGACCTGCAATCTTGGCCTCACCCACCCTCTGCTTCCTATCTAAACCCAAACTACTCCAGATTTGTCATGACTGACTTTGTTCCTTCCCGGCAGTGGTCAGCAGGTGTCTTTGCTTACCTTCAAGGAACCGCCTGCTTTACTGTCTGACAAGCACAGGCAGTAACTGATACAGAAAAAATGAGTAATCTTCCTGTACTGGTCGCTGCCAAAATTTTCCATTCCCTCAGTAAAAACATGGACACACAAAAGAGTCAATTTAGCATTTGTCAAAATGGAAGGGAAATGCATTTCTGGCATGGAAGCGGAACTGCACAAACCAAACAGAGACCTCTGCAGATGATGGGGTGTTACTATCTGACTGCCCTAAAAGTATCTCTTTCTCGGCCACCCTCCTAGCTCAGCATACACCACACCCGCCCCTCGACAGCACCGGTAAGTGCTTTTCCACCTTCTTGTTCTTCGCCTCCTATCTCTCATACATTGCCTCCTTCTGCTGTGGGAAAAGCAAGACTGACTTCGGTCTTCGGGATTCCATTTGGCACTGCTCTGCCTCATCTTCTACTAATTCTCTTCCTTTCCCATGTTAATACCTTATCTTGGGAACCTTATCCATGGTAACATGGGGAAAGGAAAAACTGAGAAGTTCACCAAACGTGAGAACTTACAAAACTGCCTCTCTCGTCTCACTATTCCCCCAAAAGAGAGGGAATGCACAGCACATAGGTGAGATACCCACCACGTTCTGAGTGCCAACACATACCCCCAGCTGCCCTGGACAATGCAGACACGGAGGATCTGAGCATGAGCAGAGACAAAACATCAGGTTGACAAGCTGAGCATTTTGGGGGAAGCGAACTGGTGATAAAACCCATGTGTCTGAAATCACACAAGCACTCGGAGGCAGGAGCAGAAAGCCCATCTCTTGAGCCTTTATGTAAGCACAGCCGCTCTATTTACACTTCCACACATGGGGAAATTCCTCAGGCAGCAGCTTTGGTAAGGAGCAGAAGGAACCGGGGGGGGGGGGGACACTGCCGGTTCCCAGCCTCGTTCCTCCTGTTGCGGGTGAGCACCAGGTATCCCTCCGAAAAGCTGTGGGACCCAGGATGAATTCCCCACCGAGCACGCGACTGTAGGGGCCACCAAGGCGCACCCCGGCCCGGGGTGCTAACAGGGCTACCGGGGGGGGGTGCCTCACAGGCTCCAAATCGGCCAGGGAAGACCGAGCCCAAACCCCCCGACCCCCGGAAGGCAGTCAGACGTTAACGCTGGGCTCCGGCGGCCGAACTCCCGAGACGGCATCCACCGCCCTGGGCTCAGCGCAGGGAGGGACCCCGCTCCGCTGGGCGCAGCAGCCTTCGCACAGCCGCAGGAGGCTTTAAAAGCACGCAGCCTAACAAAGAAGCGCGGACAAAGAGCCCAGTCCTACGTCCTCCCTTCCACCAGGTAGATTACTGGCGAAGGAAAACAAGAGCCGAACCCCGCGCCTCGTCCCTTACCTCCCCGGTCCATAAGACGTGCGGGGACCGGCGCCCCTGCCGCCGGCTGGAGCAGAGGCTTTGTTCCTCGCGAGCACCGGGGGGAAACACCCGGACAAAGAGGGAGAAGCGGCCGGCGCCGACAGGGACGCGGGGGGAGTCCCGTCCCTTTGAGCCGCAGGGTCTCTGCCGAGCCGGGCAGTAACGGCGGACCCCACCGCCCGTACCTGCCGGAAACGCGAGGGGAGGATGGGAGAAGGGCTGGAACAAACTCCCTTAAAAGTAGCCAAAACCCGGGCACAGCTGTGAGCAGCTGCGCCGCCGTCGGCCCCGGCTCTGCGCGCCCGGGAGGGACCTTCTCCCCATCCCCGCAAGGCTTCAACACCGGAGCCGCCACCGCCGCCCCGGGAGCGCAACAGCCGCCCCGCGGGACGGCGCCTCCGCCGGTCCCGCACTCACCACCATCACCGCCGCCTCCTCCTCCTCCTGCTGCCTCCGCCGCTGCCCCCAGCGCATCCCGCTGCCCGCCCGGCTGCCGCCGCCTCCCTCCGCCGCCACCGGGAGCCGCCCCCCGCGCCGCAGCCAGCGCCGCCCAGCGCAGGGGCGCGCCCGCCCCACGGCGGGGCTGGGGCGCGGGGCACCCCCGCGGGCGGAATGGTTCGCTCCCCTCAGGCCGGGGTCGCGGCAGAGGGGCGGCCGAAGAGGAGGCGGAATGGGGGGGAGGGAGGCGAGGGACGGAACGCGGACGGGCGGAAGGGGGAAACGCGCACACGGATACCCGGGGTAGGTGGAGGGGTCTCGCCGGGGCCGTCCTGGGGCACGGGCAGCGGAGGGGCCTCCGGCGGCGCTTCACGATCCATGGATATGAACCGCGCGTCAATTTCCTGCCCGCGAGATGAGCTCAGCAAACGGGGCGGCTCTCCGAAGGCGCGGCCCCGGTTTTCCGCTCCTGGGGCTGGGGATGCGTTTACCTGCGCCCTTCCGCCTCCTCGTCCCCCTCCCCGGGGAGCCGCGCTGCAGCGGTGGCTGCCCTGCGCCGTCCCAGCTCCGGGGAAGAGCCGGGCTGCCGCCGTGCCCCGGTGCGGTGTCCCTGCTGCTCGCCCCAGCCCGGGGTCACACCTGGCCAGAGCCTCCTATAACTTCGTCTAACAGGAGAAAACACACGTGAGCGTGCAGCTCTGTATAATACGTACATACACATACATGTGTGTACACCGCGGGGGAACGCAGAAGCCCCCAGGTCCCGAGCGTCAGGGAAGGATGCACGCAGGTGGCAGCTGGACCATCACCATTTCAGCATCCCAGCTTGGGGAGCAGGCCGGGGAGCCCGGCTGAGCCTCACTGGTGGAGTTTCCAAAGCAAAGCAACCACACAAACCAACACCAGCTCAGCACAGCACATTGCCCGAGTGTTCGGGGGGCGGCTGGGGGTGCCAATCCAGGTCCCTCCAGAGGTCCCTGCGTGGGAGGCTGCTGGGTGACAGAGGAAGCAATGATAACCCCTGGGCTGCAGCTCTTACCAAGGAAAACTGCAAGGGTGAGGAGCCTCCGGGGAGGTGCGGTCCCACCTCCAGGATCAGAGGATGCTGGGAGCCCAGGGTATATAAGGATCCCTTGCTTATAGAGTGGGCATATAACATCGGCTTGGTAAGGAAAACTTGAGCACTGAGAGATGCGAGCCAGCCTGGAGAACTGGGCACAGGGCACCGAGGCAGAGTATCCTGCATCGCAATCCTGTTTCGTGCTGTGTGGCCTCATCACTCTGTTTCCCCTTTGTTTCCCAAAAGGGAAATTTGGGGATCGCAGCGCATACCTGCTGCACACGGGTCCTGGGGGATGAGCTGAACCTCACACAGAGCTCAGCAGATGAAAACTGTTACCACGATCACTGAGTGTTCCATTCCACTGTTGGGTAATAGTGTTTGTTGTGATCAGGTTTCTTCCTTGAGTATTCCAGGGGATATTTGGCTTGGCTGAAACCATTACTTTAGCACTATGTAAAATTAGTAATAACTCATTAAAATCTGGAATTTATATCGTAACACAGTACCAGAGAATATTAAAAGACAAAAAGAGGGCTTCTCTGTCCTGGTCTCTCCGGTAGCTTACATAGGAAAAGACAAACTTTTGAGACTAATTACTATAGGCCAGAACCTAGATATGCTTTTCAGTGCTGCCTCCACAGATGTCCAAATGCTTCATTTACTACTAGTGTTGAACCTGGCTCTTCTGTTTATTCTCACTGACCAAGCAAGAGGGAGTACACACAGTTAAGGAAAATAAAGGCACATTTATATAGCAAATGCAGAATTAAGGACATGCTCACAGCTGGAACAGGCAAGAATGACTTCTAACTCTGCCACAGCCAAAGCCAAAAGCAGCCAGCCTTCTCTTGGTCTCATGGGATCTTCCCTTTCCTTTTAAGTGGGAAAACTCTAATCGTGTGCAAAAAATATCCTTAGGGAAAATGATGTCTAATAGTGCGGAAAGTAATAACTTTGCTCTTGTGGTTAAGCTGTTACTCTGAAAGACTTTCAATATGCTGAAAAGTACCTTCAGTTAGTTCCTACACAGCAGGTGGGATGGCAGCAAAGCTGGGTCAGGCAGAGCATGTATTTCCCCTCATGCATGTATGCTGGGAAAATTTTATCTGAGTCAGTGTCATCCGTTTCTTGGCAGCAAAGGAGAGAAAAATAAGGAAGAGGGTTTACTTATAACAAGAGGTACTCAAAACCAGCCATAGCTGCAGCCTTAAAATAACTGGATAGGTTGGAATGTCTAAGAGGCAGGAGTCTGGCAATTTAAACAAGCAAACAAAACAAGACACTCTCTTGGACATTTTAGGAGCAGGGAATACTTTAAAATCAGCATGCAAGTTAAACTCCAAGAACTGAACTGCTGAGAACTGTTGCTGCAATGGAAGAAACGATACTACTATTAAAGGCAGGAAAAGGGTATGGAAACTTGCACGAGAGCTGCAAGTTGTGGGAGGGTTCAGCAGTCCACCTAGCTAGCTTCAACTGTTTTCATGGCAGTTGCATGGCTACATCAACTATACTGCATAACACAGAGGCTTTTAAAATTCTCCACCCCTGAGTATGCAAGCGTGCCCAATAAAAGTTGAGTTTCCATGGCAATTCATATAAGTAGAAATGAAATGTTGGAATGTTTGCAAAAAAAAAAAGGATGCTTTAATCTGGAGTATTGAAAACGATAATAAAAAACTTCAGTGCCATTTTTCTGCAACAGGGAAGGAGAGATGGCTTCAGAACTGAAGTCACCCCTGAGCAGGCACCTGCAATCACAACCTCTGCATTGTTGCGTCCCTTACCTTTACAGATTTTATCCACATCAGGTGTGAACATGACTGCATTGCTGTCAAATGAGCCAGAGCCCACAGCTTGGGAGTTGGTTCAGGCTTTATGCTGCCTGCAGGAGGAGAGACAATACCAAGCCTGACAAAATCAGTCAAGATAAGGCTGCCCATTGATGAGTGGGTGTAGTTACACACACAGTCTTTTCTTTGGTGGCAAAACTGGTCTGGTTTCTTCCCCTTCCTGCCTTAACTATTCATTTGGATTGCCAATCTATAGTTTGTGACCTTCTTCGGTAGGCTGATGCAGTTGTCTGTGCAAACCAGATCAAGAAAATGATCCAGGTAAAACCTCTTCCTTCCTTCCACCTCTTCCCCTTCTGAAGAAGGTCCAACAAGGTTTTGCGGTAGAGTGTTTGCTGAGAAGAGGAACACATAGATCTGAGCAGATGTGCTTGAAACCAAGCCTCTGTTTCTTGACCTGGCATCACCAGTACACCAATAGATTACTGAAACTGCACCCTTTCTGTACAAACGTGTCAGCAAGTTAAGTTGTAAAGGTTCAGTGTTTTCCATCATGTAACCAGAGCATTTCTAACCACTGCCTCCGTGAAGAACCCCAGCTGTTGCTTGCCACTGCAGAATAAAAACATACATTTGTTTATAGCTTGAAAATAACGACATGGTCACAAACAGAACTTCTGGTGAAACTTCAAAGCAAACAGTGATTCTCCTGTGGTAACTTCCTCAAAGACTTTTCAAGGCAGTGTAGCAGGCTGGATTCTAGATACTGAAAGAAACTTGATGTTGAAGGCTCATTGGGAATCTGCAACATAAAAAGGCAATCTGGAACATGCCTGCATTCACCAGCGTCATTCCGATGAAAACGTCAAGTCTGATAGTTACCCTGCTCACCCGAGTTAAACAAACTAAAAGCCTGTTAATGCAGCACGTAGTAGGGAGGTAGATCAAACAATATAAAACAACGCAAGCTCAGGTTCAACCAACGCGGTGCTCTTGTGACTTGCTCTGAACCTTTCTCAAATTGTCTCACAAGAGCTATCAAGAAGAAACTGCCTAGGGAAAATAAGTTACATGAGTAATCAAATCTCATGCTCCAGGGCACAAGTCAATTGCTGGAAGGGTCAAGAAAGGAATTTCCTCACCCTCTTCCTTTGCGCAGTTGTACACAATTAACTAGGTTGTAATTGCAAGGCAAGAAAGCAGTTGGGTTTTGCATTCCTCTGAATCACCAAGTGCTGCTGCTTTTGCAGCTGAATTCAGAGCTCAAGGGAAGGGGTTTGGGAGGTGGGTTTTGTTGCACTGCTGTGAGGCTTTGCCTAGATTTGCAGCACAGTTGTTGATCTGTTCTTCCTTCGCTGCTGACTGCCTAGCTCAGAGTATGGCTACCATTAAAGTGAGGACACAACTAATTTAAGCTGTTCGCTTTCTGTTAATAAGGAGTTACCTTAAAAATGTCTCTATTGATAATTGCACAACTCATAATGACTCATTTAGGGAGCAGCAATGTTGTAGCCACAATGGCCTAGAAATATAAACAAGACAAGGTTTGTTAGGAAATAACAATTTTCATTAAAGCATCTATACCATAAAAAGCAATAAAAGAGCATACTATTTCTCCTTTAAACAGAGCATTTTAGTAATCAGAGGGATTTTTACTGACACAGGCCAGACATTACTCTGCTTCAAATCACAAGAGCGCTACCCTATTAGCTTGTGTATGGCTATCTGTCTTTACAGTTGATAAATTGCTTCCCTTTGCTAGAATAGTCATGCTTCTGTGAATGGGGGTGGCTTAAGGCTTAATTATGCCACTCCGATACTACAGCTAAACTCACTACAGTGTTACTAAAGCTTTTCTGTGCACAAGTACATTTTAATATGTGATCTGAGAGCAAACATGTCGAAAACTGCAAGAACCAGGTCTACAGGCAAAACCTTGGTCCATGCTCCTCACAGGTATTAAATCAACAGGCAAATTGGTGGCAGAAGACATGGTGCAAATGCAACAGCTATACTGGTATAGTCAGAGTCATGGATTAGGGTAGCTACTCATTCTGAACTACCAGTAGCTAGACACAAGGGTACCTTCATCCTAACTGCCCATTCTAGCTCGTCAATGTGGTAGGCCATGTCAGTGAGATAGTACTTTCTTTAGCTGGAAATTAGAAGAAACCTAAAAGCATTTAAGCCACTTGTCCAAGGTTACACAAGAAATCTTAGCAGGAGCAAGGCGTGGAACACAAGAAGCCAAGATATTACTTTGATTTCAGTTAATCAGTGTAAAGAACTATCTCGCTGTGTTGAAACAAAGGTTCATTTGGCTTCTTCCTCCTGTGTAAAACTATTCTTGTCCTTCAGGTGAATCTCAATTAATTAATACACGGTCAAAAAATAGGTAAAGCAATGCTCTTCTACCAAAAGGAAAGACGATTGCCAAAATTTACTTCATAGCGTTCAGAGTCATTTGGGCTGGAATCGATGTAGTGGCTTTCATAAAGGAAAAAGCATTGCCTAACAAAGCTTAGATCACGTATATCCTCACAAGTCATTCTTGAGGCTGCCTTTGCTGATAAATTTTCATACGTGCATTGAGAAGGTCTGTAGAGGATTTTTCTCAGCAGATGGCTCCCAAATGTGCAATTAAATCCTAAGAGCAGCACAAAGGATGACACAGTATCGCTACTGCTTTCCCACACTAATAGGAGCGGAATAAGAGGCAGAGGTACATGTTGGCCTCTGCTTACCAGGATTTCTCTCCATAGGTAGGATTAAAAAGCAACTGAAAAAAATAGAAGTTATAACAAGTTTTCTCCTACATAGCCTTTACTTAAAACTATCTTACAAGTTTAGACAAAATAGAGAAACACAAACGATAAACATCCTGAAGATGCACTAACGCCTAGAGCAAAATCAGCCTCTACCAAAACAGCAGTCAAGTGCCGATTCACCATCTGACCTCCCCACTGCGCTTCAGCCCCTTCAACTAAATCCTGACAGTATACAGTGTGGTGGAGAGGGTTGCAGAATTGAACACATTCAGCCCCTGTCAGAGCGTGCAGGGCAACATGAACCAGCATTTCCCTGCAGGTTTCTAACTGATGGGTGCTATAGGAATCTGGCTCCTGAAGCCAGGACAGCATTTGTACCAGACAGGCTGTTGGTGTGCAACGCACGATATGGCACATTCCCCTTGCATATGCCCTGTGCCAGATGAATCTATGCCCTGTTCTTCCCTATTCTCCTTATGTCAGGCACATTTTGGGTTACCATGGTCTGTGCCCAGCCACCTATTGGTAATGCTAGTTCCTTGTGCCCACTGTTGGATGTGTCACCTTCCTCACAGGGTCTGTCCTCATGCCAGTAACAGGATTGAGTTCCTGCAGGTAGGGCAGGGAGTGAAAACGTGGGGGAGCTTAGGCTGCAAACAGCTGGAAGAACTTATGGGACCATGAGCTTAGTTTAGAAGAAATAAAGCACTTGGGTACTTCAGATTGAAAGCCCCGCATCTCTCCACCTGCACAGGCCACTGCACTCTAACCAGAAGTTGAAGCTTTACAGGGCAGCACCTCGGCTAACAATATGATGGTAAACTGAAAAGCAAACAAACTCAGACGTATGCAGAATATGAGTAGTATGGAAATGCTATTTTGCAGGAGCCAGACCGTGTAAAGCCTGCTGATTCGTGCATGCATCCTTGCCTGCTCACCTGTGAGCATCCATCCCCGTCCTGCAGTACTGCTCCTGGCAGCCTGTTTGCAGCAAAGCCCTGTCTGTGCTCCTCAGTCTGGGCCTGCACCACTGCAGCCACAACAACGCGTGCTTCCCATGAAATTCCCACTGACTGCTGTAGGATTAGGCCCACAGGAAGCAATAAAATATGCTTGCTGATCCCAGGGTATCACAGGAAATTAATATATGACAATCTTTAACACATTGTTTTAATAAATTATAAGTTTGCAGTGCAGTTTAAAGACCACTGTGAAACCTGAGATAGGAAGCTGGGGGTGGTCTCTCTTCTTTTCCATAATGCCTTGTTTGCACATTGCTTTTTGGGTTTTCCCCTTGCTCTTCATACTACCGAATCCTTCAAGCAGTCAGGAAAGCAGCCCAGTGTTCATAAGCAACAACCTTCACTATGTAAGATCCCCAGACCATCTTGTAAACTATAAACCCACACTAAACAGCAAGAGAAACGTACTAACTTGGGGATACACTTTGCTGACAGGACATAAATAAGGTAGCAATAGGAAATGGGGACGCAGAAGTAGCCCATAGGAGCCAGGTGATTCATGCATAAAGAGAGGAGGAAGGGCTGACAGCAGATTCTCATCAGTTTGTCATTAGTGGGCTTTTTTAAAGCTCAGACGTTTAACAGGAGGAAAATATTCCTTTACAGCTCAAATCTCCTCTTCAGTTAACGGAGGGTTTAGGTTCCCCCTCCCCCCTTCATTTGGGGAGAGGCTGCCAAGTTTTCCCAGGGCTAAAAGCAACAACTTTCTGTTAAACGTTACTTCATGCTTCTGGTATTAATCTAATAGGAGGCTAGATGGGGAGGAGGGGGAAGGAGCTATGAAAGCCGATTTCCTGCCATGCAGCGGGAAAGCCATAGAAAAATCAGACCTAACAGTAATTTTAACAGCTGGACGACTGCTTGGGCTTTTATTCGCCATAGGAACATGCAACCGCATACTCTTTTTTTGTTGTTGTTATAAAAAGAAAACAAACAGCAAGCCAAAGGCGAAAGAAAAAAGAAGGCTTGCAATTGTAAATGCCCTGATTAAAGCATCCTATTCGGCTGCGCTACAAATATCAACACATTCTGCAAATTGCCTCTCGTTTCTGTTAACATTTCTAATCAGAATGCTCGTGGAAAGAGAAAATATACGAGGAAATCGTCTTGCTAATAAGCACTTCAACAAATATTGACTTGGGAAAAGCTCCAGCAACCACTTTAAGAAGAGCCTTAGCGGGTTCGAGAATCATGCAATTGGGACACCGAAGTAAAACTGCCTGATGGAGGTGAAAAAAATCACAGCAAGAAGGGCAGATTGCAAACACTCACCATTTAAGCCAGATACAACAGTCCTGTAGCAGTTCATGGCCGTATATAACCTAGACCAGAGAAATGTTAGCAGCACCTCTCCCAAGCATGAGGCGTGACTGTGGATAACTTCTTATACTCAGCCTCCATTCTCTGGACGAGTTATTAGGAGGAGCTCGACTATTATAATAGTTAATAATAATTGTTGGGAGGGTGACGGCCACAAGTGTAATCCTTTATCTTAAGTATTAAAAAGAAAATGGTTCTTCTTCCCTCCTTTCATGCTTTTCGCTCAGCCTTTGCTCCACCTGTTTCTCACACTCCATATGGCTCAAATCACGACATATTGCAGAAGATTTTTTTACACTGATGTAAAAAAAAGCTTAATAGCATACACATGCTGAAAATGAACCCTGTTTTGTAGATAAAGCAGGGCTATAGCTTGTTTGTGCAAGCTGTGTACACTCGTAAGGATCCTCACCAGAGATTATCTTGATTATAATGCTTTACCTGCCCACTGATGCATGCCATCATCAGAACATGGCAGCTGGTTTTTATGTCACTAGCTGCAGCCAGCTGTTAAACTGAAAGCATTAATAACTGTTCTCATCGGTCCCAGGCTTGCATTAGGCAGACTGGAAGACTCACTCTCAAGGGTAGTGATGGCAGAAAAACCCCAGAAGCTAACACCCAAAACACGAAGTAGAAGCTATGCTATGTGAGCCAGGAGACTTCTCATGGGGCAGATAAACACAGGGCTGGAACATTTGATAGCTTGAAGTACTGATGGGCAGGAGAGACGCAAAATAAAAGCCTGGAAAACAAGTAAGATGATGAGAAAAGTTGCGGGGGATATCACATTAGAAAAGTTCAAAGAGATGGAGCTGCTTAGGGGTGCAGTACTGCTGGAAAGGCAGAGATGTGTATAAAGAAAACTGTTCCCAGTTTATTATTCTATTCTTTCATAAACCCCAGCACAGTACGCACAGTTTTTAAGTCAACAGGACCATTGCCATCACTCCCTCTGTACTCCAGAAATTCCAGCTGGTATCAGGTTTGCCTTGTAATGGAAGCAAGCTGGCAGAACTTCAAAGACTTGATAACAGCTTATACAGAGGAAGGACAGCAATCGTAAGTTAGACTTGGCTATTAAAACTGTTGTTTACACCTCTTTTTGCAAGAGAAGTTGGATAGAATTTGGCAAGGCTTAAAATGGTGCCACTTCTGTCCAGTCACAGCTCAGGAAGAGAATGTGAAAACGTAGCTGAACTGGAATTTGTTCGGGAAAAGCTATCAAACAGCTCAACTTCCATCAAATATGCTGGGCTACGAGCACCATGAAATCACTGAGCTCACTCGGACAGCTTTTAAATGACTGGAAAACTGAAATGGAAGTTTTGAAGAACAGGGTTGAGCACCCTGTTTATTTCTTTATTTGAAGGCACAGAAATCACCAACCCTGATAAATATTGTACTGAGAGCACGAACGCTCCAAAGAACCTATGAAACCGAGTGAAAAAACGTGAAGTGGAAATAAGCCTTTGATTTATAATTTCAGGTATCAAATTACTAATTTGCCTTTGATGGACAAACCCAGTTGAAACAAATCCCTCTCAGTGTTGCATCTTTCCATTTGTGAACACAGTAGGGTTGTAGGTTCAGTTTCAAGACTGTCCTAACGTTCAGTGTTGTGCCAAACAGCATCTGTACTACGTTAAAGCGCTGTGATCCATGCCACTTTGCAGAGATGCAAGCGTTATGCTGGGGCTCACAGTAACCCGAGGCTGAGTATCTATACAAATAAGACTTCTTTACTCCTCTGGAAAAGAATGTTTCTCTTTTAAAACTATTACAGTCCCTCATTTCTTCTCGTAGTCCTCCCCTTCTTCCCTGATCATATGCAACCAAAGAAACGGCCTTTGTTAGCTTTTCCTGAGCTGGCAACAAGCCTAAAGATCCAGCTGACAAAAACCTCAAGTCAGCAAATCCAATGGGAGGAATGCCCTTTTCAGAGTCCCCATTTCACAGTCTCCCTGTCACGAACCATCTGAATGGCACCACACAGAAGAGCTTTGCATGGCTTTTCCTTACCAGGTGAATCACCCTTGTTCTGGTCCTTGTGTTTAAGTAATTACCTTTCATTACCCACCCGCTGCTGCCCAGCATTGGGACACTGAGTTACGAGATAGGCTGATGTGAGAGCACCAGTCCAAAATGAAGCACCCATCAGTGGGTTCAAGCAGCGATCGCAAGGCCCAGTGGATCAGCTCCTGTCTCTCCCACCCGTTGTTACGCATGTAACATGCCATCCCATACTCTAAGGCTAGCAGCTCGAGAGGGCTGGGTTAGCCTAGACAACGTACGGTCAGCAAAAGGTCCCTGGAGTTCAGTACATGTGTACTGCTGTACATCCCAGCCCACTACCCGATTACTGACTTTGCACCAATATTTCTAACGTGAGAGAGTCAAAGACTTCACAGACCCTTTTGGTTCACAGCAGTCAGCAATCAGAAGAACAGATGCTGTGAAGAAACTTAAGGTTAAGCTGGATAAGGTGAATTTCAAGGTTGTGTTCCCCTCCCCTAAGAAATTCAGTGCTTTTTAAGGAGGTAAAGAACACAGTAAACAAAGACTTGGCCAGGCGGGCACGGCAATCTGCACTACAGCTTCACAGCACGGAAGTGGTTCATCCTACAATCAGAGCATTTCATATAATGTCAAAATAAGCACTCAGTTCTCATGCAGTTTTCTTTCCTGAGCTTAACCAAACACAACAAGCAAACACTGTTCTGTTCGTTCTCCTCCCCTTTCCTCAGCAGTCCTTTGGTATTTACCTCCTCTCATTCTGGATTTCCTGTCTGTACCCTAGGGAAAGGATTTTCCTGTGAGAAACAAATGTCACACTGCTGATCTGTTTGGATGCCAATAGATGGAATCTTTACTCCTTGTGAAGCAAATCTCTCCTTTACCTGCTATCAGAATAGTACTGCTCTCAGATTTTATTACAAGGATTAACTCTCTGGTCCCTAGCAGAGCTGTTATGTCCATGTAAATTAAGATGGAGGCAACTGTTCTGGGCAAATGAAGACCTAAACTGGGTTAAATCTCAAAATTAAAACCAAATATTGAACATATTGAAGACATACCTCCTTTCCATAGCGACTTACATAGCACATCTTTTCAGTTACTGTAGCTGGCCTTTTGGTCTGAGAGGGGGAGAAAAGCAAGTGAGAATACTCTTATCTCTTCTGCACAAGTGCAGAGAGCAGGGCAGAGAGATGCTCCCAGAAGAATCCAGGTACAGTGGTATTAAACACACGCAGTTGTTCCTGGAATTACAATGGTGGTTTTTCATGACGGGAGAAATCTTCCTGGCAATTCACACCTAATTATGTGTGGAAATGAAAGCCATCAGCAGGACATGGGAGGAAAGAAAGCTCTGCATAGTGGTCAAAGTCCCAGGAGATGCGTCTGCTCAGATGGTTGGGACACAAAACTTGCTTCACCTCAAACACAGATCAGATCTTTTCATCTTTCCTCATCAAAGAGACCTGTAAACCTTTACCCTGGGCTGGATCATGGCCAAGGATGCTGACTTGCTGACAGGCTTTAAAGCACTTAGGAGGGACAGCGGTGCCACTTCTCTGGCCCTGCAAAGGCCAGAAGATGCAATACAACTGTGCCATAAAGACAGAAAAGTTGTTTCTGGAAGATCACTGAGGAATGCATTTATGCACATACACACTCAAGTACAAGGTCTGCATGCTATATTAAGCATAGGTAACACCAGCATAGTGCGAAAGCCTGGCTAAAGAATGTGGTAGACTATGTCACTTAGTGCATTTTCACTTAGCTGTCTTCAGGGTGCTTGGGATGTTGAAAATGCCTTAGATCTCTTTGCTATCCTCTTGTGTTGCATTATAAGAGATGCTGGATTGCCATGACTGCAACAGCCCAACTGTGCCATGCGACAGCCTGTGGCTTGGAATCTGTTATAGAGCACTAGGGAGTGTTTTGTGGCTTGTGGTACATGGAGAATGGGTGATTTGTAGACCTTTTGGGTCTAACCAGCTGTTACCCCTGTGCTTGTGAGACATTGGATTGGATGACCCTGGTGGCTTATTCCATGTAGTGTCTCACACTGCTTTACTATTTTGTGAGAAAGAAATAAATGCCTTCATTGTATTCTCACTTTGAAAGTTGACTAAAACCTTAGTTATTACATAAGAAAGGATTTTTGTGAACAGAAGTCTAAAGGTTGAACTCCGGGTAGTGCACTCTGGAAAGCTCAGAAAGGCCAGCAGTCTGGCCAGTGCATCACCAGAGAGCTATCTGGGGTTCAGAAGAATGCAGCAGAATTACATACAGCCTTGCTTCACTTTACCTTCAGCTCATTCACTTGCATTTTCTGCAATGTAAACACATAGAAGAATCTAAACCTACACTTAGTTATCATTCATGGGCCTAATGAATGTCAGATTCAGACAGTGCTTTAATAAAAGTCAGGCTCAGTTGTACGGGAAATTAAGTGAAGCCTGCAAGAACTTTAAAGCCCGAGGAACTAACTATCTGTGGAAGGCACTGTTTAGATGGTCTTTGTCTCAGCTGCAGTCCAAACTCAATGTTAGAAATCGTTTGAGGTCATGCTTATAAATAGTCTGTCAAAAGTCTTCTTCAAATAACTCATAGAATGGTTAAAGTTGGAAATGATCTTAAGATCGTCTACTTCCAACCTCTCTGCCATGGGCAGGGACACCTCACACTAGACCATGTCACCCAAGGCTGTGTCCAAGTGGCCTAAAGACACAAGACACAACCTTTCTGTCATAGCCAGACAATCCATTCACAAGCTAAATCTAATGAGAAAAGCAAACATAGGGCAAAAAAAAAGCTGGATTCTTCTAAGCAATGAAATAGGTGACTAGTGAAGTAAAGCTTATTCAAGAGAGTATGTGTGGGACAGTGCAGTGATCAGATGAGTAAAGGGTAAGTGTGATCAAGTTGACTGTACAATAAAGGGAAAAAGCAAACCTTCAAACCCAAGTGCAAGTCTTATTTGGTCAAATTCAACTCTGTAGCAAGTAAATATTCCTATGGGGAAAGCGCCAGTAGAATCTACTTAAGCCAGGTGGACCTGGTTTGTGTTTTACTCTGAACTGGCTTTTTCCTTCTAACTGATGTTCCTTTATCTTTTCCACACTGAAATCTGAAGTTGCATTCCCTGGAAAAGATTCATTTGTTTAACTGCAAGTAGAAGCAGATACCCACTTTATTGCCACTGCAATAATGAGGAGATCCATCACAGCGTTTGCACATTCTGAGCTGGTCAGTACTTATGCATAGTTTCTCTATGGCAGATAGACAGATATTGGAACCTAGTACTGCATTTTTCTGATACAGAGCCTTCTGAATTCAGAGCAGCTCCTTCAATACGAGTTCTCACACAGCAATGAGAACTTCAGAGCAGGTAATGCCTTGCTCGCTTGGAGCTCCAGGTGCCTGACTTCTGAAAACTCAACTTTTGTTCAGGCAGCAAGCGTTTATTTTCCTGGGACTTTTTAAACGCCTTCTCTGCATGCTGCTCTGATGTCTGTCTGGTTTCTCTTCCACATGAACGATATTTAGCCACCTGCATGCTAACTCAGCCTGTTATCAAGCCCTCCACCTACACGACACATTCTTAAACAGCTTTGTATGCGCCCTTGGTTTTGGGGTAGTGGCTCCTATTGTTTCAGCTCTCAACTCCATAAAGCTTAATTGCACTTTGCAGTTGACTTAAATGAAGGGTGGTTGTTACACCCACTACCTTCAGCAAGACTTCATGCAACTGCCAGCATCACGAGATGCGCATTTTTAGTACGAAGGCAATGCATTGCATTAGTGTCCCTCAGAACTACTCAACAGGACGCTGACCACTGGCAAGTTTTCTCAGGCACAGGAACTACTTCCCATTAAACTTCTAGAGCCGCAGACCTTCTATCTTACTAAAGATGCACTGAAATTAAACGCAGCAGCTTCCCTTTCCTCGGCAAAGGCAGAATCCGAGTACTACAGGAAAACAGCCTGTTCCACTATTCCTCCTGCCCTTTAAATCACTCTCCTCTCCCCAGCTAATTCTCTTTCCAATTAAATCTGCCAATGGGCTTCTCTTTGCTGCAAGAGCTGGATTTTCCCTTATTGCAGATTCCTAACTTGGTGCAACACAGCTCTACGCGTTTCAAAATTAACCTGTATTGTCAGCTAGGCTCCATGTGGTAAGACACAGAATAGCCAAAATATAGTGGGGTGTGGCAGGGAGAGGAATTTTTTACCTTTCAGTCATAGATCGCACTTTGGGCAATGAGTAGAAGCTGCTTTTGTACTCTGGAGAACCTCTGACAACAGGACATCCATGTTCAAGCTCCTGCTGTGTTTGTCTCAGAAGGTCTGGAGTTAAAAACCTCTGCTCCAAGTTAGGCAGAACTACCACTTTAAAGTGGGAGCCATCCTTGTGTCAGGTCAGATACCACAGAACAAACATTCCCAAATTAAAACATCCCAGGAGCCTCCAAAAGCAGACATTAAACAACTGAGTTAACAAAAAAATATCTATGTGAAGAAGAGCAACACTTCAAACAGTTCTTTCACTCCAGCACTGTTAAGGAGCAAATATCCTACTCCAGTAGTAACAGAACTGCAGTCCTAGTAGCGATGGAGTGCAGGCAGAAACCTTTAGGCTTCCACTGCTCATACGGTATTTCCAGACTTTTAGATGCTGCTTCAGATACGAGCCTCCTAGGAACTGACTTGTGCCAACTTGGCATTCCTCAGCTTGTTCAGGTTTTTTACTGCCGGTGCTTACTGCACAGGGGCCAATGAGTGGTGGAATAAAGGCTGGTGCCCCTTGCCAAGCTTCCAAAGTGCGGGATCGTGCTCCGAGCACAGCAGCAAGCTCCCCTTCCCCATACCATGAGCCCTGTAGTGCAGCTGAACCCACACCACAGTCTTGCCCTTAGCTATCATCCCCCTTAGTAGAGGTTCCGAACAGTCACGTCCAGATTGGGCCAGCTCCCAGGCTGAGGAACCATCTCCATTTACCTAGCGACACCATCCTTTGCTAGGACAGCAATGTCCTTTCTCTGACCCATTTGACACAGGAAATTAATCAGCTTTGGAGCTCTTCCACTTTAAAACAGAGAGAACTGCGTGAATGCTGCTTGCCAAGACCTGCTCCATGGAGCACACAAAGGAGCACAGTGTTGCGGATATAAATGAGCTGCTTCCTTGCACAAGCATTGTGGTATTCCTCAGCCTGCCGGTCATGCCCTGGCAGGAACCTCACCTGGCATCTATTTTTGTCAACCAACAGGTCATAACCTGAAGGCAATATGCTGTTAAAGGCAGACACAAGGCACACACAGGAACAAAGAAAACTGAACGCATGGGCAGGCTTTGGAAATCCCATGGAAGTTTTATCTGATGAATGATGAGAAGATTGCCAAAGTGTTTAAGTGCTTCTGGGAAGTACCAGAACCCATAACTGTTCCATCACAGGAAATTGCCTCATCATCAGACAAAACAGTTCTGCTATCTCTTGCTTTTTTCCTCCGTGGCTTGATGAGTCTTCCTTTCCTGGCCAGATCATATCTGACATCCACAGGTGAGGTGGAGAGTGTCGCTCTGCATATTTGTTTGTTGGATAAGCCGATCATCCTGCATGTGTAGTGTACATTTGAGCTGCCTCAGACAAGCTCAAGGAGGAAGCTCATGCTTAGTTGATACCCCCTCACTTCCCAGATAATAGGTGGGTGCAGCCACAACTCAGAAAAGAACAGCAACCTCCCATGTGTAAATGGACAATGGGGGCCTGAGCCCAAGGCCTGAATCCTGGTTTCAAATAAACCCTTCTTTCTGAGGTGTGAACATACGCTCAGCCTGGGAGGTCACAGGAATTGTTGACACATTTTTGTTCTTCCAATAGCCTTTCCTCGGCTGTTGGCTCTCTCCAGTAGGCTACGGAGCCCCTTTCTGGGCACGTGGACTGGGAATTGCAGTACAAGAGCTGGGTTTTCAAAAGTTAGAAGGGGAAGTTTAAAATGGATATGAGGAAGAAATTCTTTACTGTGAGGGTGGTGAGGCACTGGAATGGGTTGCCCAGGGAAGTTGTGAATGCTCCATCCCTGGTGGTGTTCAAGGCCGGGTTGGACAGAGCCTTGGATGGCATGGTTTAGTGGGAGGTGTCCCTGCCCATGGCAGTGGGGTTGGAACTGGATTATCTTAAGGTCCTTTCCAACCCTAACTGTTCTATGATTCTATGTTGCAACTCCATGTTGGCATGCCCGAGCTGCTGTAGTCTGTAACTGCTTGCACTGCCGTGCAGCCCCACAAAGGATGCGCGCAAGTCACTGCCAGCTGGGAATTCTCTAGCTTTCAAGTGCTCAGGTTCTCTTTTACTAAGATTTTAAAACCACACCTTGATAGGCTTGTGAAAGAAATCTTTAAAAAGGCATGGAAATGATATCACACAGAAACCACAGAACTTGGTACGGACCTCTAATCCCTGGGGTTAATGGTAAAACACGCTCATGAGCCAGTGTCACATCTATGCTTTAAACTTTCCCTCTGAAAAGGATCAAAGAATTTGTATCATAAGCATATGCATTTCCCAGCCTGAGTTCAATAGCCTTCAGTGAAACGTCCCATAAAATTAATGTTTCCATTTACCGTATGGCGTTTGAAATTCATAACATCTTAAAACAGAGTTCTTAATGTACGTATTTTAATATCGCCCTTGATGCATATGTTTGCACCTGTTTTTTCCATAACAATACAGTGCTCCTCAAGGAATGTTTGACAACACATGGATACTTACTATGCTTTGAAACTGGGCAGTCTAGCGAATGAGCTTTCACCATTCAGTCACCCACTGGCTGGCAAAGGAGAGGAGGTAGCAAAACTGGCTGTTCTACCTAGCTGGCTCGTCAACATGTTGTTCTCATAATTAGCCATGCTCTCTGCAACCTCTGACTAGGCCAGTTGGCCTAAGCAACATCAGCACCTATCTCCCCAGAGCTGAAACATAGAGAGTCCCAGTCAGGAAATGGCACAAGCTTACCTTCAGAGAGACATGGCAATCCTCGGTGCGAGTGACCCACTCCTTGAGTTTAATCCTCACTTTCCGAAAGCTGAGGTCAGGATGCAGGACTTCATTGATGAAGACATAGTAACCCCTGTCTGGCTCAGAGCACACACACTGAAGCTGCTGGAAGGCAGAATAACCATACAGACGGAGCCAAGTCACACTGATATTGTATGGAGTCTATTCGGAGGCTTGGCCTCTATTAGCATCTAAATGGAGCGATACACACAGTCGCAGCTTGCCAGAAAATGAGACAGAATAATCTCCCCAATTTGGCAGCTCCCTGGAGCATTTAGTTTGTGAATGAAGAGCCAGGCGCACATTGGAGCCAGACTGGGGTCTGCAGCTTACAGCCAATTGACTTCACATGGCAAAGACAGGTCTTGAGAAGTCATGAAGCAGACCAGCACCTTTTCTGCTCTTAAAGTACATTTCTATTATAGGAAAGTGACTTTAAAGATACTAACTGTCATTCCAGTAGTCTGATAGCATTTCACCTGCTGCATCCACAGGCCCAGCTGAGCTGTGACATGGCCCTCCTGCTGCAGGCTTCTGGCCATTAACAGAGTTTTATTCCAAGTAAAGGAGAAGGAACTGAAAGTTCACAGGAAAAACGATACAGACGAGATGTGACCACATCGCTGCTGAGCTTGGACACAGACAGATTTTATTTATGGATCCTCATGAGGGTGAAGAATAAGGAGACTGAAATAGAAACAAACACCTTCAAAACTGGCACACAAGAGCATGGAGGGAATGAGTAGCTGTATTCATTTGCTTACCCTCCACGAGCCTTTTAAGGTATTTCAATTGAGACAGAGGGAAGAAGGCTTGTGTTTTTTGTGCAAATGCCTTCGACAGTCATTAGGGTTTACTTTTCCTTCTTTAAATATTTTCAATTGTCAGGGGCTCAGCTCGGACGCAAAAGCAAGGCAATCTAAGCACAAAGGCATGCAATTTTTCCAAGTGCAGTGCACTCTCGCTCCTATAGCTGCACGGTCTATTTTGGGCAGGATTCAATTGCTAGGGGAGAAAGCAAGGTAAAATGTAAAAGGGAAATCAGTGCTAGGCAAGAACGGTCTTTTTTCTTCAGACGTTATAACTATGGTTTTAACACACCGCCTTGAAAAAATCAGTAATTCATTCTCCAGTTAGATTAGCAATCACAGTCCAGCCTAGCTTGACTATACGTGCAGCTCTACCTTGCTTTCTGTCCCGGGACAAAGGCTCATCTTCATTAAAGGGTTGGAGTTAGAAGAGAATCTTACAGGTCTCTTAAAGCCCTTTCTGCACCCTTAGGCTAGCTTGCAGTTCCTTTCTGCACTGAGTTTATCCCTTCCCTTCGTTTTTAGGCTCAGTTAAGAGCTCTCCTATGATGCTGTAGCAGCTGTAATCTGGAACTGCACAGATGACTCATTCTTTGCAAATGCCCTGGGCTTCCTCCCGGGGTGGGGTGAGGTAGATGCTGCACTTCTGCACCCCTGCCCATGTCGCCTTGTAGGCATGGGAACATGTACTTCCTGTCAAAATCCACAAAGTCACTACCTGGATCCCGGACTTGCTTTAACAGTTAAAGAGATACGATCCCATCTGCTGTTCACAACTAGGAATGCTATGATCTGAGTAACTACTTTTTCTATGGTATAAAACAGTCAAAAAACCTTAATGAAAAGCAGGAGCGAGTCTGCTTGAGCAAGAGCTGGGAATTTTAACAACTTGGATCAAAGAAATGCGTGACATGCAACGTGATTTGGTGAAAAAAGCAGATTAATGACACAAGGCAAGAAACACTGAAGTATAAATACTCCTTGAAAAGCTCCCCCTTGCCCATTTCATTAACATTAGCCACCCTTGGGAATCTGCGTTCCTGGTAAGCCATTTCTGGCACAGCTATACAGTGCAAAGGGTGGTTTCTGATCTTGCACTCTGGAAAATATCCCGTTCAAGTTTCAACAAGGGAGAAGTATTTCATTGAGGAATTAGCATTTGCTTAACCCACCCTCACACACACAAAAAAAGTAGCAAAGAGGTTCATCAAAAAATGAATATAGCAGAATGAAATAACCCCATGACTCAGGGCTGAACCATAGCTATGATGCAAATCTACCAGTGACTCCAACTTGCATCTGTTCAAATTAAAGGGCAAAACTGCTCTCATCTTGTTAGGTCTTGCATATCCTGACAACACCACCTGAACTGGAACAGCAACATAATTTTCCAGTTGTCTCCATGCTTTTCTTTCTTGTGGTCAGAACCTAAAACTAGCTCTGTCAAAAAGAGAGGGCTGCTTCCCAAATGTTTTGCTTTGTAAACACATCTGTTATTCATGCTTCGAGGCACGTAACATCACCTCCAGGACCATGAATCTTTTCTGACCATGACCTATAACTTGGAAATTGCAGCTGATTATGAAAGAAGGATGCTAGCTCTGTCCTGACCACACTCACGAAAGGTGCTATATTGATAACTCAAATCTCATCTCTGTCTCTTTTCCCCCACCTCAAAAGACAACCAAAACAACCAATAAAAAGCAAAGCAACATAGCTTAGCAGGGCAGGAATAATGATAATTACAGGGAGCTTTTGCTTGGTTTGTGTTACCTCCACACTGCAAGGCCCCAGCTCTATTTGCAGGTAAGGAGCATTCAGGGGACTAGCTCTGTTTGGCTGAACCCTTCTTCATGCTCCACAGCAAAACGAGACAATGCAACACAAATATCATTGTATAGGCTTAAGCTACTTGTCTCAAATAAGTTAACTAATAAGCTGCAAAGGAAGTCTGGTACTGAGCTTTCGATGCTCTTTATGGGTTCCACTTCTAAGCACGTTAGTAATAACCTTCAACACACAAGATGCAGCCTGGGGACATGCACACCTCCTTGGTGTTATACCATGGACAGGTGCCACATGCCTGTCTCTCATCTGACACTATTCCCAGCCTCTGGCTCACCCTGATTTTAATTGCTTCCTTTGGTGTCCAAGGGCAGAGAAGCAGCAAGGGCGTGCGGGCAGGACTCAAACCGCCTTTCCATGGACCACCAGAGGGGCAGCCTGCCACACAATCACATTGGTCATCACCTTCCTCTGCTCCCCTCGATTGCTGCCACAGCTGCATCCAGCCCTGGCACCAGCTCCAGCCTCTGGGGCAGCTTCCGATTCGGGAAGCATACGCAGTGAACTGTTCGCAAGCCTTCACAAAGCCCCACCTCTTTGCATGGAGCCTTTCTGTGCCTATTGCTGTAGGAATGGGCATTCAGAAATGTCATGAACAAGGCCCATTTGTCATGCAAAAGGAACTAACAAAGATCTCAGAAGCCAACAACCTTTGTGAGGTTCAGTGTAAACTACAGAGCCCAGCTGCAAAGTAACAGTTGGATTTCGGCTATAAACAGACTGACTTTTACAGGGAGGTTATAGATCTATTTCAGTGAAGTTATTTATTCTACAGGAAAAAAGCTATTTGTAAGGCCCTGGGAAGGCAGGGGGATGGAAGGAGAAAAGGAAGCGCCGCTTGTGGTGTGAGAAGCTGCTTCACCTCTAGACTCAGAAGGGGACTCTATAATAAACATTCCACAAAGCCACAGATTTGGAGAGTCTTCAAGAAAACCGTGCTGCCTTTTGGGTTTTTTGAAGAGGAAAACTAAATCTCACTGCTCTTCCATCAGGATATTTAAAGCTACTTTCCTGCCTTTGAAAGCACACCCTGGTTTTTGTTATCTGGCTGGAGGGGAGGAGGAACCCACAGAGGTATAGAAATTACAACCAAAGGTAAAGAAGAACAGTATACATTTGTGTATCTGTGTGAGGCATTGAGATTAAAGGAATGGAAACTGAATGGAATATAAAGAGGAGGAGAAGGAGATGGACTGCCCCGGCCAAAGACTCTCTGAAAATTCAGATTCAAAAGCATTAAAACAGGAAAATCTACTCAAGCTGTAAAGCCCGTGCAGCCTTAACACAAAGTGTATTTTTTAATGCATTAATCTCGCACACTAAGGTGCTGTGTAACAGTAAAGTCCACACGGAAACAAGGGTGGCTCTGACCAAAGGAGGCTTCGAAATGACAAGTGATACCCATTATCTTTACTAGATTAAAACACATAAATACTGAAATGTGACATTTCTCACACTATCCCTATTTTGTCTCTCAGAGAAGTCCAACTTCTTCCATAACTAATAATGCAAAGCATTTCTATAGAGACATTACAAGTGAAAACCAAAAGATGAGGTATTTGGGGTTTATTTTCAGTTATCTCCAAAACACAAATGATGACAAAGTGGTTTAGATACCTGATCAGGAGTAACAGGCCCCAAACACCAACACAAGAAACCTTTTCAGAAGCTCTCAAGTCGTTAGGACCCAAGGAAACCAGCACAACTTTGCTGAAAGACTTAATTCATTCCTTCCTAAGATGAGTTTCAGGGCTCCAGAAGTCATAGGTATTTAAGTCTTAAGGCTGTGCCAGCCCCTGGTTTGTCACTTACTTTCCTGTCCCACCATAACCTATTTCTCATGCTGGTTTTTTTCTTCATTTGTAAACTTTTAATCACATTTAACAACGACACAATAGCAGCAAGGTAATAATGATGAAAAAAATAGAGTATCCTTTGCTCAATGTGTCCCTAGAAGGTGCTGTCACCTCAGTCACTCAAAAGAGCCACATCATCTTCTAATGCAAGATGAAGATCTGAATAAGTGTACATTCCTCCTCTGAAAGTTGTGGATCACCATATTATTAACCTAATACATTGCTCCCAGGTTAATTTATACCAAAACTAAAGCTATCATCATATCTCTGCTCACCCTACAAAGTATCAGGTGTCCAGCTCAGCTTGCTGCAAACACTTACCTAGACCTTAATGGGGAAGGCTAAGATAAACTCCTTCCTTATATCAACGTTTTGCATCATAATTGTACATTTTAATTTACAGTGTGCATATTTACAATTTGAAGTAGCATTTCTTGGCTTTCCAAGATGACAGTCAGTGACCAGTGAAAGTCCCGTCACCTTTTGCTTTAAGATCCCAATTTTCACAAAGGGCCCATTATCCCACTACTTCTGCTGCAGAAAGCAAGCAGAAGAGCCTCTGCCAAAGGTGGGAATGCTTATAGCAAACAAGGCTCACAGGTCTCAGGTTTGCATGTTCCCAGGCTCAGCACTGCAAGAAAAGGTCCAAAGACAAAATCACAGAAGGGCTGTCATTTTGAAATGAAGGTGTAGTGAGCTCTACTGGCCACTAGAAACACTTCCCTATTTCTCAATGGTGTCACTCTTCTGCCCAATCAGATGCTATGTTCAGAAGCTAACGTAGTGTATGATTAATTTCCCACCTTCAAAGTGCCCATGCAAAAGTAGGTTTGTAGCTATGTTACTAGATGAACACAACTGTGTGCTGGGTGAGAAGACCTCTAAACCTTCTGCCTTGCAAGATAAAGTTTTATTGTTGAACTTGTTCCTGTGACTGGGGTGGGTAGGAAGCGATTTAGGAAATGGGATTTGCATTTAAAGAATAATCTTTTAACATTATCTTAAACTAATATTTTAAAATCTAATTTGTGCCCTTTTGTAGAATCATAGACTAGTTAGGGTTGGAAAGGACCTTAAGATCATCCAGTTCTAACCCCCTGCCATGGGCAGGGACACCTCACACTAAACCATGCCACCCAAGGCTTTGTCCAACCCAGCCTTGAACACCGCCAGTGATGGAGCATTCACAACTTCCCTGGGCAACCCATTCCAGCGCCTCACCACCCTCACAGGAAAGAACTTCTTCCTCATATCCAATCTAAACTTCCCCTGCTTAAGTTTGAACCCATTACCCCTTGTCCTATCACTACAGTCCCTAATGAAGAGTCCCTCCCCAGAATCCCTATAGGCCCCCTTCAGATATTGGAAGGCTGCTATGAGGTCTCCACACAGCCTTCTCTTCTCCAGGCTGAACAGCCCCGACTCTCCCAGCCTGTCTTCATAATTTCATTTAATTCTTGATTTTATTTTCTCTCCTGTATTTATCATGACGGAAGTCTTTCTTGTTTAATAAATACCATACGTAAATTGTTTTACCCCACTATTCCTGTCATTTGCATTAAAACTCTATTTAGTAATTTAAACCTGGAGCATGCTCTGTACTCATGCTTCATGAAATCTAATGCACAAAGAAAATTATTTTCTAACTCAGTATTAGCAATAGAAATTAGTATTAGTGTGATATATCAAAATCTTCATTCACAGAAATGCACAGGTTTGTGGCAACTAAAACCACAAATTCAGATAAAATCTGATACAGCATTTTAGGCCAAATACAAAAGAGCAACAAGAGCAAACACAATGAGCAACAAGTTAGTTTTGTGCGCTCCTCTTGATTGACTCTGAAACGAGGCTATTAGAAAACCAAACCGGGGAAGTTTGTCTAATTCACTTTCTAGAAGATAGATTGATGACATTTTAACACTGCCTAGCTCAGAGTCTATCAGAGTCACAGTTCACAAGGGTGAAGTTCCATATGAGTATCTCCAGCAGCAAACCTCTCTGATTTCAGCAGGAACCATTCGAGCAAACAGCGTCAATGTGCGCCATCCAAACATCTATGCTGGTAGTCAGAAAGGAGCAATCAACCAAGCAGGGATTCTGCCATGAAGGACAGGCCCCAGAAGTATGTTAACATCCACTGGGGACCTTCAATGTGCATGAGCTGACATCCCACGTGGCTTAGATGAATTTCAAATGTTATCCTTTATCTCAGCACACAGACTGATTTCAGCCATACCAGACTCCATCCTCACTCTTCTCTTTAGATTTTGCTTTATTAATGAAGAATGATGGCAGATTAAATGTTCTGCTCCAGTTGCAGAGCTGTTTAAGCTTGCAAACCAAATGGCCCCAAAAAGCCATCTTCAAGTACTATCTAACAAAGTAAAGTGATCACAAGCCTACACCAAATGAGTCAGCAATTCTACATAATCCTTTCCAAGCAGAAGCAATGCCTTGCCAGAAGGACATACTCCATTTTGGGTAAGTTCTACTGCTTCTCACATATCATCAAAACTGATGACACAGGAAAGATTGAGACAGTGATGTAATGACTTCTGGATACCAGTAACTCTCTGAGGGAGGGACGATTGCTTTTTTCCTCAGTGCTTATCTGTTCTCCTTCAACCACGTCATATTCCCTGATGGAAGGACCGTTACCACCTATGTAACCCTTTGCCTTATTTACCACCGGTGGCTGCAGCAATATTCAGCAGGAGACTGCAGAAAGCAGCACTTAAACCCATGTGCTCAATGGATCATCAGCATTTGTTTGCAAAATGATCCATTAAGACAGAGCATCACTTCACAACATGAAGAATCACATGCCTAATTGCCTCCTCTGAACAAGCAGATGTAATTGCGAAGTATCTTGTACTGACGACTCCCCTACACATAGGCCCAAGAGGAAAATTGAGTCTAAGATATATTCAGTAAGGGACTACAGAAAGCAGCGACTCTGCAATTAGAGCTGTTTTTCTTATGTGAAAAAGAAAGATTACTCAACCACTGCTGGCAGTTTAAGAAGCAAAAAAGAACCTGAAGGAGCAAATGAGCAATGCATTCAGCTGCATATTGCTGCACTCCAATGGGTAAGAGTGAAGTTTTACTATTAATTGCCTTATCATATAATTTGCCCTTCAAGCATAGCAAACCATTTGCACAGACCATTCAGAGATGGAGCCATTTGCCTACAGCTGAGACTCAGCATGAGATTTGTTAGGCTCTTGTACATCAGACAAATCCAACAAAAATCCTATGGAATTGTACAAATATCCAAAGCGGTCTCACATAGGGTCAAGTTTCATTTTATCACCTGGTATTACGAAGCTGTGTTTTCCTCCTCACATACAAACAGCTGGAATTTCCTCCCCATGTTAGTGGTACCTAACAGCAAAACAATTTTGACTTTCAAAGGCTAAGGGACTTACACGTATCCTGCTTAGCTTGCATTTCAAATCATGAACCCACAATTTTAAAAGCCTGCAAATGACAGGGACATCCCAAGAAGATGGACAGTTAAAATTCTTACTATGTTTTGTACCTTCAACTCTTTGTTGCCTGTTCTACTGGAAGCCTCCTTTGGTAGCCATTACTTGCATGCCAAGAAGGGGTGTGCAAGACAGATGTCACTTCTGTCTTTTTCAAGGCTTCAAGAAAAGCAGAAAACACTTTGAGTTATGTGTATCTCTGCTCTGGCACCTGGAGCACCACCTCCTCCCCTCCCTCTACACTGACCCTGGGTCTGCAGAGCTGTTTCTCACACATACTCCCACTCTTCTCTCCAGATGCTGTCGTGCATTGGGTTTCCCCCCTTGCCTCCTTCTTAAATAGGTTATTCCAGAGGTGCTAGCATCATAGCAAATGATGGTAGCATCATGATGGGCTCAGCCTTGGGTCCATCTTACAGCCACCTACCATGGGCTCTGTCAGACATGGGTGAAGCTTCAGGCAGCTTCTCACAGAAGCCAGCCCTGCATCCCCTCCACTACCAAAACCTTGGCATTCAAACCAAATACATCCGAGCTCATGTAACAGCAACATAAAAGACAGCAAAGCATTTGTCAGCATGGCCTTCCTTATGGCAGAGGCCACCAGAGCAAAGAGCTATACAGGAATGCAGTAGGAGGGCTCTGTGCCCCACGAACCCGAAGGCCTTTAACGTCCCATGGAAAATGATACCCTGTGACAAATGCAAACCCCTGTGGCTAGCAGTAATTTCATCACATATGGAAGCATGGGAGCAGAACATGAAGCTAAAAATGAAGCACAACTTTAACAAAATTAAACCTATAGCTTAGTTTGTGTTCATTTCCAGAACAGAATATGAATGGCTTGCAAGTATTGGAGATCGCCAAGTGTTTGTAGCTCCTAAAACATTAGTCAATATTAAGAAGACTATGAAATGTAGAATGCTCAAGTGCATCTTCCTTTCTTCCCCTCTCCAGCATTTCACTCATACAGTGGGGAAATAGAAATAGCATCATCAGGATTACTTAACCAAGCCCAGAGTAAGAATAGCAAATAATGACAAAATATTCAGCAAGCTACACGTACCATATAGAAATGACTTATGCCACATATATCCGGAGGAAATTAGAGTTAATTTGAAATAATGAACTAACCGAGCAGGGCCAGCTTCATAGTGGCTCTTATGTGTGGTGGCTAGCACTAACAACAGCCAGAAGATACGTCCATACTTGTAAGCTCCATTTTCCAGGTGTCACTGCAGATCTACATAATTAATTCTATCACATCCCCCATCATCCAGACATATTGCCCAATATGTAAATACAAATTGCTGCATTTCTTCTTATTCCTCTCCCATCCAAACCACAGGTATCTCCTATATGCGGTGTATTATTAAAACTGCGACAAGGGCGAAGTTAATAACTGGTTTCTCTATAGGAAAACATTTAATGCTACGAAAGGCTTTATTATCTGAAGTCAGGCAGGCTGCAAACTTTGCCGATGAGAAACAAGTCCTCAGCTGTATTCAGCTGTTTTGACAACCGCTAAATACAAGTGATGACATACTTGAAATAGTTAGTCTGAAACAAGATAAGATGAATACTTCATATTAAAGGCTTTCTCGTACTAACACCTGATTCTGCAAGCATTAGCACCAACAGCAGAACAGCACTTGATAAAGAAGAAAGTAGAATTGGGCTTGTAACCTTTAATGTGAGTCAGACGTGATTCATAGCTCAAGCTATGTCAGTCCTATTTGTTCTTGCTTTTTTGATAATAAATAAGGGACCTTTGAAATATTGCCTTCCTGGCAGGGGATCTACAGCCTTGCAATTCCATGCGGAAAGTTCAAGCCTAGTACAGGCCATGACTAAAAAAAGCTGTTGCTGCTAAAAAGGAGGGCTCACTAAAGTCACCCCAGAATCCCAGCTGAATCCACAATGGGCCAAACATAGGGATCGCTCCACCTCTCCTGGCTTCCAGCCTGAAGCCACTCTGTTTCCTCCATTGCCTTTTATTTTTGGGCAGCAAAGCCACTTCATTGGCTCAAGGAGGAAGGTCAGAGGCTTCAGCTCACACGGGAAAATCCCTGCACTCAGCAGTGAGACTATCCCAGCACGGCAATAGCTCTCCAGCATCCCTCCAGGATTTCCTCAAGGACAAGGCAGACTGGGAAAAAATCCCTGAAACATCTTAATGCACGGACTGATGCTTGAAAACATAGTAATAGGTCAATAATATGATAGAAAAGGTCACCGTGCAACTAAACGGGATCTCTAAGCAGATAAAAATAAGTTTCTTTTCACAGGAGAGTGGAAAGCCTCTGAGAAGGAATAAGAGTACAGAGTAGGAGTCTATTACAGTGTTAGTCTTTATTACTCTAACTTATTTGCTGCAAAGAATTTTATAGGCAGGTGAAGAACACTACTCTGCCCTCAGATACACCAACCGCATATTAGCAGCCCACCAAACTAAAGCAGAGTTGTTGTGTTGGGTGTTTCTGTTGTACCGTGTGGATTTGTTTAAATCTGGCTTCCAGGCTTGGCTAGCAAAACGCATTTTATTTCCTTTGATATGGACCATTGACAGCTCAGGAATATTATAACATGTCCAAGCCCAAGCAACTGCAAGCAGAGTCAAGTGCTTGCAAGCAGTCAATTGCAGCAGCCCTATGAATGATGGTATTTATGGGATTTGTCTCTCTAAAGGCAATCACAGGATGCCAGTGCACTGAGATGAAACCACGCTGCTAAAGTCAAAACATTTCCCACAGCTGCTCCCAGAGAAGGGCACCAATTCCTCAGACTCTAGAAAGCCACCATAACTGGTTAGATAAGCAGAGAAATCCAGTCTGAAAAGCAAAGCAAGCGAAGACACAAGAAGTTTCACTTGGTATTCAATGACAAACACCACTAGTTTACAGCTGCTCTTACTTACACATTCTAGCCTGACACACAGTCTACTGCATACCATGGCTTACTCCCTGAAGCTAACAGCTCAAGTGGCCGCACGGACTCAAAAGAAAGGTTATCCAGCCCCAAAGTAAATTCCCTAGCCTCGTGGTGTGACAAGTACAAGCATTAGATTAAAGGCAAAGCACACCAGGTTTTCTGGTAATTAGAACTAATAATCTTTCAGGGCAGGGTAGGGAAGGGGCTCCAAATCAGTGCATTGTAAACTGAAGCCCACTGTCGGTACTGTGTCTGTAGACGCATCTATATCCATTTCATATAGACATGGTATAAAACACTTCTTGGGACAAAACTGACACCTATTTATCAGTTCAAAGCGTTAGCATAAGGCATCACCACTTGTGTTATACAGCAGACAGAGTAAGCGGTAGTCTTTCCACATCACTGCTCTGAGAGACAGCAGCATCGCACCAGTGCCAAAGCAGACAGTGTCTTGTCAACTGTTGGAACAGGAAACAAAGGTTCCTGTTAACTTGTCTTCTAACATAACCAGCAGGCCCACTCAAGATGAATGAGGTTACCAGGCGTGAAAAATAACCTACAAATGCAGGTTAAATCACAGGCAGCCGCACTCTGACTTGTGCCAGCTAACAGATGTTCAGGTAAAGCTAAGCTAAGACTGTGACCACATCTATGGTATAAGTGGTTGTGATCTTCACAAAGCCTGGAAGAAGCTTCATTTCCAAGTGCCTTGCTTTTCCCCAAGAACCAATTTCCAACTTGTGGGGAAAGACCTCACATGTTCTTCATGCGTCCTTTGTAACAGCTGTGGTCCATAGCGAAGACTCAATTTAAACACCTCTTGACAGATTGTTAACATTTGTGTTTCATCATCATTAAGTCTCAGTGAGTCAACTGAAGAGGGCTGTATTTCTGCCCTGTCTCAGGCATGAAGAAGCAGCTTTGTGCCTGTTTTCCCCTCCTTCATGCAAGCTAGAGCAATAAGCTTTTCTCTACATCCCACTAATTCAAACACTGGACAAGGGTAATCACATTTCACACTTCATGGTTTAAACTGATCACCATATGGATTAGAAAAGGAACTGTGTCTACCTGCATAGGAAACTATCACTCAAGTTCATAGCTCTGTTAGAGGCTTCCTTGCTGTAATCTCAAGAACTGGGTATTTTCCACAACTGAAGACATGGATGCTGCACACGCACATCCTCTCCTAGCGCAGTATCTCTGGTTTGTCCAGAGCACAAACAAAGACAACAGTTTCTTTGCTCTGAGCTGAGCATGCTTTGCAGATATGTAACACATTGCACTTTCACATACTAATGACTTGCTAGGAAATTCCCTTGCTGTGCTAGTTGAAACGCACCAGAGGAGTGGCTTTGATCATCTTCAGAGCTATTCTCTTGCATTTAGTCTTTGGGGCAGATTTATTGTTTCAGATTAAGACCTAACACCAACTCCATTAAAACCTGAAGCAGTTCAAGGGTTCTGGTTGCTCTTCTTTTAGCACAGACTTTGCTTTTTGAAACTATTCTTGGAGAATTACAGACTTCTATGGTAAGGTTTTGTTAGTGTCCCCATAGTGTGTCTGCCCATGTGTCTGTCCTGAACAGCTCGGAGAGATCCACTAGGTAAAACAGCTGGGGGCCTTCTCAGCAATTCCCAGTTTTGGTGAGGAATAGAGCTGCCGTTTCCAGGGCCTGAATCCCCATTCAAGAGATGCTCTACTTTAAGCTCCTGCCAGGCTGGAGCTGTAACAGCAGCAAAGCTGTCTGGAACAAGGCAGATAATATGAATAATTATGCCTGGTATCTCCCTGCCAACCCGAAGGAAAGTGGGATTTGGCAGGAACATTCAGAGGCAGTGAGCAGAGAAGTGGAAGGGTAAAAGGGCTTTTGGCCCAGTTCAAACAGCTATGTATTCTTTACTGCTTCATCTAATCAGCGCTCAAGCAAGAATCACCATCCCTTCAGAGAGCATGCCTGAAGGGAAGCACTCGCTTTCATACCCTGCATCTTGGGAGCCTATATCCCCTTCCCCAGCAATTATTGCTCATGTCATCTCACTTCAGATATTCCAAAGACTCTCCCCAGCTTCATCACTCCTCCCCAACAAACAGGCCCCTCCAGTCCTCTTTCCCATGGCTAGGGTTTGTGCTCCCTTTAGGAAGGCTGCACATACATTACACACAATAGGCGCCATCTCCATGACACTGCATGCTGTCTGCACAAGGAAGATCTTCAAGTCTGCTGCATAAATCCTACCATGTAATTGATTTTCATGCCAACATTTCTGGGTCACAGCTAGCACTCATGCTCTGGGGAGCCTTTCATAAGCAAATGACTTCAGATTGCTCTGCTCCGAATAATCTACTCTGACAAAGGTTATTGTTTATGCTGGAAGCTCCAGTCAAAACTGGAGGCCCAGCGATGCTAGATAAATAGGCAGGTAAACATGTCCCCTGCCTGAAAGGACTTGCTACATCATTAACATCAACAAGCAGGCAGCACAAAGGAGTCCGACTTCAGGAGTTGGACGCAGGGGGTTGAACAGAGACGGAATGAAATTGGCCAAAAAGTTGCATCCCCCCAGGTCAAGGGTTCCCCCCTGCACCTCACCTCCCACCCCGATTTGATCACAGGAGCATCAGACAAGGTGGGATCGCATGAATCCTCACTACCTAGCCATGCCCCCAGGCAGGATCAGCTGCATGCACGCCACTCCGGACAGGCATGATCTACCTGGTTCAAACAGATTCCGCAAGTTGATTACCTCAACTACTGTTCACTACAGAAATACCACCTTTATGCTTGCTGTGAGCACTGCAGACCAGAGAACAGGTTACTGCTTTTGTCTTCACAAACAACTCACCTGAAACCTTTTCTGTCTTTCAGCCTTACCTTCCCTAAGTTACACAACCCCACGGCATCATGGAGTACGGCCCTGGTCTTTTTTCCCACTCCTTTCAAGCCCCACCAGTTGGGCTTGCAAATGAGTTACCACTGTTACCCCCACATGCTGGGGAATCACTTCGCATGTCCTGTCACCTCTGCCTAACCTCGTGGAGTAACTGAATTCTTCACTACATTGTCTCAGGCTCTGTCATTTTCAGACCTTCTTGTGCAGAACTGCAACCTATTCACTTGTTTCCCACCTTGTAACCAACTGACTGATAATCATGTGTTACAACGCAGAAATTTACATCCATCTTCCATGGATTACAATCTATTTCCAAATGCCTTTTCCCAGTTTCTCAGTTATTTTGAATCAGAAGCTTGTTGTCTAAAGCTCCCGAGCCTCACCCCCATCCCAAGCTTTCCATTATCAAGAATATGTAATCATGATTCACTGTTCTATTGTCCAAGTCATCAGGGAAAATACAGACTGACTTCGGGCCTCACTGGTGCATTCCTTCATTCGGATGATGATCTCCTGGCAACTACTCAAGGAACACTTTCCTGATACACTGTTTTATTTTATCATGACTTATTAAGCAAGACAATGCCAACATTTAGTTAGAAGTCTTGAGTAATAAAGGACACATTTACACTGGATTTATTATCCTTTAAAAATGGATGCAAACTACACTGGTGTTGAAAAGCGATGGTCACAATGCTTCCCACAGCAGAGGACTGACAAAAGACAGGCAGATTAAAACATCTTCAGCAAGCATGGATTTACCAAGCCAAAAAGGCAGGTTGACAAATGTCCCATATTCCTCCTCTGAAAACGCAGCCATCTTTTGCCCACTCTTCCAAAAACTAATCTCCCCATATCTGTCCCTGAGCCCTCCCCGAAGCGAACTGGGTTAGCCATTGTTCAGCTATTTCCACTACCTCCTTGAACAGGCCCTAAGATGCTCCTATAGAATCACAAACCAGTTTGGGTTGGAACAGAACTTTGAAGCTCACCCAGTTCCAACCCCCTGCCATAAGCAGGGACACCTTCTGCTAGAGCAGGTTGCTCCAAGCCCCCTTCAGCCTCGCCTTGAACACTGCCAGGGATGGGGCATCCACAGCTTCTTGGGGCAATCTGTTCCTGTGTCTCATCGCCCTCACCATAATCATCTTTCTCCAAAAGGACCAGAGATGTTCGATTTGCTGCTGCATCAAAACCTCCTTCGTTTTCTTTTCACCAGCTCAAGGGATTTTGGCTGACAGCAAAGCCTGTGGTAACTGCATACCAAGGACATGCCCACAGTGCTGACGAGGAGCAAGCCGTCCTCACAGGCAGCCACTGCTCCTTTGCATGTCAGATCCTGCTCCCCTTCTCACATGCACAGCCAGGCTGTGGCTGGTGTTTGTGCTAAACTGGAAAATAACATATTTATGCTTGCTGCGCCCTGCAGTAAGCGGAATGAAAGAACTGCACCCGCAAGTGTCAAGACTTAGGGTCCAACCGGTTTCAACAAAGCCGGGATCTAAAAGGAACATAAAAAGAAGACCGGAGTAATAGTGTCAAAATACTGTTAATACTGTGCAGCTTATTGTGGAAAACATCAGCTGATGGTGTTAACGATCAACACCATCTGCACATGCTTAATTTTACTTCCCCTTAATTTCCAAGGGGCATACAATAGCATGATGAAATCGGAGACCTAAAAGACTCCGATCTAAAATTATTGACACACATCAGAGAACACTCCATCACCCAAGTGTGAGATACTCAAAATCTGGACTTACAAACCTGCCAAAATAAACCTTTTTGTTAAATTCTGGTTTACTGCTCACAGTTGTGCTATTCCCTTTTATAGTTGACCATAGAATTAGAGAAACTATTCCTTGTTGACTAACACCATTTCTCATTAGCACTGGTCAGTGGATCTTTCACTTTGAAGACCAAAGTGAGCACAGCCATTTGATTGGCATGATAAAACAATTAGCTTTGCCTTCAAAAGGCATTTCAAGCTAAAAAAATCAGATGAGAGATGAACACTGTCATAATGAGAACTTCTATCGCATTATGGTTTCAATAAGATGTAAAAACTACCTGCTGCAATTCCCTGTGATTTTTTCCTGCAATTATGTACTCCAGCATCTCATAAAACTTAAACCTTCGGCTTTGGTAAAACAGTAATAGCATTACATATTACTTCATAAAATAATATAGCTAGCACATCGCTTCCACAGTATAGGAATCAAGCCATAAAGCAGCAACTTGGACTTTATGGGAACCTTTTGAGAGAGTACAGCTTTTCCATAGCCAAACCAGTCAGCAGCAAAACTGCCATTTACATCATCCTGCAGCTTTAGCAGGATTTACTGCCACAGCAAAATATTCCTATTTTGGTCATTATCAGGAACATGCAAACTCTGCTTGCTAAAGAACAAGCTTTATGCCATTCCATAACTTGGCCATCAAGATGCGGGATACTAAGTTTACCCTTGTTGAGCATTGTCCCACCCTCACATAGGCTACAGGACACTTGGTATCGGGCTTCTTTCCTGTAATCACAAAGATGAGACTTGGATCGGCCATAAGGAACACTAAGCACCAACATCCAGCTCATCCAACACTGATGCTCCACAGAAACCACCACAAGCGGGCAGCAGTTATTTTCCCTCCTCCCAAGGAGTTGCCCTCTCCCAGTGCAAATCTGCAGTCACACATAAACCTGAAAGGCACCACAGCCAATCCCTGCGGCAAGGAAAAATGAGCGCTCTGAAACAGGGCACTGCAATGAGATGCTTAAGAGTCAAGCTGTGCACAACCTCTGAAATACACCTCTCCTTAACAGGCCCAGTGAACAACCCCACCATCTAATACTGGGAAAGCAGCACTAGAAAAGGTGCAGAAACATGTTATCTTGCATCTGTGAATTGCAGCCTTGTAAGGGATATTCTGTTTCCACCTTCCTTTCCCTTCTTTACACATCTACAGCATTTTTGAAGACAGAGGCAGCCTTCAATCCATCCTCTCCCTCAGAAGATGGGCAGTATGTTATTAATAATGTTAACCCTCTTTTTGCTGCTAGTTTAGTCTTTCAAATTTCAGTGTTATTTGACCCTTCCAAAAAGCCTTTCCTATTTCTAGGTGCTATGTGAGAATCAATGCTTGATTCACATGACTTTGCAATGCCAAAATGTGTTAATAAAATGCCAAACCATGTATCAAAACAATTCATTCTACACCAAAGCTTATAAACCATCCATCCCCGTTTAAAATTAAACCTAGATGTCAGATCTAAGCAGTTCAAAGCCACACTTACAGAAAGCTGGTGTATAAAACTATGCAATATTGGCTGCAACTGGCTACAGACTGGTGCCAGTTTAGAATATTTGTGCAAGACAAGAATAGACAGAGGGAAATAACTTTCAAACCCCACCGAAGAACATGCCCTTTCCCAGGCCCTGTGTTTTGCTTAATGCTCAGTCCACAATCACTTCTCCGATCGGCTGGAGGCCAGTGGCACTGCTGCCAAGGAGAAGGCCTCCAATGACTCCTTCTAAAGTGAGGTATGTTGGTCAGGGATTTCTCCTTTCCACTTCTGCTCTGCCTCTCACACTTCATTTCCCCCATTAAAAACATACTTTGAATCATTTAACCTCACTGTTTTCTCCATCGAAGCATGGTATCCTCCCAGACCACTGCAGCGTAAGAGATCGCCAGCACCCTTGTTATCCTTCCTATGTTTCTGAAGACAATGCACATATCAAGTAGACAAAGAGGTACCCACAAATGTGGTAGTTTTAAAGTATGTTCCCTTATGCGGCAGGAAGCTACTAAGGAGAGTCCGGCTCACACTTCCCGCTCTTCCTCTGCAACACCTCTAGCAGATGCTTGCATTGCTCCCCGGAGGTTCAGTCTGGAAAAGGCCTTGCCCCTAATCAAGGTTCCTGCCACCTCTGCATTCAGCAGCAAGATGTGGCCAAAGCCCAATAGAACACCTCCACCCAGCATGAGTTGCACCATGCTGCCTGTAGGCAGGTCCCCTGCAATAAGAATCATGTAACTATCAAACCATTCCAAACGCCATTTTTCATTGGAGAGTGAAGAAGGCAAGTCATAGACCTGTAGGGTCTCCCACAGGTGGGATTTCAGTGTTTACAGCCACCTCCTTCCCTCTTTCCCGCTCTTATGCCTGTCACATCTATCAGCCCTAAGAAACATGGTAGAACAGATGGACCCAGCAGTTTGCAACAGCAGATGAGGGGCCCAGGCCACCAAAGCATTATCACAGTCACACTGACAAAAAGCTACCCCTGCCCACCCCTCTGCAATCGCTAACAAAGACAAGGGCTTTGATCCTGCACAGCTTTCAAGTGCTGCACCTTTTCCTCTTTCTTCCTGGAGCATGAACCAAGTCTCTGTGTTGGTGGAGTCAGGTTGGTTGCGTCTCCTCTGCATGTTCCTTCTTTCCACATGGGGAAGATAAGCTCTTGGCAAAACACTGTGATTGGAGAAGGAAATGCTATTTAAAGGTTAGCAGCATAAAGGACATAAAAGATTAGTGCCCTGAAGCTTTTTAGGTGTTAGGCAGATATTTGAATTAAACACTTTATGTAGATAAGCCAGTCAAGAATGAGTTTCTGTCCTTGAAAAACACCACAACGTTCAATGGTTCAGTCTCAACAAAAACCAAGGCCTGAAAAAGCCCCAAATTCTAAATTAAGACCAATAAGAATCTCTTTTAGACGCAAATTTCTAATCTCAGTCAAAGGAAACGTTGTCTCAAACATGACTTCTTCACTCCTAAAAGCATCTCTAAAATGCCGAATACAGTTTGGGTTAAGCATACTCTTCAATAGACCAAATGAAACATAGCACCATCCTACAACATGACTGGTTAGGTATAGACATCTCATTTCAGAATGAGATAATCTGATTTCATTCAGCTGAAGACAAATAGAGAAAATTAATCACCTCATTTTTTTGCCATATACCCCCCCCCCCCGTCCTACACAGTGTCAGAGGAAGTGCTTTAATTTTGACAACACTGCATTCTCCAACAGAAAACTCTTTGCTCAAAACCTCCCCAAGGATATTGAGCTGTAATGCTGGAGAAACCTTCCACCTCATTCATGGTAATCAGCGATGCCTCCCAGCATGGACACCAGTGTTTGCTGGGAGCATTGCAATTTCATCCCTAAGCTGTCTGCATGCTCTTGGCAGGCAGCTACTGTGCATGCATCATTACAGCTGCTATCTGATCAATCGAATCCCACATTGTTTCCAAAGGAAAAGCATGCTTCCTTCTTTCTTCTCATTTCTTGAAAAGACACCTGAACTACTCCCTGATTCCCAAACCTAGCATGGAGCTGTTTTAAAGTAACTATTCTGCTTGGAGTTCAGATCCTGCTTTACTACAGAATAAGGGGCTTTTTTGCATGTCAGAGAAGATCTCCATCTCCTTCCCTAAGGCAACCCTTCCACATGACTGCTTGCTTCCCCCTATCCTACTCTCAGTTAAGACCTTCTGAAGAGCAAGTGTTGGGTCCCAACTGAGATATTCCCCTCTCAAGTGTCACACTTTGGCTGGTGCAGCCAATCATCATCAGCTTCAGCACATCGCCTCAGGGAGATGAGGCCATACCAGTCCTTCCAAGAGGAAGACTGAGGGTTAGATGAGGTTATAAACAATGACTACCTTGTAATTAGCAGCACCATTACACATACAAAATACTGGCTCTGAGGGGGCTGCACAGCTGCTTCACAGGAACCCTTGTGCCTGATGAGCTTACATGCCCAGCTCCAATTCACTGTGCTTTGGAGTATTTTAAAACAGAGGATAAGGAAGCCTCACTGTTATAAAGGAGCACTGATAACACATCATTCCAACAAGTTCTGACTTCGCGCAGACACTTCTAACCATTCACCCACAGAACAACACGCTGAAGGCAGCTTCTCAGCACAGGTCATACGCGGAATGGGAGGCACATTCCATCCCATAAACATTAAGGCTACTGGTTATTAACTTATCAGAAGCCATGAGAGCCCTTTGGTCTGCCAGTGCCTCCTCCAAACAGACAGGCAGTGGGAGTGGGTTTGTTGGTATGCACCAAGCATTTCAGGCATGAATCCCAGCCTTGTCCCAACGTACCAATGCATGTGGGCACAGTCATCCAGCATGGAGAAAACCTCGCAAACCATCTCCATGCTCCCACAACGTGGGCAGTGCTTGGATTCAAAGCAGAGGCAGCATGAACAGCTATAACATTAGTATAACAAATCTGATCACCTCGCTACTGAAACATGCTAAAAAGCCCATGAGGCCGACAGGAACAGTTTCTTTTCTGTGGCACACTTTGACCAAGCTAGATTGGTTCCTACACAAGTCTTTCACCTGTGAAAATCCATAAGCCTGCTCCATCCCTGCCTTTGCACAGATATAGTTTTGTGACAGCCTGAATGCATGAGAAGATACAGCTTACCAAATTCTATAGCTTGTCATAGCTATGGTGCCAAATTAGATTCATGGCAGGGATCTTCAAGCTCATCAAGTCCCAACTCCTGCCACAGGCAGGGACACCTTCCACTAGAGCAGGTTGCTCCAAGCACCATCCAACCTGGCCTTGAACACTGCCAGGAACAGGGCAACCACAGCTTCTCTGTGCACCCTGTGCCAGCGCCTTGGGTAGTGGCCATACAGAGGAAAACATGATGCCACTTAGGACTTGTATTATATTCAGCTCTCAGTCCTTCACTTGCCCCACCTCCAGCCAATGCAGGACATAGGTCCGGAGCAGGCTCCTGAACAGGTCACACATTTCCCAGTTGTACCAGCCATACAGCCAAGTGAAATCTGTCCTTAGCAGTCACCTTCTCCTAACATCAGCTCACCTTCACACAACGGAAGTAAATATAGCACCACCCGTGACAAAAAGTGGCCGCAAAACTTCCAGGATCACATCCCTAAATCCTGGTGGGGAGCCTGAGAGGCCTTGAGCATACCTTGAGATAGCCATGAACAACCTGCAACTGCAACCAAAGTCTTTCACTCCCACATATTACATTCAGGTATTATATTATAATCAGATATTCAGGTACAAACACTGGCACTGAAAAAAAGAGAATAAATCAGCGGCCAGTAGAGTTCTGCTGCCCTTGGACATGCAAATGCATTAGAGTAAGAATGCCAGCCCTCGGCTTTTCTTGGAGATCTTTGCTCTTTGGCTTTCAAAACCACTTACAAAGGACCAAGAACGTCATCACATCAAACATAACAGAGGTTTTGAAAAACTTCACATGTTCAAAGGACTGCCAAGTCTTTAATCAACACAACGCTTATGGGAACCAATATTATTCTCCATCCCATCACAAAGCACAAATATTCACAGGAAGTCTAAAGGCATAACTTAACTTGAAAATACTTCTCTTTTCATGGAGAATATTGAAACAGAGCTCAGGAAACCTCCAAAGTAACTGACAGCGCCTTGGGTGGCATGGTTTAATGGGAGGTGTTCCTGCCCATGGCAGGGGGGCTGGAACTAGATGATATTCAGGTCCTTTCCAACCCTAACTATTCTATGATGCTACGTCCAGGACAAGTATCCTTTTTCCTGTGAAAAAGGTATTTGTCAGTAAAAATCCTTTTCTGCAAGACTCTTGAAGAAAATTTCAACCAGCTCTACTCAAAACATGGTAATACATAGACACACAAGACTGGCAAGTTACAAGAACAGAGATCAAGACAGGGTTGCAGCCATGGTGCAGCTGACCCCCCCCTGCTCCTATTCATGATGCAGCTGCACTGACATGCACCATGTCATCAGTGGGCCTGCAAGCTCTTCTGGCCATCTTGTTCTCAACACCTCCAGAAAGCATTTGAGATGATTCATGTTTTCATCACCTGCAGAGTAAGCTCAAGAAGCAACCGAGCTTGAGATGCCATGTGTTTCTGAACAAGTCACATTGGGACCTATGCTCTCAGCCTTTATTCCATATTTCACCACAAGTCCCATTTAATAGAAAAGTGAGACTTCTGTTGGTTTATTCTAAACCTTTTTGTGAGCAGAGAGTCCCCTAATAAGGATTTTGGCCTGCAATTATTTGAGAAGCTAAATGTCTTTGTTAAGGAGTATAAGGAATTCCCTACCCATGGCAGGGGGGTCAGAACTATGTGATCTTAAGGTCCTTTCTGACCCTAACCATGCTATGATCTAGCGCATCTTGTCCCGTCAGCGGTGCCCAAGTAAGCAGTAGGAGCTATTTCATTACCTACACCTATTTCCTAACATCTACTCAGGGCCTGATGGCTCCCTGGCAGCCTCTGGCCATGCCCTCCCCTTGCTGTTACAGGAATTCCAACCTTGTTTGATTTTAAGAAGTGGTTATACATCTCCTGCTTTATGCAACACATACTTCTATACATCTATGCTTTGTATTACTCTCCCTTATGCTCTTCACCTCAGACCGACTGTCAACTGATTTCATACCTAACTAAGCACTGAGGGGCATTACCTGAATTAGAACACTTGTGAATAGGTAAATAATGAATGCAGCCAACAGTGGGTTTTTAATCTGATACGGCTCCTGTCCCAAGAGCTACATTTTATAAGACACACCTCAACTGTATCACTTCACCAGTATCACATCTTAAGTCAATATTTACTCCCTGAAACTATGCATGCTATTTGGTCATCTTATGTTCCATCTACTTGCATTTTTTAGATGGAAAAGAGTTGTTCACAGGAAAAAGAATACTTAAAACAAAGAAAAAACATGGTAGAAGAAAACTGATGACATACAGACTCTGCTCACAGAAATAACAGCTCTCCTTGTCTGGCCTGCTTAGGCTCATTTCAAGTTGTTGTTTCAGACAACTCCAGCCATCCTGTACCCAAATGACTTCTCAGTGAAATCTGAGCAATCATTGTCAACATGAGCACATCCCTCCGCTCCCCCACCTTCCAATACAGTCGCTGGCAAAGCTAAGGCTCAATGCTTAAGGGCTGCAGTGTGCTTGCCTTTTCAACTTGAGGGACGTTGGGAATCTGTAACCTTGCCAGAAAGCAGATTCATTTGTTATTAACACAGCCCATATTTAGCCATGTGTGTCTGAAGCGAGAAGCACATACTTTTGTCTTAACAAAGCCCCATCTCTGCCCAGCCGAGTCCTCCGGGACTGCTAGATCCCATTCTGCTTGGCCAAATAAGGTAAGGCAAGAATCTGAAACACGCAAACCTGGCCTGAAATCGCCCACAGCTTCGAGGAGCTATTTCTGGACTTGTTAGCTTTGTGTTTAACATCAGATGGTGCTGCGGGGCCTTCATTACTTTTCCCTGGATACTGAACTTCCAAAAAGACATTTCGGAACACAAGAAAGCTTTAAGGAGAAGGTCTCTCCAATAGGACAAACTATTAGGCACTTCAGGGAAAAAAGATGGGATGAATATTATGTGTCTACATGTGAAACACCTTGGCAAAGACTTCCTAAGGAAGAACTCTCACTTAATTTTCCTCACCCACAAATAGGTTGCACCTTTAGTCCTCCAGCACTCTATGCTCCATGAGCTGTCACATCTGAGAAGCAAGCAGCTGTTTCATGGAAGCTCTGAGATTCTGGATCCCCATTATTAATGTCCAAGCATCTGGGAAACAGAAAAAGCTATCAGCTTCCTAGCACTCCAGCTGCAGTATATGTACACTACAGTCACTCAGCTTTACATACAGCAAGTTCAAGAAAACCACCATGAAGGCACTGAATCCATGGACGAAATGTTCATTCAAGGGGGAGGGGAAAGCACAGTTTTTTTCCAGGAGCTGGGAGTAAAAGCAAAACCTCAGAAAATCAATCAAGTTTTTGCTATTTGTTGTAACTCAGTGAGGAGTTACGAGCAGTGATTAGACACTGTGGGCACTGTATGACTGAGAAGCAAATCTTGGCTTCCCCTGAGATGTGAAGGCATAGTCATACCATTAAGGATTCTCTTTTCTTGATCATCATCTGTATAGCCTTCCATAAAGTGATTTTAATGCTGACTCAAAACCTCAGCTGCCTACTGATATTTGTGGAAGCACGACACCATTGGAGTTAACTCAGCACCCTGCTTCCTACTCTCATGCAGATATTGGGGAAATACCCTGCATCCACCCAAAACAAGGAGAGAGAAGGAGCACTTATTTCCAAAACACCATGTTCTACAGGAGATCAACGCTTGAAACTGTTCATGTGCTAACTAATCCCTTGTCACAGTAGCAGCACTCAGCCTACATGACAAATTAAAGGTGAAAGAGCAGCTTTAAGGGGTCTCTTCTCCAGAAAATGATTCAAAAGGAAATTCAGCTAAGTGGAAAACCAACAAGTGACAAGGACATACCCTTTGCCGCCTACCAGACAAGAAACCAGGGATGACAGGTCAGGCTTATAGCCTGGTCTCCAAGTTCAGACTCCCAAACAACAGGTCTCATCATACTGTTTTGCACCTGAAGCCAAGACTGTGGCCTACAGCGAAGAACCAAACAGCTACACTGATGCAGCAGGGCCATCCAGGTTTGAATTACAAGACTCAAGAGAAAGCTAATCCAAATTCATCAATGTGGCATATATGCATGTATCTGGATATATCAACATGAGGGCAAATCAGAAGCTCTTCCACTATGGCCAAATTACAGTTTGGATCATGTGGGTTTACCTGCAGGTGTTCTGCCAGTCACACCAGCATGAGAGCTTTGGAGTAGGGAAGAACAAATGGATTTTAAGCATTTTTATTTTATTGTCAAAATTGTGATGACAGAGAAAGGCCTCGATCTGAACACTGCCTGATTTCGGGGTCTTCTCACCCAAAACACAGTTCCCAGTTTGAAGACCGTAACGCTTTCAAGGTGAAAGCTACTACAATACCTTTAATAAAACTACAAGCCTGAAGAGTTGGAGGGCTCAGAGCTAACTTGGCAGCAGATTACAGCCCTGTTCCACTCAGTGTGGAATTAGGGAACAGACACAGAAATGCTCCCCATCCAGTCCTGCACAATGGAGACACCTCCTTCTCCCCGAGCTGATGCCGGGTATGAAGCACCAGGTCCCCAGAACAGTAGAGGCAGGTTCCTTTCAGACCCTCTCCCTGATTGTAAGAGCTTAGGGTATGGGTCTGCTGCTCTCTTACCCAGCAGGACCGCAGCATGCCAAATTGGCCAGGACCCAACTCTCCTGCCCATGGCCAGGCTCCATGGCTGGACTGACCCGTGAAGAGCAGGGCTCCATAGGGAGGCCTGAAAGCTATGCCTCTGCCAGCTGGATAATGGCCAAGGCAGCTCCCTCCCCGAGCCAAAGCAAGGCTCTGACTGCAGCTTGAAACTAAATGCAGAGCTGTAGAAGCTTCCTCTTGCTTTTCCTACAGGGTGTTAAACCCAAGCAAGGTCCTGTAAGGCTCTTCAAATCACAGCCGGGGGTAAAATTCGTGCCTTTGCCTCTAATGTAATGGAGCTTGAGGTTGAGCTCATGGGTTTGTTTAGGTTTCAACTCACAGCAAACGCAAACCGGGACACCTTTTGTGAACTGAGGTGCTGGAAAGCTTTAGTCACAGTCACCTCTTATTCTGGAAGGATTTGTGGTGCCTGGGTTTGCTTTTAGGATTTGTCTATTTTTGCAAACCGAGTCAAGCTGAATAAGACAATGATGCCATAAATGAAGTCACACAACAATCTTCGATTGTTTCTATACTTAGTCTAACTCAGAATTAAGGAAAACAAAGAAAAGATTAGGCTATGTGGAAATACAGATTCTATATAAAAACTTGGTAGACAGGAAGAGAAAAAGTGGATTGGATTTACCTGGTTATCACATCAGGCTCCAGGTACAGGACAGAGCGGACCAAGGCTTCCAGGAGTACTGGGCTTTACACCAAGCATTATCATGAGCTGCTGCCCTGGAAACAAGCTTGAAGAGGGATCAGGGAAAGGAAAAGCATTTGGGCGACAGGCAACCAAAACATCTCCCTACAGCTGGTCACACCTGGAACCTCACCAGGTCCATGCCAACGACTACCCCACAGGCACACTTAACTTACATGTCTCATGCTACAGAATCACAGGCAATCCTCCCCAGGAAAACCACATGAAAACAGAACCAAACTGACACATGCACAAGCGCCCCCAAAACAAAACCAAGCCACGCTAGTCCTGCCAGCTGGAGCTAATGAGATTAAATAGATATTTGTGTACCTTTTCTATCTGTGTGCTTCAATACAATGCAGAGCTAAAGGCAACTTTGTGCTTAAAATCTGCTCTATAAAACCTGTTCTCTTCATCAGGATGAAGAACTAGAATGAGAACACGTTTTTCAAGCGCTGTACTGGAACTAGACCTATGCACACACTTAAAAGTTCAGGATGTGCTTACATGACAGGCTTGGGATAGAGAGTAACAAACCCAACAACTTCTATACTTGCCATACTCAGGCAGGCTCATGCTCCATGTGCATGGCCAGGGCCTGGACCACAGCATCCAAGTGCAAGTTTTAAGTTACCCAGTCAAAATAAACAGACTTAGGGTTTGGCTTCATGCACTGTCCAGGCTGAACTTCAGCTGGCTTTGCTCAAAGACCATTTACCATTCCATATTGCTCTCCAGGCTCAGCCCCACTCACAGAGGTTGTGCTCCTCTCCCTTCACACAATCAGTCTCCATTGCTCTTGCACTGAGAGCTGTCAGCGAATGCCCTGGGTAAGTTCCCCACTTCCCATCTTCCCAAGCAGCTCATCACAGCAGCAAAGCACCTGAAAGAAAACTATGCCTCCATAGTTTTCTATCCATCCTTCACAAAGCAGCAATGTGGAGAAAGGAATCAATCCAGAGAAAGTAGCGCGAGCCAAGAGGTATCAACAACAGTGAAGAAAGCAAAGCAGAGCAACAGAACTAGAAAAAAAAAAAAACCCTGAAAACACCCCAACCCGTACCTAAAGCACTGCTTTGTTTAGTTTATGATAGCATGTGTCTGGAAAAGAGATTTCCAGCTTTGGGCTTGGAGTGCATAATGGCCAAGTCTCTTGGTTGGTACCCAGAAGTGAGTCTGGCTCACAGGTTCTCACAGCTGGGGAATAAAGAGCTGGTGGGCCTCCAAGGGGGCCTGGAGACTACATTGCTGTTCTGAGGTTGGGAATTCAAAGCTCTATGACAAGGGATAACATGGAGAAAAGCTGAGGACTGAAGAGGTTTTCTGGTCCATTAAGTCGGGGAAGCAGTACTGCAGTCTGCAGCCATGCTCCTTCTGGGCAGCACACAAGCATGCTTTGATTCACGGAGCTTCTCAGATTAATTGCAGTTATGTACATGCCAGTTTATAGGCACAGGAAATCCTCCCTTCATGGTTTCCATCCTCCCACTCCCCAGAAGTCTTCATCCTCCCAGTAGATCCAAGCATCAAATAATTTCATTGTGTGGTTATGCTCCTGGAGGGAAGCAGACAGGGGTGGGGAATCCGTGGTGGTCACCTTTTCTTTTCCCTGCGACTCAGTTGCAGGCTATTCCAACAAGGCAAATTAACTACCTGGAATTAACAGCAATTTTTACATGAAAAAGTTATTAAAAATCAAATTATGTATTTTCACATTCGACTGCAAAAATTAAGGAATGTAGTTCTTTGCTGGTCACCTGAATCTGGTTCACAAAGACATCTGAAAGGCATTTTATCAGCTCCTGAGCAATATTTACTTATGAAGCTATTCTAATTGCTTTGGAATGTGCACTACAGTTGCTGGAACAGTTTGCTCCTGAGTGAAGTAATCCAGTCCCATGGGAGATGTCACTTATATACAGCATTTATTCTTCATTCTCAAAGCAAGCAGCATGAAATAATAAGTAAATAACAAAATAAATAAAGACCTCAAATGATGACTTTTGCACAGTTGCCCTTCATGGTTACAGAAACATCAAATTATCAGCAACCTAAATCACTGCCAAGACTGAAATCCTCAAAGATCAGTAATTTAGGTACTAAACTTACCTTACAGCTGGAAATTGCACGGGTGAAAGCTAATTCCTGGCGCCCGTTAAATCAGCGCTGGAGTCAGTATCTAGGATGGAAGGAATAGAGCGTCCTGGCCACAGGTAAGCCCTGCCATTAGTCTGCAGCCTCATGCTCTCTCAGTAGTTCAGCAGCGGAGGTATGGGTCGATCAAAGATAATCTACTCCGTCTTGCCTTAGTCTTCTAAAACTGAAGCACAACTCTGGTTTGTGTTACATACGCCCAGGCTCAGTTACAGCCTACTAAAGGACAACAAACCCAAAACCAAGCAAGAAACAACCACAAACCCAACATTAATAATAGCTCTATCTGCCTTTCAGACAAAACAATCCCAAACACCGAGTAACTACCTGGAAGGTGCAGTGGTTTCAATGGCACTTTGTATAACAAAATCCTAGATAATTGTTATTTTACATGATGATGTATGAAACACAGACAATAAAGAAGTGAACCTCTATAGATCCTCTTGGCACATATGCCAGAATAGCCAAGCCAGTCCCACTGACCTAGGGCAAACTTGATTTAACTGACTCGTAAGGATCAAATGCTAAAACTGGTTTTATAGGAGGTGGGAGGCTCACGCCCCCTCTGCTGAGCTCGAGTTACCAGAATCCTTGGGAAAAGCAGCTGCACCCAAAGCCAGGCCACACCTGAGGATAAACAGCACTGGTGGCTGGTCAGAGGCCATGGCCCTGGCCATGACCGTCCTTCTGCAGTACTTAGTTGTCCAACACCAGGTAAGTGCTCTAGCTGGTGGAGTAGCAACCTTGAGTTACCTTCAGCAGGAAGCATCACACATGCATCGAAGCCTGTACTTCCTGCAGGTACAAGAGCTGTGACTCTTTAAAAGCATGGTATTGGCTATAAGGGCAGGGAGGCTATCCATTTAGGAGCACGCAGATCTTGGAGAAGATCTTGGAGAAGAGAGGCAGGGCCAGAGGCTCGCAGCTGTGAGGACAGAAGGCTCATCTCACTTCTGACTCATCCAACAAGAAAGCTTCTGAGTTTTCTACACGACATCCCACTCAGGCCTCTGCTCTGTGAGGACAGGGCACTGTCTGCAGTTCCCTCTGGACCTCCTCTCCACATTGAATAACACAGGCAGTCCTCAGCATCCTCAAGCAGCTGCTGCACCTCGGCCCTCCTGCTGTCAATCACAGCCTGCCTCTCCCGCTAGCCAGAGCAGCGGCTGCACGCTCCACTCCTGCTCTCCTATCAGCAGGACAAGGATAGAAGGCTCTTGATATTCTGCTTGCCCCTGCCTTGCCTCAACCATCCCACAGTTAACATCTCCTTCTGTCGTTCTCTTTTACACCCTTTCTAAAACAAGGGCTGGCTTGCATTCTTATTGGAAAGCTTACTTTGGCCTTAAGGCAGCCTGGACTTCTTTCCCTCTTTTCTCCTGCTGTGAAGAGACCTGACCTGGAGGAGAGTGCTCCGAGGCTGCAGAAGAGATATCCCCAAATGACTTTTTTTAATCCTTGGCCTCCATTGCTTCAGTCAACACCACAAGTGCCTTCTAGTATGATAATCACCATTTGTTGCTTAGGAATTAAACATTGACTAAACACATCATTCTGCATAGGCCATTGAACTGGAAGAATGTTTAGTGAGCTCAGCAGCTAAAGCTTTATTAACCATCTCTGGTGACCTTTCCCTCTAGCAAGGCAAAATCAACACTTGGGCTCAAACCCTTTCCAAGTGCTCCTTTTGTAACTCACAATACTTTCAAAGCTATAACACCCCCACAAGGGAATGTCTGCCAGCACATAGATGATAACTTATTCATCCCACCGTGGTATAAAGTTTTCAGCTCCACACTTCATGCTATGCCCAATTCCCTCCAAACGATTTTAGCACCAGCCACAGCGTATCTACTGCTCCTTCTGCCACACCACTGAGTTTAAGTGCTGCACTCAAGGTTAAAGGGAAATGATTTTCATTCCTTTAGCATGCCTGCAATGTTGAACAGCGCTCTAGAGCACAGGTCAACTAAAGGTGTGTTGAAACAGAACAGCTAGAGCAAATGGAGTTTGACAAACACCAAGTTCAGCAGGATAACAGGAGTCCTAAATGACCCCAGTGAAAGATGCCTCCTCCCCAGATATCGAAACCAAGGTGAAATGTGTAACAAGGTAATTATATTGTGAACAGAACCTGCAGGGCAGTCTGCTAAGGTACCAGCTTCTCCTTCTCAGGCACTTGGAAACAAGCGGGGAGAACTCTGGCAGAAGGATTCCTTGCATTTTCTGAATTCTCCTCTTCTTTTGATGTGCACAATAGACAAGAGCACAGGAGACAAGAGCCCACCTTCCCCTCAGACTCAATGCTAACATGTCCTGCTCCCATCAGATCAGCACGGGAAACTTTGATGAGCATTAGGCGGCCTTCTGTGGTTGTTATCCAAGAAAAAAACCAAGAGCAGCTCTACCACCTCACTGGAACTGGATTCCATCCCATACGGCATCTTGCCAATGCGAATAATTTAGGAGGCTGGTTAAGTGCTTTTGAAGCTAAAAAGGCAGCTTTAAACACTGGTCTTACACCAATCAGCTCCAGAAGAAACAGTCTGAACGCTGTCTCAACCTGGAGCCATAAAGGCATACCTAATGTAGTGAAGCTCTCTTGGGGTGCACAACTACATGCCAGCTACCTGCGATTAAGGGAAATGCCGCCACCAGCATGAGGGATGAGACTCACTGGGCAGAGCAGATGTATGCTGACCAATGGGAATCCTGCGAGACAGATGAGAGAGGTCTGAGCATGGGCTTGAGATTGCTCACAGAGAACACAGCCTGCTTGCTTTCTTCTCCTGTCCTACCACGTACTGCCATCTTCAAGAAGAGAAGGCGTGGAGCCTTTAACATTAGAGATGGGATCTCAAAGCATACAGCCGAGCCTAACTTTGACCCTGAGGTTCCACATAGCCCAGGGAGGTGCGTAACGCTCCTGCCTGCAGGAAGGGCCAGGTTGGAGATGCACCCCAGCACTTCGCAGAAGGCATTCTTCAGTCCCTACGTGTGAGTTTGGTTTCGGTCTGCTTAGCCTAGAGCCCATGTCAGCCTACATATTTGGAGTCCTCAGTACTGTAGCTAGAGCATTCCTAAGGCTTTAAGGAATGTGGTGCAACACATCTGTGACCTGGGCAGGTATGATTATCATCAGTGTAATTTTTGGCATATTAGAAGGTAGTCACAGTTTACTTCTACACAAACATAACACAGGGCTTTTCAGCTTGATATTGCCAAAGCTTTCTTGTAGTTTTGGCAAGGCTTAAGACTCACCTCTCTGTTCCACAGGCACAAGAGATACATGAATACCATTAGAACCATATAAGCCTAAGCAAAGCAAGATGCCTGGACAGGGCAGCTGCACATCTCTAACATAAACACAACACATGGTAGAAATCTGGGCCACCACACCCGTGAGCCTCTGGATCTACCAGCCTGTGCCCCTTTAGAGGTAAAGGGAACACCAGTAACTACACATCTTAATTGTTACATTTCAGTGAGCATAAGGACAATAAAAAGGATTTTCCTCAGTTTTACTATAGCCACCCTAACCAACAACTTTCAGCCAGCGGGGCGGGAAAACAAGGATTTCAAGCTGACAGCTCATTAGCCATGTACAGAAGCACAGGCATCTAGTGGGAGCTCCAGCATCCTCCAGAGGCTTGATTTCCTTTACCTCATTCTCTACTAAAAGCCTTGCTTCAACAGCCTCTTCTGCTCCAAGAGTCACAGCAGAGTAACAAAGCAGAGAACAAATTCACTGGCCAAATATTTCACTTTTGGGTAAACTGAGTTTCACTATAATCATGATCTTCAGAAGCTAGTTCCCTGGTGCATGTTATTAACAGTGCCTGCATTATCCTTTAGCCTTAGAGAGGGAACAAACCTAGCCCCAAGACAGGAGGAAGGAACTAGATGCAGAAAGGAAATTAAGCTACTCAAACGCTCTTGTCCTTGGCAACAAATGCATGAAGGAAAGACTGTAATAATCCAGTTTATTGCCATAAATAAGCAATATTTTTAGTAGTCTAGCTTTCAGTAATTATTTCCAGGAGATTGCAGTCAAATCTCCATCTGAAACTGCAATCCCCCTTGTGCACAAAATCCAGGTGGCACAAAGATAGCACTGCCAAATCCCCTTCCAAATGTATTATAATGATAACAAACTATTCTCTGGTAGCAGTTACTAGGATCTCCCAAATTACCATTTTGCTAGTGTGAACTATCCTCACTTTTCCTTTGAGGACATATAGCAGAAAGCAAAAACTGAGTTTTGGATTCATTCTGAATCTTAGAGCCTAGAAGGATACAATTGGTTTCAAGTGTTATCACCAGCATTGCGCGTGGCTGCACAATGCACACATCTGGCATACAAGGGTAAAACAGTCTTGAGAAATACCAGTCCATCACTCTGTAAACATGTTTGTGATGTGCAAAGGAGGCAACCTGGTGAAACAGCTTGTATCCTTCATCCTCAGACAATCCTGTCACTAAGGCTAGTCTTCACGACAGATTTATGGAGGGCCAGAAGGGGATTATCCTTGTGATACACTTTCGGCAATGGCTAAAGCGCATTTTTCCAGCACTAACAGCTATCACAGGGGACGAACTGGCTGCTTCTAATGCTACACAGTTCCAACCGTGATTCCTCCAAAAAAAAAATTGCATATTCAGAGTTAAATTGTCATCATTTAAGAGACTTAGGCTGAAATACGAGTGACAGGCATTTTTCCAGAAGAACTGCCTGGCATGTTGCATTTAGTTGCTGCCAGTGTAGTCTTTCAAAGGACGCAATCAAGTCAAATTCAGTCCTTTCGTAAACATGGAACTGCATTTAACAGATCAGATAAACTTCATACTGGATGTGATTCAAAGACCGAAGTTTGTGTAATAATTTGTTCTGTCTCAAAAAAAGCCCCAAACCTAAAGAGGTTTACTTTCTGTTCCAAAGGGCAAGCTGCAGCACCATCTCTACTGCATACCTTCCCTCCTCCCTTCGCACTGCTCCAGTCCCTCTTTGGAAATGCTTTTTGTTTCTTTCTTGCACTAGTGATTTTAGGTTTTGCAGTCTCAAGTTAGGAGAAAACCAGGAATACCGAAACGCAACCCTCTGCTCAGGTGGCATGAACAAGCAAAGTGAACACACACAGAAAGTTAAAGAAGATTATGTTTACCATCTTCACTTCTCATTTATGCAGACCTCACTGAACAACATATGCTTTTCTCCACCCTGTCTGCCAGATGATGACTTTGATGCAGGCATGAACATCCCCTCAGGCAGTCTTTTATTTCCCTTTTCTTAAAACATATTTGCAAGAAGCAACACGATAGAACACAGCTCTCTATTTCTTCCGTACGTTGCGTTCCCAAGTTTTCAACCTAAGAGGAATTGGTCTTGGAGTTACGAAAATACCTTCAGTGCCAAAGTGCTGTTTGCAGTACAAAGTGAACTGCTGGAGGATGTGGCTGCCCCTCCGCTGAGCAACCAAACCAGTATCGAAACTTCCTCATAATTATAACAGACATCAAACACCACAGGCATCTACAACTCTGATCAAGCACAGAAATCGCTCTTTCAAACCGAAGCATGAAATACCATCTGGGCTTTGCACAGACCAGTCAAAGTTTTAAACCATCTAAGAGAAACCTGCAAGTCTGTGTGTGCAGACCACTCATCGCTGGGCAGCTCCTGAGTCACCAGAACACTTTCAAAGGTTCATCCAGCAGTTAAGGAGTCTGCCTTGATTATAAAGGGGCAGTCAGCGCTGAAGTTGTGCGCAACTACCAGCTACGTACCTTAACACACTAGTGCCTAAGGTACTGCCAGCCACCTCCTTTCTTACACCAAGAAGATCCTTGCTACAGCTACCGCAGCACAAAAGCATCCCTGTATCAGTTCCGTTTCTCAATTAGATGCCAGGCTAAGCAACTCTATCTTGCAAACAAAGTGGTTGTATTTTTAACTACTAAAACCAAAAAAATAATCAAAAGCAGACAGAAGCAGCACTCACCTCTTTGAAGTACCACCTAAATCACAACCATACACAAGTCCAGCCCATAAGTAATATGGTGAAAGCCTTTTAATTCACAAACTTGGCCATGTAAACAGTTCTGCCTAAGGCATGTGCTCAATGGTTCCTGAAAGGAACGGTAGCTACTCAGAGGCCAAATTTTTCTTAAACCTGCAGACATAAACCTTTAAGGTCTGACGGCAGCCTCTTCCTCAAGCAGACCCTGCACCGTCCTGCAGTTCTTCCCCCAATGTATATTTATTTCTACTGCAGATAAGAGATATACGAGAAAGGACACAAAACCATTTTCTGCTCTAAGCAACCTTAGCTTCTATTTTAAAGCAGATCTCTAAACTGAGAGAAAGTTGATTTTAAGCATGATTATTTGAACAGCTTATCTAAGCAGCAAGTTACCTGTTAATGATCCTGGTCACTCTGAGTCTTGTCCAGAAGATTCCCCTTTGTCTCCAGTTCAGCCAGCGGCACTGCTATCAGCAGAGCTAAGCATAGGCAAGCATCAAACCTTGGATCCCTGAGTAGAGCAGCTGGACCCACTAGCCAGCAATAGTTAAAATCTACTTGGTTTCTTCTGCCAACATTTGCTCACCTGAGAACTTGACAAACTGACCCTACTTAATGGATTTATATTGGAGAAAGGCTTTTTGGTCAAATACTTTTCCAGTCTAATGCACGCAACTGCTGCATCACCTAACCGATCAGATCAGAAGAACCGGTGACATTACCATTACTCAGCTCCAGAGCCTGCCAGCTTTTTGCTCACCTTCCAGACACACGCAGAACGACAGCAGTTGGCAGCATACACCAGGTTTCAAACTGGTTTTCCTTCAGACAGCAGGGAAAAGGTTATCCTCCACAGCTAAATATCTGCACGCAGCCTCAGCAGTATCTCCTAAGAGGCAAATACCAAGCCACATGCAATTCAGGAATGATTCTGTTTGAACAGCTAATCACAGGTTTGTGGCAACAGCGAAACTCGGTATAAAGGGCGTGCATAAATTTGTTGCAGTACATGAGTCTAGTTTTCGCAGTCTTGCACGCTTCCTAGAAGTTACCTACTTAGTGCATGTATATATATACACATTTATACACATGTGCCCTTGTCCAGCATTGCTAAAGGGTACAGAGACTGAAAAGAACAACATCTATTAAATCACCCCCTAGAGAAGCAGCATGATAAAATGATGCTCGCTCTTGCGCCCCGTGTCCCCTCTAAGGTGCATGATTCCTTGTATGGGGAAACAGTATCTAGGGGGGGAGAGGGTGAAGGGGAGACGGGGAGGCAAGGTAGCACTGCTACTGTAAGCTATTTAACCATTAACAGTTTTTACACAAAGGCAGCTTATGTTGCTCACATTTGACTTATGCTGCATAGATATATATACTGCAGAAGTTAGTGGCAGACTCCCTGCCCACAGCACATTTCAGACCCATTACTGGAACCATTGGCTAGCTACGTATGTGAGTCACTGTTAGTCTAGTCTGGCTTGCAAACACTTACCTCAAGGTCTGAGACAACTTGTAGGCACAGTAGTGATTATGCTCTAAACTGCCAGCTCTACCTTTAGAGATTCCAGAAAGTAAAATATAACCTAAAGGAAAATAAAGTCTATCAGTTACCAGTGTCTGAAAACACCCACTACTTCCACACTCCCAAAACAGGCAACTTGAATGTAACCAAAAAGGAAGGTCTCCCGTATCTCACCAGGTTAGAAGCATCCAATATTAGCCCATACTCAGGAATCATAATTAGTTTTTTATTTCCTGATCTAGTGTTTCCATGGAGCTTCATCACCTACATTATAGCAGTAGAGGCTGCACAAAAATTGGACTTGCCTTTCAGGATACAGCTAGATCCTTGCATTGGCATGCTTATATCCCAGTGTGCTCAGGCAGAGATGCAACTGTGCATGCATGTGAATGCAATCACTTTTCTGACTTGGCACTACTACTCACACAGAGAAGTTCTCAGCATATCCTGAAAACAAATACATTGTCCACAAGTTCCAAGACTTGGAACCTCAACAAACAACCTTCAATGACACCATTATGCATCAACAAAGTAACTGAGCTCAACTGAAGGTAATCGACTCACAATGTAATCATCATGCATCAAAACAGTCAGCAGTACAGAACATGCAGTAAACATGATTAAGTCAAGTTGCACTTTTATTTTCAGGATTAAAAACCCTAATGATATGGAGGCAGAGTAAAGCAGAAAGAAACAGATGTCAACCCCAAGTTTATCTGCAGTTCAGATGCGGTATCCTCGTTAAACAAAACTGAATTGGACAGATGGGTAAAGCACAAAATCACCACAAAGTATAACTTGGGAATTGGTAGCTCTGCTCCAACTGGTTCCCTCTGCCCGCTTACACAGTATAAATAACACAAATAAAATCCAACTACAAAACACATGACAGAAAAAAAGAGCCATCAATTACTTTTATATAGGATGTACTAATAAATACTTTTTCACAATTAAGAATATGCTGCAGTTCGATTTCAGTGCGATACAGAAGTTATCACAGTTCTAACAAGGGGTAAGGGAAGTACTGTTTCAGTGAACAAAACATCATACATATTCAGGAATATAAAACAATCAGATTCAAGCAAACACTTCTAAAGCTGACATTCCAGTCCCTACAATTAAAAGTTGAAGTTTGTTTACAAGACAAGACTTGCAGAGAAATACATATGCTTACAGGAGTACATGCACTTCAAGACAGCCATACTGAATTAGCAGGACTGATTTTGATCTTTTTAATATTGATCTGACAACATAAACTAAACAGCTAATGGGGTTTTCATTGAAAGGTGCGACTAAGTAAATCACTAAAGACTCTCCACAGCCAGCCCAACATATACATGTCCTTAGCATAAAATGTATTTGCTCTTCAGCATATGCTCTGGCACTTCTACCCGTCTGTTGAGTCAAAAAGCAACCCTGGAATGAGAATTTGTCAGAGAAAAGGGAAAAAAAAAGCCTCGCTTTCATTGCTTGAAAGGACTACATCTTGACTGCTTTCATTTTTGAATGAAGTTACGGGTCAGCTCTGTTCCTCACATTAGACAATTTCCCTGTGCTTAAGCAACCACTGAAAGCCTACCTGAAGTTTTGCCCCAAAACACTGCTCCTTCTGATCAAAGAATCTGTATATTAGGGATTGGTAACAATACGCTCTACTAGATTAAAGTTTTACTAAGACTGCATGGGGACTTTGTATTAAGCATTACATATTCATTTAAATCTCAAGTCTCACATGCTCTGTAAGACTTCTAAAGGACAGTCCAGCTTAAAATGGCAACAATCCTCTACCTACAGAGGTCCTAAAGCCTGTCTCCTAGCTTATACAGCAATGAGTTCTGACACCCAAAACAGGTACACAAAGAAAACATTCCCAAAGGCTTAGCCAGAAGAGAACAATGGATAAGCATCTTGGCAGACGTACTACATCTGTTTGAGCCAACCTCTCTTCTCAAAAGTGGTTCTTCAGCTATACAGCACTGCTGCTTTCTGAACTCCAAAATCTTAACTCAGTACCAATACAGAAAACAGCGCTTCTTACGAGCAAAAATAGTGTTTTCCCATTATTCCTTTCTCCCCCAAAGAAGTCTGTTTAGGAGAATAAGTTCCTTTTTGCAGTCAGTAACTCTGCTCTGAAGACTCCAAGCCTGACACCTCTCACTGACCGGCCAACTCACCTTGCCAGCATTGTCTCCATTGGGATCCTCACTGGCACAACAAAGCACACACAAGTTGCCTTCCCTTCAGTTCTTGAGATAAAACTAGACGGCAGGAAAATGTCTTTCGCTCTCGGAATACCAGCTCCACAGTTAACTGCGTTAGGACAGCAGTTCCCAAGTAAGGAGCTGAAAGATCGTGAGTCTGCAAAAATCTAGTCATGATTTCTCTTTGTTTTCACCTAGAAGCACACAGTAAGATATTAATAACTCATATGTGCTTCCTGACAATCTTCTCTGCACTGCTTCCCATCATGGGTACATACAGAGCTCTACTGCACCTGAAGTATGCCCCTCAATTGCACATGGCAGGAATCTGTGCCAGAACAGGCATACCACCAATGGATGCTGAATATAAACCCATATTCAGCGATTACATGTTAGAAAAAAACCAGACATAAAGCAATGTTTAAGTAACCTGAATCTGTAATAACAAACCATACAAGTAATTATTCAAGAACATGCACTTCAAGTAAGAACTTCGTCTCAGGTAGCTAATACTTAACTAGCTTTTCCTCTCCCAGCACCTACAGACTTATCAAGTCCTCAGAACAATTCTTCTGGGGATTTTTTCCACCTAGAGTGTTTGAAAGTAAACTATACTGCTTTAGGAACATACAAGCAAGACTAAAACACCTTATTGTACAGATGCAGGTCTACATCAAAAACAAGGAGCCTCCTGCCTTTTCCTGCACTCGTGCCAACCTTAGTTTTCCTCAAGCACACACATGGATGACAGTGCAGGCTGGTAGTTGCTCCATACTCTATTCTGCTACAGCCCACTCTGAGGCCAGACTCCAAGGCAGTATCTCAGTGCAAGCTGCAGCCACTTCCACTCACCCGCCACACCTCTTCCAATCTGCTGCCCAAAACCTAGCTAAACACTGCCACACCTTCAGTGTGGGCACTGGATGCAAACTAATGCCCTACTTCCTTGATCCTCCCTTCCTGCCCAGCTCACCTTTTAGTTTTATAATACCAGAAAGCAGACTGCACAGCCCAAAGTCCAAGTCTACACAAGCTCCATTCTGCAAAGTGTGAGCACCACTAATATCCTGATTCCCTATAAGCTAATAATACAGGTAGCTTTGGTACAGGCTATAAAGCGTAACAGAATAAAGGTAGTTCATAGTGCTTAGGATGGTTTAGGACTACCCTAAAACACATTTTACACGAGTGTTAACGCTGTCCAGAGTTGCAACAGGATATCATGTGCGGACAGCCACTGTATTTGACAGTTGCTCAACTCACTACTGAGGCTGTCAGGTTGCTCACAGAACTAACACTACGCACTGCTCTGAAATGACACACGAGTTTCATCAAGCAGGACAAGCTTACAGGAATGTGTTAAGGTTTGGAATTCTTGTCTCCTCACTTAATACTAAAGCTATTTTCCATTTCTTCTTCTGCTAACACTCAAATACCTAGCATGCCTTTGTCCTAATACAAGAGGCAAGAACTAACAGCAAATGCATTAGAGAAACCTCCGAGTCTGCACTTAAAAGTACCTAACCAAAGCCCTGAGTTACAACCATCACATCTCCATTCAAATAAATACAACAGAAGATCTAGCACCACAGTCATTACTGTGCACACACAATATAAATATTTGTTAAGCCTGATCCATCTCTTCTGAGGTAGATATATACAGTACAAAATACGTTAAAGGTTGAATACAAACATCGTACTCACTTGACCTTCCTGCCTTGTCCTCTCTTCCCTGCTCTGCAGGAAACCTTGCACATATTATTTCTGCCCCATCAGCATTCAAGCCACGTTTTTCCAAGTTCCAAGCACTAAGACAACTTGCAGCTAAAAGACCACTGAAATCAAACCTATACATTTAACACTGTCATGGAGTTCCAGTTTTGACCATGAGAAAAATAGGCTAAGACCGATTTCATCTACGTAAAATCCTGGTATTTTTAATAATTTAGCAAACAAAATAGTGCTGCTCAAAACAGGTTCCAACACTTTCATCCATGAGAAAAAAAAACAACCCCAAGCCTTCTGCTGGAGTTTTCAAAGGAAGATGTAAACTGGAAGTTTGAGCTTCAGTTCCCAAAACCTCATTTTCATTACTTGCCCCCTGTCACTGAAACACAGGAGGAAAAGAAAAAGACAGCTTTAGAGACAGACACTCCCTCCTAACTCCTTCAGTAAAAGGATTCAGTTTAAAGAATTCAAGGAACTCTAATGAAAACCATGCATCAAACAGATAAATCGGATGACAGTCTGCTCTGAACTCACAGTTCACATAGGGGGTTTGAAAAATTGTATATAATCTTATCCTGAGATCAGGGTTTGTGACACGCAGAGAGGTACTGCATTTTTCTCTGGGCAGTCAGACCATGATGGCAGACACAGGATACAACAGCAAAATAAATAATATATGTATATATGGAGATTCACTCTTCCTTTGAAGAAAATAGCTATGAAGACAAACCATCCCACAGCAGATGAATACAAATTCATAATTGCTCAGTAATTAGTGCACCAACAACTGCTTTAGGAAGATGACTGAGCAGAGAAGCATCTGCTAATCAGTCACTTGCATGTTGTGTTTTTGAAACCAAAGATAAATCAGACTGTAGGACTGCTATTAGCTAGTCAATTAAATGCTGATAAGTACAACACATGACCCCACTGGCTCAAGCACACATAGTCATGTTCTGTTGTGACTCATCACAAAATGATTATGACTACAGAAAGCAGCAGCACTGATGCCTGCCTGTGCTTGTGTGACTATCACTTCGTTACAAGTGGCTGCAGGCTGGGGAGATTTCTCCCCCATAGCTGTAGCTCTCTGACTACAAGCACAACTTTCAGGTTTGACTTCAGATTTCACTGTCACAATGCAAATCACAGAGATAAATATTGGCAGTTTTGAACAGTCCCGGTCAGCACCAATTCTCTGCATACCAAGCCAACACCCACTTAGCCCACCTCTAGAAGGAGGTAGCCTCTCCTTCTAGAGGCGGGCTGTCTGGGCAAGAGACTTTTCCCAACAAAAACTCTACGGATGGAAAAACTTAAACCAAATGACCAGCAAGCAAACAACAGTGGTTGAGCTGTGGTTTCTCAAATGTCTCAGTAGGAATTCAGACTTGAGAGTTATTATCCTCACAAAATCAAGACTGAAGTACTCTTCACAATAATGCCAAAATCAACACACTTCAACATAGTTGCAACAAACAGATTCAAGTATTCAAGAAAAATAAAGAAGTCCAGAAGAATTTAGATTCTGTAGAGGCAGAGCATGCCAAGCCTTTGCCTCTCAGGGCAAATGGACAATTCAGATATCCAGCACAGTGTAACACCCTCCCCCTGAACAACGGCAATACTGTTCCTTCAAGCAAGTCAGAAGTAGCATCTAAAACAGTATAATATACAGCAGCAACTTCCAGCTGAGCCCAGCTACGCCTGAGATGGCCCAAGGAAATATTGTGTTGGCCATGCTGGTCACACCGCTGTTAAGAGATCAGCAGCAATCCTTGGCTGAGCCCTGGTCCGGAGAAATAAGGAGGACGCACACACCAGGGCACCTTGAGTCCAGTCACCATGAAGACATGCACCATCGTCTGGTACATCTGCCCCAGAGGCCAGCCTCTTGTTGGCAGGCAGATACCGCAACAGATGTGCGCACAACTTAGTTAAACACATATCCACAGACAGACACACAAGCACTCAGACAGCAATTCCTGCTCCGCTCAGACCCACAGTGTCATGGGAGAAGGGAGCTGCCTGTACGTGATGCTTAACCGTATTTCCTCTGGAAGACTTCTTTCAAATGAAGAGATCTTACAACAGGTGTCATTTAATAGATATGACTTCAGTGTAGTTTGAGGATGTCCACCGAGGAGCACAAATGGATTGCAGCAATCAGGATTTAGTTGCAGATTCATCCTCTTCTAAAAGGAGGTCGTTTAATGCAATAACCGTAGCAGCAAAGTCAACCAGCTCCACAAAGTCTGATGTAATTATGTTAACACCCTTAACACCCGGCTTCTGTGCTTTCACCCAATTCAAAATCATGGGCAGGTTCCTAGAAAATTTGAAACAGAGAAAATAAAACATCTTAAGAAAAAGACTTTTCCCTATACATGCTCTACTTCTTTCAAATACAACATCTTGTTTTCAAATTATCATCTCACATTTGGAATCAGGTCCTGGACTGCCACCCAAAATGCAACTACCTGATGAGTTCTTAACACAGCATGCAAACATGAGCTACCAAATAGAAATATCAGTCATCAATCCGAACTATCATGCAATCAAATGACATTTGTGAACTCTGCAGGCAGCGAGCAGACTGTGCTTCAGGATTTAATGCTGCACCACCATTCCCACCATCCTGGTTTGTTTCTACCCATGTATATGTTGAATCAGAAGTTTAATTTCACAGCAGGCTTCAGTGTAGCAACAAGCAAGGCTATACCTGCCCAAGATGAGGGCAGCATGCTGCATTTCTACCAAACTCTTTCCAATCTCCAGACTCACACAGGGCAACCAAATCAAGAAAACCAAACTGGAATCAAGACTTCAGGTCCACATGGGTTGAACATCCCACCATACACAAACCGACCAGAGCAAGATGAGCTGTATCTGAAAACGCATTCAATGGAGTTGAATTTTGTCGCCACAGTGGAATTTCTAAGTAATTTCTTGGACAGAGAGCAGGTCAGGAGGCAGTACAAGCTTTCTTTTCTTGCACTTTAACAAGGCAGACACCAGGGTTTTCAGCATAGAGACAAGCAACTAAATATATTAGATTTAAATTAGTGCCATAATACACAAAACAAACTTCATAATAAGGCAGTAGACAAGTGAAATAGCTAAAAGGATGAAGAAAAAAAAATGCAACCAACCAAACAAAACAACCCTAAAAATACCCCACAGCTATTATTCCAGGAATAAAATATAGAACTTGAGTCAAGGTGTAATTACTGTCCCTGTCAAGGGACACACCAGACCTGAGCCACTTAAGTGCGAACGCTGCACATTTCTCCTTTAGGAGAAGCTCAAGAACGCCTAAACATTCATATTCCGGGCAAGATTTCCATATGAGAAAGCAGACATCTACATAGAGCTGCAAAGACAGATTTAAGTCTACAAATCAGCTAGCATGTGTAAATACATATGAGCAATCATGCTAAACTGCAACAATGCAGCTGAGGGGAAGGGATGGAGCCAAGGCAGCCTCCCAGCTTATCAGTGGCTTGCAGCCCAGATCCATTCTAGGAGTCACTTAAAACCGCTCCCCCATTGCATGAAATCGGATGATCCTTTACTTGTATCAAAATAGAAATTCAGTACCATCTTTCCTCTAGCCACAAGACAAGTACATTTACTGTACAGTATGCAGTCATGAGTTATATACCTGCTTTCTGTTCAGTATCTGCATCAAGCATATCTACATCTGTACTACTTGTGACAGCAAAACCCAGTCTCGAAGGAGCTGAGCACCATCTAGCGTCCAGTGCTGACCACAGAGGCAAAACACAAGGCAGCCGGGAGACCTCAATGTATGTTGCCAAACATCATTTGCATTTAATTATCTTTTGCCAGGTTACCATCTGTAAACAGTAAAGTAACTGAAAACCCCATGATTTATACTTAAACTGGAATTTTCTTACTTAACTTTTGTGACTGTAAAAGCATAACATAGGTTATTTTTAGAAAGGATTTTTAAGAAACTAACTTGTATTGATTTTGGCATCCAAATAGTAATACTGGAATTACTTCAATAATGTACAATGATTCTCCCAAATCGAACATGAACTGGATGCACGTTTACTGCACTGCTTAGTATTAAGCTCAGATGCTGATTAAATTAAACCTTTACAAGCTTAATTCAGAACTTGATATCATTATGGCAGAATAAACCGTTAGTGACATCAAACCAGGCTATGTTACACAGTGAGCCAGGAGACCACATCCCAGCAGTGCTTTTAAGTTCTGGGAACTTTTAGGCAACAAGCTACAAGGTGATAACACATAAATAAGGTCTGATAGAACCTATACGAGTCATGTTGTTAATACTATTAGAAAGCACTGGCAGTCTGTGCTACACGGAACAAACCCCTCTTCTAATTGTCTTACTCATGGGCAAATTAATTGTACAACAGTCAGTGGCACAGAAAAGACAGATCGTTAATCTAATCTCCTGTAAAAAAAGCCAAGATAAAATAGCCCCAGGTCATACATCTTTGGCCGTTACTGAAGTTACTGACACAGACTGATATAGACAAAGGCAAAACTGAGCCCACATGTAGGCATTCTTCTCCCTACAGCACAAGGTCTCCCTCCCACCCTATATTCAAAATCATAGATTTTGCAATGAGTTACTGGTTTGAAACAACAGTTTTAGCCCATGTTTTATGAAATCATATCACATTCAGAAATAGCTCCAATTACAAGGAAGCAGTTATGTATATATGAACACCCTTTTATTATTTTCAATAATCATTCTTATTTACTGGAAACATCTCTCTCTAGCAATAATGAAGCAAAACTGCATGCTTTCATCAGGTCTTACTTCTACGCAAACATTTCATAGTATCTTACATATTCAGAGCCTCTTTCAACAGGAAATACGCTAAGTAAAGAACTGAGAAAGCAAGACAAGTCCTTACCTGTGAACAAGTGTGTTTTTCAGTCCACGAACTAGATTCCGTGCAATAGTTCTCACTCGAGGTGTGAGAATAGCTTGAGAAACATGGAAAGTCCCATAACGACTTCGTTCCTCTAGAGTGGTCTCCAGGAACTGTAACAGTTTGTGCACATTGGTTGTATTAGCCCATGGTGCAGGCATTTTATTCCCTGGCCACAGGAAGGAGTATTCCTGACACAAAGGGTAGTGGTAGAAAATAAGAACCTAATGGAACAAAGAGAAAGGAGAAACACAAAATTTCACAATTACATTATTCATATTAAACCATTAAGCTGCATTGATTTATGTTATCAAGTACTGCAGCAGCTAGCACAGCAGTGAAAAAAAGGACCAAGCAAAAAAAGCTGCTCCTTCATTACAAGAGTCAGTAGGTTTGTTGTGCTATTGCCAGGAAACAAAACGGAGATCAGTTTGGTTAGCTGTGAAGACAAGATTGCTTCAGGCTTTATGGGTCATCAGTATAAGATGAAACAGTTGCCAATATACTGAAATGTCATTCAAAGAATTCAGCTTAAAAGCATTGCAGAGCACTGTCATAGACTATTACATCCATACTGGAAGTTAAGGGTTTTCAGCAGTCTTGCCATTTTCTGTGTAACTACTATTAAGTGGTTTAGGAGTACCAGGCTGACTGGCCTAACAGCATTCCAGTTATGTTTGCTGCATGAGATGCCAAAGTCAGTTTTACTGCCAGCAAATTCTTCTCTAAATCAAAAGTCAGTATTTTACGCTTCGTAAGGGGGTGCCCTTTAAGAAGATAACTTAAAGATGCGACACCTTTTATTAACACCCTGTCCTGGTTTCAGCTGCAACAGTTATTTTTCTTCTCAGTAGCTGGTTCACTGCTGTGTTTCGGCTTCTATCTGAGAAAAAAAGCTGGTAACACACCCGTGTTTCAGTTATTGCTCAGTAGCACTTAGCCTGATCAAGGACTTCCCTGTCTCTTATGCTCTGCCAGTGAGAAAGGGCACAAGAAGCCAGCACGGAGCGTCTCTGCTCCTGACCCAAACTAGACAAAGGGGTATTCCATACCACAGGACATCATGCCCAGTATATACACTGGGAGGAGTTACCCAGAAGGGACCTATTGCTGCTTAAGTCAGGCTGGGTATGGGTCAGTGGGTGGTGAGCATTATGCACCACTTGTGTCTCCTGAGCTCTCATTTCTTCTCTTCTTGTTTCCTATTACCATAATTATTGCTACTGCTGGTATTCTTTACATTATCACTCTATTTTACTTTAATTATTAACATATTCTTATCTCACCCAAAAGGTCTACACTCTCTCAGTTCTCCTCTCCATCCCACTCTGGGCAGGGGGGGTGGGAATGACACACACATGGGACACATGGCTGAGCAAACGGCTGTATGATGCTGCGTTAATGCCTGGGTCTGAACCATAATACACCCAAACTTATACAATCAATTTTGGACCCTAGAACTGACAGAATCAGCTGAGAAAAATTCCTCAAAGCTTCATATATTTTTATAATATTCATATATTATATTCATATATATTTAAGACCAATGTGCCATTGCTGAAACCCTGTTCTCAATTTGTATGCATGCATGGGAGCCATTATCACAGAGAAGAGGCGTTTAACCTTGCTGCTACTGATGTGATGGCTGCAAAGGAGCTAATAAATTCTGTGCCACACCTTAGCCACATCAAAGCTCATACGCTTCACACTGGCCAAAAAGTTGACAGTTTATGAAATGCTCACCAACACATGTCAGCACAAGGCGCTCTTCCAGAGGAGAAAGCCATATATAAGAAGCACAAGGCTCAAGGATGCTATCATTTAAATTAACATGCTTGGAAGACAGACCCTGGATGGAAAGACTACACAGCCATGCATATGGGAAGGAAAACTACATAAAGGAAGCCCTAGCAGGCTTCAAATAAGACTGTCAGCAGCATCCTTGCTCCAGGACCTCTCACTGAGAATGACACCCAGCTTCTCTACTTAAAGCTTAACCTTTTGGGTCTGAAAAAAGATTACACAGCCTTTTCCTACCTGGTATTTGTTCTCCCACATGTACTGTAAAGTCACATACTCTACACATTCAACGGAACAAAGTTTGGATCCAAACGCTGAGCGGATCCTGTTGATCAAGAAGACGTGATGGTTGTCATCCATGGCATAGAAGTGATTGAAATCTAAGAAGATTACTTCCTTGGGGTGCTGCTCAAGAAAGGTGTTAATTTCCTTCAACCCATCCCATACTTTGATGCCAAACAAGCCATGTATGAAGTAAATCTCTTGCCCTATTTCTCCAGGTTTGGAAGAGACACGAAGATCAAAGTAGCGGATCCCACTTTCCAGCTGCTCTTTGAAAGTCAGATTTTGAGTCACTGACCATTTCTTCATGATCTTTTTAACCAAAGAAATCCTGGCCAGACGTTTGATAGCTGTGGCTTGGTCTGGTCCCACAGGAGACTTCTCATCAACCCAGTAGCTAAAGGAATCATGAGACCCTAGGGGAAAAAAAAGAAGCCAAGAATAATTGATTTCAGGAAACTGACTCACATACATGCCCGTGCTCCCAGTGAACTGCAAAGTCCCACCTGCATGGCAGGATCACAGAGTTAAACTCAAGTGAGAGTCTTTCAGAACGTCCTTTACACCTCAATGTTTCCCAACTGCACAAGAGCTATGCTTAAGGTTCCCAGTGTGAACTGTTTTCTTGCACAAGCTCCCAATTTCAATGCACTCTGAAAATCATGATCATAAGACAAACATAAATGGCAAAGGAAAATTTCCTTCTAACCTACCTACATTTACAAATTACCCATCTACCTCCACAGCATTCCCAAGACCTGGTATATCACTAGATTGAGATAAGACTCCAGCTTCTTCTTGTCAGAATCTGAGGCTTGATTTTCATTCTACCTGCTAAATCCACTCATGACCTAACACACCAAAGCTCTTGCAACAGATATCTCTATTCATGTGATAGACAGAGGGATCTATCTGTACATGCACATCTTACCAATACGTCTCACTGAAGCCCCAAGATGGTAAATAAAGGATTAGTAGTTTGAATAGAGAGCAACAACTGGATGAACTTAGAGGTCGAACACTGTTTGTGTGCTTAGATACCAAGCTCACATGAAAGAAGTCCATGAATGTGTCTTTTCCTGGCAGTGCTTTTGAGTGACTGCAAGTACAGTGAATACATAATTCAACAAAAAAAGATAACCAACCATCAAAATAACCAGTCCCTGCCTAAGTAATGAGTGCCTAAGCCAGTTCCTCTAACACACCCTGTAACCTTGGCAGAGATACTGCATCTTACAGCTCTCTGCAACAGTAAGCACACAACATTTGGCTTACTAAAAAGCCTTCCAACTGAAAATGCAGCAGTGAATGAAAACAAAACTCATTCAAAATACAGCTTCAGAGTCAATGAAATAGCCCATATCCCTAGGTTGTCCAAGTCAATAACAGAACAAAGAGTAACAATAAGGCAGTGCTTCTCAGTTGATCTATGTAGTAGAGCAGCATAAAGCAAAGATGGGCAGAAGCTGATCTACCACAGACTAAGGCTTACCAGGGATTTCTGACCATTTACACGGGGCACTAGCATTCTGGCCCAGAAGCTGCAACCACCCAGACACGATTTCCCTGTGAAGCCCTAGCCAGGAAAAGCATTACAGGAGCTCTAACAGCCCTGCCTCCCTTTTTTCTTCAGGGCAGCAGGTGAGGGCTTCCCCAGTGAGCCAAACACCATCTGATAGCTGCACACCCACTTGAAGTGCAGGGAAAGCATCTTCACCTCCAGACACCACAAGCAGCTCCTCTTCCAGCAGCCCTGAGGGTACAGAGAGCTTGCACCATGCTACCAGGGTCTGCATTTCCTTTCCTCATGTCCCAGGGTTCTTGTCCCTGCTTCTGGAACTGTACTTCCCTAGAATTTCCTCCTCTACCTCAGTCTGCAACTCTGCTAAAAACCGAAGCCCTCGTGTGTAATTTTCAGTTTTGAGACAATATTTGAGGTGTCCACAGCCACCTTTACTCAAACCTCTTTTTTGTGTACCACTGCTCACTAGAAGACTGATGCATTTCCCATGATGCAAGGTCAGAGCTATAAACAAGATCATCTCAACTGGATTATCTTGTCAGGGTTTTTTAATCCCAATGGAATAACAGTCTGCACAAACATCAGTTCACAGCAACCTGAAATGCACTCTTGCTCTATTTCTATGAGCTCAAAACTACCAAGGAGGAAGCATGAAGGTTAGTTTTCAGGCTTTATAAATGAACATTAAAACTAATTCAATAAGTTCTTCATTAACTCCCCCGTCCCTGGAAAGCATAGCTCTTACAGGGCTTTCCATTCAGTCTTCCAAAACAAGTGGGAAGTAACAAAATATCTAGTTTAAAAAGATGCCAGCTTAAGACACTCTTTAGTACCTATCACAATTAACTACATCAAAAAGTAGCTGTCAATTTCAGAGTGACACCTAGAATTTTTTTCCCTTCCACTTCCTAATGCATAGCCCCAAACAAAACACAGGATCAAGCACCTGGAAGACATTTCAGAAGAAGCCATATAAAGCCTGGTCATACTGCAAGCTGCAACTCGGATACCCGACTTTCACACACTCCCCCGTGCAGCTGAACGAGCCTTGCCAGCTCCTCCAGCGCTTGGCAAGATGACCTCCATCACAAGCGGCTTGTCTTTGGCTCTGAACGACTCTGCATCAAGAAGCCACGAGGTGTTTCGTTTCTCTTAGTGTGTGTGTGCACTGATTTTTTCCCCTCCAAGTTGTATTCATTTTAATTTCTTCCTCTGTTTCAGTCACCTCTTTTTTACAGGTGACTGTAGAAAATGCTTAAGATTCTAGAATAAGGCCACACGAAACATGATTTTCATTTTAACTAATATGAGCAGCAGCCTCTAGAGAGCTGCCTACACAAGTCGCTTGCACCATTATATGCTCCCTTAGACAGTGTCACTGACAAGCTGGGCTCAGGAATGAATGACAATTTTCTCTGGCATCAATCAGCTGTTTAACCAAACCCAAGCCAAGAAACAGCTTTTTTTCCTTAACCTGATCACATACATTACAGCTGCAAAAGCCTTTCTTTGCCAATTGCCGCATACAAGGCACATTGAAGGATACAGAGAACCAACTTCTAACACTCACAAATCAAATTCTTTTTCTAGCTCTAAAAAGCAACGAGTAAGAAAAAAAGCCACAAGCACATCACAACTTTTACACCACTCACTGCAGTCCCTAACAGGGCAGCTGTTATCTGTGTAACTCAACTACATGTGATATGCTCCTGTAGTTAGAAAAGACACTTACAACTCCTGCCATGTGGCTATGTTCAAAAGCCTCAGAAATTGAACTTCCCATTTACAATCAAGTCAATACATATACCTAGATATAATGAAGTAGAACACAAACAGGAGCATCTAAACAAACAAGCTCTCCTTTTCACGGTTGGTAGAAGACCACCTCCTAAGAAGGACAGGGGAGCATCATCAATACTGAGGCTGGAAGGAACAGCAGAAATGCAGTTAGATTATCAGTGGTCATTTACAGAAGGCCAGCCACTAATTGTGAGAAGTACACAAACCTGGACCCAGAACATTTTTATGCTGCCAAGCAAAAACCGAAAACCTGAAGCAACAGCACGTGATGCTTCCTGGGCTGAGAGGTGAGAGTTAGGTGAGGATCTACATCATCCACCAGACCCTTCTTTAATTTAAGATCACTGTGCTATGTTACCAGCTCAGTCACAGGTTTTCAATATAGCTTAGCTGTGATGTTAAGCTACTTGCTAAGCTGATAGCATCATGATGTCAAAATAATCCCTGCTTTCCTTCACTCTACCCCCTCAACTACACCAAAGGCCAAACCATACCATTGCTATGGCAGGAGCCAGACTGGTGCTGATACAGCACAACTGTTCTTTGAAAAACCAGAACCTAAACCAACCCAACTCTGTACAATTTAAAATGCAGAGGCTAGAACCTACACCAGAAGCACAGAACAGAAGAGCCCTATTTTGTCTACAGCTCAGTGTTAGAGCTGCTAATCACCTTCTCAATTCACATGTGAAACAAGGATGTGTGAAGGTAAGCAGATGCTGTAGCATTCATGTACAATAACAGCAACAGGGCTGGCAGCTCCTGAACAGAGCAAGCATCATGAAACTTTAACATAAACAGAAGTCTTTACCATGTGTAAGGAATCATTTGCAGTCTGTATTCCCCACCGCCCAAATGGCACACATCTCCCCAAACATCACTGACCACTTCTCTAACTAAGCAAGAAAATAAGTTCAAGCAATCTTGTCAGCAAGACATTTCAGATGATACCTGACATTGTTAATATAAATAACACCTGATCTTTAGTCACTAAAACTGCTCCTTAAACCTGCTAATCATGAACAAAGCAACTAATGAACTGTGAAATAGGAGCTCACTCCACTAATAGAGATAACAGGGTTTTATTGAGGGACAAAGTCAATAAACAAAAGCAACAGCACAGGGCATCTGACCATAGCCAGAGGCACATGATTAGCCAGGTTTATATACTTTCACTATTGCATTAGTCAAATACATATTCATATTTCCCATGTACAGGCAGGGAATATTCTAACTAGCTCCAGAAACTTATAACACTCCTACTCTTGGCATCTAAGCACTACTCTCGTGATTGTGGGCAGGGGTCTCAAGGATGAAGTAAGCAGTCTTCCTCAGAGAGTATTTCTCACCTTTGGCACAGTTGGCTGCCCCAGTAATCACAAAACTAGCTGACACAAGCCACATCTGTAGTTTTTCTGATACCCAGCACAGATTTAGAACAGTGTGACCTTCCCGCAAACTGCACTGCAGGATGGGCAGACAAGGAGTATCCAAAACTAGCTTATGTTTGGGAGGCACTGCCTCTAAACCAACTGATAAATAGAAGGATGGTGTGACATAACTCATTCATGTTTAGTGGGGCCACTAAATCCTGTTTTCTCACCACAGACTTACAACCCAAATATCGTTCTTTATCTTCTATCTAAGTTAAGCTAAAACTACTTTAGCCCTACATTTTCCAGGCACCAGCTTTTCTCATAACACCACCCCCAACCCCCTTTTTTTCTTTTACCTTTACCAATTCTTTTGCTATGTGACTCCATTTTGCTCAAGAGTTCTGTCCATTTTCAACTTGATGTCTAATCTTGTGTCTTCAGCGAGCTTTGTTTCTGCTATTGTGAACTCATACAGTTACATCCACATAGCAACACCGATGATTTGCAAAAGCCAATACATTTATGTGTTTAGCACATGAATGTAGGTATTTATAACCTGTATCTTACAGACTAGAAATCAAAAGGCAAAGAAAAGCCACGAGACTTTGTCTTGGCTGTCCTTTAGGCAGAGGCCACAACCCCAGTCTGAACAACCTGAGGGGCATGTTCTTGCACATGCGGCACACTGAAAGTCACCGTACGTAACAACAGGCTAGCATTCAGACTGCAAGCTTTACTGAACTGCTCCAGTGACATGGCATCGGTTCCATACTCAACTCTTTCCACAAAAGCAAGTTAAACCCAGGAAATAAAACTAAGCCATGATGATTTGCCAATTGCTTCCAACAGGCTCAGGACACACAGCTTAAAGCTGCAAGCACTAAATTTAAGGATGAAAGAGCCCACACAAAGGAAGTTCAGGGGCTGCTAATCAGCCGGCAGCTCCTAGAAAGCAACAATCACTGCTCTACTTCGGCTTCTCTTCCATCTGACAAAGACCAGAAAGCTTCAAGGGAAACAGCGATATCCCATCAAATGCCCAGAGGCTTAACTATCAAACACTACGATATTGTTAGAGTAGTATTAAAGAGGCATCTTCCAGATGGTTAGGATTATGGCTAGTCCTCTTCAATTTATCCCACTGAGTACAACTGTGGATTAATTTTTATTTATATCTTTAAGCCTCTTTTTATTCTCCTTACACTAGTTTCTCAAGTGAACTGTGTATTTAACAGATCACTTCTTAATTGAATTTGCATGTTAAATAGATTGTATTTCACTGTTCAGGATGACTTTTTTTGCTGAAGTCTTTGTGCTAATTATTAGAAAGCAGCCTTTTATCATCACATCTATAGGAGAGTCTAACTTCTCAGTGTGCCTATTCCTCATGCTTCTTAGTCACAGATAAGTCAAATTAGCGCATGGTGTAGATCAAACAAATGATACTCATCAATAGAATGTTAACAAGCCTTGAATTTCAACAATTACTAGTTGTATCACTTTGCATTATCTTTTGTTTGCACATCAGTAGTTTCTGAATATACAGTTGCAGTGGAGAGATGGGAACTAGCACCATCTCACCAACTCTTATGTCCTTTTAGGAGCTTAAGTTGACCTTCAAGGGATGTTAAAAATAGGACCACATAGAATGCAAACTGCAGGTACCTTCCAACATAGAACATTATCTATACACTGCCAATTACTTGTAAACAAGGCAAAACCTGCCTCTATTTTCCCCCCAGATACATACATATCTACTAGCATGCTGCTTAGCCTGCGAAATGTCCGGCTAACCAAGAAACATTAAATGAAACCAAAAGACCAGGAGACTTCTCTGTCAATGAGTTCAACTAGATCAGAATAATTTATCTTTATTTTAATGTAATATTAATGGAATGACAAAATGCAAGAATACCTCTTGTGTTACGTTAAACATTCATAAAAAGCAAGGGTTACATACTGTACGAACTGCCTAAAAGCACTGACAGGTCGTTTATGGACTAACAATCACCCTTGCTGAAGTTACGCCAAACTTCCTAGAGCAAGCTTTGCTGACTGGGCGAAGCACATTCCCCATATATTACAAAACACCACACATGACATAGCATAGCAAACATTACATAGCCAAGACATCTACAAGCTCAGTAATCAAGTTCTAAAAACACAGGATGCAAGTGCTAGCAAGTTAAAGCTAGCCCACAAGTGCTCTTTTAAACCAAATGTCCTGTGTACGCCAGAACTCAGAGGGAAACCAGCATAAACAAATGCATCTCTCAAAGCCCAGAAGTCCTCAGGATTCGCGTCATTAACAATCCAGATACTCTAATCAAAAGATTAGCATCCTAAAAGCTCTTCACTGCTGAAAAGCAAATCCAATAGTTGATATTATTTTGCCCAGAAAAAGGAGGCATGTCAGAAGTAACAAAATTCCTATCGATTATTAATTATCCAAAACTCTTCAGATGCTTACTTTTTATTAGAAACCTAAATTAATCCTTTAGATGTTCTTAATGCAGTCACAGTAGGGACGACAAAGCCTAGTACAGACCAAATCCTCTTAGGAAAACTGCCCCTCTTTATCAAAGAATTACCCTGATTTCCCCTACTGCCTCTTTCAGGGGGGTGGGGGGGCAAGAGAAGGGGTACAAAGTGACAGGGAGAAAAAGGACTGTTTAAAACATCCTCAGGCAATATCAAATGGTAGCTTGCTTTCCTTTCCAGCAAGAAGAAATCCATTTGTCACGGCATGGAGTTAACGCCATTAAGGTGGTTTTGCGATTTAACAGTGACTCCCCATTTATCAGCAACCTCAGCTATCTGCCCTGGGAAAGCCAAAAGTGACAATACAGTTCCAGCACTTTGAAGCCTGCATGGATCTACCTGTTCTTAAGAGAAAAAAAACACCCTGGAGTTTGAGGTCCTATATCCTTCTTCTGTGACTACTCAAATGTGTGGACCAATGGCTCATTCTCTACCAAGAAAGCTCTAGGGAACTATTTCTTGTGTTCATTACACAGCATTTCTCATTCATTATACATATTTCCTGGAAGAGCAGGCAAACTGGAACTTACACACCACATAAAAGAGCACTGACCACTTACAGCAACACTGTTTTTTCCTGTTTTAACTACAACTTGAACTCTCTAGGACACGGACTGGAATAAAAAGGGATGTTGCTCCCGATTAAAGAAATTATGAAGATCTTCATATACTGTCTGAAGAAAATTTTGTGGCATTTTGACAACAACTAGGTTTTGGCTAAATAGATGACAGTAGCCCTTTATGAAGGGAAACCCTAAGATACAAGGCCGGCTTTCCTGGGAAGCTTCTGCATAGACCCAGCGTCTGCCACACCACTCACACAGACGTTCAAAGGAAATACTCTGATACTTGGGAATAGTGGAAAAGCTTTCATTAGTATTCCAATCAGTACAGTGGTCCAAACAGTTGAATAGCCTCCCTATACCCGGAGTTGTGATTTGCTGCTACCATCAACAAGACCACCAAGGTAATAAGATACCTCAGGAAAAGTTCAAGCTGAAAATACTGCATTTACAAATGATATCCAACATCACCATTCTTATGCAGATGCTTTTTTCTGACTGTCACTACCTCACTATGGGTAGTTGCCAATTCAATTGCGAAGGAAAATAAAGCTTGAATTAGAACATGAACATTATGTGTTTCTTCCTTCTGAGCTTCAACCCAACAGATGGCCAGTTCAGCCGATTTAATGATCCTTTTAATTGAGACTCCAAAGAAGTACTGTTTGGAAGGAGAAAGTACTCTCAAGTTCACCACCACTTCTCCTCTGAGGAGGCACATCCAGAGCACACACCAGCTTGTGAACACAGAAACAAGAAAACCACAGCATTAGGAAGTTCAGCAGCTCGCCTCAGGGTCACAGACATCAAGAGAAAAAAAAAACCCCTAACAACCACATCTAATATGATCCTAATGGCCAGCTCTTAACTGGACAGGGTGGCTGCTTCTTTTAAGAACCATTTCAATTCTGCTTGGCCACCTGAAAGGCAAACAGACCATAGGGCTTTTGGTGAGCAGTCACTCTGTTGAGACAGCAGAGCTGGTGCGTAGGGAGATGCACAGGAGATGCCTAGGGCCCCACCAGCACCGGGTATTCCCCACGTGCCTGAGACGTGAGTACAGCAAGCACCCAGCAGTCACACCACGGCACCATGCAGTCACTCACAGCAGCTTGTCATCACAGCAAACACGCCTCCACACTGAATACCTCCTTTTGGCTTAGCTACGCGCTTGGCTTGTAGGGCTGCTCCTCATTAAGCTTCAAATACTAGCTGTATTTGTACAGCTTTGTTTTCTAGGGCTGATCATTTCATAGGTCTTTCATCATTCAGATCAAAAACACCAGGCTTCTGCCTCAGGCTTTTGGGGAGATCTTCCCAGAGAAGGGCAGAAACACTGGCATGTTATAGTACCGATAGTTTTGGCCACAGTCATACCGACACTTACCATGAACAAACTCTGCAAAGTTATTAAATTAGAAATTGGTCAGAACATTAATGAAAAGAGTGCATTCATCATAGTGGAAAAACAAAGCAGCTTGACTAGCGCTGTAGTTTGGAGCAAGAGACAAAGATTGACTATTTTACACACACCACCATCCCCCCCAGTACACTGTTTTTCAGCTCTTCAGTGACTCCAAACAACCCAAACTTAATTCAGATTCAAATTAATTGTTCCCCAACTAATTTTTTCCCAATAGCAGGTGTTTCACCAAAACTACAAGAAATCCCAAGTCACCTAAATATAGCCATTCAACCTATTGCATCCTAACTACACCTGCAGCACCACATCAGTTTAACCTTCATGTTCCAGCAGGACATCCATATGCTCCAGCATCCATCCTGGGGCTTGCCCAATCCCATAACCAGTTGTTTCAGGAAGGTTTTCTGACAGGAACACAGCTCCAAAAACCACCCCTCTAAACCATCATCAACACAGAAAAGCTTTCAAACTGAAAGCAAAGCTTGCTAAACACATTCTTTCAGACTTGTAGGAGTAAAGGAGAGAAAGCAGGGGACAGAAGAGGCGTTCGATTAGCTTGCTGATATTACAACAGGGCACCCACAACTCCTCTGAGTGATCCTACTAGCAGCACTGGATCCCTAGCTAAATGATCATAACTTTTGTCTGGAAGACAGGGAAAGGAAATCAGTACTGGGGAAAAAACACTCACAGTTACCCATTCTCACCAGAATGGAGAGCCTATCTAGGGATACAGCTTGGCTAAAAACTGCAACGTACCTGTTGCATTACAGCTCTTAATCATTCAAGGACGGAATAAACTAGAGAGGGTTAAGGAAGTGCATTATTAACAAAACCTAAAGGAAAACACAGCTGAGCACTCTTGTGCTTAACACATTCATCCAGGAGCCTGGACTAACAAAACACTCGATAAGCAAACACTGATATTTGGCAGTGAACACCTGCTAGATTGCTTTGCTGTCTCAAATTAAGAAGCACAAGCTCACTATCTCGGAAAGAAAGGATCTTGAGACAGAACAAGTGTTTCACCTGTCCTAATACATGTACTCACGTAAAAGCTTGATTAAACTGTAAAATGGTGCTGTATCTCCAGAAGCAGAAAGACCCCTCAAATCCTAGCACCTAGTTCTTCACAACACTGCAGAAATTACTTAGACAAGTAGCCTGAGTAAAACAGTACAAATTAGACATGACAAAGTGCTATGAATTAAGAGCACGCAAGTACAAGCAAGAAACAAGCTAGGCTTCTATAGCAAATACTTTTAAATAGCTGATTTACTTCAGAAGTAGATCAGCAAGAGCACTGCAGCTTTCTCTTATTTCTCTGCTGAGAAAGGGAACACAAGACAACTAACAGGATGCAGATCAAAATACGACCAAGGGAAGTAACAAGTGTCACAGTTGCACGTGATTTCATAGTATCATTCAGAGTAAAGCAGCTTGAGATTAAACAAATACTACACAAAGCCCTGCCCAGAGTCACATTTGCAATCAAAACATTTAAGAGTTCATTTTTAAACCTGCCTTCAAAGAGGATTACCCTGGAATATAATTAAGAGAAAACCTTCTACAGTTGCACACAAGGTCATCAGTTGAAGGTGCTTCAGTTGTGTTAACTACACTGCATGCGTGTAAGTTGATGACGTTACTGTTATTTGGTATTTGACAATTTCTCATCATGAAAGATACTTTCTCTCATGAGACTGCACAGAAAACCTCATCTCTTTTCCTTGGACTAGACCATACTGGTTCAGCATTTTGCCTACAGTTTTGGTTTCTTTTCCAACAGAAAAAGCAGGAAAGCTCAAGCTTTGGAAGATTACCCTGAATATTCCAAAGTCTCTCTCCTTTTTGAAGACCGACTTATATCATCACAAACACCAAGCTGACATACTTTATGAAATACCCACCTTAAACATCATTTGCTATCAGTTGATTATAAGGACTGAGCCAATAATGACCTTCTCCGCCCTCAGGCAGCATGACTTAGACCACATTAAATAGCTAGGGGAATAGAATCATGTAGGTTAAAAAGGACCCCAGAGGTCACAGCTACCTTTCTAAAGCCAGCGAAAACAAGCAGCTCCAAAACCAGAACTGACTGCAAAAAAGAACCAGATGTACTTCGCACCACACAAAGGAATAAAGGCTTTCCCACTTAAACAGCATACAATAAAACCTGACCAGTTTCCTTTCTGCATATATTATCATTTTTTTCACTTTAATTAGCCCCATTACACAAACATTTTGCCCTTTTTTTTTTAAAAAATAAGTTACTTTATTTTTCAAGTGCTGCATTTTTCCAAAGTGCAAGGTACAAAAAAAAAAAAACCCAAACAAGCAAAACTTAACCAAGTTTTATAGGTTTGAATGTTGGCTTTATTTCAAGGTTAAACAAGTTTCAGGGTTTCATATCCTAGAGTTAAACCTCTGCTCCCACTTACAAAGAGTGACTGTGAGTCAGGAGGTGAAAACAAAAAACCCAAACAAAACCAAACCAGTTAAGTCCATCACAAGGAAGTAAATGCACCCAGAGATGGATAAACAGCCCTTAAGTACAGACAAAACCACTTCTCACTTGAGGTGAAGCCTTTCGTCTCTCTTTTGAGGACAGCTACCGCTACTACAGGTGGAACAGCAGTGAGCACTATACATAGTATATATATATATATATAGCACTACCACACAGGAGGCCCATAGCCCCTTGTCTACATGCTTGAAATACCTTTTGGCTATCCCTGCTGGCACAAAAAAGGAACATACTCATTTCTAGGGAACTGCCTGTATATAACATGCACCCAAAACATGCCCTCTACTTACCATTTACCCAAAGGATTTTGACAAGCTAAGGCAACACGGTGAAAATCAAGCCTGTACCACTAGTGACCAGAGTCTAACACTCAGTATTAGAGTGAGCTGCTACTATAGTCGCTCCTCAAGTCTTCCCTATTGACATCTACAACCAATATTAGGGTTTTTTTTCTGCCATTTACACATGGAAAGCCAGCCTACTCCTGAGTAAGTTTAGGGCCATCTGTTGTCTTCCTCATTTATCAGTTTACTTATTCATATACTAGAAGCAATGACACTAACCCTAGTCAATTTCTTAACCTGGCCTATAATCACCCAATGAAGGATATCCTGTAAGGAAATGCTGAGAGAATTGAGGCTGTTCAGCCTGGAGAAGGTTCTAAGAAAACTTGACAGCAACCTTCCAGTACCTAAAGGAGACTTATAAGAAAGACTTTTTAGGATGGTCTGTAGCAATACGACAAGGTGTAATGGTTTTAAACTGAAAGAAGGCCGCTGGAAGGTAGATATAAGGAAGTAACTTAAAATAAGGGTGGTTAACACAAGTTGTCACAGAGGCAGTAGATGCCCCATCCCTTAAGGCAGTAAAGCTCAGGCCATACAGGGCTCTCAGCAACCTGACTACTTGCTCATTGCACTGGGGGTTAGAAGACCTACAGAAGCCCCTACCAAACTAAACTACGCTATGATTGTATGATTCCAGGACCATGCTATACTCTTCCCACCTTCAACAAACCCACATAAACTCGGCTATAAAAAGGCACTTGGTAAACTTGGTTGAGTTGTTCGGGTCAACACAAACAAACCTTTTTCCCTACCGGCTTTTAGCCTTACTTAAACAACCTGGAAAACATCAAACAGGACCTCTAGAGATCAAAGCTGCCTTCTTTTAAGGCCAGTAAAAACAAGCAGGCCAACGGGTGAGACTCACAGCACTGTTTACTAAAGAGGAAGCTCTCCTTCCTCGCTAACAGGCCGGATTCACGTTAGCCCTCGCTCACACGGGGCCTCTCAGACCCAGCCTAAACCCAACCGCAGCTCCCAACAGCGGGCAAACACCCCTCGGGCAGCGCCGGCCGAGCACCTGGGAGCGCTTCCCGGCGGCGGCTCACGGCTCCGCTCGGAGCCGCCCCACAGCGCTGGGGCCACCGCAGCGAGTGCGGGCCCAGGCTTAGGCCGCAGCGTCTCCGGCGGCAGACACCCCGTCCCCTCCCCGCCGCACCGCCCTACCCGGGATAGCCAGGTTGGAGAGCGGGTAGGCGCGCAGCGCCGCCGGCAGCGAGCCCATCCAGTCCGCGTTACTGTCCGCCATGGCCCCCGCGGCTCCCCGCCGCCGCCGCCGGCCGCCTTGCTTCCCGGCCGGCGACCTCATCCCGGGCCCGAGGAGCCGGGCCGGGCCCGGCCGTCAGCAGCAGGGCCGGCGGGGTGGGAGCCGGCACCGGCCGCCCGCCCCCTTTATGTAACAGGTGCCGCGCCGTCCCCGCGGCAGCGCGAGCAGCCACTGGCTGCGGCTGCCGGCTCCGCCCCGCCGGCAGCGCGCACCGGGGCAGGTGCTGCGGCCTCCGTGCGGGGACGCGCGGTGCCGGTGCCCCCGCGGTGCGCGCCGAAGGCTTCCGTTTGTGCACCCCCTGGGCGGGTCGGAGGAGAGGGGCTGCAGGGTTCAACCGAGCTGTGTGGCCACAGGCGGGGGCGTGCAGGGCTCCGGCGAGCACATGGCCCGCGATCCAGCCCCCCCCGAGCCGGGGGCGCTGCTTCGCTGTTGGTAGCGCCGGCTGAGAAGCGCTGCGGCTGCTCGCGGCTTCGTGCGCCTGCACTGGGCAGTGGTGCTCTGTTGGGGCGCGCTCGCCTCCTCAGCGTGCGTGCGGGCGCTGGTACACGAGTGAGTGCCCCACGTGTGCCAGGGTCGTTCCGTGAGCTTGGAGCTGATGCTGCCGTTGCACCAGAGAAGCTGCCCCCGGTACGGAGGACCAATGCTATGGTTTGGGCAGTGTTGACCAGTCAGTCAGTGTATTAGCTGCAGCAATTTACGCAGCGCACCTGACAAGAGTCATCACTGCAGCAGAAGATTTAAGGAGCAAGACAGGGCAGCCTCAATCCTTTCCACCTGCTCAGTCAGTCTTACGCTCTGCCTTACACTGCATTTACCTATTGGGTAAAGCATCTTGTCCAACACAATTCCTGCATTTGCTATGATAATGGATCCTCTAAGACACTTTGCATTATTAGACATATTTGAAGAATAATGCTTTGTGAGCAAGTTCTCCTAACTGCTTCTTACAGGTATCTACAAACATACTATTTCCATACTCTTCACAGAGGACATGGAGACAACTGCTCTACTCTATCATCTACTAGTGAAAAAACCCCAACAAGCACTGCTCTGAAAGATAATTCTTCACTGTCAAATTAATAAAGACTGAAAACGACATTCCAAGGGTTATGCATTTCAAAAGTCCTCCGTTTTGTCTGTAAGGATTTCTAAAAAGAACAAGCATTTTTCATTTGGCGTGTGAATGTTTGCACGTTATTCACAGAATGCTTTCATTAATATATAATTGAACTATATAGTATACATAAACTTAATGTACCTGTAAACTCATATATATTTACTATGTATATTCACCTAATACAACCATCATCTATCTTCCATGAATCGGCATTTTCCTTGCCAAGGAAGCACACAAAGATGTTTTTCTGCTTAAAGCTTTGATACTGAACAATCTCTAAAGCAGTGTAATTTCCTGTGGGATTTTAGGTAGGTTTCTACAAAGCACTCCTGACCTAGGACTCCTCACTCAGGAGGATCATGGAGGGTGTTTTTGGCATGCATTCAGCTGTTCTGCAGCCCTGCTCCCCCTTCCCATTAGGACCATGTAGTACGCTTGCCTCTGATGCAGGACAGAGCAGACTCTGCTCCTCAAAGCCATACATAATGGGATCATAGACTTTTTCTCTTGTAATTAAAGGTGTATCTTCAGCTGAAAGACAGACTGTTACGTGGGAGCTCCAGTCCGTATTCCTGCGAGTTTATCTCCTTTAAATGACTACTGTACATTACCCTCTTTCTCATATTCCCACCATTGCAGCTTGGGACCACACAGCAAAACAGTGCGTGTGAACTCCTTAAACACAGTTGGCAGCCACGGCTGTTTCACAGTGTAGGTTTCTAGGATGGGAAAGCTCTGCAGCACAGGGGCAGCCATTTCACCAAAGTTGATACGTTCCGGAGGGCGTCTTTGTGTCTTTAGGGCAGTGCTTTGCTGTACTCAGTGAAGCTGTAAACACTGAAGCTGTGTTCTAGAGCCGAAACAATTAAAGCTGACCAGTGACATGGTACTCTTGGTGTCTTTGCCAGGCCTCATACTGCATTTGCCATCTTTCAAATGACATGAGGAAGATGGGTTGTGTATGACAGATGACAGTGGCTGAAGGGGAGCAGGCAGAGTGCGCTCTGGTATGGAAAAAGGAATCTAATCGACTCTACCACAAAAGAAGGTCTCGGCAGTCCTTTGCCATCAGGTCAGCTAGAAAAGAGGAGGGTAAACTGGGGAGAAAGAATCTCAAACCTGCCCCCTTCACAGCATCTTAAAAGTCTCTGACCCTTTGCCATCACTTTTTAATGGTTCTGGAGCATGTGACAACATTGGGGTACGTCAGTGCTACCACAGTCTCACTCCTTCACAGTTACACTCAGCATCCCCAGCCGAAGACATGCAGTGTGAGTACACCCAGGCTCTTCTGGTTAAGATGGTTTCTAAACCTGCAAGCTGCAAAGGACATTTAGAGTGTGTGGGACACCAACAGCTCGAAACCAGAATGAGGAGGCAAGGAGGAGACCTCAGCTGGGAGCATCAGATGTGAGACGTAGATATTTGCCTGCAGTAACCACTATCAGAACTTACGGTCCCAAAAATCCTTCCTGTGCTTTTCTATAAAGGAACAACGTTAAATTGCCTGTTTGATTCCCCAAAACCTCAACCTCTTTCCATTTCCACAAAACTCTGTAATTTTATTCTCTAGTCAGTACCAAACCCTGCAATAATGAACATTAATTGCAATGGCCAGAGGGAACTTATGTGCATTAATAGCACAATTCTATTTTCCACAGTCTAAACCCACAAATTATCTGGGCTCTTGTCACTTGAGACCATTCAGCTGCTCCACTTCAAGTATGTTTTTAAGTGCCTGCAACAATGAATACCTAAGCAGGGAGGGAAAATACTGTACTATCAACATCTATTTTATAAAGTCTACATCAAGGTCAATAGTTGGATTTTTCCACGCTCCTGTGGAGCATCCACGTGTGAACCACCTTCAGCAGTGAGGATAGCTTGACTAAAACCTTACTATCTCTTTTCCCTTGTGGATTATGTAGCCATATTTATGCCTTGCGTGGCCTTACTGAAAGAGTTCAGCTATTCCCTTGTTCCAGAGTACAAGCCCACGTCATGGGCAGCCCAGACAGCCTAGCAGCCGAGATCCCATTCCCGCAGCCCTAACCCTCCCATTTTCAAATGCATAGTAAAAAGATTAGCTGTGCGGATCATGCTGATGCTATTTAAGCACTAAGAAGCATATGGGGTTTGCTGTTCCTCAATTCCAAACACACAAACGTGCTTTATTTGGATTTTAACACCCGGCTCTTGGGCTGCCATATACAGAATATAAAGGCAGAACAATGAACTTTTAAAAGTGCTTCAAAGCAACAGAAAACAAATTGATAACATCAAGTGCTACAGGGAGCTTAGCCTCCTTCTTACCATGTTGAATACCCTGATAACATGTGTCCCATTATTCAACAGGGTGCATTGCTACTGTTAAAAAGCTTTCGGTTAGTGTTTTCAAAATCTTCCGAGTCCAAAATCTACTGTGCCATGTAAATTCCAGGTCCTTACTGCAATTTATCAGCAGACAATAGATCACATAGGTTTTTGAAATGGCTTCTGTGTCATCTGCGTATTTGAAAGGTCACTTTGCTACTGATGAGAGGAAAACTGCAGGATTCACTCTCACAGAGAGAAGCTAATTGCTCAACATTTCATATAAGTATATTCAGACTCTTCCAAGCTGTTCATTACCATTTTTACCCTGACTGTAATGGAATTATTTAACATTTAAACCCATCAGACACACTTAATCACAAACCTCTGCAGACACTGCTGCATTTAAAACATCGCTTCTTCAAGTGCAGTAGACCAAATAGCAGTGTTCCTTTTCCGTTTTACAGCAAGTCAAAAAACCACTGTGACTATCGCAGCACTTTTTGCACTTCCTAAGTACATTGCAAATGCTTAGATGTCTATCACATAATATACCCTTTATAGTATTGACTTCCCTCCTTTTTCTGTCCACCACTCATAGCCTCGGTATCAGTTCATATCAATATATTATCTGCCTCTCTCTCCCACGTTTGTTTGCTCTCTTCTTTAAGGCAAGCCCTTGGCGTCCGCTGCTCTGTTTGACAATAGCGAGCTATTCAATACTTCATTTACACCACATGAGGGTGTTTCAAGCTGTGCAAGATGCCAGAGTTAATTTGGAAGTCCTTCTGTCTGGAAAGGAACCAAGGGGCAAAAAGATACATTATTTTTCCACTGATTAAAAATCTTACAGGGACAACCTTGTACAAGAGACTTTGAAAGGAAGATGAAGCATCCCACGCCAGATTGGAAGAGGATGTTTTAAAGAGGATGTTTTAAACAGATGGAAGAGGAGTTTTAAAGACATAATCCCATGCTCCCTGAATTCAAATAATCTTTGCTCAAGACTTCCCCGAGCTTTGTCTTGTCCTTAAAGAATCATTTAAAATATGATATGATTTTGTATTATTTCCAGTAAAATCTCCTTAGACAGGATTAAGTAATCATTATCCCCCTGCAGAGCTTTTCAGAAGCTTTCCATTGGCTTATTGCTCAAAGTTAATTGCGGAGTCAGGAAGAATTAGCTACTAACATAAGCGACATATAAAACAAAATTTCCCCTTCATATACTGCTTCTCCTGGAGCTTAAGCATACACAGATCTGTCCCGTTTGTCTGCTCTGACAAGCAATGGCTTTAAATCCAGCAAAGATTGCCTAAGGTCACTAATACCCTGTTGTGGTTAGCAGGTATCATTTCTGTACACAGCTCTTTAAAGCAAGCACATACATAAAAACGAACCCAGAGCACCTCACAAGGCTTCCAACACAGCTGCAATGAGGAAAGCATCTCTCTAAAAGAGAAAACTCTGCCAGTCCATAGTAAGATGGTCTTTTTCCCTGGGAAATCCCAGGTGGCAAAGACTGTTATCAGCAACTGTTAACAGATGAGCTGGGCTCTGGGATGGCCAGGCAGCCTGTGCCCTCCCACCGCCTGCACCCACGCACTGCCACGCTGCAAACTATAGGGGTGCTTCTTAAGTAAGCAGGCCCAGCTTAATTAATTTACACGGTCAAAAGGTGCCTTGTAAGAAAAGCCACTGCAATGCATGTTAAAAGGAGGCATGGTTCAGAAGCACAAAGTCGTTCAGGAGGGTTAAGGCTTGGTGGGGTAGCTGTCAGGCATGTTAGGACCAGGGCATCCTCTAAGCTCACAGCTGTCCCCTCCGCTGCTGAAGAGACGGAAGCCAGGCAGAGAACACCCATCTGCCTCATGTACAGCAGGCCTGGGGCTGGCAGTGGTTCCCTGCCCATGGTTAGCAGGACCCACACCACCTGGACATCAGGAACAGGAATTGGGCAGTGTTGGGTAAAGTCACTCTGTTCCCCGAGTCCCGGCCCTGCCACTGACTTCACAAGGCACATTATCAGCTGAAAACAAGCACAGGAAATAAACTTCTTGCTTTTATCCTCTCCTCACCCCCTGCAACATGCGCTGTCTCCCCAGAAGCAGATGAAAGCCACTTGCACATAGAACCCCTTTGCTGCTTAGCTTTCCAATGCGTTGCTTTTACAGCTGTGCGATGCACATATGAAAGCCCATATACAGCAGACACAGCTTATTTCACAGTATTTCATTTGTGTTATGTGTGACCTCAGATTCTGACTCAGGTCTGCTTTACAGGTTTTACTGTGTTGCAGATTTGCATTTAGCAACGTGACACTGTGCTGGTTTTGGTTGGGGTAGAGCTCATTTTCTTCATCGTCGCTGCTATGGGGCTGTGGTTTGGGTTTGTGCTGGGAACAGTGCTGGTCACACAGGGATGTTTTAGTTCCTGCTGCGCAGTGCTTGCACAGAGCCAAAGCCTTTTCTGCCTCTCACCCCATCCCACCACTGAGGGGCTGGGGATGCACATGAGGTTGGGAGGGGGGCAGGTGGGACTGCTGACCCCAACTGACCACAGAGATATTCCACACCGTATGGCATCATGCTCAGTGTATAAAGCTGGTGGAAAAAGAAGGAAGAGCGATGGTGTTTGTCTTTCCAAGTCCCTGTTAACCTGCGACTGAATCCCTGCTTTCCGGCAGACGGCTGAACCCCCGCCTGCCAATGGGCAGTGGGGAATGGATCCCCTGTTTTGCTTGGTTTCTGTGCGTGGCTTTTGCTTTACCTGTTAAACCCTCTTTACACGTTAAACGCAGGAGTCTTCTCACTTTTACCTTTGGATTCTCCCCCCCATCCATGGGGAGCGAGCGATCGAGCAGCGGAGGGGCCTGAGCTGAGCTGCTCAGCTCAAGGCAGAGACTGTACCACAACCTCCTATACCCATGCAGCGAGCTTCAAACACATTACTCGCATAGAAAAGCTTTTCTGACACTCCCATAGTGTTGCTTCTGTCATTTGCTGCCTTCACATTGTTCAAGACCTCAGGGGTAGTTTCCCAGGCGGCTTAAGCCACACTTGAAGCATCTGGTAACTTTATCTCCTCCAAGTTACGCCAGGAGTGGAGTAAGAACCCAAATCCAAGCTGAAGGTTTTAAGCCTACACATGGGGGCAGCTGATGCCAAAAAGAATGGCTTCAGAGTTGTTGTTGTTGGGGGTGTGTGTGTGTGTGTGTCCTGTTTAAATTAAAGCAGGGTTACATTTTGAAACTCATCGCAGTTCTTGAGTACGTTACATGTTTCTCCCAGTGAGCAGCAGACGAAGTCAAACAAACATAAACCACGTTGCGCTCAGCTTAGCTTCGTTACCATGAGAGGACGGCGACGAGGGCCGGATTCTCCCTCCCTATTTCCCCCCGGTGCCCCATGCTCCCCCTCTGCAGCTGCAGGGGAGGGCACGCATCCTCCCTGTCCCCGTCCGTCCGCCGCGCTGCGGTGCTGCGGCGCCACCTCCTGGTCATCTTTGGGAGCGCGGCTGCGGCTCCCGCGGGTGTTTCCTCGGCTCGGGTGGGGGAGCTCCCAGCGAAGATCCCTTGGAGAGGCGGGAAGTGCTCCTCAGCCCGGCGGGAGTGGCCTGGAGGTCGCTCCGTGGCTGAGCCAGGTTTGTGGAAGCAGCATCCTTTGGGACGGGTGTTGCGCGGGGCCGGGCGAAGCTCCTGGTGGCTCTCCTTTCCGCCTGGCTCTGTTAGCAAGTGGTGGTGCGTTCCCAAAGGCAAAACCTCAGCGCCAGAGGGAACATCTCCGACCTGAAGCAAACGTGGGGATTAAAATAGCCGAGATGATAAAATAACACCACTCTGACACTATGCCATGGAGTCTGCTATCGCTCTCTAATGACAAGGAAGCTAGCTGTGCTCTCTGCGTCCTTTGGTTATCCAGCTTGCTTTTCTTTCCTGACTTCTTTGTTTAAAAGCAGAAAGCTGCCTTCTTTTGCACTGACTGATTGATAGCATGAAAAGTTAAACTATGTTGCTTCTACAAACCCATTCAGACAAGAAGCACTCTAATATTGAGCCTTTCCTGCATACAAAGTCTGTACAGTTTTGTAGGGAGGAAAGTGTTTTCTGTTCAGCATAGATATTCCCTTAGTGATGGATTTAGAACTGCTTATGCCATAAGGTAAATAATAGAACAAAATACTTCTAAAAGGGTCTGTCGGGTCATTCTTTCCAGTAAGCCGTTCATTCATCTGAAGTCCCAGGAAATGCAGCGCTTCAAACCCTGATACTCATTGACCCGTGTTTAGGAGTAAATAAAGCAAATCCCTAAGCCAGAATACCAATTTTAAGCTTGGCGTGATTGAGTTTTAGTTGGTTTGCATTAACTACAGAAATGCCATTGTGTTAACAATACATTTGCCAGCAAGCTTGGAGGGACAGTTTCTCTGCTGACTGAAGGTAACGTAAGACCACGCTGCTGCCAAAAGCAGTGCTCCTGCAGCAGCTCCTGTGCTTTGGTGACCACACAGCCTGGCTGGGAACTCTGGCAGTCCCACCCTCAGCATGGATGCCTAGCCATGAGTGAAAGTGCAAGGAAGCACGCAGCCCTGGCAGGTTAGAATCATAGAATGGTTTGGGTTGGAAGGGACCTTAAAGTTCATCCAGTTCCAACCCCCCTGCCGTAGGCAGGGACACCTTCCACTAGAGCAGGTTGCCCCAGTCCAGGTCCAACCTGGCCTTGAACACTGCCAGGGAGGGGGCAGCCACAGCTTCTCAGGGCACCCTGTGCCAGCACCTCACCAGTCTCTCAGTGAAGAATTTCTTCCTATTATCTAATCTAAAACTATCATCTTTCAGTTTAAAGCCATTACCCCTTTTCCTAGAACTACATGCCGTTGTAAAAAGTGCCTCTCCAGCTTTCTTGTAGGCACTGGAAGCTGCTATAGGGTATCCCCGGAGCCTTCTCTTCTCCAGGGTGAACAACCCCAACTCTCTCAGCCTGTCTCCATAGGAGAGGTGCTCCATCAGCAATCTGTGGCTTCGGGTAAGACTGGACAGTCCTTTCCATCAGCCTAAGGCTCCTGGGAAACTACCCCTGAGGTTTTGGAAAACGTGAAGATAGCAAATGGCAGAAGCTCATTAAGACCAAAGGAGAATAAAATTATTATAGTCCTTTTTTCTTCACATGTATCATAGGTATATTTGCAGAAAAGCAGACTCGACTGATTATTGTTTCAAAGACACAGCACTTCCAAAAGGACCAGCATTTCCCATTATCTTTAGGGTCCTTATTCATTCCAGTCCTCAAGTCTCCGCGCCACGGGTCCAAAGTTGACTCTTTCTTGTGGCATCACCACCAACAACCGGTTCGTTCTCGCAAGCAGTCCCACCAGGACTGCACCATGGCCTTTCCCCTCCCCACCGTCCTGTGCTGCACCCCCATGACAACGGATGCATGCTCTTTCTTTCCGTGTAAGGTGCTGATTATGTTTGGTTTGGTTTCACAGCGGTACAAAATTCCATGCTGGTTCATATTCATCAGTATTTGTATAGCAAAACATTTAATAACTGTAAGAATGGCTCGTGTAGGTATCAAAAAGCTTGTGTTAAACCCACGTTTCCTGTGTAATCGTGGTGCCCATATGGCAGAGCTGTCATCTCTATACACTTAGTAAAACAAAAGGCTGGTGGAGTGATGTGTTAATCTGTTCCCATTAACAAGACAGCAAATTCCCACTTGATCGCGCAATTCAAATTAAGCACATGTAATCTCATGGTGACACTCACTGCGGTGTTAATGTAATGCATACATAGAGATAGACGGGATGAAATAAGTGTCCTCAGGAGTGCTCAGCTTCCAGTATTGATGTCATTTAGGCGCTCTGAATTTTAATATGGGTCATTAACACCAAACTTCTGTAATTGCTGTCTTAAAGACAAAGCCTTTTAATTGTGTCAGCCTTCTGTAGGCTATGTTACAGGTTTTCCAGCTCGTGGCAGGACGGAAGGGTCCCATCAGATTCCACCATGCAGGCATACTTTATCGGAGGTGGCGGTGGCTTGAAAGATGGAGGTCTGTCCATTCTGAAATTGAAGAGAAAAAAAGCACTATGGCACAAAAGCTGTATAAATGACTGTTGCAAAACGTTCACAGGAGGAGGTAGATGGACACTAAGTCATTTTAAGAACACCTGACATTTGCTTTTACATAGCATGACTTCCCTGTTTCTGTTCTATAGCCGCAGTTCACCTCCTGGTATTCATTTGGCTTTCTCAGCTCCCGCCTCCCGATTTTACTTTATTCATGCTTTTAAAGAATAGATCGTGGTCCTGGTGAAGCATTCAAAACCCTTGCAAAGTGTTTTTGCTCACACTGCTCTCTGAAGGCATATTTAAAGACTCAACTTTTCTTTTGTCAATTTATAGGCCAAGTTAAAGAAAGGCCCCGTCCCAAATCAATGCAAAAATTAATCCCATTTTTACCTTTGATATACAGGATTTGCAGTCGTGTTTCAAAAGGGTTTTTATAGGACCGCAAGTGATTCATTAACACCCTGATTTTTCAAACATTTTAGTAATGCTAGTAAGATTAAAAATAATTGGCTCTTAGGTACTGCTTTCATCAATAGATCTCCAAGTGCTTTAGCAGGGAATTAAACTTTGGTAATAATTACAAACTCAATGCTGCTTTGACTGGGATTAAGTTTTAGGTAGCCTACTTTCACATATATTATTCACAACTGAAATAGAGTTCCCCTAGAAGTACAGTTTCATTAAAACATGTCCTCAAGTAACCATGCAGAATGAGAGAGCAAAAGCAGCCGGCAGGGAGGCTAATAGAAGTGGGGGGCTCTGGGATAAAGAAATTAGCTTGTATTCCTCCCTCATGCCCTGAAGGTGCACCGCAGCTCTTTCTTTATGGTTTGTTTTATAGATAACCCACAGAACAGATGAAAGGACTGAGAACACTGCACCTTTCCTACTGCTGTGTGGCAAAAAATGGCAGTAGCCATCCACTTACTTAAAGGCCTTGTGCAGGATGGGTAATCTCAAGGGAAAATGTGTAAATGCAAACAGCTGGGTTAGAGTTTATGCTGTCCTCTGTGCCCCCCCTCCCACATCTGAGGCTCCCCTTCCTCGTACTCACATCTCTTTTTGGTACTGACACCATTTCCTGATGCCCAAAGCTATTAGAAAACTGCAGGAGAGGAGCAGGACAGCTACCACTGCTGGCCAGGGGAAGAGACTGGCTTTCGTGTTCATCACACCACCTGGAAGGGACACAAGAGACTCAGCTGAACATCCTCAGAGAGGAGGCAAATCTGGGCTTGCTGCCTGTGGCTCGCTGCCCCCAGGCACGGTGCTAGTGATGATCCAGCCCCAAATCAACGCTGGCCTGCCAGGTTCCCAGGCTGAGGATCCCAAACCCTGAGCATTGCAGGTCTAAGTTATGGATTTAACCCACTTTTGTTCTGACTGGGTTTGCAGGCTGATTTCAGCCACCCATCCATTCACATGACGGGGTTATTCAGGCACAGGCTGGCCAGTGTCTCATCTGAAAACCAGTGCTTTTGTCTGTTTCTATGTGAGCTTCTCTAACAGGAAGCACACGGACACCAAGCCCTGCTGAAACATCTGGCTAAGGGCACAGCCGCTTTTTGGGGTGGGCTCTTGTTGATGGCACAACCACCATGCCTCTCCCTTGCTGCCTCTCCTGCTTGTGTTGCTGGGATCCCCCCACATCTGCACAGCCACCTTTGAAGGGTGCTGATGGATGAAAGAGGTGCCCTCAGGCTCCCAGCTATAAGGAGAAAGGAGAGGAGGAGCACGGGACCTCCTTCAGCTGCCACCAACAGTGCAACAGGGAGCTGGTTGCCAGAGAGGGCTGAAGCACAAGAGTCACTGGGTGATACCACCTCAGTGTCACCTCCTGTTGTGCCGGCATCATGACCCTTTGCAATGCTGGGATGTCACTCAGCCTGGGTCTTAGCCACAGTGGTAACCATCACCGTGGCCGGACACCAAGTCCACCACACCGCGCAAGCCATTAAGTAGCCCCTGGGGCACAGGGACTGTGACTGGCCAGATTTTGCTGCTGGAAGAAACCATGCATTGAAGCATCACTTGCGGGTGCAGGGAGAAGGCAGCAGTGCCAAAAGCCTGCAAGAACCTGCGGTGTGGGAACACAGCAGCTGTGACTCCTCTTCATTTCTTCCCCCTTTTTTGAGCTCCCCTGGTCAACTGTACATGATGCTTCTCTGCTTTTCTGACTTACTGCAACGGCATGCTGAAAGAAGAGGCTTTGTAGGATAATGTCTCACCAGTAGTATTGAGCAGGCTGCTGGAAGTGAAGAAATCTTCCCCTCTGGTGACTGAAATTGACTGGTTGGTGATGCCGAAGGACAGGTTTCCTAGAAAGATGTGGACGCAGAACAGCTTTATTAACTTATTTGGAGTTTGTTATTGTTTGCTTTTTTATTTATTTATTTAAATGAAGGTTGTGTTTCGAAGCCTTTGTTATTCACCCTGGTGAAGGCTGGAAATCGAACTCGAGTCAGGGTGTCAAAATTCTTGTGGCAAGACTCCTACATTTTTGGCCTACAACGCTGTGTTAAATGAAACCCAAGCTTTTATCAAATTAAATAACATGAAAGGAAAGGAGAAAAGAGAAGAGAAAGAGAGAAAGAAAGAGAAAGGAGGGAAGGAAGGAAAGGAAGGAAGGGAGGGAGAAAGAGGGAAGGAGGGAAGGAGGGAAGGAGGGAAGGAGGGAAGGAAGGAAGGAGGGAAGGAAGGAAGGAGGGAAGGAAGGAGGGAAGGAAGGAAGGAGGGAAGGAAGGAAGGAGGGAAGGAAGGAAGGAGGGAAGGAAGGAAGGAGGGAAGGAAGGAAGGAGGGAAGGAAGGAAGGAGGGAAGGAAGGAAGGAAGGAAGGAAGGAAGGAGGGAAGGAAGGAAGGAAGGAAGGAAGGAAGGAAGGAAGGAAGGAAGGAAGGAAGGAAGGAAGGAAGGAGGGAAGGAAGGAAGGAAGGAAGGAAGGAAGGAAGGAAGGAAGGAAGGAAGGAAGGAAGGAAAAAAGAAAAAGAAAGAAAAGAAAAAGAAAGAAAACAAGAAAGAGAGAGAGAAAGAGAAGAAAGAAAGAGAGAAGGGGAAGGGAGAGGGGAAGGGAGAGGGGAAGGGAGAGGGAAAGGGAGAGGGAAAGGGAGAGGGGAAGGGAGAGGGGAAGGGAGAGGGGAAGGGAGAGGGGAAGGGAGAGGGGAAGGGAGAGGGGAAGGGAGAGGGGAAGGGGGAGAAAAAGAAAGAAAGAGAGAAAGAAAGAGAGAGAGAGAGAGGGAAAGAGAGAGGGAAAGAGAGAGGGAAAGAGAGAGGGAGAGAGAGAGGGAGAGAGAGAGGGAGAGAGAGAGGGAGAGAGAGAGGGAGAGAGAGAGGGAGAGAGAGAGGGAGAGAGAGAGGGAGAGAGAGAGGGAGAGAGAGAGGGAGAGAGAGAGGGGGAAAGAGAGGGAAAGAGAGGGAAAGAGAGAGGGAGAGAGAGAGGGAGAGAGAGAGGGAGAGAGAGAGGGAGAGAGAGAGGGAGAGAGAGAGGGAGAGAGAGAGGGAGAGAGGGAAAGAAGGAAGGAAAGAAGGAAAGAAGGAAAGAAGGAAAGAAGGAAAGAAGGAAAGAAGGAAAGAAGGAAAGAAGGAAAGAAGGAAAGAAGGAAAGAAGGAAAGAAAGAAAGAAAGAAAGAAAGAAAGAAAGAAAGAAAGAAAGAAAGAAAGAAAGAAAGAAAGAAAGAGAGAAAGAGAGAAAGAGAGAAAGAGAGAAAGAAAGAAAGAGGAGTATTAAAAAACAATCACCCATTAAGATGTTCCAGCAACACAGCATTGAGCTGCACAGCAGTCTGGGTGAATGATAAGCTTTTTACCTCTTTGATGGTAATGGAGAGCTAAAGATATTAAGTGGCTTAGTAGCAACACAAAGAATATGCCTCTGCTATGACTGAGTGAAACCTCAGTCTCCTCTGTCAAGTACTGTGTCTGAACCACAAAAATAATCTCTCATCTGTTTGTAGACAGATACTTAGCCATTCTTAATACAGCTAAGCTACCTGTGTTTAAGACCAGTGCTGCCTAAGGATACATTCCTGTTTTTTCTAGCCACCTCCGTGTTTGCATCTTCCAAAATAAGAGCTAAAATATGTGATTAGACAATGGTACAGCATTTCCAGAGCTGCCATGGCACTTACGATATGCCAGGGTTGTGTTCTTGGAGAAGCGCGTGGCATTCCTGAGGCTTTGAGGGGATTCGGTGGTGGAATCATTCAAATCTGTACAAAAAGCAATAATGCCCTTCAATTACCTTACAAGCCTGTACGTGACTGCTTCACTGGGCTCAACTGTGGCTATTTTATACCCTTCGCTTTTGTCTGATGCAAACAACAAATGAAATAACAAAGATACGTGAAAGTCTGTAGTATAATTGCTGGTTTATAAACCCAAGGGAAAAGAAAATGCACTATTTAAACAATGTAAATGAGTAATCTGAGCCAGGAAAACCTCTTTCTTATGAGATGCTGATTCTGATCGAAATTGAGCACTAAAGGATATATACACATACATATATGGTGGGTGAGCAGATGGATGGATGAAAAGAAGGCTCCAGGGAGACGTTATAGCAGCCTTCCAGTACCTAAAAGGAGCCTACAGAAAAGCTGGAGAGGGACTTTTTGCAAGGATATGTAGTGAGAGGACAAAGGGGAATAGCTTTAAACTGAAAGAAGGTAGATTTCGATTAGATACTAGGATGAAGTTTTTCACTATGAGGGTGGTGAGAAACTGGCACGGGTTGCTCAGAGGAGTTGTGGATGCTCCACTCCTGCAAGTGTTCAAGGCCAGGATGGATGTGGCTTCCAGCAATCTGGTGTAGTGGAAGGTGTTCCTGCCTGTGTCAGGGGGCTTAGAACTAGATGATCTTTGAGGTGTCTTCAAACCAAAACCATTCTGTCGTTCTATGTATGTATGTATGTATGTATTACAAAGCCCTACCAAAATCAGTCCAATTTTAGGTCATTCTAAAAGCTCACTGAGAGTTTTGATCATCAATTCAGTTCTTCTTTTCTCCTTTTATATTAGGTGTTTATTTTTATGGCCACAAGCTTGCTAGATCTGGCATCTTAAAGTTATATATAAAAAAGGGATATAGACTTAGAGATCCCACAGCACAGTGCTCTATATAGCATGCTGACGAACGCTACTTATTATAATTTACATAATGGCTTGTGTTAGAGCCTCTGAGGATGAACTGATAATAGCAATCCCTGTTGTACGAGCCCGGTGGCCCTGGGAAAACACAGGGACACATGCTAATATGCCTCAGCGGGAACACTGGTGCCAGTGTGCTCTGAAATTACCCCCAATTACAACTGCCTGACTGAGGACTCTTCAAGGCCATGCCTCGGCTGGTAATTGGGCTGTGGGGAAGCAAGGGTAGGGATGTAGCCATGAGTGGTGCAGGACACAGTACCTCCTGTAAATAGTAGTGCAATTCAGCATGCTTTTAGCAAAAATTACAACCAACAAGCTGTACCAGGGTAGGATCGTGAAGCATTAGAAGTTGTCACAAGGTTTCAGTCTAAATGCGTGGTTGTGGGTTGTATGCAGGTAAATAAGCACTGGAGTGCGGCCAAAAACACAGTCAGAAAATGAAAAGTGGCCGCTACATTTGTACTTCAGCCAAAAGAAGACTGACAAACACCAAAGTGCGCTGACAAGCCTGTTCCGAAAGCACAAAACCAAAGATGTTGAAGAAGAGAGCTACTTCCATCTTTCTGCTGCTCCACGGAGGTTTTCTAAAGGCAAAGAGCTGTGAAAAACTGTCCACCCCTTGGGTTTCCTTTATTGATTTATTGATCTTTAACGAGGCCGCCTTTCAATGTTCTATTAGCCAGCCTTTATTGCCCCACATTAGCTCATTACTTCATTGCTGCTCTGTGATTTTGTTTAGCTGCTCCTGTAATTTATTTCATCTATAAACTACCCTCAGTACTCACTACATTTGCCTAGCAACTCTCTTGATTTTAATATTATCGAATTAAATATGTCCAATAAAACCAGGACTCTCAAATGCTTTTTCGTTCCTTTTCTGCTGCCACAAATCCTTGGCAGCTTGGAAGAGTCAAGCCTTTATCTTCTAGCTCAGCCCAACTCCACTAGGGGAATTCTTCTGTGACATACTGAAAAGCTGGTACAGATTACACCACCCGAATCTGACCTCTGCTCAGACACAACTTTTCTGTGTTTAGGAATAGTTTATGCATGGCAAAGTGACAACTGTCAACTAGCAGCTGAAAATAAGCACCGCAGAGCGAATGTTCTTGGCAAAGGCATCGCAAACAGGACCACACAGAGCCAAGTACCTGCTGCTGTACTTTTAGCAAGATACTCCAGATGACTTTAGATTTGCAACCCACCACTTGCTAAGTTGGTGCCACGTTTGAACTTTGCAGCACCCATAATTGGCTTCGTAACTCCCCTGGTACAGTCCTACGGAACAAAGGAAATGCATCATCTACTCACATGCTGTTGTCAATCTCTCGTTAAATGCTGTGGAGCTGGTATAGGTTTTTGTTTCTGCTGTAGAAATCAGTGCTCCTGCTGAAAACACATGAGCTTGTAAGCATTGCTGTAGAGGAACTTATTACTTGTTTTTCATTTTTCCCTTTCTTCCCTGTTTCCCGACTAATGAGGTCAGATGGTTGTAACCTACTACTTGCTGTATTGGTTTCCCTCAGACAAGCACCATACAACTCTGTGTCTGTTTTGAAACTCTATCACAAGCTAGAAACTCAAGAGGAGTTTGACAAGTTGGATAGATCAACTTTGAGAAAACATATGGGGCATTTAAGCATGCATTTTTAGATTTTAGCTGGGTTTCAATTGAAACTCAGTAGTTCCAAGCGTGGTGTCTTATTTCAACCTGAAGCCAGTGCAGTAATGAACAAACATATATAAATCAGAATTTAGACAGGGTTTCAGCACCTCCAATGAGGCAAAGCTGGTTTCCCAACTAGCAGAGAAGTTTTGAAGAAGTTAGTGTGTAGGAACACACCTGCAATGCCTGGTGCCAAATGACAATTGATTTGACATATCCCATGAATCTTTTTTTTGGAGTGCTAAGTATTCTAGGGCTCAACTACCTGCTTGTCTGATATTCAGACACAGACAGATGGTGGTTAGCAAGTAGACCTCTGTTTTTCCCAAGAGGTCTATTTCACATCCACTAAAAAGAGTCCACCTTTCCTAACACCTGTCCCGTTTTTGGAGAAGTATCATTAAGCCACCTGACCAAATCTGAGAAGGTGAAATGCAGCTATAACCCAGCACTTAAAGCATGAGCATCTCTGGGCTCAGAGATGGAGCTGTCGTGGAAGCTATGTGAAGACCTGTCTGCAGTTTTAACAGCCTTGGTTTTGTCTCCTTTCCTCCTCCTGCCTATATCTGTGCACTCTTCCCTCAATCAATTCCCAGCTGTCTCTTGGGTGTTCATTAAAAACTTGCAAAACAACAAGAACTGAACCAACCCCCTTTTTACAATGGCCGACTCAGATTTGGCATCCTGACTCAGCTGCAGCCCAAAGAGTCTGCTGAAGAAGCTGATGGTGGCACCAGTGTGGCAACCAGCAGCATGCCAGAGAGGAGAAGCGTTAACCCACAGTCAGCGCACCACACCTGCCACACGTCAGGAGCATTGGTTAAAATGCGGTTGTTTCCTAGTCTATTTATAGAAGACAAATAGCTCAGCTCCAGCTCATACTGCAACTTTGACCTCGTACCTTCTCAACTAGTGAAGATACATAATCAAGTGAGGGGAATCCTCTCTGTTCATATTGCTTATTTATAGCCTCTGTCATGAAACTGCTTGCAAAAGGGCTTTCAGTCTACTTGGACAAGCACTTTGTTGCCAGAGTGGGCAAGTGTCTCTACTTTGGGGAAGGGGAAGACAGCCTGAGAATCAACAAGCCTTAATTTCGGTGCCTCTGCAACCTGTGTTGCTACCCTGGCATATCGCAATTCGATCTAGCCTCTTCATGCCCCAGGGTTTTACAATGAGTGATTCAGCTCCCAAACAGCACTCTGCTAGGGCAGGATGAAGCCTTGTGTTCAGCAGCTTCCTCCAGTATTACCCCACACACTGCCCCTCCTATTGCTCACTCATCTCTGGGTAAATACTGCTATAGCGTCACGTAACTTAGGTTTCTTTAAGTGAAGGTTGCAGTGTTGAAACACAAACAGCCCCACGGGCTAGTGAAAGTTAGTCTGTTTGAAGAACAAGGCTGCTGCAAATACCAAGGGCCAAATCTACTCCTTCCAGCTGCTGCCTCAGCGGTGAATCCATTCTGAGCCTAAGCTTTGATCCTGCTACGGAGGGGAAAGATGGAGTTTGACAACTTGCCAAGTTGCATCTTCCGCATGCTGCCTGTGCTGCCATTTCGCACATGCTGGTTTGCATCCAGAATGGGAACGTGTGCCATGCCTGCTTTCATTCGGGCCATGTGGCAGCGAGCACGCACCTTACTGCTTGTGGGGGCAGCTCCAATGCCCTTCTAACTGCTGCTTAAAACCAGCCATTCCTACAGGGATCAACAGCTGGGCTTCAAAATGGAAGGAAGCTTTAAAGAAGAAAGTGCTCACAGACAAGCTGTGCTGCAGCCGGTGGGCTGGGATCGGTGGGCATCAACCCTTTATTCCGGGATCAGAAGGCAGGGGGTTTGCAGCTTCACCTGCTCTCAACTCAGGCTGCTGCCACACTGCTGAGCATGGGCCAGCTGCTGGTGCACATACCTCTCCCTAGGGAAGCAAGGTTAAACCCTTCCAAGTATGTTATCATGCCCTTCACTGGCCTCGGTGTCACCAGCTCAGAGGAGAAATCACTGAGTTGGGTCATCTGCTGTAAACATTTTGTTTGCTGGTGCTTTTCAGTCGTATTCCTGTGCTCCAATATTTGGGTTGCACTTTTTCTAGCTCTAATGTCGCCTTATGTTTGTAGGGTATTTAATTGAAGAGACGCAAATAATAAGCATTCAAAAAATGTATACTCAATGTCTGTTCGACTTGCTGAAATTAATGCATGTATCCTGAATGGAGCATTAAGAAAGATAAAATCACACAGCATTTTCTCATTTTTGAACTGTGGACTTCCTAGTGTATAATGTGCTACAAAAAGGACTTTAATGGGCATTATATTGTTTGCTACAAAAAATGCAAGGTGGTTATTGTGTTTATGTATCTTTCTCCTGCATTCTTGAAGCAATAGAGAAACCATTTTGGCTGAATTGATTACCTTGAGTCATGGAAGCAGGAGGCAAGCTTGCTTGACTTCTGAAATCCACAGAGGCCAAAGATGTCAACTGATGCTCTAACGACAAAGAGAACACATTTAGTCAATAGGGCAGTTAAAACATGATATTAATAAAACATAAACCAACCAGGATCAAAGAGCCTGCAGTAGCTGTTGGGAAAGTGCAGACTGCAGCAGGAATCCTGCTGTTGGAGTTAAGGTTAAATGCTCAAAACACATCCCACAGATTCAAGGGGCACTCAGAGATGGCTGATGTTATTAATGCTGACCCTTCCATGCGGGCTAGCTGTGTGCCTTATTTATTTATGCTTTCATACACAGGGTTCCATTTAACCGCTGTGGGGTGGATTAAGCACTTGGTGGTGGCGCTCCCCTGCCTGGCCAGGGCCTTGCCAAAAATGGTCCTGACAACACAAAGCAGGAGACCGCCTGCTCTTATGAGTTTTCCTCTCAGCTGCTGCAAGTAGTTCTATATAGTTATACACATGCACACTCCGCTAAAGCAGCGCTATTTATCTTATTAATGAATGGGAATAACGCACTAGTATTGGGTCAAGGAAAAGTGGTGGGTTTATCTTTGCTGTCACGTGCACCTCTCTGTCATAATAGGGCAAGTTTATTCATAGTTCTATAGGGGGTTTTATTCAATGTTATAAAAAGGCATAAGAATAATAGGTGATATTCAGCATGCCATCTTAGGTGCTGTCCTGACATGACAGTTTTAGCAGGATTTGTGTCAGATCACTTCATGGTTAACTTCATAGCTCACACGTTCCTGTCCGGCAGCACACAGGTACTGTCACTACTAGAGCACACTGACCTTTCCCTACCTCTGTGTACCTGACATTTAAAGTGGTCAAGCAGAGATCCTGAATATATTGACTGAGTAATAAAGAAGACTTCTTTTTTAACCCTTACTTGAGGTAGTCACAACAGCTTGATGGAAGTGCTGAATTTCTGAGGTCCTTAACAAAGCAAGGCAAACACTTCTACTCAGGGTGATAAAGGTGTTTGTTCTGCTTTAAAGCGGGTGATTGAAGGATTCAAGAGTGAAAGTGCATCACACTTCATTTTCAGCTAATCTTTCAATGTACAACCCAGCCAGGTGGTCCAGGGAGAAACAGGAAGTACCTGAACTATGTCTGAAATCCCTAGGAACACAAAGGTTTTGGGGGAAGAGGTTTTGGAGCATTTGGGACCTCAACTCAAAAAGTAGAAGTGAATTACATGGGTTTATCCCATACAAACAGATGCTCCTTATTAGCGTGCACGTTGAAACTACATATATGTGGTGGTGGCAGCTGCATAGCTCCATCCATGAGGCACTTCAGAGACTGTAACTGTGACAGGAAATTTCACGGACAGTTTGCACTGAAAAGTGCTCATTGAGTCCTCAACGCAAATGAGAGGGAGCTAATCCTTGTTATTAAAGGACTGCCAATAGGCTAGCTCAGCACAGCAGAGACACCATCCTGCCCAAGCAGCGTTAACATCCCGAGTGAGAGAAGTCTCACTGTTTATTCCCCAGAAGATGGGCAGAGTATCCCCTGAGAGGGTTAGGAAGAAGGGTTAAATCTCCCCCGAAGGGCTCTTTGAAGGAGGGGATCCATGAAAGCTCATACAGCCCATTAGCAAAACATACCTGGAAAGGCAGCCAGAAGGTACCTCTGTCCGGTCAGGGATGATGGGAGGGCATTGGGCAAAGAGTGACACTTAGCAGCATAAGGAGGTAGCCGTCACTCTCCAGCTGCTTCCCTTTGCAAGCATTTGTAGCTCCTTTGACTGTTCTGAGTGCTGCTCTTCAATTTGCATTTCATCTTAGCTTCACCTGCGCTAACAGGGTTTTTGTAGTATCTGGCTGACATAGAAAACCTCCTTCCCAAAGATGCAGCATGTCTAAACACCAGGGTAGTGGGGCGCCTCGAGGTATGTCCAGCTCCCACTGTGTTTCTCCAGAGTGTGCAATTCAAAGCTGCAGGGGCTGCTTTGAGAGACCACCTTGCAGAGAGGCCAGCAAAGGACAAAGTCTCTCTCATGGACCCCCTGTACCAGGGATGGCTTTCTGGTACCCAGCAGGGTATTGGCCGAACCCTGCCACAACCTGCACTCGCAGAAGGAAGCTCATACAGAAACCCACGCTTCTTTCCATGCTGTTTGTGTGCAGTGTATCTCTGACACACCTCATGTAACCCACTGCTGAACTCCAGCTGCCTCCTATGCAGAGCAGAGCGAGCTGCTCCAGGAGAGGCGTCTCCAAAGGGCTTCAGCTGAGGTGTGGAAGGAACCATTTCTCTCCCGGCAATAAGCTGATAATAAGACAAACTTGCAGGGGCAGACTGCGGATTTGCCAAATTTACACAGATTAAGAAACATCCCATCAGTTCTTTAATTAGGACAAATGTTGAGATCTTGGCTGTGTACTTAAGCAGAAGGTAGAACCATTAGTAGGGCTGTTATTTTTAATTATCAGTTCAGGGCTGAAAGAGCTATATTCAAATGCCAGCTGACGCATCAGAAATAACGTTAAGTGCCCCTCAAGGCTGGAGTTTAATTATGCTTGAGCTTAATTATGACAGATGACACCACCAAAATACCTGTTTATTGTATTTGCTCTGGAATCATAGTTGCAGAGAGGAGTACATTAGTACCCATCCTAAAACAGGTTTGCAAACCCATTTCTCCAACAGCTGTAGGAATTCATAGACACACCTCTAACATAACCCAGATTATTCTGTTCTCTAATTTATCCTACCTTCTGAAGCCATGGTGGTGAAAGCTCCGGATGAGGCTTCATTAGGCTCATTGTCTGTGAAGGACAAAAGAAAGGAAAAAAGAAAGATGAAAGCAGCTCTTTAAAGTAGCTCGGCTTTTGTCATAAGGGCTGGAAATTTAGTTTGGGGTTTGTGTCATACTGTGCATTAGGATGGCACCTTCCGACAACATAGCAGAGAATTAAAGTAATTCATTCCTTTCCGCATCGAAGTACATTAACATTTTTATACAGAGCACATCTATCTTAGCGTTAGCATAGCCTGCGGGGACGAACGTAGACGGTTTTAATTGACAGCTCTCCAATTCGAATATGTTTCTACAAAACTGTAAAATGGGAAAAATGAGTCATTTTGGAGAAACATGATCATTTATCTCCTTTCCCTCCAAAGGTGTATTTCCAGAGGAGTAAGCTCTGGCTTTTGATGCAGTCTTTGTGGTAAAACATAGTAATGAGCATATCCACAGCCACAGGTGAACACAGCTGAGCTGTGAGCAGTCACCACGCTATGTGATGTACCCGTGGAGGCTGCTGGGGGGTCAGCAGTTCAGCTGTGTTATCTGTGCAGCAAGGAGCATACATAGTAAGAAAGACAAAGGCGTAAGGATGCATTTGCACCTGAAGAGGAGGCATACACAAGAGGGTGCTAAAGGAAATCAGTCTGCCATTCCCACTGGCCACCCTGCATCCTTGGCAATGACATAAACCTCTGCACGGCCATATTTTCCACACTTCTCCATTCATTTAGCTAATTCTTATCGGACGTGTTACAAGGGAGTTTCTCCATTATCCAAAATGGCTCAACTGGTTTTGGTTCAACTATTTTCAGGTTTCATTGGAGATGTACAACGTAGCCCTGACAGAGGGTTTGATACTCCAGAGAGCTACACTGCACACAGGCAGATTTTCTGCCACGAGTGCTCAGTGAGAAACACATGATTATAATATCTCGCTAGTGCCACGTGGTTAAGCTAATGTATTTTGGGGTATGGGAAGTGCAGTAAGATACAAATAGCAAGCATCTTATGTTTGTGCAGGAGTTTCTTAACTCTTTAAAAGGCTTGAGAAAAGGCTTGAGCTAAAAAACACTGTCAGAGAGTTCAAGCTGTGTGATGAACGTGCACAATGAAACTTCCAGAATCTTGGCATTACTCTGCATTTTAACTAACAGAGAATACATAAGTTTGGGGTTCTTATCATTTGACATTTCAGATGTGTCCTATCTATGAAAAACCTACCGAAGGAAACAAATATTTCTTTTGATGAAATAGTCCATGTTTCATTCCCAAGGAAGGAAAACAGACATGCACACAAGAATGTCTTAGATGTCTGGTGAGTCCCTTGAAACACCAGCGTTGATCTCAGCTGATAGAAACCTTCACTGTCTTGCGAGTCTTCTTGTTCAACAGAAATTTCTTGGGGAAAGAGAAAAAGGAAAGGAAAAGCTGCCAAAGCCTCTCATTACACACCAAACTGTAAATCAGAGCTGTGCAAAACATTGGTACCGAAAAGCAAGCTCATATGGCTGCAGGTTTGTTTGCCGTGATGCTGTCAAAGATTTGGCAAGAACAGTGCGGTTATGCCAAGCCATCATTCCTGTGGTTGGCAATTCCAGGGGGATGTGGCCACAGCTGTTCCCTTTGAGGAAGCCTGATACTCTTCCTTTAACCCAGATGGACACTTACAGGTTCCCCATGGTAGGAGCGAATGAGCACCCATTGCTTTTCTTGGGAATCTCTTCTACAGCTGCCCCATTATCCTACTGACAGGTTACATTACCTCCAGGCTGCTCCGTCAAGCTCTCTCTGTCCACGTACCACACAAGGCTTGGTTTGGGAAATACCTTCCTCATGATGCAGGTCACCTTAGGCTATGGGGCAGTAAAAGCCAGTCATTAATCTCAGCCACTTCTCACCTGGCTGCCACCTTCCAATCTCCCTTACAGAAAGAGCTTATTTACCCACCATCCCACTACAGAAAGAAGCACTCACTTCCTCTTTATTGTTCTACTTCTCTTTCTCCCTCCCACCCCCTATTTTTCTGGTTGCAGACACCACTGAATGAGAGTCAAGGGACAGCCCCGTCATGCTGGGCCAGGTGCAGGGTGATGGGCTTCCAACACCCTCCAGTCCTGCGCTGTGGTTGGAGAGATGCAGGGTAACCCCCCACTCTCCTGTTCCTCGCCCAGCATCGCAGTGACAAACACCCACACGGAGAAACACAGGCATCAGCAGTGGGCTGAAACACCTCCTGGTTGGCATGTAAATCCTTCCTGCGTTAGATAGAGACAAATCCTACGAAAAAGACTGCCTAGCACAATGATGTGTTGAATGTAGAAAACTAGATACCTTTTTAGAGAGCATGGTCTGTAAGAGGTTTCCAGAAGTCATGAGGATTTGCTTGCTTTGCATGCAGTCGTCCTGTCAGTATGCTAACTGCACAAGAAATCTGTGTGCTCAGTGTAATTTCTCATCAGGAAATAGATTGGAAGAACCTCAAAATCAAGGCTGGATGAAGAGCTGTGCACTAGCAGGGTGGGAGGTCTCATCCTCGCGCTGCCTGCGTGCTCCAGTTGCATTTACTTAGCACGTTATAGCACTAAGAGAAATTGCCTTGTGCATTTAAACAATAATTAAAAAGCAAAGAATAAAGCACGTGCTACCCATGTAGCACAAAGCCCTCTTGCTCCCACTTTCAAAGAAAGAGGCTAACGCCTTTAGTTCAAAGCAAAATTGATGCATTGCAGCCAGCAGAATTAAATCATTCAGTATGAAGACTGAAACTAGTTGGCTGAAACTCTTTCCTAGCCATGGTAAATAACCTCTGAATGCATAATGCAATTGCTTTCCCCTCTTATTTTCATTATTCCCTTATTTTTCAGGCACTTTACATTACTAATATTTTTATAAATGCTTCCTATGAAGAAATACAAGTCTGACATTCACAGTAGACTTAAGCCCTGCAAGAAAGGGTGAAAAAGAGAAGGAAAGGAGTTGGTGTGTGTTTGGAGGTGAAGAATGGGCTGAGGCTCTTGGAAGAGTTTCTATTGCCTGGTCCCATGATAGCAGCACCGCTTGCTTGCTTGCTTGACAGGACAGTGCAGACAAACGCCTGCAACGTCCAACACTGCATCTGGAAATAGGTCACCAGGAAAATTTTGCATAACCATCTGCCTCGTGGCTTGTCTGAAGCAGGTGCGTATGGTTGATAAAAGGTTCTGCCTACCCACAAGCATTTTCCAAGGGAAACCTTCCAAATTAATTTGGATGCTCACAGGTCAAAAGCTTTAACCTGGGTGGATGCGACAGGAAGCAAAGTACTATGCTTAGTAGCCAGAGTGGCTTGCTAGTCAGTCATATGGGCCACAAATATGTTTTATGCCAAGTATGGCCAGTGAGGTACAGCAGACCTTCAGCATTTGCCATTACTGAGCATGTGGCAAAACAGAGACCCCAAACCACACTCGTAACCGTTTAGCTCCAAATAGGAGACTTCAGATACAGTCATTCCATTGGCATCTGCTTGCTCCAGCTGTGTTCTGCTTGCAGCACAACACATTACACCCGACAAGAGTATCACCTTTAAACATGAGCATCACTTCCACAACACCTGCTCCTCCCTGTCCCTGTGGGGCTGTGTAGCAGATGGGGGCTGCCACTGCCTTGCCCCTTTGGGCAGCATCTCAGGTAGTGGGTGACCTTCTTCAGAGAGGGATTTTAAGCAGTGTGGAGAGGGCAGCTGGAGGCTACCACGTGGCTACTGGCAGATGGGAAGGGAAAAGAAGCATCACAGCCTCCTGCAATAACATCAGCTCCTCACAGCCTCTCGATCCTGTCCTGGAGCCTTCACATAAGTAACACAAACCCATATTTTGCCCACATACCAGGGAAGCCCTTAGCTAGCTCCAGTGTGTCCTCACTAAAGCATCTCACTGCTGTGGGGACGGGAATCATTCAGAAGAAAGGGCATGAATGGCTGATACTAACTCATTGAGTCGCTAATCACCCTGTGAGCTCGGCCTGTTTGGAGGTCCCTGATTCAGCTTAGCTTGGCTGGCCCTGCTGGGGTGGCACAGTGGTGGTCACAAGCATTACTCTTCACTCCAAAATCACTCACATTCTCTGAAGTGCCAGCAGCACCCTCCTGCAGGCCAACAGAGATCTCGGGGTAGGCTGGAAAGCAGACAAAATTGCATTAGTTAAGTGGATAACACGGGGCACAGTAACAGCTTCTAATAAGGCTTAACAGCCTTGTTTCATAAAAAGAGTGGAAATTAAAGCCTACATCCACCCACACATCTAGCAAGATAAAAGCGTGCACAGTTCCGATGTGAGGTTGAGGAAGTGGTTTATAAGCACATATCAGCAGCTGCTACCACAGGATCCATCATGTATTTCGCTGCCTACCTAAACTACTCTTGAGAGGCTTTGCTGGAGAAACGAGCTGAAACCATCCTGCGGGCATGGCTCTGGCAGCAGAGCCACCCTTCATAGGCCTGCTGAAGTAAAACACTTCCCAGTTTTTTGCTCCTCTGGGTGCTTGCCAAAGTCATCTCCGAAGGCTTTAGCCATCCCTCAAAATATGAATTCATATAGCAATGGCTATCCCCATGCACTTGCCTGGGCAGATGCGTGGCAGTGTCAGACTACGGATGCATCCTGCCTTGCCGGGAAGCCCAGGGCTCACCTTCACATCACAGCGGCGGGTTTCTGATGACCACCACATCCGCTACAGGTGCAAAAAGTGTTTTCTTTTGTTTTCACAGCATTTTGGTTCTAGGCATGGCTGACTGTCTAGATAAAAGTCATCAGGTACGGTAAGCCTCTCTAAGCTGGCATTTCTAAATGAGCCATTGGGATTGCTGGTTTGCAGTGCTGTTAACTGACTTGTTAAGTAAGGACTGTTGAAACTGTGCTAATACATAGTGAATCTCAAAAGTCTTGGATAAATTGCGCTTCTGGCCCTTTCTGAACCTAAAACTGGACTGGAAACAAGTGCAGCTCCTTAGGAGATCCAGGCTAAACCTCACTTTAGTCTTTACCGTTAAGATATTTTTTCCCCTTTTTTTACTGACCCTGAAGTTACTTCCCCCCATCCCCCTCTGGTTTATTTTTGTTTGGTTTTTGGTTTATTTTGGTAGTTTCTTCCTATCAGAAAATGAATGTCTTAAGATTATATCCTTGTTTCTTCCTTGCCGAAACTGTACAGATGGTAGTGGGGCTGGTGAAAGACAACCATACTTTTTCAGCTGTAAGAAAAAATCTGGTACACTGGATCTTCTAATCTCAGCTAAAAGTTGGCTGGGAGACTAAATAAAACCTAGTCTAGGGCTTACTCTTCCTTTTGGTTTTTGATGAGAACAGGCATCACTGCGTAAGAGAATACTGGGTTAGAAGGGACCTCAAGGATCAGCTGGTCCAACGTTTTTAGGCAAAACATGACCTACACTAGATGTCCCAGCACCCTGTCCAGCTGAATCATAAAAGTGTCCAAACGTGGGGTACTCCACCACTTCCCTGGGGAGATTATTCCAATGGCTGATTGTTCCCACTGTGACAAATTCGCCTCTTGTGTTGAGGCAGTCTCCTGAGGAGTAACTTGTGCCCATTACCCCTCGTCTTTTCCATGTGACTCCTTGTAAAAAAGGGGTCCCCAACTTTGTTGTAGCCACCATTTAAATACCAGAATATGGTTTCTCCTGAGCCTCCCTTCCTCTAGGCTGACCAAACCCAATTCTCGCAGCCTTTTTCTCACACAGCAGGCTTTCCTGCCCTCTGATCATCTTTGTGCCCTTCTCTGGACTCTTCCCAGCCTGTCCACATCATTTTTGTACAGCCGGGACCAAAACTGAGTACAGTATTCCAGGTGTTGCCCAACAAGCTCTGAGTAGAGTGGAATGCTCCTCCACGTCTGTACAGGATGCTGCCCTCTGCTTCCTTTGAAGACATTTGCTGGGTAACTGTTCTGGCAGGCAGCTCTCAAGAACAGCTCAGAATGGTCTAATAGATCTTTTCCGTTTAACATCGCAGCCCCTCTTAATAGTTTGACATTCATTTGTCTTGCTGGGGTATTTACCAACATTTTGGGTCTAGCAGAAATTCAATATTCAGTGCAGCAGTTTCTGCTGCTGAGCTCTTACAAAAAAGAGAAATCAATATTTGGCAAAGTTAGATGTGAAAAGAGCATACATTTTCTCAGAAACTTGTACTTAAAAGAACTCTGTTATAGAAAAGAAATATTTTAAAGCCTTTCAGCCCAGAAATTCCCTCCTAAAAAAAGCTTTCTTGATTGAATGTCTGTTTGCGCTCAACCTATCAAGTCTCTCAACTTCATTGAGAGACTTGTTCATGCCTTCCTCATCCTCTACTGCCCAGCTCTCAGACACACTCAGGCCACCTCAAGCATCTGTGGGGAAGCATTGCTTCTGCTCCTCAGACTTGGGCTGTGCTTAGCCCAGCAGCTTTTATCAGAGGGATCCTGCACAAGGAGCTTCCCCCAGGTGACAGTCCCTCCCTCTCCTGCCTCTTGCAGCACTACAGTGCACTAGCTGCCTGCACTCCCTGCCCTGCTTTCGTGCCACCCAGGGCATGTAGTTCAATTGCACGAGTGTTTGGTTTGCGGGCTTGCTAAGATGGGAAAACCTCTCCAGGTTTCAGTTTGCCTTTGTTCTCCAGCTGCACCATTACTAATGGCCAGGATGAGAGATGTAAACAACATCATGTACTGTTGACATTGTGTATGCTTACTATTGTGCTTAGGATCCTGCCTTGGCTATCTGAGCCTTCATGTAACCCTGCTCTTGGGGCGTCTGCGAGAGAGGTTGAGAGCACAGCACCCCAGTCCAAAGCCAGCCAGCACTTACTGGGAGCATCACAGGCTATTCACCACCAAGGGCTGCTGTTGCTTTCTCCTGTTTGCCTCTCTCTGCTGTTGTGCTGATATACTGATCTGAGTGCGTGAACAGACAACCATATGTGACAGTAATTCAGAGAATAAGCCAAATAAAGCAACCTCTTAGGGCAACAGATATCAACATAACACAAACCAAGGCAAAAGCATCAGTAGGGATGAAGGGGAAGGAGACCTCAAGTCTGCTAGTATACTTGAACAATTAGCCAGGTAACACTGTCCCTATTTGACAAAAGCTGGTTTCAAAAGTAAGACCCATCTCTGAATCATACAAATGCAAGAGGAAATTTCAGGTCATTAACTTCTATTTTTATTTCTCTTGAGTCAGTGACCAACAGCTCCCAGACACAGGTTTTATTGGTCTTTTTTTCTCTTGCTGCTCCCTATTGACTGTTGACAAACCCACTGTTTAACACCCATTCAGTTTTGGGGCATTGGAAATATGTCTTCCAGACCCACTGCTCAAAAAGCAGAAAACACTTTTTCTTCTTCAGTGGGCAGCATTTTTCTGATTCAGTAGTACCTCAGCAATTGTAGAGTAGTTCCTAAGACACTAGAAAGGGATTTGAGCAAGAAACTAAAGATGGGGGAATCTTCCATCATGAAACGCCAGCCCACACTTTCATGCTACAGGGGCCCTGCCATTCCTAAGCAGTTTGAGCCCCACAGGCAGGACCTCACTTTCAGAGCCAGAACCTTTGGCAGCAGTTGAACACTGCATGCCCTCAGGGATGCGGCACTGCAATAACAGTAGTTACAAAACACTTTACCGGCTTACTAAGTTTTAGCCATGGTTTCCTAACACAGGCAGCATGGTCATTTTGTACTGGGGCATGGAGGTCTTGATGACCAAGGTGCTTACCTGTAACCTGCAAAGTGCCAACAGAAGCTTACACGTAGGAGTGAGATAGTGGCAATGTGCATGCCAGTGGTGGTAAGATATATGCAACGATTCTACATCGGAAGTTGGAGGAATGGCCTCAAATTCTTCCTAAGAATCATGGGGTTATTTATTAACATTTTAACTCAATGAAGCTGAAAAAAAAAATGTAATGCCAATATTTATATGTAAAAAACCTCAAACAATGTATTTCAGAAGCTACTGCTTTCAGAACCGTACAGGAGTGTTACCTTTCCAAGTGCAAGTAAACAGGCATCTGGCGTAAGCCCCTTACCGAATACTCTCACAGTGGTGCTGCTCTTCTGGACTCTCTCCGGATGGGACGCCACATGGCAAGAAAACACCTTGCCATCATCTGTGATTTTGGTGGGGAAAATCTTTAGGGCGCTATTCAAACCCAGGTGGACTCTCTGCCCATACAGCATGCTGCTGTTCCTGTACACGGCAGCCCGGAAGGGCTCCTTGGTTACAAGTTCCTCTTCCGTGCCATTTTGCTCCTGTAAAAAGAGCAATCCACGCAATATGTGAAGACCAGAACCTCCCCTTCCCCACCAGCCAATATTGTTATAGATCAGCTCTATTCCCTCAATGGAAATCTTCCCTCGCACCCCTAGCATTGCATAGCAGTAAGTGGACATTTGCAACATCCATTATTTTCCAAATACATTCTCTCTCAGAAGTTCAAAATCAATAGTGCTCCTCATCTTATCAATAACTATGGAGTAAATAGCTGTGTCCTGTAAGTCCTGATCTCTGTATTCTGCAGAGAGGGCATCAGAGCTTCTTTCTCACTGCAGCAATCTAAGTTATGCTGAACATCCTACACGCAGTAAATATGACTGAAATTCCAAGAAAAACCTTGGGTTTTTAGATTTTAAATAGTAGGAACCTGTTAGCAATAGCTAAAAGTCATCTCTTAATGCCTACGTGGCAGCCACGCTTAGATAGAGGTGCAGCCTGCACATCCTGGACATCTGTGCCTCAGAACATATTTTCAAGCTGTGCTCTGAATGACTCATGGTGACCCACATGTATCATCGTGCTGACCTTTGTTTTTTTCCCCTTCATTAAAGGGCAGTAAGGGCAAGGATGTTTCCTTCAAAAAATTGGTAGAATTTTAATATGAAAAATGCACTGCAAAAAGGAGCTCTGAATAGATAATGAGCCAGCACAAAAGACTGAAAAACCTAAAGCACTTGAAAATCACCTTTAAGAAACCCCTCAACAGTTACAGCACCTCAGTGACGATAAACAGAAATGAACAGGGTCAAGCTCAAGGGCACTGGTGGCTGGTACTTATCTCTCCACACTGGAATTAATGCTAAAACATTACATTAAACCACACACATGCAAATATTTATCCAGAAAGTGGGATGCAGTACAAAAATATAATGAGCTGTATAGCTCACAGCAAAGCGTTTAAGATAATTTCTTTGTGGTTAGCTGGATAACCGGGTTCGCATGTGTCGGCGTGAATCTGTGATACAGAGGTTAACCAAAACATGGCAGTCAGCTCCTTTTTCTCTTTTTTCCTTTCTGGGTCAAAGCTGCTTGATATCTCACTACCCTACACGGTAACCCTGTACTTTTCAGAGGTACCAAAGCTTCACTGCAGCAAAAATCCCTGGGAAATCCAACATAGGAATAGTCTGGTTTCATTTGCTAAGTCCTGTGGCACTTTCCACGGACCTGTTCTACATGCATTACTGAAAAATTAAAAGCAATTAAGATGGAATTTTGCCTCTCTGTTTCTTGAGCAGCTATTGTTTGTGGTGTCCATGTTCCAAACCTGCGTTTATACTTTTCCCCTTCATTATCACAGTGCAACATGACCAATATCTTTTGTTTGGCGGGTTCTGCGGGACACAATAAAGTCTGACATTTCTATTTCAATCTGCAAAAATACCGTGTAGTTCCTTCTGAAATGTAAGCCTGAAAGGAAGAACACTTACCACGAGCCATTTCAAAGGATAATTGGACAAATTTTCTGAGGCCGTGTCCTCAAGGCATGGAATCTCTAAAGTTTGGTTTAACCACACTTCCTTCACGTTGTGCTGCTCCTCTTTTATCATTGCAACAGCAACAAAAAAGCCAGAGAAGGAAAATCAGAAACGTGACGTTCATTGTGCTTTAGAAAACAATATTGACTAGTCCACTGTTCAAGGAACAGGCACTTTTTTGGTTAGAAGACTACTGTAATTTCAACCATTACCCACAGGCACATTTGTTAAGTGAAAGCTCTGCATCTGATTCTAGATGCAGTTTCATGACTCTAATTCATGGCTTTACCTGATTTTTTGGGCAATTCATAGAAACCAGTGCTTAAATGCAGGATCAAGGAGTCTCATTTTGGAGCTGAGAACAATTTGAAGCTTCAATTTTTCTCCTTTTTTATTCTTTTTTCTGTTGCAATAAACCTCCACACCAATTTTGTGCACTTGTGTTTCCTCTTCTCTGAAAACCTTCTTTCACAATGCAAGGTGTTCAGCATGTCAGGCAGGTTGAGATTAACCCTGGTTTTCAGTGTAAGTGCTCCTTTTGTTATTCTCCAACCTGCCCATTATCAGGAGCAGAGTGCTTGACACTCTTTCCTTTGTCATCAGTTTTATAAAGCATTTCAATACCTCCTATCCTACCCCATTCCCAGTCCAGGGCTCCAGTCCACCTGTGGAAGGGTCAGAGTGATGCACTGATCAGGGCACAGCTGTGGTCCAAGCATTGGGTCTGCCTGTGCATGTGCACTTGTCCTGGGTTCAGCAGCAGCAGACATTTTATTCCTTCTTGGTAGCTGGTGCAGCGCTGTGTTTTTGACTTCTGGCCTGGGAGCAGAGCTGATAACACCAGTGTTTTCAGTTACTGCTCGGTAGTGTTTTGGTCTGACCAAGGACTTTCAGAGCCTCATGCTCTGCCAGGGAGGAGGGAAAGCCGGGAGGAAGCAGAGACAGGGCACCTGACCCAAACTGACCAAAGAGGTATTCCATACCACAGCACATCATGTCCAGTATATAAACTGGGGGCAGTTACCCGGAAGGGTTAGATCACTGCTCGGTTGGGCTGGGTATCGGTCAGCGGGTGGTGAGTGGTTGTATTCTCTTCCCTTGTTACTTCCCTTATCATTATTATTGTTGGGGGTAGCAGCAGTGGTTTGTGTTATACCTTAGTTACTGGGCTGTTATTACACCACCCGTGGGAGTTACATTCTTTCCATTCTCCTCCCCATCCCTCTGGGAGCCGGGGGGGGAAAGGAGGGGTGAGTGAGAGTGTGATTGTATGAGTTACGGCTGGGCTTAAACCATGACAGCACTGAAACAGGAAAAGCAGCGGTGATGGCCAGGAGATGTTACGAGTGCCTTGGTGAGCACTGATCCCTCTGACAATTAGCCTGGCTGCAGGTGGCCGCACCGTGCAGCCTGCCCTGCTGCAATCACTGTGCTGCCCAGGCCTGCCTTCCCTCTTCCTTCTAGGCAGGCACCAGCAGACACCACTGAGAAACTCCCCTGGTAGCTCTACTTGTATGGTGAGATAAAATAGATGCATATTTTATCTATCTTTTTTATCTTGAGGGGAAGGAGAGCATCTCACAGGTCCGAACTGTTTGCTAGTGGGGACTTTCTGGTGACTGTAACTTCCTGTATATATGGCAGCCAGGCAGAGAGTGACACTGCCAGCACACAGCCTATGCCACAGGGACATAAAGAAAGGCACTGCTCAGAGTGGTGCCCAGGAGTCCCAGTGCCAGAAGCAGCTTCTCTCCATTTTTCACCAGAGCCAAGCAGCTGAGGAGCCAGCTATCACAGCGGGACACGGCATGCACAAGCACTAAAGGGGCTGGATAGTGCAAAAAGGAAAGAGAAGAGGCAAAGAAAGCAAATCCATGGCTTCCCAGGAAGAAAACAGCACAGAAGACTTTGCTGGAACAAGCTACTGTGCAAATGTGCCATGCAGCATGCAAGAGGCATGAGGATGAACAGTTGCACCCAGAGTTCAGCCTGCAAACAGCCTCAGCCTGTTCTCACAGTCACGTGTCCCAGCTGCTGTTTCTCCTGTCTTTGATTCCCACCTCCATTAACAGCCTGCTGGCTAAGGTACTCCTTGTTTGTCAGTCCTACCTAGGCCTGTTGCTCTGCGGGCTTTGCAGCGTCTACAAGTTGAATCCATCTGGACTCACTTCACTTTGATGTAGTCGGGTACTGTACTTCATTAATGACTAGTACCCTTCTCCACCCCACTTGTAGGCTGGATTGAGATCATTTGCCTTTTTTTGAGTTGCAGTGATTTATCACAAAAATTCTGGTTACCTTGAAATACACATCTGCAAGAGGTATGTTGAAAACTGATTTTTCTTAGTTCTCTCTAAGCAAGCAGTTACTAGTAGCACAGCTTACTGCATCACGTAGCTACTGAAAAAAAGCCACAATGATGTCTGTGTGAACAAGAACTGCCCGCGTTTAACATGTAGACAACAATAACAACACTGAACATGCCAGTATCAACCAAGAGCACGAGCAAGAGAAAAGGAGCAATGCCTAATTAGCACTATTATTGTATTAAGGAAGAGACAGAGAAAAATTGCATGAAGAACAGAAGTTTCATGTGGTTACCAGCTCTACTTGCAGCTCACTGCTCACTGCTTGATCCAGCCCCTTTGCCTTATGAAACTCAAGAGAATTCCCAAAGGGGAGCTGACCGCAGCATACCCCTGTATGTCAGGTGCCATCATCCTTGACGCTGTTATCCAGCATGTATTGTACCTTAATGGGTTGCACAGATGTTCTGGCACTAACTTTGCCTTTCTAGGTTTATCAGGGCAGAAGGGTGCTGCTGGGTTGCCCCTGAAGTTAGCCTCTGGGATAACAGCACCAAAGTGCTTTGAGCCACTGCCATGCAGGTGCCATAAGGCAGCAAGGGGTTTGGGGCTGAACATCTCTGTGAATGAAGCTTGCACAGGGCCTCCTCCTGCTGCAGGATGGATGCAACCCAGCATGGGGACCAATGTCCCTCCTGCCACCAGTCTGGCCTCATGATACAGGCCAAAGAGGTGGTGGGAGCACTGCTGCTCTCTGCTACCCCAGCATCACCTGCACCCACCCTGCTCCTAACCTTTGAACGGGTGCTGTATCTACAGCCCGGGGCACAAGCAGAGTGAGCATGTTGGCCTTGCAGCTCTTAACTGAAACCATGCCAGGATTTAGTTTAATCCTTCTTGGCTTGTTAACAGAAACCTGGGTCAGGAAGAGGTTTCTAGGGGTCATCAAATCCAGTCCCCCATCTGCACAACAGTAAGCTTGCCCAACATCCCTGCCCAGTTCCATCTTCACAGCAGTTTGGACTTTTGCCCTCACTGCTGGCATTAAACAGCTGTTCCCAAATTGCTGCACTAAATGGTTGCCACTCTTGCTTAATTTGTAGTCAAATCCACTCACGTCCTATTTAAACCCATTTGTTCCTTTGCCAGGATAATTTAAATATCCTTTCTGGAGTTCACACTCTCCCCTGAGGCTTACTTACCAAGAGCAGTCATGCTGCTTTCCAGCTTCCTTTTGGCTGACAGAAGCAGCCATGTCTCTGCTCCTGTGATTGTTCTAAGCAATTCCCTACTTTGCTCCAGTTTGCTTTTCACGGTGGTACGCATTCCTCCATTGAGCTAACAGCTAGCGTGCCCAGCAGATGCCAGCTCTTGGCCTCAACCAGGCAAGGCTGTTTTTCTCTTTCCGGTGCCCAGTGCTGCATGACCATAGCAGCAGAAGAGCATGGTTTGGAGATCCGGCATCCTCAGTCATCTCTGCATCCAGAGATACAGCATCCAGTCATCTCTGAAGCATCTTTCTCCATAATGAAAATGTGGAAATTGCCCATCTCACCACCTATTTTGCATTCCTATCTAACTTTGTGTTCCTCCAAATAAATGAGGCTTCCTAATCGTGAGCTAGATAACAACAGCTAGAGAGTGCTTGGTAAGTAGGAAACTGTGTAGGCAGTGGTGTTCAGTGGCACCAGTGCAAACCCTAAAGAAGTCATCATCAAAGACTAAGAAATGTTAATCTACCCTGATATGCCCTCATTCCTTTACCCCCTCCCCCTGTTACAAAAACCCCAACATCTCATTCACAACCACTTACCTTCTGCCTTGACAATAAGTTGGATTTTCGTAGCCTTTGTCCCATAAGGGTAAGTAGCAAAACTGCACTCGTACTGCCCACTAAGGGAAATGGTAACGTTTTTCAGATGCAGAGCCCATCGACTGCATTCAGACTTGGCATTTGGATCAGGGGAACACAAAGCCTCTGTCTCATCCCAGCTACAGCAATTCCTCGTGCTGAAGGACACTGAAAAGTTGTAAGAAGCCTCAGGAAAGGTGAAGTAATGGGTGCCATAAACAGGGTGATAAACAGCTATCCTGGTGAGCTGTGCATCATCAGTCTTGGACCACTGTGTCTGTATGATGTAGGTGGTATGTGGCTTTCGGAAGCTGCATACCAGGGTCACGTCAGTACCTGGCAAAGCGTGGACCACTCCTGTTTCTGTAATGACATCTTCGGGCTGACCTTAAAAGCAAATGGGACAAATTTCAGTGCAAGTAATGTTTAAACAAAGCTTTTTCCTAAGCCGTCTTTGACATGATTTGGTCCCTCAGACACAGGCAACCATTCAGACCCTGCAACTGTAGAAACAGGCTTTCCAGCGAAGAGGCTTACAGCAGATCTCCACCAGTAGAGACTTCAGAATGAGAACAGGGAGAGCAAACACGCACTTGTCTGGAAGAGGGCAGGGAGCTCCCGTCACACTCACAGGAGAGAAATGGGAACCCTGAGTCCCTCTGTGAAAATGGAAGTCTTTCATGTGATATAAATAAAGCAGAAGCTGGACTCAGTTATGCCCCAGCAATTTGTGCAAGAACAAATGAGTTATCCCTGCTGGCTAATTCTGCCCTGCACTGTTCCTCCTGTCCATTGCCATTGTCTCCACTGCTTTGACAGAGAAACCTGTCCTTCTACCTCTGTGTTATTAAACAGCTTCTGCATGACCCGAATAATGTCTGTTTCAGTGTCAGAGTGAGCGGCATGGTTTCTTCCTCATTTAATTTCTTAAAACATGTTGGCAGTCCTTAGTGGGCCATATAAAGAAGTAATGGATGGGTGAAATGAAGGGGCTTTCAATGGGAGCCTATACTACTCAGTTTTGCTGCTGCTGTAATAAAATTGATTTCTCTCTGTTTTTCCCTCCTATGAACAAGAAGCTCACAGTCCCCAAATCCCTGCGTGGAGGGCACTGACAAACTCAAGGAGATGAAGAATTTATGGATGGGGGAGTTGTAGCCATCAGACAAGTAATCAATCATAGCCACAGAGCCTTTTACAAAAGAGCATGTGAGACCCGAGGAAAAAAATGTGCTTGTGCAGATGTTCTTAGGTCCAGACTTGTTGCCCCCCCATCCATTGGATTTTACCCTCCCTGTGTATCAAAACGCCACTGTAAATTTGCCTTGGGAACGTGCCCCACAGTCCCACCAGCCATGCAGCTGACTCCCCATGGCAGCAAGCGCACGCTGCTCATCTTCCTTACTTGGAAAAAGTGGGTACCAATTTCTTTGCTTTGATATCTGCTTTACCCCGGGATACAGGGCTCTGGGGCACCTGAGCCAGGGGATGCCCTCCCAGGGACCGGGCAGCCTCGATGATGCCTGCAGGTGGCCTGGTGCGCCCCATACTAAGCCAGCTCAGCCAGGAGTGAGACAGGGACCCAGTGCACCCGCAGCTCTGGTATGACAGGAAGGAAGAGTAAGGGCACAGTCACACATCCCTGCAGAGCTGGCTGAGATTTGGTACCCAATCACTGAAGGGCGACATGAACACGCAGAGACTAGGTGCATAGAGAGCAAAGCTACTGGATGGCCATGCCCAACATTAATCTCATTTTTTCCATTGCTGTGCATGCTCTGTTCATCTTTTAATTGAGTCCCAAGAGATGGGATGACGTAAAAGGATACATAAAAATAAGCCTGAGTGACAAGTGCTGTGAGAAAAATTACTGAAAACTATTTCTGTCCGTCCAAAGAGCTTATTATAGCAAAGGCTCATTGATTTTACTGCAAGTTTTGCATCAGGAAAACTTAAGGAAAAAGCCATGAACAATCTTGCAATCAAACTAACCAGCAAGGGACACCTAGCAAATTAGCTCTCTTATTCATACTGATGCTGTAACAAGCCAAAGGACCATGTGAAGAATGCCTACCAATAATTGCTCGAATAATTTATATGAAGATGAAAATATTGCACATGTCGAAACAACAGTAATTTGTGTTGGTCGTTAGTAGCCTGGCACTTCAGATTATTTTAACTGAAACCCATTAATGTAAAAGAGTTCTTAGCTTTTTGTTAGCATCTCAATATAATTAGTCTCATTTTTGGCCAACTTTGTTTTTCCAGGTGCAGTTGCCCATACTTGTGCTCCATTTGAAGTTTAACAGAGTAACTCCCAAATGTTTATATGTCTGATCTCCATAAAGGGCACAATGGGGTCCACTTTGAGTGATTTCAGTGAGCATTTCATCCTCAGAGGAAAAACCCAACAGTCCTACTCATCCCTAAATAGCATTGCTTTCCTGCATGTACATGTCTTGAGGAGTCTAGTTCTGTTTTATTATGCTTTGCTTTTCATTTGAGAACTTTTATTCTCTATGAATACACATACTAAATTCTTTCTTTTAAAATCCAGTTTGCCACAGTGATATAGAAAATAGGAAAAGATTTTGGGATGCATCTTGCCACAGCAGTCATACACAGTACTTTTTTCCTTTCTTTATTGGAAAAAGGTGTATCCTCCAAAATTCTCCTTCCTAGCTGGTAAAAAGCATCGCTGCGTTCAGCATGGCCAGTCTGTTGTAAGAGGCCTGTGTGGAAGGGGTTGTGAGCATCAGGATTTTTCTTGGTTTTCCTCGGATTGGTTTGGTTTAAACTCCTTTGGAAGAGGATGAGTTTTTCCTTACTCAGCTTTTCTGACAGTTTTACTCCCACTGACAAACTTGTTTCTCTTGTTTCTCAAGCTTTTAACGCAGCACATAGGGCTGGGTGGGGAAGAGGAAGGGAAGGATCTACTGAAGGGGTTGCAGCTGTACAATTTATCCTTGCCTTTAAGTGTTTCAACTCTTCCTCTCTCTGTGTGCGCAGGTATGAGTGTGTGTGTGTGAAAGAGAGACTTTTTATTTGCTCTTTAAAAGCAGTTTTCCTGTTTGCCCATTGGAGATGAGCACAAATTGCCCCTAAATACAACTGAGCTCATCTCAATGATAATGCTGGTGAAAACCTGTTATTTTGAATAAACTAATCCGCGAGTCAGTACAAGCCATTTAGTCCTTACTGGCTGCACATTATAACTAGGGTTACTAGAAAGTTGTCAGGAAACAGAAAATCATTACTAGCAGCTACAGCTTGCCATAGTAAGACACGCTGAGCCCAGCCTGCACATGCCACTCTGTCCCTCACCACCCTCTGTCGTAAACTGAGCCAAGGGGCCCATTGACGTGCTTACCTGTGATGCTGGGCACCAAGAGCAAACAAAGGAGGGAGAAGAGGCACCTTTTTTCCATCCTCACCCGATGATGTTTTGGTACATACGTAGCTCTCTTGGCCCGCTCCTTTCAGTGTCTCTGAAAAGGAAGTCAAAGTGGTCTGCTCTGTGCAGACAGGCAGATGTGCAACACAGTCACGCTCATCGTTTTAGTGCGACTTCAAAGAAATGCTTCATTAGATGTGAAAGCCTCAGTTTCCTGCCAGAGGGATAGAATTAGCACAACTTGTGAAACCTGTGTGTTGAAAACACTACCTGTACTCTGAGCCCATGTTGAAGATCTGTATTTTTTGTACTTTCCTTTGTCTTTTCAAATAAACTCAGAGTGAGCAGTTTACTGGTTTGCACTCTCTCAGAAACTTGTCTGGTCGCTAAGGTTGAATATATAGGGTACGCAGTGTACAAAAAAGGCAACTTTTTTGCCTGCTTCATTTCCTTCACTGTGTTAGCCCAAAACAGCTCAAGCATACTATTCCCACATTCTCTACACTCAGGTTAAAGTTATGCTGGGTTTAAAAACCCCAGCATAACAACAAAACCAACTACATTACAACAGAATAAATGGAGAGTTTTCCAGCTTCACCTTATTTCTTCCTTTTTCTTTTCTTTTTCCAGAGAAGGAGACCATTAATTATTTTCAGCAGAATGAGGAATTACAGCACCACACAACAGCATCACCTGGCATGGTTAACCCCTGTTCCTAATCCATTCAGCTGGTAGCCTCAGTAGTGGCAGCACCCTCAGGCATGGATGGGTTCCTGCCAGTCCTGTGACCTGTATTTATTGCAGGTCAAGTGTAAATCAGTCCAAACTGTCCTCGAAGCACATCATGCTTCCATGAATTAGGCATACACCTATCAGCGATGCATGCCATTGCAGGCAAGTGCTATGTAAATTGGACCTGGTGTTGTGGCTTTTCAGAAAGAGATATGAGGTCTTGCTTATCACACTTGTTTCCCCAAAACCAAAACTGCAAGGCAGGACACCTCATTCATATAGCACGGATGTACATTATCTTCTGGCTCTTCACAGAGTGGGAGGGGTGTTTGGAAGCAGGAGGCTGGTTACCCTCAGCGGTTCCCTCCCCAGAGGCCTGAGGAAACCTCACCTTTTGGACTGCACGAGAAAGCCAGTTACAGCCCATCCATCAAGGCATAGAAAGCATGTGTCCTGGATCATGGAATCATAGAATGGTTTGGGTTGCAAAGGACCTTAAAGCTCATCCAGTTGCAACCCCCCTACCATGGGCAGGGATGCCCTCCACCAGACCAGGCTGCTCAAAGCCCCAACCAACCTCACAGTCCCTCAGACAGGCACCTGTATCCGCTAGCAGTGCCCTCCCTTGAGTGGCTGGTCTACCCCTGGATGATCTGGGGTTTGACATGTCTTTTCTGAAACAACTTATAGGAGACCTTGCTGCTTTTTGTGGGCCACTTTCTTTAATGACAATCCTCTCTGCACCTCAGACAAGGCCTATGGAAAGTGCCGGCTGCCACCTGCAAAATCCTTTCCAACCATTTTCCATTTCCATTTCCTTCCCCTCTGTCTACTTTCACTGACCATGGAGCTCTCCATAACTCCAGCATGCAAGGCACAGAGTTCAAGGTAAAAAACAAAAACCTCACTGGTCATTTCTTTATATTATGCATTACCACAGATGCAAACAACATCTATACCACTTCCTTAATTTGTCCATATGCAACCTCTTGTTAGTGTGTTTAAGCAGGCCAAGGTCTTCAGCTGGAACAGCTTATAGTGCTGGCCAGGCTATGGTCAGGCCTCCAGACGTCTTTAGGGGATAAATGCTGCTGCACAGTTCCTTTTCTGTTTGCATTGCTCCCCTACCTGAGGAGACGCGCTAAAAGTAGTCATAGTACTGGATGCCCGGGTTACTGCTAAGGGAATTGTCTCCGAGGATGAAATCTCTGCTTGTCACTCAGAAGCCTGACAGTGAAAGATCTGCCTCGGAAGATCAAGAAGTCCTGAAGTTGAAAACGAACAGAATATTCAAGCCATTGTAACTGACAGCCACAGAAGGGAGTAAAAATTGTTAAAGGTGCATGCTCTCGTTTCCAATTCAGAGCAGAGAACACAAAGAACCCAGAGATTACCTGCAGATACTGGAGTCCAACAAAATTGGACTTCAGTTTAGAATTTGGGCTTTCATCAGTGAGTGCAGTCACCTTAGCTTCTCCTGCTGATCAGTTCATGTAAGCTTTGTACCGTGAGAGATTGTATTTTGTGTAACATGTGGAAAAGAAGAAAGTCTCAGATGAGCCTTTTTATTGATCTGAAACACGTATCGCAATTCAATAAGACAGCCCAAGTGCCATGTGGTATATTCGATAGCCACAGAAATTCCTGAGCAGCTTGTTTGAGTTAGAAGATAGCTATGTCTTGCTCTTAGAATTTGTTCCCCCCCCCCCCCAATAACATCCTAAAAATACACTGCTGCCACATTGCGTTGTGTTGGCTGAATGCAGCCACCCAGCATTGTCGCTGTGCTTAGAGACGAAATGAGAAAGAAACCTCCCAGCTCAATGGGGTTTTATTCACTTCAGAAATGTGTTTAGCCCCAATTCCTACCTTAATCCCAGAGTCTGAAATAGTCATTCACCCCTCTGCTGACATTAATGTGAAGGAACAGCTAAGCCCTGCCTCTGAACAAAACATAAAGAAACACTCCTGACATACATCGCTTAAGCCTACTGGCAGGGATCCATCTCTTCTCTGGAGTCAGACATGAGGTCTCACTTACAGCAGTGCCAATTATTATGAGAGGTTCCTCCCGCCACCCCTCTCCTGAGAAGTTACTCACAAGCAGCTTGGTAGGCGCCAAGGTGGGATGCTATACACAGAAGGGATGAGAAGAGGTGCTGACGCATGCCCAGGCACAGTGGACCTCATTGGTAGCTGGGGGGAGGACATATAAGTGTATATCAACACAGTTGTATCAGTGGCATATCAACACAGTGTAACTGTGTTTTCCTTGATGGGGCAGCAGCAGGGATGTTTGTCTCAGAGGTGGGGTGCAGGGTTTTCCATCATGGTACACGTGCTGTTCCAGAGAGACCCAGAAACCACTGCAAAGCTAGGAGGTTTTAAAGGGAACGATGCTACACCCAGACAAACAACACGTTGTCAGGGCATACGTGAACCACGATGCTTTCTTCTGGCCTGGGCAAGCAGTTGTCCTGACTGGTCCTCCCCTGCATCCCAGATGGTGGCAGCTCTGGCAGGAACTGGCCATGAGCATCACCCGGGATGGGGCCCTTGCAGTGCAGAGTGGGTCTCTGCCCACTTCTCAAGGATGCCTCTGCTGCCTCATGAGATGTTTTTTTGAACTCTACAGATGACTCTTTCCATGGCAATCACCCCTATTATGCATCATACTCCCAAAACCCTTGACTGCGATTGCAATACAATTCTTCTGCCTCAATCACAGCGAGCTGCACCTAAGAAGCAAAGCTGCAGTCAGTCCCACAGAAAAAGAAATCTCGATCTCCAGAGGCAAATTCAATTATTCACAAAGAGTGCCTGTTCAGAAATGCTAGTGTGCGAGCTCTTCCTGCCAGAGGCGAGGATGATTACCCAGGCAGACTGGTGTCCTCTAAACATTGCTTAAAGAAAATCCCGCTCCCCAGTGAAAGAAAGACAGAGACTTTGAAGCAGGAATTTCATTAAAGAGTAAGCTAACCTTTCAGGTTCGCTCGGCGCTTGGCACAGAAACTCCCACTTTGTCATCGTGGTTCGGTTTTGAACTTCTCTGAAAAGCATCCTAATAACACCGTAGCTGGCAGGCAACTTTGGCCATGGCACCCAATGGAGGGGTGGATGATGGGGTGGCAGGGGCTGGGGGTCAGCGTGGCAAGGGACAGTGCACTGAGGTGGCAGTGGGATCCCCACTGGGCTTTTTCAGTAACCTCCCGCTTCCCGTGTTGCCTCTTCCCTCCCTTAACCCTGGTGCCTCTCTCCTGCTTGCAGCGCTGCCTCTTCTACGTGGGGGAGGAGAGAGAAGAGGGTTTCTCATTCTGCTTCTTCCTTTTCCTCCCTCGTGGCTGCACACACACGTCCACAGGCTGCGTTTGACATAATGCAGCCTCATTTTCTGCCAGGGTGTTTAAGCAGCATGGCAAGGCATACGTGCTTCCCTCTCCAAGGAGTTGTTTCCATCCGAAAGATGTTTAAAGATCCAAACGGGCTTTTTATCCCTCCTCTCTCACTGACAGCTCAGAGTAAGAAAGAAAACCAAGAACAGCTCGCTCCCAGCTGCCTCCCTGTCCCAGCCCTGCCTACACTGGCACTGGGGCTGCTCCATCACCTTCCCAGCTCTGCTGCCGCTGCTGCCAGTGCCAACACTAGCAAAATTCAAGATGACCCTTTCCACAGATGTTTTATTTGCCATTACGTCCTACAGACATTCTGGGGCCAAATCCAACTGGATGATGGCGCTTTAATTATGCCTTCAGCTCATCCCACTGGTAAATAATTGCTTTCTTCACTTTGCAAGCAGGAAACTTGCTTTTGAGGGACTTTACAGCACTCCAAGACGGCAAGTCAGAGTGAAGGGATAAGCAAGGACTACAGCTCTAAATCCTCTCCTCCTGCTCTCTGTGGGAAAGATCTCTTTGTGTCTGCCTCATGTTTAAAAAGCCTTTCAGATAAGGTAACAGGATGCAGGAGGATCACAGGGAGTGATCTAATGCTGAGTTCCTATGTGTGCACATCTCTGTCTTCCCATTTCTGTGATATAAGAAAGGGACTGCAAAAGCCGGCAGTGGTTTTTCTAATTGAAAGTTCTAACTTACAGTTTATGTTTCAGAGAGAGTGTATATTTGGGGGAGAATGGAAGAGAATCAGTTCCCTCACCTCTGTTATTCCAGCCACACATCCCTGTGGTCCTTTGCTCCCATTTAATGCCATTTCTGATTGGTGATGGTCCATTAGGGTAAGCTGTTGAGCACCACGTTGTGCAAAGCGCAGGTCACTGAAAAAGCAGAGTACAAAAAGTGCAACCAATGAACAAAACAAAGAATGTTGACTCAACAACCACACACCAATGAAAAAAACACTGCATGGAAGCCAAAACAGTAAAATAAATAAAGACTCTATAGGGTTACTGCTTTCAAGATGAAATGGAAGCGAGAGAAGGCTTTCTTCGGTTGCCTTGTCTTTTCTAGCTATAACACAAACTGCGCTGGTTTGCACAGCATCAGCTAAAGGTTTTTGATTTGTACATCTTCCATTGCTGAGAAGATGTTCATGAGTAGGTTAATAACTATACAACAAAATGTAATGGCACCCGTAGTTTAAAAAAGGGCATTTGTTAGGAAAGGGTAACCCACTGCCAGTGCTGGGAATCATCTGCTTATCTTAGGCTACCAGGCTGAGGTTTCCACTGAAGCCTCCCAGAAGGTCCATGTCATGCCTTGGTCACTTCAGCAGGAGCTTCAGAGACAGTGCTTGGAGCAGCTTTCATGAATCACGCCAGCAAGAGAGAACAGCAGCCTGCTTGAGAAAGAGCATTTCGTAAACACGGCTTGGGTAGCTTTATCTTGAGATCTGCATGAAAGAAGGTTATCAAGACAAGCAACAGACCACTCTGTCAGAAACAAAAAGCTTAGGTTCTCTTCCAGAGTGCTGTAAACATAGATGGGTTTTAGTGCGCAGACTAGCTGTAATGGATAACTTTGCCTGATTAGTTTAAATTCTTCCCCGTTATTGTATGCAAATACCTTCCTGCAGACACACAGCCGCCTGGCGAGAGCTCAACATAGCAGACTGGTTAGAATCCACCGCTGAAGAAATACATCAGATAGGAAAGATTAAGTGTGTGAAAGTTACCTTCAGATACAGTAGCAGTGACAATTTGAGGGCAGCAGCTGTCTTTTCATTATAAAATTATAAAACGATTTACAGCAATAAAAGGCCAAGTTACAGTGACATTGAGAGCTATAACTTGGATTTCGTTTTCTTGGACAGAATACTTTGAAAGCATCAGATGTTAATGAGTTTGTTTGTAAGCAGTATCTTTGTAGCCCTATAAATACCTTTCATGCTATCAGCATGTCAGAAGCAGCCACAGGAAAGGGAGATATCTCTCCCATCACCATCCCATCCATCCATCATCTATCATTATTATCTATCTACATATCTATATTATTATATATATATTTTCTATAAATAACATATATATATTATTATATCATCTATAAATTGCCCCCTACTCCCTAATTCCATGTCTCTTTTGAAAACATGGTGGAGTACAAACGAGAAAAGCAAAGCAGAGATTGTTTTTTAGTTAAGCCCAGCTCTGCAGAGAAGAGTACCTTAGTGGAGCTCATGTTTGGACTCCCGGAGTGGTTTAGCTTGGAGTCTTGCAGAGCAGGACACCTCACCCAGGTCCTGGAAAGGTGAGGTGCGCCTCCAGAAGGCGACACAGAGCTAAGTGCACTTTATGTGAGCGCTGCGACAGGCAAGTGCTTTCCTAAACCTGGGTATCTCAATAGACTTTAACAGCCTGTAGTTAGACAGGACAAATATTGGACAGGAGTAGCTAGAATATAAAATGGAGAATAGGAAACTTCTGGGGTATTTTTGCATAATGATATTTTCCAGGCCATAAGCAGAGTAACATTAACCACTTCAGATGTGGCGGCTTTTGGTTTGCTTTCTGCTCAAAGGCATAATGTGAACCTGCCCTAAGGAGCCCGAAAGGCCTTGTTCATGCAGCAACATGCGCTGAATATCTGTCTCCTTCCCCAGTGCTCTTAGCCAAGCAGCTGAAGAAAAGGATGGGGAATTAAGATGGTTTTCAACAGATAACGCCTCTTTCAGCATTCAGTATGAGCTCCTAAACTTTTAACCACCACTAGAATTAAGTAAGATTTCTAGCTTTTAGTTGGTTTGGAAGGGTTGCCACCCATGTAAACTAACGTTCAGTTTCTAGCTGTCTGTCACCTCCTGAAGCAATACTGGGAAGGGCCTGCACTGCTTCTTGCTTTAGTGAAGCATCGTATCTGTACTAATGGGGATTTTGAAGAGTCACTGATCACAGGTTCATTGTCCAAAGCACCAGATGGACTATCAGCTCACGAACACCACCCCCCAGTGTCGCTTGGACTGGAGCTGTGGTTGCAAACCAAGAGTAAGCTGGTAGTCACCTCCTCTAGCTCTCCTCCCAGTTTGACCCCTTGTCCTCAATACTATTTCCATCTGGTCACTGACGTGTGACATACCCGCTCTCAGGAGCCCACTTGTGACCTACTGACACACAGGCACCACTTGGCTGAACACTGCCCCTCCTCTCGCCTGAAATGAGGTTGTGCTTTAAATTCTCCACAGCTGATTAAGCTTAGCAATGCTGCTAATGGCAATGAAATCATTTGAGACCTCTACCAGAGCAGTTAACTTCTATTTTGCATGATTGCCTCCATTTTTTAAATGAATATGCAGCGGTTCAGTGGGTTTAAGTGCCTAACCAGAGCACTGTCCAAGCCAATGGGTGGCACCTGGGCACTTCCAGACTGTGTGTCCCGAAAAGAGCACCACTGTGTAGACAAGGAAAACCGCTTGTGTTCCCCACGTCTTGTTTCCCAAAAGGATGAAGCCACCTCCTGCCCCTTGGAAAATTAATGACTCAGTAAATTAATTTCAGTTCGTTACCATAATTGGATTTAAAAGAAAAAAATGAAGAAGCATCTTGCAGGACTCTCCTTCAAGTCAGTAAACTGGAGAATTGCACTGTGACTGAGCACAAATCAAATACTTCTAACGGTATTTGACATTTTAATTGCAAACGAGGAAGAATTTCTCATTACAGAACTGAACCAAGTTGGCTTGCTGTGAATCAGACTCTCCAGAGGACACTTCCCTCCTCTACCCCCTGCTCAGCTGCACAGCAGCCGAAGCAGCAAACATCATGCAAAATAAGGCAGCCACAGCCATTACCAGCCATTCTTTCTCCCTTTGAAATTGCACTGACTCACATGGTGCATTTCTCTAACAGATGCTACAGTACAGCAAAGGGCTTGTCAAGAAGGAAAATAAAGCCCAGCAGAGTTGCATGAAAAAACAAATTCAGAAGTGCCATAGATCTGTTTGCAAGAAACTGGATCAAAATCATTTCAGGCTCGTTTCAGTGATTTACCTGAATACACCAGAGACCTATTTGGCTTGTGGTGCTTGTGGAAAGGCTTGGCTGTGGTCTTTCAGGATGCAAGAGAAAGTACGGGGCCTGGGGATGAGTATAGCTGACCAGCTGCTCAGAGTACAGGTACAATTTTAGAAGCCTGATTTAATATCTTGTTCTACCAGCAATGCTCGTGGCTAAATGGGAAATAAAACTAATCTATCCTTATTAGATTGGGGCTGTAATCTCATATCACCCTCAGATATTGGACTTCCCTGGCAGGCTTCCTGCTTTGCACTGGCTCTATTTCCCAGGAAGCTGAAGAGCGCAAGGTGGGTAATGAAAGAAATGTAAGTTCAAAGAAAATTCATATATAGTTCAATGGTTTGAACAGTAGAAATGCTTAAGAACCCTTATATGAAACAAGAAGGGAAAGAAGCAGTCTATGGATGTGGCTCGTTCACACAGAAGAAATGTTTTATTATACTAACATGGATTTTGCCTGTCTGAAAGCACTGGGTGCAGTAAACGCATTCCTTGGAATCTTAGGAGGATTGACTACTTTTCCTGTACATGCTGAGCTTTAAGGGATTGGCACCTACATCATACACTAGCTGCCCACAGGAAAGAACTAAGGTTTTCTCAGGGAAGTAAGCTACTGTTTTGAAACAGACAAGATGCTGAACAGAGCAAGTATATTAGCTATCTTATGCTTAGCATTGTTACCTATAAAAAATATTAACCCGAAAGGAGGTTAGGTGCAGTTCATCTGGTTTTAGCACAGAATGAAGAATTAGATCTCCTGACGGGCCCTCCAGCATCTTCTCCTGCATTTTTTAGCAGTCTTTCGCTATGGGTGACCTTTTGTTCTCTCGGCAGAACCATGTTGTGCTACCCCCTGACTTGCTCATCCTGCAGTAGCTCAAGAAGTTGGGAAGTTCCTCTGGACAGAAGGTCCCGAGGCCAAGGAGAGACTTACCTCAGCAAGACCACACCTGCCACCTCCCAAAGGCAGGGTGAAAACCTGAGAAGCTTCCTGGTTTGTTTTGTTATTTAAACCCCTCACACCCATCCTCAGGAAAAAACCATCATCCCTCGCCTGTACAAAAAGACACATGTGCCCATGTTAACAGCAACAGCTTTTTCATAGGGCCTGGAGCATACCTAAAAGCTTGAAATTTACTGGTTCCCATTTCCTAGGAAGCAGGATTTAACAACTAGCATGTAAACACCATGAAGAAGCCTATATTATTTTTTCCCTGGTCCCCCATGCTGTGTACTTTCTCTTTGGGAAACTGCCAAAGTCTGTCTCAGGAGGTTGCTATTTTCCTCCAAGAGACCAAAATCAATCAATCAATCCACGGCTTGGCAGCACTGGAACAGAAGATTAGGACTCTCAAGGCAGATTATAAACACAAGCCCCTCAATTAACTTCTCTAGGATGAGCTAGAGGCGGTTAGATCCTTGTTAAGTCAATTATTAACACAGATGGTCAATGTGCATATTTCTCATGACAAATCATATTAATTTCATGTGGAAAGCAGTAAACCCAGCGAAAGGCTAAGGAGCAGAGCTGCTGCCCTGCCTGCCAGGCTACTGGGGACAAGGTGCATGGGACATGTTTGGCTGCTGCCACGTGCATACAGCCATAGCCTTCAGCCGGGACTTTTCCTTGCCTCCTTGGCTTTCAGGCATTTGAGATCCTGCCGGTCCTTCCTGAGATGCATCATAGAGATGGAGAGGGCACTGAATTATGCAGCTGCTGATGTGGTTTGCTGGGGTGTTTTTAAGCTACTAGTTCACACACCCAGGCTAGTGCTCTTGCTTTGGAGCAGGGAGACAGGCCGGGTAGGGCATTCCAGCATAGCCTGCCACAAAGCCTCCTGCGATTCTCAAGTGAGAAAGCTCAACAGTCACCCATGGCCCCTACTCTTTGCATGAGGAACCAGTTGAACGAAACACCTTATACCTGCACACTTTAATACATAGCTATGTAACTCTCGGTTGTTTAAAAGGGGTCAGTTTTCTGGGCCTGAAAAAGCTTGCTAGCCCACATGCATAATTGCAGGTGGAAAGCAGGCACCAAAACTTGTGTTGAAATAGCCCTGATTTTGCTGCCAGTATTATCATCATCTCCAGAAAGCCCTTCCTTAATATACCATTGCATTTTTACAGCTGAAGTTCGTCTGCCTTCTTCCAAGGTTTTTCAGGATTTAGCCTTAAAATGGTATCAGCTAAAGTTAATCTAACTACAGAAACCACTCACTTGTCAAAAGGACAGAACCTCAGCATGCAAGCCAGGCTTTTAGGGTCTCAGACCCTGCACATAAGGATCAGTTTTCCCTGCTGATCAGTGTCATGCCTGTGAGGCAGCTTCTTCATCTGAGTTATGGGATCAGCCTCTCTATTTGAAAAATGAAGGCATTCACGTCCCTGCCAAAGGCGGGGAGGGAAGAAAAACCCTTAACACTGAGCACAGATTGAATTCCCCTTCAGGAGTTCAAAGGAAAGGAGTTAAACAGTGACCCAGAAAAACTGCAATTAGTTAAAAAATGCCCTGTGCTATGACACAGCACTATACCCGTGCTCCTCAGCCGGCAATAATTTGTTAAGACTCCTTCCTGCCTGAACAACATGTACAGGTGGCTAAATGAGCGACAGCACTGGCAGGCAGTACCCTGCACCATTCTACTGAGTAATGAAAATGGTGCCAGGCAAGTGTGTGATTTAACCTTTTGTCAGGTTTCTGTAGTGCCTCAGCTCACACAAGGTCCTGGTAGTGCTGCTGACCCCCAGAAAAAGCCCCAAATTGCTCCCCTGTGAAAGGAGAGCAGACTGGCTCCCATGGCTGATGTACTTGGCACAGCCTGATGGGAGCAACCCAGTGAGGAGAAGGAAGGGCTGGCAAGCAGCTGGAGGCACCCCGGTGCTCTCAGCGAGGAAGATGCTCTCAGCAAGACCCACCCATGAAATATGTGACTGGGTAAGAGCTGTGACAGCTGAAGGCCACAACTGATTCTTGTGTTCATCCATCTGGATAAATATTTGTTGCTGTTATGTGTGCTCACCAGTGGGAATACATGGTAAGAACATTTCTAATTTGCAACGCCTTCAAATGCATTCTGGTCAGGCTCCCTTCTGCAGGGGACAAATGACATTTATAAATCCTCAATCTTTTTCAAACCTCAGGTATTACTGCAGGTGAAAAATCAGTACTTTAGCAGCCTGCTAGGTGCCTGTTGCCATTTGAAGGAGATTCAGATGTACACCTGCAACCTCAAGTCATCTTCCCACTGAATATGTAATCGGTACGGGTTGACAGTGGGAAAAGGCAATAGGTTTTTTTGTGAAAAGGTAATCTAACCTATCTCATTAACCTTTACCTCCCTGGTTTTGTGTTAGCACCCCTGTGGTCTGCTCAACACCCCAGCTTTACAGGGTTCAGCATCTGATGTGCATGGCCGGGGTTCTTACCTTACACCGTTGACTGCTAGCAGTGGTAACATTTTTCTTCTTATACTTTTTAATTCTGCTCTCTTCATATAGGCTAAGGAAGCACCAGCCAGACCGGAAAAGAAGGAAGCCTAATTACTGGAGCTGGGCAACTAAAATGATGGAGTTTCTTAAAGACTACAACTGAGATAAGAAGCTGCCTAATAAACAAACAAGCAGGATGCCTGTAGTCCATCAGAGGAGAAATCAAAGCCTGGATAAGACACTTGGGGTACTTTAAGACAAGGCTGTGCAGACTTGGAGAAGTCCAATTACAGCATCTCAATTTATATGGAATAAATTGAAGACAGAGCTGATGGTGAGCAGAGCCAGAATGAAAGCTGAGCACTTGGCAGAAGGAAGTGATTGACAAGGATATGCACAGTTCCCTCTGTAAAGAACTTATTTAATTTATATTAAAGAAGAGCCCAAATCCAGCCTTTAGACAAGCATTTTTATAGTGCCGGACCCCACCAGGTGCAGTGTTGTGTTTGCTACTTTTCAGCCATTCTATCGAATCAAGAAAGTTGGAGATGTCAAATCAGACCCATACATAAAGGCAGCTGAGTAAATTAGGATTCCCAGCTGGGGAATAGGAGGAGGCAGAAGGGACGAGGACAGCCTGCTGAGCACTAGTTAGGACTAGCTGGTGCTTTCAAGCAGCCTTCCACACCCATGCTGGTAGCGACTGGTGCGAGAGGCAGCTCATGGAGAGAAAGCAGCAGCCATGGCTGCATATCAGCGCTTAGAAAGCCCAACACAGCTTTCTGACAAACAGGGTTTGAAGCATTCATAATCAGAGAGACAGCACAGTCGTGAAGATTTTATCCATGTTGAATTCTACTGTTGCGTTTCAAAAAAGGCAGACAGGGACCCCCAGTTTTTTCCCTAAGATCAAAAATAATCATGGAAAATGGAGTGTTTATAAAGTTTGAAGATTTGGTTTGGGTTGGGTTTCGGTTTTGTTTTCCAGATACACACCTTTTATCACAAGGGTTGAAGAACCAGCAGCACAGAGCAAACTCCTGGATGCTTAAGACAAAGACGGGGGAACAACATGACTCTGGTCATTGTGCCCTGTGAAGGGGCAGCTTCCATCCCAGCCCTCAACATCCATACAGTTGCTCCCCAGCTTTATCAGGTTTGTGACTACCCTTGAGCTTTTCCCTTTAGCAAAGGTACAGTAGCTGCTGTCTGTCACATTATGTCACCACACTGCAGACCTTCAGCTACTTAAAGAAATAAACTGGAGGTGCCTGAGACCTCCTGAGGCCAGGCTCAGTGGAACTCACATGGCTCTGCTTGCCCCTCAGCCGAGGCAGCTATGCTACAGGTACCTCTCCACTCCTTTGTAATCAGTGCCTCGATGAGATGCTAATCCGTAAGACAAGCATTTCCAAGGGTTAAACAGTTTTGCAGCTGATGATGCCATTCCTCCACAATTAAAGGCAAATGTCTCAAAGGTACTTAAATCCTTGTTTGCTGCCAAGACAACTACACTTCTTGGAAGGACAGGCTTAAATCTTTCAATAGAGCTTGCATACCTGTGCTTCTGTCTTTTATGGGCTTCCCAGAGACACAGCAATTGTTATGCTTCTGGTGAAATAATGTAAAACAAAAAACCTCCCATAAATCAGACATGTTTTACTTCAGGACAGGTAGAGTCATTAATACCAGCAACACTGCAATACATGATAATTAGAATTTTAGGAAAGGCTTTCATAGGAAGAGACACAAGGCTGTGCCGCAGCCCAGGCCATTAACATTCAAGGCTTTATCTTTAAAACAGAGGCTTGGCTTAGAGGTATTTTGCCTGGCAGTAGCTTGTCCCAGCACCTCGGCAGGGCCATCAGCTGCCCATTCTCACATTACTGTTCATACTCAGTGACACCCTCTGAGCTCTGCTCTCAGCAGGGGCAGGCTGAGATGGGCTCAGTTTCATTTCTCCAGTTAATTGCTTTGGGCTCTCCTTGTCCCATACTTGTTTGAAAGCAGAAAGTATCTCACTGCTGGTTACCTTAGAGCAACCTTCGACTGTTTTCAGAACTCTCCATCTTTCATCCTTGGTGTTTGCTATTAAGTTCCATGGAGTAATTCCTAGAAATTGGATTTTTAATTATTATTTTAGGTTCTTTACAAAGATGGTTTTGCTCTTCTGCTCCTCCAAGTTAAGACCTTTTTAGTACGGGAAGCTTGTTTGCAGGTTCAGTCTCTGCAGAACACTTACAAAAGATCAGCTTAGCTAAACTTAGACTCAGCTCTGTCCATGCCCATCTCAGGGACAGCAGATGCTCCTGAATGAAATGCACTGACATGTATTAGTTTATTCCCATTTTTTCTGTTTTCTATCACTATTCTCAACCCAAAATCTACAGAAGGTGAATCTAGCAACCCCATCATCCCCCCAGCGCTTTGCAGAGAATTATCTCCAGACTCTCAAGTCACCAGCCAGGGGTAGCAACAGAGCGGGTAACCCCATCAATGCCCACTGTCCTAGCCAGTAAGTTTTGTCAAAGGGAATAAAGACAGCTTGAACCAAGCACTGGCTCCCATCCTGCTAAATCTCATCAGCACCCTCTCCCCGACTCTGCTTGGCAATAGGAGGGACTACACATGAGAATCCAAAACAATACAAAATCCCAGGCTTCCTTTAAGGATGGGGCATTTCCCCAGCCCAGCCAGCAGTACTGCAGTGGGGTTGGTCATACGGATGGGGCAGCAGTGCTGAGGCAGGAGCAGGGGCGCCCTGAGCCCCCATGGTCACCAGGGGAGGCATGGCTGCAGAAGCAGGCTGCTGGCACCACGAGGTCGGGACACGGAGTAAAACAGACAAAACCCCAAACCGCACATAAATAACCTCTTTAAAACATGCAGGCAATTTCTCTGCACGCAAAAATCAACACATGCCTTATAGGAAAGCCTTCCCCATGCCTCCCTCAGTGCTGGCCACCAAGAGCAGGCTGTCTCGACGCTTAGGTTTCCTAGTGCCTGTGGTTATTCAGCCACAGGGTTTTGGCACTGCCAGACTTTGGAGCTTCGTCCAGAAGAGGTATCTTTGACCTCTGGCAGAAGCTTTTTCCCCCTTCCCAGTTTATTTGGTTATTGGGAGGCTCCATCTCCGAGCCCATCAGGCAATTATTTTCTTCCTGCCCAACATTTAGCAGTCACCTCTGCTGGTTCAATAGACCTGGTGACAATGCATTTGCAAACAGGTTTAAAATTCAAATTGACTCAATTTATCCCTAGGTAATTTACACATAAACTGCCAAGGTAAGGGCATCAGACTCTCCAGAGTCTGATGAAGACTATCTTCTTCATCACTGAAGCTAAGAAACAAAGCTACCTTGAGTACGCAGTAGGAAGCTCCTCGTTGCTCATGAATTGGTTTTAGTCCAACAATTCACGACACAGAGAGGAATATCACCCAGTCACTGCCTTCTAATGCATTTTGCAATGTACTTGATTTTAATATCAGACTATTACAGTTTCCAGTACCAAAAGATAATAGGCAAAACACAAGGGTTTCCATGGGATGCTGGTGTATTTTGTCTTTTATATTTGCTCTGTTCTTTCCTTTGGTGGTAAAATACACTTATATGTCATTACCATAAATTCAATTGTTTGCAAATTCTCTCTCAATTTTCCATCCTCTGGCAATAAACCTACATTTAGAAAGGGCTGTCTTTAGCAATTGCTTGCCGTCCTTTTATTGATGGGTTCTCTGAACATCTCATTGCACTTTTATTCGATTATCCATTTAATGGTTTTTCATTTCCTCCAACGCAGACAGACCAAGGAATGTTTTACCACAATAGCTGCCACTTCCACTCTCCCACTTGGGGATAGGCTGGAGGGTGGAGGGGGAAGAACGAGGATCTTTTCCTATCTTCTTCATGAGTTATTTTTTAAAATTAACTCCATTTTTATATAGTAAATCTCTGGTGCCTTCAACAGCCTTCCCTATTTCTCCTCCCTAGAATATAGGGATTTTGCATTGAAGCTGACATTTCAAATTTTGTTAACATAAGTGTTGACAGTTAAAAACATTTGATTTTTTACCACAAAGAACTGAAACAGAATAATTTATGATGACAATTATTTGAACCAGATTTAGTTTACTGAACTGACCCAATGACATTGCTATTACTGGTAAAATCCGGTGATAAAACACCTAGCAAATTATTGCCATTTATTGTTTATTTCAATATCTCCCATTTCATCTGGTTCCCAAATAGGATGTGCCTCAATTAGGGAGGAGCAACCATTTCTTAGAAACATGGTAGTTTATAGATCTACATGAGATCTGCAAGGAAAGGGAATGTGTTTCACAAAACCAGCTGTAAAAAGCCAAGAGCGAGGCACACTGTTTGGCATACGAGACTTCTGGTATGGAGGGAAAAAGCTATGAACAGTTTAAATTATGATATGCCAAACTTCCAAAAAATTAGTTATTTCATAGATTTTATTAAAACAAATTCTGCTGTTTAATAAACATCGTCTAGTCGCAATTTCCAAAGCAGTGGTATTCAGTCCCTCTATGGCTTCAACAAAACCTCACATTCTGACAGATTCACTTCCCTCCATTAAGACATTTAATGCCCACCTCCCTGAATATCAACAAGGTCAGCCCTTCCATGTGAGCAAAGACATTTTACCACTGCCTTAATGGTCTTGCATGGAGATGGCATCGTAACATCTAGAGAAAATGGATATAGCGGGATGTGTATTTCTTCTGGAGGCTCCGCTCACCCATAGTACTCCTTGAACTGCTGTGTGATGAACACAGGAGTTATTCAAGGCATTTTCAGGATAAACCTCCCTTATTAAATGCAGTTTGAAGAAGCTATTTTCCGTCCTAATGAGGTGCTGTAAACAGAGATTAGATCCCAAGCTCCCAGACAGCTGGGATTTCCATTCAGGTCCACGGGAAGCTCAGACACAGGCAGCAGTGCCATCAGCCTCTTAAGGAACATAATTCCAGCCAGACACTGGGAGGTTTACATCACAGAGGGTATATAGAGAAGAGAGTCCTGGCCGCTAGAACGGCACAGTGGCCAAAATGTTTAGTTCAGCACACAAAATACTGTCTACTTAAAGATCAAGTAGAAACAGGTATGAATTAAACCTGGTATACTGAAGTACAGTGAAATACCTGACATTCAAAATGAGGAATTAAAGAAAACAAGCAATTAAATCTCATCTTAAAGCTAAATGATCACCATTTCAATTCAGTAACATTTCAGTTTTGGATATCTACATGGCCGAAACTAGAAGTAGCCATCAAAATAAAATCTCCTTCTACTGCAGATATTTGCCTGTGTTGTTTCCTTTTGGCCCTGAAACATGAACCCAAGACACACGCTAGATGTCTTCTTCAGAAGTATTCATAAAAACCAGCTGAAGGCTGAATAATTCTCCATAGCATTGTGGCTGAAAGAAGGAAAGAAAGTAAAAACCAACCAACCTCCAGAACCACTTACCTGACAAGGAGAATTAAAACAAGAGAATTGGAAAGCAAACAAGCAAGGACACCACTCTTCGACAGTTTTCTGGAACTCGCAACAAAATGATCTTCCATTTCACGAGTTTCAGTGGGGCTGTGTACAGGGGACAGCATCCTCAGGGCCCCAGGAGCAGCTGCATGTGTTTAGCAGAGGGACAAGCCTGGCACCCCTGGGCAAGTGGCCCTGACACCGCTTGCTCAGCATAGTTATAGGTGAACTGAAACCACTGGTAAAAAAGGCAAATCTAATCTTACAAGTAAATGGCAGGTTAATAGTACAACTTGATGGGGCTGGTTCAAAGTCAACTGCTTATCCTCTGTGGACCAAGCTGGGTTTTATTAACAGGCATGAGCATTTTTCAGTTGCTTAGAAGTTAAGTTCATTTACAGGACAATCCTGCAGGCCACAGCTTGCCTCATCCCTCCTTAGCCTCAAACTGCACAAACTGACTGACTGAACCCTGAGAAACTGAATAATCCTTCAAAGAGTGAGGCTGGACTCCAGTGGGATCAGAAGTTTCTGTTCGAGCACAAAGAAATCATTTTTTCTTTTCACTGTTCTGCAACTGAGAAAATCATCATCTTGTCGTGAATTTACAGATCATTTCATTCGCACAACAAAAGAGAGAATCCCGGGATGCATGATCTCTTTGTTTGAACTCAATCATTTATTCTGCTCAATACCATTCCAGGCTGAAATTAAGTATTTTCCTCTTCTTCGCCTAAATAAAATGTGATCCAACATATTATATAGTTCTAATCTGTTTTAGCCAGCTACATTTTTATGCTGATAAGGGAAAATTAATTTAACCATATATGCACAGGAATATCATCACATTGCGCATGGAAGATGAAATCTTACAAGGCTTTTGGCTTCTGAATGTAGCTTCCAGGAGGATGTTCATTTCCAATTGCATTTTCCCCACAATAGGTTCTTAATTTGCCTTGTTCTATACGGCTTCCAGTTATCATTTTGTATGGCAATAAAAATCAGTGAAGCAACAAAAGCTTACAGGCTATGCCTGGGTTTGATTTATATAATGGATGGCACAATATCGTTGGCCTGCATAATTGAAATTCATTCAGCTCCCAGTGTCTATAATATGGTTGTAAAGAGCATTTTGTATTTATTAATAATAAATATTAATAATTATGATAAACAATCATTTTATTTGCAATAGTACTGGAAAAAATTAAAGTGTTGCCTTCATTTTCTTATTCCATGTATGTTTTATATGTATGGAATATGTAGAGCTATGTAAAACCTGTTTATTCCTACCACCTTCTGCTTCAAAGCCTTAAAGTATACTGATATCTATCTCCTCATCAAGCACAACTGGTGAAAAAAAACCAGGCTGTGGCAAAAAGTTGGAATTGTAAGACTTGAAGTAACACTCATCTATATGTAAAAACAGGAGTAATGAGTAGATTCAGCAGCTGACCCGAACGCATCTCAGGTACCCTGTGCTCTCCCGCAGCAGGAAAGCTGCAGCTCCAATCACTTTCCTGAAGTTCAATTTTCTCCTAATCAGGGGAAAACCAATCAAAATGTCATTTTCTGAGACATCTCCTCTAACGATTTCTTTTTTTTTTTAATAACATTTGGTTAAAGAAAACAGTGGAGCCTCAAAATATTTGTAACTGCCTCTTGTACAGATTTAATCAGGTGTCTTAATCCTACTGTCAGGAAAAATTTCATGTAGCCTTGTTTTTATTGCCCCTCTATTTTAGAAAGGCTATGTGCTCTATTTATACCTCTGAAAGCATGATTTTGCAATCCTGTTTTTTCCTTGATTTTCCTCTTTCCGTCGTGGTGCAATTAAACAGAATCGTCCTTTCCATAAAAGCTGCATTAATTCTGGTGAAGGTCATTAGATTGACAGCTTTGAAGCAAAGAAATTTTCATTCACCCTGCAAGAAGGCAGGAGAAAAGCAATAACATTCCTTCATCCCCACCCTGAATGAACCGCTTCTGAAGACTGGGCAGAGTAAATACAGTCTCAAGGGCCTGCTCCAGTTCATGACACCTCTCTGGGAGTGCTTGCAAGGATCAATAGAGTTTCCTGTACAACGAGAACTCAATAACGTGTCCCTTTCTGTAAGGGATGCGCCCGGCTCCAAAAACCTTATTTCACACCCGCCAGATCTGAGTCACCGAAAGGTTATCGCTTTAATTTACTCCGGGATTGCACAGAGTGCTTTTCAAGTCTTCTTTTCGAAAAGATGGCATTTTACTGCACCAGAACCTGGATTTACCGCACGAAAGTTTCAGTAGGTTTTACTCTATGGTGGGAAAGCCAACCAGTTTAATGCATTTTGTTCCATTGCTTCAAAATTAGCTCTTTTGGGGGATGTCTCAGGCCAGTATTTAGACATGGCACTCTCCTCTGCTGTGTTCTCACCTTGGGATCTGCAACCACAGCTTCCAATGTATTCTGCTTCTCGATAAATGACAAAAATGGGTGTTCCTGGACACCTCTGGTACCTAGAAACAGTACAGAAACATGCTGCAAGAGTAGGGTGGAGAAAGTCATGTTGTTCACTGCCTTTCCACATTTCTTGGGGGAAAGAGGGGCGGTGGTGAGGGAAGAGGAGACTTGCCTCTCCATAGCAACTAAACTCACTTTTCAGACGCATTGTTTGAAGCCTTGAACAAAAGCACATGCCTTTACAGCAGACTGCAGCAACAGAGGCAGCATCTCTCTTTTACTGCTTCTTGGGGACAAAAGAGAAAAAAAACCAGTTCTTTAAGATTTCCTCTTCAACACAAAAAGCTGAGATAATGACTCTGTTATCCGGATATTTATCTCTGAAAATGTTCCACCTGTGAATGGGAGGCAGGTGCCTTTATGAGTTATTGCAGCCTGGTATCTCTTGACATCTTCTGACCAGCCCTCCTCTCCCTCTACCAATCTAGAGGATTGATTTATAGTGTTCAAAAGACATTCCTGATACATATAGAATCATTGGGAGCACACAGTGCTATTTCAAATGGACCTTACTATTTTTTCTCTTTTAAATGTAGCTGGCTTTTGGATTTATGGTCCCCTATGAGGCAGTTTCAGCTGCTACACTCACAAGTGCACATGGACTATGCTACTTGCTCATTTACCTGTGAATTCTTGCCGTTGAACAGGAGATTTAGGAGGCATATGGGGGACTGATTGATACAGCAGAGTACCACACCACTGTTTTCAGGTACCAGGTCCCTCTTGTGGGGTTTACACCTTGGAATTTTTTGCTTTATTTGACTTCAGGAAGCTGACCCCAGGGCCTTCACTCCATGCCAGCAGTGATGCTCTGAGGACAGGAAAAGCCCCCAGGCACCCAAGAGCTGGATGAAAAGAGCAGGAAGTCCCAACACAAGAAAACCTCAAGAATAAATTGGTCTGAAAGCAGCCCTGGTGAAGAGCTGCCCCACATCCCACGGTCGCAGTGTTTCCAGCAGCGGGAGCTGCAGGGATGGCACAATGAGGAAACCAAAAATACATCAGAGAGCAGTTTTTCAGGGAAACAGCTGTGTCCTGGTGGTTCATCTCACAGTGGGAAGGTGTCATCAGCACAAGCGAGGGGCTATTTGTTCCACCATTACTGGAGTCGTGCTCCAGTTGGATTTGGTCTATGAGGTGTGGAACTGAGGTGGAGGCAGCCCATTTGTTTGCTAGTTGATGAAGTCTGGAAAACAGTGATTTCCTGTTTGCTCACATCACCCACAAATGGGGGGGGGGAAGGGGTGTTGTGGGGAAAAGGAAATAATTTTGCTTCACATAAAGTAAAATCTACGTTTAGGACGGTTTTTCAATTTAGGGGAAGCTGGAGCTTGAAGGAATAGAATCATGGAATCATAGAATAGTTAGGGTTGGAAAGGACCTCAAGATCATCCAGTTCCAAGCCCCCTGCCATGGGCAGGGACACTTCACACTAAACCATGTCACCCAAGGCTCTGTCCAGCCTGGCCTTGAACACCACCAGGGATGGAGCATTCACAACTTCCCTGGGCAACCCATTCCAGTGCCTCACCACCCTTATAGCAAATATAAATATATGGTAAATATATGGTAATTTTCCTTTTTCACATATTGAAAGTAACATTCTGTTGTACAAATATTTTCCTTTGTCAGATTAAACTGAAAGCTGAATTTCTCAGTTACTTTGGTCATCTTTAAATTACTTGGATTATTCAAACATTCATGTGAAACTTTTTTCTTATCAATCTTCTGCCTACACATTTAATGACATTAAAGAACTTAAAAATTCTTCTTATGCTTCCTAAGTGCTGAAGTCTTTTTCTATTTCCTATCCTTTATTTGATTTTCTCTTTTGAATCCTTCCATCTTGTACAGGCCAGCTTCATCGATAAATGCGTACATGAGCAGCTACCCGTGATTTCTGACTCAAGGAAAATAACAGGACTTAACATACTTAATGCGCTGCAAAACTGAGCACAGAAAATCATAGGAAAACTAGTGGGGAATACACACCTAAGGAATGCAAAAAAGGCTTTCTAGTTGTCTTTCAAATTTAGAGCATGTAGACTTGTGAGTGCTTACCTTTCCATTCCCTTCTTAACTACACCAAACTTTGTTGGTTATAATACAGAGCAATCCTCAAAAGGCTTACCAGATTCTACTAAAAGTACTGGGAGAAATGGAGGTTCCACCCTCCAAAGAATTAACAACACTCCGCCACCACCATTCACTGACTCTTGCATGAGAATAACATAAAAACTCATCTGGAAATTCAGATACGTTGCAAATGGGTGCAATTTAGCATGCAGCTCTCAAGAAACTCTTGCATGTACTAAAGAAAATAAGTAAATAAATCCTACTTTCACTAAAGTGCCAAAGTAAATAAGGATTTTCTACTTAAAAAAGAGATGCTGCAGAGAAAGATTGGTGAAGCTTCATGTTTCTTTAATGTTTTTAAAGGGTTTTTTACACTCTTTTTGAAATGTTTTTCTAGGGGAAACAAAATAACTACACACAAGAATTATTAAAACCCAGTGGGTAGTCTTCTCTCTCTCAAGTCAGTGGTTTGCTTATGGTTTACAATGCTCCACCCAAAGCAAGAATCTGGCATTTGTACCCCATTTATTTACAAATTAAAATGGAAGAGATGAACATACTAAAGCCCTTTACTGGCATCACGCCCCATAGTAAGAGATTTCCGCTCTCTGCAACAATGCTGACTGACTCATATACGAGATGATTGCAATATAGCTGTACTTCATCAAAGATGATGACAGTCACAAAGAACTGAAGGTTTGGATGATTCATCGCTTTGCAGACTAGCTGTGAAGTAACTGACTGGGATGGCTGGCTTGATGCGCAATGAAACACTGCCAATATAAAGAAGTTTCTGCAACTTTTGCCTTGCAACAAAGAACACGTGGCTCCAAAGCTGGTGACCTAGGAAAACTGCTAAACCAAAAACTCTCAATGACCAGTTTGAACGGGCATGGCAGTGACTGGTTACTTGAAACCAAGTTCCACATACACTTGCCAGAAATATCTGTCTGTCTTTCAGGTTATCAAAAGAAAAGCCTTGAGCTGGTTAGGAGCCTAGCTGGGAAAACAGTATGATGGCAAAGCTTCACAGCTTGCATCCAACCCTTTCTGTACACAACTAAATGTGCATGAAGATCCATGAGCAGAAATTCAGATGTGCCCAGATGCGGTGTATGACTAGGGAGCAACAAGCTCATGTAGAAAGCTGAGAAGCAAATAGGATGAAAAGGAAGTTGTATGTCATCTAATTGCATGATAGACTACTGACTTAACACAATTAGGGAGAACACTGAATTTTTAAAAGTGACAGTTTTCATTCTACAAAGGGACATTTTGAGTCTCTCATCCCAAATCTATATATCTGGGCACTGGAGATGGACCAGTGAGTATCATATCACAGCCTCTTCTAACTGAACCACAGCATCTCTTGACTTCCAAATGCAAAAAGGAGACACATTCACAATAAGAACTGTTTCCAATGAATAATTCAGCAAGCTCCAGTCATGAAACCCACAACAAGCACTGCAAGGAAGATGAAGTATTTTCACTGCCCATCATTATGTATGTTCATGCCACAGGGATTTTTCAATTATTGAACAGTGTAGAGTTGCCTTTGTTTGGAGAAAATGTCAATTTGAATTGTGTGGCTTCTACATATTCATTTATGTTTGCCCAAAGGCTGCTTAACATCAACTTGGCTTTTTATTCCTCTGCCACATGAAGCTGCAGATCAAAACACTGAATGATTGCTAATATTTTATGAAGCATCTTAAGTTGGGTGTTTTAACTGTTGAGACACTTCCAATCATTTCTTTGGATATTTTCTCATCAGAAAAAGCTCTATTAATTCTGGTTTTACTCACCAACCTAACCACTGTAAACAACTGCTAATGTTGCAGAAGCGTAAGTGCCACAACTAACAAGAAATGAAAGGTGAAGTAGGTAGTGCTATGTTTATGAGCTAATATTCTGAAAAATGTTGCTGCTTTTATTTAGTTGATATAGAAATTCAGCCCACAGCTGAAGAGGGAGCTGTCTTTTCAGTTTACAGAAGGTATGAGAGCAGTGCTTTGAGCAGGCAACAATATGTTGTGAGATGATATACTGAGTTTCAACTTGGTGATGTAAATTACTTACGTTAGCTAGAGATGACAGAAAAGGAGTTCCTAATGTGTGAGCTCAGAGGCAACATCTGCCATTTCCTGGGGTGCCAGCAAGAATGGGAATACACCTTGTAAATTACCGTTATGTGTATGGTGTGGCAAGAGCTATTGCACTTAATTTGCTTGTGAGATATGAAGAAGTGGCTCAAGTTTGTTCTATAATTATGATTATGGTGTAATCAAGTCTGCGACTTCTTGCACATCCAGTGCATTTATGCCCTTAATTCCTTGGGTTTGAGGATTTTAGCAGATCCCTGGTTAGTTTCTGCACAGAAGAATCAGTAGACTGATAGGACAAAAGATGGACGGGAGGCATGATGTTGACCGAACTCTAAGTCACTGTCATAGAAAACATGTGGCTAACTTTTCCAGGAGCTATACAGGAGAGAATTTTGGAAAACACTAGATTCCTCCAGGTGGATCCCTGCTGTGGGTAGAACCATGTCTATGCTTCAGTGCACTGACTAGCATCCTAGGTAGGGTCTGCCTGTCCCAGGGACTCCCTGTCCAGTTCCTGCTGAAGAACTGACCAAACTCTGCACAGGTGGGACACTTGGAAACAATAGGAAGGTTCTTGCCAATGCAGAACTTGCCACCATCTCTTGAGCAGTTAGGTGCTTTAATAACTTAGGCTAACCAGTACACAATGCTGATACAAAGGCCCTTGCAATGGAGAGTTCTGTTACCATCCAGCCTGCAAACAACCTTTCTATTCAAGCAAACTGAGTCCCAACACAACCATTACCCTTACACAAATATTCCAATAGCAAAAGAGGATTTTATTTTTGGTTTGATTTGGTTTTTTAAGCACTCTTCCTGTGCCTGAAACAACTGAGTCCAACAGGATCCTACGTACTACACTCATCTGGATGGTTTTTCCACTGGTTCAAATAAAGACTGTACGTATGGTACCAGTCGTATGCTAAATAGAGTATTCTATTAGTCTGACAAGTCAGACTGATCGTGAAAGCAGCGTTACAGTTTTATAACAAAACAGAACAGAAAAATGTGAAGTGACAGGTTCGTTGAAGCAGAACTTCACTGAAGAGTGCTCTATTTCTTATCCTCCATATCATCAACATCTACATATGATAAATCATACTCAATAGCAAGCCAGCATCAACAAGGTAATGACAAAAAACACAAATAGAAACTTTCCTGGAATGTTACCCTTTCTTATTATCCTAAACTTATAAATAACATCTCCATAGCCTAAATCAATCACTCTGACACTGAATAGGCTGCTAAATGTTAGGCACAGATCTTCATAATCAACTCCTTGTCTAGAAGCCCACTGAATACTTCCTTTCAAAGACAGTCCACATTTTCCTAATTGCTTAATAACTGACTCGGAACGAGATGATCCCAGTAGAGCTGAATACTGTTACCTTTCTTAACCCTAAAATAAACGTCAAGGCTCCTGAAGTGATTTTGTTCCCATGGAGACAAAGTTAGTAATTTCCAATGGTATACCCCTCAGTGAGACCTGAGAGACAACTTACCAATTATGACAAAGCTTAACTGAGCAGGAGAAACTGTAAAACATAAATGCAACAAAGTTGTTCAGCAATCATGGTTAATTAGTTCATACTTTCATCTGAAAGATAATTTCTCAAATAAGAACTCTTGGTATGCATGCCCATCCACATACTGTTTTAACTTTTTTGATTTACTTGATATTCTGAGTACTCTCCACCATTAGATAATTGGGAAAAACCAAAGAATAGAAATTCTGAGGAAATGAACTGGTATTTGTATATCCAAGGATTTCCAGAGGCTTATAAAGATTATACCACTTCAGACACTGCTGCAAAAGATACGATGCAACTGCCTGTTAATCACCATATACCTTTCCTATTTCTAAATGTGTGTAATCACTGTATTTTTCCCTCAGTCTTGCACCTTATTCTGTGGGACAAACATTAGAAATGCATACTTATCCTAAGATACTTGTACGATAACTGTTCAGCACTGGATATCTGTGTTAGGCATAATGGGCATCTAAGTCTTACATACCGGATGCATTCCCAAGACACGAATGTGTGTAAGCATATGTACTGATGCAATCTACTGACCCAGCCTTCTTTTTGTGAATTGCAGCCAGAATAATTGCCCTTTACCTCCCTCATCTGAACTCCTTTCCTACAGGGCCACCTTAAGTAAGAGCTACTTCTTTAAGAAATGGTCCTTTACAGCCATCACCTCTACCAAGGTCATGATAGCAAACCCGAACACACAGCCTGTAACTGGAAGGAACACAACCATCTCCACAGGCTTTCTTGGGAGAGGCAGAGCGCAATCTCAGATCAGCAGCTCATGAAAACTAACCCAAAAGTCCAGCAAAGAAAGCTACAACATTGAGACAGCTTGGAGTTATTGCTGGCCTGCTCACATAGCCTTGCCCTGGCTCTATTTATACCCCGCTCTGGGGTAAGATCTGCAGTGGCTCTCATGCACACACTGATTCTTTCCCTGTATGAATGCCCCTTGGCAATTCTTGCCATCAAATACAGCAGGCTGAAAAACAATTATTTGATTATATGATGCAACAGGCACCCATTGGCCTCTTTTCTCCTTGGAGAAATGCATCTGAATACACCGTATCTGACTCTTTAACACCAATACTCAGGGAAGAATTATCACCACAGTTATCTATCCCTAGTAAAGTTAATCTAATTCATGGTATGATCCTCTCTAGATTCCATTTTCAGCTATGTGCTCATCAGTGTATTTTTCAAAGGTACAGAAGGACCAGTGCAAAGGTATTAGAGAAGGGACTCATGATGAACACAAGGTTGTGAGCAACCGCTGCGTTCTGCTGCTAACCTTTCTGATAACACACCACTTCGTAACTCAGAGATATTTATGACATCCCTATTACCTAAGCCTGCTTTCCCACTCTTAATTTGCATAAATTAGATTGTCTCTAATGCATAAGTCCTTGCTGTAGACATTACGACAGTACCTCTAAAAAATGTTAAAGAGGGTAACTAACAAATAACAAGCTCAGGCGTTCACAAGTTCAGCTGCAAATCAAGATCTTTTTCATGCTTCAGAAAACAGTTTGTCCTGCCACAGGCAAGCCAGGGCAGCCAGTATTCCTGAAGACAGAATTATCTGTCTTTCTTTTTTAAGCGTAGCTGTGAAAAGAAACACAATTACTTTTCAGACTCCAACTATCCCAACCCTGTTCTCAGCTCCCACAGGATTTGTAAGCCTGGGGAACTGGCTTCACCTCTCCGTCCTTCAGCTTCCTATATACAAATCTGAGTTCCTCTTTACCCGCTATTGTCCTTCAGGACAGGATCCCTCCAACTTACCTGCTGAGACTGACAGAGATGGTTATTCCATTCTCAGAAGGTTGGCACGTTTAAGCTATGCCAAGCAAAAGTGCACGTTTCAAAGTCAGCCTTTCTTCAAACCAACATTGTGTCTGTGGGATCTGACACAGAGCCACAGGATAATTCAAGCTTAAGGGGACCCCGGGGGTCTCCAGTGCAGCCTCCTGCCTGAAGCGGGGTCAGTTACAGAGGGCTCAAAGAGTAACCAAAGGGAGGGAGAGACTGCAGCGCTGCTGAATCACCACAACATGCAGAAGGATGTGTAGGGGCTGGCTGGGAAGAGGCGAGAGGAGCCATGGAGCGAGTCTAATGTCCGGCTTGAAAACTATTGACTGGCTTTAGTGGGAACATCATTCTGCGGCTGGTACAAATAAAGTAATTTGTGAGACCAGCAGGTAAGGGGAGAAAATACTTGGACCTACTGCACAGGCAATAAATTCTAACAGAGAAGGGTATTTTGGTCAACCCACCCTTGACCCAACCCCCTTTTCAGCTCTGAAACAGGTTTTCACCTGCATATAGGTGCAGCTGGGAATGAAGGGGAACATTCCTAACAGGAGATATTGAGACTGCTGCTTGGGGACTGCTAACCTGGGGAGGTTTTCAGGAAGGGACCTGACATGGTTGGTTGGTTTTGATTGGTTTCCACCACAGTTATTCATTTGGGAATGTGTGCAGCAGCAGTAACACTGTGCTTCTGTTATTGGTTGTCTTCTATCATTGCCTTTTCATAAAAACACTTGGAGGCTCTGCCACCCACCCTCACTTACCTTTCTCTGGCTGCTACCTGAACCTTCACTGGTGCAGAGCCTTAAGGACATCATGGCTTGCCTAAAAAAGCATCTTTCCTACAGAAGCCCATTAAAATTCTAGGCCCATTAAAATGCTCATGCATTTTATTGGGTGCTCATCATGTCCTCATGATACATTCCTCATTACTGCAACCTGAAATTTCATTTCCGTGCCAATGACTCTAAGATCTTACTGATGGAAAGCCCATAAATTGCTCTAAGTTTCCCAGTTGCCTGTAGGACAAATAAAGGCTGAATCAGTCCAAGATTTAATTCTTAAATGTGTCCTGGAGAGGCTTAAAATGGATGCTGTCAGCTCTAAGCCTCAGTCCATGACCACTGTCTACATATTTTGATGATTCAAAAGCATCACTTGAAGTCTGAGCAAAGATCGTGTCTGCAGGAAGAAGGTTCATTCTGAGCTGGTTTTTAATTACCTTTTTAATTTGGCGCACCATGAAAAAGATGAGGCTATCTTTAATAATACTGGGGTTTTTTTACAAGGTCTGTTAGAAGCTTCCATAAAATCAAGCCACATATGTCTCCTTTGGACACAGTCAGAGCAACACTCATCTGATGCACCAGCTCCATAGGAAATTACCTCTCTTCTTTCATCAGAATCTTCACAGTATGGCTGCCAGAAAGTATGGGCATGAAAGATAGTTCAACGGGTATCACAGCAAATTTACTTGGAATAGATATGAAAATAATAAAGGAGGATAGATTAATTTTGAGGTTACGGTGCTAATATGCAAAGCCTTTTTAAAGGCAGAGCTCTGTATCTATTTGCAGTTTCATATCTGGGTGTAATTTGCTTATGTTGTTAATGGTCTAGAAAGTCACTCCTCCTGAGCCTTGACATCCACTTGTCTTAGTACCTACAACTCGCTAGATAAATGTTCTGTACATACAAAAGATCCCTTGGGAATCTGTGCCTCTGAGTAAACCCTGTTTTATTTTTGATTCCTAAATCGTCTCTAGCTTTCTATTTATCACATCTCCCCTTTTGGAATGGTCATGTTTGTAAAGATCTGTTGGGGTATGCAAGGGCAAATCATGCTTGTAAGAAGCAGGTATCATGCACTAAGATAAACAGTCAGTTTGGAAAGACTTGCATGATGAGATTCATCAAATAAAATAACAGCATTGAAGGGAGGGGATATCTAAAAAAAAAAACAACCAAAAACCCAAAAAAGTCCAAACCCACATAGCAATTACTTGAATGTCTCAGATTTTGAGCTTATTTGCCTTTGTACTGATACAGATAACTAAAGGTAAATGCCCACACCTTGGTCATATATGACTCTGCAGACAAAGAACTGAAGTTTGCTTCAGAATAACAGAAACAACAGGGTAAGCACAAGGTTCTGAATAGAGCTGAAGACACATGCTCAACTCTAGGGAGTGTCAGTCTCTACTAGGAATTTTAGGTCCAGCACTGATGTGCCTGTATGGATTGCAATGACTCCACTGGGAAAATAGATTTAGTTCTAACAAAATAAGTGAATAGATTAAATGTTGTGATCAGGTCTCCACAAAGGCCAAAACTCAAGTGCTGTGTAATGGAATTTACATTACAGAGAACTCAATGCCAACGCTGGCCATTGGGACCAAGAAAGTTTGGAGCCATGAAGAAAAATGTTAACATTTTTTAAGCCTCTATTATTTAGCTGAGCTTGTTATTAAGTATTATTATGGAGGGGCTTGGGGTTTTCCTTCTTCATCAAACACATTAAGTGAGAACGGGAGGGCCCTTCTCGTTATATTTGTTTTGTATTACACATCCATTTAAGTCAGGTCAGGAGTGTAAAGAGCTCACATTGCTTCTAATGAAGCCATTACATTTTGAACATTTCACATTTTGAGACAGCAAAATTCCTGATTATTAGCAACACCAGCTTTAATCTACAGAGTTAAAAATGGAATAATTAATTTTAACAAAGATGAGAATAATTAGAGCAGAAAAAAAAGCAATCAGATCAGCAGCTTCTCACTTACACATATGAAAACTGTATTGAGACCAGTGATTTACTGCATCCAGGTCAACAAGCCTTGTTGCCTGTGCTTAAAGAGCAGGGATCACATGGAAAGCTTGCTTCTTGCAGGGGCAGATTGGGGTTTTTCTTTTTAATATATCAGAGATTGATTCCTAAAACCTCCATCTCTGATTTCTCCACAATAAAAACTCATCACTCACCTCAGAGCTGATATTCTATTTAAAATCTTGAGATTGCAACTAGCCAAAGCTCTTTTCCTGCAAGTTTTCATATGAATTGGCCCTGTTTTCTGACACCATTGCTTTTTAGCAAATTGCCACACTTAAGCAAGTTGTTTTGACATGCTGTTAAGAGGGTTTGCATCAGCAACAAGGACAGGTTCATAAGAAGTGTAATATTAATTTTCCTCAGGCTCAGCATGCTTGAAGAAGAAAAAAAAAGAAGGAAGCTACATGAGTTATCAACCTCACCACTCTTCATATGGGCTCTTGTAAGGAGAATGGACAGTAGAACAGTTTCAGAGTCATATTGCCCATATGATGCATCTTGGCATAGAGGTGGAGAGGGAAAGGGAGAGCAGCACGATCCAAAGAGACAAAGATGCTCGGCCATTTCAGAAAGAAGGACTTTGGTGACAACTGAGGGACCTATAGCACCTCCAAAAGTATGGAGCAAAAGCATTCAGCAAATGGAAAATAGTCCTGCTCTGTTAGTACATTTTGGGCAAGTCTAGCCCTTATACCTCAGTCTCAAGCTGTGCCAGAGGCTTTGTGCCCTGGCTCCTGAAGAGAAGCAACACAAAGCTTTAATATCCCTTTTCCTTTCAGGATCAGGAAAAATCATCAGGCCCTGAATAGATCTTAACAGATCAGCTCATAAATAAGTATGTTTATCACTCAGCATAGCAGCTGAAGGAAGCAACATGGGCTGGGGGGATGAGGGGAATATGGACAAATAGAAAAGAAACTAAGAAAGTCAGGCCAGATTTTGTAACTTGCACGGAGACTCCCTAGATACATGCAATGTCATGAACCTACTAGGGTCATTTTTGCCACCCTTATTTGGAGGCTGAGTCAGTTATGACACCTACTGTCATCCACAACTATGATACATCCTGAGAACATTGCTCCAGGCCCAGCTGGGTCATTTTGTCTTAACACACCTCCATGACTCCGCTTACAAAAAGACCCCAAACCCATCATTTTTAAGGTACCATTTGTGTTTTCCTCTTTATCATTCATAGTGTTTAGGTCACTAGGCAGCAGCTGCTGCAGGAAGGTAAATTATAGTACTTAGCCTTATGGTGTCGCATCTATCTAAGATAAATTATGGCATTGCTATGATCTTCATAGGGCAAAGAGGATTCAATAGCGGAAAGATTTAGTTGCTTATGGGACTCTAACAATGATTAGTTTAGGAAAAGTCAAAAACCAGGGAGAATAGTGTATAACCAATTCTTGTCACTATCTCCAAAGCTGCTTGCTAGCTTTGTAAAAATAGCTGTATTAGGTACACTTTGGGTAGGAGCAGAAGTAAAAGCCTTACAGCTTCCTCTGCTAGGGTTAAGCAATAGTAGATCCACGGGGTTTGTTTCTTCTCTAAAAGAAGGGTATTACACCCCTTCTCCATCTCAGGTTTCCCTGTGCATCAGTGAAGCTTACCTACACCACAGACAGACTCACAACTCGAACCCTAGCTGTTCAAACAGGTTGTTTTACCAAGAGAGCACATTTGATCTGTTTAGAAGCCTTTTTTGCATCACCTGTTACAACTCGAGGTCAGTTTGAGGACAGCCAGAAAAGCAGTTGGTCCTAAAGAGGGTGAATACAAGTTACACGTGCTAATCCCTTCACATTCCTTCAGGATTCAAATCCACCAGGGAGCACAAATTCCACCCATGGCTCTGCTGCAACTTAGAGACTTCAGCAGCGAGTCTTCCTGTGTGCAGTGAGACGGGTATGGAGATGAACCAGCATCCTTGTCCTCATCCTCGCGGCAGAACAACAATGTGGAAATAGAGACTATCCAAGACACTGTGATAGGTGCAGTTTCTATTTCAAACAGCCCTGTTATGCCTAGCAGGGCACAGCGGCCTCATGAAAGTGTTTGTACAACCAAAGCTAAGAAGACCTTATTTGCGTCTTCTGCCATGAAAATACTTTTGTTTGTCTGTTTTGGTCTGAGGTTTGGTTGTGGGTTTGCTCGAGGGTTTTTCTTTTGTAATTCAAGACATCTTACACATCTTGCATTATAAAGGTGGCTTTAGAAACATGACTTTAATGAGAGGAAAACTGTGGCATTTTAACCAAGTCTGCTGCCAGCGACAGAAGCATAACGAGCAATGAGAATGATGCTAAATTTAAGCTCACGGGGCCTTCAATACACAACTTGGAGCTCAGCAGTAGTCCACTGCTGCCAGTCCATGGGCGGGGTTGCTTGTGATGAGATTCAGCGACAAGTTAAAAACAGTGGCTTTCAAGCTGCTACTTTTATCTGGGGAGAGAGCTGCTGTCAAAAGCTGTTTCTGACAAAAGATACTTCTGTCAAAACAGACTACACTTACACAGGCATTTGGACGAGGTTTTATTATTACTTCTTTTTGATGAAGCTTCATCTGCTGTTCATGTTCCTGGAATGGAAATGTTTCCAGTTTTCTTTGAAAAAATCAAGTTAATTGTACCTAACCAAATTAGAGATTTAAACTTGAAAAGAAAACAAGCTGTAGTATTGGGAAGCCTCCAGTGGGCTCCCCCAGGTTCTGTTTTACTGAGGCTCACAGTACCCTGCCAGATAGATATGTGGCACGAATACACAAAATGGGTCTTATCCACTGCCTATAGAAAATAACACGTGCATGGCCAGCACAGCATGCGATGCTGCTCTGCCACTGTATTTATAGCATGAAAAGAGAAAAGCAAGACACTGAATAAAGGTATCGGCTGTGCCACTTCCACAGGATGGACCTCCTGGCATGTCACCCTTTGTAACACTAGAATAGAAACAAAATCAGACTACAGAGACACAAAGTTCAACCCATTCATATTCCTGCATCTTTTTTAAGTGACCAGAAGAAAAGCCCCAAATGAAAACCAATTTCTCTTTCATTAGATGCATTACTGGCAGCAAGAGCTGTTCTCTTGGTGCCAAACTTCCACCAGCTTTGGTCCATCCATGAGAATAAACTTGCAGCCGCCTGCTTGCCTTGCCTGTGGGCACTGCTAGAAAGGCAAGGCTGGCATCCCAAATCACATCACCAGCTCCTCTTCCTCTCCCCATGCCCCACATCCATTGCCCACCACTTGACACCAGCCTGCTCGCTCTCAAGCATCAGAATTCACTGCTGGAGTGTCTGCGTAAAGGATCCATTGCTGGCAGGGAACGGAATGCAGGGAAGAGACTCAAATCTCAAAGAAATTAGATCAGGGTGGAAAAAGGACTTCACTCAACAAAAGCTCACACGACAAGGGCCTGAGGGACTAATGAAAACCCTGCCTGCCCAAATGCTTCTGGTCTACTCAGTGGCTAAGCAGGAATGTGTTTTTCCCTTCAAACTAAGGCATTTCCATTCACATTAAGGCAATGCAGGTGGAAAGGGCCACAAGAATTGGCAAGATATCAGCAAATTCAAGCCCGCACACATTCAGACTTTCCCAATTCACTCGCATGTTTAACCTGAGGTGTGAGTCCTTGGCTGAAAGGGGCTGACAGCTTGGTGGCACAAATGCTTCGGATGAAACAAGCAAGGACAATAACTCAAGAACTGCCACAGCTGCAGAGACTTGAAGTCCATGCAAAACATGATGCATGTATTCATTTTATTTGCTAATCATGAGGCAAGTGTTTCCCACCCTGGGTCCAAACACACTTGGGCTGTCAGTCTGCTGACATTAGTAGCCTGAGCACACGTTGGGCTGCGTATAACTGAAGGTTAGAAAGAAGAAAGCTTATCTGTCTCAGTGGTTCTAGCGCTGCGATCCCCAGCTCCAAGAGCTGTCCTGATTATGCTGTATATAATTCAGAGTTTCTTCACTGCTTTGTGCCATGAATGATATTTAAACAAGCAAGCCATCCTCTTTTGTCAGCTTATGGTGCATTTCATCTCGCACTAGCTCATAAAGTGACAGTTTGATTATAACGTAATTACTTTTTTTAGTGAACCTAGCGCATAATTTTATCTCCAGATGGGTTTATGTTCCTTCTATTTAAGCTCATTATGAACAAGAAGGCTGCACAGAAAAAATACAAAGCAAGCTCCTATTTTTTTTTTTCTTTAAAAGGTGAACATTTTGAAAGCCCTACACAGTGAGGGAAAAGATACCAATGTCACAAGGTAGAAAAGATGAATTTCAAATACGAGAGCACAAATGAGCTTGAGATCCTTTCAAGGCATTTACATGAAAATGGAAAAATTGAAGGTTTCATTTCCATCGCTTGGAATTTGGTGAAAGCTAACAGGGTGAACAGCTTCAACGTCAAAGGATGAAGAGCAAAGATCAGAGTGCGGCTGCAGATGACCACGGCAGGGATAGCGCCAGCTCACAAACCGGTGAAATGAAAATGGAAGTCTTCTTTATTCAGTCAAGTTTCCAAGCCTCCTGTGGCTGGGTACTTGCCAAGCAGCTCGTTTGCAAGTCAAGTATTGTTTGTTGGTGTTAAGAAGCACAAGCTGATACATTTTGTCAAAACACGTGACAAGAAATTCCGTGTGAATCAACAGCGCTTTGCAGCAGAAGCCGTGGTTCGTCTCTGAAAGCCGTCTTAGTAAAATGGCACCCTGGGGTTTCCTGTTTATTGCATCCCAGTGCCTTCCAAATCAAACGTGATCAACTCGGATGCAACTGATAATGATGTTTTAAACTGCTGCTTCTTTGAAAATAGAAATAAAATCATACAGACGAGATGTGTTTTCTGGCTCACATGTCAGTGCTGTAGATCCTAAAACTAGTATTTAGCAAATAATCTTGTCTACGACTCGCAGCTGAGTTTCTTTTCTATCATCCCATTCGCAACTTATTGGTGTTAAGGGAAGAAACAAACACAGAAGAAACAAAAGAAGTAATCCCAACTCAAACATGTTAACTTACCCCAAAATTGGAATCGGATCCTCGGTCCGTTTCTTTAAAGGCTTTTCTATCTGCTCAAGCTTTTGCTGTTGCAACTCTTCTGTCCAAACTGGAAATTCAGGGCAAATGTACTACATTGGCTACATGTGTTTGCTTCTTCTGAGGTGAGAAATTATTTAGAACCACATTGTGGTTTGAGTTGGAAAAGACCTTAAGATCATCTAGTTCCATTGCCCCTGCCATTTGCAGGGACACCTTCCTCCAGGCCAGTTTGCTCATGGTTCTTTTACAGTATGGCTGTAAAACATAAGCAAGAGATACTGTCAGTATATCCACTTCTCACTGCCATTTTGCAGCTCCTAGCACTGCAGATGTGGCTGGATAACAGTGAAGTCTGAAATCTGTAACTTGTACAACCTGTATGACTTATGGCACTACCAGCCAGGCTGCAACTGAGGATCAAAGGACATCCTGCTGGAAACTCCCACACTTTGCTCCTTGCAACATATCAGACCTCTTCCACTTTGACCTGGGGTTGCTTCAACATATATTCCCTGAAATAAACAGGAATTTGCTTTAGAAATGTATATACCTGTGTTCCTGTTCTCTAACAGTTCTTGAGCTCATTTGCCCGTATTTCCAAGTTCTAAGCCACTGATAAGCAAGCTACTCTGCTGTCATGAGAGCCTCTTGGTTTTCCACGCAGCGTCTGTCCAACAGCTCTCCTGGGATGCTTTAAACTAGGATGTAGGATTTTTATATTCTGGGCACGTATTCTACCTTATTCTAGTGCCTTGCCACAGACCTCAGTATACCACCTTAATTGTTCATTTGTCTGAGCCTGTCAATTCCTCCTTTTTCATACTCCCACCTCAGTACTGAGCCTTCTATTAGGTGGTGGGAAAACTCAGAGATTATCACATACCACAACATCATTTATTTACTCTATCAAACAGGAACTATTGATTGATTAAGCTTGTTCAGTAGCAAACCTGCAGCATAATTTGAGCAAGAAATAGCTTAGTTCTAAGTAAGAACTGCTGCCCTAGAATGCAGATAAAAGACTCGAAACACTGTAGGTTTGCCGTTTCCTTTTCAAGTGAAAAAAATAACACTATAGTAACAAAAACCAGACACCTAGAGAAAATGGGTAATCATTTGAGGGGAAAATCAAAGATAAAGAGAATAACAGCTTATATTAAAGCTTAACAGTCCCCGGGGGTATCATGAAAGCTTCTGAATGGATGAAGCATTTATAGTAATTACAATGAATCGAACAAATACTGTCAGTTCCAGGACTGGCACAAAACATCTCAAAAATAAAAGGAAAACTGAATTTTTAATTTTTTATTTTTCCTGACAAGTTATGGTCTCAATTAAGTAAGTGGAAAAAGAGAAGCTTTTACGTGGGGGATTTTCAGCACTTAGAAAATAAAATCAAACAGATTCAAGAAAAACAAACATTCTTTTTCATATTGCTTTATCCTCTTTTTTTTTTTTTACACAGAGAAACTTATTTCCTTCCTCCTCAGTCAACCCAGTTAAGCAGTTTTTGTACATGACCCACAGAGCATCATAAAACTGGCATCACTATTGAAACTACCTTCTTTAAAAGCAAAGCAACTGCAGGAGGTCAAACAGAGTTCAAAGACTCAGCAGCATTCCTGGACACCTTCAGATTTTCCTATAAATTCCACAGTAAGACCTAAAACACCATCTCTGCAGAAGCCTCCAGACTCCATTTCCCCTTTGTCTCTCTTTTGTCACATATTTCAGGTAGTTAATCAATGCTGAGGCATCAGACTTCTTCCTGCTTTTCCTGTAGAGGTCACTGAATAGCCCAGGGACACAGAGGCCTACAGGAGGCTTTGGCTGTAGGGGTCCCAAATCCACAAACCAAAGGTTTTGCAGAGTAAAGCCATAGATGGAACCAGACGAAGCAGAGGTAAAGTTGAGACTCCAACTACAGAGCAGCTCTTGACTTCAACTCACCTGACTCCTTGCCTACCTTAGAGCAAACACGAATCCTACCTGAAGGTGTCTCTGCAATGTATTTAACCACGCCTTTGTTTGGTTTTGCTCTGGTCTGAAAAAGAAATGAATCAAGAATTATAAACCCTCGCAAAAAGAATATTTGAAAGCAGAGCTTACCAAAGTTTCTATTTTGAAAGGCAAAGGATGTGTCTTGAATTAAGGACACAGCACCAATTCTTTGGGAGATAATTCAATGCCATCTTCAGCTTCTTCATATTGATGCAAGATGAGAAATCTAGTCATAAGTGGCACAGGACTGGGTAATTTGGCAGTTATGCTTTTCTCAAATGAGGATGCGTCCCAGAGGTCAAAGCGGTATCTGACTGAGAAGCCATCAAGCTGGTGACAGCTTTACGAAACATAGTGCTGCAGTTTCTGTTAAAAGCCAACTCCATCAAAGGAGAAAAAAAGCCAAAATTGTATCAGGAGTCTTATTATGTGACTCCATTAAGAAGAATTTTTTTAATCAATACATGGTATGAAGTCTGCATAATTCAATTTGAGGAAATTTTAACTAGATTACATCTTGGCAAGAAGACCTTATAGGTCACTTTAAACTCAATTTTTATCTGTCCAAATAATGAACTCCAAAAGGTTAAGAGGTTAGCACTTCAGAGTATATTTTAGTGTAATCAAAGCTTTCCTGAGCGGAGGCTATTGTATTGAAATTGTCAAAATCTTGTCTGGATTATCATATGGACAAGAAAAATCCAAGGAATTCTTATCTACCAGTTTCCTCTGGCAAGATAAAATAAAGCACAAAAGAGGTGCTAAAAGAAACGAAGATCGCAATTTCCAATAATGGAAAAGCCTTACCCCAAAATAGCTGAACAAAGGCTAAAAAAAAATAGCCAATTCTCCAACAACTATAAAGAAGATATAAATCTGTAAGGCATTATTTAAATATAGTTAAATATCTTCTTTTCCTCGAGTAATTCTTGACTTATTATTCTTTTCAATCATAAATGATTGCTACATTCCTTTGTATTTTACTCTTTTCTGTGTACATCAAAACCATGACCCAACTTTTACTCGGTGTTTTTGCTTTCAGCTTAGCATGTGCAAATCCCAGAGTTTCCGTTTCCTCTGGATTGCACATTCCATGGACAAAAACAGGAGGGGGAGGAGAATTAAGAGGCAGCCTGACTCATTGCCCTGCCAGAAGGGAGGTTTCCTTCACTACCTGTGCCACATTTGACAGACTCGTTTCTCATGCAATCTTTGGCAGCCATCAGCAGCTGGAATGCCACCAGGTCCCCCCCATGGTCTGTTTCTAAGCTTCACCATATTTCACCACTGAGAAGTTTTTTATCCTTCTTCTAGTCCAGGAAAACCCATTACACTTTGTCCTCCTCCCTGAGGATGGGGAGAACTGAGCATCTTCTCACCACTGCAGTCCTTTAACCTAGTAACAGGCCTCCATGTCCCCAGTTTCAGTAATCTCTGCTGAACTATTCGCTTCTTTCAGCCCTTCCTCACATTCTGACACCTGACCACCTCGTGGACACAGGAGAAGCTGCCTTGCAGAGTGCTGTCCCCATGCCCATGGCGGGGGCCCAGGGCACATGCAGAAGTCAGCCTCCAGCAAGCACTTTGGGTGAGCAGCAGCCACTGAGGCAGGGCCACCAGCACCCTGTCCTGATGGCAGACAGGGTGTCCTGGCTGTGCACTCCATGCAAGCTCACGGCTCTGAACCCAGAGGACACTGCTGTCTGTCACTGCTCTAAAATGACATCATTCAGCAGTCCTGCCCATCAGTGATGACCAAAGGCTGATGACCAAAGGCTGTCCATCAGTGATGACCGAAGACCACACACCAGCTGCTGAGGAACGGCCTCAGAGGACTCCTTGAGGAGGCACAGTCCCTGTGACTGACACTCAGTTCAGTGAGACTTGAGATCTAAAAGCCTTTTATAGAGATAAAATAGCTCTCATGAACTGCCTGGCTTTTTCAGGCATTTGAGGAAGGCAAGCTGCTCCAGAGCTGGCATGCTGTATGGGAAATGCCTACAGAAGCTCGTGGAGAAGGATGGCTGTATTTCTGCAGGGACCCTGAATGGAAACCCAAAAAGCATTAAAAAGAAGAAATGGTGGTATAACCCCTCTGCGTCGTGGGAACCGCTACAGCCTGCATTTACTGTGAATGCTGGATCAGGGTGCAGTGAGGCTCTTTTGGAGTGCCAACATATGGAAGCTGCCTATGTGCTATCTTTGGCCATTAACCTCATAGACATTTTTGGAAAGCGTGTTTTGCTACTGCCTGATGCAGTTGCATGTGACCTGCTTACATTTTCTCTATGATGAATGGGTAACTTTGGTTATCCAGAAGAAAGGTAATTAAAAATAACATGACAGCAAACAGAGATAAGTGAATATTTAAGCACCTGACCAGGCCAGGTGCTTCAAGATATCATTTAAAAGGTCTTCAAGTGAAAAAAACCAAATTACCACCTTGACAGATTATTAAATGTTTAAAGCTTCTGGCAATAAGAGCTGCTAATAAAGAAACAGTGTACACCAGAAGACAACAGTAGCAACAGTAATTATGCAGCAGAATGATTAAAAAGCATGCAGCTATAATGACTCTAATCTATTTTACGAGAGGAAGTCAAAGATTCAGCATTAAAAAGAAAAATCAATTAGGGACCAAGGGAGATGGGGGAAAAAAATCTACTTAAACTGAATTCCTACAATCAAGTGATAAATCAGTCATGAGTAATTGCAGGAATCACTGCAGCTCACCATGTTTTGATAACACTGGATACTCCACCAGAGGATGAAGAACTGTTCAGTTTCTCAGCATCCAAAAGGACTTTGCAGAGTAATCTGTGAGAAATGGTTATTCTGAACAAATTGTGCTGCTTGGCTCGAATAATATACAGCATGACCAGAATGAAGAAGCTTGCTTTGAAGAACTTTACTATCTTCATAGCAACAGAGCTAATTTCAGTTCAGTGGCACCTAACGGGCTCCTTAACACTTAACCACTTATACATATGTTGTTCATTTCCTCTTCCTGCTCTTCCTTTACGTTTTTCCTCTCCCAGATAAGAAGTATTCAGCTATCAGCTTCTCACAGTGACGCCAGACAACAAAAGGTTCTTGGATATCTTCCATGTCCCCCCTCCTCCGTAGATGGCAGGGAGTTCAAGGGAAGCACAGGAGGAAGATGCATGGGAAAATCTGAGGTGATTCCCAGCCCCTCCTCTCACAAAGCCCCATTTCCTTACAATGGGACCCGTGTGCTTGAACATAATGTTTCATGAACATGTCATGTTGATGGCCGGGTAGGATCCTGCTCCTCATTGCCTGCTCTCTCCTTAACTGCTGAACCCAGACAGCTTCTGGCTGGGGAGGCATGGGTGAGAGGTCCTGGAGGTGAGAAGCCAGCTTTCCCCCAGCCAGCTCTTCCCACTCTTAAGAAGAGTTTAGATCAAGGGAGAGCTTCAGGTCATGCACCTGAGGTCATTTTACATATGAAGAATCAAGACTTGGGTTTCTAAAGCTTTTGGGTTTATTCCTCTAGCTCTTTCCTGCACCCTTCTATTTGCAAAAGAAAATAAATCAAATATAGAAAACAAACTGACACTATCAGATACTTGCCTTACAAATACCAGATAGAATAAAATCCCAGCTCCCACCCCACAAATCAAAGAATCACAGAATCACAGGATAGTTTGGGTTGGAAGGGACCATCAAAGGTCATCTAGACCAACCCCCCTGCAATGAACAGAGACACCTTCCACCAGATCAGGTTGCCACAAATCACATCTAGCATGGCTAATATGTCTGCATGAAAGAGATCTTTCACGTGGGCTCTTTTTGGCATGGTGGTGCTGGTGACTTGGTCTGACATGCCTTGTTAATTATAACCCCCTTCAAGGTATAGTACTTACCTCTTCAAGGTCTGCATGGGCCAGGATGAGGTCCCTGCCCCTTCACCTCATTTAGAAGATGCTGAAATGCTTCAGAGAGCAGAAGATGGGATTGGACTAAGAATGAACAATAAATAACAAGAATGTGGATCAGGTCACATGAAAAACTTGTATGTGTGTTGACATAAAAGATAACTTCTCATTTAGTGCTTTTCTATACAATTCCTCTTTATATATTTAAATTAAATAGACTAAAAGATTTTTTAATATCATAATTGCACACATCTATTTTCTGTAAAGTATTCTACACTTAACTACAAAGCATTTTAAAAGCCGGTTTTCAGAGGGAGCTGACAGAAAAACTCTGGTAAGGACTTACCTGTGCCAAAGCTGCTCTGCTTCTCAATAATTCCCTGGAAAAAAATAACACTGATCATTATCACAGTACCATCCTTCCTAATTTGCTTGCTTTTCGAATTTCAGAGTGGGATGCAATTAATTAATATGGGTTTAGATGTGTTGCGTTTTTAGACCTAGAAGTTACTGACAGCCAGTTAATATTAATTATTTGTATTACTGTCATCTTCACACCATTGAAAGCACTCCTGGAGAAGAGCTTGGGAACACTGCAGAGGTGAAGAGGCAGAGTTCCCAAAGGCAGGTAGTCGCGCTGCTGTCATGCTTGTGCGGACTGGGAAAGCAGGTATCACGACATGCTAAGCTCAGGGTGCTTTAGTTACTGCTGTTGTTTTCGTCAGTGAGGCATCAAATTAGAAGAAGGGCAGGCTTGGATGTTTTAAATCCTCACTTCAAAATATTTAGGCTCGGTTTGACCCTACCTAGCTTTGAGATGTGACTGGCACAAAAGACAGAGAGTTGACTCCCCTGCCACAGTACACATGTGAAAAAGCAGTCTAGCCCACCCCACCTAGGTGCTCATGCCCAGGTGCGCTGAACGCTAAGCAAATCCCTGAGGTTTTCAACAGAGGGGATACTGGAAAATTTGGAAACACACAAAATTGGGTCAAATAATATGCAGAACATTAAACTTCAGAATCAGCACCAGAGAATGAAGTTCAAGTTCTCAGGGTGCTGAATGAAGACCGAAAAATGCAATAAATCTGGGTGCCAGGGCTGCAGGAGGCAGGCATTGTACTTTCATTATGGTGATGAAAATGGGGCAGGCATCATCCTCAGGGCAGTATGGGAGCAACACAGCCCCCAGCGATGCTACTTGGACAACAGCAGCCAACAGGAGGGTGACCGTGGTGTAACCCAGGGGTCAGTGTAAGACCTGCAGCTGTTTGAGAGGGCATCCATCCAAAACATTATAGCGCTGGAGGAAATTACCAATGACGATGCTTCCTTAGGTTGACCATCAGCTGGATTACACAGCAAGCAAGTGGCTATTGAGTCAGCTTGAAAAGAAATGAAAAGGTACAAAAAACTTGTGACTGTGGAGAGAGGAACTGGAGCAGGAGAGTGGGAGTAGAGTGGTAGTCAAAACCCAGTTACAAATTCAGAAAGTCAGAGGCATTTGATAATCTTTTGTTAATGCCTCGTATTGTGGTTTATACTGCTAATGTTGATCCCAAACATGTATTGCATGTGATTGGTCTTTAATTCCTTTTCATTTCCCCAAAATGTAAATCAAACTATTTTGATCCTGATTTGTTTTAACCACATAAATCACACAGATTTTCCCCTGACATAGTAGGCACAATAAATTATATGTATTATACAGTGAGGAGTGAGAGAAACAAATTGCCTGGAGGAAGAATTTCCTGCTTACCTGTAGGTGTTGAGATTGGGCTGAGCACCCACCCGATGTTCACATGCTTCAGAGAGCTGAATGAGCCAAAGGGAGGTAGGATGGCCACGTGTTTTTCCCTTTGTGTAGCTCAGGCAATAGTCCAAACACAGGAATCAAATAAGAGAGGATTAAAAAATTTCCACTCAGACAAAAGTTCTCCCCTTAATTATATTGAGCAATAATGAGGAATTTGGTTTTTTCCTCTCCGCACATGTTACATTGTGTAATAGCTTTTAGGAAGGTTCAAACAGAGGAAACAATACCTATATGGGGTGTTGCTTCCCAACCAACAGCACATCCCCAGAGGTCACCAGTCACCAGGGCAGGTACCATTGCTCTCCGGGTCAGAGCAAGGCACACCCATGATTTCAGTACCCATGGCTTCTTCTGTGAGTCTACATCAGAAAACAGGAAGCAGATGCAGCTCAAAATGCTGCTTAGTGATGAAGTACCTTATTAATGATCACCAGACCAGATTTAAAAGCTTCGAGTTTTAACAGCTGTCCTTACTCATTTAGCAATGACACACCCCAAGAAACACAGCAGCAAAGCCTTTGTCTCCTTCTCATCAGGTGACTCTCACTTCGTTGGAGTTTTTCTTTGTCATGGTCTGATCGCAGCTCCCCCCCCTTCCTCCCTTGTTTTGATTTAAGCACAGTACAGCTCCCAGAGGTCTGCTGTTATCCTCTGTACCCCAAACCTGACCTCAGAAGTTCCCTCTAAGACTGAAATGCGTGTTTGTCTCTATTGGCTTCCCTCCGTTTTGCAGCGTGCTTCGACTGCTAGAGCAGCCAAATGGGGCAGTAAGTTAGAGAAAGACATTGTTCCCATAGTAACTAATTTCCTCTACCCACTCATTAGATTAACACATATCAGATCAAAGGTAGACATGAAAATATCTCAGAAATGATAGTCCAGGGCATTACTTAAATATAAATGAAATCCACTATGCCATCTCATAAAACACTGCTTGATATCAGAGCATATATCTATAGCTGCACTGCTCATTATGTCATCCTGCTTGAAACTTATCAAAACTATCTTGGATATTTCATTTCATTGCTACTTCACAGCCAATTGCTTAAGTACAAAAACAAATAGGATCTCCCCACTATCAGATCAGAGCTGCAACAAAGCAGGGAAGATCACCGCTCTGTCATCAGCGCCATCAGTGCACTCAACATTCGGGCAACGTTTGTTGACTACTGCAGAAAGGTCTGATTCACACTCCCAGTAGCAGCAAATCTCTTATCAGTTTCACTTTCCCCAGATTCAATGTTGTTACGTTTTTACTACTCCACTGTGAGTTGACTTAATAGAAGTTCAAGCCCGAGGAATAATGCCACGTGCCAGCACCGCATGTCTGGACAAAACAAAAAGCCTTTGGGCTGCTCTTACTCCATCATCATACAGAAAGTCAGCTGTGCACAGGAAAGTACAAGAGAAACCCTGAAAACAGCATGGACTGTTTGCCACTGACTGGTAAAACGTGCGGGACGTGAGGGCAAGGGATGAGAAACCTCTCCTGCCTTTTGTCGCGCTCTCCCTGGAGCTTTAGTTAAGCGTTTCATTTTTCTCAAGTGTAACTCCCCGGATGGAAAATGAGCTATTTCTTTTTATTCCCTTTCTCACCATTCACCTCTTTGAATGGGTTTTATGGTTCTCAGAGGGCATTACCACATAAGCATGTATACCCAGATACATATGCAATACCTTTGATGTATACTGCTTGTGAAAACTGCGGTTGGTATAGCAGGTCCTGATCATGCCTCTGAATGCTACTGTAATGCAAGCAATAACTTCAGCTTGCTAAAAAGCCTATTTCCAACCCTTTGCCAAAACCTGAGCAAAGCCTATTTACACCTAACAACATAAATCAGGGACTGATTTCTGCTGCCATTTTCATGTCAGTGTCCCCTGTCCATTTGTATCCGAGAAACAGGATTCTCCCCATGACAGCTGCAATTGCACTGGTCTGCTAGAATCACTAGGAATTGAACTTTGTTCTTTCTTTTCATTTCTCTACACCTCTCCTCAGAAATCTCATTTTTCAGCGGTGCAGGCTCGGAGCGCCAGCATCCAGCATCTCGCTGGGCTTTTCCTCAGTACATCTCACACAAGCGCAATCTGCAGGTGGTGAAAAATAATTCTCATCTCAGAAAATTGCCCTAGAGTTCCAGCAAAGATTCATACAAAAGGTGTGATGTATATTAAGAACTTAGAGGAGCTGTTGCTGTTCATAGTTTCTGATGGCAACATCAGTGCAAGCCTACGTCTAGTGAGGTGGGGGAAAACATTATGCATCCTCCAAATAAGATCTGTCACACCAGATATTGTAATACCCTCCTCTAATAGCTTTGCAGTATCGGTTCATTTTAATTTTTCCTCCATTTTCTTTTGTCTAATCGGCTTCTTGACTGTCCCGCCCTTATCTGTTTCACTCCTTCAAAGGAAGGTATCATTGGATTCCGGCAAGATAATTCACATTAACTATGTGGTGCTGGATGGAGCATGACTAGGTCTTTGCTCCTGTCCTGGGGACCATTGTTTTCTGTCACCTGGGAGACAGAAATTTGGTCCTAGTTCCCAAGTAAACTGCAGATGAAACAGCTTTGCCTGCTTTGTTATGCAATAGCCTTAGGCTAGAGCTTTAAAATATATATGACTTTGGTCATTAAAAAAACTGTAGCCTTTTTGTGTCAGTTATGGTCTCTATACTTTGTGCCTCATTAGAGACATGAGGGGAATACAGGCACTCCAACATGATCGAAATGCCAAGCAACAGCCAATACATTTTGAGTGTTAAAATGAACACAGTAAAACGGTAACTGAATATAAAGAACCAACAGTTTTTCTCTTAGCTTCTATTATATTCTGTGTTTAAGGCATACTAGTCAGAATAGAAATCACAGACTTTTAAGTCAATGAAAGGAAGCTGAATGGTAAAGCTGGCCATGAATTTCATAAATTAGTGCTACTTAAGAGCTGTAGCCCAGTGTGGCTTTTCACAACAAAATGCATGTCAGCCATGTCACTACCCAGGGAATAATCATTTTCCAAGACTCCTCTCTTAGCTTCTTTTTATTGGCAGAGGATGACCGGTTAAGCTGCCCTGTTTCTACTGGGAAAAGCTAAATACCCTGCTCTCGGAAGGCAGGCAGGCAGTACCCGGTCTTTATGGGCACATGAGGAGCAAAGGGGCATTATCAGCTCTGGACTAAGCGCTGTTCACTTGGGAAACAGTTGCTGCCGTTCTCAGGGCACAGCAGAAGGGGCATTCCTCTGATCATCAGATACCAAGGTAACATCAACTGGTTTTCCTCTCTCACAACTCAGATACGTTGCTTTCCTCTTTTCAAGCATCCAAAAGCAAGAGAAGAAAGACGTCTGTTTTCCCCAGAAGAGCAGTCTGCAAGCACTTGTGCTTGTGCGAAAGGCTTCTCTTACCTCTTTTCATGAAAGAAGATGGCCAGCAATTAGAAGGCAGGCAGTGCTTTGGGAATAATTTTGCTATTCTCTCTGTTTTGTTATTTCAGAAGCTTCTGCACAGTTAAATTCCCACAAACAGCAGACGAATGTCCTTTCAAGTCTACCTCTGGACCAGACACAGTGTCATTCATGCCTGTGAGTAAGTGATGCTTTCTACTTTGCAGGTAGAAAGTAACCTACTACGCAGACTTTCAAGGTTAACAGAGCTCTTCTGGGACCCTGAGATTTTACCTCAGAAGGTTGAACTCCTTTGCTACACAGCATATCACAAGTTGAGAAAGAGGATAACCTTCCCTGGTGTTTCTGAAGGTCATTTTCCTACCCTTTCTCAAGATGTTGGTAGGGCAAGCTTAATCTTAAAGCTCCATCTTTCTCATGACTCCGTATCATTGCAAATACAGAGAGAACTCCAGCCACGTTTTCCTTTTAAATCTCCCTTGCTACCTGCCAGCCCCATCTTCTGCAGCACGAACACCTTTCTACCCTGTGAACCAAGATCTGGCAGGTAGGAACAGTGCTGCACCGAGCAGGCCCCACTGCTTAGACACCGCGTGTGCACGTGCATGTGCAAGAGGCTTATTTCGGTGCCTAACTTGTATCACCGATTTGCACTTGCAAGAGCTTTACTTCAAAGCGCTCTCAGTCCTGTCACAAGCTACTTGTTTGCGTCCCACGTTTAACTACACGCAGTTCCTCAGCAATGAGCAGCATACGGGGTTTTCTTGGGTGCAATTTTAATTCTTTTACTTTAAGCAGACGTTACGCCAGCTGCTCCCAGCAGTTAAACCTGTGTCTGGTTAAAATGTCATGTTCCAGTACACGATGCTCGTGTTCACCCCTGGGATCCATCCACAAAGCCGATCAATACTCCGCGCAGAACACAGGATCACAAGAGGTGCCACCCAGCCACCTTGGATGCACGTAGTTGCTCGCTCGGTCGCTGGCAGCTTTCCCAGCAGTGCTGCAGACGGCAGACACAGCACAGCGGAGAGCAGAAGTGGTTTACTGGCGGGGATGCACACTGTCATACAAATTGCAGACAGCTGCCCTAACACTTCCTGACAGGGAAACTCTGATTGGGCTTGACATCTATATGATATTCAACTCTCCAACTTGCATACAGATCCTAGAGGAGTCCATCGGAGACCTATTCCCCAGGAGATAGGTCGGTCAACTAGCCAGGATTTAGCCAGCACTGCTGCTCCCTTGTTAATATTAACAGCAGCAACTTGCCTTAAAGAGGAAGGCACGGAGTGACCTTCACCGCCTGGCAGTCAGCAGTCTTAAATCCGGCAACATGCAGAACACAATACCTTACAAGCCTCGGAACAGCTTTTAGAAAGAGCTGGAACATAATAGCTGCCTCCCCCACCATATCTCAATGCAGCTGGTGACTTCGGCTATAACATGATTCCTTGCTAAACCTCCTGCAACAATTGCTCCAGCTGCTTAATACCCAAAGGCTGCGTCAACTGCACAGCAAAGGCCCTGGAGGCACGCGCAGGGTATGAAGCTGCATGATAGGGCACACAGCAGCGCCCCTTGAACATACGCGTGCCCACTGCCCAGCTGAACACGTTGCTACCCTGAGGTTGCCAAGTGCTACTTGGCCAAACAGCTCGGCAAACCACTGCTCTCGTAAGAGGGCAGCTAAGTTCAACACAAGGGACCTACCCTGCAGGTAAAGCAGACGGATGCTAGCAACTTCAGCAAGGCAAGGATTGTAACAGAGCAGGTGGCACTTGCAGGAATAAATGCCTGGTTGACTACAGCCTGCCAGCACGCTGAGCTGCCCACCAAGCATCTTCACAAAGGAGTGAAGAAATCCAGGAAGAATACACTCTCAGCGAACTTTAGATAGGGATTCCGTTTTCTGACATCAAAAAGCATTACAAAGGAAGTGCTTGGATTTTAGTTACCTGCTTCCTAAAAGAAGTTTGGGCAGGGGTGAGTGGTTTCAGAAGGTTTCAGGGGGTTGTAGCACCCAAAGGTGCTTTCTGGACCTTGGCATTGCTTCCCCCCCCCTCTTCTGACAATCAGCATTTCCTCTGTAAAGACTGCCTTTAATCTATCAGCTGGTTTTCACCTTTTTCTCCCTGTACTCATGATGTAAGAAAGCATATTCATGGATTGTGACATCTCATCTTTATCAGCTGCTATCAGTCATCTCCTCAAGCAGTAAAGGTTTTCTTTTAAGCTGTAAATCACAGTGCACGAGTGACAGTGCCATATATTGTAATATTGCAATAATTCTCCAAATGGTTCTCCCATTTTGGAGGCTGTGTTTGAGTCAGCTGGTGACAAGTATCACATCAGGGACCTTGACCATTGCAGTGAGCTGCAAAGCTCTGCTTCGTCACATCTCCTCAGAGGAGCCTGGCCTCTGTCACCACAGCATCCCCAGCCTGTCACCCAGCTGACAGAACAGCTTCCTCCAGCGGGATGCCTTAATCATGCTTTTCAAATTCAGCTTGACAGCTGGTAACATGCAGACACATTTTGCATTCGCCTTCCACCTCACACCATGAAGAAGCTACAGTTTGACACAGGCTATAGTCTGTACCTGGATGCCACCAGCACAAGCCATCAGCTGGACTGATTTTTTTATTCCAAGTTACCCAACACAGCACCCTGGAAAAAGTCTCTAGTTTAGGTCTTAATACATATATAGAAAGGCATGTCAGCCAAGTACCTGACTGTGGTTTTGTTTAGTTTAATTTTGGGCCTTGGATGAATGGAGGATGAGAAAGTTGGGTCTGTTCAGCCTGGAGAAGATGAAGGCTGCGTGGAGACCTCATAGCAGCCCTCCAGTATCTGAAGGGGGCCTACTAGGGATGCTGGGGAGGGACTCTTCATTAGGGACTGTAGTGATAGGACAAGGGGTAACGGGTTCAAACTTGAACAGGGGAAGTTTAGATTGGATATGAGAAAGATATTCTTTACTGTGAGGGTTGTGAGTCACTGGAATGGGTTGCCCAGGGAAGTTCTGAATGCTCCATCCCTGGCAGTGCTCAAGGCTGGGTTGGACAGAGCCTTTGATGGCATGGTTTAGTGGGAGGTGTCCCTGCCCATGGCAGGGGGGTTGGAACTGGATGATCTTAAGGTCCTTTCCAACCCTGAACTATTCTATGATTCTATGAGGGAAAAGGCACATGTAAGAGGAGTATAAGAAGACTACTAGGAAGAGCATTAGGAAGCTGCCAGCTTCCCTTCTCTACTGTTCATGTGGTTCTGAGACACAAGGTAAAAATCTTATGCAGAAAAGTAAGATAGCAGATCAAGATCTGTACAAAATAATCTATTTCTGCTCTTCTGCTGCTTCTCAAGTGACAGTCGCTTAATAAAGAAAATATCTGGGAGCTCTGTGAACAAGAGCACTAAATGCACAATCATGTTTCATTTTATTTGGAGTCCCATCACATCCGTACCATTGTTCTCAAGGCTTTTCATCACAATGGGACCAAGCATCTTCAAGTATGTGCTAATATGTTATTATTGGCTCTCAGCTAAATAAATCATGCATAGAGAAGACACTTTGGAGTCAGATTCCATGTTAACAGTCATTCAACTTTAGAATAGGAAATTCCATTATCTAAAACATACTTCAAGGTAAAGCTTGGGTTGAAAAATAAAGATTATTTTGGTGGTCACTTGGCCAGACCTGCAGTATATTTTCAAATGAAAGGCAGGGGACCTCTCAGACCTCACAATCTTCTTGCTTATCAATCACCAGAAAGAATAAATCTGCGATTCAGAGAGCATTTCTTCAGCCTTAACCCTGTAGTTTGCCATAATTATACTTGCATAAAAGCATCCTGAAGAAACCACCCAGGGAATTTAGGATACATACTGTGAAAGAAGGAAATCCCTGTAGGCTTATTAAAAGTTTTAAGCCCACATTTTCAATTCAAGTACATCTAAATGGGGTTTTACCCAGCTGAAAGTGTAAATTTGAAACAGCTACTCAAGACTTACTTCCTTAGACAGGTTTCATGACTCCTCTATACCATGTACAGTACGCGTTTGCAAGCTGCAACAATGGAGGTTTCAGAAGAGCACTTAAAATGCTGCAGGAGATTGAATTCTTTGTCAGGCTTTTGAATTTCTCCACTATATTGTGAACCATACAGATAAACCCCAGTGGAGCGCTCCAGGAAAAGACAAACGGTAATGAAACCCCCAATTGCCTTTGCCCCTGTGGAAATGGAGGAGAGCCCAGTTATGTTCCACATGGGGAGCTGCCTCTCTCCAGTGTGTCTGGGAGGCTGTGCAACTCCATTCCATACCTTGCTTTGCTCCTGAACTTCTGGATGGCCTGGGACTCACACACCTCACTCAAGCTTTCAGAACAGTGTGGGAGTTGATGTCCCTCCCTATAGAAGCAGCTTTTGATCAGTTCAGTCTCTGTTTCAGCATAAGTAAAACGAGAGTTTACATCACTGTGGGGCTCTTAAGCCCTCCCAGGACAAAGTCTTTCAAGAGCCTGAGGTACTCTCCATAATAAAGGCTGCTGTATGACATGAGACAGAAAAAGCCCTTTTCCATCAGGAACAGGCCTTTTCAGGGCCAACACACTGCACTCAGAAGCCCAGCTGCCACCTGCCACTGCTCGAGCGCAGTGCTAAGCCTGTACTTTCGCCTGTGCCTGGACTCGCCTTCTGCTGGGGAATACAGGGAAAGTTGCAATCTCAGGCTGACGCTGAAAGGTTACCGAGTTGTCACTGCTCCAAATCAACTCTTGCCCCATCTGCTTCCCTAGCATCTGTTCCTGAAGCAGTTCCTGACTCCCCCCAGCGAAGGAAATTGATCTGCTGCAGGCTGTCTGAAAGGATAGGAAAGGAGGAAGCAAAGCTGGCAATCCACCAAGATCCTAAGCATTGTGTAGGCCCTGTTGAACAAATCTTTTCCGCACAGGGCACAAATCACTGGCAATGATGGAATTTTTGCCTACCTCTGAGATCCCTGTGTAAAGTGCCAAGCATGATTCTCACTTCTCCAGTTGCTGGACAGGGTATCAATGATATGTGTATAAGTTGGGAGAAATAGTCATCTACTGTCATTTGAGAATAGAGTTATGCGTGACTTGACTTACTAAAGAGCTTGAGAAATTCTGATAAGATGTAATACCCTAACAACCTTAACAGATGCCACAAAAAAGTCTGTAATGAAAAAGAGCAGAAATATAAGGATGTACATGAGCAGGGATAAAGTGTAGGGTGGGAAATATAGGAAGAAGTAAGTAGCTTATTAGGAATGGAAATGAAAGAAATCGAGAAGAATTTGAAATATAAAATTCAAACAACTCAATCATAGTCAGGAGTCAGATGATGTTCTTCAAAGGTAGGTGAACCTACAAATGCAGACATGGATTAAGAGTATCAAGATTGCACAAAGAGAATGACAAGAAAGCACAGATCAAAACCAATGTTCCACTCTTCCATTTCACTAACCAGAGCAAATATAATGTCCAGACACTCATTAGGAAACTGTTGAGTGGGATCATAGTGATGCCCTTTTAAAGCCAGGCGATCAACTGAGATATTCGGAGAAGACAGCAGCAGACAGAGTTCAAACATCTGAACAAACTCTTCTTTCTCACAAGTCTGCTCAAGATTTGGACCTCTAATTCCCCAAATTGTCATTAAATAATTCAGTCTCCCCTTTCAATCCTGAACCAGGAGTCCAGGCACAGCGTTTAATTAGTGTCTCAATTATCATTTAAATGTTTGCTTATCAAGTTCAATAAAGATCAAAAAGCTGAATTTTGAGACAAGTGGCTGTGTCATCAATGAACTCCCAAGGGCTCACTTATTTGAAGGCTAGCAATTCAAGTAAAGGGTTATAAAAGAGCAGCTAATCAGTATAAATACTTTCGGCTGCAGACACTGCCTCTGCGAGCAAGTGCTCAATTCATTTGATCTTAATGGACTAGGATGTATTTCACGCGTCACAGCAACAGATAGGTCCTAAGCTGCAGTTGCCAGCTTCAGAGAGTTCATATCCCTCTAAAAAATCTTTCCTATCAAGCAAGTCACAATTGTACCGTAGAAAATTAGCAAGTGATTCACTTAAATAACCTAACTTACAGGCTGCTGAAATAAAGAGGAAGAAAGGTGTGCAGCTGCAACTTCAGGTAAGTGTTCTAGGGGCTAGAAATCTGCTGCTCAAAAGAAACAGCCTTAGGTTTGCCTGCTGTCCTTTCAACCACCAGTCATCAGCCTGTATCATAAAGGATTTGTTTCTTAGCGCTGTAAGGGAAGGAAACAAGACAGCAATGAAGAATCCTCAAAATATCACGCTTTTTAAACCAAGACGCAGCATCTTTTCACTTCTACCTCTAGGCTGCCTGCAAGGTCCGCTAGCTGCAGAAACGTTAAGAGTTTTCCTTCAGCTTAGGCATTTGCATGGGCTTTGGAAATGAAGGCAGCAGAGTTCAGATCTTGAATGTCACAAGCAAGATACAGAGGAATTCTTCCCACAAAGGTTTTAAAGGATCAGTGGGAAACATGGCAGTCCTTTTGCTGCATGCTGAAGAGTATATGAGGTCTCCCCTTGACAAGGGAGCCTTTGCTAGAGCTGTCAATCTCAGCAGACCATTACAGCACCCTGATTCACTGGCACTGCCTCCTCCTTCCCAAGGCTGAGGAGGGACCATTTTTCTACCCTGGTGCTTTGTTGCATTGCTTGCTCTAATATCCAGGACACTCATTTCAGGGATGAATAACCTCTGAACTGGATGAAGTACTGCAAGGTGGCAGGCTACAGCACATCAGGCAATGATTACCAGCTGGCAGAGGTGTGTCCAGGAGAGAAGAGAAAGATTTTCCAAGGTAAAAAGCAGCACACCAAGGCTTTCGAGAACAGAACACCCTGGATCTCCAACTTTTTTGTTTGTCCAGTGATTTAAGAGTCACAGACCCATGATCAGTTCCCAGACCTGTCAGGTCAAGGTTATAATTGAGCCATAGTCATTGTGAAATGCCTTGTCTCACTTCATGCAGCATTTTTCTTCCCGACTGTTGTCTGTATTGTTGCCTGAGCATCGCAAGCAAACTTACAATTAAGGAACAGTTTAACTTTCCCACCTCAGTGCATAGAAATAATTCTGCCTCCTCTCACCCCATGCTTAGTGCATTAACATACAGCTCATTCATGATTGACAGTTTTCCATTTTTAGGCAGGGAATACTGCAGAGGTGGTGGAAGTGTACACTGCTGTAGTTAGGAGGGAAGCAATACAGGCAGTACAAGCTAACCCCTGCCAGACAAATATTCTGGCACCACAATCCTTAATGTTGTCCTTAGATGGCTTCTAAAAGTGAAATAACGTAATTGTGGGGAAAAATGAGGGTGAAAAATGTTCATTTTCTCTGTGCTACCTTTTACCCGTCAGCCTATGCCTTGGAAAATGCCCTTATCTAAGCCAAAATAACACAAAGCAGCTTCCGGAAGCCAAAAACCAATCTGCAGCTTATGGCAAGGCAGAAAGCAAGCCCCCATGTTTGGGCTCAGCCTGGCTTTCATGACTTATCAGCCATCTATGCACAGGCTCATCTGGCTGCTTTTGGTTTTCATCTGGGTAATTCAACCTGTTACCCAGCATAAAAACGCAGGCAGGAGTAGGTATGCAAACCATTCAACACCTCTTTAGCAAGAGAACAGGCTTATCTGTGCTGCATTTGCTCTAAGGGCAGGAAACAGGATTTCAGTAGTAGCCAGCCAGATATTTCCATCTCATCCTGCCGTCAGCTGTGAGGCATTTTGAGCATCATGGCTCAGGGTTCAAGCCTTTAAAGTATGTTTAAGAAGGAAGGAGATAAGAAATAGCACAACATCCACATCTGCAACTGCCCATAATATGAATGTGTGTGTTTAGGAGTTGAACCCAGCATCAGGGAGAATTAACTCCTGTGAAGACTTTTAACACAGGGTACCGACATTTTGGGATAACAGACAGTAAGCTCCCAATGGAAAATGCAAAGTGCAGGCATACCACCTTACCTGTTCATTCAAGACTGCTTTTGGACATAATACTGACTACCCAGAGGAATCTCACCCTAAATTGGGAAGAAAATCATTATCTTGATTAAACACACATATTAATGGTGGGTACTAGTCTTTGGCTTAATGAATCCCCCCTGATATTATTGTTCTGTACTACTGAAACTACGTTGGTCCTCTGTCTTCTGTATGCGCATGTATTAATAGCTCTGCCATCAGCAGACTTCCTTCAGTAGAGCTCAAAATATTTGATCAAATTTGATTGGTTTCAACATTCTTATTTTGTGTGTAAGGAAACAGAGGCAGAAGGAGCGATTCTCTCAAGATCCCTCAGCAAACTTGAGAGACGGCTCTGGGTCACTCAGCGCTACTGCATCACTGACCAGAAGGCCAACCCAGCACTGCCTCAGCCCTGGAGAGACCTCTGCCTGTCTGTCTGTCCTGGGGCATCTGGGTGGGCAGGAGCAACACCATGGGCTACAGCAAAGTCCTTTCCCAGGCTCCCACCAACCTCATCTAACAGCAACAGCCCACAGCCGAAGAAACCAAATATTAGTCTTTGGAAGCAATATCTTTTAAAGGGTAGAGAGAACAGATGTCCATGTGTTGCAGCTCTAACATAAATATCAAACCCATTGCTTCTGTTGCCAGGCACAACGGGTTGTGACTTCAGTTTTCCCACACAAGCAGTGCATAAGCAAAGCACAGACGGGGAAATATCAGTTAAACCACACACACAAATAGCTTTTTCCTGCAAAAAGAAACAGCATTTCTGGAAAACACCAAGGTAGCTCCAAGTTAACTGGTTAGTACTTGAGGATAATTCTTTCTTTGTTTTAATCAATATATATTTTTACATTCATTCAATAGGAGGCAATACTTAGAATAAGGGCTGAACCTGTTCCTGCTTTTCTAGACATATTCAGCACAATGCAGAATCACCTCGATGAAATCCAAAAATCTAAGTAAGACTTTTTTTTCCACCATTCCAAAAATGGATAACTGTTTTCCAATCATTCTCAAAAGCAAATGTAGGATTTTTCCAGGTACTTTTTAAATTATGGGCCTACTGGGGGGTCCTTGAGAGTAAGTTCCTTGGAATCTACAGTCTTCAAGGTGATCTATGCATTGTTAGAAGTCTTCTCAAAACATATATATTCAGGGGGGTTGGAACTGGATGATCTTAAGGTCCTTTCCAACCCTAACCATTCTATGATTCTATATAAGCAAAGTTTAAAGGTGCTCTCCACAGTGCTGGTGACAATAAACATGTCTTGTAGCCTAAAGGAAAAATGGAATGGTCATACACAAAGATCAAACTATCGGGGGGACAGGGAGACAAATCCTAAAGGGAGAAAAAAGGTAAACATATGGGGCAAGAAGCAACATGGTGGCAAAGGAGCAGTTTTGATGACTATAACCAAGACAGCAATTTCCTACATGGTACCAACTCACACGCGGCCCCCAGGCCTTCAAGTTCTGCTGCCTGTAAATGGAAAAAGTATGTTTTACAGTTTCCATTACCTTATGGCCTTATGGCCTTCACCTCACAGGGCAAGAAATTCCCAGCAAAGCAAAGGAAATGTAAAAGTACAAGACTACAAGCTCAAAGAACAAGCAGCATGCACAAATCCAGCAATCAAATAAAAGATTAGGAGTGTAAGTAAGGAAAAACAAAAAAAAAAAAGACCTAAAAAGAGTCTCAGCAGAATCATCAGAACATGGAAGAAGTTTGTCAAGATTTGTCAGCAAGAGCCACTGAGGACAAATGGAAACACAGGAGATTACACTTGAACAGAAGAAACGAAGTTGCTTTACTGCGAGGGTGGTCAAACACTAGAGGATGTTGCCTGGAGAAGTTGTGGAGTTTCCAGCCTTGGAATCACAGTCCAGGACAACCTGCTTGAGCTGACCCTGCTTGAGAAGAGGAGTGGACGCAATGGTCTCCAGAAGACTCTTCCAACATCAGCCTCTCTCTGTGTGATTCTATGATATGCGCAAAACCAGTGACTCTGGTCCAAACAGAGGACATCTACAGCATCCAATGCTAATTTGAACTTCAGCGTCTCCCTCATCTCTTAAAAAAGCAGCAAATCCAAGTACCTTTTTTTCCCTCAGATTGTTTAGTAAGGTCTGAGACTGACAGCCAAAGCCCTCAATTTCTTCTCAGAGAACCAAATAGATTTGTAACACTATCCCCTCCCCAAGTCTGGGGCAAATGTCACTGTTTACATCAGTAGTCACTAAAAAGTCTGTGTCTACTCTGTGAGGCTGCTCAGGAGTAGATTGACTATCACAAAACTTGACAATGTTAAGGACTTTTTACATAACTCCTTAAAAATGTAGCTGGGGCTAAAACAAACCACAGAAGTCAACCAGTAATTTCTGTCTTTTTCTGCTGACTTGAGCTTGTTTTAGATCTCTGACAAACTTCTCACATTTTCATTTCACAAGAACTAAAAAGAATCAATCAAAAGTGATGTGAAAGGAATCACTCTGCAGGTGAAGATAGATTCTGTAAACTCTCTTTGTCTGAATGTCAAAGATCAGCCAATAGCAACACGTTTTATATGTAGATTATCTTCAAAACCTGCCTTCTATCTGAATACGCCCCTGAGAAATCAACTGATAAGATTGACTATCTTGGTGGGGGAAAAATAATGAAAACAAATGTATCTCTCCTAATGATTAAATATCAAAGCCAACAAAGACACACAAGGTGGCTGTTGTCAGATGCCCAGAAAAGAAAGCTTTGTTCCTCCAAAACCTTGATGCTTTATCTGAATAATGGTTTAATGAGTGTGATTTCAAAACACATATTAATACCTTTATTGCAAGTTAAGTTCTAAAAGTAGGAATCACCAACAGAAAGGCAGCTCAAGAAGTTTTAAGGATAGAAGCTGAAGCAGGGGGGCAGTGACAGCCCATTGTGCACCTCCAAATGGGAGCAGTAGGAATCAAAGACTTTGCTTTCTGTTTTGTGGCTTCACTGACTTGGCACTTAGGCTTTGATCTGTTCCAATAACACAAAGTCTTATTCTTTCAGGAGTTATGTTCCTGATCAGATTCTTGTTTCAATAACTACCCTGTTTGACCCAGGGATGCTTGACATGGAGGAGAATGGGGTAGAAGCAGGGAAAGAGTAATTACATAGAATCAATTTACATGTGTCCAAGACCATGTTCAGGTGGAAGAAAATAATACTAACCACTTACTGTGTTCCACAAGATCATGAATGATGCATTAGCATGTTTTATCATGGTGTTGCAACCCTTTTGAATCAAAACCATTGACTTCGCATTGTTCACACACTCAACAGCAAAATGAAGGCCACCAGTTTGGATTCAAAAAACCAGTGAATTGTTTGCACTAATTCGTACTGTACATAGTCCAGTCTTGCCAGTCCCTTGGATCACTATAGCTGTTTTTTAAGCTGCAACTTCTGTACAGATCTTGGAAGTCACATATTCAAAAGACCTATTACAAAGACATACAGAGGCTTTAGCAGCCCAAGTACTGAAAATGAGTATAGAAATACGGTTTTATTCCACTTGCATTAGTAAGAAAAAAAGGGGGTTGAGATTCCCCAGTAAGAATTCACGGCAAAAATACTCCAAAATTTTGCAACTGTCTACGCTGAAACACACATTTACTTAACAATCCTACTTCTTCACAGCCAAAATGAGTGCCAAGGGCTCAAATGAAGTAATGGCAGCACCAGGAACAGATAACTTTCATCCTCCCTTGTGATCCATGCTGAAGCAGTTATATACCAATGCTTTCTAATGGTACCTATAATCTCTCCATACTGCTTTTGCATGCTTTGACAGCTCTAGATAGGCAGAGTTGAATTTTTTCCTCACTGAGTGAATAAGGAAGGTTTTAATTTCTATGAATGACATGCAAACTCTTGTTTTAGATAATAGAATAGAGTGTAAAGTCTTTTCTTAGGAAGAATAAAATATTGGAGCCTTTTCCAGTTCCACTGAGGAGTAAGACACTTCCCATTCTACTTAGGAGACACAAGTTACTCTGAGATGCCAGCATGTCCAAGGTGCTGTGCAGCTCTCCTCCACCACCTGCAGCCCCAGCTACCGCTTCACAGGGGTGGGTAGGGAAAGGTTTAGCCGTAGGTAAGGCTTAACTTGCAGTGCCAGTCTGTTAACAGTCCTCTATTCAACTCTCACACAACACATGTACTGATTTTGTTGTAAGAACCAGCGAAACAAGTGTTTGTAATGGACTCTTGTGCCCCTTCTCTCTGTATTCAGTCTGCTTTTTTAACCAGCACACAAGCAAGAAGGGGAGGAAAGCGGTCTTGATCCTCCTTCAAAACAAAATTGCAACACACAAGCATCCCAAGCCAGAAAGACTACCCGCTGGCTCAAAGGCCATGATAGTCAAGCAGTGCCTGAGAAGGCTGCCCTGGTTTCAGCTGGGATAGCATTAATTTGCTTGCTAGTAGCTGGTGCAGTGTTGTGTTTTGATTTTGGTGTGAGAATAATGCTGATAACACACTGATGGTTTAGCTGTTGCCAAGTAGCAGTAGCAATAGGTGAGCAAGGACTTTCCAGTCTCTCATGCTCTGCAATGAGGAGGGACACAAAAAGCAGGGAGGAAGCAGAGACAGGACACCTGACCCAAACCAGCCAAAGCAACATTCCATATCATAGCACGTCATGCTCAGTACATAAACCGGGGGAGTTATGCAGAGGGGACCGATCACAGCCTGGCTTGGGCTGGGTATAGGTCAGTGGGTGGTGAGCAATTGCATTACACACCACTCAGGTATTTTGGGTTATTTTGGGGGGTGGGCTTTATTCCTTCCTCTCTTCTTATATCCTGTTGTTATTATTATTAATGTAATATTATATTCTACTTTTGTTTCAATTATGAAACTGTTCTTATGTCAACCCACAGGTTTTTATCATCTTTTCCAGCTCTTGTCCCCATTCCACTGTGGGGGGTGAGCAAGCAGCTGTATGGTACTTAGTTGCTGGCTGTGCTTTAACCACCACAATGCAGAAGACTGGCAGAGACACAGCCACGAGCAAGAAACTGTTGAGGGCTCACTGGCCCAGCGACTTGCTGGCCTACAGTGCCAGCTTCTACAGCTCACCTACATTCACATCCAGCTGCAGCACAGGCAGCCCTGCTGCCTCAGCAGTTGTCTGGCACAGTAGTGTCTGTCTTTGGCACACACTCTCCCTACATTCTTTTATTCATAGCCATGTCCTGGATTTGGCTTCTTGAAATCATTTGCAATTTAGACAGCAGCAGGGGAAAAGCAGAGGAGGAGAAAGGAATAGAGAAAGGAATTCCTTCAGGAAAAAAAGGAATACAATATATTAGGTAGCTGTAGTTCAGATTTACTGCTAAAAGTCTCAGCCTCTTTTAACTATTCCTAACATAAAGTACGGTCGATCCTGTCAGGTCTCAGAGGCACTGACAAGCATTGTGACTACCTACTTCCTCCCTACCTTGGCTCCCCTCATCCCTCAAGCCCCATGCTCTTTACAGGCCCAAGGACACACTTTTGGCTTGTCCAGACCTCAAGGACTTCCACATGGATGATAGTGCCTGCCCCCAGGCCCTGCTGCCCTGACCAGCCTCCCTGAGCATCACCTTGGGGCCACTGAAGCAAGGTCACTGCTGCTTTCTGTGCTTTCCACCGCGTTACTGCATGGAAAGCAGACCATCAGTGGAAAGAGAGACAGCAGCTTTGAGATTTACTGCTTCGGAAAGTATGTCTCAGTGTCTGGAGCACCACACCTTAACAGAGGTAACTTACCTAGCTGAAACGGGCAGCCTACCAATGGAAGAACACTTTTTGCTCTGCTGTCACGCGAGTCACAACTGATACCACCCTGAGCACATGGCTTTCTTCTGCTTCCAAAATATTCCCTACCTGCAATTTCACACTCTTCTGCCTTCATCTTCCTTATCCTCATTATTTCTTTTGCGTCAGATTTCTTGTCATCTTCCTTTATAAACAAGCACAGTCATATTGCATAAGCCTATTGCATAAATCCCAACTGCAAACATCCCAAGATGCCTGTCATGACATCTTGTTTCAGTCCCCTGATTATACTACATTTCTAAGTCTTCAGTCGAGAGCTATCTTACTATCATTTTTGCCTTGATGTAATGCCAAAGGACAACTACCTTGCCAGGTTATTAATGGCAATTATTAGAATAACAAGTTCAAGAAGAATTCTTTTGCAACTAAATGAAACATCTAAAGTAAGAGCAAGTACAAGTGATGAACGTCTAAGAGCTGTCAAACCTCTGCAATTAGTACCCTATTCAGAGCTAAAGGAAAAGCCTCTGAAGCAGCACTGAAATCTAGATGTGAGTATTTTCTTCTTACTATTTTTCATTGCAAATTGGGGAGAGAAAATATCACACAAGAATGAGTGACTCCAACGCTTCTGTGCGCATGCATTACCCAAACCCTGAAATAGCCAAACCCTGAAACTTCAGGAAACTTCTTTTAGGTTACAGGTGACATTAGAAAACAACAGTAATTTTTCATTTCCGTTTTGATCAATTCATGGGAAAAAGCAAAGCAACAAAACCACACAACTCTGCTGCAATCAAACCTACTTTTGTTTTGCCATCTTCTGATCCCTTTCCCATGTTTAAAACAAGAACAAAAGGCTTTCAGCCAAGGCTTCAGCATGCATGCCCAACCATGAAAGACAAACACTTCTTTCAGTGGAATATACTGATGAGTAGACAATGCTATATTTAACCTGCTAAGATGGACTTAAAGCAGCATATTCATCAGAACTGCACACAACCTCTAAACTCCAAAGTGAGATCAAACCAAGAAGCAGACATGACTCTCCATCTTAGAACCAGACATTGGTTCAAAGCCACATTTGTTTTATTGCTCCATAAAGGACTGGGTAAAAATGTGTTTTAGAGGTCAGTCTTTGCTGAAGGTGCAGGTAAACTGCGTAACAAGGAAAAGCTCCATGGGCAAATCACTCTTGCTCAGCAGACTTGAATCCCTTGTTTCATACTTAACGTTTTGGAGCTGCAACAGATGGGATGGAAATTCCACTCCTGGGATTAGAGACACTTGTTGATAAGATGTTCGTGCCAGCAGAGGAAGCTGTGCCAAGGGAAGACACCATGAGCATTCGATTGTAGCTGCAGCGTTTGTCTCAAGCACAGGCTGCATTTCTTTACCCTCGTGTTTCAGCAGCACTGTGAGGGCTTGCAAAGGCAGGTACTTCCTGTACAAGGTTGTCCTAATTCCCCTTCCCGTCTTTCTGAACTGGAATCCCAAGCAGTGACAGAGCATTTGAGAGGAGCTGGGAGCCCAGCTTTTAAGTGTCATCCTTGTAACAGACCTCTCTATATAAAAGAGAATCATGTAATATCTCGAGTTGGAAAGGACCCATAAGGATCACCAAGACTAAGAACCTTTGGTATCTTCATTTGACAGGTCCAAACCAATGAGCTGATACATGCACTGACATACAAAGAGTTAAGCACACAGCAAAATAAACTATCTAAATGATTTTCAGTGTGCAGAGCACTCCTCTGGCCAGCCAGTGTGGGCTGGATTGGGAAATACACATGCCAGGAAGGAACCAAACAACTTATCTAATTAAGAGCAGACCTGAAAGCATAGATTTTATAATTAAGTTATTATAAAGGAAACCAAGATACTTCAGATATAACAGAAATACTCAAAACTCCAGTGCTGTTTGTCTGCCAGTCCACTCCTAATAGAGAATTCTCCTGTTGGCCAGGTTTAAAGGCTCCGGCTCCAGACAAATGGATTGCTCATAAAAAGAATATCAGTTACAGTAGAACTTTCTGCTGTACGCTGAGCTTTGACATGCTGCAGAATGATGTCCCCAGAGAGCCAAACTGAGTGTAAGCACAAAGCCCATATGGCTGACTTGAGTTGTTCTCTTTCTCACAGGATAGAAGCAAACCCCTCTTTCTCTCATCTCTCTCAACAGATAATTTCTGAGCTCAGATTTGCTAAGATATTTATCCAAAATCCACCTCTAAGCAGAAAGAAACCCTGTAAAACTTGCCATCTCCAGCCTTACTGTAACTTCCTTCCGCTCATGAAGAGAAAGCTGATACCTGGACTCAAAAGACATCTTTCAGGTCACATCATTGTGAGGAAAACATGGCCTTCTGCAAGAATTATTGTACTCTATCTCACACTTTTCACCTGGTCATTATTCAGGCTGCAGGCTTGTTAGCATGAGGACTTCCTACAGGCTTTTATAGCCTGCTACAGCTCCCAGTATGCATTATGAACTTCGTATATTACAGCCGTATAGTACTATTACTAACAGGACATGGAAGGGTAATTTACTGACAAATGGCAGTAATCGAACACACACAATCTACTAACAATGTTCTAACAGAAAAAATACTTTATACGAAGCACAGAAATATCATAGCAAATATTAAGAAGGGACTGAAGGCAGCAAGGCAGAGTTAACAGCACCTATTAATCACAGCTATCCCAGGCAGGCTCCTTCCTGCTTGTTTTTAACTTTCATGAATGTAGACTCCACAGCTGCGCCACTGTATGCCACTTGTGCTGAGGCTGGGCTGTCTTTACCCTTAGCAAGCTTTACTGAAGTCCATCTTATGTTGCAGTATGTGCTCCTGCTTATCCACAAAGGACATGAACAAACAAGATATGTATTCATTGACATGGTGACATCTTTTACGTATTTGAAAACTACCATCACATTCCCTGTCAGTTTATTCTTTGAGGTGCTTGTGGGCGACCACGAGCTTTCCAGACCTTGTCCTCTCATTTTCCTCCTCAGGACTCCAACATCTGACTGATCCTTCCCTTTCCAAAAGTGTGCTGCTCAAATCTGGATAAAGTACTCTTGTTGCAGTAAGGGTGAAGAGATAACATCAAACATCTTTATAGATAATACTTCTGGTTACATTGTTGAGTAGTGCACCTTTGTTGCGATTAGCATAAGTGAAGATGCAACAGATCAGCATAAGCTGAAGTCAGATCTCACAGTGAAAGTTATCAGGTGTACAGCTGATATTTTAATACTCTGTTCTGCAGCTATTTTGAAAGTAAATCCATGTCTTCAAGCACATCTCCTATTTAATAAATGGTCAGATGTCTCTGAGAACCATGGCTACTGCTTATTTGCCATCTCGATCTTCAGAAACCAAAGTGGCAAAGAGGAGCAGCCACAGAGCTGCTGAGCAAAGCGGATTCTCTTACAGGAACACAACAGCCGCAGCAGGAGGCACAGCAATTGAACTGCGGATAACCAAACTTCCCATGTGCCACAGACCAGAAGAAATCAATCACAGAAGATGCGCACAGGCAGAAGAGATACCTCCCATGATCCAACTTCTCAGCAAAGAGTAGGAGGTCTAAAAATATCAAAGCTACCTCCAGAAAGAATGATGAAGGCATTTCAGTTAATCCGTTCCCACCCACCCCTTACTTACAGCTTTCTCTGGCTTCTTGCGGAATCTGCTACTGAACTCAAAGAGATGACACAGCTTCACAGGGATCACACTGGCACAGTGCGCCAGTTTCCTTCCGTCCCTTCACCGATGTGCCCAGTAGCTGTCATCTGCTGCAATTTAAAGCCATGGATCATCCATGCAGCGGAACGCACTTCGTTTCATGTCTTCCAAAACACTATTAGAACATAATCAGTCATAATCACCAAATCAATCAATACCTGCAAAGCTGAGGTCTTACTGCTGTACTTTATGCTTAACCAGCTCCCTCCGAAACAGACTCTTTCCAAGAAACTGTCTGCAAGGGGAATATATGCCTATGTCAGACCAGCCTCCAAGTAGTATTGAGCTCATTTATGGCTGTTAAATTTTCTTCTACATTTTTCACAAGTGTTTCTCCATCATGTTAAACCCCTTCCCCTGCCTCAGATTTAGTAGACAGATTATGACGACCCAAATCATTACGACAAGAGGTACTGACTTTTCACTTTGGAGTAGACGCATGGGTATTTTGTTTCTTGGGTTTTATGTTTATTTCAACCATTCATCTCATCTGGGCACATAAGAATCATACACTGTGTACCTGTAAGTTCTAACAAATCTATGAATGATTCACGCTTTGGAGACCAAATTACCACCTACCTGCACCTGTGGATACCAAGGGATTAATAATAATTCATTAGCTCTCTTTTCTCTTAAACTGCATTCCTACCGCACCAAATAACGCACTCGATCAGTGTGGCTGCCAACTTTGGATGCCAACACAGATGCATCACTGGAAGGCAGAAGTTCTTGTCTAGATTAAAGAAAATGCGTGAGGAGGCCGCTCTGCAGGTCAGCTCGCCCCAGACCCTGAGGCCTGCACCTCATCTCATGGAAGAGCAGCATATACTCACCTCACAGCTTCAGCCTGGGTCCATCTCTGCATTAGAGGCAAAAAGCCAAACAAGACAAGAATACAAATGTCAGGGTAAGGTAAAAGGAAATGAGGATTTTCTGGTTAGTTTCCAGATGGTGAAGCACATCTGTCTGACTGTTCCACACACACAGAGCACAGATTTTTGCTGTGCAGCGCAAGGAATTACTAACTCCTGCTGCTAGGTCGGATCAATTCCTTTGTGCCTCAGGTAAATGTCTGCTTTGTAGGCAGAGGAAAATTTTACCTCCTAGCAGCCCTTCTGCTCCAAGAACAGAGCCTGAAGTGTTGTTTCCATTGCCTGTGGAGCTCAGGTCATTTTAGCATGCAGGGCGCTGGGTGCTGCATGACACAGAGCTCTCTGGCAGCACAAAGGTCTTCACCAGGTTTTTGTACCTATCATCATTATGCCCATATGCCTCAGCAGTTCAAATGCGTTTGATCCAGAGTCACTCCCTTTTGCACGCTCAGCATTCAGAGCAACATTAGGGTGCCCCAATCCCTCCTGGGGGGGCACTGACATCTCCATCCTAAGTGAAGAGCTGCTCCTGGGGTATCCCTGCCCCAAGCTCAGAGGCTGCCACTGCAGCCAGGAGGGGCTCTCATCCCTGCTCCTACCAGCTCCCCAAAGTGGGAGCTGCTGCCCTCCTCCCACATCTCATCCTTCTCCTGTGCTAAGGGCTCCTGGGTCAATACCATGGGAAAGGCCCAGGGACACTGCCTGCAGCACATCCCACCTCATCCTGCAAAAGACACCCGAGGCCTTCCCAGAGCAGCAGCTGGGCACTTCATGCACTGTTTGAGAGGCTGACTACTGATGTCCCAAGCATGAGCCTTCCAGGCCAGCAGCAAGGTAAGGTCTGAAGCAATGCCCATGGAGCACATGGTCCAAACTTGCTCTCTCAGCACTGGCATGCTGTGGAACAGCCACAGGTTTCCAACCTCATTTCTCCTCTTGCTGGGCAGCTGGGTCACAGCTTGATGTTATGCCTCTTCTGCTGCCAACCTTTATGGAAAGGTTGAAGCTGGGAAACACTACTGCACTGCTGTGCGGTTCCTATCGCTGGTAACATGGATAATATTTTTCCTAGAGGAACACAGAAAATGAAGATTTGATCCAATCAATTTAATAGTTTTTTTTCCCTCAATTCGTTTCAAAAGAAAGTGAAATTATTGCACACACACAAAAAGCTTTTTTTCCTCCATGTTACCATAAGGAAGAAAAACAAATACCTTAACTGCAGTTTAATGCTTCTTAAAAATGTTAAGGTTTTTAGAAGCAGTATGAAATGCATTTCATTTAACTACGAGCAGCAAGAAAGTGCCCAACTGTTTATGCAAGTTGCAGACTCCAGTTCACCTTTTGCACTTACCAGCCAATACATTCTCATTAGTTTTTAGTTACTTACTTTGGCCGTATTTGGGGTTTTTTTGGTTGGGTTGGTTGGTTTTGGGGGTTCTTTTTGTGTTTGGTTTTTTGTTTCTTTTATTGGGGTTTTATTTCTTGTCCATTTAGGGGCTCTCCTGCACGTGCGCTTCTGCTGTTGTTGATAGGGCTTGGGCATTTTGGGAGCTTGGGGTTTTTTTAAGCTATACGCTATGGATAAAACACTCCCCAAATTAAAGATCAGATCTTGAGAATGTAAGGAATAATTTGCTTCTAAAGATTACCAAAGTGACCTTTCACCCCCTATAGCCTCAAGTAACAATCTTCAGTTTCTGTCAAGTGTTAAGTGAAAACCAATATATCTTCAAAGCGTAAAACTAGCTTCACTGAGAACTCCAAGGCGTTACATTACACCCAAGTAACACAACCTTCCTCCTTAGGAATCATCACGATACGTAGCTATGAATTGCTTGACATAACTGTTTACTCAGTAATTCCAGGTGCCAGCACCAGGTAAAGTCAAATGCGCACGACCTAAACAGTTTTTAAATATCACAGCTACTGGAAGCTGTTTACAGTAGTGCTTCCATGAGAAAGATGCATGGTCTAGAGCTGGAGTACTTCTTAAAGAGGTCAGAAACAGGGTGTCCTTCACATTTCTTTACTGTCTTATTACAGTGCTGTACTTAATTTGTCAGTTGGCTTTGATGAGATTTGTGGCTGGCTCTAGTTGATGCCAAACTCAAGGCAATTTCCCAATTCCATCACATTGCTGAAATAATTCAGCTGGATAGAAAAAAAAAAAGCAAAACCCCCCCAAAAACCCAACACGTACCAAAAATACACTGGGAACATTAGAGAATCAGGCCTTCCATGCTTCCCCTCCCTGCAAATGGTACAAAGCTAATCAGCTGTGAACTACAGTAAGAGTAGAAACTGGCATGAATTATGCAGGCTATCTCAACTGAACACTTCTTTCCCCTCATCATACCCCTGCTTTACCTAATGCAGGAAAATCCTTCCAGATAGCTGGGTTTGGGTTTAGGAGTTCTTTTTGGCTTCTGTCATACATCACCAGGAGCACTTGCCACTATGTTTCTTGGGAGATTGCTAAAATAACATAAGTAATACAGTGCAATTATTCCATCATTAGTTGTTGGGATGAAGGTCATTCTGGCTTTGTCTGCTTCTCTCTGTGATTTCTTTTAGTGCATCAGCACAGTCCTTTGTTCTCTATGAACACACTCGTCATTCTTCAAACCTTGTAGTACCTATGTGACAAGCTATTACACTCAAAGCCTTATTATAGGCAAAAGGGGAAACACTTCATTTGAGAAGTCAATTTATTGTTAGACTAATTAGAATCCTAACAGGCTAAGTGAAACACAATGAACTTACTACAGTGCACTTATATGATACTAACCTTTGGAGTCCTAATTACCTAAACAATACAATGCACAGCTCAGTAATACAAAGATTACTACACAAAAGCATTCTCTCGTATTATACTCTCCCTTATCCTGCCCCTCTGGCTCTTAAGTGTGACAGTAAGTCTACCTCAAGAATCACCTGGGAGAGGAAGGATAAGGTTGCAACAAGTTTTGAGCATCCTTTGTTAGAAGGAGCATCACGCTCATGATGGGATTCCTTCCTCTCATTTGCACAGGAGTATGCTCTCAATAGCTTCTTCCTTTTCTCTCCAGGACTCACATTTGAGTGGTTTTATACATTTTCTAGGACAATCCTACCATTAAATCTTTCTTCACTCATGTGCAACTTCATATTACACCCAGATTTGCTATAGGTAAGAAACTCTCTCTCTGTAAGTCAGATACCTGTTCCTTTTATCTTTGTTTTACAAAACAAAGGAGTTGTGTAAAAGTGGTTTTGTCCAGCTCTGCAGTTCTTTAACTGAGCAGGGCTGAGTTGTTGATAGCCCTAAGGCCTCCAGTATTCTACTTTGCCCCTTTTATTATCACCCTGCGCCTCTACTCCTTTACACCACATCCTGTGACTCCTTTGTTGGCCTCTACTGTCATACCACACCTACATTACTCCATGTTATGTTTCTCTAGGGCCATCAAGGCTTCATTCTGCTAGCTACTTGTTGCAGCTGCCTATATAAAATTACAGTAATTCCACTTGATTATACAAAACGAAGCAAGAGCAAAACAAATAAGGCAATAGACTCTCTGCCATTAAAAAAAACATGTTGCAGCTAAAGAGACCTAAAGAGTGGCTAAGGTGACACCAGGCAGTCTAATAAGAATCAGTCCTAAGGCCTTACAAGGTGATTAAGCTTACAAAGCAAGCAGGTTACAGGGCTCTAACAACCATTCTTCCCAAAGGATCAAAACTCAAGTCTCAGCATCGTCAAGCTTTGTGAACAGTTGCAGCCATTGAAAAGTAGTGTGCGCTTCCCAGGGTTGTTTCCTGTTCCATAAGGCAAATTACATCCCTTCCTAACCGACATAAATGCTTGGGAGACAATTTAGAGATGATTTAAGAAAAAAATCCCCAAAACAGCCACCCCAGATCCAGCTATAAATGGACGAGGATGCACCAGATTCTTTAATTAACAATCTTTGCTCCGGAGAATCATAGGGTTTTGTTTTGTTCCTACAAACACAGGTTAGATTGAAAGTGAGTTTAGCTGCTGGAAACGGGGTAATTGTGCAACTCCTCAAAAGTAGGTGCTCTACAAACACCAATTACAAGTCAGTCAGACTACAGTATTTCTGGCTGTGCACATAATGCATGTCAACCAATAATGGGTTTTGGTCTGTCTTCTGCTGATGGCTGGATTCAAGACAGTAAAAGCTTACCAAATCATTTCTCTTTTGTGTTCATTTTGACAAGGTTCCATCTATGTAAGTTAGAATCACAGAATCATAGAAGAGTTAGGGTTGGAAAGAAACCGAACATCATCCAGTTCCAAGCCCCTGCCATGGGCAGGGACACCTCCCACTAAACCACGTCACCCAAGGCTCTGTCCAACCTGGCCTTGAACAGGACCAGCGATGGAGCATTCACAAGTCTTACCACTTCGTTGTGGCCTCCCTTTACACAAGTTTTCAGCCAAGTTTCAGTCAACATTGTCATTGGTTCTGAAACACACCTTAAAATGATGAGAAAAAATGAACTGCGGCTTTAGCAAAGCACAAACCTAGCCTCTGCCACTCTTCAAGCATCTCCTCAATGTCTGTCTCCAAGCGGGAGTGGAATGGGCAGCTGCTGGTCCGCTTTCTTCTCCTGAATATGACGCTTCACAGAAAATACCTGATGTCAGGAAAGTACTTGCAGATTTTTCTCTCTTTTGCCTAGACTAACTGCCTTTCGCAGACACTAAATATAGTGGATCTTAATCTCCTAGGCTGTGAGAAAGTCAGTCAAGTCCTGACAGCATAGACCAAATGAAAGTGTCTTTTTTCCAGCATAATGTAGTTTGAAGCAGCAAATATTACCACCTGGCAGAGAAAAAAACCCCACATTTTCAGGCAAAACAGCCCCTTAATACATATTGAAGTGCCTGCAGAGTGGAATATTTCATGCAATCCAGAAAAGTCCAATTCGTGAAAGCAAGTAATTGCTGACAGCTATCTTTTGAGACCTACAAGGAAACAGAAAAGCCAGTGAAGAACATACCCTTCTGTGCTCAGCAGGGTCTGCGGTGCTACATCCTCTTTATGCCAAGCACCACATAGGGTACATCTTGAAAAAGACTGGAAATTATAAGTATATCCTGTACTGTTACAAATATTCACAGGACCAGAACACTTGCTCTGTTTTGAGCTAAACCTATTCACTTTAATCCAAATTGTACTTCAACGAAGTCATTCGCATTTAAGCTGCCATGTCAGACACAAACCAACTCTGTTTTCACAGAGTTCGGAAAGAGACTCTAGAGATCACCTAGTTCAACCCTTGCTCAAGTAGGGTCAATGGCACAATATGGCTGGATTACCAAGTAGACTGTATTGATTTTCCTCAAGATATCCTGTGTCATTTGCTTTCTTCTGAAGAATGGCAGGGAGCAGTTGGAAAGCTTTTCAACACAACCAACTGGTTAAGCCTCCCTTATATGTGATATACCGTTCCATAGTCTTATGTATAAAGTCCTTTTTCCAGTGAGTCTGAGAGCACGTGCCTGCATGCATGCTCAGTTTGTGTGCAATAATTCAACCTCTCGATTCACAAGCTGAGAACATGCCTTGAAATTTCCAACAGCAACTGAAGTCACCTTGAACCTCTACCTGGAAACCCTCAAGGAGCTACATTTCAACCCAAAGCTTCCCTGAGTGGTACAGCTTTATGCCTAGCATCATCATAGTATGCTGACTTCCTGTGCTTCAGAATCAGATGCAACACCAGGCTGACAACATCCACTCCTGACAAAGGACAAAAAGCAGGATTACTCACATTTGAACATCTGCTTCCATCCCTCCTTCAACCTTAAGAGCCTTTGAGTACTTGCCAAGTTAATTCTCTTATCATTTTTATGCACGTCTTTGCTGATTCACAGAGGTAGAAGAGGAAGGCAATGAGGGAGACACACACCTTGCAATACGACGAAAGAGATCTTAGTGTAAAGAGCTCAGCTGGAAAAAACAAACAACAGACACATTACGAAACAGTTTGATCTTCAGTTTCCAGTTGGGCTACATGGATCCTTCCACACACAGACAGCACTCACCCTCCAGAGCACGCAGCTAAGCTGCAATCCACCACGTGCCATGAGGTCCCGAGTGCGCACTGCGTGATCCATGTGCACAAAGCTCAACCGCAGCCCTTTTTTCAGTTTATCTGAGAGAAAAAGCTGTACTTCCTCTGCACACTGATTGTGCTGAGCCAGAGAGAAGCAAGGTGGAGCACTGTAGAGTGGCTTCCTGCTAATGAGCTAATATTTCCAAAGTGGGCTTAGGCAGATGCAGCTATAAAAGTGCTGTAATTCCAATATATTGGCCCCTAGTGGCAATGAAGCAATGAATAAGACAGCTGCTTAACAGTGATCCAAGAAAGAAAATTATGATTAACATGTGCTTTATTGCCTTAAGATCTTCCTTCTTTCTTTATACAAGGCAACACTGAAAGTAACTGAATGGACTGAATGTAACATTAAAGAAAATATTTTAGTACTATTTTTTCCTTGTATCTACAAAGCTAAACATCATCTACCTCAAACAAAAATGGTTTTGACCTACTGAGGCATGTGGCTATCCAATGAGTGTGTTTCCTCTCCCTTTAGTGGAGCTCTGTGGTTGAAATCATCACACTTTCCACTCCCAAGTCCTTTGAACCTTTAACTCCATATGACATCTGAAATAATTCCTTCATGATCAAAACCAATTTGGTAGAAGCTGTCATCATTTATCATCTTCCCCATATAACCCAGTTGTTTGAACAACATGCCATGAAATAGCTACAACAAACCACTGACCACTTGGCATGTAACCAGCGGGCTGAGCAAGGAGACCTCCATTGCTTCAGTGCCTGGGACCTGCTTCAATAACATTTTTCAGTACATCAGTCACCATCTATACTGGGAGCCTCCTCAGAGAACCTGCCTTTCAGGAGAGGGGCAAGCTCTGAGCACCAGCCAGCTGACTGTACTCCAGGGTATCCTCCAGAGCCCTCACATATGCTCGCCTGAGCCAGGCTCCTATGCACAGGGGCACACTCTTCCTGGAGGCAGCTTCACTTCAGACTTGTGATTCATCTGGGATCCTGCCCAAGCTGGTCAGCTACAATAGCGGAGGGAGGGTGGGCATGGAAATACCACCCTCCTATAGTAAAAACGGAGGCTAAAATTCAGGTAAATCCCATTCTTTAAATAAAGCCAGGAGGGAATGCAGCCCTTTTTTCTTGGGCTAAAAGAATCATTGTTCAAACGCGTACTTTGGCATATTTTCGTGGAGCAGAAGGGCTTCTCTGAGCCCTCTCTGAGGCAGGCTGCACAAACCCATGCTAGATAACCTGAGCTAACACATGCTCACAGCAAAGTTTTTCCACAGCCACATATTTCTCTTGCAGCCATATAAGCAAAAGTGTGAAGCTACTGTTTGGCAACATTTTTACTTGCCAAGACAGTTTTAGATATCAACTTTTACGAGGAACATCATCATGTTTTGCAAAGTTTTTAATATATTCTCTCCTGCACTTCTCACATACTTTTTAAAGCTCTAAATTCATTTGGAAACGAACATTCTTTCTTTATTGTCATTAACAAAGCTGTTAGATACATGCAGCTCCTTCTTGAACTTGAAATGGAAGGTTTACACGGTTGTGTACCTTGTGAATTTTGCTACAACTGCAGAACACTCAGGGTATACGTGATAGCTCCCCTCCTCCCACTGTAACACTTAAACAGCCATCAGCAGAGTAGCTTGCACAGGGTGAAAGGAGAGAACTTGAAAGCTGAAGGCATGACTCCAGAACAGAGCTGTAAAAGATTTGACATCCTTTGTAGATGAGAATCTAAAGGGGATTCCTCATGCATCAAAACAAGAGGGAATATCTTGTGGAAGGGGCAAGCTGAGATGAATCCAATAAAGAACTCATCATGATTTGACCAGTTGTGATTTTTTAATTGCTATGTTACAAAGCAGGGATACAAAAAAATCACAGACCACACGCACACATTGAAGGTTGGTAAATCAGCAAACAAACCAGAAGCAGATCTTCCCTGGAAAAGAAATAAGAATTCCTGAAAATGAGATTTCTCTTACTCTTACTACACCACCTAGAACATTGTCTCTATTGTGATGATGCCGAAGGTTGAGAGACAATAACAACATCCAAAGGAACCGTGCAATTAACTTTAGGGGCTGTTTATCCACTCTGAGTTTGAAGAAAAAGATTTCCATATGAAGACCTTAACATTTCTGCAAAACATAAGAAAGAATTGCCAGCAAAGGCTTCACCACCAAAGATAAAGCCCTTCTACGCATATTGACTCCCCTTATGTTCCAGCCTCTTGCACGCTCAAGTATGCCACTACTGCTACAGTCCTTCCAGACTTCCTACCCCCCCATATTTGCCAGATGGCCCCGCAGCTCAGCTGCTCCTCCTCTCTAAACCAACTTATATCTGGATTTGGTTTCTTGCAGGCTTCTGGCTTGAATTTTTGCAGTTTCTTTATTCCTCTATAGCTGGAGGCTATCAGGCAGTGTACAACAGATCCATCAGCAGCCTCTACCATCTGACTGTGACAACAGCTGGATAAAACATCTGCATACCTAGGCCTTGTCCCTCTGCTGCTTTAGAGAGCTGCTGTCCAGATGCAGTGCCCCTTTTAACAGCTAAACTATGCCAAAGCCAGTGAGTCCTCCTACAGACGGCTCATAGCTCTACACCAGATACCTTGATACACGCTCTGAGGTTGAAAAGTCAAAGGAAGGAGTCTTTGTGCCCTCTTCTGCTACTGGAAAAAACAAAAAGGGGAAGATGATGGCAGGTTTTTAAGAATCCAATCTGACCTTCTGCATCAGAAATAAAACTCCACATGCAGAAAGCACCCTGGCACTGGTGTGCATTGCACAGGGAAAAGCATGCTGGAATAAGATGTTTCCAAGTTATTTGTCAGATCAATCACTGCAATAAGCAACAACAGGGGGTTACCGACATTTTCATACTGCAAACAATTCTTATTATATTCCCCCCCAAGTATTCCAACAGCTGTGCGAGCAATGCCCTTGGTAATAGACTTCAGAACGTCCAATTTGTTTGCATCTTTATATTTAGATTTGCTGCTCAGTCCTCTTGATCTGACTATTGGCATGACTCATCAATTGTCGGCAGCATATTATTATAACTAATCAGCATCTTACACTTAGACACAAAGGCTTCTAAATAAAATTAGTTGACTGGAATCCTTTTTGGGCCAGTCAGCAGTTGCCATTAGAGAAAAAAGCTTTACCATTTCTAATTTTGTGTTATTGATCCAGAAATGCTAGAGATAAAACACTGCTGGAAAACTTCCTGGGGATTATGTCAATACACACTGAGTATTAGTACAATAATTTTTAGGAAGCCAGACACAGTGATTCATCCATTTATATTTTCGTGTTATATCTCGTATAAACACGTGCCTGGACTTTGGAATTACCTGTTATGATTTCTAATATAATTATTCACCCCAACTGAAAAGCTTACCTTCCTCCCCAAAAAGTAATTGTAAGGTTTAACAGGAAAATCCATCCCAGCCTGGGCAACAGCTCTCCAAATGATTTCTTTAGGCGTCCAGATCTACTTGACTTTGCAACCACACAGGCAACAACACGTGTGAGCTCCAAGACTTGGTTTTCGGCAAGTTCTCCTAAGCTGCAATTTGTTCTGGATACAGCTTCACAACAGGGATCAGTTAAAGCGATCTATGGACTTTGCTGTCTCTGATGCATCTGCCCAGCACAGCCTGTGAGATGAAGGGAGCGATACACTACACTGGTGGAAGCTGCGACATTCGGGGAGAGGCAGCAGCCTCCAGCTTTGGGCACGCTCTAAACTCAGGTTACCCAGGAACAGGGTCTTCTTTTAGAGGCAACACACTGCTCATCGGCTGCTGAGTGGTATTTTGCCTCCGAGAGGAAATCTTCAGCTTTCAGCATTGTTTAGGAGCATGCTTCACCTATAATTTGGTAGGGCAAACTGTTATCTGGCACATCAGAAAGGTTGCTAACTCCAGGTAGAAGCTATTTTAAGATGCTTTTAGCCACTATAATTTTTCCTCATTTCCATTTCTAGCAAGGAATAATTTTTAGCTCAATGAAAAGAAAAATAATCACCCTTCTATCTTTCCAGAATAAAACCAATCAGATGGGACTTAAACTCATATCTTTACAAAGAAATCTTTGCTTGCAAGCCCTGCATACCAAAGATTACGTTCGGAGTGCCAGTGAAGTTTAGTTGATAGTATCACCTTTCCTAACAAGGGAGAAAACTTCCAGAATGGCTGTAGGAAGTCTGAAATATCTCATCTTTCAACAGTTCACAATCAACTCTATTGATTATTAATGCCTTCTTTTTTACTCTTACTCATATAGCAGAATTTGCTGTTCACCAGCTCACACAGCAGTAACTTCACCTACAGGCATCCCTGGCATCCTGCAGTACCACAACAACCCAGGGCTGTTTACAGTCTCCACATCAATGTGGGTTGTCAGCCTGCAGATCAGCCTCCCCAGACCACTGTACTGAGCCCATGCGAGTTTTAAATGCCTGCAATGATCACTCACACTCAAATGACAGCAAAGAAACAACAAGAACACAGAGCCTGTTGCTTTGCTCCTTGTTTCCCTCCCCTCCCCTCTTCAAACCACATCATTTAAGCTCTTATGTTTTTTCCTCTCTCATCTTTGGTGGTTCTACAGAGCTCAGCAGCAGAGTAATAACACACAGCTCACTCCTGGACCTACCTTGCTGCAAAGCACAGGAGTACGAGCTATACGAGACTACTGATGGCATCATCAGGACATCTTCCCAAGGGTCTCAGCGCAGTGTCACTCCCGTGAGAGGCTGAACATGTTCCTGTTTTGGGACTCACTGTCCTGTGGGACATACCCATACACCCTGGAAAACTCATCCCTCCTCCTCACCTGCTATTTTAGGGAAAGCAAACAGAATAGACAGAGTTGACATGCAGGGAAAATGCTTCACATTAATCTTAAGAAATGGCAGTTTCTGGAACAGGCACTGGGGCTGTTCCGATAGTGTTTAAAAGAACAAACAAAATACAGCCAGAATGGCAGTGAATGGGCCTAAATCAAGTCACAAGCAAGCAGAAAACTAGAAAGCAAGTTCAGCCTTTAGTCCAACAATTACTGGGACAACCTCAGAGCAACACAGAACTGGACAGAAGGATTCACAACAGCAGCATCAATTTTACAAAGGAAGCCTGTCCTGTTACTCATTCATCACTGATGTCAGCCAGAACCCAGGACACAATTTCCACTGTGACATCAGGGTGAGTTTTCATGCGTCAGGACTGGATATTCCTTCCTTGCCATTTCTACGCAACCATCATAACCACTTTACAAGAACACTGACACACATGGATCTATTATCACTTCAGCCTTCTGCAGGACCCAACACTTGTACAGTTGCTCTTTCCATCCGGAGCTCAAGTCTATCACTTTTCGGCACTGTATTTTCCTCTTGCTTTACTCATTGTTTCCAACATTACCTAAGAGGCCAAAGGAGGTGGAAGGGAAGAAGCCTGCCTCTTTGAACTATCCTTTTTTCAAGGAAGAGCAAATTGCTTGGTTATGGACAGTCTGAGCAGCTGCGCAGACTGAACAAAGACAGAATACATGACAGCACAGGATTTCCAATGAGCAAGTAAGTGCTGGAAGTGAATAAATAATTCAGTAGGACAGCGGGCAAGCATGCCATTCAGCAGAGACTTATTTCATTATGAAAGAAAAAGGCTCACTGGAGATTATGGGAAAACTTTTTGGAGGACAGGTTTTCTATCAGCCAATGATTTGTGCAAGGACTGCACTGGATAAATCGTATCTCAGAGCTGTCAAAAGGAAGCAGCTCTTTACATACACAGCTGCATGTTCACATTTCTAGAATGCTGCACTGACACCATGAGCACCATGCATGGGGTCCAGGGTGTCCTGCACAACAGCAATCACATACTGGGCTCTCTTGAGTTGAGAGATGATTCTGCTGAGCTTTCCAAGAGATAATAACTGTTACAGATTCAAATTAACGGATTTGTTTCCTTGGTAGAGGAGACTGTAAATTGAACTTATGCAGATAGCAGGCTTAAGTTCAAACCCAACATCTATGCAACCGATTACATTACCCCGTGATACTATTGTCCTCTGAAGAGCTTCTCTGCAATTTCCAGCGAGCTTTCAACATCTTTATGGGGAATAAATCTCAGCCACCAACACACTGCTTCGATTTTCTGCCACTGACCCCCTGTAAGGAAATCAACCAGAACTTCTGACAGGGTTCCGAACTGCCCATGGAAACTTCCTTTTCCTCCCAGTTTCACAGCCCTGTTGCCAACTGTCTCTGCGTTGCACAGTCCCTTCTTATTGCACAATGCATTGTGTTTCCTGGACAGATTCTCATCTTGGGTACAGCAACACAAATCCAAACAAACTATTGTATCAGCGAAGTTTGTTTACTTTGAGAAGAAGCTCCATTTTGTAGCCCTCTAAAGAACTGCCATAGCAGAGATAGAGGTTACTTCCTGAAAGCCTAACTAGATTAACTAACTACATTAGCTCTTTAAACTTGTCAGGGTTTAAGCTCAGATGTAAAACAGCCACACAGTTCGCTCACTCACTCCTCCCTTTTCTACATCACCACCCCCCCCCTGCTCCCAGGGGGATGGGGAGGAGAATCAAAAGAATGTAACTCCCATGGGTTGAGATAAGAACAGTCCATTAACTAAGATATAACACAAACCACTGCTGGCTACCACCAATAATAATAATGAGCAGTGAAACAATACGGGAAGAGAATACAACTGCTCACCACCCGACAACTGATACCCAGCCTGACTGAGCAGTGACCGCGCCCTTCCAGGTGACTGCCCCCAGTTTACATAGTGGGCATGATGTGCTGTGGTATGGAATACCTCTTTGGTCAGTTTGGGTCAGGTGTCCTGTCTGCTGCTTCCTCCCGGCTTCCCCTCCTCCCTGGCAGAGCATGAGGCTCAGAAAGTCCTCTGATCAGAGTTAACATTACTGAGCAGCAACTGAAACCATCGGTGTTATCAGCACTGTTCCCAGGCTGAAAGTCAAAACCACAGCACTGCACCAGCTACGAGGAAAGAGAAAAAATGTCTGCTACTGCGGAACCCAGGACAATTGCTGAAACCCATACTCCATCTTTCAGTAATTACTGGCCTCCCTAGAAGAAAAGTTTTGAGGGCAAATCATTCCAATAAGAGTTAATTAGTTTGTGTCTGGTCTCCGTCAAGAAGCAGCAATGAAGTCTCTGCATTTATCCTATTGATATGATTTTACTAATCATATATTTTAATTTTCAGGTGAATACAAAGTGGAAAGTCTCACTGACTAGAGTTTTCAGACCGAACATGCATAATTGAACCAAACAGGAGGCTACTGACAAACGGGTGTTCTGGCTTTCCCAGTAAACCCATTCAACCTAATACCCATCCTTTCCTATCAGCTGGATTGAGCAGTCAGGTGGCTGCAGTGCAAATTTGACCCAGCCAAAAAATAACACTCCCCTAAGCTAACTGTAGATAGTCTGGAGCTTATCCAATCTGTCAGTTTCCTGACAGCAAGCAAGGATGAGCTGCTAGATTTGATGCATGGTGGAAGCAAGCAGTGAGATCTGAAACAGCCGCTACCAAATTCAGCCACTCTACAGTCGAGTTAAAACCGTGTTTTCATGCTGTGCCAAGTCACCAAATGGAGAGGAAAAGGAAGATGTTTCCAGGTTGTTGTGGTAAGGGGTCAAGGCCTGGCAGTAGGATTGATAAAACCATAACATAATGAAGAAGTTCGCTTTGGTTTTTGCTGGGACAGGAAAAGTGGTAGGGAAGAGGTAGAACAGGAGACTGAAAGAATCTATAGTGCAGCCGATTAGCTACAGAGGGAGATAACCCTGAAAGCTTTAATTATTGTTCTATGACATTTACACGAAGTAAAAACATTGAAGAATACACTTAAGTCCTGAGTATTCCCATAGAGTTGATCACAATTGCACTTGACATGTGAGAAAGTGTGTACTAGAAAAAGCAGCGATGTTTAAACATGAAAAAATAGTAACTTCTGCATTACGCAGTCAAATGAAATAAGGGTATCTTATCACAAATATGCAGAAATTGAAAACAGGGTAAAGGTATTGATGGGTGAGCATTAGAACTTAGAAATCCCCACTTCACCACAGTGAAGTCCCCAGTGCTTCAGATCTAAGCTTATTCACACACCACCTAAGTATCTTTCCCTTCTCTATTGAAGAAGCTTTATTTGTTTTCCTGAAAAGGGGTGAGAAGTCAATTATATTTGAATTAAGGATGTTACATGACTATGAAAATTATGCCAAGGAGCAAAATAAACAAGCAGTTAGCAGGGGAGAAAGTAAACCATCTATACTTAACAACTTCAGGGCTCCCCTCTTCAGCTTTCCCTGCCTGCTGGTGCAAATTTACTCCATGCAGAGAACAATCTTTGAAGAGCATATATGATGCAAAGCCTGTTCTAAAGGATGCTGGCGGACTTGCAGCTCCTGTGGGAGATTTCTGTGAGCCTGCTACCTGCCTGGACTGCTTTAAGACATGGTGTGACAAAGGGTAGGAGAGGGAAGGTCTCCAGGAGATGTCCCTGGTGCGCAGCACGACAGTGGTGAACTTGGTTTAGCCTCTGGAAGTCACAATGGTACAAACCTCTCAGTCTTACCTAGCAAGACAACAGCAGCGACTGCTACCTCCCTTTCTTATTGTATTCCCATGCAATGCTGTATGACTTTCATGTCCAGCAGTTCTGTTGCTGTTCCCTATAAGGAACTCACCTAGGCTACCTAATTCCTAGCTTTGAATTCAGCAGAGATGTTCTGGTAACACGAAGGCTGTATTAGCATCTAGTACGTGCTTTCCTGTTGTTGTCGAGACGGCCAAAAATCACACACATGTCTTTTAGCCATTGGTTAATATTAGTTAGCAACGGTACATTATTGGATAACTCTCTATCGCATTACATAAGTCCATTGTTTTGCCAAGTTCTTCCTTTGTTGCTAGTTGCTCCCCTTATCTGACTCACTCCTCCAGACTCCCTTTACTTTCCCATTTGGATATCTTCTGTTTTCCCACTCGTATGCCTTTGGTACCTCATTTCTCAAGGACACACTAACACCTTTGAGACTGAGTTCTAACTTGGTGCCTTCAGTCAGGGAATCCACGGGCCTGCCGTAGCCCCCCACCACGCTTCCCAACACGGCCTAAGCTGGAACTCTGATTTATTTATCTCACACTCAACAGAAACACTCCAACCAACAATTCAGTTCAGCACAGGTGCAACATTGGTTTCCTGATTGCCTTGTAGCTATTCATTTTCATTTCTATGCTAATTTGACTTTTCACTGTTCTTTAACCACAAGCAGCAGTCTCTCACAAATTTCTTGTTCTATTATTTACTCATCTGCATTTAGGTGTTGTCTGCGACCAAAAATACCCCTGAAGTGTTTCAGTGACTCCACCAGGTTTTCACTTGCTCCTAAGTATTACCCTTCTCAGTTTTGTACCAGGAATGGATAGTCTAATATCTGAGCTCATTGCTTCAGAAGATAAGGAACAGGAATCCTGGGCAAATGAACTCCCGTTGGCAGAGTTCCATTCGGTAACAACTGGACAAAAAAAGCAGACAGCTATGAGAAAGAGAATTCTGCTGTTCTTTATTCCCAGTGTCAAAGCAATTTATTAGAAGTAGGATGACCTACAAAGAGGAAGGCCTGCTGCTGTGCAAATGCCAGCTCTCCTTACGTGCCCCCTTAGCTCTACTTCATTACAAGGCGCTGATATCACAGAGTTGAGAAAGCAGCGTCTGCCTCATCAGTTCAGAGTACAATTTCACTACAGCAACAGCCAGGCCTCCCCACTGCAGACACACGCAGCAGCACAACAGGTTTGCCACCTGAAGTCAATCAGCCTGCATGCACTCAGTCCTGCGCTCACAACCGCAGCCCAGCAGTGCCCACACACAGCAGACTTGCCCTGCCTGCTGAATAGATTTCCCCAAAGTCAATAGTCTAATCCAGGCAGCTGTTACAGATGTTAGTGAGGATGACATCCTCCTCCTTACCATCCCAGATCTGCCCATAGCACCCTTCTCCACATGCTCATAGCGCACACTACCCCATGGCACCCAGATTCCCTCCCTGCACATATCCTTGCCTGTCTGGGCAACCTCCTGCTTGCAGAAGACAGGCTGGAAACACAGCCAATGCCCCCTCATTAGCACACGGCTCTCCTCCTTATAGCCAGAGAGCTGAGACAGGTCAGCACTGTTTGTAACAGCACACAGCAGCTGGAGACCAGGCAGATCTCATTAGGCACTTGCAAATCTGCCTTTAGAATTGGAAATGAAGCTCAAACACTGAAGCAGCTGCAGAAATGCAACTTTAGCCAGGCTGAGTATATACTCAATTACCCACTCAATCTTCCACTTGGAAGAGCAGTTGCAAGTGTCCTGCTCAACATGCCATTGCAATGTGAAGGATTCCTTGCAGGCCTACTGATTAAGTTCAAATTTCCTTTATTATTCAGTAATGGACCTAGGTGCTTGTTTCCCAGATAGTTCCATGTTGCCAAACCAGGCTCCACCTGTGACTGAGGGTTGGCATTTCTTACTGAGGTGCAGGAGCAGAGATGCAGGGGGCATAGCCGGGCCTGGATAAGCAGATCATGTGCCAATTTAGATTATAGCCAGAAAGGACAAATCCGTGCATCCTCCTAAAAAAGCCCAGGTCTTCGTTTCAAAGCATTTCTGAACATTAGGTAAAGAAATGCTCTCTGCCCTTTTCTGCACTGACTGATGAGCTTCCATGTTCTGAGCTGCACAGAGTACACTGAAGGGCATCCCAGCTTCCTTCTGACCTACCAGCCCAGACTCATTCCTTGGCATCTCCCTTGTCCTCTTCCTTCAGCCATCACAGAGTAAGGCAGGCTGCCTCCTGTGCCTAACTGCTTCCCTTAACAACTAAAAATCCCTTTTCAATTTACAAGAAATTTGATTTTTTACCTCTTTCTCCAGGCTTTTGCTATTTTTGATGTACCCTTAGTATAAGACTGATCAGTGTCTTCTGGCTAGCAAGATCTGGAATCCTTAGAACTCACACTGCCTACCCAGCTTCCCAAACTAATCTAACATCCTCATGCATTTCGTGAGCTATTTTTCAGCACTTCGAGTAAAGTACCGCTTCTATTTAAACTTGTTACATGCTACTCCTTAATAGTGGTCTTCAGCAAGCAGCTTAGGACAGGAAGACAGCACTAAGGGTTTTCCCAGCCAAAAACAAAGGGGGCAAACAATCAAAACAAGAGGGAGAACAGTTACATAGAGATTCCATGGCAATCAGTGAGTTCTTTTCAACAGATTATCACATTTCGGCCAATAATGAAACAGCAAACAAGAAAAAGGATGTATATATCTTCAGCTGACAAGTTTGCGACCCAAGCACATGCATGTTTCTGGGCATGAAAGAACCTTTCCTCCACTTTCCTATGACCACTTTCCTATACGTGCACACAAAGGCAGAAATCAGACGTGTCTTTTCACTCATAACTAGCTGACCATTGGGTCACAAATCCATCTCTGCCTAAACTGCATGCGTCGTAGCTGATGCGGTATAATGAGGTATCCAGCAGTGTTGTTATACTGAAGGAAATACTGCTTCCCTGAAAATGGCTGTTTGACAGTAATGCTAACTGGTTTATATCCCAGGGGTATTATCGCTACCGCACTCAGATGTCGACAATTAATTAGTTCATCGTCTGCCCCTGATGATTGCGTGGCACTTCTCCATGGCAACATTGATTTGTGCAGTGTAGTTTCAGAAACTGAAGAAACCCACAGGTTCCAGCATCGCTGGCAACACGGGCAGCGAGAGCGCTCAGGCTGCAAATCCTATGAGACAGTAGCTGTTGGTCTAACTTCTGCTGTGCTTCAGTGCTGGCAGGTTTAGCCTTGCCTAGTGCTTAGCTGTTCCTCTGTGATGGGGCTTGCAGCTGATGAGTCATGTGTTGACTCATTATTTCAGCCAAAAGGAAAAGCATGGGCTTTATAACATTTCAGGTTCCATCCTCATCTAAACAGAGCTGAGGGGCTACTGGGGAGGTGCCACTGATTCCTTGCCAGCGTTACAGCAGGACTTGCTTTAAAAAGTCCCCGTTGCCAGGCCTGATCATGCCTCTGACAAATACTGACTCTGTAGTATTAATAAGAAATAGCACCTTGGCTTTAGACTGTCTCTGTGTTGGAAGATCCAAAGATAGATAGTCCTTGGTGAAACACATTCAAGACATCTAATAACTTCCCATGCAGAGAAATCCTCCGAGTGGCGGAGTGATACACATTGAGCTGCAGACACCGAAGCCCCCAGGAAATGTTAAATAGACACCACAGAACCAGAGTTACCATGACTATACCTGGATTGGAATGAGTTATAGACGTTGAAAAAGTTGAAAGTTGCCAGCATTTTGCCATCCTGAAATGAATGGGGTATCTACTGCTATTTTGTAGGATGACAAAACCTCAGGAGAACTCAAAAGGAACACTGTAATACTTAGGGTGAAGCCAAAAAAAAGCCAACCCCAATTCTTTACCTTCAAGCAACTTTCGTCTCCCCTGTACAGGGGTGCTTTAACACGGGGATTAATACTGGCTACTCAGGCAGTTCTAGTCTGGCCCTCAGTATCCCCTACTGAAGGTTTTCCATTAGGGAAAACTTACCAGAGCAGGGAGAGAAACCTTGCGTTCTGCCCACCAGACAGCTCAATGAGGGTGGGGGATTCTCTCTCCTGTCTAGCAGCCACCTTGCTGCTTGCATAAAACATCCTCACCAGGAGAAACCTTCCCATTTTGGAGTGATCCTTGGCCTTTTGGCTCCTCTTCTGCCCTTGACATGGGAAACAGCAGACTCTCACAGTGCAGGTTAACCCCTGGCTCTTCACTGGATGCACCTCTGCCGTACAAAACGCTGGAGTGGGGGGAGAGGAAAGATAACTGAAGCCTCCCTGTGCACTGTTAACAGTGGAGCTGCCTAAGTCAGTTTCAGTAACACAAGAACACTTCTGCTTTGTGCCTGCTGAAGTCTCAAGCAAAGACATCATCCTGGTTACAGCTACAGCTTCCCACCCCTTTGGTTAGGGAACACAAAAGTACTTCAGAAGCAGAACTCACCAGGCTTGAACAGCAGCAGGAATCATTACCTAACCCCCAGACAACAGGTCCCTTGGCAGGCCACACAGGAGCGTCGGGTGGGAGCAAACAGGCAATCACGGCTCCAGCAATGCCTGACTTGTTTGCAGTGCTCCATGGCCAGCCCAGCAGTGCCCAAGGGCTTCACAGTGCTAGTTGGTAGGATTTCAAGTCCCCTAGAAGCCTGCTCTGCAGGAATTCCTGGCCACTCCGACGGAATGAATTTCATCCTAACGCCTCAATGGTCATATTAGCTCCCCTCCTGCTACAATAATAGCATTGCAAATAATTAAAGCCAGGTTAAGTACTCCACCAGCCGCTGGGAACACTTACAATGCCACCACATGGGGCAAAGGAACCCCATGCTGTTTCCCATGCATCTGGATAAGGAAAGAAAAAACCCCCACTCTTCTCCGTTTTATAGAAGAGTAATAACACTACTAAAACATGGATGTTACGCGTGAGATTGGATGGGGTATTTGGTATGCCATTTGAGAGCCTAAGTAACAAGTCCTGAGAACAACGCAGGACAGAGGAAAGCTCGGGAACTATTTGTCTCTTAGGCAGTTACATCCAATAGCCTGGCATCACAGACTGCGAGTTCAACTGCTTTAACAAAGCCCAGTGAAGGGCAATGGAGAAATAAACTGCTGCAAACAGATGCAGGAAGAGGCAATAACGGAGACACCAGAAAGGAAAACGCAAACTGAAGACAATTCATCCTCAGAGTAAATAGGATAGATTTACTAAACACACCTGCAAGCTGGAAACCAGGAGGTCCCCCACCAGCAGAGCTCTCAGGTGTTTAAACAGCCTTTCACAAAACAACAGCTTCACAAATGAAGCAATGCCAGTCTGTGAAAGTGAACATAAGAGCAACTCGATGCGACAGTGGGGAGCTTACTTTCACAGCCTGAGGTACGCATCCTTCTAGTCTCACATTTAAGTTCTTAAGTACTCCATCTGTCCCAGCAGATTTCACGGGGGCACTTTTCACACAGCCACCTCCCCCCCCCCAGCATCTCAGAGCTGCAGCATGTGTAAAAACCAGGGAAATGATTCGTCTTCCAGGCTTTTGATCTACCCATCATCTGAAGCGGGAAGATGAAAGCATTTCAGCTCCCTGGGAAGCGCGGCCTCGAAAGTTCTCTACAGATAAAATAGCCAGGACTACACAAAAAAATCAAAGTTGCTCTAAGCACTTTGTAAGACTTGAGAAGGAAACAACAGAGTGAGATCTGTTACACCTACAGCAACAAGTGGCCTGTGTTCTGACTTCATTTGCAGCTTGGGTAATTCGGCAGCCACGCTTTAATTTGCCGCTGTCAATTTAGACAGCATCTTTAGCCAGGTTCATAAACGTTACCTAAGTGAGGGTCCAGCAGAAGTCTGCATGGTCATTAGGATGTTTAACCAGCGGAACAAAACTCACCCTTGTCCCTCTTCCCGTGCTCATCACATCATTTGCGAGCTTGTTTACACTGCCAGTTTCAGGCAGCCTTAGTAAGTCCGGGCACAGCCATCTCCCGCTGCTAGCGCTACAGATGGGATCAAAGTGCCTGCTTCAGGCTCAGCCATTAGCCCGAAGCAGCAAACAGCACTTCTGAACTTTCTCTTTGCTTGCTGGTCAAGACAGCAGAAGATCAAAACTTGCATCCTCAGAAACAGCAGCACGGATCAGCAGCTAAGCAAAGAATGAACAGCACAGCTTAACGTTACACAGCTCTGAAGCAGGCCATGCCTGCCCCTTGACTTATTTCTGACGCCAAGTAATACACTGTTTGTTACCAAACCTCACCAGGCTGCTTTCTGCAGTTGTTCTCGGGGAGTGGAGTGTAGTGTGCTGTGTTTTTTAACTAGACCTGGCATGCAGAGAGGGACACATCAGTCTTAGTTCTGACCAACAGCAAGACACGTCCTTCTCACTCCTAAACCTCAACCCTCAGCATGACTTCCTTTTCCATAATGCCTGAACCCATGTGCTTGGGTGACTCTGAGAGCAAACTCCACGTGTGTCTAAACCTAAACCAGGTTACATTCAATTTCTGCCAATAGGAAAGGATGCCTGCAGGACAGCAGAGAGGCTTCACTGTGTCAGGCTGCTTTCCCTTCCAGAGCTGAACACAATGATAATCAAGAAGATTCAAGGACAGCAATATGAAGGAGGGTTTTACTGCACAAGGAGTTTAATACACCTTCCAAGTTAGAGACAGCTTACCCAAAACTGGGAAAAGTTCTGTAAAATGCCTTAGTTACAAATTAGTTACCCCAAACCTCCAATATTGGTAAAAGACCAGTCAGATTAATAGATGTATTTGTTAGAAGTTATCCCATTCTCTTACAATGAACCACATTGTGATCACTCCCTTAAGTGATTCTGCCCTTACAACAGAATTTATGAAGAAATGGGCAAAAAGTGACTGCATCACTCCTCTTTTTCTTACCCACAAATATATACAATACAGTATTCCAGCTGGAGCAGGTCCCCAAAGATGATCAAGTAGGATTAAAGGCACTATTAAGAGACTGAGCTCATCTCAAGCTGCACTTACTGTAAGTGCCTGGTTTGCAGAAAACCTCTGGTTCATTACCATGACAGTAAAGAGTGAACCATCCTCCGGGACAAGAAGCAAACCACAAACCTACAGCATGACCAAACACAAAGCTAAATGTTCACTTAATACCAGAGTTGACGTTTTTATCAAGGTCAATATGGAGCGACCACTACCCACCTTGCCTATATGCACAGTGCACATATCAAAGAATCATAGATTAGTTAGGGTTGGAAAGGACTTTAAGATCATCCAATTCCAATCCCCCTGCCACGGGCAGGGACACCTCACACTAAACCATGCCATCCAAGGCTCTGTCCAACCTGGCCTTGAACACTGGCAGGGATCGAGCATTCAAAACTTCCCTGGGCAACCCACTCCAGTGCCTCACCACCCTCACAGTAAAGAACTTCTTCCTTACATCCAATCTAAACTTCCCCTGTTTCAGTTTGAACCCGTTACCCCTTGTCCTCTCACTACAGTCCCTAATGAAGAGTCCCTCCCCAGCATCCCTATAGCCCAATTTCAGATCCTGGAAGGCTGCTATGAGGTCTCCACGCAGCCTTCTCTTCTCCAGGCTGAACAGCCCCAACTTTCTCAGTCTATCTTCATACAGGAGGTGTATTAAACCACGTATGTAGCAGGATTCAATTCCTCGGTTACAGAAGCTTAACTTGATCTGTATATTAAAATCAAACAGAACTGCAAAAGCAGTGAGCAAATGTTGGACTCCGCAGGGAAAAAATCTTGGGACCCTCTTCAATAACAACTTACTTGGACATGAGTGAGCAGAGTGCCCTTGCAGTGACTGAGGGCTCGCTGCCCATGGGGCCCTGTTAGTAAAAGTGCAGTCAGCAGGCTGAGGGAAATAATTACGTCCTTCTCTCTGTATTTGTGAAGCCCCACATGGGGGGTCTGTCTAGTCTAGGCTCTCTAGTCTAGTCTTGGCTCTCCCAGTACAAGACAGTGGTTGCCAAGTCTCTTGCAGTGACAAGGAGGGATGAAAAAATCCCAGACTTCCAAAACGAAGCAAGAATAAAGTTGAAGCTGAAGTAGGACACTTACTTCAGAAAACCTTCTCCCCATATGTGAGTTCAGGCCATCAGTTCAGTCACCAGATGCAATTCCATCCAAGAGCAGCATCCTATCAGCTTTTCCTGTGTTCACCATGATGATCTTCATTCTTTTTAAAGCAATTCCTCAAGCATTCAGGGCATTTTTAGTCATTTGGAATGGCAAACAACCGCAAAAGAAGTAGTCCTTCAATTACATTTGCACTCCATACGGTTAGCTTCAAAGGCGCAGAGGCAGATTCAGGACTGACAGATAACCCATCTCAGTGTTTAGTAGGGACTTTAGGAATGAACAATATGCATTCACTACAGCACACACTGGTAGCATACTACCCAAAAAGCACCTGCTATGCTATCAGCTTCACACAGAGGCACTTATTGGGCTGTCTAACAGCTACTATACCTGTGACAGACTACACCACACGGATGATCATGTCTCAGCGCACAAAGAGCCTGTTGCAATACCATTCTCAGCTGCTGAAGGTGTCCCATCCTGGTGCAAAAGGCTCATTTTCTTTCCCCAGTTCACCCTAGCATCCTAAGATGCACTCATGCAAATGAACAGAGAGAAGCAGGATCATCAACAAATGCATCACTAAAGAGAGATCTATTCTCTGGCTAAACTATCATTTATCAGCAAAAAAAATCCACTCAAATTCAGAATAAAATCTGGCATATTAGGAAATAGTGCAGCTGAATGCATTCCTGAGACACAGCTATTGAAGGCAAAGCCACAACTGATGGAGGATACTGATGAAGAACACAAACCTGAAGTAGTACAGGAATAGAACTGAAAATTATTTCCCTTCCAGGACCTTTTCCTTGGCATCTCAGGGAGAATTTGCACAAGACTGTTGAGAAGCAACCAGGATTCACTTCACAATAACCAGCATCTTCAGGTTTCACAAAGGCTAGAAAGAAGCCTAGCTTCTCTCGTCTGTACAAATGGGAAACTACTCAGTGGTTACACCAGGCAATCACAGACGTCATGAGGGTAGCAGTATTGCCAAAGTACCTGACAATAAATGAGAGCTTTCCTTTATCTACCTGTGCAGGCCTACAGGTAAAGATGCCATCACTTTGTCCTGGTATTTATTTAGTTGAAGATACAGAAAGCCTATTATATAGTAATTAGCTCCATGTGTTTATGTCACATATTCTGTGAACAAAAAGCATTTCAATAACAGCAAAGAAATTTGCAGCGGGAAACACACAAGAAGCTATTTTTTGTCTAACAAAAGACTGAAGTTTAGGGACTAGGTAAGCAAAATCCAAACAGCAGAGGCAAAAAGCTCACCTACATTAATATAACAGCTACCCACAGTTCGAGGTACTTTACCCTTTGGTTGAAATCCACCTTTTCTTCCTTGACCAGCTGAATTCCTATGGTGCCTTCCTGGAACTCCAGCCTTACGGGAAGAAGAGCTGACCTTGCTGGCCTGTGAGGTTGTATAAATATCCAGAACTTCTAATTCATCCGCATTTAAAACCCAAGTGTGTACTTAATTGGGTACTGGAGTCCAGCAAGCATAAGAACTATCTGAGAGGACATATTCCTGTTTATTTATAGGAACATTCAGCACGGACGACAGAAGGATTCATGAACATTTCTAACGAAGAGAGGCATATTATATATTAATTATTTCCTGATACTAATCAGGGCAAGACACAAGCTCTTGGATAGAACTGAAGCTATCCTGAGATAGAGCGAGCTCTACCCAGATGCACAGCAGTCCTCCATCACCATTCTCTTCAGTCTCACTTATTTAGTGCTCCAGTAAAGCACAGTGGAACTTCACCCACAGCTTTTAAAACTGGCTTTTGACACTGGTATGGAAGCACATTCAGCTTCCCACTTGGTCAGTTTGTTTGGGTGCTTTTCTTTAATTGTTTGTAGTTTGCAGCAAATATTGAATCATTGTAGAATCACAGAATGGTTTGGGTTAGACCTTAAAGCTCATCCAGTTCCAACCCACCGCCATGGGCAGGGACACCTTTCACTAGACCAGGTTGCTCAAAGCCCAATCCAACCTGGCCTTGAATACTGCCAGGAATTGCAGTACCTTCAGAAAATAACACATACGCAAGCAAGACAGCCTAAATCAACTGTCATTCATGCACAGGCAACTAGAACACACAAAACTCAGTAAAAAGACTTCTGACTGAAGTCACAAAAGGAAAGGGAGGGGTTATTAAAAAGCCCGGAACAGAGGGCTCTTGTTTAAGACTTGTTAATTATGTCAGTCAAGCATGGACAACCATGTCCGATCTTTCAAAATGAAATTCCCATCTGCAAGGAAATAAACCCACGCTTAGTTACATTTAGAGGAGCAGCAAGCCTACCCTTGTAACAAGGAGTAAATAAGTTTCAGGGGAAATATTCAGAATATTTAGATTTCCCAGAGAATTCCAAAATTCCAGTTGTAAAAGCCAGCAGATATTTCACGTTGGAGCGTGCTATGATTGATACAATTAAACTTGCAAGAAATGCAACGCTGGAGTTTGTGACAGGGAATGGATGGTTTCCTGACCTACATTGACCACATGCACAAAGGAGCAAAGAATCTTGTGTTATGCAAATTGCGTGCAGGAAGCTTAGGAGAATCTTCCTTCACTTATTTCCCCGCATCTTTAAAGAAGATTTATTACTGTGTATTATCAGTGGATGCTGTGGAATACTTTTTGGACTATTTTTCTAAGCATTAGCAGCAACTTGGCCAGCTGCAGTTAAGGGGACTTCAAGGTACATAGTTTTAAAGAAGGGTCCTCCTGCTTCTTGCGAAGTTTGGCATAGTTACATCTGGGCACATCATGGTAAGTGCTAAGCTTCCCAGCCTCTTGCCTACGATATCCAGAGAGTAGCTCAGTAAACCTCACATATAAACTGCATTAAGTAACTAGAGCACTTAATGTGGTCATTTTGGATTCATTTTTACTTGTGTATCTCCTGGGTGGTTTTTTCTCTCCACCTCTTTACTGGAAGTCTTCTCAGGAACCAGAAGAGATGAACTGTATGTATACAAATTAAGATGCTATCTGACTATTAACATAATGTCGTGATCTGTAATAAAATCAAGGGCAGAACCCCCCCACTAATACCTTTATGACTCCATGTGGTTTTATAAGGAAGTTCTCCCTTCTAATGCAAGCTGAGACTGTTTCAGATGCTGCTTTGGCTAATGGCGCTGGAGCAGGTCCAAAGCAGCTTCAGACACATTCAGGGTACCCATTAGTCTGCTAGTACATTACCATATTTCTGGTTTCCAGAGATCCTTTACATCAACATCTCAGAAGTGCACCAGTGTCAGTTCCTTTAAATCTAGAGCATTAGCATAAAGCAAACAAAAAACCAAGCCCAAATACTGCTAAATGTGTCGGAAGGGAGATGGGAGGACGGAAGGGGAAAGGGGACAGGCACAGCAAAGTCCACAGTTAAATCTGGTACCAAGTACAACTGCTGATGTCAAAAGAACCCGAATTGCAGCAGAAGCCCTTCTGCTGAAGTTACTTGGCAGCCTAGCAGAAGAGGAACAGTTTAACAAGAGTTCAAAGTGCAGTAAGCATCTATAACATTGTCACCTATTCCATCCATGCATCTCCCACTCCCCCAGCTTTGCCTTTAGACACAAGGCTGATGGCTTTTTCAAACAAAGGCTTGCAAAGGTCTGAAAGGGTTTCAAGGTAAGACCCTTTACATTATTGCAAGAGAAAGGCTTACCTGAAAGCAGAAGTTTCCATAACAAAAGGAGCCAATGTCACTGCTTGCCGTTTTTATTCAGTTGTAGTTTAAGTTGCTTCCTACTTAAAGCTGCCACTGTGTTCTGCGACCTTGACTACAGCTTCCTCTTCTTGCCACCCCCCCACCCCATCTTGTTAAAGATAAGAGATATTCTTAGTTATTTCAAATTTACCGAGTTATTCCCCAGTACAGTAACCCAACTACTTACTCTTTAATCAACGCTTTTACAAGCACACAAGTATCCACCAGGCATGTTATTTCACACAGATATCCATGGGGTCAATTACACTTGCTGTGCAAATCATGCACTCAAGCCTGATCAGTGACACTACAAATTCAATTATCTTTGGCTTTTTCGATGAATCTGTTGATGGACTAGGGGACTACGCAGCTATTTAATCTGCATACAGATCCAATCTTAAACAGATGGCGAAACTTGGATGTGATTTCATAGTAACACATTTGAAAGTGACAATTTTAAATCTCACTTTGCCTCAAAACTGTGAGTTTTCGCATAACCTACAGTAACCTACAACAGTCAGCTAAGTAGCATCAACATCCAAACTAACCAGATTCTTCCTCATAACAGCCTTCCAGGATCCAAAGGGGGCTTATAAGGATGCTGGGGATGGACTATTCATTAGGGACTGTAGTGATAGGACAAGGGGTAAAGGGTTAAACTTAAACAGGGGAAGTTTAGATTGGAAATAAGGAGGGAGTTCTTTACTGTGAGGGTGGTGAGGCACTGGAATGGGTTGCCCAGGGAAGCTGTGAATGCTCCATTGCTGGTGGTGTTCAAGGCCAGGTTGGACAGAGCCTTGGGTGACATGGTTTACTGTGAGGCGTCCCTGCCCACAGCAGGGCTACTGGGAGTAGATGATCTTAAGGTCTTTTCCAACCCTGACTATTCTATTCTATTCAGTAGAACTACACAATTGCTAGCTTCAGTTTATTTAAAATGGTTTCAGAAAACTGAAAAGTCAGCCACTGCTTTGGCAGAGGACAGTATTTGTTCATGGATTGGTAGCACTACTTGAGTATAACAAAGGCACAGACCTCATTTCTACTATCAAGAGATCAACATATTTTACCATGAAATCCCACTACTGAACACGAGCTGCCTCACACCAATATAGAACATGAAAGAGGTGAAAAAGAAATGGTGCACCACAAGCTCAACCATTTCTATAAAGTCAAAACATAACTGTCCCAAGAAGCCAGAGCAGAAGCAAAAGAGACTAATACGGTAAAACACAGGACCTATTCTCCATCTTAAGTATTTTCTCCTTAATAAAACCCTATGTAGCTGCCTTAGTGGAAGATGTTTAGCCAAGATTCTAAAGAGAAAGGAATTCCTAGGGGAGAAGCTGTTGCCTCTCCCTGCTGGAAAAAGCTGAGATCTGAGATACCAAGGCAAAGAACGACCCTATGGATATAGAAGGAGCAAAGATGTAGGAAAGGGATAGGAGGCAGAGAAGCCATGGAATCAACAGAAACAAAACAGGGTTTTTTTTAGGTGTCTGATGCCTTTTCAATCAGAATTAGCTTCATTAATAACCCTGAATGTAACGGAATGAAACACTGAATCTCTAAAGCTCCCTTTTAAAGAATGCAAACCAGGCAGATCTGCATTGCAGAGGGCAGGCAGAACTTGCAGGTCCTGGTTTATGTAAAGGCTACTCCATCCAAAGTCACAGGACACCAGGGGCCTTGCTGGCTGCTCAAATGAACCATTCCACAGGGAGGGATTCTGTAAAGTCATCTTTCTGCCCAGACACAATCCTTGATAATGGCCACGTCTGTGCCACATGGCTTAAGGCATTGAGCCCAGCCAGGAAGAATCCCTGTTCTCCAAGGTAAGGGGAAGCGTAAAGCAGATGGCTTGACTCCTAAGTTGAAATTAGTAGGAAACTTTTAGGACTGAATTTTTTAGTAGCCAATTTTAGAAGTGCTTGAAGAGCCAACACAAAACACATCCAAGCATGTCAGACTTTTTGCTTTACCAAATATTTGTTATTTGGTACTAATCCAGGTCTTCTATGAATATTCCTAGCCACAGGAAATGGATCCAGCTGACAGGGACACATTAATTAAAGTCACAAGCATTAGAAACAAAGCACTACACCCTGAAATGGTGCAAGTCTTCCTCCAGCAACCTTAAGTCTTCTCTCCATTTGCTTAGCCTACCTGGATGGACCAATCTACAAGTGATGCTATCTAATAAATTTGGATCTTAAACTTATATGGATCAATACATAGGTATTTTATTTGCCCATGGTAATTTCTCTCTTGCAATTCACATCACGGAAAGAAAAAGCCCTGTTAGTTGTGGGATTAAACTGAGGCAGCTTCAGGTTTTTATGGTTAACAGGAGCAGCCATAAAAGTAGCTGAATCTGGTCTTGGAAGAGCCTATTTAATCAGAAGACAAACCCAACTGCCCTATGTTTTCATCTGCCATACAGCCAGATTATTATTTTCATTCAGATGCTAGAATGAAGTTACTTCCCAGCATTTACACCAAAGTCATTTGGCACTGGATTGGAACCAGAGGCAAAAGTGGCAGACAAGGATTTAGTCAAAGACATGTAAATTATCAGGTTACATTAAGAGCACTGAACATATGTGAGATACCAGCATAGACATCAAAAAAGAACTCAGAACCCACTAAAGTACGCTTTTACCAGCACAGGACCAAATTCAGGTGTGGTGCAACAGCAAATGCTTAGACTTCTTCCTTCCGCAAACAGCATTAAAAAGCTTGTTTCTTGTCCATCTGTTATCTTATAATTCTAGTTTATCCCAGTGGAAGAGTACATTTCAAGTAGGAATATAATAAAGTTGTGGCTGAAATAAAGTTAAAAGCTTTTTATTATATGCAGCATAATCTGTGCATTCTGTGAGCAGCCCTGCACAATGAATTAAAATTCAGCTGGTGAGCAAGCTGGAGCCTACTTTGTCTCCAACTTGGTCTCAAAATAGTAAGCTAAATTCCAATTACACAGTCTTGATTACTAGTCACACAAAGGGTAGAAGAATCACAGCTTGTCTTATAGCCTCCTAAGTAGAACTTGTTTTCTACTGGCAACTGAAGGATCTAGATTTAGATACAGCATAAAATCAACTCAAGTAAGATCATAAGACTAGGTAAAGCTGCACTGAAGGCTTGCCAGCGTAGATTAAAATGCCTAACATCTTTACTTAGGTTTCACATTGTTTGAATAATTATTACGAAGACAAAAAAATCTCTTTTTTTGTGCATTTAATATCATTCAGGTACAAGTTAATTGCCAAGAGCAATGCCATACTCTTCAATAAATACAGCAACTTGACTGCCAGAAACAAATTCTGAGGTTTATTAGAGCTTTCAACCAGTACTTTGACAGATAGACTCCTTCACAAGTCCAGGTTTTGGCTAAGCATCCAAATCACAGGCCTCTACTTTCCAAAGCATCTGGTGGTATCAGGCTCAGCAGCACAACCTAAAAGCTGCCTAAACTTTAAGAAACAAAGTTCTTCCAGAAAGCACTATCCACAGTTAGGTCCTTTCATAGACTGGCTTCTTAGTGAGATCACTCCTGCCTAGCAATTTTTCCACTGCTTACAAATATCGACAAAATATGTACCAGTTACACAGCAAGACAAAAAGAAAAGAGAAAGCAGGTTGGCAGGCTTTAATGTCACTGATTTTTCTAAACCATCTCCCTCCACAGGGGAATAAAGTAAAAGTGTTCTCCTACTGAGATAGAACCACTAGTTGTCACCTTAACACTTCACCATAACTTTTACTTGTCTTTTTTGTGCTTCATTAGAGCATAAGCATCTTTAACCACCTTCACTGGCCAGGTCATTCATGCCTTTCCACACCAAGTTCTTTTAGGTTTCCCCAAGTATTCCACAGATCGGTACCACCAGCTGGCTGCCCTCCCACTGGGCAACTAGGCAGTTAAGAACTACCAAGGCCATTTTGGACTTGTTTGCCTGCAGCTTTAGCCCTGCCAGTAAGTAATCTCTGCAGCGACCTACACTGTCAAAAGAACTCAATATGTTCCCTTCCTACAGCCCTTACATGCAGACCTTTCAAGCAACACAGTGGGTTCCTGAAGAGTAACTTCAGGTCTGCGGCATCCAAGACGCTACTATACTACATTTTAAGCATTTATCTATACAACACCACAGCATTCTGCACCTGAATTTGTATCACTCACAGAAGGCAACAGCAGCAATGCTGTCAGAAAACAGCTGCAGTTAAGAAATCTGAAAGAGAAAACCTTCCCTCTGCTCCTTGTGATCACACCTTCTTATTAGGCTTTCTTTGAGCTGAATACCTAATGCAGTAGATAATTTTGGGACGAACTGCAGTAGTCAATTAATAATCTTAAGTGTTTTCCCCCCCTTTTTTTTGTAGTTTAGTACAATTTCTTAGTTTTCTTTTCTATTACATCCACAAGCATTTTGGACATATGCCAAACATTAGATCTTATATTTTCTATTATTAGAGTAGCTTGTAGAATGTAAAGATGCTTGAGCAGATAACAACTTCCATTTATCAAAGCTAGAGATGTGAATTCCTACTCTTCCCCTCCATTCCTACCTCCCTCAACAATGATTTTGGGTGTTCGGTTTACACTGGGTAATCACTTAACAGACCCCTGTTAAACAAAACAAAGTTGAAAGGGTACCTATTTTTATCATCTAACATCACAGATACTCAGAAGTGGTACTGCTTGAGAAGAGAACACATGCTCTGCATATACACCAGAGAGGAGAAAACATATCACCAAGAAAATGAATACATTTTCCATACCTTAAGCAATCCTAAATCTGAACAACATACCAAAAGTTTGCATGGCAAATGTTTTTATTCAAATCAAAATACAAATACGTGAAAATGTACAAAAATACAACAGGACATTTTCTACATCTTAAAAAAGCAGATTAAACTATCTGTGCAATCCTTTCTGTGGGGAATTCTAATCAGCAGACATTTAATGTGCTTTTCAGAGCATTCTATGCCAAATCCCATTCCCCCCCCCAAAATCCAGCCACACTGAAGACATTTCAAAATACCCCTAACACACTAAATAACCCTGAATAGATTACAAGCAAACCATTTCTCCCAGGTAATAAACATGATAATATATTTCCCTAATGACTTCAAGGCTGACAGGTAGTTTGCAATTCAAGCCTTCTATACATAACTCGATACGTAACTTGTGCAACACAGCTGGACTCCGTTTTCCTGGTCTGAACTGTTTCTACGAGTACAGAAAAGCAATTATAGCTTTGTGGTTAGCTTTCTGCCTTCCTCCTTCCCCCAAAGGTTCAACTCTTCAAACAAAAATGGATTTGCAAATAAGAATAAAAAGCAGTAGAATAGGTCTGAACCCCAAATTATTTATTTTTACATCATCTGCCAACATAATAGGAACTGAAATGATCATCTGCTCAATATCACATTATGCTAACAAATGGAGTGGAAGCATTATCACAATAGCACAGTTTTGAACCACTCTATATATCCAAATATATTTAGTATGAAGTTTCACTCAGTGATATCATGAAGCTATCTCACACAATATAGGTCACCTCTATGTTCTGTCATTCCATTTGCTTTAACTTTTGTCCAAGACATTATTTTCTTTTTATGTTCTGGCAGTGGATGATTTTTGCAGCTGCAGTAATGTAAGGATAGGTAAGGCAATGTTTGTGGAAAGAGGTAGCTGCTTAAAATTACATTATTGGAAAACATATTACAGGTCACATAATCCCTTCTTTACATCTCAAATACAGCAGGAGACTTTAAAGTCGAAAACTGTTGCTCAGTTGACAAGAACGTGCTCAGTCCCTAACAGAAAAGCCAGCTGACAGTGGTTTGAATTAAGCTCATGAGAAACAGGCTCTCTTCGATCTTGTACTTTGCCATTCCTTCCACTGTCAACATCATCCACATCATGCAACACAAAGTTGCTTAACAAAGGAATATGGGCACTTGAGCCATAACGTAGCTGCTACCTGCAACAAACTAGAAATAATTACCTGGCCCTATTGTGGATAGGAAGATCTCAACTTTTACTATGATGGATATGAAGGCAGGTTGAATACAGATTAAAATGGCACCCTGTCTGGAGCACACTCAACTATATCAGCTTTCTATTCTATTGCTTCTACAACCATGACTCCTCTGTCTGAAAATTCCAGCATCTTCAGAGAAAACCCTAATATCACAGAAGTCATGTTTAATAACGTAACGACAGCTAGTTGAGTACGACACAGCCACCCTTCTCGACCTTTTTTCAGATCACTTGACTGAAAATCCTTATTCTGTCCTAGTGCATATAGAATAAGTCATTTAAGTTTCTCCAGCAAATTTCAGTCACTGTCTTATTTCCTGGTGTCTTAAAATATTTAAAGATTGTCCTGTAAGCTCATGTCAGAATACATATTTTTTCATTTGTTAAACATTTACTTTTTGCTCCAAAGGAAAACTTTGTTTTGCCAAAAAGATCCTGAGCACATTTTTCAACCATCACCCCATACTCAAAAGTTCACATGGACAATGTTAGCACTGGTAACACCAGGACATTCTCCAGCTCCTGCACACTACTTGTTAAGATTAAAGGACAGTGCTGAAAACTACTGACGGTCTACTCTAGTTTTCCTTTCCTTGCTAAGACGTAAGAACACATCACAGGCGGTTTTACTGCAATTGAGAAGAAACCAAAGAATGTGAAGTGTATTTATTAACAAGTCTGCAAGACTTAATATGGGAGTAACACTTGGAAAAATGGCTAAACAGCAATTTGCAGGCAAGATGCAGCTATACCTAAGACTCGTATAGGAAGTTTTGTCTGTCTAGACATCTACTTCCTGCAGGCAAGTTTCATACAAGAGCTACTGTGAAACTACAACCAGGAAGTAACATCAAATAACTACCAGGATCAATATAAACCAAAATAGCTTCTGATGCAAGGAAACTGCTTCACTATTAACATGGCGGGAAGACACACAACATGTTATGAAACAAAGTATTTGAGAGGTAGTCTAGTTGCTCATTTGACTGGGCGAGGTAGAGCTAGTAGAGAAATCAATAGCTATTGCCAGTCAAAATGACAATTACCCAAGTTTTCTAAGATGTGAAAAAATTACTCAGCTGAGAGTGATTATGTCACCAGGGATTCAGCTGTCTTGCTCATATTTACTTACTTTTACATAGTTTTACATAGGCTATTGTAAAGTAACCATGCAGAGAGAGAAAGCTGTCAGAAATAACCAGGGAAACAGCTTAACCCCATTTTGGCCTGTGTCAACCAATTCATCAAGTTTATACATCTTATGACTATAAAGATTAATAAGCTAAATGGCTCTCCTCTTTTGGCAGGCTGATATAACTACAAGTGGTTACCGAAGACTAGAAGCAAGTTAAGTCTCAAATTCCATAGTGTTTATCTACATAAAATTCTCCATGCAATTTGTTCCCACAGGAAAAATAACCCCAAAAGACTAATATTTTTGAGACGAAAGCCTACAAGACACACTGGGCATACTGTCAACAGGTATTAAACTCCTCATATCTAAAGAGTTAAGACATATGGGTACAGAATCATACATAATGCTCCCTTGGATTGATGTAGACTCTTCCAGGTCCTGAATTTTCCGGGTATCTGCTGCTCCAATTTTTGTAGTATGTTTGCTGATAAACAGGATACATATGCTGAATGCCTTCTTCCTCCTGTGGCTCTTCAGCCTCACAAGTAAGTTGTCTTCCATTCACAATGTTCTAAACACACACAAAAAGTAATCAGTTTCGTAGTTCATGTATAGAATCTACAATTCCTGGTTTTGTTAAAGTGTTAAGCGAAACAGAAGCTGTATGATCTGTAAAACGGCCCTATGAAACAAGGAGTATGAACTCAAAAATTCCATTCACTAACTGACATGACAAAAGTGTTAGTTGCTACTCAGAGATAACCTCAAACGTTTGTTTCAAAGTAAACTAGATTTTAAGGCTCAATAAATCTAAAAAGCAAATCAAAACTATGAAAATAACAGAGCACAGAAATGCTGACATTTTATTCAACAAAAACTTCAGAGGTATAGTGTTTATGTATTCGTCAGGAAAACTACCTAGGTACTTCCCACTTCATGGGTAACAAATCCACACATCTGACAGTTACTGACTAGCATGGACAAATATTTTGCTCTTTATGAAAGACATCCTTATAAGCTTCTTTTAAGGAACAAGATGAAATCAAAGTTTCTATCAGGAATTCAAACCATCTTCTTATTTACCATGTGCTGAAAGTTTCCAGTATCCTTTTCTCTGTACTGGCTTTGCAAAGCAAAACTTTCTTTCTGAAATTAGAAAAGTTACAGCAGAAGCAAGTCAAAATACAACACTGCAGAACAGGTTCAGTTGACACAAAAATGCCAGACTTCACAAAATACACTCTGCCCTGTGAAGTGTCTTAACTGAAGACTAATAGGAATACTTACAGGCTAATCTCAGGTGGAAAAAGAGAACCCATCGTCAATTTCAGAACTGTTACTTACACATTTAATTTTGCAATGTTATTTAAGCATAAGCATGCTTGAGAAAAATTAAAAAGCTTTATTTTAACATGACTGATTTTAGATAAACCACAGGTTAAAACCAAAGTAAAAGCAAAAAACAGTTCATTAAGTTTTCACACGCATCATACAGATAAATGCTCAGCCTGATATTGCACAGATGTATTTAACAGAAAAGGAATTTACTTGTACACTACTGAGAGCAGAAGGGAGTACATTTATTTCTTAATTTGATAAAATTAAACAAAGTACTTCCCACTGAAAAATTAAACATTTGCAATGACAGCACGCTAAACAAATAAAAGTAATTGCTCTTCAGTGCAAGTAAACTAATTTTATTTTCCCCTTATTAATTAAAGCAGCATAGATGTATTTACAGATTGCCTACCCCAGTTTGTTTCACTGATGGATTTTTCCAACTGGCAGGCCACATTTCCTAGATGTTTTACCATTACCTTTTTATGTGAGGCCTGAAACCTGTTCTTCAAAGCATCTCTCTCCAAATTACTGCTTAGGAGCTCCAGCAAGTCCTGATAGCTACATGCACACGAGGAACTAACTGGCATTCTATCCACAGGACAGGACAAGAGCTAATAGCAACCAAAATCCTCCCAAACATATAGCATGAACACTCTACATCTTACTTACAGCTGTATGTCTGCTCTTACTAATCAGCATGGCTTGCTAGTTAAAAAATAGCCATATACAGCAGGAAGTTCTTCTGCAACTCACATAGGAGTCCACCACTTGATTCATTAAGCCCTTTAGTCTTGTGGAACACTGGCTAAGTTTGTATAGGGAAAAACCCAAGTTAGTATGCAGCTGGATCCTGCTACCTGATTCCCTCTCCTAGTCTTAGAAACTCAATCTATTCTGCAGTTATTTGCCCTGTGTTAGTTCCCCAAGAAGAGTTCCACACCAAGATCAATATAGTTTTACTGAATCCTTAACACTAAGTTTCAAAACTCATTAGCATCACACAGCTATTGGAATAACAAGTCTTAAATCCGACAGCAACCTAGTGATCAAAAGCATTTGAGATCTCTCTTCCCCCTAACTCTTCAGTCAGGTCTTGCAAAAACTCCATACTAAAAAGATATGTTCTCAGGTAGTCTTAGATGGTCATGGCTCTCTGTCGTACTTATACCTCTTATATTTTCAAACAAAACTGTGACAGCTTTATGAGCTAATGCATTGATCCTGAACACACACAGTGAACATCAGTTATACCAACAGCATGACTATGCTTTGGTCTGACAAAAGTGCTTGTGTTAGCCCTCAATTTGAGAGAATAAATGCATATCAGTAACATAACAAGTACATAAAGGCAGGCTACAGTAAATTTGGCACCTGCTGGAAGACAAGAATCAATGTTTATCTGAGTGTCACCACACTCATCCAATGACAAGACAAGAGGCATCTAGATGTTGCTCAGGTCCCTCCCTCGTGGGATATTGGGCTTTATACTGCTTGATTCATGATCCAACAGCAACACTTCTCAACTAAGTAGTTTCCTCCGCTAACTTAAAGTTTATTCTGTAAAGCTAAAGACCACCAATCCATGCTCCTTCCTCAGTCATCTTCCTTCTAAACAAAGAATCAGCACTCTACAAACACCTGGGATTGGTTTGGAAAAAAACCCAAAACTCCTGGAAAACCAATAATTCCCGTTTAACCTATGTAAAGAAGGTAAGCTTATAAAGGTTTCTTCATAGTAACTTACAACTAAATACATCTGGGCCAAGAACAGGGACTCCTTATTGACTAGGTATCACATTTATTCAGAAAACAGACAACTGCAGTTTAATACTGCTCGCTTTAGCTCCAGTCTGTCACTAGCTAATGTCATACCTCTACCATTGCTTAGCCATCAGCAATCTCCAGGTGACCAAGTAGGCAAAAACCTGGAAATAACATTATAGCAGCTGAAGACAACAGGCTCTGGTATAGCCAAAACAAAGACGTACCTTAAGGTTTTGTAGTCACTGGTCTAAGAAATATCAGAATGATGACTAGAAAGGTGAAGCTTTATTGACAAGCAGAACACAGCTTTAACAGCTATGAGAGATTATATGACAAAATGGAAGACAAAGAGCCGACAAACATAGGGTGCCTGTAATTGTTTCCAAAGAGAGGACAACTGCACCGCATTAAGAACAACAGCATGAAGAAAAAACATCCATCAAAGCTAGCGAAGACCCAATACATCAAGAAGAGTTCCTTCCGTAACAGGGTTCATCTCAGAATTGAATACAAACAAGCTACACTGCATACAGTTCATAAATAACCCTATTCAGAGTAAGAAGAGTTAGGATATATTTTTTTCTTCACTACTTACGTCAAACAGGTCATCATTATCATCACCTCTCTGCACACATAAATTGCTGATTTCCATGCAAACAACAGTTACAGCACCAATCACCTTATATACTCATCTTGAACATACAAAATAACTTGGAATTTGAACTAAGCAAAAGAGCCCAGGCATGAACTGCCCCACTCATTTTCCCCAAAACAACCTACCAAAGCACAAGAGCACAGCACTGCATCCTCAGGGACAGACAATACAAGAACCTTCCAAACAGGCCAAAGAGCTAAACCGAAGCTCAGCTAATTTACAAAATCATTAAAGAAAACACAACTTTCCATTTTGTGCATGCTTATAAACTTACCTCGAATTTGACTCTAGCTGGGAAACAAATTCCTACTTATTTCAGGAAGAAATGCTTCCCTGCACTTCTGAGCTCAGTCTAATAAATACACTGCACACACTACACAGGGCACACTCAACCACATTTTCAAATCCCAAAGAAGTCATTCCTTTATTAGGCATTTATGAGTTTAAACTCTAAAAAATGGCAGAGAACATCTAAAGGTTCCACTTTCCCCCCTTCCCCTCCCCTTCTTAATCATAGCTTAAAAAAGGAAAAACTGTACTGCAACTATACATTTGAATCTCTGCAAAGAAAGGTATTTACTTGCAGGAAAGATTTAGAACACACTTCCTCATCAGGAGTAAACCTTCCTACAATTGAGTCAGCTTCCTGTCAGAGGAGTCGGTTTTGATCTTAATTTTCAGATTAGACGGAGCTATACATTATGCTGATTACAATGTAAGCTACTTAACACAAAAGATTTAAACCCTCCCAATTTTTAAAAGAAAGGGTCTTTTGCACTGTTATGATGGAGTACTTTTGTTAGGAAAATGGGCTGTTTCCAAACATGCAGTTAATCACCAACTGCCTGAGTTAAAGAACAACCAATTTTAATTGCACCAAGCAATGCTACCAGAGAATTATGATATAGGATAGAGCTTATGCTACCAAATCATCACTCATTAAGTTCCTTCCCTCTATGCCACAGTTAGCTACTAGTATACAGGCATAATAAGCTAAAGCAACATCTTTTGCACAACTGAGTGTTTGCTTTGTAATTCCTGCTTTTTCCAACAGCCTCACAGTGGTAGCAACAACACTAAGTAGCTAAGTTGCTGGTCTTACAGCATAAACTCCACCATCACCCAGCAAGTGCTCATACAGGCAGGTAACATCGGCAGTGGTCAAACACGCATGTTCTTGCCCTCAAAAATGTTTTTCTAAAGAACTTCATCTCAGTAATGTTCCATTCTTTTCTCCTTCTTACCCTTAACTTTTGTACTTCTATATATTCATTTAGTTCAAGTTTTGAAGTCGAGTTATTTAAACATGACCCAAAAATGCATTGTGAAACCTGTTATAACAAAAAAAATCTCCCCTTTTCCAGCAGTTCTTTTCCACCATCTTCACAGGTCTCTTTTTCTAACTTTTGTTTGTCCTGTTTTCTCTCTTGTAATTCCATTTTAACGTTTTTTCCTCCCCTGCCCCTTAAGTCATGCTGCTTTTGCTTCTCAAGTCCTAGAACGCATTCTGCAGGCCAATTCTGAAAATAGGTTATTTATTGCTTACAAGGAGTCATCGGTGTTTCGTACCTGAGCTAAGCGCGTGATTTCACCACACAAGGCAACACCCACATGGATTTAAACATGATTTAGGCAAACAAGGAAACTCCATTGGGTTCATTTATACAACTAAACCTAGAGACAAAGGAAATCATCTCACATGGCATAAGAACACAACACCTTTTCTAGAGAAAGGAGTTGACTGCCAGGGAGCAAGTGACTGAACTAAAATCATCACGTTCTGCCAAAGAAAACTGGAGCTCAGCTACAGTATTTCTGTGCAGGAGGACAGAGTATATCTGGGGTTTTGTGTACTGATGCTTACAGTAGTTTGCAATGCCTTACCTTTTCCATTTTACAGTTTCATAAAAGCATTTTTACTCTGAATATGCTCCTTCTCAATTATTCCTTTAAAAGCCTGAAGCAATTATCTCACCAACAATTTCATCTCTTATTTTCTCATCCTTTTCAGTTTAGAAACCCTATTTCAAAAGTGTTCACTGACAAAAAGCTCGTGCCTCATTTTGGTCCCTATCTGGTTAATGGGGGTTTTGCCTGGTACAGTTCCTTCCTCTTCTCCCTCCGCAACCCCATAAGATCCTTTATCAGTATTGATGAGCTTCCCTTCCATTTAATCTTGTTTACAGCTCCCCAGTCTAAGGCAAATTATAACAATAATGCTTCCTTTTTCATCAAGGAAGAGAAGTTCCCACCTGTATTAAGACGATCAGGAAAATAATTACCAAAGTGTAAGACACCCATAATATAAAATGTATCAATATTATGCTAGGTTTAAGAGTACCGAGGGTGATATTTTCAAATATGTTTCAGAAATATCACCATTCAGTAAATGGTGATATATGCTTTTAACTGTGCTAACACAATTTCACCATCATCTTAGTCCTTGTTTTATCTGGGATAGAGTTGATTTTCTTGCTAGCAGCTGATGCAGTGCTGTGTTTTGGCTTTAGTATGGGAACAATGCTGATAACGCACCAATGTTTTAGTTGTCGCTCTGTAGTGCTTACCCTGATCAAAGACTTTTCAGTCTCATTCTCTGCAGTGAGAAGGAGCACAAGAAGCTGGGTGGAAGCAGAGCCAGAACACCTGACCCAAACTAGCCAAAGGGGTTTTCCATACCACAGCACATCACCCCCAGTGTAAAAACTGAGGGGGAGTAATTCAGAAGGTACCAATCACTGCTCAGGTAGGGCTCGGTATCAGCCAGTGGGTGGTGAGTAATGGTGCTGTGCATCACGTGTGTTTATCATTTTTGTTGTCCTTCCCCCCCCTTTTATCTCTCTACTATTCCACTTATTATTATAATATTGTACTGTAGTTATTAAACTGTTCTTCTTTCAACCCTCAGTTTTTGCATTCTTTTGATTCTCCTCCCCATCCTCCTCAGGGAGGGGAAAAGAGGCATAGGGTAAGCGAATGGCTGCATGGTACTCAGTTGCCATTTGGGTTTAAAACATAACATCTTTTCTGTTCTGAATAGGAATACAAATGTTACCATTAAAGATCTGTAGAATATGACAGGGTTGCTTAGCTAAACATATAAGGTACTCTTAAAATTGTGAGTCTAAAGTTAGTCTTCTCACAGCTAGAATTACCTACTGGGCTGTATTTCTCTTTCCGGTTAATGAAACTAACTCTAATGATTCAAAGGATTGCCTAAATTAGCACCTCTCCTTCCACTCCTCTTATAAATATTATGCAACAAAAGAATTCCTATTTAAGCCACTGGAATTGTTCCATTGTTCAGCTTCCTCTTGATTTGCTCCAGAACTCGGTTGCCAAGCAGAGATTCTGCTCTCAACAATGACACAGCCTTCATGCTGCCCACTGCTCTTTATTGTAACACGCAAAAAGTAGTTCAGAGTATCAGAATAGTATTTCTATGACAGTGATTATTAAAAAGCCACCTGACAAAAGCTACAGATTCGTTTCTAAAGAATTGATAAAGATGAACCTACGATCTTGACAGTAACTAAAACTATTTACACTGTTTCTTTATTCCACTTAATATTCCTAGGCTTTGGACTTCTGCCTCATGCTTTTAGGGCCGTAAGTGAACCAGTTCTTCTCAATTCTTAAGTGATTCAATTAATAAATGGGCATCTGCAAATACCAGTACATAGAAATTATGAAGAACTACTAAGGTATGTGGTACTTCTACAGACATATAGCTTATTAACATCAGCATGTAAACATTAGCATATACTTAAAGTATACTTAAAAGCTTCCAAGTTGCAAGTTGTAACTATAAAAGTCATTGGCTATCTAGCGTTATTAAATGTCTACAACATGCCCCTTCATTTTAATACCAACACCCATCTACTCAGATATAGGTAAAATCTAATTAAATATGGACTTCTGGGACAGAAGAGTTTCAGCCTTTTCAGTTGCACCTGGAATACTTGACAAGAACCAAAATGGCTACCTGTACATGATTTGAACAGTACCTGTACAGATGACTGGAATATTTGCACATTACATATAACAACCTACCAGAATCAAATTAAATTTAATCAATCCACTTTCAACCCTCAATTATTTGAGTATACATTTATAATAATTGCCCTTTGACTTAGCACCTTCGTGCAGCCTATCATTTCCACTCAGGCTGAATTTGATCATCTATTGCTTCTGATAAAGCAGTCACACTTCACTTGCATTTCCTTTCAGCGCTACCAGAATCTTATGCCTGATCTAGAGAGGTGCTCATGAGATTGGTTCTAATGTATGACTAAACAATGCTATCTGGAATATGAATTACAGGGCCAGTACAGACTTTCAGTCAAACAGCACTAAACCTAAGTGACAGGCTGCTAATTTGCTTACCTCTTTACAGTAACTTAGGAGGTGGCTTAATGCACCTAAACAATGCAACCAAGAACTTCTTGACTACAGCAAGTATTTTGACACTTGTGTTAGACAAAGCAGAGGCTCTTGCCTTAAGCATAAGAGAGGATATGTTGATTATAGGCAGTATCAGATACGAAGACTCAGCCTCCAGTTCTTTCAAATTTGGAGTTCCACAGAGGAAAAAAATAACAGGTACACTAACAACATTACACCACTACTTTTAAATAAAGCACAGTTAACATCAAACCTGGAAAACAATTGGCTCTTCTGCCACCCAAACCAACTTAGAACTGTATTTATCCACCTTCAGGGAAATGAGTACGCGGTTCAGTCTGGTTAGGGTCTTTCCTCTATTTATAAAATGCCTAGATAACAAATTGCATTTTATGTTAAACAAAGCCTAGTCCGCCTTAGCTTTCCTTAGTTCTTAAGTCCAAACAGAAGCCACAGTAAGCAAAACCAAGAAAGAGTTCAATGACAACAGAGTTCCAAAGAGGAAAACAATAAGGTATACACTTCATGAGTAACCCAGTAAAGGATAAATGATTGCATTTCCTTTCGCTGTCATTCTGCCAAGTAGCAACACTACAGATGCACAAATAACACAATAGTCCATACCTTCTGATTCTACAAGCAAGATAATCTTTTACCATAATAGCTTAAGCATAAGAATGTTTTGGCAGAAGCATGATTCATTGATACTGCATTTGTTGAGTAGTGTAGGGACAGAAGAGTTAATACGTAGTTAGCAGAAGATGCCCAACCTGAGCACAGAAAAGCCTTTTGTCTTGTGTTATCTTAGGTGCTATACCACCTTCAAGATCAGAAAACAAAAATCTATCATACTTTTTGACAACTACATGCTTTATACCTTGATAACATTATAATTCTCATGTTGCTAGTAAAAGCAGCAGATCTCAAAAGTTTTGTGCTCCATTCAGCAACAATATAAGCAAGCATTACTCAATGTAATATTTGTAATACACATTTTACTGTCATGAGATAGAGGAAAGCTTCTATCAGCAACTGAGCTTTAGTAATCAGCAATCACATTAAAAAAGCTACAAGAATATTTTCAGCATTACTAACAACTCCATCAAAATCTGTCTTTAAGGTGGGTGAAGAATTTGTATTCCTAGGGCATCCCTCTGTAAGACAAAAAGGCTTCTATGGTCCTTAAAGCTGGGAAGGTACACCGGTTTACTGCAAAACCACTATCTGTTATTAACAAATGACTGCCTGGATTGCATCAGTCTTTTAATTCAGCACACGTTATTAGAATCACATTATTTATACAAGCTACTCAACATGTAACAAAAATCCCATTAAGAATAATTACAATCTAATTCTCAGTAATGCTGATAGGCGATTAATGTTTCCTTCAGTGTAAGCAGAAATAACAGAAAAAAATCAGACTGACTGATTTAATACATACAGCCCCTACACACACATTTTAAGGGCTACAGTCAGGATCATAGTTTTCACAGACTAGTTTATTATATGAAGTGCAACAATCAATGCCATTAACCAAAGCTGTCTCCCACGAACAGGTCCCTTCTGTGTTGTCTAATATAGAAGAAGCCTTCTGAATTCACCTGGAGCTTCACCAGCAGTGCAATGCAGCACAAGACCATGCCGTAGCTGAGAAAGGCAGTCCTATCCTTCCTTGTTCCCCACTTATTTTAACTTCCTCATTTGCTAGAATTAGCTTTCCAGTATCACCTCCATGATCCTACCATCCACATGAACTTTAAGAGCTTAAAAGAATGACGGTTATTACTAGCAAAGATGCTGCTGCTGAAGTCACTTAAGTTTACCAACTATATTAGTTCCCCTCACATGAAAAATGTTTTATAAAGCTATGTATATTCTTTTAATCACCACAGAATTTAAACCGTAGCTTTTTCTACTTCCAAGAGGCACACAGTCTGTCAAACACTATCAGAGATACAGAAAGGATTATCTACCAGTTTCCTGACCTTTAAGGACAACTAACACAAAGGATCAAAGACTCAGATATTATATAAGCAGGGAAATCTCTTGGTTAGAAATCAAGAATTGAAATACATGACTAGAAAAGCAAAATCAGACTAAACTAACATGATAAAGGAAAAGTAATACTTTACCTGCCTCAAGTTAAGTAATATATAACTGCTTACTCACCTGAAGCATGGCTTCTTTCTGCGGTACAGAGAATGCTCTTTCTTCATTTGAGGATGGTTTGTGAGTGGGTGGAAGATCAATCCTGTAGTAAAGAATGAAATATGACATGCCATGCTTGCTAAGTCCAATTGAATGGTCAGAGACTGTTTATTTCAGCTGCCAGATCATCCAACACTGCAACATTCTGGCACACACACCTTTCAGTCAGCACTGACACATACGAAACACTACAATGTTAACATATCTGCCACTGGCAATAATACAGCCACATACTTTTCGTAGGGAAGCACCACCTATAAGTTGTTATTTATCCTGTGAGGTGCTAAGAAGACTGAACGTCCCTATCCCCCAAGCAGAACTAGGGACTACTGGTACCTATTATTATTTCTAGGTTATGAGATACAACTTGACCAACATTTACTGCTATAGTCTTTCCTTGAAAAGCATTTGAGAAAGGCTTACAATTAATTATGACATGCAAGACTTCTCTATTGTAACTTTCTCAGTGAAAGTAAATGGCTCTAAAAGAATTAGAATGTTTAAAACCATTCATATAATTATGCTTTAGCTACAGAACGTAAGAGAAACAAATCAGAAACCAGCATTTCTAACAATGTTAGAAATTACTCGGTTGTAGGAAAACACTTGACTCATCTTGCTAGCTCAAGAGATTCAAATGCTCAAATTTACTTCATGCTAAATGCTGTAAGTTATTTTATTCTTATTCTATACTCCTCATTAAGTATATAGAGACATGACAGACATTTTCTTCCTCATTCAGTTTAAGTGCTACCTGTATATGGTATGTGTGAAAAGACTTGTATTTACAGATATTCAAAGCTATTGCTGCTTCTTATGAGTGTTCCAGACAGGGTCTAGACATCATTAACTTTAACTGATGAAACCTTTTCAGACTTTCTTTGTTGACTTGGTTTTGTTTGACTATATCAGATGCTTAAAAAAGTAAACCACGTCTGTGCCACAGACTTGAAAAACCAACATGCTAGAAAGCACATTGAGTCAGTCATTTCTAAGCACACAGCTGGGGGTGCTTGCTTTATTTTACATATCTTTGTGGACCTTTACTGCTGCAAAGCACAATCAACCTACTCCTATGTTAGAGCTACTTTTATAAAAAGCCAGTAGTCTGTGGCACCAGTCAAAACAGACCTCTCTTATGCTCTCCAGTTTGATTATCAGTTTTCCCTAAAAACCCGAACAAACTTCTGAAGAGATCAAGGTTTGCATTACCTCTGAAGTCATGCCTAGCCTCCTTATTTCTCTTTCAGAAAACTAATTCCTACTCCAAAACTACAGCCTGAAATTATGGCAGCTGAACAGCTGCTAAATTAACTCAGACACTGAAACCCCTGCATAGATCAAAGGCTTTCTGATTATTGCTTTTAATTAAACAAAACATAAAATCCAACGCATACTCACACTTTGTCAAGGTAAGATGGTCTTTTTTTCCTTGGGGTCAGCAGCACTGTCACAAAGATGGTAATGATAAAAAGAGCAAGGACTGCTCCAATCACAGCCCCTGCTACAGCAACAGAAGATGTCTGCTTATATGGCACATCTGCAATGTGATAGTATAGATTACACCTTCAAGAAGTTCACACCCTCTCAATACTCAGATAAACTATTTCAGCATTGCTTTTTCTTCCTTCCATCACCAAACAGAAAGCCTTGTCCTCCACTAGCATTCTTGCAGTACTGGCTCCAGTCACCCAATTAAAGAACTGGTTGTAATGAGAGCGCTCACGAATCGCCGCTATAATTTCAAAAGTTTCATTGATTACCTTTAATATATACTACCTGCATGCTTTCTAATTCCAATTTCAGGGCAAGATGAAGTTAGAGAACACAGGCTTAGCAGTTACAAGAGCAAATGAGCTGTTAACTCAGAAAGACAGCCAACTATGACTTTATTTGCCCTCTTTATTTAGAGCCACTTAAGTGTGTCAAAAGGAAAAAGGGAAACTTAAAATCAGAGGAAAAAATATATACTATCAGGGACAATGAACACAAAATCACTAATACTTCATGTATGATGATCATCTATGATGTCAGGGACTTCACACTTTCAGACATAAGAAACAGCCATCTTTATAAAAGAATCTTAACTGAGCAGCGGAAGTGGGGAAGGAGAGAGTGAAAAATTGCTTTGTGCTTTATTTTTTTTGGGTTTTGTTTAGTTGGGTGTGTTTTGTTTGTTTTTTTTTTTTTTGAAAAGAATTTGTCCTTTAACCTCTGCATTGTCAAACCTAAGGTTTGATAACTTCTATGGAGAGTTAATGCATGTCAGTCTATAAAGGTCAACCACTGTGCTACACTAGGGATTCAGAAAGTTGAAATCTTAACTGTGAAACCTACTAGCCTACTTTAAGTCAGTATTACCAATCTCAACATTCCAAACCTCCACCAACAGGCTTACCAAAAAAGTTGCACTAAAACTTATGCCCATAAAATATAGGCAGCATACAGAAATATTGCTCTGATCTGCACTAATTACTGGATCAGAAATGTAATAGCAAAGAAGTTCAAAATTAACATAGTGCTGTACTTGTAACATCTCTAATGCAGTTTACTTCAGCTATTTTCTTTAAGAAATAATTGCATAACACCTCTCTCCAAATACCACTCAACCATCCTCTATGGATTCTCTTCCCAGATGAAATATTAAGGTCAAAATAACTATGAATTACTGTTGTATTAATTATTAGCTATTCTAATGCTGTTTCTTTTGTATACTGGAAAGCTGAACAAAATCGTCATCTTCTCATGCCTCAGTTAACACCAAACACCCCTCCCCCCCAAAAAAAGACAACCCAAAACAAACCACCTTAACTCCAATCTGAAAAAGGGATTTCTGTCCTCTTGCTGCATATGCAAGACCTGACAGCAATACTCCCCTGACACTGCTCATACAGGTATGCTTCAATACCTTAAACAAAACTGAAATAAGCATTTTTTTGGTGACTTTAAGTTATGGGATAAAGTGATAGCTTAACAACTTGCAGGAAGGTAATCCACTCTGGAAGGCTAATGTAACATAGCACCTTCAGTGGTCATTGCTCTATTTTACAAAACAGCTTTCTTGACATAAGCTTCAGTTTGCTCTCAGAAACTCATCTATACATGTAAGAACCACAATTCACATTCTCCTGAAAATGGGCACCCGAATCAGCGGAAAACTCCCTTAACCACTGCATTGGCTTAAGTGTAGCTTACATAAGCATCCTTTTGCTTAAAGAAGAAAGTTGCAGGTCATTAATATACACTGTCAGGCCCAGATACATGAAAACACTCAGCTCTTGTGATTACACCAGAAGATTTCCTTGACTGTCTTACACTAATTTTCAAAGTCTTTTTTTGCTAAAATATTGAAGCATCAGAAAATATTACACTTTCGCTGAAAGTTCAGCCACTGGAAGCCCATTTTGGATGAGATAACAATACCCACCCATTTACTTCTGAGCACCAGGAAAACTAGTGAAATCCCACTATGTGTAATTGCTATTTAGTTCCTGTCCATTGTTACAAGAGGATTCACTTAACCTGCTTTATTTAATTATTTTAAGAAAAATATAGTCGCAAAAACTCTATCAGTCTACCTGAACAAAGAAGAAACCCTGCCTCTTATGTCCAGCTAAAAAAGCCAGAGAGCACCAAAGATGCATGGTGCCATTTATCTAGCAGACGGTTAGAAATAGACAGGAATAGATCAAAAGAAAATATGGTTAAAGCAAAGCTACAGCCATTTTAATTATTTGTATTTGAAAGAATGTTAATCCCAGATAGTGTATCAGCTGTGCTTAAAGTGAAGGTGTTTGGACAGCAACTACCCCAATTTATCACTCTCAAGTTTCATACTTTTGAATATAGCTTCTGAAGACACCTGTTATATAAGCTTGGGGTCTCCAAGGGGAAATGCTAAAAAGTCCACCTTAAACACTTCAGTTGCTTCTACCCAGCCTCTGGTTTTATTATGCTTTTGCATCTCCAACTTTAAGAGCGCATCTGTCAAACACTTCTGTACACTACCTATGTTCCAGAATGTAACAAAAAGTTTATTCACACAACAGCCATTTGTACTTACAATCAATTCTTTTTACAACAGTCATAATGTACAAAACATTGCAACACGCGAAAGCCCTATTCCTATTATCAACTCCAAAACATTTCAACTTCTTAACCCACTGGAATTAAATATATATATATAATTTTTTAAAATTAAAACAAAAAAAAATCCACAGAGACAAAAGCAAAATATCCCATGTGGAGAACAGGTTTATGGTTGTTTATTTCTAAGTAACACCATCTTTTAAAGATGATACATCAAGTATTTCTTATTTGAAGAGAGGCATGATCTCTTTATTCCAGAAAAAATTTGGATCAGAACCTTCTGCTAGAAATTTAACTCCTTAGTTTTGCACCCAAACTACAGATACACACAATATCAGTTGCTATTGTTCTTGAGACTTTGGTCAGTCATGTATCAGTACTCCATTAATCCAAACATGAACCGAAGTGGTTCAGGGATGCTTTACCATTTGATTTCCAAATAAAGCTGTTGTCAATCTTTTCTTAAAGACATGCAGTCATAAGGAATCACAGTGTATTGTCTACAACCCTCAATACAATTATTTTTGCAAAGCTCTAAATGCTCTAAGCTACCAAAGACCATGAGGATAGATAGACCATCCAGCATGAGCGCTCACAAAGTAGCCGTAATTATACAGCCGATTTTATTTCAAAAGTAGCTGAGATTTTTCCCTTCTCAGGCTTCCAGTACTAATAGCCTTGTAGGCTTCATTTTACTTGAGCTAAACCCCTAAAAATGGCACTTCAAAGGATCTACTATCCAAATTATTATTTATCATTGGTGTGTAATTCATCTGAAGTTATTTCATCAGAACTAGTTTGGTGACCCTGCTCAAGACAAAGCAGAACTACTTCAGATGTCAAATGAGATGCCCTACATAGAATGCCTACAGTGTCATTTTAAAGAATGCATTGTTCAGTAAGCATCAATTATCTGCAGGGAAAACAAATCCACTGTGGTACAGACTGCAGAGTTTAGATAAACTCCTGTTTCATAGATTCTATAGTTGCAGCATCAGAGTATGTTTTCAGCTATATGAAGTAGCAATGTAAGTGTCCACTTCCCTACTAATCATCTCAAATTCTAGTCACCCTCTTCAAAGTAAGCATCGCAACTTATTCAGAAGCAGCGTAAAACCACTGTTTTAACTTCTGGTATATATAACTTCCAGCAACTGTTTATTGGCACCTGGGTAAATAAGCAAATGCACATCAGCCTCCAGCTCCAAAATCTATTAGACTTCTCTTAGTTGCGTCTCGTTCTTCGGCTTGCAAAGTCAATGCTAAGATTCACACAAAGCCTCAGAAAAAGGTCTCTAAAATTGTACCCTGCGTACTTGCAAAGAGTCTTTTATTCATTGATGAATTTTGACATCCTGCCAATTACAAGCCTAACAAAATATCTTACTGTATGTATATACACAGACACTAGCATAAGCTTTAGAAATCAAAGGCTATAAAAAAATAAGTTTTCATCTTAAAGACGAGCCTTTGACCTGTTTACACAGTTACTCCTCAAATTTTTGTTCATAAGTTTCAGTGCAATGACTTCTTTTAAGTACATAGTTACAAGAAGGCTCATCAAAATGCTAAGAGGTATTCATTTTTGTGCAGAAAAAAAAACCCTAAAAATAAAGCTTCGACTCTGCTGTAACTCACTTTAATTGGCAAAGTATGTGCTATACAGAAGCAGTAAGTTTACCGTAGATGTTATCTAGATAGGAGCAATTCACTAAGTCTGTGAAGCAAAACAGCCAGAAGATTATATTTGATCACTGCCTTAGGTAAACTTGTTTTTAAATCAGAGAGCCAAGACAGCCATTTTTTATTCTTAAGCAATTGGAATGGCAACTTTAATTTAGCCTTTTTTACCTCTGACATAGACCAGTATAAGCACTCTGCATTAAAACTCAAACAGTAGTACAGCAGTGGGAAATAAAGCAGCTCAAATACATTTTCCCCAGATTCAGTATTCCCATTGTGTCAAGTCACAATATAAAAAGTTTTGGGAAAAAAAAAAAAAAAAAAACAGTTTCAAAAAGTTTATTCTTCCTCTTGTTAAGTATAAACAATCTGAAAGCAATCACCCAATGAAATGAACTGTAGGTACACGTTTAGTTTTCAGTTGTTACTACACATACCACTCCCTCCGAGATATTACCGAGCCATCTATGTGAGAAACAAAGTCTTCTTCATTGTCATCATAACATTCACTACCCATATACTTCATTCCCAATGTTCCACCTTCATAGTAATCCATTGGTCTTTCATAACGTTCCTGGTACCTGTTAATATTGTCTATATTGTTCCATTCTGGTTTTTCAGGGTCTTCTAAATAATCTTTAGATATTAAGCTGTTCATTGGATGCTTTATTTCTTTTTTTATACTGTCAGGGTAAGAATCCACATCATCTGACTGAAGAACATCTATCTGAGACTCTTTCTGCATATCTGATGGTGGAATGTAGTTCTTAGCAAAGTAGTCACCACGGAACGTCCGTCTTCTCCTATAGCAGACAATTCCAACCAGAACACTGACAAGTATGAGGAAGAGCGCCCCACCCACCGCACTACCGATGACAGTACCCCAAGTGTCTTCCTGCATGGCTGGCAAGGTTGATGTTGGAAAATCTATTATTCTAGGTTCTGTTGCTAAACCTGTGATGCCATCAGTCGAAGGATGCCAGGGAACCGTGGGCAGTCGAGTGGTAGTAGTAGGAGGATCTAATGGAAAGAGCAAAGAAGTAGACAAGACACAGAAAAGGCACAGAATGTCAATGCAAGCTAAATCAGTGAAGGGTTTATAAGAAAGCAGTTGATGGGTATGTTCTACAGGAATAGTTTTTCATTCTCTAGTTCACAGCTCTACAAGAAGTCTTACACTTTGCACAAGATTGTGGCTTTGAGCTATGCTGCAACGAAACAGGAAGTACGGGGAGAAAACAGATTAAGAATCATCTTTAATTAGACATCTCGTCCTCCACAAAGGCAGGAGATGCAGCTTTTCTTCTCAGATGCTGACTGTTTATAGTTTATTATTTACCTCCCCCCCATGGAAGAAAGCTGTCTATTATGAAAAATTCAATCAGTTCTTCACCTTTCCAACCAGCAGTTAGAAATACTCCATCAAAATAATTTATTATGCCACAGGGTCAATTATTCCCACTTCAGAAATTGTGCAGGGCTCTGAGTATAAGAATGAAAAACTATGAGTATTGTGCTCAGTCAGCAGTACATGAACTACTGATTTTTAAACTATTCTCTCCAAAAACATTTGTTGCATTAATACAACTTACTTGGCTTCACCTGGGGATTAGTGAAAGAAGCATAGTTAATATGGCATGTATTAATCTCAAAATAACATTTATGTTGAGCAAAGAGCTTTCAAGATTTAAAAATGAAAACCACTGAAACATCAGAAGTCTTTTTTTTCTATGCATTCCTCCTAAAAGCAATTTAATCTCTCCTGCACAAATAGATTTCCATATTGATTCCTCAATATCAAATATCAACTGATTTCATGTCATGCATGTAAACAAGAGATTGTCAGATACCAAGCTCCTCCAGCACTCAGCTTTTACCTTTGCTCTTTAGGTCTACTTGAGATGTATGCATTTATACTGAAGACAAGATTGAAATGATGGGCTGAAGACACAGAAAGCCTCCTGAGATTATACCAATCAATCGCAGTGTTACATGCAACTCCAGTTTCTATTTCTGTGCTGCACTGAATAGAATAGGCTTTTTTTGCCTTGCCCAATGCAAAGTAACTTTAAAGTTAGTAGAGCGAACACAAAACACGTTGTTATAGTTTGAATCTCTTAGAGAGAATATTACATGGATAGCCAAGTAGCTCATTATGTCATATTATTTACTTAAATGCCCATAAGCAAGATTCATGGAACTACTACTACCATATTGCAGAGGCAGTCTACATTTATCACCACTAAAAGTAAAACAGAACTGGAGGTACGTCAAGTTTCCGGTTATTTGACAAATCAGTAACTTCATAGATTAATAAATATGATATTTAATTTTACTCAGAGACAGACATACAATTCTCTCACAACAGATGGAACTGCCGCATTGGTCATGATCACTACAGATTCAGACTGCACTTCACTGCTGAACACAACATTTTAGGCTTGACATAATAAGTAAAGTTTTATGCAGATTTTTGAAGCACATAATTACATTACTTGACTACGTAAAAGTGGTGATTTGTTAGGGAGCTATACATAAATGAAATTAATTTGACAGAAGACAGAAAACTGAACAAGGAGGATGCACTACAAAAATGAATAAGAGGAATTCAGATTATGATTTTAGTTAAAACTGATATAGAGTGAGTTTAATTTAATGAAGAAGTAGAGATTAAGGAATCCAAGTTTACCAGGGTTCCCATGTCCCACAAATCCATAGGTCAACGAAGTTAAACTCAATACCCTTTTCCTTGAAAACGCATTTGGTTTAGACATGAGACTTGTTAGCTTAAGATATAATATCAGACTGCACCAGCAATATTTTCTTCAAGGCTATTTATACACCCTTTGTTTTTTTTAAACTGATTTTGTAATTGTCCATCTATTTCCCTCTGATACAAGGTCTTAAGTCCTATCCTCCACACACACAGTATGAAATAACCATTCACAAGTACACGATATTTGCATCCTGGCAAGTTCAACAACCACATCTGTGAAAAACAGTGGCAATTACGCTCTTATTAATATATTAATAAATCAGTGTTTTACAAAAAGCTTTTGCTTCGAAACTTGTTCCTTCCACCAGTTGTCAGGTTGTCCAGCAGCATTATCTACATGCACTAATTAATATTGCTCAAATCCATGTCAAACATAGTATCAGTGTTGCATACATATATATTCCTGTATAAAGTAATCATGGATACTTGTACCACCTACTTTTGTCAGTACTTTTTATTCTTGAATAATGACAAAAATAAAACTGTCCCTCCTTGTTTATACAGCCAATTACAACTGAACTCACGTGAAGTTGGCTTCCGAACTTTCTGACTGTAGTTAATTGGTTGTGGTGCTGGTGTTTGGTTTCTTTATTTTACCGTTTGGGGGTCATGTGTCATCCCCCAACCCTCCCCTTATTTTCCACTCCCTGCACCAAGCAAGTTTCCCAAATAGAAACCATTAAGACCTGAAGAGGCAGAGTTCCTTACCTCTACTCCACAACATTCTGCTTGCAAATAACATCTCAATTATTACCTCCAAATTATGGAAATGCCACTCCTGTTTGTTCAACAAACTGTTGCATTATAACATTTCACATCGTCACCAATACCTGAATTATTAATGTTCTGCACAAAATATTAAGCACATCATTTTGATATTAAGTTGTTTCAAATGACACTTTGCTCCAAAACATCAGTTTCAACTGATTTTCATCTTTTTTCTTACAGTACAGTGTTTAACCGCTGTCATCTTTTTCACAAATGTAAGTTTTGTGTTGCTGCACAACCCAGAACAACATACTGAAGTACGCAAGCAAGCCAAGGAGCCAAAAGTGGCAGAAATTCTGGAAAAAAAAAATATGATTTTTGGTTCAAGGCTTCTTGATTTCCATTTCTGTCCCTTACTATGTTTTAGGACCCGTTTGAATCCTTATTACATATATCCTGTAGTAATGACAAGAACAGGTGAAGACCCACAAAAAAGTCTTTTCTACTATTACATGGCTACCAAACACATTGAAATAAGAATAGGAGACATAGTTAAAGAAAGTAAACACCTGTTTTCGAGTATGAAAGAGTAAACCCATCAGCTCCCTCCATACATAAAAAGATGACAGGTTTTCCTAGTCTGTTGCAAATCCCTTGACAGTTTTCTACAGAGAAAAGCAACATCTGCTCTTTACTTCACATGGAACTGTAATTTCTTCTCAAACAAATCACAGAAGTTTCCTTAAGGTAGATATTTTTTTTTTTATGTTCTCCTTCTATTACTTATTTTCCATGTTCCCCATGACAGTCAGTACCAACTCTCAACAGCTTCAATTTTTTTAGCTTCGGTGGTTTTACTTCTTCCTTTAACAGCTAGTTTCAATGCAGTTTTCCCAGTTCTTGCAATACAAACAGCTTGCCTTGGGCAGGTCAGTTTCTACAATTAAGTTTAATAGAGACATTTGACCACGTGATATGTTTGATGTCCCCAAATAATACATCTACCCACCTCGATCCCCCTGCAGTATATCCTCATTCACAAGTCCAAGACCCATCTTTGCTTCCATGGGAATTCAAAGCCAACAAGAAGCCATGTGTCAGAAAAACAAACGGGCAAGAAAATCAATGGATCCTCCTTAGAACCACACCATTAGCCTCAAAATTTTAGTTTAAGTCCTTCCTTAGTATCAAGAAGCACACCGTTATAAAAATCAACAAGAGTACACAGCATTTTTAAACTACAAACCATTTTTGATTGAGTTTACTAGGAATTATTTCAAGGATAGTGTGACCAGCTCTGTAATAAGGAAGAAAAATCAATACTGGCACACATCTCCTTTGGTTAAAATCTGTCACGAAAGGATTACAGAAACAAGAATTTTGAAAGGGACGACACATTGGCAGCTCATGTATTAATACAGTCAAAGTCTATCACGGCTTTTGAAACTATATAAACTCTAGTTCTTACCATTTAAACAAACAAAATGAAGCCACACAACTTAAGAAGCAGACTTTGACCCTCACATACCTTTCTCTGCCTTCTACAAGACAATGACCTACTATCAATTAAATATAATCCAAAAGTGAGTTGGTTTTGCACAGATTACAAGATTTCTCTCATTGCAGTTCTTATTTCCTAAGTGAAAAGCATCTGCCTGCATGCGCATTACATGTAGATACGTCCCTCTGTAAACATAGCTCTCTCTCTTAACCTGCTGTTACTGCCAAATTTCTCTTAGATGCTAAGTAGATGCTTGGTAACTTTACATAGCTGAGCATTATAGAAACAACCCTTTCAAACTGTCACTGAACTAGTAAGAAATAACTGCGCATTAAAAACAGCATTACAACAAGTCTCAAACTTTAAACACCATTTCAGTATTTCCCTACCCATACAAGAATTTATCATCTCCTGTTACTAACAGCTGGTGAGCATATCATTTAGTCCCTGTCATCTACTTTTATTTCCCTACTCCACTTCACTTTCACTATTAACCTCAAGGTTAGAAGCCAATAGAATTTATTACAAATAAAGCTTTTTTTTTTCCAACAATGCATATGAGGACCAAAAGCATTTTTTGCTCAGCTGAACACTGAACATCTTACAACAGTTTAGCTTCATATTTTTTCTAGCAGCTAGAAAGCTTTCTAAGTACCAGCACCATGACTGTTTAGAAAAATTAACTTCTTAAATCCTTTTTGACAGATTCGTAATTAAGATCTGGAAGACACTGTGATCATACAGCTTTGCCTGCTCATTTCAAACTAGGCTTTATGTTTTTGCCAAGTTTTATACAATGGAAAATAGCCAAGATAGAAACATCATCTAATTAAATGATTGTTCTATAGGACAGCACTGCCATGGTCACCATTACTAGGTATCTGCTCAGTTAAGTAAAAAGCTAAGTTGGTAAACAATGACATAAATTAACTATTTTAGTCCTATTTTCTGTACTCCAGGTATCAGTCTCTATGTTTCTTATGTTATTTATCATAAATACAGTTATTTTTGACAATGGACATTATTGCTGTTCTTTAGTCACTCCATCCTAACATTATTTCAAGGGCATTTCAGTTAAATAAGTAGTCACACTGAAAAGTTATTCCAAATAAAACTTGCTTAAGTTGCTTTTCAAGTATGAAATGATACAGGCGTTACACTTTACAACTGCCATATCTCTTTCATCTGTAATCAACTGAAGAAGTTAATCACAGTGATTTTACTCATTTTGGTATTACCTTCTCTAAGGTATCTAGAGCAGCGTGCAGGATGCTTCTCTTGACTTTAACCTGACGTGCATAACTCGCCTGAGCAGTTGCAGAGATATACCATCAGATTTACTGTAAGAGGCCTAAAAAGCACCTGTGTTTTTCTTAGCCATTGATCACACTCCAAGATTAACATGAAGTTGTAAGATTAAACTAATGTCAGCTAAAGTAATTGTTTTTGCTGGTGCACACATCTTTTAGAAGCATGACCCTGCATAATCTCTAGGCAGCTCAGGTTCTCTTCTGGCACTCACTAAAAACAGCTTCATTTTGATATTTGCAATGAAGCAGCAGAACAAAGTTGCTGAACAACTGAAAAGCAGCACACAAACACTACCTACCAGTCCACAAAGACCACCTACTGCACCTTAACTATTTCTGCAGTGAGTTATCTCGCATTTGCCACAGAACATAAGCCATCACCAGAGGTCAGCTAGTATGTATGTCTACTCTGCTTTTTCTAGAACTCAATTCATTTTACGAAGTACCACATATGATTCTATTGTTAGTCTATTTAAGTCTGTTAGTCACAAATGTAATTCAAATGATAGCCTTGTATTATCATGCATGATAGTCATAACAAGCATGAGTTACATGCTTTTCTAACAGCCGATCACATTCATAGAACTTACAGCTTGAGAAGTGATGGACTTGAAAAACTGTCCCCCTCCTTATATTAGGATAGTTAGGATAACGCTGAGAACAGACCTATAAACTGTAGGATTACTTTCCGCGTGAACGTATTTAAACGTTACGTTCCAGGAGAACCTCAACTTACTTCATGATGATATTTTATTCTTTTTTCTTTAAACTTCTTAGCATGACAGCCTTCTTAAATGTTTTGTGACTGTTACACAGCCATGATTTCTCCACACAGGAAGTATTAGAACCAAGCATCCAAAAGTAACTTCTTGCAGAAATGATTTCTATATTATTTTGCAGCATGTAACAGCCTTAATAGCAGGAATTCTACATGATTTGTTACAAATAATTCCACTGTCTCAAACTAATTACAAGTACCCAGTTAACTAGCTCATTAACTAGTCAGTTAATTCGAACTGATGAGTTTTTCAAGATGGCTTGCAGCATAGTTGTATCACAGTCCGACTTAAAAGCCATCTTTTGCTTCTCAAGATGCAAAAAACCTACCAAATATGAATTCTGACAGATGTGGCTTCAGACATCCTGAACTTTCTATTTTAGTCACAAGTCTTCATTCTCATCTCAACCCTTAAGTGTTCATATTTAGTTTTAAGGTTTTTACAAAAAAGTCACGTTTGTATCCTGTAACTGGCCTACATATACTGTAACAAATCACATTGTGGAATAACTGATGTCCAGAACTTACTGAAGAGCAGCAACACCATACAGCAGAATGAAATTGTACTTTTCATTGTTTTTATCCTCCTTAAAAAATGATAATATGCTAGCACTTCCTGATCAAGCTAGGTATTAGCTAATCCATTACGAAATCCAGAGAGCTACTTCACACTTGCGCAGCACTATTCAATTATATCCTAAGTTATGCCATTCTTTCACAAATAAGGTGTCATAGTAAAACATCAATTACACTGTGTTAATAGACATGTGGATGTTTTCCAGCAGCAGTGGTGCTCAACAGCCACACAGATTTACCATTTAACATGAAGTAAATCACCAAGACATCCGCATGAGATACTTAATTTTACAGTTAAATAGAGGTATTTGCATCACAAGAAAAGGAGACAATGAGTAACTGGAGCACGCTACACACACTGAGAAAATAGCCATAATAAATAAACAATAAGCACATAACCTTCTTAATGCAGAGCCTCTGACTTTTTCTAGCTGTAGTTGCTCCCCTCCCACTAACATCTGTGTTTTCAATTTATTACAGACAAGTTACTGTTTAGTCAGGTCAGCATGCATTGCTAAAGACAGGTTAACACCAGAAAAAAAAAAACAAACCCACGAAGTTCACACACCAAGATAAAGTAGTAAACCCTAGAAACACTATGTGAACTACCTCAACCTTCAGGATTTCCACTGTTATGTTGCTGTTAGGGAACAGTCACTTTAATCTCAAGTTTTACTACATCTCAAATCCATCCTCTCAATAGATTTTCATGCAATTAAAAGGTGTAAATATTTTATATATCAACTGGCTCTTCAGTTACCTATTTTAATCACTGGCCAAAAAAAAAATATCCAAGTTAACATACTGTCTTTGCTGGCAAGTAAGACTTACCTAATATGTAGATGGTCTTCTGATCACTTCTTTGACCAAGGGCATTAGTCACCTTACAGACATAAGTCCCAGTGTAATTGTAAGTCAATGGGCTGCTGAACTGCAGAGTATTGTTAACAGTTAGCAATCCTTCAGGCCATTGCCCATCCAACCTAAAACAGAACAGTTACATTTAGTCATAAAGACTCTCAGTTGAAAGTTTAACCAGCTTTAGGTATTTGCAACAGCCTAGAGAGTGAACTTTTCACTCTGCTCCAACAGTCAGTGGGCGTTCACTGGATATTCTCAGGGTCCACGTGAAAATACAGCATTACATTTCTGCCAGATCTTTTATACGTCAATTACGCTGATAGTAGCAAAGCTACTAAGTCTATAAATGAACACTACTATACTTAAGAAAACAGTATCTTGAGAGAACTGGAATGGACAGCTCAACTCAGTTTCTAAAAGTAACAGCCAAACTGAGAAGCACTTAGACTTTACTGACAGTTATATGACTGCTCTTTTGCTTCCAGTTTAGTTATCACAGTGAATATGCAGGGAGAACTGCTCCTGTTGTAGGCATTAGATGTGCCAACCAAGAATGAGGCACTGCTGGACTTGCTACTCACAAGTTAAGAAACCTTTGTAGTACCTGGGCTGGTGATAACCCTGACTATAGTGGTCACAATGCTGCAGAGTCTGGGATTCGGTGGGATAGTAACAAGATAAAGATTTTAGAAGATCTAACTTCAGCTAACTCAGATTTCAAAAGGGAGCCAGGGGTCCTGGTAGACAGCAAGCTCAATGTGAGTGAACAAGGAGACACATGGAAAAGACAAGGGCTAATGGGTACTACTGGGGAGATTCCAGTTGACCACAAGGGGAATATTTTCCACTGTGAGAAGATTCAGCCACTGGAACAGTCCCCCTGGGGAAATCGTTTCCCCAAAGCTGAATACTTCTAAGGTTCAGCTGGACAGGGGGCTCGGTAATCTTGTCTAGACTGTTTTTGAGAAATAGAAAGAGGTTAGACCAGATGACTCTTGAGGTACCCTTCCAACCTGGTATTCCACAACCACTCTACAATTTCTGTCAGTATATGCTTAATTTACAGGACATTGACTAGGATTTCCAAGCCTAAATTCAAGCAGTTTCTTCTCTCTCAGCCTGCCTTTTCTCAAACCCCATATTTTTTCACCTAAATTACATCAGTGAGGCCAAATTTGGTCATATATTTGGGGCTTGGTCATATATTTGGCAAAATAACTGTCAGGGTGGGGGGGAAGTCTAATTTTCCTACAGCATTCTGCATGTGATTGCAGTAACAACTGTGCTAACAGAGAAAGGACATGGCTAAGGCATCGGAACTATTTGAACAGAACTGCCAACTGCCCACTAAACACCTGTGTAATTTCGTAACACTGCATCCCATTTTGCTTTTATCTAAGTATCTATTAACAGCTAAGAATTATTGTGTGTACAGACCTCTCATCACATGGATTTTGAGCTAAGGATAGAACGGGGATGGCAGCCTACTGTAGCACAGAGGTAAAGCTTCCTAAACCTACTTTAGCATAGCCACGCCATTCTGACTGGAGTTAGCTGCAACTGATTTAAGAGTCCAATGGCTGCTTTTACCACGAAATCAGTTGTTTTGTTTTCCTGTGAAATTGCCCTTAAGCAATCCCATTTTTATCAATACAACATATTTAAGCAGTATTATGACTACTGTTCCCATATGCTAAATTGAGAAGGTAGAGAAATCAACTACAGCTTCACATCAGTATAAATTCCTGAGATTTGACCAGAAGAAAGACCACAACATAGCTTAACTGTCCTTAGGAAAGTTATTTCCTGTGTTTCTACATGCAACACATCAATTTAAAATAGCTGGGCTTATTTAATTTTTTTCTTCTTCACAGGACAGATTCTAATCTAAGCTTGCTTTTATTGTCTTCCTCTGTCTCTTGCTCAAATTACATCCATGGTTGCAGAAGCAAAGCAGTAAATTTAAGACTAGGCCCCACCCAATCAATATACTCATGAAATGCAGCTCTTATTCAAGTTACTTTCTTAAACCTTGTTTCCATAACTAAGCAAAGTGACATAATTTATCTGTCTTGGCAACTGCTTGAGCAGCTCTGAAAGACATGACAAATACTATATTTCAGTAAGCAGTATTTGCCATCTCAGCTGTAATATCCTGATTTTAAAATTTACATACAAAGAAGTCTGTTAAAGTGTTTACAATCTACTTTAATAATTAAAAAGAATTAATAGTAGCTGGATTCTAATAGATCTATTGGGTGTTGCACTCTATACTGCAAGATGAACAGCTTAGTCTATTTTCTTATGTAACTATGGAATATTTTATCCTGACAGTAATGACAAACTGATCAGGCTTGTATATTTACAAGATACCCACTCACCCATATCCATACATACACACACACATCTTGCATCCTTTTGAAAGGCTGGATAGCACCATTACAATCCAATACATGTCAGATATTTCTTGTTTTCAAAACTGGTGTTTAAGCTAAAAGATTATACCACTTCAATCATGTGCCAAGCCCCTTTTACAAATATTTACCTGGTCCACATAAATTCCATAGGTAATGGATTTGCATCAGCATTACATCTGAGCTGAACATTCTCTCTTCCAATGAACCAGTTTCCATCATAGCCAGTTACTGAAACTTCAGGGGCATCTGACAAAATAAAAGGTTTAACCTATCAACATTCATAAGGTTCTCGTTAAACATGAACTGTGTGTTATGATCAGCTCAGTGGAGCAGAAGGTGGTTTTTTGTTTTGGTTATTTTATTTGCTGGGAAATAGTTCATTTGGGGCTTTTTTTTTGTGCTGGTGGTGGGGTTTTTTTTGCTGTTGTTGATTTCTTTGTGTTTTATTTTAGCTTGTTTTTTTTTTAATTTGAAAGCCAACAACAAAACACTGACACTGTTCCAAACTACGGTACAACATGCAGCAGTGGAACAGATGGGAAACAGTCAATGGTATTAATCTGTGCAACTGTCCAACTGTGTTCCACAAACATACAGCACTCTGAGGAAGTGAGAGGACTTAAGAAGAATCAGTTTAATGTGGGTTTTGTATGGCCATGAGGAGTGGTGATTTACAGCTACTTCTCCCTAACAAGATAGAGCAAAGGATCAGTCAGCATTTTCAGAAGCCAGGTAATTAGGAAATCTACGAGTTCACAGATGCCAGTTATAAAGGTTAACTGTTACCCACTGGCATCATAATGTAGAATTATGTTGTGGCTCTAAAAAGCAAGGAGGCCACTTGAGATAAGCCTGAGAGACCGAGCTGAAATATACCATGAGTCATAACCCAGAAAACAGAATTACCAGTGTGATTTGGTATAATCTCCTACTTAGAGATAGACTATTTGTAAAATCTGTAAGGATAAGGGAAGGACTGAAAGAAGACTACAGAACAAAGACATAGGGACTACAGTGAGAGGACAAGGGATAACGGGTTCAAACTGAAACAGGGGAAGTTTAGATTGGATATGAGGAAGAAGTTCTTTACTGTAAGGGTGGTGAGACACTGGAATGGGTTGCCCAGGAAGTTGTGAAAGCTCCATCGATGGCGGTGATCAAGGCTGGGTTGGAGAGAGCCTTGGGTGGCATGGTTTAGTGGGAGGTGTCCCTGCCCATGGCAGGGGTGTTGGAACTGGATGATCTTAAGGTCCTTTCCAACCCTAACTCTTCTATGACTCTATGACTTATCTCTGCTTCTTGCTTTGTTGCTGACTAAACAATTGTGTCATAAGTTCTGAAACATGTCTTAGCACTTAGTTCAGATAAAATAATTTAAAAACCAACTTGCCCCTCATTTCAAATATGGAACTTGATTCTCTTATGCAGTTTGAAGCAACAACGAGAACAAACTATCTTTGCTTCTGTTTCTGTATCAACGGCACTTGAATCTAAAACTTCACTTCAACACGGACAACTCAATCAGCACTACTCACTATTTTATGTCCAAATAAGTGATTCTTAAACAGAAAAAAACCCAACTCACAAGAGATTCTAGTCAAACCATAACAGCCAAGTTGACTCTTTTCGAGCCACTACATTTCTTCTAATTTAAATGACAGACTCCGGTGCATTGAGGATTTTAAAGCAGCACACAGCTGAGACCAGATACCAAGAAAGAAGAATTTTTAAATGGGTCACTTGGATCACATACCCATTGTCTACCAAAAACCAGATCAATGGCTTAAGCTTATTTATCCGAACTGGTTTTAGCAAAGCAGCATTGTAAGCCACCTAACTTAGTATTCATGTGTTTTAAAGCCACAAATGCTTTAAGCAAGCCCGGTACAGGTTTGCATTACATAAGCAATCTGAAGCTGAACTGCAAGCGTTAGGACACTACATATATATATATAATGTTATATATTATGCTCTTGTTCCCTTATGCAAATTAGGGTGGAAAACGCTTAGCAATTAGAAAATAACGTACTGATCCCTACAAAACCTACTCTCAACTTATCTTAAGCATCAATCTTCATTAGTACTGCTCAAACCATAAGGCATTATGAGCAGTTTACAGATAAATGAGTTTGTTATTTTGTCTGAAATCTCTTCAATGTTAAATGTAACTGCAAATTCTGTTTACCTGTCAGCCAATATCCAAAACAAACAGTAGAAACAACAGTATTCCAGCTTTGTGCCTACATTTTTAGCTAGTTTTTAATAGACGCCCTAGGTTTCTATTCCTACCTGACCTACCTCTTACCAGCTGCTTTCCTATACAGCTTTATTTTCCTTTTTCTTCCCCTGTGCTAAGTGCTCACCTTCTTCTGTGGAAGGCATACAGCAATCAAGAGAGTGCTTATAGGATATATACCAAGTAGTAATTACCCTAGAGAATACTTACATTGTATGTCCAGCACTTGCGGGTATCTTATCTCCTTTTCCAAAGCAGGGTGCCTCACAACACAAGTTATACGTCTCCCTCTTGCAAATCGTGTAGGGACAATCATGTACTGACTTACAACTGTCACCGTTTCATTTGGAAACAAAGTAGAGCTGGATTCCATTTCACCAAGACCTCCTTCCCAGTCAATCTCTGCAGCAGGTTTTCCAGTGGCTGCTGTACAAGTGGCTGCTACTGTCCTATTTGCACCATCTATTAGAGGGTTTGGTCCTTTTGTCAGGCTCACAACAGGTTCAACTAGGGAGGGGAAAAACAATGAGTTTAAACAAGACTCCACATCTTACATAAAACTAACCCATCTGCTAAAGCCCACACTCATCAGATATCCTAGAAATAAAACCATGCCACACACCAGAGATAACTCTGCAAAGCTTTGGCCTGCTGATAACGTTCACCTTTGTCCACATTAAAGTTTCATGCTGCTCATTCACTACAGTTAATGCATTGGCAGCATTACACTTCAAGTATTAATCTATACTACTAGGTTTGGGTCATTTCAAAGTTAGAACACCAAATCAAGTAACACCTGACATTAAGAATTTAAGCTCCTTTTCATCAGCACAATATAAATTGATTCCATGCTAAGAAGGACATTTAACCTCTAACAAAGTATTAGATATACACATGCATGTAAAATCAAATATGTACAAATAAACAGATTAGACACAAATGATAAAATTTGCATGTTTTTGATATACAAATATTTTTTCTATATAAATAATCCTGTCTCTCTCTGTTCTTGTAAATGAAACCCTAGAGAAGCAAGAAATTTTAACACAGTACTACGTCCAAGACTCAAGAGAAGGATCTGACCTCCTTGTAAACCCGTTACTCACCACTGTAAATTCTGGGGGCTTAGAGAAAACAATTCCTTCTAACACGAAGTTGGATTCCTGATGTACAAGTCTGCTGCTGAGGGCCACAGAATGAAAAGCTTTTTTAAATTAAGATACCTCCTTAAATAAGAAATCTGTTTCAGCCCGTAAAAGCCGTCTACCAGTTGCTGCCTAAGTCAAAAATACCCTGGGGTGCTCCAGATACTAAGGATGGCCCTTTTCTATAACCAGTATTAAAGATATATGTTCCTCAGTAGCATACCAGCCTATTACATGATCCTTGCCTTTCAATCTAATAAGGCTGAGTCCTCTGAAGTGAAATCATCACTAAAAACTGCAATGCTTTAGAGTCCACCTCAGTGGATTAGCCCCTACCAATTATAAATCAGACAACTCTTGCAACTTCAGTGGCTTTCAGTGTAACCGAAGGAGAAATTTAGTTCACAGGTATTTTTCCAAGAAGCCGAAGTCTCGAAGTAGCAGAGTTCACAATACCTGGGAAGAGAATTCAACTGCCTATACTTTAAAGAGGTAACTGGGTAACAAATATTTTCAGCTTGAGTGAATTCAGTGCCTGAATCAGTGTTCGGTTATTTTCTGCTCGGTCTCTGAACATTGCTCATGTCTGAGTGAAGTTGTTTATTATTTGCTCATCAAAAGGAAAGGCAACTGCTAAATGGATAACCTTACAGAAATAAGTGTTTTCTGCTCTATGCCTGGAAGTGCTTAAAGAATGTACCTCACAACCAAACCGAAGGTTAGTTAGGCAGATCCTGAGTGTGGATTATTTTCTGCTTTGTTTCTCTGAATCCCTACTCTCTGTTGTTAGTGACATTCCTGTAAATAAACCAACAGCAGGTTCTCCTACAAAGTTCTACATTTACTCTTCCAGATCTGAAACATCTCTAACAGAGCTTCTTTCAAATTTTTATGCCCTACTAAACCTTTCTGCAATAACCTTGAATATTTAATCTGATGTACATATGCATTCTAACAGTTGAAAAAAGCCTTTAAGACCTAGCATGCAGAACTTGATATTGTATAGCTTTGTAACCTGACCTACAATGTTTTCCCTGATTTAACATAAACATTACTGTATTGCTCCCCCCAAATCACTAGTAACCTTCCCAATAGCTTATGCAGCGTTACAAGATGCAGAAGCACACAAATTCATGCTATTTTACAAGCATAACAATACGATTTTTTGCTGTATCTCCCCCCACCCAAGACCTGCATCACAGTGAAATCAGTTAAAAATAGCAGCTACCATTACCTTCTCAAGCCAGAACTTATAAACCCAAATCACTTCACTGGAAATAAAGACTCATTTACCTTACTCCTTTAATTCAAAGCTAACAAAAAAAGAAACCCAACAGAAGTATACTACTCCAAAATTCTTCCTCTACCCCTCTGTGAAGGGACACATAAGCCAGCGAGCCTTAACTAACGTAGTAGAGATCTACAGACCCAAAGCAGAACACTGAGTATGCTGCTTCACTTACCACGCTTCAGGACTTCTGAAGCATTAAGTAACAGTAGCCAGAGAAAAGGGCCAACTCATTTAAAAGCCTAATTTTTCCCAAGACTATTTTCCTTTGAAATTTTACTTATTTTCTTAAGTATTAGGAAAAAAGCCTACTTGGCTTTCTCAAGTGCTATCTGAAATTTGGGAGATTGGCCACTTTAAGTTCCTTGCGTAATTCTTAGTTTTATACTTGTCAGAAAGACACAGAACTGAACTACTCAAAACTACTCAATTTCATAATATACTTAGCTCCAGTCCAATGTGTTTTAGTGCTTTAGCTGTTCTATACTTCAGAAATGGTTGGGCTTCTGCTGTCACATTCCCATAAATTATGAATCTTAGACTACACCCCCACTATAAGATAACCAAATAGCCACATACTAGAAAGTGGAAATTAACTACTATTACGATTGTTCTTTCTATTCTGTCCAGCGCTGCTTCGTCCCAGCTTCTGAAGCAAAACCCCAGCTATTCATTTCTACAGTCTAGCTCTTACACTCATTGATTAAGATAACCATCTAGAGAATGAATCCCTATTTACAGGGGGCCACCAGCATCTCACCTCTCACAATGCAAAAGGTTTACTTTCTCAACTTGGACAAAAGATTACCGAAAGGATGGAGGATGGTTTTTCTTTTTTGTGGATTTTTGGCTGGCCTTCCTTTTTTTTCTCCCCCATTTTGTAAGTTAAGTTGCCGTACAGACTTCTCTAGGTCACAGTGGTGGTGGTGGTAAAGGACACATGAAGTTTGGGAAAGCATTAAAGAACCTGCTTCACCAGTAGAAATATTATCCTCTATTCTGGTCAAATGGAAACTATGGAGGGAATGATGCTTAGTTAGGGAAAAGAAGCCAGTCAGTCCCACAATGATTCAAAACCAAAAGGAACCTGCTTCCACCATTTAAGAGTTCAAGGGCCGTGCTAGTTTCCCCCATCCCCTTTAAATAATCAGAGTAGATAACCTGTGTCCATTCACTCAGCATGTCACGGGGTCACTGCACATGGGTCATCCTATGCATATGTCTTATTATAGCATGAACGATACTTGATTTACAAGCAGTACATACACAGTTACTTAGGTAGTCTCAACTGATCTGCACATCTGTCCTAGCTCTTTTACTTATTCATGACTACTATCTAATTTAACCCTACTTCGTCTACATTCACCTTAGTTCACATGGACAGATCTCTTGTTGCTCAAATCCTTGTACTTCTTTATAGAAAAACAAAACAATAAAGCATCCAGAAAAACAAGAGCCTTAAATTATATTGCTTTAAGTTTCCAGGCCTCAAAGTTTCTCTGTGGTTTTAAATACTTCATAAGCCTTTTTCAACTGCGTGTTAGTTTTAGAACTGATTTTCTTCTGCCATTGTGCACAGGAGGTCTGGAAGAAACTGGCAGGATTACAACACAAACAATATTATTTCCACTTACCATTAAATTCACTAATTCCTTGGCAACAGCATGACACTGGGAATCATCAGTCCCTTCTACATCACAACTGACATTTACTTGACTAGCTTATTTCCAAAACAGTATTTCTACTTTGTTTCCTTCTTTTCCCCCTGAAAACCAGCAACCTTTTATTTCTGCGTAACTTTGCCAGCGCACTAATTAATGCTTTCTTGTGGACATTAGTTTGGTTGGTTTCTTTTTTTAAGACCAGTCAGTTCACTAATTTATTATCTGCCTGATAACCTGGCCCCAAGTACTGTATTGCACATAAAGGCATCTATTTAATCAACTAGCATTTTTTAACCACCATTACTTTATCAGAACTGAGAATATGTTTTTTCTATACTGACTTTGATTTTTCATTCCTTATTGTAAGACTTTCTACATTAGTGTGTCTAAGATCTCTTCATGGTGACAGACCTATACCTTTGACATTCTTATCCGTGTAGCTCCTTCTGCACTTGTAGCATGCCTAAGAGCTAGTCTGCAGAAGAAAAAGGTCTACTTTATCAATACCCTCACAGAGAAACCTAGCTTATCAACACAGTGAAGGCAAACAGAACGAAGTCTTTAAAACACTCATGCAAAGCTCTCAAATTAGTGATATTAAAGTTATATTAGCTGTGCAAGCTACACTGTCACACACCATCTCTTCTGCCTTCAAACACCATCTTGGCCAGTTTAGGATCTTGAGAAACAGCTTGAAGTAAATTTCTTTGTGATTTTTTGCCCTCATTTAACAAGGTAAGTTTGAAAAGCCAAACTTTTAGACAAGATCAATACATCTGTTTGACCTAAAAGGTTTCTCGTATTTTAATTGTTTTAACCTCTCCAATGGGGCTTCTCCTTAAACTACCATGAAGCACTACACAAAGCAATCTGAGTGAGCAAAGTCACCAAATGTGGGCACCTAAGTAGCATAAGACAGAGGTTCTAAATACGGTCTTAAGCAATCAGTGCTCTGTAGAAAAACGCAGAACATTTTATTCTGTAGTTATTTTTTTCCCTTCATTTGTCTTCAATGTCTCTGCCTGAAGGTGTACAAGCGTAATTAAGTTAACTATGTCTACTACACATAGGAAGGAAATGAAGTCTTTGCTAAATAGGAACTGGGACTAGGAAAAAAGGCAATGCTGCTTGGGCTGGAAACAGTTCCAGACCCAAGACATGACCTTTCCTTCTCTCACTTAAGGGAGAGTTTTTTTAGAACAGTGGGAGAAAGCTGTCAGAATAGAGTTGATTTTATGTTACATCAGCTTTTAAATTTTGTTTGGAGCTATTCCATGCCGTTAAGACTACTGAGCTTGGAAATGCTGAGCTCAGGCCAGAAAAGCTCAAAACTTACTCAGTTACATGCATATTCTGAAAACCATTCCCTCCCTAGTATTTTTACTGTGTAAGCCTAGACATCAGTGTAGCAAAAAGTTTTCAGAAGGACAGAAAACGTATTGCCAGGGCCACTAAACATAGTAAAGTCCAACAGTGGGCTGGCTACCCAGCTATACATGCAAGCCAATTAGTTGCTATGATGGTAAGGCATCTTTGCAAGTAGCAGTCGGGTTTTGCAATTCAGAGGTTGATGCCAAGTCACTGAGAGGCTTAGAACTACCAGCAACCATCTACATCAGTTATGAAAACACCTCTATGACCGGGACCACCATATGCATGAGATATTAATTTACCTACTCAAACTGCAATTTCTGTTAATTATGTACCTTATCAAACAACTTGTGGTCCTTCAACTTTTTCAGATGTAAAATAACACAGAGGCTATACACTTGTGTCCCCACTTCCTCCTCAGGCTCTCCATAAGCCTACAGTTTAAAGGGCAAAATGGACACAACTACTCATGTGATCTGGAAAAAGTAAAACATCACAGAAATAGGAACTGACTAGAAGAGATGAGAGAAAATAGTAAGAAGCTCCCACTGTATGTTGATAAAGCACAACCTTGAGTCAAAAGACTGCTACAATAGCCTCAGATACAGCCATCTGTAAGACAGAAGACACATGGAAAAGACAGCCATAATGATACATGCTTAGTTGGTCACAAAATCTCTTTGGTCAACTTACTTGTTTCAAATTGGATTAAGCCACTTGCTCTGATGCATTTATTTTGCCCCACCTTGTGGTGAAAACCAGTTTATGTACTGTGCTGTAGCCATCTGATTAATCTCACAGTGTTCTACTACTGTGGATATCAGAGATCTACAACCAAGAAGATACTAAAAAGCACATGAGTTCACAAAAATAGACTTGCTGAGGACTATCTCAGCTGTAGATAAACATCACCTAACTACTTGTGTTTCTACTGCAAATAACTTACTCTAAGAAGGCATAATACTGTAAGGAGAGGGTGAGTCATGAACACACTTTCAAGTTTCCGACAGAGTAATCTTTTTACCTCATACTGCACTATCACCTTAGTCTACCTGTGCTTCAGTACTAGTCCCTTATGACAGCAATACTGAACCCTCAGCAAGATGGACAAAATTAGTTTATGTGAAAAACTGAGTTTATACAAGGTTCATATCATGACAACCCACAACCAGTAAATGGCTTCAACTGCCTCTTTATTCTCACAACTCCCAGTAGCAGTCTAGACAATTTTGTTTTATATTGACACCATGCAATGAACAGTTTACATCACCAGCCCTCAGCAGCTACATTAGCTTATCATATTAGCAACACATTTACAAGGGAATTTAGCCAAGGTAGGAGCTGAAGCTGTGTTTTGCAGCTTCTCAGCACACACATACACAGGCCCATAATACCAACATTGCTAAGTCTAAGTTTTAAAGCGCTGTCTAAACATTTAGATTAGAACAACACCTAAATAGAAACTGCTTACTTATTTTTCATATCTGGACAATCAAAGAGCAAGTTCTAAAGCAGCAACGGCCAAATGAAGTCCCCTTAATGATGTCAGTAAGAATACCAAGACACCTGTTATGAAAAGCTGGCAAATAAATTTTTTGCATTGATACTAGGTTAAAAAGTGAATACAATTAAGGTTCGTTGACAATTTAGTGCTATTAATTTCACCTCCTTTCACAGAGGTTGACTTACCTAGTACTGTTACAGTTGTTGATGACTGGGTATTTCCAAGTGGGAATGTAACTGCCTTGCAAATATATTCTCCTGCATCGGAAAAGCTTACATTTTTTAAGATGATTGTTGCATCAGTAAGTGAATAGTTCCTAAATGACACTCTTCCTTGGTATTCTCCTTGAACAGATATTCCATATTCAGGATGATGAACAGCAATAGTCTGTGAACTTTTACCATGTATCTTCTCCCAAGAAACTTGTGCTATTGTTTCATTTACATCAATAATGCATTTCAGTGCAACCTTCTTCCCCCAAACTGCTGTCACATGTGGATCAACAATTGGTCCAGCTAAGGCACCTAAAACCAGAAGAATTACTAGTTAGTACACAAGAAGGTTATGCCTCTGAGTCTTCGCATAAAGCCTTCCTCAGTAATTAGCTTGCCTTTTTCAAAAGGAATTCATACTGTCTTCTGAATAAATGTGTTCTAGCCGATTCACAGCAGTGTGGAGACAATCACAAAAGCATGCTTTAAGCAGTAACAGCAGATCAACCACTCTTCTGCAAAATCTATCACTAACATATAGCTTCTTATAAAAATGACCTGATAATCGGGTAACTGGTGTATCATTCATTTAGGAATTGAACTAGGTATGAGCATTGTGTGTATTCAGATTTACTGGGTTTTCCAGTAAAACAAACAAAACCCAACCAAACAAAAACAACCCACCCCACAGTAAGCAGACACAGTACTTCAGCAGTTTAATTGCTGATACAGAGCATCAGGCAAAAATTTAAGTTAAATTACTACAGTGATATCTACTTCCAAAAAATATGACTCCTAATAAGGATAACTGAAGCAGAAATGCATAATGGCAAATTCCAGCACTTTCCATACCAGTAACTAGTTAAAAAGCAAAGAATAAAAAAAAAATAAAAAAGGCAAAACCCCACAAACTACTCCATCTTCATAGTGACAGTCAATCTAAGAATTCAATTCTAAATTCCATCCTAGTTTCTAATAGAGATATGTACCATCATACATATGCAGTCCTTCTGTCATACTGGAGTGCAGTGCCTTCACACCAGAACTTCTGCTTGTATTTGCACAGTAAATAGGCAAGAAAAGGTATAGCCAAGTGTTTGGTTAATACTCTATGTAATTCCGTTCAATACCTAAAATACTTTCCACAGTAGCAACTACATTCTGAGCTCAACTTTTTACATTACCTCCCTTCAAGAAAAGAAATCCACCAGGACAAAGTAGTTCATTAAACCACCAGTTCATGACCTGTTTTCCAAAACAGATGCTCAAGCAACTTAAAATCATTCCTCCTCTTTGAGTAGGCTAAGTACTAGGCTCTTCAGTTATCAAATCACTACCCAAGCTGTTACTGTGAAAATTCACCCACAAAATGAGATTCAAGACTAAGTTTTAGTAGATATATTTCCACACACAAAAAGAGATCATTCAACTTGAGACATATTGCATTTTCAGTCAACAAGTTCCTACAATAGAAAAACCATGTGTTCAGGAAAAAATCCCCTATATGCCTTCATGTGTAAGACTATTGTTACAGGCTTTACGTTTCCCATGAATTGATATTTCGGCAGTTTACACCATAAGTAAGTCAACTAAGCCACCCAAACGAGCGATTTAAAGATTGAGCTATGGATTTCTTCAATACAAGTCTACTGGACTAATGTCAATAGCATGCAAACATTCAGTTGCACAAATAAATCAACCTAGGCCAGAACTTTATACCAAGACTGTTGACAGGCCAGTCACTGAGAGGAGCTGGTGAGGGGGGGAAAAACAGCTAATAAGTTTCAGATGGACAATATCTACCATAGCTAATCCATGAGTAAGGCAAGAACATTATGTCCAGTCTGCTCACGCCTCTTGAACTAATAATACGTACTGCTGAGACATACATTGGAAAGAGGGCAACTATTTGCACATTAATTGCAATGTGCAGAATTCTGCCCAAATTTTGTCTCCACTTGCCAGTGCTGTATTTACCCTAATAATACTGAGGTAGAGTGCTCTTCAAGATTAATCGACTGCCGTGTTCTATCTCTAGGTATGCAAGTTAGAGTTCCAGGAAGTATTTCAGAATATATTCTGTAACAAGAAAAAACATACTTTTGTTGAGAAATAAACAATGTGCAATAACTATATCTACTGAATCCTAACCTGTACTGAACTAAAATATAATGATCAGCTGTGCATAACTCCTACAAACTTGGTACAGTGACATCTTACAAGTAAACTTACACAAAAGCTGCTCAGACTTCTGGGAAGGTAAACTGCATTGCAAAGTTATCCTAGTTAGTTGAATACTAAAGCTGTTCTGTTTCCTTTCAATACTCTGTTTTTGCTTGGTTGGTGGGTTTTTTGTTAGTTTTTTTTTTCTTTTTTGACAACTCTCCTCCCAGTAATTAGTGGCTTTGGCTACATAAAGATGACCAGAGCACATTCAAAAAGTCAATACTCAGCAAAGACTTACCTGTTTTTTGAAGATGTGAAAAGACCCCACCATTTTTTTCACCAAGGAATACTTCCAACAGCTCATGTATACCATGAAACCATTGGGTTCTCACACGAATATTCTCACACATCAAACTTTCATTGCTGCTACTTCATGATTTACACACTAAACTGAGCAGGCCGTGGATATAGATATTTATATACACATACACACTTGCAGCTATAAAATATTAATCAGTTACACCTTCTTCATTGATATTCTAAGTAAGTAGAGCCAATACATCACACTGCATTTTTAACATTTATCTCATCTTCTGAAGCATGTTCAGACTCCAAAGACAGATACACAAAGAAATCAACTCATCTATGCTAATCATTTAACTTGCACTGACATATTCACTATAGTTTATACAACAGCATATACATACTCCCAGGTGTTTAAACTTTTAACAATAGTCTACGGCTCAAGTGAGAACAATCCACACCTTTATTTTGCAACAGCATCTCTGGTTTTAATCTTCAGCCGCTTACTATTTAACTAACTTACTCTGGTTGCCGAGCAATCAAGAGAACAGTTCAAAATACCAAGTTAATTACCATGCTGATATTTGGGTCTTTAAGAATCAGGACTAACACAGGTATTTCATTTGACAGAGACTTCTACTTCAGAGTCAATATTTTACTCAAAGATGTTATGTGAATAACTAGTTAACAGCTATACATGTACTCCTTTAGGGGCTTACAATGCACAAGATGCTGAAGAGCAAGACACTTCAGTGACACGTTATTAAGTACCTTGGATCAGCTAAGGAGATGATGAATATGACGCATTTACTTCTCTAATAAAGCCTGGCTCTCCTCCTCTTGAAATCTGTTACTGAAATCTGACTTTCCTTGCTTGCATTTTCACAAGACTTGATGATCAGCAAGGACTTCATTCTCAACATCTCTTAACGAAGCAATTTGTATTCCCTTACTAATCAAGATATTATGTAACTTCAATGCAAAAACAGCATCATAAAGTTTCCTTACATTTTTATTTACATTTGACCAAGGTTTTGTGGATCTTTTATCCCTTTTGGCTCACTTGAACCACAAAAAGCAGCTGATGTCTTCCCTCTCATTTCTTCAATCTCTGACAGGTGCTATGTTCCAACATGTCTTCGAACCACAGAATAAGGTGCTCATATAACTCGCTTAAGTGAAGACATTTTCAGATGACTTTTATTGGAGAAATAAAATATTTCACTATCACGATACAGCACCCTGCCTCATTCATTTCATAGCTTTGAACTTAACTATCATTCAGCCTATACAAATGTTTTAAAACTCCTTCTCTGTACCAGTCAGACAGATTTCCTCCTTTAATGGAAGGGTTCATACTACTGTTCGTGTTTCACAGGCAACAGACGATTTGGCTTGTTTTGAACGGCAAAAGTTCATCCCGTACTATTTCATATGCAGCCTGATACTGTTATTACATACAGTACCTTTAGATTGTTTCAGTATTAACCCAGTCCCTATGCACTAACTTAATTTTTTGATCACACAGTGATCTGATTCATGCTGGTAATACTTGAAGTCCAAGTCTATCACAAAACTACCTTGCGTCTACAGCTAATAGAAGTTAAGAAAGTGGATACTCCTCCTCGTTGAGCTACTTGACACACCAATTTTCCAGTCTCTTTGCAAATATGCTAATAAAGACTTTCACTCTCTTTCACAGGTAACAGCTGCATGCAGACACCGACACTCCACGTACCAACCTCGCAAACTGCAACAGTTCCTCTCTATCTCCAATTTTAACAACTAAGTTAATTTGTAAGAAAAAAAGATGGTCATTTACTATTCGTGGCTTCATATCCTACTTAATACCATAGGGCTGTCCTACCTCAACTTAAAGCCTTAAAATTAAAATAAAATTAAAAGCTGAACACTGGGTTCTCTCATTTGAGTGTACAGGGAGGGAAAGTAAAAGCCTCTTGTTCTAGTGGTTGTGGTCATGTACCTTCCGGAGGAACATCATTCCGGCCTTTGTTTGACACCTCCTGCTTTCTCTTCAAAATGAGCTCCAGGTTTTCATCATTTCACCATTTTTTAAAGTAAAATGATGGGGTGTACATGGTGTTCACTAGCTCTCCAGTTTCATACCACTGCAACAATCTCATTCAAAACAGACAAGCAGCGACCATCCCCACTTAACTCTCAGAAAGCAGTTTTTCAGTAAGCCAGCAACAAAAAACTCCTTACAACTCACTTTCAGAATTAAAAGCCACACAACTAGGAGCTATTAAATACCGACCATGATTAAGAACTTACTCCTGAACAGTTCTGATATCCAACCTTTTCTCACCAACTGAAAAGAGATATAGTGGAAAGATGCAGTCTTGAAAATACAATGACCTTGTTAATACAACAATGCACTCATGCTACAAAATGAGAGAGTACTCCCCACACCTCCAGGCTTGTTATTTGTTCTAACAAACAACACATTTAGAGATTTTTCTACATGGAACAACCACGCATGAAGCTAATTACAGAAGCAATCTATTCAGTTACCTGCTATACAATCGTGGCCCACTTAACAGCACACTACTGGCAAGTCAGAGACCACACTGACACTTCCTAGGCACTTACTTGTATTTGCTGTTAACTGTTTCTACAGGAAAATAAAGACAAACTGCAGAAAACCTGAAGTTTTTCTCTACATCAGCAAGTTATTCATGGGTGTATCGAGCCTGGGCAGGCATAAACACAGGAATCTAAGAAGAGTTTCAACCAAGAGTTGAGCAGAGGAAACACAAACATCCCATTTTGGTGTCAGCAAACTGCTACATCAGCACAACTTCCCATGAAGCACTCTTAAGTCCGGACTAAGCATTATTGTTAAGTCAGTTGAGTTTAAGCTGCCATCAGAAAGCTTATACTCATTCTTACAGCCCTCCTGCATCAGCATTCATCAGGTACCTAAGGGATTCCAAGCTACAAGAACTCACTTGTTTTCTTCCTGATTTAGCCTTCTGAATTGGCTTGCTCCCGGCTCAGTCAATCACAAGTGGCAATGCAACAGAAACAACCAGAGCACAGCCACACATTCTAGTGGCATTTTCAGATTTGTTTAGCTTGCAAATCAAATCACTTAAGGACACTGCAGAAACCACGTGCTTGAAACCTCAAGTTGAGGCTTTATAAAAATATATCCTTAAATTACTGGGAAAAAGTAAGTGTGTGTCATCCGAGTACCACAGCACAATCAAATTACTGTGTCAAAAATAAGATCAGAACCAAAGAATGGAAGAGATTCAAGATTTAGTACAAAATGCTTCAATACTAGTTTCCAATTTCAATGGTTAAGCAAGTACTTGCGAGAAAAAACTGCACTTGCATCAAAGAGATAGCATTATAACCTAGTGGTGTTCTTACCCAATATCTGCTTTAACACAATCCTTGCTTGAAGTGGAGCGCTAGTTTGTCCATGAAGTTTTTCCACATAGGTGGGCTGGGAGCAGAAGTATGTCATGAGGTTGGCTTCTATAAGCACAACATTTACAAGACTCAGATCAATTCTCTTTCCTGCATGGCACTCTTTAGAGCAAACCAGAGGTGTATTATTTCCATTTTAGAATAGTAATTCTTAAAACCTTGCTCAGTGTTTATCACAACAGTACAAGATGCGTACGAAAGTCTGCAAGAAGGCAAATATTCTGGTGAAATGAGGCACAGCAATTGCAGAGTCTGAAGCTGAGACTACTGAAATACTCCCTGTCTTTCCATGCATTTGCCAGCTATCTTAGGCTACTTTTTCATTTTATTAATGTTCAAGGGACTCAAGCCTTTGAATCCAGAGGACAACCAATAACAAAAGTAAACTATGAACATTACAACACCAATTGCTTAAATAATGACATATTCCTAGATTTCTCCTATTACATTGATGTATTACTACTGCGGCTCACACACATTCATCACTGGGAAACGCATCTGTTAACTTCCAAATGTTAACTTCTCATACCTACAAAGAGACCAAAACTAGCTTCCAGTCTTAACTTTTTCTAACACACAAGTAGCTCTCCTACAGGTGACTACAGCCTACATGCTTACAATGGCTACAGTAAAGGGAACATAACTTGTAGTGAAAGAATGTAAGAAGTTGCGCCAAGGTAAATTTTGTCAAGCAACCTTAAGACATTTAAGACACAAGCCACTAGAACTGGATGAGTTTGGGAATGTATGTAAAGATCAGTCTCCATGTCAGTACTGTCTCAAAACTTAACTGTTGCTGAAACAGGAGTTTTTACTGAAAACAAACTCAAAGCTAATTCTCACTTGAGTGCTATCACAGAAAGTTCCGCAGAATTCTTAAGATACTTTGAACCTCCACCTGCTATTCCTAAGGATAGCACTGACAATATAACACACCACCTTCCCAAGAAGCTCACATTACTCAACGCCTTCCTTCGTTCCTCACAACTGATGGAAGGGACAGCCTATCTTCCTGCAGCTGCTGAATCAACATGTATATCTCTCTCTCTATAGTATAGATACATATCAAAGAACACTGATATCTTTGGGGGAACCTAAAGCTACCATTCACATGACAGCATCCAGAGCCCACAGACGGAAGACTCACGCTACCTGCCGAAAGATCACATAATACAACACTGGACAAAATACTCTTCCAATACAAACCAATCAAAACAATGAAGAAGGCAAACTCCTACAGTGCCATAACAAACACCTACCAGCAAGACTGACATTCTCATCACAGAAAGCAAGTAAACAATTTTACTCTAAAGCAACACAAACTCAAAGAAATAAGTAGGTAAACTCAGAGTTTCACATTAACATAGCTGGAGCCCAACTCACATAGTAATGAGTTGGAACTTCAAAAAAAGCTCTAAACCTCTGCACTTTAAGTAAGGCATGGCTATGACCCACTATTATTTCATAGTGCCATTTTCTTTACATGCTTAACTGGTGCTTTTCTTCCAGTTTCACTATCTTCACAGAGGTCAAAGACTGCACCCTTGCATACTCCACTTCCTACTATACTGCAAAGACCTACAGTATCAAGCAGCAGGAAACTAAATAGTCTAAGACTCTAGAGGAATGTTTAAAAAAAGGTTAGACTCATGATTCAATTTGAGTTGCGAAGGACACCCTTAGAAAGTCAATTTTATAAGGTTAAAGCTTGAAATCTAACTACTCACCAAGAATGTTTAAAGTCGCATGAACTTTAAAACTTCACCCAGAATTTCAACTTCCACCATACTAGCATTAGCATCATTGTCTGTTTTACACACTCCTACATTATCTTTTATGTATGCTAACACACAGTAAATAAAGATATTCATGTTTACCCTGATAACTAAGCATTCAGATGTTTACAAGACTCATTGAACTAATGAGTGAGGCAAGCTATGAGGCAGTTGGAAGCTCTTCCCCAATGAACATTACAACCTCAGTTTAAGCAGACAAATCTACCAGTCCCACTGCCTTCAAAAGGAAACAAGCCAGACAATGTGCTCTTTTTCCAACAAATGGGTCAGTCTCTAAAGTAGTACTGGAGAAGAACATATTTAGTCCTACTCCCTCGATAAAAGAGTACTAACAAACAAGTAGCTCACAAGTTATCCATGAAAACATACACCACTTCCTCTCCTAAACACGAGAAAACGTTTCACATTTCCATCTGAATCAATTTAAACACCCAAACACTAGCACAGCGGATACAAATACACTAAAAGAAAAGCAAATGACTTTAAAAAAAGCAGTTGCTCATGCAACTCAAACCTCCAATTTCTAAGTTTGATAAAGACAGTTCCAGGCAGCATCCAAAAATCTTTTGGAACACAAAAGATGAGTCTATGGTTCTGACAAGCCAACCTGCAGTAAAAGGTTAAACTTGTCCTTTATATCATCCAGTTTAAACACAGAACCAAAATATCTAACAGATATAGTTGAAGGTCAAAAGGAGCATTGCCCTTCTGTTCTGTATCTTCACAGGGCTGCCAACTAACTGCATTAGATACAGAAAAAACAAGACTGAAGGTACACATAACTTTATATAACATTACATTTACATAACATTAAAGCATAACTTTTTTTCCCAGTCAGTCTGAAATAAACGTCAAGTACTAGTTGTAGCCAAATTAGTAGTCAGCAGGAACAAGTTTAAGTTGCAGTTACAGGATGTCAAATAGCTGGTTAGAGCGCTGAGACTGTTCTGAAAGTTACAGCAAATATAAATATATAGTGATTATGTTTCAAGAATTTAAAGTGCCACTCCAGAATATGCAGATACAGAAGGAAACTCCCAGCTATAGCCAACATCAGTGAGGTTCCATCAGGAGTTAGCCAGCTTGAACACCATACTGCAGCTATTAGCCGTCTAGAGTCTGAAATAAAGTGGGCTCAAAGGCCCAGAAAACATGGCCTACAAGGAAGGGCTGGAAGAACTGATTGTTCTCAAAGAAGGCAGCCCAGTAAAGGTCCTGAACTACTTACACTGCACAAAGAGAAATCCTGCACTGCCAAGTATGCCAGTGGAAATTAGCAAAGAGATAACCTGGAGCAACAAAAAAATAAGCAACAACAAAACTCATTGAAACTCAGAAAACCTTTGATGTTACATAAAGTTAATTCCTCAAATGAACACCCTGGGCAAAGTGGTAAACGTGCATGACCTTCAGAAAGGTTTCATGTTGAGTTTAAAAAAACCAAGCACCCAAAGTAACTTCAGCTGCTTCTGCACTGGGGTAAAGACATGATCTGCTACTCAAGGGTTTTGCCAGCCTAATTACTATTAGATTATTATCAGCCCTTTTTATCAAAGTACTGATCTGGTACTCCTTTAAATTCTTGTTAGCTGATATGATACACATCTGATAGACTCAATTACGAGCTCTCCTTGCTGGAGCTTATTTTCAACAATCCATTCAATACACTTACATCTCTTGCTCTCTCATGACCATTTGATTCATCCAGACCCCACTACTCCAACATGATTTCAGACTACACTGCTTTTAGAAGTCTCATTCCAAGCCCTCTTACTAGCAACCTGCCAATATACATTTTTTCATCTGTGTTTCAAGACTATCCTCACTTGCTTTTCAAATCAAAGAACTAACAACTATTCATAAAAGAATTCAACCTGTTCAATTACATAGCAGTTTTCGCAACAAACATTTTTCACCATTCACTTCTATTTGTATCCTTTCCATCAAAGGTTGTCTTCTTCAGAGACACAGCCATCTCGCAGCATATAATCAGTCTTCTCTCTTATTTCTTATATTTGGACCCAAAGGCATATATTCATCTTTGGCCATAGATTTTTTTAAAAGCTTTTAACTCCTGAAAAGCCGGAAATGTGAATCCTCATGAAATCTCTTATCAACATGTGTTTGTCCTCAACTGAGTCACAGTGACATGCTCAAATCACTCGTTAGACATGACTTTACTCATTCTCAGCAACAAATAAGAGTTGGACAAATGACAGACAGCCTTCAGCTTTAATAGAAGTATCTCTTAATCAGCTGAACTCCTAAAAGTAACACCTAGTCACTTAGTTTTAGTCAGCTAGCACTTCAACTTCCATGCAGAAGACATAAATCAAGTAGACAGAACTACATCTGCTTTTAAGCCAGCCCCATCACCTATTACCAACTGCCTTTCATGATACTATAACTCTTGAAGCCTGATCTGACCTGTTAACTTAACCCTCAGATGACTTTTAAGTGCCAACCCATCTCCCATTGACTTCACAAGCTTTCTGCTTCCACAGAATCCTCTGGCAAGGAGTTCCAGAAGTCTTGTCTCCAGTTCTAAAAGCACCTTCTTTGCTTGCAACTTGCCTCCTTTTAGCTTCATCTGATGAACACCTATTTTTGCACTGTAAAACTTAATCTGCATACAGATTGTCAATATCACTCGTTATTTCACACATCCCACCATATTCCTCCCACTCCTACCCTTCTATGGAGTTACCTCTTTTCTCAACTGAGAAGTCTCAGCTGGCTTCACTTGGAAGCCTCCTTCCATGTTTTTGACCCTTGCTGCCCTCCACTGAACCTACTTCAACCTTAAAATTTTGTTTTGCTTTTATTATCAAGGGACCAAAACCAGACTATTTGAAAAACATGCGAACATCCCATTTATACATTAGCACAGCATGTTCCATTCTTTTACTCCAACACTTGGTTCACCCCAAGGTAACACGTAAAATTATCACAGAACTGACTACTACATACTCAAGGCCCTGTTTCTACATAGACAAATATATAACATGAATAATACACATGAAGTTTAGTCCTTCCCTTCATAAAGGGATCCTTCACACAGCAGCTACTGGCATCACTCAACATTTACCTATACATCAGCTTGTTTCATTATTCTGTCACTCAGTTTGATAACATCCTTCCTTAACTCTGCACAATTCATCTTTATTCCAACCTGCTACCAGGAACAAGTAATTACATATAATTTAGGCATCTCAATATTCCAGGAAATGCAACAGACAAGACCCTACTAACCTCCAACACCACCAGAACTATAGCTTCCACCATATGACTTCTCTCCAGAAAGAGGTCCCAGCAAGACCTTTTGCCACAGTGACTGCTGTAACAGAGTGTTTGGTCAGATAAACGTCCTCCCACACTTCTCTCCAGACTCCAAACCTCTCAACTCCCTATTTGGAAATGCAATTTAATGCTATTCAATGCCATCACAATATCATTAAGGGTTTTTTTTTTGTTGGTTGGTTGTGAGGTTATTTTTGTTCCTTTGGGTTTTTTTTTTTTTTTAAAGAGAGATAGGACTATTGGAGGTGTGAGATCAGACATTAAATATCACAAGTCCAAAGAGTTACTGCCCATCACTCCTCCTTCATTTCAATATCAGGGAGTTATCACAGCAGCACAGTCTCTCCCACCTAGCCACAAACTTGTAAAAATGTGATTTTGTATTCTAGGAGATGCACACTAAGTCCAACAAACAATTACCTTTCCAAGTTACATGGTTGTTGTTTTAGCACTACCATATAATAAACTTGCCATGACACAGACTAACAGAAATACAAGGCAACTGTGCAATCAGAACCCAACTGCAATTAGAATCCAAAAATACAATAAAAAGTCATCAGTATTGCAATTTGGTCATTGCTATTTGCTGTTTTTCATTGTAAGGCAGAAAGCTACTAGTGGTGTCGCTCAGGGCTCAGTATTAAGGCCAGTGTTGTTCAGCGTCTTTATTTATGATCTGGGTGAGAGGATCAAGTGCACCCTCCATAAACCTGCAGATTACACCAAGTTGGGTGGGAGAGTCTATCTGGTGGAGGAGGGCAGAAGGGCTCTTCAGAAGGATCTGGCACAGGCTGGATTGATGTGCTGTGGCCAGTGGTATGAGATTCAACAAGGTAAAGTCCAGGTCCTACACCTGTACCACAACAACCCCACACAATGCTACAGGCTTGGGGAAGAGCAACTGGAAAGCCTCTCAACAGAAAAGGACCTGGGGGTGCTGACTGATGGCTGCTGAACATGACCAGCTTGTACCCAGGCAGCCAAGCAGGCCAAAAGCATCCTGGCCTGTATCAGCAATAAGACGGCCAGCAGGGCTAGGGAAGCCATCATCCCCCTGTACTCAGCACCCATGAGGCTGCACCTCAAATCCTGTGTTCAGTTCTGCGCCATTCACTACAAGAGAGATACTGAGTGGGTCCTGAGAAGGGCAACATTGGTGGCGCAGGGCCTGGAACACAGTGTGATGATGAGGAGCGGCTGAGGGAACTGGGGGTGTTTAGTCTGGAGAAGGGAAGGCTCAGGGGGGAATTTATTGCTCTCTACAACTACCTGAAAGGAGGCTGTAGTGAGGTGGGGCTCAGTCTCTTCTCACAGGTAAAGAGTGAAAGAGGTAATGTCCTCAAGCTGTGGCAGAGGTTTAGGTTGGATATCGGGAAAAATTTATTCACCGAAAGGCTGATCAGGCATTGGAATAGTCTTCACAGGGAAGTGGTGCAACCACGTGCATAGTCCCTTGGTGACACGGCTTAGTGGTGGAGTTTGCAATCCTGGGGAAAAGTCAGACTTGATGATCCTAAAGGTCTTTTCCAACCTAGCTGATTCTATGATTCTATTCTGCTACACAGCAAGAGATACATACACTGCTATACTAATTGTAAGGGCAACTGCCATGCGTATCTTGCTGGATTACCTAGAAAGCTCGTGTCTGTTCCAAGAGCGTACATTACTAACAGAGAGACTGTCTTCACTTAATCATCCTGCTTTCATCTGTGACACCAAGACACTGAGAATACTCAAGTGCCAGGAATCACTATTTATCAGTACCAGCTCACAGAGGAATTACATTCACAGAAAGCTTGCCATGTCTTCAAGGTGTTCAACAGGTCATCTCTGTCACAGGTATAAGCTACATTAATCATTTCCAACTAGGACACCTACCAATTACCACAAACAGAAGTGAACTCCTAGGTATAGGTTTTCCATAATGCATTTATCATTGGCAATAGTAAACAAGCTCTAATATTGATTTAGAGAATTATGACTTCAATGTAGGTAAGAGGCAAGGGATCTCTACAGGTTCCCTTAGTCCTGCTCGAAGAAGATCCAGTTACATCACACTGCTTCAAATCCAGTCGAGTTTTGAAAATCACTACGGAATGAGTTAGATTAGTCAAACACTTCGGGGCACCTGCTCCAATACCTCAACTCCCTCAGAAATAAGTATTTTTCCTTACATTAGTTATGAATTTCCCACATGCCAGTTTGTTCCTATGCCACACCTCTAAAGAAAGCCCTGCTCCTCATTTGTTCTTCACACACTCCGATCAAGCAGCATTAAGGGCTCCCTCCCTTAAGCCTTCCCTTTCCTATGCTGATCAGGCGCAGCTCTTGTAGCCTCTTCCCACACACCTCAAGCTCCAGTTCCCACCTAACACAGTGATCCACCACCAAGCTCATTCCAGTACCTCAGTAACTCTCTGTTACTGGGGAGTCCCAGACAGGGTCCAATGCTCCAGGGCCAAGGAGGCGAAGTATCCCTTCCCACAACCTGGAGTCACACTTAACTGAGCCCAGGATAACGTTATCTTTCTTTGCTGTAAAGCTGATATGCCCTCACTTTGTTTTTCACCAGGACACTACACATTTGCACCTGCCAAGCTGTCCTCCAGCCCACTAGGCCACAGCCTATGCTGTTGCATGGGGGTTATTCCAATCCAGAATGTGGAACTTAAAATCATACCATCATTTAGGTTGGGAAAACACCTTTAAGATCTTTAAGTCCAACTATTAATGTCTAAGTGGTGGAGCTGATCACGGATCAGTTTCCCCTTGGATGATGTGGGCTTCACTATGCTCCCTACACAGTAACTTAATTTTCCATGCCTACGTACTTTATGTTCTTCCCATGCAACGCTGCACTTGTCAGACTTCGCTTCTCCATTTACTAACAAAGTCTTAAATTGGCCTTAATCTGCGGACTCTGAAAAACAACTTAATTTCTGAATTTCACAATTACTGCACAAATACACAGTCCAAGTAAAAAGTGATGTTTCAGTTCCAGTTCTTAAAACTAAGTCATATATTACCTACTCAAAAAAAGGGGAGGGAGGGAGAAGGAGTTCTGAACTTCTTAATCAATGACAGACAAAGTCAAAGTGAAGAGCACACAGATTGCTTCCTGTGCCTTAGGCAAGTAACTTCAGTCAGTATAAACTTAAAATAGTTAAAAAATAATCTACAAAAAACCCCTAATAATTTGCTATCACATACTACCAGAAATGCTGGTTGGTACTGACAAGCCAAAATGACGCTCATTTAAAGGTGTGCCATAGTAAAAAGTAAGGTCCGTGAAATTCCTATTAAACTTAATCAAGAATGAAGTTTCAAGCACACATAACATCTCCTGATCTCCAATAACAATGGAGGAAAAACCAAAAAAAAATGACAAAGAGCAGTTCAGTCATTTAGGGAAATAAGACAAAAGGGAGAGAAACACTGTTGTATTACCATCTTGGTCTTTAATAGGATATTACTTTAAGATAGCAAGATTAAAGCAAAAATTAAAGTCAGGCAGAAACAGATATCGGCCCAACTTCAAATGTAGAGAGTAATGTGGCATACTCTGACAGACTACTCAATGCATTTGGTGATTTTAGTACACAGAGTCCTTACAGAATGTTGAACAATAAGCTCGCAAAAATTTCTGTACAAGCAAAACTTCTGAACTGCTTACAATAAACACCCAGGGATGAGGATTTGGGGCTTGGGGAGGGTTGGTTTCAGGTTTTTGGTTTGGGGGTTTTTCTTTGGTGAGATTTTAAGGAAGGACCTGAAATTCTGCTAATCCTGTAACAACGGTTGGAAGCATTCAGCATTCCCTGTCCCCAGAACTGTACCTACTACACTGAAATCAGAAAACCTTTCAACACTGATCAGGAACACTAACATGTGTGATGCCTGTCTAGATGAAGGGACTACACTTTCAAACCCCAGGAAACCCCTGACTCCCTTAAACAGTCCACTCCTTCACTTATTATAAGTCGTCTTTCCCACATAACACCTACTCTCGGAACAACTGAAGTCTGGGGGAGAAGGGAGGTTGTACTTTGCACTACACAAAGCAGCAAAGTCAAGGAAGTTCAGAAAGACAACTAAACATTAACTTTGTATTTCCCCTTTCTTGTAAGCTTTGAATGTTATCTGCCAATGCCATTTGTGCCCATACAACAAAACATAAAATAAGTATATTTTGTCAGGAAGCAGCAAATCATTAAATACAGTGCCTAAGTCTCAGCTGTTCGTGACAGGATCAGGTAAGTTACCAGTAACATGCAGATGCCTGCTGCCCCCTGCATTGTTGAAGCTGCTGGCTCTTTTTTATAGCTTTAAGGCCACCCTCCACTGCAAGCTATTCCAGGAATTTAACCCTTTTTTTGTTCAGGAATTGCATCTAGGCCATAAGCTTAGTAACTAATAGCCCAGCGTACTTATACTGTGTAATAGCTGCTCAATTTACTGCCAAACTACATTCTCAGTAACTGTCACACTGCTACTTGGCTCTGTACCGCAAGAGGCTAGTCCTATTGGCTGCTTACTGCAGTAACACAAGAAATGCAGACAAATCTTTCCTTAAGTCTCTACAAGTCATTACCTATATTAGGAGCTAACAATTGGATCCAATCTTAAAGCAAGCTTTTAACAGTCAAATTATGGGAGAAGCCTGATTCAGACTTTTCTTGGACATTTTATACTTAATAGAAAGAGACTCATCTTCCAGGGTGTGCTGGGTTCAGCAGCAGCAGTCATTTTTCTCCTCTTTACTAGCTAGCACAGTACTGCAGCTTGGACTTTCAGCCTGGGAACAATGCCGATGTATTTAGTTATTGCTAAATAATGATTACTCAGATCAAAGACTTTCCCAGTCTCATGCTCTGCCAGGGAGGAGTGGAAGCCAGAAGGAAGCAGCAACAGGACACCTGACCCAAACTAACCAAAGAGATATTCCATACCACAGCACATCATGCCCACTACATAAACTGGGGGTATTCACCCAGAAGGGTTAGATCACTGCTGGACTGGGCTAGGTATCGGTCAGCAGGCAGTGAGCAGTTGTATTCTCTTCCCTTGTTATTTCCCTTATCATTATTACTATTGGTGGAAGCAGCAGTGGTTTGTGTTAAACCTTAGTTACTGGACTGTTCTTATCTCAACCTGGGGGAGTTACATTCCTTCCATTCTCCTCCCCATCCCTCTGGGAGCCAGGGGAGGAAGAAGGGGGGGAGTGAGAAACCAGCTGCATGGCTCTGAGTTACCGGCTGGGCCTAAACCATGACACAGGGCTAGCAACTGTAGTATACTGGCTCTTAATACTCATGCTCAAAATGAGGTTTATTCAGACTGAAAGGGACTTCTGCAGGTTATCCAATCTGATCCCCAACTGAAAGTATGGCCAACTTTGAAGTCAGCTCAAGTTCCTCAGGGTCATACCACAGTCAGGTTCTAAATATTTTCAAGGACAGATTCCACAGCCTGTTTTAGTGCTTCATTCTGTGTGGGAAACCATACTGCTAACATGTTATTAGAGTTTCCCTTGTTGTAGCTAGTCACTTTGCCTTTTATCCTTTCCCTGTGCACAGCCAAGGAGACTGCCTTCATTTTCTCTCTCATCTCCTATTCGACAGTCCTAGCCAGTAATTAGGATCCCCACTTCAGACTTCTCTCAAAGCTGAACAACTCGCTTCTCAGCCCTTCTTCATACATCATTGTGCTACTAACTCCCTACCTTAGCGACCTTCTACAGACACCTCAGGATCTGCCTTCTATTTGGGAGCACAAAACAGGACACACTACTCCAGATGTAGTCTTACAAGCTGCAAATAATAGAGACTAATTGCTTTCTTCAATGGGATGACCATGCCCAGTATGCTCTTTTACACTGGAGGCACTTGCAGACCCAAGAGAAATCCTACCTCCTTTCCTGTAAACCTGCTATTTACCAGTTAGCACATATATCCTGTTGCATGGGGTCAGTCAACCCCAGAAAGACTTGTTATCTACTTGTGTTGAATTTCATTAAATTCCTGCTAGCTATTTCTCCAGACCATAGACATCCCACTCAATTGGCCCTGGGCTCCAGCGTATCAAATGCCTCTCACTATCTGGTAGCATCCACAAACTTGCTGAAAGCGCATTACTGACCTGGAAGTGGGGCTGTAATGCAGACAAACTGCCCCAGCACTGATCTATGCAGGCATGCCACCTGTAACAAGCCTCATGGGTGGACTTCGTAAAGCTGATCAGAACCTTTCTAGTCTATCAGTACATGCCATTTTTCACCCATTTAGCACTTACCTAAACCACCTCTCCCCAACTTCACTAGAAGGACATTTTAGGAAACCTTGTTAAAAGCCTCTCAAAGTTAATAACACTCAGCATTCTTTCTTTCCACATCTTCATTTTGTCCTGCGTATTAACTGCTGTCAATTCAGGACCTATCTCTAGGACAGCCTCAAATACTGGAGACACCATACCTCCTTTTCCTCATTTCAGTTTTCACCTTATTTGCAGCCACATCAGTTTATCACACCTAAGCCACACCTCTCAAGTCTTGGAAAACACAGCAGTATAGTTGCTCTCAAAATACATCACCAAGGGAACTTTCACTAACAGCTGCATAGTCCCACAGTCCTTGCTTTAAGGAACAACTTCCTGTAAGGCAGAACACTCTCAGCAGAATGTATAAAAGATCTTACACACAGCTTACACAAAAATATGTCTCGACAGCAGATTACATTCTGATGTGCCAGAAGGTAACACAGGCTACTAAGCATCCATGTGAAAACACTGATGCATCAACATGTGATAATTAATCTCATTATAGCCAAAAGCCTTAATATTTTACAGCCATCGAACTTACCAGTTGTCTTATTTATATAGAACCACAGAACCGTTTGAGTTGGAAGGGACCTTAAAGTTCATCTAGTTCCAAACCCCCACCATGTATGTTATGTGCAGAAGCTTGAACTACCACTGAAACCACCACCGGCTGAAATGGAGCTACAGAGAACTTTGTATACCTACTCCTATACAAGACAGCCTGGATAAATGGTTATACTGCACATGCTAATTACTAGCCATATACTTTCATGCTATCTCAGCTACTAGCAACTCATTGAAACTTTAACAGGATGCATCTAAGTCTCCTAAGAGTTGATTAATGGTACGGTCACAACCATCACCTTCTCATGGTTGATTTCTTCAGATCTGTAGTGCTGCTTTAAATGTCTAAGTACCTAATGAAGTCATAACAACATTACCTCTGTTTCGAGAAAATTTACTTTTTGAAGTCGAAAGCGCATTACAACGTTTAAAGCACAGAAGTAGTATCACTGGTGAAGGGCTGAGTAGGAAGATTTCATAATGTCAATACTAGCAACCTTTACAAACATGTTCAAAAAAGGCACTAAGCTTAACAGCTCTTGATCTTTGCTCTTCTGACCTCTAATAATAATACTTAGTAGGGCTGAGAAAGCAATTTTTTTTTCTATTGTGTCAAGTGCCAACACATAGCATAAGAAAAATCAAAGTAATTTTGGGAAAAAATTTACCCCAAGTTAATGCAAGTCAAAAGTTTTGCCCTCTCAGTTACTCTGTTACTATTAAGAAGCTCCTTGCATTTGATGAAATTTAACCTACGCTTGACTAAACTGACCGCTGCTCTATCAGATTATGTACACTTTAAAAAAATTAAGTAAAGCTAGTTACCCAACTTGACCACCATCTCAACTTCTTCACATTCTATCTCCAGCTTTCCTTAATTGGGCTTTTCTTAAGGGTACCGACCCCAGCAACAATTAGTATTCAGCTTAATCAGATGCAGCATGAGTGGTACTGCAATTAACAAAGAAGCAACATAAGTGAGCAAAGAATGGCCACACAAAACAGGATTAAGACAAATTTAAGTCAAACACTAATTTTTAATTTTCTAACTCAAGGGCTAATGAAAATAACAGATCCAAAAGTAACTAATGAACTCCTCAAGCTAGCTGAGTTTATTTTCTCAACTCATCTGTATACACACCAGCTACAGAGATCTGTTTGCCCTAACCTTTACTCACCTTTTAGCAAGTTTTTCTTTTTTTGGCAGGAAACCACAATTTCAATGACCTCAAATTCTGCATGGGCCACAGCATTACAGGGCTAGAGCTAGTACCTTTCAAGTATTGAAAACAGTCACCTAAGGAATAACTTCTGTTCAAACTAATTCTAGAAAGTTACTATGGACAAGTTTAAAAACTACTATCTAATACCAACCTTGACTAATAGACAAGGAGAAAACAATGATCCCCTGTAGACATACAAAGATATTTTAAATGACAGATAATGAAACTGTGATGGGAGGAAGGCGAGATCAGCAAGAGCCATCTACCCCTGCAAGTAATCCTAGTACACTAGTCAAGTGAAGAGAAGCTACACTAGAGTAGTCTTCATGTTGAGAATGCCAAAGCACGCTATTTTAAGGTACTATAAATTAAATACTGCTTTCACTTTCATACACAAATAACCAAAAAGAAGCAAAAATGCTGAACAGAATGCAGTAGCTATGAAAGAGAATAGACTGGAAGCTTGCTACTTTTCACTACTTGAACTACTACTGACCTTCTTGATAACATGGCAATGATAAACTTGACCCACAGAGTTTCCCACACCTGGGAAAACAGAAGTAAAAGGATAGGAGATCCAAGTTTCAAGACTCTGAAAGATTTCTATTCTGTTGGCAATTCATGGACATAAAAAAAGAAAAAAAATTTTGAGTTCACATTTGAAGCAGTTCCAAGTCTAGAAGTTAATTACAGGAAAAGAATGAGAGAAAAATAACTCTTGAAGCATTCACCTATTCGATAATTCAAAAAGCTTGTTTGGTGTTCTGACTATGACTTGAAGTTCCACTATGCCTTTAAAGCTCTTCACCATGAGCCTGCGTACTAAATCGTGTAGTAAGCAACCACTAGCCTACCTTTTTCCAGAACCAAGCCTAATATTAGCCGTAAGCCCCCTCAAGAGTTTTACTCCTACATATCTGCACCTCATTTCAACCCACTGTTTTACACCTTCACTGTCTGCCCACAGTCAGAGGAGTAAAACAAGTTTAACCTAACAACTTTCCCATGTCTCTTCACTTTATAGGCAGAAGCACAAACATTTGCCCTGATATCATCTTACCACACATTTCACTGTTTTATAGCTTCTCATCTATTTCTTTATATTTTATCCACATTCAGCTTTTCCCATCATTTCTTTCTTAGCTAATCTTGAGATTTCTTCTGCAATTTAAACCATATTCTTGTCATGTCAACCTATCTGCTTCTAACCAGAAAGAGACAACAGTGTTAATGACTCCTTCACCTCTAACAAAAAAATCTGGATCAACTCATCTCATGCCTAATCCAGTAACTCATCTACTCCATCTTCTCAAAAATACATGACTGCATTTCAAATAGCTATCATGTGAAGTACTGAATACAAATGCCCTTCAAATAAGTACATCTCAAAAACAGTGGTTTAGGTAAGCTAACCTTACTAAGAGGCCCCATACAAAACTGCACACGGAACCATAAACTGGTTTGGGTTAGAAGGTACCTTTAAAGATCATATACTCTGTCTCCCCTTCAAACAACAACTACAATACCCAACAACACATGGTCTAACAAAATAATAAAGAATTGCACCTATAGCTGCTCTTCACTAAGAAAATACAGCCATTCAATTAGTATTTGCTTATCAGGTCCATAAGAAAAGTCAATTCAGAAACTTCTGCATTTGTATCTATACACCACTCAGTATAGCAATAAGGATAAAAAAGAAGTTCAAATAATTCAGAGTCGATACAACAGGTTCACTCAAAGTTGGAGACAAGAAACCCAAGTACAAACAGTGCTAGAGCAAAGTCAGCTGTCATCACGCAGCTCATCTTTAAGGGTCAATGTATCGGGACTCTAGAGCAGGGAGACAACAGCAGCAATCTCAGCACTCACTTCTTTTCAGACTTACCTAACCAGTCTGTAGCAGTAAAGTTCCGATTAATAACTCTGGACAAAGTTGCATTCAACCACGGGACAGCAGGTTAAGCTACCTCCACAGCAACTAACCCGTACAACACATGACAGAAGTATTACTTGTCAAGTTTATTGCTCAACAGGTAACTGAACCAACACTAAAAAAAAAAAAGACATTTACAAACAGCACTGCAAGTATTTGGCACTGCACAAGACTATCTCTTATCAGTTTGTATACCCGCTTTCATATGTCTCTTACCATAGTTCCATTCACTTCTGATTTTGTTTCTAAAAATTGAAATTCAGACTTGGAGTCCTAGAGCTTCTAACTCAATTCTTCTTAGAGCTCCACAGAAATGCTACTCATTAACCCCGCACACAGCTTACTTAAGCAACAGGCTCCTCCTCCCTTTTTCACAGCAGATGCATTTACACCTGTGATTTTGCATACCTTAAAAGCTCTACCACCAGCACCTGAAAGGTAATCAGCTGGTACAGATGCTCAGTAAGGGCAATATATTTTTGCTTCTCCTGCTACAGAACAGTCCTTTGTTTCCCAAGATTATCCTGGGAGACATACTATATAAAGGGGATGGATTTAACCATATTTCTAAATTTTTATTGAGAAATCCAACCCACATTTGACCGTATTTCTAAGCAGAAGAGTTAACTACAATCTTACAAGAAATAAATCATGCTAGAGCCTTTTTTTCTCCTAGTATCCATCTTCATATTCCATGACGAAGTTATTTAAGGAGCCAAGAGAGAAACACATGACTCAAATCAATATAAACTGGTCAACCTTTATGTAGCTTAAGTGTTTAAATCGCCACGATTCTTTTCTAATACTCCAAGCATTCAGAGAACTCAAACAACATTACACTTCCACATATATACTCACAGGAGTTCTTGCACACCAGAAGACAAAGTGCTGTTTAGAACCCTCACTTACCATTCAACCTGAAATTTGATTCCTGCAACATGCTTTCATCCTGTCCAAGCTTTCATATCAACTGCTTTCAGAGCAACTCCAACTTGCACTACTTCCATGCAGTGCTACAGACAAAGTGAAACTCTCTTGTCTAACATTTAAATAGCAGTCAAGAACTATGAGCCTATACAATATGTGTTATTGAAATCTTAGCATCTACATTTTGTGTTTACGTGAGCATCACAGTTTAACAGTGATCCTGAACATAGCAGACCTACCACAACAAAACCAAGCCAAGAACTATTGGGTGTGCTGTTCCAGAAGAGCACAGCTGCATATTACATTTAGTTACCTTGAAGCATGAGCTTCACAAACTTTTGACTTCTCTTTTTTTGTTTTGCTATTTAACAACCCAGGTTTAACTCTGTCTTGGAATTTACTTTGTTATTTTGTTTCTTCACTCAGGGGTTTCATATACTGCCCTACCCAAGACATAGTTAACCACTCCATGCGTTCCAACTTTTTGACTAACTTGTATAGCTCTCCAACTTTTTCTCACTAGTGTATTGGCTGAGCTAATATAATAGGTGAGCCTATCTCCATACCATTTTCCAAAGACCTGTATATTCAGACATCAATTTCTGAACTATTATCATTGCCTTTAACATAAAATGAGGAGAAAAAAAACCAACATAGCTGTCTTTTTAAACACTCTAACACGCTTTCACATTTCTAAGGTAGTAACCTGGTTTGCTTGACCTCATATTTTTGTTATGACTTGACCAGAAAAGACTATTTGACTAGAAACTTCAAGATTTTCAGGCTAATAGTGACTTTTCATTTGCAACTCCATTTTTGCACATGGCACTCTATATACTTGTATTATCCATGTGTTCATAATCCAACTATTCTAGCTCCACTACAGTCTGGAGTTCTATATCCCAGGCTGCTTTAAGAAATAAAGAAATCAATAAACAAACAAAAAGCAGTGGGAATTTCAAGATACGTGCCTCACAATACACTCTTCTTCTAGCCCTACTAAGCTTAATGTCATCAACAATTTGTATTGGAAAAAAACTTCCTCAACGAAGTCCCCAACAAATGCATCTTGTACATTCCCTTATTCACCTGACATAACAACAGTGCTTAGTTTTTAACTCACTGCTTACATTGCAGAAAACTTGACCCTTTCCACTGCGCACAAACTAAAGAGGCGGGGAAATTATAAGCAATTAGCTACTTCATAGCACACATCTTAACATACAGCACAGCAAAGAATATTTACAACAAAACATACTAAGCTATTTAATAAAGGTTATGATGTTCCTTATAGATGGCACACATCTCTTCTACTTCAAAGCTACACTAATATGATATTAAGTTTAGTACATGCTTCATGGCATCATGCATTGTTCAACTGAGCAGTAAAATTACTTGCACATGTAATCCTAACCTGACAGTCTCACTTCTCTAAGAAGAGCAGTAATTAAAGCAGTCTGTTTTTATTAAAAAACCCAGAAGTTTGTGTTATTTCTGATCCCAAATAGAATTTCCCTCTTCATTCCCTCTGCAGATATTTGAGTGTTGGGAGTTTTTTTGCTAATACTTCTCTGAGGAATTATAGATCAAATAAAATACCTCCAGCCGTCAGTCAAAATGACTGCATAAAAACCGATTTGATTTTATAGTGAGATTATTTTGCTAGTTTTCTGTTTGTTTGGAATTTGGCTGGGGGGTGTTAGTTTTCCTGGGATTTTTTCTTTTGGCTTATTTTTTTTGTGATTCCTTCATTTGCTAGCATTATCGGAATTGACCAACTGATCGGAAGCATAATGACCAAAAGTAGTCAGCAGTTTTGGTTTCATTAACATCTGATCATGCTCAAAACATATTTAACAGCACTTTTAAAAGCCACTGACATTACATTATTTTTCTTTCAAAGTCGCCCGTGACAGTTTACAGAAAAGGAAAACAATTGTGGGGAAGCTTCAGGAGAAAAAACAGGCATCTGAAAACTAAGATACTGATGAGAAAATATCTTCCCCTAATCCTTACCCCACAGTCCAGGAGTCGCTATTAGTTTCACGCTTCCCTTTTTATCCATACATTATATATCAAAATGTTGCATCCGAAAAAGAACCTTATTCCAACACAGCATTCCCACACCTGGCAGATGTTCAGAAGCATTATCAGTCAAGTCCACATGTGCCAAAAGGAATCTGGGAAGACTGACATCTGAATTACACTCATTAGGACTAAAATAGTAAGCCTCCCCATGACACAGCACACGGATGTTCGTAACTTCATTGTTACTATTATCTTCACATTTACTCGTAAAAATAGCTCAGCAAGGTTATGGTGAAGACTGCACCTTGCCCTTTTTAATCACAAAAGGGTGGAAATCACCCTGCAAAAAGCGAGGGGGAAAACTGCTAGTACAAGAAGTTTGTCAACCCTGTGAAAAGTAAGCCTTCAAGCCTTAACACTTTGAAGTGCAGCACCTCCTTAATATTGAGAAATTAACAATAATCATCTACTCTGAAAGTTACATCATTGCCGGAGGGGGGAGACTATTACATGCAAGAGCACAATCTTTCAGCAGCAGCGCCTCAACTCCCTCCCAGAAAAAGCATTTCTCAGATACTCTACAATTGCTTTATGGTGGCATGCCTTGCAAGTTACTCGGTATTTTTATCACATGAACCTCCAGAGACTATCTCCTCTACCTTGTTCCTCCTTCCTTCACGAGGGAAAGGACACAGTGTATCCTATAATAAAATATCCTTGCCAACTATTCATTACTACATTGGGAATACAACAGCAGGACGACGTTTTTCGACGTGCTTTTGCCCAAGTACACTTTTGTTCTCATCTTCCACGGCGATAAAGATGACACTAAGCACGATACATGGCATGCAGTTAAAAAGAGAAAAAAAGAAAAGTGAAAAAAGAGGAAAATAAACGCTGCTCTGTTCCCAATTGCTACGTCGATTGCTTCTTTTCCAGAGGAAAAAGCACGGGGGGTGGTGGCGGCGATGGCATTTTCCTAGGAGCAGCCACTCCAAACCACAGGGGGGCCCCGCGCCGCCGTGCCCCCGGCAGTAGCTGCTCGGGATGAGGGTGATGCAGAGTACACAAAGCCGCTCTCACCACGGGAGATACGCGACCTCAACCCCTAAGCCTACATTTACCAGCACCGGTTTCACCCAAATAAAGAGCGGACAACGATGCAAGCACCACAAACAACGAGCGCGCTATTCTCCCCGCAAAGTACTCCCGGACAACAAGACCCACCCTGCCGCCCTTCCTAGAGGCGAGGGGCGGGGAACAGCCGCGTATTCCTGCACACCAGCCGAACCCCGCCGGTCAGGACGGGAAGCACGGCGCACGACCTGCCGCCCGCCACCAGCCCATAAACTTGCCCCTGGGCTGACGGCGGCATCAACTCCGCGGAGGCGCTCGGCAGGGCGGCTCCCGCCGCCGGCCGCTCGCGCGAGTAACGGTCCCCGCCGCGCCGAACGAACGCAACGGCCCTCCCCGGACCCGCTCCCACCGGCGGCGGCGAGGCGTGTCCGCGCCCCGGCCGCGGCGCCAGCGGAGGGGGGGCTTGCAGCGAGAAAGAGCCCTGCGGGCTCCGCGGCGCGGTGCAGGCTCCGGCTCCGACTTTCCCGCACCCTTCCCACTCGCTCCGGACGAAGCTTCCGCGATCCCGGCCACGTCCCACCCGCCTGCCCCGTCCGCAGGGCGCACACACAAAGTTCTCCTCAACTCGGCCGAGTCCCCCGGCGGTGCCTGGGCTCGGGTTTCTCTCCTCCTTCTCCTCCTCCACCCGCCCCTCGCCCTGCCCCGGCCGACGAGGGGAAAAAGTTTCACTTACTGCAGCAGAAGCGAGAGAAAACCAGCCCCAGCAGCCCCAGCCCCGGCCCGGGAGGCACCGCCGAGCGGAGCCGCCGCCGCCGCTGCTGCTGCCGCCGCCGCTGCCACCACCACCACCACCGCGGGAATGCACCGCCACGGACCGCTCCAAAAAGTTCCCGGCGGGCGGGAGAAGCCGGCGAAACGGGGAAACCCCCGGGAGCCTCCGCAGCGGCTTCGGCCCCTGCCATGCTCGGGGCTCAGGCTCTCAGCCGCCGCTACGACGCCCGCCCGCTCCCCAACCAGCCGCCGCCTCCCCGCACCGGGCGTGTGTGTCACTGAGCAGGGAGGCGCTGCGCGCGGCTCCCCGCCCTCCTCAGAGCGGGCCACACCACGCCGCCGCGGGCAGGGGGGGGGTGGACCGGAGGCGTGTTCCGCGCTCTTCTACCTCGACCCCCACTCCCCCCGCCCATTTCCACACGCCCCGGAGCGAGTCGCCTCGCCCCCCTCTCCGCCCAGCCCTCTCTGCGGACCCGCACACGCACCCGCGCACCGGGGCGGAGGGGGGGTGTCCCCTTGGCAACGCGTCAGCTGGTGGGAGGGGGTGCTACAGGGTCCTCCCCCGGGGGGCTCTTGGTACGTTCCGGCCCGCCCCCTCTCCCTGCCCCGCCCGCCACCGCCCCGAGCGTGGTCGGGGGCGCCGCGCTCCCCAGCGGCCCGGCGTGAGTCACGGCCCGGGTCCCGCGCTCTGCTCGCCGCGGCCCCCGCCTTCCCCGGCAGTCTCCTCGGCCTCTTTCCCCTGCGGGAGAAGCGTCCCCTCCGCCACGCGTCCTCCCGGCCGCTGCCCTGCAGTTACCGGCTGAGGGGGCCCGCTGCAGGCGGCGGGAGCTGTGCGGCCGGGAAAGGATCCCGTCGGGCCGGGCCGCTGTTAGTCCTGCCCCGGCCTGCCCCGGCCGGGACGCCCCGGGTGCGGTGGGGGTCTGCTGGCAGCCCGCTCCGCCGGTCGCGGCCAGTTCCTGCCGGCCAGGCGGGGAGGGGGCGGTCGGGGCTGCTCTCAGGCTCCCCCGGAGGTGCGGAAGGGCCGGCCTGCTCGGCTCCCTCCGTGGCGGGACAGGCCCATTTCCTCCCGCTGCGGCCTTGAGGCGGCGGGTCCTATGCTGGACGGACCGCCGGGCCGTTGCCGATGGGCGCTCGGCTTCACCGCTGCGGTGCTGCAAACAGGAAACTTTTCCTGTCGTTGTACCCTCTTCGCTTACTCCACCCACTGGCACCCCCCCCCCGTGAGACAGATGTAGTGCTGTGCTGGGGCACCCTTTGCCCAGCACCTCTCCGCCAGGATCCTGTCGGCATCGCAGCAGCAGACGGGGAAAAGCAGCCACAGGGGTGCGAGAAGGTGCGGACTTCACCCCCCAGCACCCCAGGGGCCGCAAGAGATGACCGCAGCCCAGGGAAGGCTCCGGCAGAGCTCGGGGGTCTGAAGCCATGTGGGGGAAGAGCGAGCCCACCGAGCGCAGAAACCACCGAGGAATACCGAATATGGCCCTGCGCAGGCCTGGCAGCGGGGCCCGGGGGGCAGCGGGGAGGGCTCCTGTCACGCTAACGCCTGCGGGGATTCTTGGCTGTGGCACAGCACATAGCTTTGCTCTGGGTGAGGCTGTCATGCATGAGGGCAGAGCAGCGCCGGAGGGAGCGGTGATGCCCCTGCCGCGGGCAGGGCTATACTGTAATTGAGGCTGCCGGGCAAGGTGGCTGCCCTCCGGGCAAAGGGGATTTGTGCGTTTGCCCAAGGTCCGAGGAGTCCGGCCGAGGGATGCCTGGGAATGAGAGCAAGCTGTAAGCCGGTCACAAAATTAAACGTGGCTTTTCTAGGAAATTGCCGCCTCTCAGCGCTGATCTGAACGCCGGTGATGTGGGCACAGTGTGAATGGATGAAACCCTCAAATCGGGTGTTTGACAGCACAATAAGGAGGCTTGAATAACTGAGAGTCTTGCTTCTTTACAAGCTAGGTGTGCTTTTTCATTTCAGATGCACACTGAGTAGCTGTATGTGCTCTACCTGCTGCTGAGACATCTACTGGGAGCAGATCCCATACAAGCCCCACATTTTCTGCAATACAGTGTAATAATTGATAATTTCCTTCAATGGTGGGCATGAACAGCAGTTTCTCTCAAAGCTACGCATGGCTAACTTTATCAGATGCTCACAATACTATGTTCATCCACTCTTCAGCTATGCTGAACGTTTGCCAATGAACTGGCCTCATTAATTTGTTACCGTGGTAAAAAAGCCCCAGAATTCAGGCAAAGAGTTACTAGAGGCAAAATGCTGGCTGTGATGGACATTCAATGTTCATCAACATTTGGCCATGCAGACCAGCATAACTGAGAGGACTCTCAAAAGTTTTGTGAAGTCAATGTCATTTGGTCATTGGATCGTCAGCTAGTACAAAACTTCTTGTGCTGATTTGCTCTGGGACTGGGGCTCGGGATTGCTTGGGTGGTACCCAGGATCTTGTCCTAAAGTGTGTAAACAGATTTGTATGACTGTTTAAAGGAGAATAAAAGAGGTTTTCTTTCACTCTACTTGTACTTTTGAAGCCTGGTCTTTTGCCCTGTTGTTAGACTCTTTACCATTCTGATTCAGTTTCAGTGGAAACCAGAATGAAATTGATATATATTCCACTATGACAATAAACCTGGATAAATATAGTAATTAATCATTAGAGCCTAATTTTTATTTAGGCTAAGAGCCTTCTACACAGGAAAATTGATAAGCATAATTGTAGCAGAATAATTTATACTGGTATGTCTTTGCCGATATAACGTTCCAGGAGGATATTTTAATTGGATGTAATTATTCCATTTCCCTGAATACATGAGTCCTATATAGATAAACTCACTTTTGTAGTTGACAGACAAAGCAAATTACATCTCATAATTACATTTACACCAAGTTTAAGGCCCTCTTAGGATGGGCAGAAAATATAATGGGGCCATAGTGTAACTGGGAGTGCAACCCTTAAAATCCTATTTGTGACAACTATAATCAAATTGTCATCTGCTGTAATATTTTCATTTATTCTCATTCCAAAACAGCCAAAGGCATTAAGTCTGTTTAAAATAAAATGTTCTGAAGGTCCAGTACCAAAATATGTACATCTATTCATGCAGGCTAGGGAAGCAAATGCAGTTTGTCATATTTAAGCAGAACTGTGCCCAGTCTGTAGGTAACATCTTCCAGTGCCAGATTCAGCGCTGTTGTAATCAGGCATCCTGGGGATTTTGTGATACAAAAGGAAATTTGACTTCATGATATCAAGGCTAAATTTGGCTCCCCAATGCTTAGAACACTCCTGAAGGCATGATGCTCCAAACAATTAATCTTGCATGATATTGAATAGATGCGTATAGGACACATTGTCTCAGTTCTTGTAAATCCGTTGTTACTGGCATATTTTTTTCCATAAAAAGATGGTTTTCCACAGTTGGCAGCAGTCCTGTTCAAAAGCATCTTTGAGCTATAGAAACACAAAAGACTGTACTTTGTTTCCAGTCCATATTTCCCTCTCTTTCTGGCCACTGTCCTCTCACCTCCCCTTCCTTCCCTCTCTCCCATGACCCCCCTCCCTCTGCACCCCAGAGGAAAAAAACCCTTACCCTTAATTTAGACTGGGGTATCTGGCAAGCATTTGCTTCTCCATTCTTAACCCTTTTGGTCATTTGAAAGCTAAGTCCTGAAGCAGTGTGAAATTAACTTATATGCATAACATTCGAAGTGACGGCACAAATTCCCGCTGGAATGAAGGGCCATTCACTTCAGTGGGAATCAGCAAATAGACCTGTAGAACAATGTGCTTTTCTGAAAACTCTCGCTTCCATTCGAATGGATGGGAGGGGGCCTCCCTGGCGATGCTTGCGCACCACTGCCCATTATGACCCTTTAAAATAAACCCACACCAACCCAACCCCTCAAAATCCCTGCCTTTTTTTCCACGTGCTTCCAGCTGGATGAGATATTTAGCCTGTTATTACACAGAGTTTCTGCTGTTTGCGGACAGGTGGTTGTGTTGCTGCATCGTTCCTCCAGCCGAAGTCAGAATAGTTGTGCCACAGTGAAACTGCAGCCAGAGTTCCTTTTTTTTGTGCTGTATGGAGAAAGGTGCTTGTGCAATTCCTTGTCTAGAAAGCCATGGAGAAGCATCTCTGCTGGCTGTGCAGCAGGTATGATTGACAGCAGTCCCAGCAAGACCAAAGAACGTGCGCTGCATATTTATGTGCATGTGTCTCCTGACCCAGCAGTAGGCTCAGTGCTCTGGTCATCTGTGAACGTGTTTGGGAAGGGCTCAGACAACACCCTGCTGTGCAAATTTTGTCGTATATATTGCTGATAAATTACAGTTTTAATAACGTTGGATGCACTTAGGAATTTTGGGGGAAATTATGCTCTATAACCATGACATTAAGAAATTACTAAGATTAAGAATATATCGTAAATTTGAATTATTCTCATGTTTCCCAGCATACAGGATAATGTAAAATTATCAGGGTTGTCATCTCATAGAAAAATCTATCATAATATTTTGATTCAAATCATAAGCAAGCTTAGCCAAGAATAACATACATACGATCACATGGTATATGTATAAATACATATTTGTCCAGTACTTTGCTTATTGCAGATGACATAATTAACTCTTGTTTTAACTGAAGACTATCCCTTTAAGGAGAAATCTGAGTGACTGACTCCCTCTTCATCACAAATGCAATTTCTACAATTAGAAAAGTGGTTCTCTTACACACAGAGTGGCCCTGCTCTCGCTCATCTGTGCAAGGGCTTCTACACGTCTCAGAAAAGTCCCAACGCTCATGCTTTTTTTCACTGAAGAGTGAAATGAAGTTACTGACAGTAATCACCCTCCAACATTACATTTCATGCCCATGGTCAGGAGTACATGTCATCCAGTCTACAAGGCAACTGAGATTCCCATTGTCTCAGCTAAGAGGTTGAAGACTCCCAGCCGACTAAGTGAATTCCTCATGCATTTCTGACAAATGCAAAATAATAGGTGAGGAAATGGCATGGTTTCCAGTCAGATTTCTCTGGTTGCCTATTACATCATTGAGAAAGAGGACAGAAAACTTAAGGATTCTTCTCAGCAGAATGTTTGCAGGGTAGTGCTGCTTCTATTTGCTTTCTGCTCTCCATCCCTAGTCTCTTGCTTTCCTTCAGTATGCCTGTTTTCTTGCCTTTCTCTTTTCAACTGTTTATGTACATTTGTATTGAATTATGACATTTTATACCAATAAATTCAAAATACCTTTGATTCATATGTGTATGGACAAATGCACAGTTTGCTTATTTTGTTCTAAAACATGCACATTTCTTTCTGGGCACAAACATTAGATACTTGAGCTGATCAACCTGTGAGCACAGGGACATGAGAGAGATAAGTGGACAGGTGGAGAAGAGAAGGAAAAAAAAAGAATAAGAGAGCGAGGGCTGTTACCATGACCTTTCGGAAGCAGTTTAGTGGTACAGTTAGAGAGGAAGAGACCCAGAGGATGGTACCTAGATACATAACTGGGGAGTAGCAGAGGGAGGATGCCAAATACTGCTTACAGTGTCACTCCCCCTTGGACCACTCCCTAGCCAAGACTATTAGCCAGAAGCCAAGGGTGTTGCCAGTTTGCTTGGGTGCCAGCTGGGCATCCCTATACTGTGGTCCCTGCCCTTGGCAGTGGTCCCTTCAGTGCTCGAAAAGACATCCTCAGCCACTCCTCCATGGTCTGGCTGATTTCGCTGCACGAGAGAGAGCCACTGACCTGCCTCTTCATCCAGTCCCTGCACGGTATAGTGGTGGAGGAGGGATAATTACACAGGGTAGTCCTGATTCAGGTCTGCAAGAGGATTCTTGCTGCCCCAGTATATATTTCTCTTACGACTAAAGAAAACCTAAATGAATCTGCTTTTCTACAGGGTCAAAAAGAAGAGAGATGACTTTCAGGGGAAAAAAAAATATATGTCCCATTGAGGTCATGATTTTATAGTGCATACCTACATTTCACAATGATATTTTCATTGTACCAATTCACTGCCATGATCCCAGCCCCAGCAGGAGGTTAGTTCTTGGTTCAAGGAAAAGGGAGTTTTAACATTCATTTTAATGGGAACCTTTATTCATTTTTAGTATCAGCACTGTTACACCTAGCTTCATGTAATTATAGGACAAGAAGCAGGTTTAGAATTCCCTGGAGGAACTTGCTGTTTTTTTCTTCTCGGACTTACTCTTTTCATCATCTCAACTGCTCCTCCCTTAGTCTTCCCATTTTCCTTGAGAGTGCTTATTCGTATCCTTAGAAATGAGCGCATCTCAATGAGATTTTAACTACTATAAATGGTGGCCTCACTTCTTTGCTTTTCTTCTTTTCCACTGTCTTTTCCCCTGTGGGATTGTTAAATGCAGCAGGTTTTCCACAGTATGATGAGTGGAGTGCATGAACCCAAAGGTTGTGCCTACATGTGTCCTAGGGATACAGCTTGGATATGTAGTTTATGAAAGATGCAGCAAGATAAAGTCACAAGGTAACTACAATAAACATGCTGTATTCCTGCTGCTTATATCCATGTTTTGTACTTGAAACCGTATTAACTTCTGTGAATCCAAAAACCAGCATAAAACTGAAACATGCCATGGTTCACAAGGAGAAGTTGCCTTGTTATACCTGTAGGTTTCTGGCGTATGAAGCCTGTGTACGTTGCAGTTTCTATTGTGCCCTTTTTGAATATACATGCAGAAATCAGCGTTAGCCTTGAACTAAATGAAGTTTTCAGTCTCTGAATGTTTTTTGAGGACATTTAAAGTCATTTACAGATCAAATATTTTAAAATTTTGAGTGGCAAAGAGGAATGCATATTAATTTTAGACGGCTATTTTTATGCTTTTGCACGTATAATCTAATTCAGAACTTGCCCTTCTATTTCCTATCTGAAAAGAGTAGCCCTGAACGCACTTACAAGCTGTTGATCCTTTGAAAAGAAAATTTGACCACTGAAGGAGCCTTATTAAACTTTAAAAACGAGTCCCTGTGCTCCTTTTCGGTACAGCTTTTTTAATAGGTAGAGTTGGAGGCATACAGAAAATCTCTAAATCTCTGCTATAGCCTGAGAATTCCTTGGCTTGTCTCAAGGTGTGTCTTTACATGACCTGTACGTTGGTGCAGGTGGAAAGTGTTACTGAGGTTGAAGTCTTCATCTGGGTGAATACCTTGCACCACTTCCAGTAGTCCCATATACAAGAGAAAGCTGCCTTTGTAAAGAAATTAGTGCCCTTATTCCTGTGAGGGAAAAGAGTGCCGTTATTGATAATAACTATGTCTGAAATTGCCATTATGTAACTGTTCTACCTAGAATCACCTCATGATCAAAATTGTTACGTAATGAGGACAAAATCTGTGTAGATTAAGGGCACACGTATAGTGGATTTCCTTCCTTTGCTTGCCTAGCTAAAATATGGGAAAAATACCCCCCCCCCAATTGCTCAGTTTTTTATCTTTCATAAACGTTTCTGACCCCTTCAAATAAGGTCGATTTCTAAATAAAAGATCATGTAAATGTAAAGAATCACTGTCTCATTCTGGAAATATTTACTGTTGCGTTGGTTCTGTCCTCCAGGAGGACACATTCTGCCTTTTGCCGGAAACTGTTCCAAAGACATAAATGCCTTCAGGCTCCACAAAAGTGGGGTTTGGAGTACTGTAATATTGTCACGGGGAGGAGGAACAGGGGAGCAAGGGTATGCCTACACCTTACCTAAGATTTCACAAGGCATGAGTATTTTTTTCCCTTAATTTATAGTAATCCACTTAGGGAGGATTAAATGACCCAAACCAGGCCACCCTGCAATAGGAATACAACAGTCCCCTTTTCAGCTTACACAAAATAAATCAGTTTAAAGGAATATTTTGTCTGAGGTCTGCAATTCTGTAACATCTGACATTCCTCTAATGGCATTCTTTAGCAGGCACAATCAAGGAGGAATACAGGCCTAAGTAGTAAAACACACACCTATGTAACTAAGTATGAGAAGAACTCAAAATGAGAAGAACTCAATTAAAAGAACAAAAACTTATTCTAATGCTGTACATGTACATGTAAATACCTTGAGAAACAAAAGTCTGTATAACGTATTTCTCCTGCCCAAAACTCACACCTGCTAATGCCTCGTAAAATTAGTTGCATCCTCAATGCTATCCTTCAAAGGCAAGTTCCAAGGCCTAATTATATATTTAATTATCTATTTTTTGTCAGCTCATTTGCATCCAAGTACATTCAGCAGCATGTCATCTGGGATCAATTCTTCAACAGTGATTTTATTATAGTTTCTGTATAATGTTACTTTGGTATATCCACCCTGTTCCCACCCATGAGCATATGGTGTCTCTTTTTTTTTAATACATCTGAATTAGAGAAAAGTACCAGCATTAAATGCCAATCTCTTGGCTTTTGATGGCTGCCAGTCCTGAATTTGTTTGCAAATGTTTTTGATATCAATTTCACTTCTGCGCCACAAGGGATTGGATAACATCTGTCCTGCAGCAGATGATTGTTTTTATTTACTGGTTTATTCATGTATCTACATTTTGGTGTGAAAACTTAGTCGTAACTCTTGGGCTTTAATCTGAGGAAGGAGCAGTGCAGAATGAAACACAGTCACGCTTTGCATTTGAGAGGAACAACGCCATTATTTCTTTGCTTTCTGCGGTAATCCTAGGTATAATAGGTAGAATGGCAAAAATAAATTGAGGTCTTTGTTGCAATTCTCCCTCCCTCAGCAAGAGAGCTATGCTTTCTCTCACGTACATCGTCTATCAAATGTTGTTTAAGGATCTTTTTGCACCAGCTGCTATCCTGTTTCACTTTTTGCTTCAGCCAAGCTCTCTAAACAATTTGATGAGCATGAAGAATGATGCCAACCTGACAAATCCTGTTTCTCGGGTTTTTCTCCCGGAGCTACCCATTCATGAAGCACCACGGCAGTGGCTGCATTCACTTTTGGGGCAGTGAGAGCCGTCAGCCCCATTATGTCCTGGTTCTGCAGGGCTAGAAGCGAGTTTGAGGAACAGCATGATTTTTCTGTTAGGCTTTTCATTTGCTACCTTTTTATAGATATATGAACACAAAATAACGTTAATATTTACAATTTGGTTGTGTAAGTGACCTGTGTGGTTCAGGAAGAGCAGCATCCAGTTCATGAGCTGCATTTTCAGAGAAAACTCCACATTCCCACTATAGACTTCTGCTGTTAGCCCCTAGTGGGCTGGATATTTGACTTAGTCATTTCAAGCTGAAATGGCCATTTTATGTTAGTATTAGAGCTTCTTTAATTTTATCAGTTGTGTTCTTCCTCTGCTTGCAATATATTGAAATGAAACTCAATAAATTAGATGGTTCATACAGAGACATAACAGCTACTCCTGATCATCTTTAACCCCTGCCACCTGAAGCTTGCCTCTTTTGGCCACTTCAGAAACCAATGGTTTCCCATGAGCTGAATGATGGTGCAATGCTTCATAAAGGTTTTACTAGCATTGGGTTTAAATAAAATACATAAATACTTTTGAGGACAGGAGGAGGATAGTGATTCTAACAGATCTTGTGGGGGAGAAGGGGTATACAAGAATGAACACCAACATGAAAATTAGCCCTCCAAAATGTGTAGACTTTCAGAGAGAAACCAAGCACATTTTCACCAGAACAGAAAATATTCACGCTTCAATAGCACGAAATGTATCACCAATTGTAATCAAATTTTCCATGGATCCTTGGCTGTGACTGATCTAAAATACCCAGTCGAAACCCTGACAGCCATTTTTAGCTGCATCGTTTATTGGTTGTAGCACTTCAGCTTCCCATGAGAAGCCTTCATCAAGGTTGTAAGCTCCAGGAAAGACAGCTGAATAAAAAACCCTCTCCAAAATCAGATTTACTTGTATTCCTATAGATGGTACTCTTATTCATAATCTTGGAAATGAGGAAGGAAACTGACTTGCATGAGACAGTAATAAACAATTTCACTTGTAAGGATATGAAACCTGCGTAAGAACTGGGGTGTTGGCATTCTGGCTGGTTGTATGAGAAGAAAAGGTGATTTTTGGTACTGTTCCTGACTCTTTTATATGTGTGGAAAATTGTATTAATCATGAACTGTGAAACTCCTTTCCAAGAGGAAAAATGCTATAGTCCTTAATTCCAGTCTATTATGAGCAGAAATTTATACCATTAAATATTTATATGTCCCTGACCAGTAAAACACAAGTCTTTCTTTTAAGAGTTAAGGGCATAAAGGTAGAAGACAGATAGTAATTTATGGTTTGCTAGTTATATGTTACTAGAACATCTCTTGTGTTCTAAGCAAAATAGAATTATGGTTGCAACCCAGTTGTCGTTCTAATATGTTAAGATTTATCTGCCTATGTATGGCTATATTTGTCTCAATAGCTATATTAGATGCAACTTGTCTTATGAGTGACAAGATCCCACAAAGACTTACTCATACACTATTTTATATGGCTGGTGTAACCAAAACAATGTCACTGACACATGTAGATTTCAATCTGCATGTTAACATCAGAAACATAGAAGCCCTGATTTGATTTGATTACAGTGAATTGGGAAATCTCACTGAGACATTTTTTTTCTTCTAATTCAAAAATGTAGGTGAATTCGAGTCAGTCTTTCTCAAAAGAGAGTACACACCGTTGTCAAAAATGCTTGCATTTCTGGTGCGAGTGAGAATCTCCAAGACTAAAAGTTAGCTGGGACATGTAAACCCCTATTTACTGAGTTATGTTAGCCACACTGACCATCTTCAGTAGACAGAGAAGGTGGCATGAGCACTAACAAAGAAAGAAGTCACTAAAGTACTGATGCAGGGATATGCTATTGGATACCCCAAATGCAGAATCTAACTCTGGCAAGACAGAACCTCAACCTGGGAGACAAAGGAGTGTTTTACATGAGGTGCTAGAAGTGTAGACAGCTTGGAAAATGCCTACTGGATTACTTTCATGCAACAGAAATTCTGTTTCTTTTTCAGCCGTTATGACTGAGTCTATTGTTCCTGTTCCACTTTACAGTGAATATTTTTGCATCCTTTATTGTTATAGCAGCAGGGATAGATAATTTTTTTTCCAATTACTGGAAAAGTCACTGCAAGTATGGTTTTAAAGTGACCGAAATTGTTCACACCAATGAGTGCAATTTGGCAAACAATTACGACTGAAAAAATATGGAAGCAGTATAAAAAGACCTAAATGCTTCATTTCAGAAACACCAACTGCTTATTTTGACATTTTTTTAATGAATCATTTTGGCTTTCCCATTCAAACAACATTTTTCTTTGGAGAGTGGTCTCAATTTTTAAAAGACGCAATAATTAGAGGTACATAATCTGAGACTAAAATGCAACATTTCAATGAAAAAGTACACAGAAAAAGTCCATTTTGATTTCAGTGTAGCAGATTTTTTTCCCTTATTTTTTATTGTGATTATTTAACTACAAAGAATCACAATTTGCTCTGCTGTAGTAATAATGACTGTAGGTGTCAATAACCTAGTGCATGCATATCAATTTAGATCTAGTTACATTTTGGAAAGAAAAAAAGACCCACATAGCTGTGTGACAATGCAATTAATATGTTTTTTCAGTGTTCACAGCTAACACAATGAAGGTGGCTATACCAAGTATGAACGCATGACTAGCCTAACTAGGTCCTGAGAACTAAAGTATACTACGGCAAATAATGAGGCCAGGGCTCTGAAGAGGCCTGGCTTCATTCACCCCATCCTTTGAAAGATGTACAGGGTGTGACGAGGCAGCTTTGCAGGAAAAAGCAGTCATGCTAAGGGCCTCAACTAGAGCCCACAGCGTTCATTGAAACTCTGGGTTAAGGCTATCCTGTATAGGTAGACATAAGGGAATGCCTGGGCTTGCTTTATTTCCTCAACTCTTGGAGATATGCTGAAGAAGCAAACTTGGACAGCTACAGAAGCAGAAAGCTTGTTGCACTCAGAAGTGGGCATCTGGAAGACTGGTTTGAAACAGACTCCGCTTCAGAGCTTTGGCATGGAGGTATGACACGCATATCTCATAAAGGGGGCAACGAAGAGTTAAGATGCATGGCATGATTCCCGGATGTACAAGTGTTAACTATTAAAGAAGCTGTGCTGATGCAAAAGCAAAAGCTGTTTGGACCATGTTCTTTCACTTTATTTTTCTTTTTCCTGAACGGATGTAAAGCTGATCCAGTGGAACCCCACCCAGCATCTGCCGGCTCCTGGCTGCAGCACGGAAATCCTCAGTACAAAATCCTCCCAAGGAAATGATGAGGCTCAGGCCTTTGTACGGAAGACCTCTGTTCCATCAGTCAGCTAAGAGCCACCACACTGCAAAGTTTAAACCTTTTCTCCTCTATCATAGCAAAACTATAATGATATTGTAACTGCTTATGCAAACATTTCTGTAAGTTGAAATGACTCTGTAACCCCTTGGGTTATCACTGGTGAATTAAGGTTTGCATGTGCAACTTTTCCACGTTTGTGTGAAAGGAAAACAGAGGGGATTAGTCTTAATACCTTTGAGCTAAGTAAATATTGACTACGTTTGATTCTACCATCATTTCATGGCCAATGCTAAGCACAAGGTGACTGCAGGACTGCTGAAAATATACAAAAGACATTAACCTGCTGGTTTTTTACCCTGTTTTGAAATGTATCATAGAATCCAATTTCATGGCACACTTTGATTTTATATGTATCCCTTCCCAGGTAAAATAACTATTTTTTATCACTTATGACACTTTCATTTCTCATATGTGTTTCTTAACTATAACGCTCAGTTTTCCCATATGCTTTTATGCAAAACTTTACTGCTACTTTTTGACTCTATCAGGCAGCCAGCTATTTTCTACAAAATCCTTCCTAGGCAGGAATCCGTACTACCCATAGGTCACTCCAAATGAGAATGTGGACGTTCACAAACAGTTCTCCTCCTAGCAAAAAGACCTTCATTGTTGCTCTCCATATAAAATTCAGCTGGTAGTTAAACAGATTCATTCAGAGTAGGCAGCAATTGCATTAAAATACGCATGTAAGTGCAAATGTGTCACTTTCTAATATTTTATATAAGTAAAAGTTACTGGACTTATTAAAAAAAACCATAGAATGATTTTTGCACCTTTCACCCCCATGCAGGGTTGCTATAAGTCATAGAATTTACACCTATAGGTGAGGATGACAAATTCATGTCTTGTGAAGTGTAGCACCTCCTACTGACTAGCTTTAGACTTTTGCAGATGCAAGAGGTTCTTTGCTTCTTTTGGCTCCAGACCATTTTCCAAAGTCAGCTGAAGGCGTTACACATAATCCTTGGGGTAATTAATGGATGGAGCCTAAACAGCAGCACAAACAGATCTGGTTTCAGTGTTTGAATGGCCGGGAGAGCTTCTTCCTCCTGGAGTGAAGCACAACACTGAGCTAGAGAAGCTGCACGTGCTCGCATAGGGGCTGCATCCCTACAGCATATCCAGCTGCTGCTAGGAAACCTTGCAAAGGTGCTTGGCAGCGTGGACGCAGCTTATGGCCAGCCTCCTTTCAGAAGCTGATGACAACCTCTCTTGGAAGTATACCGTGTGGCTTTATGGAAGTTGTGTAACAGGTGATAACTTCTTAAAAAGTTTGGTAATTTAACAAGGAATGTTCCCCCCTCCCCTCAGCATAATCTTCCAGGAAAAAAAGTCACAACAGCATAAGAGAAACCCAACTAAGGTCACTAAATTGTCTCATGGATTGTATGTAAAGACCCCAAAGTTCAGGAAGACACCTGGGACAGCTAAAGGAAGTGTCTTGTAATTCTTTCCGTGCTGAGTTTTTCTCTGACATGAATCCCAAACATAACTACGTATATGCATCTTTTAAAAATGACACACCTTCAGGGGTGTCAGGCTCTAAAGGACACGCAGGATTGTTTGGATGTTGGTATAATGCTGTGTGCTGTTTCTATTCTCTCCATGTGTATGAGGACCTAAGCACACATATGCACGAGTTAATGTTTAAAATCACTCTTTCCTGAGATTTGCCCTGAACTAATTACAAAAATGGTGCTACAAAGCCATTTGCCACTCTGAGACTTCTCCCTTCAGAGGCATCCATTTCAAATGTGAAATCTTGATGCTATTTTCTGTGTTTTCTGGCACCCCACTAGGGAAGCAATTTACAAAACATACCCCCACACTTTGAGCCACATGACAAACCCTTTAGTTCCACCGGAGGATAAAGTTTACGAGAGATTAACATTTTGGAGACCTATGCATAATGACGTACAATCACAGTAATTTCTTATTGACCTCCTAATGATTCCTTTTCCAGTTTAGTGCAATACAAAGAAACTTCTGGCATGATGCTGAGTTGTAATTCCCAAACCTGAACCATGTAACACTTGTCAGGTCATTATGACAACTTTGCACCCATATCAAACAGTGGCGATTCAGTATCAATTGACTTCACTGACTGTATTAACATCTTTTCTGGATTTGCCAAAAGTGAATGTTTTCCCTATTTTACAGCAATTAAGATTTATATTGAGGTTAACAATGGTGTGTCTTGGCATTCTGACTGAGTGCAGATAGAGGTACAGAATTAAAGCTAAGGTGTTTGGAAGGGGTGGCATGGTTGAGGTATTTTAAAAGAGAGAGGGAGAAATAAAAACCCAAGGGAAATCTTGAGAGAACTTAATGGAAACATATTTTTCTAAAATAGGGTTTGACCAGAATAATGACATTTATGCCGGTAATTAATTCATTAAGTACTTTTATGATCATTGGTGGTGAAAAGCTTGTGTTCTTTCGACAAGCTGGTCTGGACAGTATGGCAACTTAAGCAGAAAATATAGCCTGTTGCCATGATAAAGAATTAATTAACCATTGACCCAGAAAGATGTCTTGGTTTAATATATTACGGCTACTTAAGTATGCTCTAACATCTTTTATCCTGTTGCGATTTATGGTCCCTGCTTACTGAGGAATCTAGAAGGTAGACCTACAAAAAAAATAAATAGAGAATACTGATGTTTCAATAGATGTCATATTCACCCCAGAATTCATGCTAGATCAGTATCTTGACAAGGTACATTAAAATCATTCTGGTACGTGCATTGCACCGGATGCTTATTTTCATTATTACAACTTGTGTCATTGCTTCTCATGCAGAGCGGCTAAAATCTTTATTAAGAGATATTTATTAAAAATATATTTTCAAAATGCTTTTTTGCTGCTCAGAGTACTGACTTGTACAGAATTGTAAACATCCACATAGTGATGGTAAGTGAAAAGAAGAAACTGGTTTCATGAGTTTTGAGGTGAATACCAAACTGTGAGTCTAATTTACGCTACTCATGATGAAGTAGTATGTGACCAAATGACAAAGTTACTGATTTGAAAATGAAATTCTGTGCCTCTGACTGCTTAATGTCCGTATGCATGAAAGAAAAAAGTGCAGTTCAAGAATTCAGTTTATGTTCCTCTCACAATTCTTGTGCTAAGAAGCCAGACAGAAAAAGCCACTGCAGGCATTAGATTTTCAGTATTAGTCTTGACATTTATCATACCTCTGAAACCATATTGATATAATTTTGAAGCTGCATCAGTCATGAACATAATCTCTAGCTTGGATATTTTAAGTTCGATCCAGACTGTAATTTATGTTGCCATCACCATCAATTACATCTCAGTTGAGTCCCGGATTTCAGAGTAAGTGTAGGAAATATTCAAGCGCTCTATAGAAAAAGTCTTTATTATCATGCCATTCACCAGGACCCAGGAGATGTAAAAAGCAGCCTGCGCAGTGTGCGGCAGCAATAGTATGTGCGATATTTCCTGCGGCATTGAAGCATGGGAGTTTATGGCGGGTCACCTCAGTCAGTGGCGCTGATGGGGAGGAGGGGATGCCCGACGCACCAGGGCCAGAACAGAGACAAAGCTTAAGACTTCATCCTTTGAAACTCTCCTAGGAGCCATCAATTTGGGAACCAAGCAAAGTGGAGAGAACTCAGCCTGATAACGGACTGCATTTTTTAAGCAGACCTACCACTTCATATAGTCGCAGAAAAGACAGCGTCCCTCCTCTTCCCCCCTTGTCATTTGATCCGTTTGTTGCAGAACTGGTGTCCATAGGAAGTAAACCTCTTGGGTGAATTCTTTGCTAGATGAAAATCGCTTCTGTTCGCCATTCAGTTGAATCTGGCTGGATTTTCTTGGTGGAAAATCCTTTTCCATCTTTCTGTGGGAATTGGGGCCAGGGAGGAGCACTGAGTTACCAAGCATAAGAAGTATAAGTAAAAGACCATAAGAAAAAAAAAAGTGATGTTTAAACTTTCTGTGCTGGAAGTCAGGGGGAGGGAGGCTGCAAATGATACCCATAAACACATATTCATATTTATTCATTTATTGATGCAGGTAATATTGATGTAAGTTGAGATTTTTCTGTCACCTAGTAACATTTGTATGTAATTCTCACATTTTCACTGCCCATGTCATTGTAATACCATGCTAATTTGTACTTGGTCTCTGTATTATGAGTCACTTCATTACATCTTACTGAAAACCAAGACTGACCCATGTTTGCATTCCCATGACTGAAACAGCTTTGGAATCTGCATGCAAGCTTCTCATTGTCTTTGCTTGCTTTTGTCTTCTCAAACTCCTCTGTTTCCTCTGTGCCTGTACAGCATTGTACCAGTATTAGTCAGGAACTGCAGACAAGTTTAGCGAATGTGCATGCATAGACCAATAGGAATTTGTGATCTTGGTCTTCTGTTGCAATTTGAGGCGGTGCAAATTTGTCTGACATGTGAAGTGTGCAAAGTCTTTTCTGAGCTTTTTTAAGCCCTGGTTTTGTCCACGGGAATACACAGCATTTTATTACTTCCGATGAGAAGATGTTTGTTATGACAAGGACAGAAAAGGAGAAACCAAAACCTCTGTGAACAAATTTTAGTTAAGAGAACCATCTAGCTAGCACTCTGATCTCCTTCACTTACACCGTTTGTGAGTATAAAACATGTAATAGGAAAACAGGTATATTCACAGAATATAAACATTAAAATCATAAAAGAATCTTTTCAGATACATAGTAAACTCTGCTGTGTTTTACTGAGACCATTTGTTCATGCCAGCAAACTTCATCTGGTGACCTGAAGTGGTTTAATAAATCTCTGAATATAATTTCTTCACAGCTGGACAAACACAGACATGTTTAAAAGTGAGGTACGTAGCTTTAACTGATCATTGTATGACTATGTTGACAATGATCAAGTTGAGAATCGCTTCCAATAGGTTTGTATTTTAAGGGAATGTACAGATCCCATCATATGGTGCTGGCAACAAGTAAAAATAAGAAGCTGATGCTATGTTCTCTAAAATCACATGTGACACTGTACACAGACTGGTGTACTGTGCAGAAGGAAGAAGGAAGTGAAGTTATTCCTCCAGAACTGTATCGGGAATCCTCTCATCCCATTAAATGACATACTTATTGCTGAAGTATGTCCCCTAGACAATAAGTCTTGCTTTTATTTTACATTCAGTAATTTATTTGAGTCTAATCACAGAGTAAAATATCATTAATCTTCCAGGAAAGCTATTGGACATTCTGATGAATATTCATGTAAAAAGACAAATGGTTAAGACTTTAAAAGTAAACATTTTATGTTATTTTGATACAAATGTTTTTTTGTTCTCGTGAGACCTCACTTGGAGTACTGTGTGCAGTTCTGGTGTCCTCAACATAAAAAGGACATGGAACTGTTGGAACAAGTTCAGAGGAGGCCATGAGGATTATCAGGGGACTGGAGCACCTCCCATATGAAGATAGGATGAGAAAGTTGGGGCTGCTCAGCCTGGAGAAGAGAAGGCTGCGTGGAGACCTCATAGCAGCCTTCCAGTATCTGAAGGGGGCCTATAGGGATGCTGGGGAGGGACTCTTCATTAGGGACTGTAGTGATAGGGCAAGGGGTAATGGGTTCAAACTTAAACAGGGGCAGTTTAGATTGGATATGAGGAAGATATTCTTTACTGTAAGGGTGGTGAGGCACTGGAATGGGTTGCCCAGGGAAGTTGTGAATGCTCCATCGCTGGCGGTGTTCAAAGCCAGGTTGGACAGATCCTTGGGTTGCATGGTTTAGTGGGAGGTGTCCCTGCCCATGACAGGGGGGTGGGAACTGGATGATCTTAAGGTCCTTTCCAACTCTAACCATTCCATGAATCTATAAATCAATCATATAATTTGTAATTAGGGGACATTTTTTGGCTAAATGTGCATTACTTGAGCCACTTTAATGTTAAAACAAAGGATGTGATTTTGTAGTCTGCAGATCTTTTCCAGTGGCAAACTGAGTATTGTATGTTCTTGTATCGATCAGTTAATATCAAGGGTGCTCAAGAGTTTGCAGAATCTGGATCCAAAGGAAGAGTTTCATATTATTTTCCCATTCACTACATTTTTCCTAAAGCTTTGAGGATAAGAAAGCTTAACATGGGAATATCATTATTTGGAGAGAAAGCTGTAAATGAACTGATGTAAAATGAAAGAAAGAAAAGAAAAAAGAAAGGTGTAAAAAACTTTAACAATTGTTTTACATAAAAAGAAAGTACCAGGAAAGGTGCTCAGCTTTTTCTGGTTTAGGTGAGTAAGGGGTTTGCACACTGATTTAGTCACATCTGTTTAGATTCTCATTTACTGTAAACCAGTGTAGTTTTACTGGAATAAGTATTACTAAATTGAAATATCTAGAAAACACCTTTTCCCCTGCCTTTTTTGAAATGTACTCATTATGATACGAGTATGAAAAGTAATAGACTTTATAAGGTACTGTAATTGTTAAATATGAAGAAGTTAAATTCATACTAATAAATCATACCTGCAGCAGAAAAATGATCAGACTGGATTTGAGTCTTCTTTCAGCCTTGCTGAGTATTGAAAGATTCAAGATGTTTTTATTTAAAGCAGCCTACTGGAAGCCCAGATCAAGCTCTGGATGCCTTCTTTTCTCAAAGTAGAGAAAAGAACAGGTATGCTACAACTGCTGTCTACCCTTCAAAATACAGAAGTCAGAAACCATATTCCAACTTGCAGCTCAGAGTTTAGTTCCCTACCACTATCTAGAAGGAGAGCAGACAAATTCTGGAGTGATCATCCCTCACCTTTAGCTGAAAATAATACTTGCAAACAAGATATTCTAATTCAGAAAAGGATGCATTGTCAAGAGCAGGAAAACTATTCCACATCTTCTCCATCCCACATCCAAGAACAGCTAAGTGTGGCAAGAGCTATGAGACTTAAGTTGTGATTTATAAATAGGAAAATCAAGCTTGTTCTTTAGTCACAATTACAGTTTAGCCGTGCAGCAGGCCTATGCCTGGGTGCACATGAAGTACTCTCAAATCTTTAATTCCTTGACCAAGGTTGAGGAATACCCCAAGCATCTCATCATGTTGGTGATAATGCACTGGCTTGAGCCAATGGATCAACTTAAATCTAGGTGATTGACTGGACCTTTGCAATACAATACACTGATTTGTTACAGCAACCCACCTAGTAGGAATTTTGGACAGTTCTAGAAATTGCCACAGTGGAAACTCCTGCTCGTGTCTAGTCTAATTTCTATGCCTAAATGTATTTATTAACATCCTGGACGTAGTGTCCCAAAGTGTTCTTGGTGCAGAAGAAACCGGGTTGTAGATGAAACATTTGTAAATAGGCCGTAGAAACCATTCCTCCAGAAATGTCTATGTGGGATAGTGATGTGTCTGTAGCTAGGATACTGAAGAGATGTTTTTCAAGTAGTTAAGGTGTATGAGTAGTGGTGCAAGTGCTGTGCTGGTCAGGTAGGTCCATGGCCTCCTGGGTTATAAGAACTGAGCGAAACAGTGGTTTGAGAAGTCTCTTCTGATCCAGCTGAAAGTGCCGCTGCAAGAACCCTTTCAACAAGCGCCCTCTCCTCTGGGCTGTGACTGATTTGATTCCCCAGGCAAACACAGCCCTATGCTAACATCCTGGTACATATTTTTTCCTTTTAACAAGCACATTGTCTGTGCATTAGTCAGGGTCACACTAAAGAAGAAAAGAGCTGGTTTCCCTCTTCTGGCTAGTGAGGACTACTGAATCTGAAATAAGCATGGCTTCCAGCTGCACAGAAAGCAAGATGAGTGATCTTAGGTCAGGGGTCCTCTATGGCTTCCCTGCTAGGTCGTCTGGTTCCATTCTCTATTCATTCTAGCCACTGCCTCCTGTTTCCAGAGGCAGTGGATTTTCAATAAACCCATACTGCAGGTCTTCCAACCCTCACGCCAATGTGACTTTGGAACCAACGGTAAGAAACCTTACTTGATTATACAGGATCTGCTGGCTTGTAAATCTCGGACTTTGACCACTAAACAACTTCCCCAACTCAACATTTTCTTCGTTGCTTTGATCTTTGCAGGCTTGGGATCCCTTTACTGAAGGAGCTGTGCTGTACTGAGATGTATTTGTAACGCTGTTTGTTTGCAGTCTTCAAACTGAAACTACAAACACGGTATTTAATGCAACGCAAGGCATTGCCTTTTTTTTTCAAGAAAAAAAGGAAAAAGAAGAGAAGCCCAGGCGGTGAATGCGAAAGTGGTCAGAGGGCATCGGCTCTGTTAAACCACTTTCATCTTTTGGCAGTGAACACTCATGGGCCGGAACTCCAGTGCCTCTGGCTCAGATTGCCTCTCTCAGGAGCTTTGCACTGCAATTGCAGGCATTCGTAAAGAAACGTAGTGTGTGATTTTTCACAGCTGAGGGCAGAGCTGGACCCCCTGTAGATGGTGATTACAGGTTATGCATAACTGCATTTGTCAAGTACTTGAGGCCGTAGTGAAGTGCCTTAAACTTCTATTTCAGGGTCATACATTCCTTTCAGAGCAATCTTTTAAACATAAAAATATCAAATAGCCAAAATCAATAATAGGAATTGTTCTTTCCGAAACCTGCATGTTCACAGAGATTAACTCGGTTTGGCCTCTTTTTTCTGTCTGGATCATAACACTGCGGTATATTACAGTGCTGAAAAGGTGACTGAAACTGAGAAGATGAGTATGGTAGCAACTAGGCTGAATCCTAGGAAATACCAACCATCTAAACGTCTCCATTGCTCCCTCTAGTAAAGCAAATATTTGTAACCCATGTTGGGGTCCCAGATATTCAGTACATTGGGTCACTACTGGGGAAATGAGTCAAGGGGAAGCTAGAAGGTTTGCTTTCTGCTCTGCTGGAAACTACAGGCATGCTAGTGGTGAAGACACCGGAGTTTTGGCACTTATTTTAGGAGGAAGTAGAGCAATCATAAACAACTACGCATCTAAGTCACAGGAGGGATTCAAAAGGCTTGCCAGAAAGACATGAAGTCAAAGCAGTAGTGCTTCCTCTCCATCAGCTTTAGACACTGACACCATCTGTACTGGGGGCATAATTAAACAATTGCTGTAATCTTCCAAGAATGATATAAATATAAAGAAGCAAGGAATAAAATAAAAACAGAATTAAAAACAAACCTGCTGGGGGAAAAAATCACAGAAGACCTGATTTCCATTCATGTACATATTCCGCTCCTTAACAGCATAAAAGGTCCTCAGAGTAAACGGGGATTCAGTAAGAACAGTGCATACATCACAGCTCACATGTATTATTTCAAAGCTGGTCTTATGGTCTTCTCTGGCCAATTTAATAAACAGTGAAGTGCAGAATGCTTGGCATAAAAAGCAGCACCATCTGTTCTCAAAGCATGGATCCTTGTCTCAGGGAAGGGAGCTGCTGTTGTTTCTTGTGAGAAGGTAGTTGCCTCCCTGGAGGTGAGGCTGACCTGGAGTTCTCAGAGTATCAAGTACAATAACAGTTTTATCATCCTCCACACTGTTCCTTGTTTGATAAGCCCCAGCAGTTATTTACAGTTCAAACCACTCTGAGGTGGCTGGCTATTACAATATGAGAAGGCAATGTGAGGCGATGCAGATCGCGCAGCGCAACAGCAAGTAACTGCAAGTAAATAGAAATTCCTTGAGGATACTGTCCTATTCCCATTAAAGTGAGGCAGGACCAAAACTCCAATGGAGATAGGGGTCACGAGCTGAATTTAATGGTGGTATAGATAAAGTAGTTGGCTCTCTTGGAGAAAAAAGAACAACCCATCCTTTCCTGTGACTGCTCAAGTTCTTATCCCTTTGTATACTGATCTAATCAGGTTACGTATGAGCAGTCCCTCCATTGAGAAGACTTCAACTAGTTGGCCAATTTCAATAATCTTCAATCTTGTCTAAAAAAATAGTTCAATTCCTACACATGTAAAGAAGATAAGTGGTCACAAAGGTGAACAAGACCATTTTTGTGTCTTTTAATTGTAAATGCTACCATTTAAGCTCCTACCCTAAAAACATGACAATGCACACATCAAGGGGTGTGATAAATGTCCATCCATGGCAGAAATTTCACCTTGAGCTCAGAATAAAAAAGCCAAAGACAGTCAACCATGGGACAACGCTTCACAAAAAATATAGCCTTACCAGTCTGGTGCCTGTGGAACCTCCTGTGTGATGAATTTCTCACTGGGGACCCTCTTCTACCTAAGTTCATCCGATTTACCCATCCCATGGGTAAATAACTATGAATAAATGGAAAGATTGTGAGACAGATGGCCATATGTAAATGCTGATAATAACAGAATAATAACTAGTTCTAAAATTTATCAGTTCTCAAGTGTTTGGGCTTTTTTGTTTTGTTTTTTAACTAGAAGCCTCAGTGCTGCCATCAGTATCTACACACCATAAGTGAGTGGGACTTGTTTTGCCACCTAGAGTATCAGAGGGGCTGCGCATAGTGGTTTTTTAAGTGTTCAGAATGTACCAATTACTATGGTATCAATTGCACGAGAAGATTATCTGGAGCCTTCCATCCTCAAGTTTTGAGCAAATTAATTAAAAGATCTGAGCCATCAGGAGTCCAAAAATTCTTTATTGTTTAATACCATAATCTTCTTGTTATAAATAAGGGGTCCAGTCACACCAAATAATCCAAAGCCTTTTGCAATGCGTAATCCAGTGAAGATTGACTGGGTTTTGTTCAAAGTTGGCTAAGCTATTTGTAGCAGGCATGGACAATAGCAGGATTTTAAAGCAGTTAGCTGTTTGAAAGATCCTCTGATAGAAATCTGTGAAGGAGAGCAGTAACTCACTGTCCAGGGAGGACTTTGTGAGGAGAAAGGTTTTCACATTTGTGCATTTAGTAAGAAGCATCTCTGGAATGAGGGTTTTATAGGCTGCATGTCAGGAACTGCAACACCGTGTCCAATTTGCACGTCCATTTACATAAGTTTAAATACAAATAAAATCCCAAATGATCATAGCAGCAGCAGCCAAGGATGAAGCACAGATAAGCCAAGGGAGGGCGGGCAACTGTCATTAATATTCATTTATCTGTATTGCCAAATCACCACTTTTAAAATAAGGGTGGAAAGTCAAACAGAGGTCTTTAATTGGGCAAATAACTTCACTGCTTCCTTATGCTGCTGAAAGGAAATTCAAAGGATTTCCAGACAGTAATCTTTTAATTATTCCAGAGGAAATCCCTGGATGATGGGAAACAGTTACAAAGTGGACCTCAGGGATTGCCTCGTGTAAACTGAAGTACTAATCCAGGGATTTGAACACGGATATTGTGTCTTGGCTAAACCATTTGCTCAACTGGTACTTAAATTCATCCTGCAGCTAGATACACTGAAGAACATTCTGCATGGCTTTTAATGCACTTTTGTGGACGATGTCTTTATCAAAATCTTCTATCAGATATTTACAGGACAAATGTATCTGCTCTTTGGACTTCTTTGTTTCCTTTTTCTGGTGCGCTTCACTTTCTCCTGGCCCTTTCGTGAAGAGGTGTTCATATACCGAGATGTAAAAGCAAGATGTTAATCTGAACCTTTACAGGATCATAGAAGACGTGCCCAGATACAGCAACACCAATGTAATTCGTAGTATGAAGCTGCCAGCTTTTCATTGATCAAATACATCATGCTCAATCAGGCAGTTCTGCAGCTGGCTTCATAACTCCCATGAGGTCCTTTACAGTGTTGCTAGGAACGTGTAAGTAAGGTTTCATCTCATAATTTGCCAAAGAATAATAGTGTATACAGTGCTCCTTGTCTCCGAAGGAGTAAATTCTTGTTCTTTCTTTGGTCCCTCAGCATACCTGCTGTTAACTTTACGTGGCTGAATGTTCTTTGATGATTTTCAGACAGACTAATATCAAAAAGTGTTGAACTGGACACCGCTTCTAGGTAAACCTTAGAAATACCTAAAAAAAAAAAGCTTCATACGTTTCTGTTTCAACTGAGAGCTTTTGCCAATGATGTGAAAAAGCCATGAGTCAACAAGGATTGATAATTTAATTTATCTCACAAATAAATGCATCCCACGTTTTTAACAAGGTAAAGTTTCAAGGTGACTTAGCAGGGGGAGAGACAACGCAGCTGTTCAGAAGGAACAGTGAATGATCAGAGTTTTGCTGCACACCATGTACTGATAAAGTGGTGTAATGCAGGCATAGAATATCCATCTTAATCAGTCCAGCTAGTTCAACAACAAGCAAAAAGTTGTTGTGTATTTTTCTCCAAAGCTTTGCACTAAACTCTCACAGCACCCAGATAGACTATGACAGTAGATTTTGTGGCCAGACTTTTCGTACTTGACTGACTATGGCTGGGCTCCTAAATCCGTATTTTGGCAGCTAGCTGGGAACTGACAAAGCACCAATAAGCCTCACTGAAGTCATCACCTTTGAAAACCAGGCCTCCTTCTTTTCCGTGCTGAAAATGGACTTAAAAGCGTTCATTTAAGCACCTGAGATGATTGAAAATACTGTCTGACGGTTTTACATTAACCATAGATTAAACGGAACTGTCATCCAGCAACGTAATAAATGAAAGTAATTCCCTGCCCTGACCAATGTTGCTTTTTCTGACTTAAAAAAGACCTGATTCATAGTTTGGCATGTGCCCCTGAGCACTTCGTGGGTTTTCAGAACCCAGGCTTGTTTTCCTCCTGCACCTTCACAGCTGCACTGAAGCTGTGCCATTAAGGGATCAGCCAGGACTCATGCACTAATCGCAAAGACAGGCAAGTAGAATACAGCAATTTCTTTTATATCCTCCTGCCTTCTCATCAGTGCAGCAGCTTTTTCAGATCCTCCATTGTCTGCATTCCTGTGGAAAGTATACCACAGTCAGAAATCACTTTCTTTCCTTCTTTGCCTCAGTCCAAACAAACTCAGCCTAGCTGTTGATTTACTCTCTTCAGCCAATATTAACTTTAACATACATTGCTGCTCCCTCAAATCTTTATTCCACTTATCACTTCCTTCGTGTTATACCCAGAAATGTGAACTTCTAGTCTACATCTTGCTTTGATTCCACCACACTCAACACATGTGATCCCAATTCAGTTCCCTCGTTTTTGGAACTTTCCCATGCAGCTCATTTAGATGTCATTCATCATTTTCTGACTTATTTTTTTTTCCCTCTTTCTATCCTCCTTTCCCTATTAAAAGGAAAACAGAAGGGAAAAAAGGAAAACAGGAAAAAACACCTACAAATTCAGCCAAAAAAAAAGCCAGCCATTTATTTTCTAGTAGGTCTTCGTGTGACACGGTCAACAGGAAAATGTCTGCTCCAAGTGATGGAAGCATAATACAGCATTCATGTGAGTGAAGTGGCATGTTTGCCTCGCAAGTGCCTAATTTTAGCCTTTTCTTCAGTCTGGGAGGACAAACAAAAAGCTGTGTGTGAAAATGCGAATAAAAAGTACCTTTTCCTTTAAAGTCTTGTACTGGAATGAATGCTAAATGCCAGTTCCAGTCTCCTGAAAGCAAGCTTCTAGCAGGCAAAGCCGTTTCAGAGAGCTGCGCACTTTGTCGCAGCAACAGCAAACCCAGGAAAGTTCCCTGCAGCTGAAAACAAAGCGACAAAACCTCTATCTGTATAGGTTTATGTTAAAATGATGTTGTTGAGAACAGCCTGTGCCACCTTTAGCTTGCAGGGTAACATGCCTTTTCCACTCACTGCATAAATCAGTACAAAGAATGGAGCGGTGACACCAGACTACAAACAAAAAGACCTGGCAAAGCATAGGAAGTGACTGAGGGAAATTTTCAGGAGCGCCCAAGGACTATTTCAGCAGCGAAGCACACACTGAGCGCGGTGACGCTTCAAAGAACTGACTAAAGGTGAAGCCGGTGCCCATCTTCTCTGTTGTCTCTTGGACTGCGGGGAGGAAACATCATTCCCCGTTGCTGAAATACGTATCCTAAGGGGAGCAATATATTAGGCCTCCAGTGCAGTGACTGCTACGGGACAGCTCCAAGGCAAAGAATTGCTGGAAAGCAGTCTCTCCATGGACATTTCCCTCGCTGCTAATGAGTAATTACCCCCATCCACCTGGCTGCCCCAGCGTGCTATCACAGCCTGCTCTGATGCCCCGGCAGGAGGCTGATGCTGTGGGAGCTGCAGAGCCAGCTTGGCACCACTGCTGCAGCAGCAGGGGAGATGGGGCTGTTTCCTCTTGGAAACATTGCCTGGGAAATGATCTCCAAAGCGAGTGGCACGATGGAACAGAGCAGTGCTTCCGCTCTCACATTTATTTCTTCCAGACCTGTGGCTTCATCAGCTTCATGTTGGAAAGGCCCTTGGTACTCACTGGAGGTGGTACTGTGCTGATGTGCCTCCACGCCAAATACGCTGAGAGAATTCCTACTGTGAGAAAAATGAGCTAAGGAGAGGACAAAGGAGCACACATATATATCCCTTATAAAAATACAAACCCCACAAGTCTATGGGCTGATACTTTTGAATCATACTGATTTGACAAATTCCTGCTGGCAGTAAGAATGAAAGAGAAGTCAGTGAAGTCGCATGAAAACCATTTTTATCCGTGTCAGATGGCCTCAGGCTTCTTTTCTAAAGACAATTTCTTTTTTAGCCCAAAATAAGTCCCAAAGGTTTGGCAGAGGGGATCAGCTTAACAGCTTTCACAACTTGTAACTGTGCTTGACAACTGTCCATGTGTTCAGCAATTTCAGTCATGGGCAGGAGTTTCTCAGGCTCCTTGCTTGGTGGGTCACTTGGCCCATGAAGACTTCCATCTCCTGGGACAGGGCTGTTTCTAGGGCTCATTTAGGTGTTTTCACTCACACTTGTTTTGTCCTGCTGAACTCAAACTCGCTAACTCAGTTTCTTAATAACAAAGTCTTGACCCAAAGCTCAGCTATTTAGATCTTTACCAAACCATTTACCTGTCTCATACAATACATTTATTTAACTTTATAGCTACTGAAGGCTAGATTTTGAAAGCTGCTGTAATTCTGTGATGAGTTTGAACTCCCATAAATAAGCCCCACAGCTGATAGAAGCAATCCCACTTTGCTCGCAATATTGGTGGCATTTCTGGCACCTTGAGTCAGCATTCATAGCTCTGCTGCTCTGGGGTAGGGAGCCCGAGCCTGAGGCGTATTTGGGATATAGCCTTGGGTTCAATGATGCTGACACTCACTTCACAGAATTTCAGACACGGAAGCAGACGTGGGGAAGGACAGGATGAAACCTCTCACATTCGGATTCATTTCAGAATCTACTTCGGTTGGCAACCGATACAGAACTTCCTTTCTAACTCCAGACTTGGATCTCCACGCAGCTAAGGGGCATGGCACTATTCCTCTGTATATTTGTCTCCATTTATCCTTTTGAAAGATTTGTTTACATTTGCCACTAATGTATTTTATGTTCAAAATCCTTTGTGATGACATATATCATCCACTGACTCAGACAAACACAATTTCCCATAGCTGGGTTCAAAGCTCAAGTATAAATCCCCTCTCCAACCTCAGAAATGATACCTACAGTCACACAAAACGTAGAAAATCCTTTATGGATGGTCTTGTTCATTTTCATCTGAGCATCTCAAGGAAGACATCAGCCATAGCATACAAATACTTTGCAAGTCTAAGGATGGAAAAGTGAGGAGTGCCATCTTTCTGATGTCCTTGCAAAAAACCTCACCAGTGGATCCAGGGCAGACTAAGTCAATATAACTGGTTTAACAGACACTTGACATTTTGCAGGTGCTTGGTCATTGTTAGGTTGGATTTTAGACCTCTCTTGAGCTTGCTATAAAAAAACCAGCAAGCTCAACAACTTGCGTAGCAAGTGTTAAGCAGCTAAGTGTTATTTGCTCCAGAAACCAAGCTTTCTGTAAGGAAGTCTTTGGTAATGTATACAGTTTCTAGAACTCGTGGAACAGGATGTGCTTTTGGATGCCAAATGCACGTCACTGGAAAGGACAAGTAGGCATTAATTACTCTTGTAAGCATACTGAGCACATCTATTACCTTTTGAAACATAACAAAAAAAAAAAGAGAAATTAAGTAACACTAGATGAAACCTGACAACACATTACATTTATATGACATTTTTTAATGAAAATTTGTTGCATTATCAATTATAGCACAGATACAGACTGTTCTACAAACTTCTGCTCATGACTCCCCTGTGCCCTCAGAGCATCTCCCTGCACGGCTGGATTTCCAGGTGATCCAGAGCTACCACACTGCTTCCAGAGTGTTTTTCTGTCACTAGCCCGATGGGCACAACTTAAGTTAGCAGGATGTCACCAGCGAGGGTAGATTCACTCCTCTCAGCTGTGAGCAGCTGACGTTAGCAGCTCTGAGACTATTCTGATGCACTCGGGTTGAGATCAGCATCTGGATGGGGAAGGTCACAAACCCACTTCAAAAAGGCTGAGATGATTTTCCCTTTCCTGCTGCTGTCTTTAGCACTTTGTAACTAGCGTGGAAGATTATCTGCTCAATGTTTCAACCTCTTGTCCCCATTGGAGTAAGAATAGCTCATTTTTACTGTTGGCAATATTACTATTCATCATGTTAGAGGATGCTGATTAGTAAATTAAGATACTGTACAGGCAATGTGCAACTACTTGGAATGCACAGTCCATAAATGTTTCTGGACTGGACCTACTGATAATCCTACTTCAGACAGCTTGAAACAGCTGCCCTGAAAACAGGACCTTAACTGAAAAGCTGCCCTGAAAACAGGACCTTAGTGGTTGGTAACTGCTGAGTCATTTAGTGGATGGTGTTACATCAAAGTGGATGGGGAGGAAGAAATCTAAGGTTTGCCGATAGGAGTGGAGATAAAAGACAGCAATAAAAATGGACTAGACCAGGAGAGAATGGATATCAACCTCTGAAATACTAAGCAACAGGCTAGGCAGGCACACTGCGTAAGAATTAGCAGGCTGGCTAGTCTTACAGCTGGGAGGTGTAGAAATCCTAAAGGGATTAAGATAAGATAAAGTAGCTAAGACCTTCTCATATTTGGTGTTTCTCTTAAAGAAAACAAGTACCTGATGTTGCTTTGCAGCTAATAAGTGTTATGAGCCCTACATGTACCCCTGATGAAACACCATTTCAGAAAATGAAGTCTGTCCATGCAGCTGGGTTCCTGGTATTACTTTATTATTGGATAAAGGACACCTCCAAAAGCACACTTCTTCCTAATGCCAAATTAAGGTCTTAATTCAATGCTGACTTAAGGAGATGTGACACCTGCTGAAGCAAAAAGGCTATATAATGTGCATTCATAAAGATCTCCCATCCAAGCTCGAATCATGCCCTAGGCTGCCAGACTTTGAGGTCATAGCCCATCTCACCATGGGGCACAGACAAAGCTATTGCAAAGGTTAATGCTGCTGCACACAGGGAATGAATCACACATTCTGGTTATTTGAGAAGGCTGAATAAGGTTTGTTACGTCAAGATATGGACCTCATTCTTCTGAACAAAGCAAAACACCTAATGGAAAACTAACATTTTCTTAATATAAATGAGTAAGCACAGTAATTTGCACTTATATAACTCCTTTCATCTCCTTCAGAGCTTCTTAACAGTGAAAGGTGATTTTTTTCCTTTCCTTACAATTTAAAGGAAAAATTGAAGCGCTTGTAAATGACTTGCACAGAGTTGAGTCAGAACTCAGGTCAGTCTCCCTCTGTCATTGTCGTACATTGCTCCTCACTGCCAATTTAATAGTTTATTATTTTTTTGGTTGCTTGCATAGAGAGGAGAAGTTTACGGCAGTTGCAGAATGATTTCTTACTTTGTTCTATCGGCTTTTTCCTGCAAGCTTCGGAATGTGAACATGATTTCTGTACTATGCAGTATAGCTAATTTAGAAATACTTAGGACCAGCTTCGTCAGAGGAAGAACAAAGAACATGGTAGCACATATTTGTCCCTTGGCATCAGCATTGGCTTACGAAGCTCTTGCTTTGTTCTCCCATATAATTTTTTTCATGGCACTCCATTTTTAAATAGGGTTCACTGCACAAAGAATTGTTAATACACAATGGAGAGTGTGTGATGTAAGGGAGGAGCGGCAGTGGGCAATAACTACTGCCCTGGCCAGATTTGCTACTGAAAACAAATCCATGAATGTATCACTGAATTCGCTGTGTGCTGGACACACTGAATATAAAATAAATATGTATTTTAAATGCTGAACCTGGATATCTCAGTGTTTCAATAGAGGCACACAAAGTCTTTAGGTCACTAGTTCAAATCACAAGTAAAAGATCTGAGCTCCGTTTCTTAGCAGAAGAGTGCTAATAGCACTGATTTTCACTCTTCTCAGTGCTCTTATTAGAGAGGCAATAGCAGAGGGAATACATTACCCATTCTGCCCTAGAGGCGGGTCAAGGCTGAGCACATTGGCATGTCAGTGTGTAGGATGCTGTTGCTCGCTTTATCCCTGTTGAATAACTAGGAAATTAATCCCTTGGGAAGTAAATGTGACACCCTTTGACACCGCAAATTCACACAGGCAGATGGAGAGAAAGAATGTAAAGTGTCTATAGATTCGCACTGCGTATATCAAGAGCCACTCAGAAGTAATTTGTATTGGACAAGCATAAAACTGATGCAACCCAGAGTCATGCCAGCACCTAACTGATCAATAAGAACATTCAGTAAAGCCATTGCAAATGTCCAGTTTTTAAGTGGCACATAAAGTTTTATGAAACCAGATCATCATATAAACAGTAAAGCATGTAAAAACTGCAACAAAGACACCAACAGCAGCTTAATAGCAATTCTGACAGAACATGTTTCATAAGAACCTGTTTACCACTGATATCCTTCATGAACCTGTATTGGAAATAAAAGCTATTAAATTGCAGTCAACCCATGAAATTATTACTACAAACATTCATTACTTTATGAAGCAGCCTATTGACATTCCATAGCCTGCATAAAAAATGATGAACTCTTGTTATATTACTACACCGTAGCTTGGCTTTAGATTATAAATTCATCACTGTGTTCGTAAGCTCTCACCAGTGTTTCATTGCTTATGTGTAAAATGTGTACACATTTACCAGTCTTGCTAAAATCACAACTAGATAAAAATGATTATGTTAAAATGCCAGGGCTTGGCATTTGTTCATGTGTGAAAACAAAGCTGTAGTTCTGCTGAAGACGAATTGCAGGACTGCATAAAACAAGATACACTTTCCTCACTGTGTTAACAAATAAAGTGAAACTTGGTGCACAAATAACTGTACCATGCTGGTAAGTCAATGTATAGTCTCATTGATTTTATTCATGGGTCAGCATTATGGCCTGTCAGCTCAGCTACCCTGAAGGGTTGAACTGCTGAAACCTTGTCTGCAAAGCATTCATGTAGCTTCACTTAGAGAACCCCTCCTCTAGACCCGGACCGGGTAAACAGGAGATGCTTACTTTTGGCCAAATTTGTCTGGCAGTTCCTTTGCCCTTTAGGGCATCAGCAGGACTTTCTGAATGTAGACCTAGCCTGACCTAAAGTACTGTAGGATATGCAACAAGGTGTGAACCAGAATCACTCGTGTTCGCTTTGGCTTATCTTCACTTTTTTTCTAGTCAATGGAGTTATCGTTGTTTCCCTTGGCTATCTATTTCACAACTGCGCATGGATGAAGGACCAGGAAGTTTTTCCTGGTTTGGTTTTTTTCTTTGCCTAAATTTTGCTTTCTGTTATTTGAAGATTTTCTGTCCATGTTTCAGCAGTTCTTTGGTATCCTTGGAGTTGCAGCCTGTGCATACCTGTAGGGCTCTCAAGCCAGTGATGTGAAGCTTTCCAAAGTTCTCACAGTCACCAGTAAATAAAATGGCTGCAGATATTCATAAATGGGAAGACAGAAGAAGGCCCAAATATCGTATTCACACTGACCTCAAAAAGATCTGAAGAAGGAGGCAAACAGCAATGGAGATTTTCCCTTGGGGAAAAAAACCCTCTTCTAACAGCTTGTGAGTAATACCACATGCACTTCTTCACTTTATCCCCTTTACATAAAAGTATTGTGCTCTGACATAGACCTCACCACTGAGTGGCAGGAGATGGCCTGACCACGGTGTTAGGCATTTTCCTGTTCTACAAGTTGTTTGGTTATGCTTTTCATTAAGTCAAACTTCCAAAATGAAGTCTTCTTGGAAGAGTTTGTTTTGTTGGGTAATCTGCCACACTCGCTGCAAACAGATGGATCATCGGTGATGTACAGTAGTAAAGCACGCTTCTCATCTTGGGTTTTGTGAGATACCATATGTGCTCACGCAGATAATAAAAGGCACCACATTATTCCAAGAGTACTGCAGACTTCTCTGATGTCAACTGATAAATCAGTACTGATAAGATCAAACGGAGCTCCAGTGCAAACAGAGATATTCAATTACAAGAGATTTTCACTTGTCTATGCATTCTGACAGACCCATTTAATATATCAGTATCTTTTCAAAATGGAATTGGACATTTCTGACCACATAAGTGGCTTTAAAACTTTTTTTTCTGATTTATGCTGCTTGCTTGGTCTGTATAAGTGTTGTGAATTTGGGAAGCTCCGTTTCTGCTATATTTATATAACATTTGCTTTTCAAGTTGTTAATCTGGGGCATTAAAATGTGGTTGTTAATCCGCCTGGGAGATTTCTAGGTGCTGTTTGTTCAGAAAAGGAATGTGATATGATCTGTGTGCAGATGAAGACTTGCAGCCAGTTCAGGGTTGAATTGAATAATATTCTTCCTCCTGCAGACTATTTCCAACAGAAACCTGAAAAGAGGGGTCTTGCGCTCTTGTCACTCACACTTGACCTCTACACAGTGCAATAAAGTGGATTTCTCCAGTGTGACAGGGTAAAGCAGATAGGCAGCACTGACAGCGGCGGCTGCCCAAGTTACCCGTGCTGAAGCCTTTTATTTCTAGTGATCCTCAATTCCTGCTCCAGCCTCTGGCAGGATGTCAAGTTGGCCAACGCTGTAATAGGAATCTCTCTCATCCTTCCTTCTAGCAGCATGGAAGAGCCAGGATGGCTTGTGAACTCGGACAGGAGCAGGAATGGGAGAAGTGGATTTCATTTGAAAAACAAAGGAACCCCAAGTTAGCAGGTGAGACACTGCAGAAAGAAAAGACAGAGACAGACACGCTGTGCTCACTGCAATAGGGAGGAGTGAGTCTGCCCACTCAGGCTTGTTCTACCCATCTATGTCTGGGTAGCTCCCAGGGCCGCAGCAGCGCCGCAGTTTGCACCCGGGCAAACCCCTCCTTCTCCATGGCCTCCTGCCCTCCATGCTGTGGCTGTCCCTGGGGAAGCTGCTTCACCTCTCAGGCCAAAGCTCGGGTCTTCTTTCGACTCTGCCCACCCCAGGCACCACACAGCTCCTCCTTCCCAAGGGCCGCCTCATACACCAGAAGGAACATTACACAGGCAAAACACAGGGGATTTTAATACAAACATAAGTCTCTAAGTACGAGTGCAAGTACTCAGTGCTTCCACATACAGGTTCAACCTTCTCCTCATAATCTGGGCAGCCAGGCATGAGCCTCTCCTAGTCCCTCCAGGGGTTTGAGCTAATCCCTGATGAAAGGTACCATACAGCTGGGTTCAGGAGTGCAATGTGGACTCATCTCACTACATGACAAAGAAACCTTATGTGTTTTGTATGAGGTCAGGGCAAAGTCCTTTCTGTTAACAAAATACCACGTTGCTAGTGCCCATACTTATTAAAAAGGGGACCAAAAAACTTTTCTTGCTTACAAATAATGTCCCACACACAAGGTCAATTTTTAGATGCTGAGGTTTCACCCACTGTTCAAGATTTTGGTTTAAACTACCCCTTTTCATCTCATTCTCCTATAAAGTTATAATTTGTGTTTGCATGAGGTCTCCTCCTCCTATTCTGAATTATTTTGTGATGAAATAGTCCTCTTTCAAGTTCTTAATTTTTGCATTATTCTGTTTCAGTCCTGTCAATGAACGCAGCACGTGCACTGGTTGACAGAATCTGTCTCCCAACTATGAAAGGACATACTGCCTATTATACTTCTGTTCAGGTGACTTTCTGTAGTTGCACGTGTTTAAATCCAGCTAAATTAAAGGCAATCCACATATGACAGGTAAAGTATTTTGCTGGTGAACATTTTATACGCTAGCTTTTGAGAGGTAACTGTGTATGACTCTTTCTTCCACAGCTGAAGGTCACTGGCACAGTGCTGCTGGCTTGCTACCTGAAACACAGAATCCTATGGTGGTTTTGATGTACAGTTTTCCCACCTGTATCTGGGGATAAAGAAGCTGTTCTTCTGGAAATCACTTTGAGCTAATTGTATAAGCAAAGACCTCATTAAGATGTTGGCTTATAAAAGTTTTAATGAAATTTGCATGCTCTTAAAAAGACCCAAAACCCTTTATAATGTATTTTAGTTAAACTTTAACTCACCATTTCAGTTTACCAGCAAGCAGAATAATCAGGATATCAGAAGTGTGAGGTACTTTCTAGTGTATCATCGAGACCCATGGAGTTTGGGGTCGAGGTGGGTAGCTTAACAGTGCTGGCAGTGGGGACAAGCACACACTGCCATAGACGGGATGCTATGCCACCCTACTGGCACCCCGTGCTGGAATGCTCCCTGAGGTGCTGCAGCAAAGCACCTTGCATGCGGTACCCAGCCCACGAATGACTGACGCATCTGAGGTGGCTGATGGAGACAGCAGGACATGAAATCACTGCTTTGCCTAGAAAACCAGGTCAACTAAAATACAAACAACTGGCAGAGAAGTCAGTGCTGATATATTTGCAGAATCATTTTGAATTACTGCATTAATCAGGAATGCAACTCAGTTTTCTGACTTATTAGTTATACAGTGATGTAATATAAACTGGAGGTGAAACAGTCGGTCCTACAGTTTGGCTTCCAAGACATAAATATTTTGGAATTTTGTGGGGAAAACCTATGTTCACAGTCCGAGTTTGTTTGGAAGATACGTGCTAGTTTGGGAAATAGATCCCTCAAACTGACAGTAATGTTCCTAGAATCAGAAACATATGTAGACTTTTGCCCTGAGTTAAGCATGTGCCTGGGGGTGTCTGCATATATTTCAAAGACTGTCAAAAAGACATTGTAATTTATCTCCTTCTAATACATTTAAGGCATTTTCTTATGTTCTGTAAATTTTCCTGGAAGAAATACAAAGCTTCTGGGGAGAAAGCTGCGTACACAAACATAGAAGTTATCCAAACAAAAATACCCCAAAAAGCACTATACCCCACTGGAATCAGAAGGCAAAAGAGTATGTGCACAGTTAACTATGAAAATATTGCCTAAATCTCATTAGATGTCAGCTGACATTGGAGTTACAAAGTGGATCTCAGGAAGCACTCTGGGAAGCTGTACCTGTACCATAAAAACCAGACGCAAAAGGACACCTCTTTTTCATTGAAGACAGGTACAAGAAGCTTGTTTGGATATAGCAGGGCAGAAATACACTGATGGCCTCTTGTTCTTTTCTTTAAAAGTAATAAAAAGAACTTGTTTGTTTCCCCTTACCTAGGAGTTTCAAAGCGGCAGTGTTGAAATCAAAGCTGAGCTGTGGTGAAGAGATTTGGGATAGGATTTTATTTCTGGCATTGTTCATTTACGTTTCAGATCATTCTTCCTCAGAAAAAGACGAGATGCATTCTGTTTGGCAATGTGGCCACCAAAATCTGAAGTTTTCACCCTTGTGCATTTTATAAAGCTAGACCATGGTGGCAGGCCCCTGTAATGAAAGATGTCTATTTTAATCTTGTGGAAAACTATGGTCTTTCATTTTCTCTTTCTCTGGGGTAATGTACAAGCCAAAGGTTCTTATTAATTTATCAACATTATAATGCAAAGAATTAAGTGAAAATAATTCCATCAGGAAGAGAAGAAATTGTTTATCCGTTAATTTTTATTGTTGCACGTAAGGAAATGCTAATAAAATACAAACCCATGCAATTGTTCTTTCGGAAGCTGAAGCATTAGGTGCTTAATGCAAGTCTGATGTGTAGATTTATCAAGTGCTTCTCAGAACTCTGCTGAGATAACAGAAAGAACATTGCAGTTCGAGTCCTATCAGCTTCCTAAAGTCTTCGAGCAGTTCCTCATGAATGAGTTTACAGCTTGAGTTCATCTGATATCTCACACAGTGTGACATTGGCTGAGCAAACACTTAGCTAGTAATACAGCTTTATTTGGCTAAAGGGACAATTATGCACATTTTCACTGAAAAATGCAACTTTGCATATTATATTTCAACAACTGGTGTCTTATCCCACCACCCCATTAAAAGGCTAGAGAGCTACCAAGCCAGACCTACAGTTAGCTGTATATTTTCTGCAGAGTTGAGAGGATAGACCAAAAAGTTGGTTTCCAAGAGAAATAGGAAAAAAAAGGAAGGCAAGCATATATTTTGGTGTCTGTTTTCTTCTGGCTTTGATAGGGAATTACCTATTGAAATTTAATTGCTATCTGTTTTAAAAGTGCTGATACAATACCTCAAACTTCAATACTTTATAGAGTAAAAAAAAGAATTATAGAGTAAAAAATAGAATCATAGAGTTGAAATTACACTTTGATTACAGCTAGTTAGCCCTGGAAATGTGAAGAGAACTCCTATGGTCTTACTGGTGCTGACTCTTACTGTGGCTGACTGATAGATATGCAGTTATGCTACATTCAGTTTTTCCTCACCCTCATTATGGGCAGAACGTTTGATCCTGTAAAGTAAAACTGGATGTTAGTTTTCCTAGCAGCTGATCAAGATAAAATATGTACTTAACCTGCTTAGCCTATTGCTGTTGAGTTGGCAAGACAGATTGCTTAGAGGCCTGACTCTGTCAGAGGTCATCATCATAATGTCGATGCATAAGAAAATGCAAACTTATGCCACTATAAGCTACATGGCGTATTGTGTTTATATATATGCATCCCCAGAGTATGGTCAGTAAGCAGCACAAATAACCTTGTATTAGTAAGCTTGTAATATGCCTTAATAATCTCCCTGATATTAATTTCATCTTATCTATAAGTAGTCAAGCATCATTCCCGTGAATATGGCTGTTTGCATTTAAAAAAGAAACAACTTTGCACAGTCTTATGATGGACTGTGGAAAAAGAGAAAATATATTTCCCTTTTGAGGTTTGTCATATAAGTGTATGTAAGTACTTTTAAATGCAGTTGACCATTGACATGACTGTCTGAAATTCAAGGACAACTTTCAAAGGTTTATGAATATCTACATTAATATAATATCATAAAACTATTTTGGGATAGTTTACCAGTGACCTAAAAGAGGTGGTTTCATTATTCTCTACCAAAAGCTACATAAGCTTACAACTATGAAATGTAACAAGAATTTAATACAGTTCATGTTTTTTATTCTAAGATTACATCCAGTGTGAGCAAAACCTCAGTTAAGTTAATACCTGCATTTATACCTTGTGGAGGAAAACCCCTAATGATCTCCCTAAGCAGCATGGTCATATATACACCTGCTGCTCCTGCTCTGTGTTAATTTCACAGTGAAATGCAGGTGCCAGAGGCTGTTCCCAGAGCAGGTTTCCAGGATCCTTGGTGAGTTATAAGCCTGATATAAGACATCTACTAATGCTGCATAAGATGTGCCCAACTTTCCTGCAATCAGATTTTGTTTGATTTTGCTATGTAGACCTAAATCCCATTTAGGTAGGAAAGCCTGTGGCAGGGAACAAAGTGACCCTTCCTTCCTGCCTGAATGGAGATGGTTTTAGTTTTTTTTTTACCAGGTTGAGAACTGTGGCTCATTTGTTTGAAAGGCATTGAAACCAATTGGTTTCCTATCATGCTTCTCAAATGCCAGAGTATGTGGTGATCAGGTAAAATGTAAAATATATACAACTTTAAATATTCCTCTGACTTTTTTGTTAATTATTAATAGCATTACATCTGGAAAATAGAGATTTACCTGCCAGTGGCCAAACAGCTTTGGAAGACAGTGCTCATCTTTGTCTGTGAGAAAGGGTACCCTGAAGCCATGAAACAAGAGAGTATCAAATATAAGGGAGGTAGTAATTGGCTCAGGTTGGGCGGTGGCTTAGTAGTACAATGTACCTGTTACCTGGCTGGCCATGGTTAACAACTTATTGACCTGGCACTGCCTGTTCTAGGACTAGCAGAGCAATACTTTATAATTTGCTTTGTAAATTTTATTTGTACTAGGAGATTGGCTGCAAGGTAGATTAGTTTTATTAATAGAGGTATGTAATTCTTTGCTAAAAGGCTTACTTCAATGCCAAAATATATTACAAATTTAAAGTAGCTTGAAGAGAAGACAAAAGCATGGTAAAGGAATGATACATCCCGAATATGAATACAATAAAATACTCTGTGCAGATAAGGTTTTAATATATGTAGTAAAGTAACAAATGTCACAGGGAGGTCTTCTGCCAGCATTAAAACTTAGTACCTGATAGAAGTTCATGCTCTTTTCATCTGAGGTTTTCAATGGCCAGAGAAGGTCACTGTGATTAAGGAGAAATGGGATGATGGATAAATTACACGGAAATGATGTAAAATTTAATTTTGTCACTTACAACCCTGCTCAACCCTAGTTCAGATTCACTTATAGTTCACTGCCCACAGTGGTGGCTTTGGTGCAGAAAGGCAGGCTTAAACTTGCTCATTTCAGGTCTGAATACAGAGAGACTAAAAAGCCCTCCAGTGCTTTCCAGTGCTAGAGCTACTCTAGAGCTCCTAGCAGCACAACTCGGTGATGGGAGAAGGAGAGGGCTCATTATAAATGAAGACACGGTTGATTCAAGTATTTGAGCTATAGTATAAATAGTCAATCTTTTAAAGACAGCACAGCTATTAAACAGTAATGAAGAACTGAAAAGCAACTCCGCATAATCACCATTCAGCTAAATGATGATTTCACAGATGGGAGAACCGATGAAATTCAGCCAAATGATTTTAGGGGCAAATGAATAGCCAATAATGTACTTAGGAAGCATTAGCCTCTCTTCATCCTCACAGACAGTGTCCTATTGTTCACAATTAATAAACCCTGAGGCACAGGGGGGACAGAGATAGTGGCTGCCTAAGATCCGTTCAAATCCACGCAATAAAAGAAGCATAGAAAACTGTACTTTACACTGCCTCTCAATATAAAACAGAGCCTCAAATTATTTTCATATATTCAGATTAAAATGTAAACCCTGCTAAATTATGATGAGTTAAAACTCTCCTCCTGGACGTGATGAAAGTCACTTTTGCCATAAGTTAAAGGATCATTGGTTAGGTAGCAGTTCACTTTTCCTTTGCTCACAGGATTTTCCAGGGCTGGCACAAAGAAGCATGCAAAGGAGTCACCAGCCCTTAAATGCCAGCTTGTCCTTGAGAGCTGAAAACTCAGAAATAGTGCATTATTGTCTGTAGTAGTAAAGCAAGTTAAAAATGAGGAATGCATTGCATGGCAAGTGCCTGGGCCAGTAAAAAGCTGAACTGATGGCTTCAAGAAATGGGTGACTCTTTTCATTTTGAGAACTACCATATCAGCAGCTTTGAAAAAGGAAAAATGTAGGACTGCAAATAGATATTACTGTGAGGAAAATCAAATGCTAAAAATTCCAGTTGTTCATCTTCATAAACGAGCTGAGAGACAATTGTTACAACATCTTCTCTCTTTTGCCATATAATACTGTGAATGTTACTTTTGCCTTGGAATAATATATAATTTCATGCTTTTTCTTTTGAGGGTATTTTACCCTCTGGTACTTATCAAAAGCTAGTTTCCACACTAAGGCATTCAGGTTAGTGGTCTGAAACCTGCAGAACAGGAAAAGGACAAGTAAACCTTGCAGTAGCTATACTGTAGAAAAATTCATATTTGTAAGTGACTACCGTTCAATATGTTTTACATTTCTGTGTTAAATTTGATGCTGCAGAACTTAATCAATGTAACTTTAGAACTCCTATGACATTCTAACTCATCTAGCCTTGACAAGTAGGATTTCTTCCTCGGCAGCTCTCCACCAGTTGCCTCTGTCCTATCTACAGCTGTTCAGACCTGTAAAATTGCAGATACAATGGAGAAAATGAATAGGGAATTGATGCTTATTTATTTGTTAAATACCAGAACTACAGGTCATCTAATTAAATCATCAGGCAGTGTGTTTAAAAAGCAATCTGAAGGAAGAACTTTATGCCGCAATACAACTGATATATGTACATCATTTGCATAGGATACTGTAAACAATGAAAATATATAGGAGTGCTCTCAGAAAGATAGCTGAAGTCATGGAGGATAGCTCTGCTGGAGACGGTTAAATCTTGAGAAGATCAGCTTGTGCAACTGAGCACTTGGGAACCATTGCTGGTGTCAGTTTTCTGGTTAGGGACTGAATGCAGGAGGCTATAACCACAGGGAGTATCGTGCTGCACATAGCCTTTTATTATGTTCTTTCTCTTGATGTTTTCGACTGGTCAGTGTTGGGTGGTATAATGTGTGATGTGTTGTTCTTGGGGTTTTAATCCCATCTTAGGACAGGCTGTCCTTACTTTTGGGAGTGTGTCATCTTGCTTGGTGACTTTGCGCAATCGTTACATTCACAACACAGTACGTGATGTCTGTTTTCTGAGAGACATTTGTGCCATCCTCCCCTCCTTAGAGTCAAGAAGGAAGCCAAGATCTGCATTCATATTGCGCTGTAAGTTTGAAATACATGCACTGGAATAATTGTGTCCACTCTCCCAGATACCTGAGAAGTACACTTGGGGTACAGGCGAAGAGCCAGAAAATAGTGGTCTGAATATACTAGCCTTTAAATAGCATGTGACATCCAGTCTCTTTCCAGACATGAAAAATCTCTACAGGTAAACAAAGCAGCATAGAGGATGGGGATGGTGACAAGGCAGTGTAGGAAAATGGCTTGAATTGCCAATATAGGAGGAAAGAAGCAGCAGAATGAGTGCGTCATTGCAGCCATTGAACCTGAATTGCCTCTAGCAAAGCTAAAATATCAATATACTCTCTGACTTACTAAGACCTGAAATGTGATTGGGAGTTGCAGAAGGCTCATGCAAATGTTCTACCTTATTGTGTATCTATGGTGAGTGGCAAGCCTGTGACTATGAAAGCTTCAGTGTGCTTATTGTAGTGCTTTAGATGGATCATGAACTCCAGAAGTTTTCCAGAAGTGAATGCCTAAAAGAATTTTGCTGGGAAAAGGAATAAGGTCTTCAGGAAAACCTGTACAATAATGACTTAAGAAAACTAAACACGATAGCTAATTAGCTTTATTTCATATACACAAAATAGGTTTCGGAATAAAGTACCCTTTCTTTATATATTCATAGTGCCAAATATAGTGGGTCATTATGAGGGTGCCAAAGATGGAGCAATACTGAATGTCAAGATACTTAACGTATACAAATTTTCATCTTTAAAAAAAAGGGAAAAGCAATGTTGGTGGACGGAAAGGTACAGATATTTTTGGCTTGTAGACAAAGAGGTGCAAGTAGAAGCAGCATGGGCATGCAGATGAAGAAAAACATATTGTTTTCAGATACAGAACCAGTGAAACGGACATGACATATTGAGCGCATTGTGGTCTCGTTAGCACAGCACTATATTAAAGATTACCCAAATGTGTCAGTACATATTCAAACTTTATTAAAAATTCTGGTGCTGTGCTGTAATGAATGATCAATACCCAAACAGCAGACATATCATAAATAAAGATTTCTGTTCCTGTTTTGGTAATGCAAGCATACCTTATGTTTTCTGTGTTGATTTCTCCAGTAGAGCATGTCTGAACAAACGAAAACTTGAAATTATTGTGTTCATCATGATTTTTTAAAAGGTTTTTGCAACTTATTTCTTGGAAAGAATATTCCAATTACAAATCATGATGTCACCACTAAACATCTGAAAAAATATAGTCTTTGCCTCCCCCAAATGACATGAAAAACTAGATTTTTTTCTGTGTTCTTGCATCTCTGGAAGTAATAGAAGAACTGTATGGTTTGGCTTTTCTATTACTTAATACAAGCAAAAAAATGACTGCTCCTGCCCAACAAAATGTCATGAAAAATGTGTTGTAATGCTGTAAAAGAGGTTAAACTGAAAGATTAATGCACATTGCCCTCCCATCCTATAGAGCGCTGAAACTTAAATGTGACTTTCTGTGAAGGCAAATTCTGGGAAAGGTTAAACATAGAGCTTTGCGCATGCAACTAACACAAAAGCAAAGCAAATCGACCATAATTTAAAGAGCAGAATAGAGCAGGACAGGGCAAATATTTTATACTTCTGGTAACAAAGGAGAAACTTTTTTGTCAAAGATGAATTGCTGAATTTTAACTCTTGAAAATGACATACCTGGAGCAATGCGCATTTAAAAGCTGATAGCTCTGACAGCCCTAAAAACACTTCAGAGGAAAAAAAATGAGTTTCTAGATTTATGCCATTAAGCAAAACTAAACCTAAATTCTTCAGTAAAAACTTTGTTGCATATGACTAATAACTTCTTTAACATGTCTCAGAGGGTGATAAGAAATCTATATGGAAAAGTAATAAGTGTTGACTACTTGAAAGGGGTAGATAGCTGACTGCCTTTGGGAACATTAATGTCAAAAAGCATGGGAATGGAAGAGATGAGGGAATATAATTGCAGGTCCTCCTGTGTAAGTGCTAGTTCAGGCTTCTGGGAAGACATGGCTACACAGATCTAGAGGCAAAGGAGCTCAGAGAGCTGGCCATGCCATTTGTCTTCATGCTTTGAGTGTCATGGAAGCACCTTTGCGCAGTGCCAGCATCCCAAGTCCAGCTGCAGTTTTCCATGTCACTTGTTAGTCGCTCAGACAGAGCCTTGGTTCTATGGCATGGATCCAAGTCCATCCCAGTCTGTCCCCTCTGGTTTGGATAGCAACATGGCCTTGTCTAGAAATCTGCCCAGACAAAAGGGAAAAGTAAAGAGTCAGGCTGCCTGTGGAATGATTCCGTATTGTTCAGGCTTCTGGAATATGCCAATTATTGTCATTTAATGCTTGGCATGAAAGCTGTGGGCTGAAGCAAAAGAGAACGTTAGACAGGTTCTAAGATGATATGTTAAGATCTGCACTGAAAAACACAGCTTTATGTTCTACAAAGAGATATCGCTATTTATTCCAATTGGAATACTAAATTCATTGTTCTAGAAGAATGTACATGACTGATGGGAGCTTGAGACAAAAAGAAGACATGGTCAGGTGTCACACCACCAAACAATGCACATTCTTTAGTTTATTCAAGTGTAATCGATCCTATTGCAAAGTTTAGTGAGCAGGAAGACAGAATAGCACTGCCAGAAAGTAGGCTTGGTCCTGGCTTAGTAACTGAGAAGTTAATCAATTGAAGAAACTGAAAAACTAGCTGAGCAGGTTTTCTGGGGCACACTGTAAACAGAGCAAAGTGAGAATGAATGGAAGGGCTGTACTGGGAATGGGAAGGACAAAAGGACTGGAAATGCAAACCCTCAGTGTTTTATCACACATAGAGACTGTGTCTTGTGCAGTACGATATTTAACCCATTAACTAAAATATCTGTGCACAAAGAACGTAGGTGAACATGGCATGCCAGGCAGCAGCGAGGGACCTAGAGAGTGTATCAAGGGTGTTTTCCTAGAATAGCAGCTGGGGTTATAAGAAGGGAGACCCAACTGCAAGGACACGTGGTCATCAATGGCACAAGGAAGCTTGCTTTAAACCCCGAGTCTCAAAGGATATATAAACTAGAAGAAGAGTTTATATGTCCTGCAGAGTCCTGAGCTTTTCACCATCCCCAGATGAATGAGTTGAAGCCTACAGAGATGATGGCAGTGTAGCCAGAATACTCAGTTCTTCCATATAGCGTTTGGAAATTTAGTAAAAATACAGAAGATGCTACTACAGGGGGAAAATAGCTTGTTTTGTTTCATGTTTTCTGTTGCAAATATGTGGCTCCGCTTTCATACTTCATAAAGAATGCTGCATATATAATCCTAATATGCCTATGGAAAATCCACTTGTATTGAATGAGTTCAAATGCAGACATGGTATGTTTCCTGTCAAGAATGGGGATTTGTTGCTCAAAGGTAGGCTACTTTCCATTAACTTTAGGGACCACAAAAGGATAAGTAGGGAAAGTTTGAAAAGGAGGTTACAAACCACAGTGTGAGCTTATGAAATGGTACCTGAATTTGTGGAGTCAAAGTAAGCTTTTATAGGAATCTGTTCTCCTCTTCAAGGAGAGCATTCAATTCTCGTTCAAGGGGAATCACCTGTTTGATTTATTTGTGACACTATAATAGTTAACCCGTTCAGAATACTGTTTTGCTTATTAAGTCATCATGTGGGTGAGGCCTATTTGTATGAGGAATACAGAGAACCGATGCTATCATAAACAACAGTTGTACATAAAACTTTACCTCAGTGAGTGGAAACAGACAAGGTGACTCATGCTGCAGGCTGGGATTAAGCAGGAAACTCCAATAAGGAAAAAATCATTATCATAGCGAACTATTTGATATTGGATATGCAACTGGTATCTATCTTTCAAGAAAATGCGGAATTTGAAACTATACACTGCCATATACACTTAACATAGTTTGACTAATCATCACTGACTTTTGACAAGGTGTGAAGTGTAAGAGATTGACAGAATGAACAGCTCTTCAGAAAACAGCAGCTTCATGATTTAAACTAGTTTCGTAGCTTAAAGTCAGGGTTTGTATTTCAGTGCTTAACTAGATATATGAAGAAGGCAACAAGTGGAAGAATAGCCTGACAGTAACCTTCATATAACCTTGGACTATGGAATGCAGTACAGTGTCCGGCAATAGGGCATGCAGTGACGCTACAAAGGAATATAAAGTCAAGTTTTGCTTCTGAATACTTCAGTCTCTTAAAGACTGAACAAGTGGTCCCCATCAGAAGATTTAAATTGACCTATCGAATTCCTATTGACTCTCTAACAGGACACAAAACAGTTTCTTGGTGTATTTGAAAGGGAATCATTGCATGTTCATTATTTATCTTGAGAAACAAGTAGCTCACTTAGAGGATTTGGTGTTTTACAGGAGCTTGGTGTTGCTGAGTTGCACTAGGATTTTTCTTCACAGGCATCAAAGACCATTAATGAAACACTTTTTTTGTGAAGTCTTGTATGAAAAGAATATGATATACAAATTATTATTATTTATTTATAAAATACTTCTACCATAAACTGAAGTGCTGTTATTGAGAGAAATTGCAGTTCTTTCTAAAGAAATAATAAAGGTTAAAACAACCAAACCTTACCAAATAACCCATTGTCTTTCCAAGGTGGGTAAGAAATCAGGTGATGAAGCTGGACATTTGACAGGATCTTTTTTCAAGACATGTTTGTCCTTTGATAACAATGGAGTGGACGTAAGTTGTTGCTGGCACAGGGCAGTTGTCAGTGTGCAAGAAGGCAAAGCAATGAAATCAAAGTTACAGGGCAAGAAAAGGTAGAAATTAGTAGAAGATACAAAAAATAGGTAGCCCTGACTGATGAGAAAAAACTCAAAAGAGTTAGAAAGGCCATCAGGAGTTAACTAATTCAGTTCTGCAAAGATCAGTCATGGGATCTTCAATAAATATGCATACTGGATTAGTATGGCAAAATGACCGGAAGCATGAAAGGTGATGAGATGCACTACGACAAAGCTTGGAGGCATCTTTATTAGAAAATATTAGTGGAGAAAATTGACATAGCAAAAATGGAATAAAATTCACAGTATGAAAGGCAAAGCCTTGTACTTGCATGATAGGCAATACTGTAAGCTGATAGTCTCAGACTATTATGGCATAAAAGGAGAAAAACCTGGCTGTAGTAAAGCATTATAGGCAATCTTAGAATTTGCCACAGGTGTTCCTTGTAAAGAATGAAGCAATAATGGGACTGAATATTGCAGTTAGAAGACTTCTGCAACCTCACTAAGAAAAACTTAGGCACTATTGCTTCAAAAGGTTGCTTACTTACACAATGATAGGGATGACCAGCATAATACTTGGGATGACCAGCATAATACTTGGGAGTTTTATTTCATATACTAATGAAACCTTGCAAAAATAATAGGATTATGTGTCTCTAATGTAGTACCTGTCTCTAATACACAGGTATATTTAAAAACAAACCACAAAAGAGAGAAGAGATGAGAAGAGAGAATAGAAATCTTTTCTGTCACGTGTATGTGACAGCATAAACTGAATTTGATACCTCCTGTTGGCTTTTTGTTTGTTTGGGTTTTTTTTTTCCTGTAGTTCACAAGAAGCATGTTGAAAATAATGGGAACACAGAAAACATACCTGTAATGACAGAACATCTAGTAACTTGCATGCTACTCTGATTAGTAGATGTACATTGGTATTGCTTATTCCTGAATTGATTTCAAAAACCAAAACCAAACAAAACCCCCAAACAGCCATGATTAGTATTAAAATTGTGTTAGTTCTAACACTGGAAATTTAGAGAACTTTTGCCTTTTAGCAAGGTAATGTTTGTGCTCCCTTTTGAGGGCAAGGGGGCAGATCCAGCTGACTGACGCCTTCGGCCCCTTACAACAGTTAACTTTAGCTACTTTAATTGCAAGTGCTAAAGATGCACTTTCAAAAGCAATAGGCATGAACATAGCATTCAATAGCATTGAAGCAGAATTCTGTAGTTTTATATTCTATTTCAATCAAGATGCGATTAGGGCTGAAATGCACAGAAGAAGTTGAAACAGGGTCCCGTTTTTCAGATAGCTGTTTGTTCTCTAGCATCCACATTGCATACTTGGAAAAATATGAGGTTTAAGTTGGTAAATTGAAGTGTTCATTTGATCAAGTACAATAGAAAATGAGATTACAGGCATCAGAAGGCATTTAGTCACCTTTAACCATTAAGGCAGAATTAACATAAGCCTATAAAATGAAGATAGGAGAACAGTGAACAGAGCAAGAGTAATTGGTATTTGTTGAGAGGGAATAATAACTAGAACTTAGTAGCAAGAGCAGATATGTACTGAGATGTGCAATAACAGCTAGGATGGAAGTATGAAATAGCAAGTAAGAAAACAATTGCTCATAAGGAGGATTGTTTTTTGAGAGATGCTTGTAACTGACTTTTTAAGTGTTGAGTGTCCTGTTGAATTGCCACCTCTCTGCTGAGGATTGACAAACTGGGAATAAAGCAGAGTGAATTTAGGGGAAAGGTAAGTAAGCTCCTGGAGGGAAAGTGATGATTAGAAAGGTTAAAATACTCTTTAAACAAATATATTATACTGTCATAGCTCTATGGTAGCCCTGTCGTATAAGGTTCAATTGCTGTGATTACCATGTTCTTGCAGACCCCTATGGTGGAAGGAGCTATGTAAATGTAGCAGCTTAATGAACAAGGAGAGGAAGGAGATAAATATCAGGGCAGGCACTGCTGGTGTGCTGGGAAACTAATTACATCTTGAGGGGGACTGTAATCCAGAATGGTAAAACTCTAAACTGGAGAATGCTGGATATTAGTAAAAGATGTGCTTCGTACTGGGGTGTATAGGAAATAAACACAGAGCATCAAGGTATGGGAAAGGAGTATACCCATATCTACCAGAGACATGAAAACTGGGGATCACAGTTGTCAGAAATGGACGTATACAATGTTTAAGAGACAGCTGATGAGAAAACACAGGAAGTTACTTGAAATACAGCCTATTAAAAGTTAGACTTCATGCTTAGTTAAATTGCTGTAAATTACTGAAAGATTAACTACCATGTTTAAGCTGAGTGTTTGTCTTTTGCACAAATACATTAACTATAGCCAATTAAATTTGCTTAATCAAGCTTAACAATGCTACATGCTGTTTCTCATTAGAAAGTCACTATTTAAAAAAAAATTGACTACTTGAAATGTAATGGTAAAGAGATTCTGTATGGATCTCCAAGGGTGCAGCCATCTGACTCTCTGGCTTAAGAGTAAGTTGATGTCACTGCATAGCATTCGTCCCAGGCAAAAGAAATTTTTGCTGTTATATTCTTTTTGCAGTTGAAAAGTATAAGGAAAAGAGCATCCACTTTTTGTAAGACTATGAAAGCAATAAAAGTATCTCTTTTAAAGATAAGAGGTAATACTACAGCAGTTCTGCCCTTGCACAGTAAAATAGGGGCTGCAACTACAGCCTTCTGATGGTGGGTAACGCATAAGTCTCAGAACAAAACTCAAGTTTGGAGCATGAGGACTGCACAAACACTGCAATACTGAGCGGTAAATCCAGAGAAGGACTAACCATACTGAAGATTTATGAGCTGAAATGGGCATGACTTAAGGTGGTACAGAATTTATAGCTCTTTTTAAAAGTATAGGATTTATTTTTGTCTTTATTTCAAAGTGCCCCACTGCAGACGCTTATGGATTAAGACTGTAGAATGCTTGCTAATGGCCTCCCTCAGGCGTGACACTCCTTTTCAAGAGCACTCCAAGTTGAAGACCTATACTTACTACTGAAATACAAGTTGCCAGAGAGGCAGGTAGACTAGATTTTAGGAAGAGGACAGCTAGTCTCCATAATTTGATGTAGGAAGGATACACAAGGGCTTCCATAGCCATGCATGTAAGCAAACACTAATTTACAGGCAGTGACAATAACATAAAGTAGCTCCCTAAAATTATAAATAAAACCCAGTCCTGGCTAGGTTTCTTGTGGTTTTTTTTTCTTTATTTGGTTGTTGGGTTTGGTTTGGTTTGGTTTTTTTCCTTCAGTATCAGGTGCCTCTTTCAATTAAAGAAAAACAAAATAACAAAACCCAGACTCTAGACCCTGTCCATCTTCATCAACCCCAGCACAATCCAAGGTGCTGAAGGTGTATCTTAGGTTGGACTCTACAGAGGCAATAAATACGGGGCCCAGAAAGCTGACAGCTAGAAAATCCTTCCTTGCTATCTCACTAGTTACAAGCTTCTGATGTGCGAGCAGAAGTTACTAGAGCTGATAAGCTAACCCTAGCAAAAACATGCTTGAACTAGGAGGGCTTATTAGCATGGAGCTGAAAGGAGGTGTGTTACCAGAAACAGCTTCTGACACTGTAAAGTGGAATTGACAAACAAGTCATCGTGAATGTGGTGCAATTCATAGGAACACATTCCCCCTCAACACATCTGCTCCTCTGCTCCCACGTTTTGGAAGAAAATTCTGCTAACAGTCCTCAGTAACCTTTCCTATCCTACTCATTCAATGGGAAATGCCAAGCTTATACTGAAGAACCAACTGAACAAAGAGATCAGGGGTCGCACAACTGTCCAGAGAGATCTGAAAGGTGGAATCCAAACCCTAAAATGCAGCCTTCCTGAATGGCTTAAAAAGCACTGGGCTAAGTCAGATAAAGTGCACAAATATGGTTTTGATGCCTAAGAAGAGGAGAACCATAAGTGGTTTTAGCCATGCTCCTGGTTACACAGCAAGCATGCTCAATGTGAGCACCTGTAGGCAGTCCTTTAGCTGGTACCTAAACGAGCTGCAAAAGTTAAAAGTTAGTATTTTCACGATATTTAAATATGATTCCAAAACTAATCCTTACTTTTTTTTGACATTTTGCCCAAGTGATGAGTAAGTGTTTGAGATGGAGATAAGAATTATTCATGGACTTTTATTTCAAAATGATTCTCGTCCCTTTCTGGAGAGACAAACAAACCTTTGAGAGCCTCTAATTTGTTTTGAGTTGCCAGTCCTAGAGGGTTTGCATTTTGTAGTGTCGGGAGCACGGAGAATGCTTACTGCCTGTCAGTTTTACTTTAGTCTGTTTTATACATTTACACAAGCTTACAGTGAAAACTCTCCCATTTTATACCAGCAAAGAGAAAGGATTAGATTCTTGATTACACAGATTAGAAAATATTGTCCTTCTGTTATTGTGAGTAAAATCATCACCTGAGGCTCGCCCTTGGGTCTGGCAAGAAAATGAATCATTTTCTGACCTTTTCCCTGCTTGCTGGCCTGATGGACACTGGTATTTTTCTGTGGCTATTTTTCTGCAATATACAATTTACGCAGAACTTTTGACTATGCTGGAATTGCAGTGATGTCACTGGGCTTCTCGGGTAGCTTCCTGCAATAAATTGAAGATGACCATCCTACGGCCAGAGGATGTGAGGTCCCTTTCTCAACCTATTCAGGTCTTCAGACCTCAAACACATTATAACCCTTTCGGATAATTATACTGGTGCAGCTCTTCAGAAGTCTTGCTTGTAAAACCCCTAAGATATTTCTCTGGAGACGGTGTATCAAAACTGACCCTGTTGACAGCAGTTGGTTGTGAATCAATGGTAAGCTCAAGTGAAACTTGGAAGTCTACTAATGTGGCAAGAAGTCAAAAGAGCCAGGAGTTGTTTATTGGCGATTAAAAGATTAAAAGCTTAAAGTAGGCCTATAATCTGTACTTTTCACAGAAAGCACTGCAGGTCATACAAAATGAAACTCTTGTTTAACAAATTGGGGATAGCTAACAGAAGTAAAACTTGGAAAGCTATGAGTTTACACTGTGGTCATGGATGCTTGATCACTTGTATCGTTAGCTTAGGCAGCCTTTCATGATAGTTCATAGCCTTTCTGTGCTTTTATAAAACTCACTTTGGCAATTGAAAGCCAAGTCTGGATATTGAACATGTCTGAAATAAGCTCCATCTGCTTTCACTTTATGCCCATGCTGTTGAATAAAGATAAATAGGTAATTTTTTGTTAAATAAAGAAGCCTTAAATCCGCCTTGTTAAACAATCCAAGCCAACTAGGCTGTATTTGGAAAAGCCTGAATAGCATTCATGTAAGAAAGCCAAGGGTAAGATAAAGTCCGCTTGTTCTAGTAGTTCTGGAAACATCCTATGGTAAAAAACGTTCATATAGGAGAAGAGCAGAAGAAGCTAACACGGTATTCCCTGTTGATCCTGATCACCTTCAAAAGTCTGTGGGAATATGAACTGCCCTCATACTGTGCTCACTAGATAAAACGTGAATGCTTATACTAGACATTTTGATAGCTTTGATTTAAAAACCTGTAACTATTAAGTGTACCAATAAAAATGTTCAAGTAGCGGAAGCAAGTAAATAAAGTACATGTAAATTTAGTCTGTAAATTGCAACATATACATAACTCTAGACCAAGACAACAGGCACAGACTTGAAACTAAGAGAATGTTGACAACAGCTCTGTTTGTGCTTTACAGGACTATAAGCAGGCTTGACTCTAAATTAAATTTTTAATGAAAATCTCTTTAAAATCGGTTTCTGGTAATGCTTGCCAATGTCTACTGCTAGGTACTATTCCCGTCAACTTCAGCCTCTCCCTTCCTCCCGTCTTCTCAATCTGCGGGATTTTCCAGTGGGGTAAGGGAATAAGGAGGCAGACTGACTTTGAGAGAAGCAACCAGTATATCATCTCACAGTTCTTCATGCAAATGCTGTAATTGTTTTAGCAGTGGAGTTTTAAGAAATCCTATAAACAGAATAGTATCAAGTGTCTAAGGAAAGAAATGAAATGTGCATGCAAAACCGTTGCGTGTGGGAATGGTCATGTCCTGTATATGCCTTTTAATGGTGAATTGGTTTAAAAATGAGCTTTATTGCTCTCAATTTTTTGCTATAGTGGTGGTGAATCTAAAGGTCATTTGTTGTTTAAAGTATTTTTAACTATGCTGTGATAATCTGGCATACTCAGAATAGAAATAGAATATGACTGTTTTCATGCTAAAATAAGCAGTATGGAGAACAAAGGAGCTAGAAACAGTTGTAGAACACAAGTGAAAGAAAGGATATCTTGGATTGAAATAGCTTCTATTACTTTCACTATTAATATAAAATTTCTTTGGAAAAAAGCTGGAGTAACAAAAGGAAACATAAAAATTGCAGACAAGAGCAGTACAAAGCTGTGTGAACTTCTGATTATTCTGATGCCTTTTGGTTGCTAATCCGTGTTTCAGAACTGCGTCCAGGATTTCTGGGCAGTCCTTATATTTAAGCACACCTGACTGACTTTTGGTCACTGTGACCACATACTTTGCATGCATGACAAGCCCACATCGCAGCTGTTTTATTTCGCACCCATTTCACTGTGTGCACTGGTTGCTGGGGGAGTAGACAGCTAATTTGGTGGTGGCTACCTTCCGCATTCCTGACAATCCTTGTGTAACAGGACACAGTGCATTGCAGCATACCTGCAGTGATTGATTTAGGCACCTCTATGCACCCGCAGTACTTGGATCATTTTGATAATATGTGCCTTGTTTTAATGGTAGTGAGCTGCTAATAATATCCATTGAGTTCAAGTAATGGACTGATAACCTCTGTAACTAAAAGCATGACACTGAGCTCATCAGGGCTCCCTTCGTATGTGCACACTAGGGTACTTTTCTGTGGAGAAACCGAAGAGTTCAGTGACTCATACAAGTCATTCACCTCCGACATGCTAGCAGGAGATTCTCTTTTTAAGGTCAATTTTGACCTTTTCTTCTTTTATCACTCAAAAGATTGCAACAGGACCTTTAGTAATGCTTTTAACACCAGCCAGTATTATAAGATGCTAATAAATGATAGCCTAAGTTGGAAAGCAGGAAATAACAGCAAAAAAGGTTGCATGTTCTCCTCTAGAGTGGTTATGCTGCATATGCAGTTGTTTTACCAGCAGTACCCGCAGTGCTTTAGTCCCAGAAGCCAGAAGTGAAGCCAGCTATGTGCTGCAGTGCAGTACAACTAAAAGCAGCCTTTCCATGGCTTGTTTGATACTGTCAAGAGCCTGCGTATAGTCAAAGAGTCCCTTCCCATCTGCTACCTCTTGTACGATGTACACGTCACCCGTATCAAAAACCTTGAAGCCATACAGCTTTATTTGTAATACTGATTCATTTATAGCTCATTCTGAACAGCATAAGAGCTATTCTCCTTTCTTCTCCTGACACAATACAAGAGATTCTCATTAAAATGGCACCAACAGTGAAAACTGTGAAAGATTTTAAAAGCAGGTTAACGTGACACTTACCTACTGCTTGATGGGTTTTTTTCACCACACATGCAGCAGCTCAAGAAACTATCATACCACCTAGACGCAGTCTCCCTGACTGGCCCATTACCTCCCTAAAAAGAATCATTCATGTCCACAACTCTTTTATATTGTTTAATCTCTCAATTTTTTATTACTTTATTTTTTGTCCCCGCATTTAAAAATTCAGGGAAGAAATGGAGAGGGAGATGTAATAACTTGACACTGCGTCTTTTCAGCTGTCTGAGCAGAGCCTCCTTACTTCAGGAGCTTTTGTGCAGCTCTGCAGACCTGGAGCATATTTGTGGAGCTGATTTCTAAGCAAGCTCTGCGATAAGCCTGTTCACTCTGACTTGCTTATATTTCGTTGCATTGTTATTCTGAAACGAAACACTAGGAGGTATTCCTGGGTATCACCTGACAGCATATTGCATTCCTCCAGCTCCATATACTTACCCTTCTTTAGTACACTGTGGCTGCATGTGCAGTGGCACATCCAATAGGTAGTCTGAGGCTGAGCAAACCTTAGAGGAATATTTTCATACTCAAACTTTATTCTATAACTGACATATAATAGAATGTCATGAATAGACGGAGAAGTGAATATTCAGGATCTTTACTTTTTGTTGGAGTGGGAGAAACAATTCCAAACTTACTGTGAGGTTCATTTTTGTGTCTGATACTTTGCAGTTTTCACTCAAGGAGCCAGCTAACCTATTAGTCCCTCAGTCCTGTGGAGAGATTTAATAAGAATATTTTTTATGAGCCTGTTGTGGTGACAGCTATAATCTCTTGGTTTAATTTTCCAACTAAAGACATTTCCTCTGCTGGGGCCCCACTGATCAGGTATCTGATCTTCAGCATCATTTCAAATAACATCACATGGGCTTCTTTTTCCTGAGCTGTTAATGACAAAGAGAGAAATAGAGCTAATCAGTTATGTGAGCCATGACTCAGCTCTGTTGCCCAAATTAGAAGTGTGTTAGTTCCATTAAACAACCAACCAATTTGGCCAGGTTTCCTGAGCCTTCGGCACAGACGAAGGCATGTGTAAGAGAAAAGGAGTGGGGAAAGAAAACATACTTTGCTTTCTAAGGCTATATGCATAATTTCAGGCTGTATGAAGAGGCATGTTAAGTATGAAATAGGCAGAAGATATTCCCAATCTTTCTTCCAAACTGTAAATGATCTGTCAATCAGAACCTTACTAGGGAAAGGCTGAAAGCTCCTCCCATACTCATTAATGAGGATTATTTTTCCATTACAAAGGAAGTTTTAAATTGGAATGCCAGAGTAGAGTAATATTACCCTAGAATTTTTTAATTCCTTTTGATAATTTTACAGTCTGTATTAGTACATCCCCTGCAGTAGTACATCTACATCAAGGATTTGTGTGATCTCACTATGCCAACAGATTTAACAGACCTATTGCACTTCATTTCTAGGGGTTCTTCCTTCTCTACATGCAAAAAAAATGTACTAAACCCCTCAATTTTTATTCAAATAGTTTCCAAATAAATCTATGCCCCGTCAACATCACTGAATTAACCTCATTTCTACATTAGATTTTGCTCCTGATTTCTGTAATTTGTTTTTTTTTCTTTCTTAAAGGTGAAATTTTGTACACATTTTTCATTCCAGAACAATTTAATGTAGCATAGTTCTAAGCAATGGTTGCTTGAAGTTTCTTGAGTGCAGAACTAAACAAGTTTGACTAAGATTACGTAGATGAGGGGGGAAGAAGTGCCTTATATCTCCAGTTTTATTTGCTTGTCAATCAGGAACCTGATATACAACTTCAGCTGCTACTTTGGCTTGTCTTTTTCATTAATATGTAAACATAGTTGCTTGTATTAAAGGAAGAGTTCTTTCATTATGCTTTTCAGACACTTCTATAATTGGTTGCTTAGACACTGGAAACAAGAATTCTCTGTCCCAGTTAGGAAAATTTAATAGATTCTCCTAAGTATTTCTTTGCCATCCCTTCATCTGTTAAGAAATCAAATTCTTTGCTACTCATTCTCAAAAAGCAGTATCACTGTCTTTTCCACAGGCACAGTTAGTTACATGGCTTAGCAGTCCACAGAAAGAACGACTTTTCCATTTCATTTTGAGCCTTTTGAGGCCATCATGTAAGCTTTTTATCCCATTTAAATATAAGGAGTTGAGACTTCACTCCTGCATGTTTTGATTTGGAGAACAGGTGCCAAACGGAGGCACTGGAATCAATTTAAGAATGCAGCAGAAAAGGCATCTTAAGAAGCTGAAAAGAAAATCCTGTTTCTGGTGCGCTGTCTCTCTTTTAATTGCAATCACCCATCAATACCATAATCAATGCACATAAATTGTCGCAAGACTCCGAGGGCTGAATTTTTGCATCTGTAGTTTGGGGATTACACAGGCTTTATGAAGAATTAGCACTTCTGGTTAACTCTCTTTTCCTGAGCTTTTCCATTAGCATTCCACCTCGAGGGCACCCGAAACCTTCCTTGTCCTAAAAAAATTGAAACATTAATCTGATAAAACCAGACAACCTGTGTGCCTATTCAGAAGTTTGGGTTGCTCTTCTAACTCCTTCCCAAAGGACCTTTGGGTGAATTCACTGGGTCTGTGGTTTCATGGCGATGTCAGCTCTCCCTTACTTTTCAATAAGCAATTGATTGTCATCTTCTAACCTGGATTTGAAGGCATAGTTGCCTTATTCCACTTCCTCTCCACTTTCCTTTAACTTTTGGCTCAATTTCATAGTAAAAACTGTTTACCCAGCTTCGCTGAAGCGGATGTCCCTTCAGGCTGATTCAACTTGCCAAATCTTTAGTTTATTAATTTCTATTTTCCAACTTGAATTCTCAGTGCTATGCATGTATAAAAACTTGTTTCATAGCCAACATCTATCAGTAGATGTGTGATTCCTTTGCAGTTTGAATGCAAAACCAGTTTGGGCTCACTGCTGTACTACTCCCAGTTTGAAGAAACAGCTCTCATCTCTGGAGACCTAGAGTTTCACTGTATTATTCTTCTTTTATCTTTCATTCTGAATATATTACCAGATTTTTATTGCTTTAATTTTCATTGTGTTTTCCATAGTCATGCATTCTTTCAGGAAAATAGGAATTATAGGTGTGTTGATTTCCATGTAAATAGGTAGCTCTTTCTAAATGTATCTTATCTTCTTCGTATTAAGGTAAGTGCATTATCCCATTTAGGAGTGTTTAATAAGTGAGGACTGTAGAGTCCGTTTGAATTTGCTATTTGTGCTTCCCCCCAAATTAGCTCAATTATACTAGCATATGAAGGCAGTGCCTGCTTACAAAAGCTAGTTAATGAAATACTGATATTCAAACTCCCAGAGAATAAGCAACAGGAAATTCCTCTGAGAGCACAGTATAGCAAAATTTTAGTTAACAATCTTCATATCAGACCATTCCTGAATAAAAGCCTTCCTTTAGTTCAGCAATTCTTGTGTAACCACTTTAAAGACTACTTTAAAAGGCCATTCTGTACTTTTCCCTCTACAGTATTGCCTTCGTATTATTGCCTTTATGTTCTGTACTTCTCATGCTTGAGAGAGTCATGGAATGACTTTAAGAAGGTGACCCTTTAGAAAGCTAGTAAACTTTCAGAAAAGCCTTGTTGTACTATGTTAACTTTGGCCCCTAAGGGAGGATTATAATGGTACTTTAGCACCAAGGAGGAGATGAAAAAAACCCACCTTGTTTTCCTACTGTTGCTTCTAATTATTCATCTTGTTTCTTGATAATATTGATTCCATGCACCTTCCCTCCTCCTCTCACAACACAAACATATGTGCACACATTTTGTCTGCTAGCTGTTCAAGATTTTATTTTAAAAGCCGTAGGCTGTAGGATGAAGGATGGATGCTTAGAATCGGCCACCATTTATCAACAGCCCTTACCTACATGCGTCAGGAACACAACATTCCTCGAAGCAGCTAGATTTGCAGGAGGTTCCTAGCCTTCGTTTCATTAAAAGCTGACAGTGTAGCATGCCAGATGTACAGTTTTGCACTTGCAGAAGCCCCTCATCTTGGAGAACAGTAGTACTCTTGGTTCATGAAAATCTGTCAAGGGCTGAACCGATTAAATAGCATAAATGCCTAATGTAATATAGTGTGGTACTGAAATGTCCTTGTGGTTGTAGGGACAACTTGGAATAAAGGTATAATATATCCTACCGTAGCTGAGATGGTACCTCTATGGCTATTTGCCACTCAAGCAGTTTCCACTTCAGGATGTGAAGGTCTAAAGTAATTAATATCTATTATTGATTCAAATATATTTATTAATTGGATACCCTGGCAATACTTAATGAGACTTGACACTGTGAAAACCAGCTGCTCATAGCTGAACCGTAGTATGTACACTATCTGTTGCCATACCTACCCATTTATTGTTTAAGATTGGTGAATTAGCCTCGTGAACTGAATGCCTGAAAAGATCACCACTGAGTAAACCCATGCTTTCCTAAGTGAGGAATGCAGGAAAACCAGGCAGTGAAAAGAGTGGCTAATAGCCTGTGCAGAAAGGAAGAGAAAATCTGTTTGATGACCAAGCTTTCATATAGTAAAAACCACACACCAGTTAATGCCTTTTATAAACTAGGCCCAACTATTTTAACTTAAACTGGTTTAGTTGAAGATCATTAATAATACTAAGTGATACTGAAAGACTCTGATGTTAAGTCAAACGCCTTAAAACTGTTTGGCTATTTATAAAGTGTGTCCCCAGAGCTGCTATTTTTAAGTCAAATAAAATAAATAAACGCATAAAAAAAATAAAAAAAATAAATGTAACCTAATCTACCTGTTGCTAAATGTCACAGGAGTACCAAGAGCATAAATGCTATTTATTAATACATTAAAATGACCTAAAATAAATAGTGTCTATAAATCAGATAGCTGTAATAGATATAATCAACTGAAAGAAGAGTGAAGCAATCCCAGGCACACCATTAATAAATCATTACTTCAATTTTATGACTCATCATTTCTAGTTAAAAGATCTCAGCAGAGTTTGTGGAGGCTTAAGATAATTCGGTGAACACCAGAAAGAGAAGTTTTCAATCAAAACCTCCTCTTAGGTATGATTACACTGATTTATAGCCAGTCTGAAGCTGAAAAGAGTTCAAGGTAGGTCAGCTTCAGCTGTGGACATGAAGGAAGCCATTGCAAAACAAGTTAAGCACACTACCTTTGGACCCTGTTATCTCAGGCATGGGCTAATTGAACAGCAGCTTCCCTGAGCTCTGAGGTGCTCAGAAAGGTTCCCTTTCTCTCAGGTGGATGAGAAATAAATTAAGGGGGCAAAGGTTCAGAGATATAATAAATTATTAGGTTTCAGACAACTGCAACATGGAAGTAAATGAGAAAAATTGCTAAGGCCATAACACAGAGTTAAGAAGTGGAATTTTAAGAGAAACAGAGAGGAGACAAGGCCAGAAAAGGAAATCCAAAAGTAAGATGAGATCTATAATACAATAATCTTTAAAATGAGGGTAGGCACTCAGCATTACACTGTTGTGTTTAATTTCTTTGAAAATTAGTGGACAAAAGGACCAAATCTGCTAATAAATGTACCATGCAGCTTGCACACTGTTAATTATAACAGCAGTGTTGTAGTGTCACCATGGTGTAGTGTCATCTGTCTTCCTAAAAGAAGGTAAATGTGGGAAGGAGTAGCAGCATGACAAGCATCCCTCTCTATGTGAAAGGGGAATCAGTTTCTGACAAACTTTTAGGAGTATTTCCTTGGCATAACAGCAAATGCCAAGCAATGTTTGAAAATTTGTTTGCTTCCATAGCAATGAAAACCTATGACCCTGGACAAATGGGAGCTATAAAACTGGAGCTGGGGTCCTATTCTAAAAGTAGCCCTCTGAGGAGAGACTGCAGTTGAGTTGGTTGTCTGTTTCCATGGCTAAGGGATGTCTCAAATGGAAATGATAGCTGGAGCCGGAGATAGATTAATGTTGGCTATATATTTAGGTTTCCCCTAAGTGAAAAAGCACTTTGAAGCACTTTTGTAATGTTACCAAGCTGTGATCAAGAACTCAGTCCCTTGTTTCCTAGAATAAACACAGCTTTAAGCTTGCCTGGTGTCAAATTATCTGGGGTAACCTGGCAAGCAGAGTACGTATCATTTACATTAGCTGTTTCTGAAGAAACATGAGTTTTGAAGAAATCTACTTTGGCTACTTGTTATCTAGGAAACTATGAGAATGACAGGACAGAGAAGTTTTCTTGCCCAGCTATGAGAATGAGTGCATCAAATGCCAGGGTATGGAGCTGTATTTTTCCAGGTGAACATTGTCTTGTGCCTTCTGAAAAAGACAACTAGTCAAGAAGGTTCCAGGAGTCAAGGAAATCTCATCTTACACTGTGATGACTGGAAAGCTTCATGCCTCTAGAACTTCAAATAACCGTGGTCCATAAATACAGAACCAAATAATTAATTAAATCTTGATTACTTCTTGATGTAGGAAAGTGGAAAATCCACTATCAGCATTTAACATTAAAGTAGTGTACTATCTGGACAATGAAAGTAAAGAAACTACCCACGTTCTGGCAGCTGTCTTGATTTATGAAAAACACTGTCTGTGTGAAGCATTTAAAACAATTTCCTTTCCCTATTAATAAGCCGAGTTGCGCAGTTGTCAGTACATCTTACAACTAGGTTACTAATTGTTCTGCTCTTTTGCTAGGGCTGAACATTATGTGTTATATGCTAGATCTTTGTCTTGATTTAGTCTGACAATTTTAATAGCAATGCAGAGTTTAGTGTACCATACCCCTTCATAAGAACGTAATACAGGCTTACAGGAAAGCAGATCCCAAGAAAGTTGTTAATGACAGAAGAAAAATCCCAATTAAAATCTTCATATTTTTGTGCTGTTATACTACTGTGCTTGTTGTGCATGTGTTAATGAGATGCTGGCTGACAGAAAGTTCCAATGTTAGAATGTTTCTCGTCTAAACAAGCAAACTCCTTTCTAACTGACAAATACAAGGTTCTTTTTATTAGCAAAAGACTCTACCTTAACAACTGCAGGAAAGGACAATTTTTAGATTAAAGAAATTGGAAATCACTCAGAGTAACAGAAAAGAGGTATAGCTGGAATTGCCTGGGGAATAATTCATGCACGTTCACCTCTATTTCTGACAGTTCAAGCTCGTTGCTTTCAAGTCATCCTTAGCAGTCTGTAATCGTGAACTCTTTTGTAATACAGCAACTACTTTTTTTTTTCCACGGTCTTGGGTGACTTTAGTTTCAAAATTCAGTCTGACATCCAAATTAATTTTTAAATTGTGATTATGGATGAGAACGCAATAGATTGCTAAAGAAATCTTGAGACTGTTGCAACTAATGTCTTCAATTGCAAAGGCATTACAACTAGACAAGCCTCATTTAATTATATCTTGTATTGTCCTAACAATGATTACTTTTAGAAGAAACCAGAGAACATAAAGATGCAATGTCATGAACAAGCACTAGAATAAAAGGTTAAGATAAAACATGTAACTCACAATGCCTAATTTTTAAATGTACTGTTCTTCAGGCAGCTCTCCCTATTCTTTAATCTCCTTTGCAAGGGCACAGGGGAAAACAAAATTAGAGTGAACACATCAACACTTTTCATCAAAGGGTAATTTTCCAATACCAATAGCAAATCATTGACATTTGCAACATAATAAGGTTTGAACTGCAGTCCTTGAAAGTGATTTTTAAGAATTACTTTTATTGCCAATACTTGGGCAAGGAATTACGTCAATGGAGGGAAAATCTAACCTGAAAAAGTTTTGATGAAGTTGATTAAAGACACGGAACTGCTAGGCTTTGCTTTGTATATACTAGTTGAACAAGAGAAGTTTGTGCCATTCGGCTAAAACTAGGTTTTATGTGGTTTATAATCCAGGTTTAAAAAGTGAAAAGCAAGCAAAACCAGTGTGTTAGAAGGCTGCTTCCTTCTAAAATCAGCATCATGTCAGAGTGGACGATATTGCCCTGAGCATGAAATGAGTAAATGATGTCTCATTAAAGAAATGTCTGCTCAACAGATAAAGCTGGTTTTTTTTTTTCAAGAAAGAAGTTCAGTTTGATAACAACATGGCACCAGGTAGAAGCCAAATATGCACCTCTTGCAACACAACCACATCTCAGGGACTTTATGCTCCATAATATCCCCGTGAAATGAGTGCAGTGAATAAAAATATGTAGTGCATACTTAGTAACTGTAGTAGCTTTGGACTATGCAGAAATTACAGGAGAATCTGTAGCAAGGAATTGCTGAAGTGGTTTCCTTCCAACTTTTGTTCATTGATAAGCAAAGTAAATGAAATGAGAAATAGTTACGATCCTTGGTTTTGCCCTGTTCCTATTCTTCCTTTGCATTTTATTGCTCTGGTATCCACACATGACCACTGCTAGAGACTGGATGCCAGCTTAAACAGACCCTTTCTCTGAATTACTATAATCATGACTGTGTTCTTATGCTCTCCTGACTCATCTCTGTTGACTCAGGAGTCTGTATATCACGAGGCACAGACTTTACATCCACAGTTATGAAAGCTGTATGTTTTTTTCAGAAGCATAGTTTCAAATAAGCCGTTGAAAGGGTTTAAGGTGATAATATTTTAAACTGAAGTGTATGTATAACACTTATGTAGGGATTCCCAAGTCTGCCCTTATCCTAAATTGTGTCCTGGCGTAGCATTGCTTGCATTTAGATTTCTGCAATTTGTTGGTTCCTGTCAGGAGAAATATCTGCATTGAAGAAACTTTATTTCTGAGACATGGCAGCCACAGTAAATTTCCTCTGGTACACGATTTTTCTCAGGTACACTCCTAATAGTGCAAACTCTCTGCAATTCAGCTATTGTGAAATCTGTAAGTATGTAAGTATGGCTTCGGATTTGTTTTCTTTCCTGTAGTGACTGTTGTACATGCTGAAAGTGCTTTAAGTGGAAGAATTTCTGGATTGGTAGGCAAATAGATAGCTACTGAGATACTGTCACTATGCAAACTAATGGGGACTGGGCATGTTTTATTTTTATCTTGATGCTTGCAGGAGGCAACCCTATATCCATGCAATAAACTAAGAGGGCAAAATGACCTTGTGCCTGACTGGGCACGAATAATACTCAGAAACAAAAATGTCATTAGCTTGTATGTTTCTTTTGAAAGAAAACCGGAATTAAGAGTTCATTCTTTTTAGCAGCAAGAAATGACTGATGGAAGAAGTGTATGCAAATACCAGGGCTTTTCAAAAGTAGATTTCAAATGTGAAGTGTAATAGGCCTATAGGGAACCTGGAAGGGCGGTGAAGTTTCTATTCTCAGTCAGGTAACTAGAAAACAACTGTCAACCTTATCTAAAACTAGTTGAAATCTCTGCTAATGGAAGTTTTTGGTAATGCTGGAGATGAGCAAGGATAGGAGCTTCCTCAGGGCCTCACAAACAAAGACAGAATTACATTCTTGGCCCCAGTCCTGCTCAGTTATGTGCTAGCAGGCATCACTTCACATCATGTTTGGCACTAGAAAGCCTTTCCTAAGAGCAGCAGGGACAATGGTACTACAGTCTTGCCAGCCTGTGAGCATGCACTGCAGTCTCCACCATGGGGAAAGCCCATCTCTATTGCCCACGGGTGCAACAGATTTGCTCAGGGATGGAATCTTACGAACACTTATCAAATAGGCACTGTATTCTCAGGTCTGTTGGAGCTCCCGGAGCTATCCTGGGCATAGCTGATCCAGTTGCCCAGTCCTCACAGAGCTCTGAGCATAACTTCAGCCGGAGCTATGGCAGGAGACCGTGTTCCTTGGGCAGCCGCCAGGGATATGTTCTCTGGGAGATGGGTTTTCACTGGGTTGCAGATCCCCTGGCCAACATCCAGCTGTGAGAGCAAAGCTGCTGACACCTCTTTGCGGTGGTAGAGGGGTGTCCCACAGCAGCTCACTAATGCACCAGCTCTAGGGGATGGCGTCAGCTACTACTGAAAGACTGTTTCACATTTCTGGTGCTTGTAGTTGCAGTCGGTCTCCCTGCAAGCTGCTGCCTCAGGCCTGCTGTTTTCGGATTGTGCTGGAAACTATTCCTTTTCTCATTTTTCTCCCTTTCTCTTTCTTGAAGTGTGTCGGTACAGGACCAGAGTTTAAATTATTTGTCTCCAGAAATATTTGCCATAAGAATTCTCTCCACTGGCAGGAGTATCAAGAAATACATATGCAGAGACAGCTTTTTCCCCTGTACTTTCCCTTACTTACTAGTAAGTTCCTGAAGCAAAATCAAGAAACAGAGGTTGAAACTAATAACTGGAAGTTTAAGCTAGGAATTATTCTCATGCCATAGATTGTTTGTTGAAGCCTGAAGAGGTGGATCTTTTACGTCATGCTTCATATTTTCTTCTGAGCAATAGAACGAGCAGCAAAAAGTAATGAGTTCTGCTTCCACACGAGGTGAGTCTTTTGATGAGAGGTGTTCTTAGCTGACTGCTCAGACATGTTCCCAATTGATAAGAGCACAGAACAAAAATCTTAAACAGAAAATGAACTGGAAAGCCCTTAGGACCAGAGTAAATACTATCTCACTAGGAAATGAATTCTGATAGGCTCCTATCAACTTTAATTACTTTAAGACTATTATCCATGTAACAAGTTTCTCTGGCATTTCTAACGAACAGGTATATTTAATAAATGAAGAACTTAGTAAAAGCTATTCCCTAATTACACTCATTACAAAATTTAAGCTACAAGGAAACCAATAAAGCTTCTGCTGTATCTCACACAGACAGCAATTAATGAACAGTTATCTGAAGTCTGAATTAGCAAGCGCTCTTAGCTTTCTTATGATACCTTAGGCATTGTTTCAATGAAAGAAAATGTCTTATGCGTATTCTGATTAACTGCATGCTAGTTCTCACTCTGCAATTTGAAAATCATGTTGCCATTAATTAATGATGCACTGGTGTCAGAATAATAACAGATACAGAAACGAACATACTGAAATTGTACATGTACCAAAAGAAAAGCAAAATAAAAGTTACAGAAATGTTCATTTGGATTAATTCCCTCTTTGAAATACCCCACAAATGTAGTAGTGCATGAAGTCTCTTGCTTTCACACAGCTGACTGCATTGAAAGTTCTGTAGTAAAAGCGAAGCATTTAGTCTGCCTTTTCACACATCCTTAATGATTGTCTCTCTGGCCAGATTCTTATCAATGCAGCTGAATTCTCTAGCATAAGAGAAGGAATATTTCTGTTATATGTCAGAGAGTAAAAAATTACTTCTTTAACATTTCTGATTTTTATTTTCCAAACTGTACTTAAATTCTCTGCCTCTTTCCCCTCAGAAATGTCCAGGATCCTTCACTGCAGCTTACCCCGAACCAAAGCTTAAGGCAGTTAGGGCTTCAGTGTTAATCTATGCTTGGAATGCTGTCACTAGGTAAAAGAAATCATTTGATTGCAAAGAAATGTTAGCTACACACAACGAGAAATTCTTTAACTAATTAGATACCTTATGTTGTAAATGCAAATTTAAATACTTGAGTTACTCCTTTGATCAGTTAAATACTGAGCAAAAGTGTCTTAAGTAAACTGTTGAGACAATCTGATGCTAAGCATCATTTGAACCAATTACATGTGTTTTGTTTCAAACCTTAAAGTAAATAACCTCTCACCTTTTGGTTTGATAACCTTTCTCTTTCTCAACAAAAGGTCTTTTAAGGTTGCTTCTTTTCCTCCATTTTGGCCCCCTTTGGAAGCAATACAGACTTTAACTCACTTTAACTCTCCTTTTTGGAGGTTATCTAAGACTGGTGTAGGAAAGGGATGAAAAGGTTAGGGTGACCTTTTCATCCCTCTGCTTTGCCCTGAATGGAATGATATTTTGTCACTTGGCTATATAATTAGGACCTCCTTCTCTTCATTAGATCTCAGGAACCCTGTTGGGCTAGGAACAAACTGAACCATGTTTCCAAGGAAAGCCTTTTCTCCTGTGTGTAATGTCTTAATTAAAACGTGAAGTCATTCTGAATCTTAAAGCTTGGACAGGTTTAATTTTGATCACAAAGAAGGACGCATAAAGAATTGCCTTCTTCTATAGGAAACCCCCAAAAGGTACTGGAAAAGTGTATTAATCTGCCTCACTGGAGAAAGGCCTCTGTGTGTTGAGAGAGAATGCTCTTATGTGACTGAGAACTACGGTACCACTTCTGTAGGTTTCATGGTAATCAAGGAAAACGTTTAAAAGTAGTGCTCTGCTTCCACAACTGCATTTTTGGAAGCTGATAATTGCAAAATACCCAAGAGCCAGGGGGCAGTCAGCTTAACAAGGTGTTCTTTGTCGGAAACTGTCCTTTCTAGTTGAATTTTAAACACGGATTTTGCAAAAGAAATGGAAGTGACACAATTTCACCTTTAACAAAGCACAAGTCAGGGTAGAGAAACTATTTACGAATATTATTGCTAAGCAGGGCTGGAGGGAGCCAATTTTTGTGCTTGTGTAGTTGGTGTAGGTCTGATGCAAGAAAACCTGAGAGCATTGTTTGGGATATGTGTAAGACAGGGTGGTAGCATTGTGGTTTCCATTGCTTCCTTCATCCTCCATCACATCAGGATGCATTTACACTGAGTTGGAAAATCATTTAATACTCAGTGGAACAATACAATTTAAATAAAAAATGAAATAGTTTTAAAGGAATGTTTTGCAAAAGCACTGTACTTGAATCTCTGCAAATGGCATATACAAAGAAGGGTTTATACACTGGGTTTTCAACCTCTGTCTGCTATGTGAAAGAACACTGTAATCTACAGCAAATAGTTGTGCAAAATATGTCCTGAAAAAACCATGCAGTTAGGTAATAAGTCTATGGTAGAGTATGCAGGTATTCTCAGTCTAGATCCCGGTGTGATCTTAAGGAGCCTGTTGTGGAAGGACCTGCTGACATTAACACTTCCAACAGGAGATTATGGATATTTACAGCTTGTGTCCACAATTCTGGGGCTTTTCATGCGCAGCAGGTGGGGTGTGGAAGGCGTTGGGCACACTCTTTCTGCACCTGCGAACCTGCAAGAGTGAGCACAAATGCATCATATGGGAGGGTGGAAGGAGGAGTAATTATCTAAGTTATAATAAATTAATTGTGACAAGAACAGAACAGAAATAATAGAAAAAGGCAGTCTAGGGCAAACACCTGCAGTTTGGGGAACTGCCACATATTGGAAAAAAAGGCCATGGAAATATTGAAACAGAACCTATGTATTGCAGTACCAAACTTAAATACATGTACAAAACTTAAAGCTGTGGAATTACAGTGCTTGCAGGACTAAAAGCTGCACCTATTTTAACCCAAATGTGATGAATCTTCTGCTGTTTTTTTTTTGTTCTAATACACAGGTCATCTGCCTTCAGTAGCCACACTTTAGAAATTATACTCTCAGGAGTTGCTTTGATAATATTACATTATTTTTAAGCAAAGCACTGTTTCTGAGGGGTTAAGGTAAAGGAGCTAAATGTACGGCAGCTGTAACCATCTGACTAAACCTGTACCAACTGAGAAGGGTTACGTTCCCCTGATGCAACACAACTGCTTTCTGTGTACGCATGAAATGGTGTCATCAAAATGACAGCTTTCTTAATCTTTAAGTGGTTTTCTGCTGTTTAGATCAAAATACTTGGAAGGCAATGGGTTGATAAGATATACCACATGCTTTTGTGGTCAGGAGGTTCTGAGCACTGGTACTGATAAGCTTTCTGATTATGACAAGGATTGAACTATTTTCCCCCTTTGTTTTCCCAATGGCAGTGAGCAAGCTATACAAAGGTATGCTCCATATCTGTCAAAATAATTGCAACTTGAAAATATATTTATAACCATTTTACTGCCAACACGACTGAGGCATTTGAGAAGTAATAAGTAGTGTTTGTACAGATCGAGGAAGGCTGGAGCTGGTTTTGGGCTTTATCTTTAGTTTGATACTCCTTGTGTGTAATGTGTCTCTCAACTATACACAGGATGATGGAAGGTGAAATAAATGAATAAAACTTAGGAAAGTTTGGAAACAAGGGAATTAGGAAAGGCATATTATAAAACTAACTTCTCTATTTTGCAATGCAAATGCAGGCTGCTCCTGGATCTCCTGAAGAATTTCAAGCAAGGAGATAAGATCACATATTGCAAAGGAATCACATACAGGGAATTGTTTAAACATTCCTAATTTCAGTTAACACTGCTCTGTTTAAAGCTTAAGAGTTCCTTTTTAGGTCTGCATGAAAGCTTTAGAATACCTAAATCAGGTTTCTATGACTTTAGGCAACAGTCACATTGACAGCTGAGCGGCTCATTCTGGTTTTGTTCTTGGTTTAGCTCACTACAAGCAGCCATTTCTCTGTTTGACAGGCATAGATATATCAGCACAATCACACAAACACTCTTAGTAAGACAGAGGGCTGGAAGACAGGTCACTCATGACCATTGACAAGCTCTTGAAGTATTTAAGTGGGGGACCAAAAGGTCTTAAAATCAGAGGGATCTGAAAGAAGAAAAACAAATTATGACCTGGTAAATGTCACCTCTACTGTGTAACTGGCTTACCTGAAAACGTAATGTGCTGAGATGAAGTGCACATGAATTGAGTAAGTCTCCGGCTGGTGGGGGTGGTAGTGTTTCTGCTTTCTCTGTTAAGTGACTCAAGCAGTTGGCCTCACTGCCGAGGTTCAAAGGTTATGAACCTGAGTGCACATATATTCTATGTGAAAATGCTGTAGGAGCTAAGCCCTGAGTCACAACAGTGAGGCAGAGTGACAGGTGCTCAGTCCCCCAAATCCCTCCTGGGCTGCACGCCTTCTTGAGTTTCTCACTGATGGGATTTTCAGAGGGACTGCTAGCAATGCCCAGCAGAGAGCCGGCAAAAAAGGCAGTCCTCGGTTGTGCTGGCACTGTTGCAAATGCTCAACGGTACAGTAAACTTTCTTTGTTGAAATGTTGGTATAAAAGTCATTGGCATGAGACATACTAGCCCCTAGGCTTTCACAAGCCCTTTGAACTCAGTGGAAGAAAACTCGCACTGCCTCCAGAAGCGGACTTTCAACTGAAGATTTCCTAATCCTTGTAGCAGCTGCAGCTTCATTACTTAAAGAGGGGGGTCCCTTACTGACCCACTGAACAACGTATCGCACAAACCTTACATTTGTATGCCTTTTATGTACAGCTGGAGGGGGCTGCATTTGCTTGACCAATAGGTGATAAATAGCTGCAGAAGCTAGTTCAGCATGCAGGGAGCTGTGAAAATATATTCCCATTGGGAATGTTGTGACAGCTATGATAAAGATGTGTTACTTAACTACCTTTGAGCATCTGGCTCTTCCCACACTATACTTTGTTTGGGAACCTGAGCTGTACAAACAGCTTCTCTTTTCATGGCTGAGGAGTAGTAACTGAACACATTCAGACAAATTTACCATGAAAGTATTGTATTCCTTTTATCTTTGGACAGAGGAAATTCTTCAGGCAACGTTTCTTTTGATCGGTAAATGCCAACCCAGCAGTCTGCTGCTGGCAGTGATGAAGCTGTAGGTATCTGTCTGTTCTGTCTTGACAGTATGGCCTAAAACAGAAATGTATGAAATTCATTCTTCAAATGCCTTGACAATGCCAACCAGGCATGATGACAGTGAAACTAATTGTAGCAACAGTGCCCTCCTAAACTTAGGGAAAGGCAGGAGGCATTCTCATATCATACAGCCTGTGGGGGAGACCAAGGACTGTAGCAGGAACCCAGCTAAAAATGAAAAATGCTCACTGTCTGAGGGTACAGCCTGCTTGCCCTGATCAGTTCCCTGAAACTCAGGCTGCAGAGCGGTAGCACTTCTGCTACCCAGATAAGAATGATGCTGTCATAACAAAACCAGCATGAATCATAGGTGAAGGTCTAAAGAACAAATGTTCACCTCTGTGGGCATGCCTGTAATAAGAACTTGGGGTTAATAATTCCTGTTGTTCAGGGAAATATGAATCTTTTTCTCCAAGCTCTGCTGAAGGCGACAGTCTATTTATGGCAAGCGCTCTGTTTTAAGCATGATTATCCAAATGTAACGACTTAATTGAGCTATATAAGGTCTTTAGTTTTTCTAGTCTCACTTTTTGTAAGAGACACATATTTGCCTGGTGAGATACTCTATAGATGGGTAGAGATACTGTCCTGAGTAATTGGTACAGTCAAACAAAGTGGTAACTATTCTTTCTTGCACCAATGCATTGCCAGTACCATTCAGGCTGTCTTACTTAGATGTTTACCCCTCCTAAAGTCTTCAAAACAAACCTGAGTCGCTCTTCTGAGTTTACAGTCCCTGTAAGCATAAAACCTTTAAAAATTAGAAGGAAAGGGCAAGGAGCAAAATAGAGATTCACCACACACTTAAATTGCTTAACCTCCATGGTAAGGGGTAAGGAGTATATGCTGGTGGTTTAATATTTGCCAAGTAATTTCTAATAAAGAGTGAAAATAATGATCTTCTGAACATATTTTGGGTATAAACTAGAGCAATGCAGAAGAACCTTCTAGGTGATGTTTTCTAGTGGGGTTGATAGGGTGGAATATACTACTAACACACGGAAACTGCAAAGAGCTACTGGCTGACCTGAGTGGTAATGACTTGTATTTTCTTGGATGTAAAACTGTAGCAAGTCGTTGACTGTTGATCTGCTTCTTTTAGTCACAAACAGGCATCTCATGAGTGTGCCCATAGATAAAGCTAAAGTTTCGAGATAACAGATGACAAGAATCAGCTGCACAACATAAACTGATTTTACAGATGCAGTCTCAGTTATGAACAGATGGTGCTATGTCCTGTTCTCTATACTCATGTTGGCTGTCAGAATAGTATCAAAATCTGGTACCCAAAAAAATGGGAAAGGCGATGTGCTCACTGTTACCCATCCACTAAGATGTAGCATGTGTATTGATTTTACTGCAGCAAAAGCAGACCACTAACTAGTAGAAAGATACTAGTTCATTTCAGAATGGGATATGGGATCAACCTCAAACATACCCCAACTCAGAACCATTCTTTTACAGCTAGTTGAAAATGAGCTTTGTGGTATGTGATGGAAAGGACCCTGTACCTCCAACTGATACAAGAAAATTGGGCGCTGGACAAAATGTAGCCCTCGACCGCCCCATAGTATCTCAACTTACCTGGGCACTTTAAATATGTGATCTGCCTTGCTGGTTTTGAGAGATGATTTGCCATGCTACTGTGGTAACTGATTGTGTTTTAGTATTCAGAGTCATTACTATCCTTAGGTGAAAAAGGAGAGTAACTGTGAATACAATGAAGAGCATTAAAATAATATTCAAACTGAATTTGTAGGTCAAATACTCAGTTCTCCATCATTTTTCTTTCTGTATCATGTCAGACTGATACCTGTTTTATTTTAATCAATTGAGCATCATATTCAAGCTATTTTAGGATTCAAAGGCTATCAAAGTTAGGAACTCTTCTTGCTCAGGTAACAGAAGCATCACAGTTCAGACACCTTTGCAGAACTGGAAGTTGCTTCTTGTGGTTAAAGTCCTGTGTGCTATAAATACAAAAGCCAAAAACCTGTGAATTTATACTGACTGTGAACAGAGACAGAGTGATAAAGAGCTTTATATTAATCTGGATTTCTTTTCAGATTGTTAGAGCAAACATGACCTATTTTCAAGGACCTTGGCAAGACCTACTTATCTGTGGCTGAGGTATCTGTGGCTGTAGACAAATTTTGCTTGGCACTTCCAAAAGCAATTATATTTCCATTTCAAAACCACATTGGTAGCACTTGGTCACTCTTTCTGTGATTCTATCTTGTATTTGACGTAGCCTGAAATCATACTTAAAGCATGAGTTTAAATGCTAGATATTACACTTCCCTCTTGCCATATGAGAATGGCCTGCGTATGCATAGCCGCACAGTGGAGTCTCCCTTACCTCAACTAGCTGAATATATTGTCATCTTTAATACCAGAAAAACTGAGGGTGAGACATCCTGAGTTCACTAGATGGCTCCTGAATATTGATAATGAAAACAGAGGTGGAACTAAAGTTACATCAACCCATTGTAGACATAACGCAGATAGGATTTTTCACAGGAAGTATAACGCACCCTTGGGAGAGCTTTTTGAGACTTGTGATATTCACTCAGTATCTGGTAACTTCCAGCAGTCAGGACCACAAAGCTGGAGAGATGCACATTGGTTCACGGGTTTCTGAAGGGGAGTTACAGCTCAGCACTTAAGCAGTTCACAGCATCAAGTGACAGGATGACCCTGCTCGTTGATCAAAACACTAGTCTGTAGTGGAAGCGTAGACTTTGAACTTTGTGACACTGAATATTACAGTGCAGGGCTATTTGGAAGGAAGAGTGAATGAGACACCCGAGCAATACACTCATACTGGGAGTTTTCAATAGCAGTGCAAAGCTTTGTCCAGGATTTAGCCTTCAGCACAGACCAGGCTCTAAGGATGTTAAATTAGACACATTTCTTGCATACTGCTTTAAGTAAATGTATTTGCACTGACTCATGGTAGATAGACAGAATAAGACAGTGCTCACCATTTTCTTGCTATACAACGAGGTTTTTTTGAAGGTAACAACACCACATCTGGTGGCTAACCACCATTAATTAAAACTATAATTGGTTTAATAGTTGCATTACGGATGTATAATTTCTATGATAATAATAAAATAAAGCTCATAATCTCTTAAATGCTGACTTGGAGGCTAAGAGGACAAACTTGAACAGACATCTGGAATTTAGTAATGACTTTCATGTTACCTTACTAAAAATACCTTTATTCTATGTGTATCTTTATCAAATTTGCACATTTGAGAAATCATGATGCGGAATTGAGACCTGAGGGATCACTGCATAATTAAATAGAGAGGGCAACTGGTTAATTTAACTGAAATAGAGGGAAAGGGTGGCCATAGATTTAAATTGGTTGCAGTTGAGAGGAAGCTAAGAAGTGTTTTTAAAAGGGTACTTTCAGAAAGACAGGTTTTCTAATTGAATGTTCATCAACAAACCTGTTAAAGCTAAGATAAGTTTCAAGTAAAACAGAAGAAGAGGTGACTGCCTGTGGCTTCATCTGCATTTTTTGCGCTTACACTCCAGACCCTGATGCTGCCCAGACTGTGCTGAGCTGTGAGTGATTTCTGTTGTGAGAGTGTTGTGTTGCAAAAGGCTGGACTATTACAAGGATAAAAACTTCTGGTGTTGCCAAACACAGGACACAGAAGGGAAAGAACACTTCAAGTAGAGTGCAGGTGGAATGTGTCGAATGGGTATGGGTAGGGTAGCACTAGCAAGAAGAACCCCCTTGTGATTATAACGTTACCTAAGGGCTAACCGCACATATTGAGCTGTCAAGTCTGAGAGGAAAGACACATAGAAACTCATTTTTCTGTTTGATGGGCCACGGTGGGATTAAGGAATGAAAATGAAAAACAAAATTAGACCCAACCAGCAGTACTTTGGAAGTAATGCAGTAAAAACTGGAAGGATGCTAGCAGAAAGAGATGGGGGTTTAGTAACACAGACCATTGTATTACTTGAAGTGTCTCCATTCATGTGATTCTACCTTTTTCTCTGACATGTTCATTCCTATGGTACTTTAAGATACTGCCTTTGTAGCTAGTAAGACTGTTTGCATGCAGAAAAGCATCAAAATAATAAAGTAACTATTCAAACAACAGATAATGATCAAGAGAAGGAAGTTTACCTTTGGAAAAGCCAACAAAAGGTGATAAACATATTAATCTTGTGAAATGTCAATGATTCCACTGACATGTAATGGAAAATTGGTGTAACCCCAGTAAGTACCTTCAAACCAATGTTTTGTTTGGTTGCTCAGTGAAGTCCTCATCTGTGGGTGCGTCTTGTCAGCCATCAGAAAACATTGAGCCCTGCAGTGATTGATACATTCTTGGCCATAAAATGATTTTTACCATTCATAATTTATTCATAATCTGGAATGTTATGTAAAAACATAATATGAAGTCCTTAAGTTTAAGTTGTGGTAAAAAAATGAACATGATATATTTTAAGAAAAGCAGTAATAAATGAGACATCTGATAAAAAAAAGACAAAATAACTGGATCTTTCTTCTCTTATTCAAGCAACCTTCCTTTTTAATCTGAGAAAACAGACATGCTTGGTCATATTGGCATTCTGCATAGCCTTTTCCCCACTTTCTCTTGGGGAAATTGAATCAACATTTACTTAAAGAGGTGCTTCTGAAATGATCTATATATTAGAAGTAAAGATTTATAGTTCATTGCATCGAATATGAAATTATTTTGATAAACCTGTCATGGAAAAGAGAACTGGGGATATCTGATGAAAGTGAAGAGCCAGGTGCCACTATGTGCACATTGTTTGTACACTAGCTTTGTTACAGCTGCTCTTTGGAAAATTTCCAGGAAGTATGAAGTCTGAAGTGAAAAATCAAGTAACTTTCTTGAGCACTTTAATTAAGGTGATGTCTTCACCATTGTCTTCATCTATACGAAGTAGACATTTGTTTAACAATGCTTGCATTATTTGCAATTGTTTGCACTGAAGATGGTTTCCGCTGGTTCAGACCCTCTTTTACCACGGATGTGGCGGCAAGACAAAAAAAGTCTTTAATCTTTCATTTATATAAGTAAATTAGTGCATCACTGAAGTCTGTTATTTTGCATCTTTTCCTCAGTTTTGTGTTTGTTCTGAGTAGGTTAAATAACAGCTGTTGGAAACCGTGTTGATGACTTGGAAAGGATAATAGGGTAATACAGTGTATGTTTTCAATAGATCAGCTCAGCTGCTTGCTGTTCAAGGCTGGGAAATGAGAAGTGGTAATCTGTTTTTCTGCATTTATTTTCTACTTTGTCAGTAAAAGTTGCATCTGAAAGGCTGAACAAATTGCAACCATCTTGTCAGATAATGTTCCAGAATACGTGCGGGTATCCAGCTTTCCTCAGTCCCTCGTGTTTTCAATGATAACTTTAGGTTTGAGCTATTTCAGTAGATGCCCTATTTAAACGAATATACAGCTGAGAGTGGGAAAAGAGGGTGCAAACTGCCAGTGTTAAACATAAAAGGGTTCATTTGAAAATTGTTTTCTTCTGAAATTCATCAGATCCCACAGCTTACCTTGCATTCCAGGGGTTTCTTAATCATACCTGCTAGGCTTTGTGATTGTTTCTCACCATCTGTAAAAAACAACTGAGAGGATATAATTAAGCTTTGACGGGGGAAACAAATACCTTGAAATTGAAACCTGAAAAATGAGAGACTGAGCTGCTAGGGAAAAACAAACAAGAAGTTTACTTCATTATGGACAACAAAACGCTCAGTCAGATGTATTAATTAAAGTCTGCACGGCTGCACCAAGCCCTGGGTAGGAACTTTGTTCTTGCTTTTCTCTCAGTATGGGGAACGTAACTTAGACATGCTGTGCCCGTTTGCTAGCTGGCAGATGTACTGCCTAGCTGTTCCATGCTTCTTGTTTCTGCTTTATCCTGGATCTTGGAAGAGCCGGTAGGAATTAAAACAGGGGTCCTCTCAGTCCTAGCGCCTGCTGGAGCAGAGCTTTGGAGGGAAATATTTGGTACTACTAACCGTGTTTAGATAAGCTTTAGCATTTTTGCACCAGAATGTAAAGATATTCAAACACCCACGCTTCTAAGCATGCCTAGGTATGATGCTGCCCTCACCTAAAGGTTCCAAATTCAGCAACATATTCAGATTATCGTGAAAACTACTGCCTTGGCTTTTGATAGGCAACCAAATAGCATTTACCAAAATTGGAAATCATAGCAGTAAAAGCCTTTTTCCATTTTAAAATGGCAATTGTCACAGATAACGGTATATTAAACTAAGTCCATTTTTCATTTCAGAGGCACTGGAACACAGCAATTTTTTACACAGAATAGGTATTTCAAGATTCAACTAGGAAAGTGTGCCGCTGATTAACAACTTCTAACTTACGGCCTTCCTATGCTATACACTGAGGCTGCTAACATCTGTAATGATTTTCTGCACAGTTCTGCGTCTATCAAATACAATTCATTAAAATTATGTAATTAATATTTCCTTGCACAGTACCACACTTGCAGGTGGTAGTAGTCATAGCTAACAGATTTTGAGCTTCACTTTATTTTATAAAGGGAAAAAAAGGGGGATTGACAGCGCTGTCATGTGTTTACTTAGTGCTACCTGGACTCCTTATATGCTGTCACTCTGTGGAAAATATACTGTTGGCAGCCCGGGATCTTATTCTTCCTGCATGATTATTGGAAGGGGTTTGACTACCACCTCGCACTGTAAGAATGGGAACAGATAAAAAATCTGTCAGTGAAAAATATTAATTTCTTTATGGGAATCAATGATCATTTTTAATGCTTCTTTTCAGTAGACTGCATTTAAATGAGGAAGTGAAAAGCTGTACGAGGTACTCTTTAAGATCTCAATTAGTAGTGCTATAGGAAGCTCCTCTAGATGTAGAGGAATTCAAATCAAAGCTCAGTTACTTTGAAGACTGAAGTAATTGTAGAGCACCACTTAAGACAACCTACAAAAGCGTTTGTTATTCAGTTACTTTTTCTTGTGGCTTTTGAGCTCTGATTCAGTTACAGCTGGTCTGCGACAGAAATAAATAACAAAGTCTGCTCATGTTTTACTTGTGGAAAGACTTATCCAAAGCTGGCAAACTCGTTGGTGAAAATGGATTTAGGAGAAGTGTGAAGACATTACAGCTTCTCCAGAGTGAGAAACAGTAGTGCAGGCTATCCCCTTGCTGCTCCAAGTGTGCTTTTTAACAGTGAATTCTTCAAACCACCTATCCTCTTCACTCCTCTGGTCCTTCATGCTGGGATGGGCTATGAGAATGCTATTTACTCAAGAGCATTTCCTAGTTTATATTTATCTGTAGTCTGGCCAGTTTAACTTGATTTTGGCATCGCCTGAGTAGGAGGTGAAGGTGTCTGATTTTTGTTTTCTGCCCAAAGCTGCGTTGGCTGACACAACCGCAACTGCCTGCACTGCGATCAGCAAACTAACCTAGCTGGAAAACAAGTAAAGTGAAAAAAGCGGCTCATTTTCAAGATTGCTGATGATCATGAGGAGAGAACAAACTGCCGTAGTCTCAGTGAATCAAAGCATATCCCGAAGTGGCAATCTCAGTGTACTCCCCAAGCCGGGATGTCCAGTTACATTGCTAAGGATGTTGATCCTCGGCTCTGGCTAGGAAAGTATTAATGGCCCATTGGCGTGGGCTGGCCAAGCATACCAATGCATAGTTTCAGTGGGATGGCTTTTGTGCATTCAAGTCCACCGTGCAGGTAAAAATAAATGAAAAGTGAATTGCAATCTTCTGAGAGGGGGGAAAAAGAAAGAAAGCAAGCAAGTAAAAGGCAGGACAGAAAATGAAATTATTTTGTTTTGGATTCCTGTGACTTTTTCTTTCCTCAGAAAAAGGCAATAACTTCAGAAGAAAGAAAGCAAACTTAAGCTGATGATGGCATTTCAAAGTTGGTTGTCAGTAAGGAGGTAACTGCAAGCTGATCTTTAACAATTCTGTAAGTAGCAAGTAATTTCCATTTGTAATATCTCAGCTTACTGAGTTTAAAATGCACATTGATCTCCTTTTTATTTTGTATGGTTTGCTGCAAAATGCTTTAACCACTACCTTGCAGACACATAAATCAAACCTTATATAGAAGCTGACTTAAAGGCAGCACATTTAAGGGGACTGGCCTGAAAATCTGTAGTGGAGGCCTTTCTTATAGCTAGTAAAGTCTACTTATTCAACACGTATATTCTTTCACCTCTCTAATATGTTAAATTTAAAACTTCGTAAGCATTTAACACTCTTCTGGAAAATTTTAGGCCGAGGCACTATGCCAACTACGCAAACACTGTGATTACAATAAACATTGCAATCAAAGCATAACTGAATACTTCCTAACATAAAATCTTCTATAAGCCCAGGTGCCATAAATTTTTACCACAGCCAAATGCTTAAAGACTGACAATGAGGTACTGAGATGAATATGGCTAAAGTGCTGATGGTCTAGCTTAAGTGAAATGGATTAACTCTTGGACTTCTCCAATGGCGTACTACTACTAGGTCCAACTGACCTGATGTACCTGAACAGGTACTTACAGCCTCCCTAATTTGCAAGTAATAAACTGTGCTTCTACTGGGTGAAGTACTTCCCTCCTTCATCCAAGCAAAACAAAATGACTTGCAGATTTCTCAATAACATTACATTTCTGCTGCATGTTTTAATTGACATAGATGTCACACATTGCTCTACATCTCAGGGCTATTAAACTCTGCAAGTATGATGCACAGGTTATTCTATTATTATTAGAGAAAGTTTAGCACAGGTAGTGGCAAGCACCTTGAGCACACTGCTCCAGACGTGGGCATGGGGAAATACTAATACTGTGATCTTTGATCATTGCTTAAAAAAAAAGAACAAACAAAAAAAAACCCCAAACCCCCAGAACACCAAAACAAGAGAAGGCTTATTCCAATGTAGTAATTTCTAATGCAAGGGAAGAGGAATATTGAGCTCCATTATGTCAGTTTACTAATCTGCTGCAGATCCACATATGTCAAATAATACGCATGTGTGCATTAATAGAGATACAAGTTGGTTATTATTCTAACAATTTATGGGTTTTGATGAAATGTTTAGACTATGGGGTGTTAAAACTTGTTTGAACCATCTGCCCTTCAATGGTGTGTTCATAATACACTAAAGAAATGACTCATTTTGTATTTCAACCTAACTTAGTTCAGTTAGCTGTTTTGTTTTCAAAGGTTCCTGCTTAAATACAGTTTATCAGTTTAATTATCCCAATATACTAAGTACTTGGTGATTACTTTGATAATCTGCTCTGTTTGACAACATCACTGAGGAGAGAACGACTAGATAAAATCTCAAAGAACATTCGGGGGAAGAACTAATTTTATTGCAGGAAGAAAGAAATAAGGTAGAGCTTTAGCAATAATGTTCAAACTAATCCTTAGGAAAATCTGTTTAATTATTGCATATAAAGAACTAGGTAGACTGTGGCTATCTAAAAAAATGTATCCTTTGAACTGAGACTATTTCTGATCTTGATTGAATTAGTGACAATCTGAAACCCATAAATTACAAAAGCAGCACACTATCAATACTGGCTAACAAAAGGAGTCACAAGAAACATCCTTGCTGTTAGAAATCTTCTTATAAGGCTACTGACAGTTGCTAACATACATAATTAGTTGTGCAAATTGTCCTACTGTCAGCATCTGATAACTCATATCACAGCGGGTAGAGTAACTGCTCAAAATCATTCATAGCTTGTGACCCAAAAGCTCTCAAAATGCATGCATAAAATTCAGCCTATTCTTTGTCCTCCACAACCATGGCAAGCTACACACATTTTAAAGAGACAGAAGGAATGAGAGAGGGACAAGTGTGGGACCAAGCAAAAAAGCAGTCCACAGATGAGGTGTGACAGACACTTATTTACAGTCAGAACTGGGAGCTATGTTTCACCATGTTTCCCACTTAATATAATGGAAAGTAGTTAAATTGCAGCAAAGCACCAATATGCCATGCAACACAGCTGCTGATGCAAAAACACTTCATGAGCTTCTATTACTATTGGTGCACTTTGTACGCATGAACCCATCAGTGTCTACACCTGTAGCGTCCTGATAAAGCTCCTAGTAAACACCTGATTATCATTTCCAAGACTGTGAATAAAATGAAAGGTCTCTAAGGCCCACAGGTGAAAGGCTAGCCTTGCGTAAAGTGGGATAAAGTCCTTAAAAGCCTGGTTTCTTACTGTTACTTTTGGCTTATTGGCTATCTTACCCTAAAGCATCCTCATCTCTCTCATTCTGGGGGCACTGGGTGCCTGAAGGTTGGAGAACAGGGGTAGTATGCCCACTTTGAGGGCTGCTGTGCACCATCCTGCCTGAGTCAGCCACACAACTGCTGGATGCAGGGCTACAGCCACAGAACTGCTGATGGCAAAGATAACCTACCCTGCTGCACTCCCTTCCTCGTGCCCATGGACAATGGGCATTAGCCACAAACCCTGCTTGACCCTGCTGTTCATCTTCACCGGGTCTTAACAGGCTGCTGGATGCCCCTATGTCTCTGGCAGCAATCAGCCTTAGCAAGGAGAAGCAGCAGAGAACAAGATATGCTACCCATCCCTATATCTGAAAAAACAGCACTGAGGTTTGTAAGACAAACATGATAACCTTAACAGAGAAGTCCCTGGAGGTTATTGGCCCCTTGTGCAGTAGCTGGGAAAGTGCCCGGTGCACCCAAATATCTTGCCCTTACCCACAGGAGGAACAGATTTAAAATAATGGCTTGGGAATGCAGCAGTGTTGAGAAAAGCTTTCTGGGCTGATTGGTTTAACTAGTCCCAGGTGGCTGAGACAAAAGACAGCAATGACTGATCTTTGAGAAGTTGTAATCAGTGCTTACTTTATAAAGTAAAAGTCTAACATGAAAATGAATTTTAGGTGAATGTATTAAAGCATCTTGGGTTTTTTATTTGTATTTTTTGTGATAAGATTTTTTTCTCAGAAGGAAAGGTATTAATGCAAATGGAAACAATGGTGATTATTCACTTACGTGTGAAAGTGGAGTCATAGAAGGAGAAGGGATGTAGCTTCTGAGCCTTTTACTATATTACAGTAGATGAGGTGCGGGGGGTGAGTGTATCTGAAATGAGGGATCTTTATCCTTCCATAGAGCCCAATACTTTACTTATTACTTAAATTTTGTTTTGCCTGAAAATACCTCAAGAATTGTGTCATAGGCTCTGAGTGCACTGATAGGATTCAATTGCCCTGATCAATCTCACCTGGGACTTCACAGCCCCACCCTGTCCAGAGCCATTTTAGCTCAATCCCAGGCAGCAGCTACTTTCTTAAGCTACGCCTGTGCGTGGCTCAGTTCCTGATCTGGTGTCTTGTTTTCTTGGACTGCCTTAGGCCTGATTACCTGTGCCTGGCCATCACGAAATTACTTACAGGCTCTGGTTCTCTTTGTCTTACTCAGCTCACAGCCATTGGAACAATGCCTTGTTGAGGGTTGCCTGTGGTTTCCAGTTCATCTGTGCTTGTGGGCTGTCCTGCTCTCCTACCTTTGTGATAGACTGGCAGCAAGTACTCCAAATGTAAGTAATCTTCTGTGCTTTTTTTCCAAGTATACTATGTGTGTTTTGTTTTTAATACATTTTGAAGTGCTTGTAATTAATGATCCTGTTTAACCTGTTATAATTTCATGTGAATTCAAGACTTGAACCCCATGAAATATGGTGTATTTGAGAGGGATGCTATCTCCAGTGGGTAAGCAGCTGCTCTGTCTCTTCAGGCTTCTGAGGCTGACTGTATTAAGCATGTCCTTTGGACTATAGTGTCTGGAGAGGCAACTTGAAGCTCCAAACACATGCAAGGTCAGGGCTGAAAATCAACAAAGAATAGTAGGAGTGTGCTTTAGCTTGAGGCAGGTCTTGGGCTGGTTATATGCAAGCTGAAGCTGCATCTCCTTTCCAGCGAGAAGTGTCTGGGTTATTATCTGCCTGCGGCTCTGCAGTTCTTTAGTTCACCTGGTGAAGTGCATGGTTGCGTTTGCTCTCATGTGCTAGGAGGCTTTGTCTGAGAGATAATTTGTGAGTAAGAACAAGGTAAGGATTAAAATGTAATCTCTTTTGAAACAAAGGAATTCGCTCCCTATTTGGCCTCCCCAGATTGGAGGCCTGCCTTGCAGCCCAGAGTAGCCTCCTTATGTTGTTCCCTGTCTTTGGCTTCCTATTTTAGTCTTTATTGGCCCTATTGGAAAGGGACACCTGAAATACCCTCATAATGCAGGTGTGAAAATAAGTTTATCTTCAACTTGTTCTCAACACAATTGAACTGTGTTGTAATGAATTTGAAAGGCAGGTCTGATCTTTACATGAAGAAAAGGCTACTTACTGAAAAGCCCTTTCTTGGAAGGATAACTGCAGGAAAAATCTGCTGTTGGAAAAGACAGAGTGAACCTTCTGGTGGACTTTAAAGAGGCTCTTTCATCCTGTTCTTATTCCTAATCTATGTTACTAGGTGCTAGTAGGTTAATGCAGAGGAATAGTATAGATGGGTCTTTCTTGTTTGCTGACAACAAGAGACAGAAGGTAGCTTTCCATAGGAGAGCTAATTGATTTCCCTCATCAAGGGAAAATGAAGACTGCAGTCAGTGGTGACTTTTAGTGTATGATGATGCTTGTACACCAGTTATGCACATAAACCCAGAGAAAATCAAGAAACTGTTGAGATGGGAGTAGCTTCTTGCACAGAATCAGTATCAAGTGTGCACTGTGGCTAGTTGTTATACAGCTGTGTAGCTGTGTGGTTTGCATTCCGGCTTTGTGTTCAATCCAGAGACTGCCATGACTTTGGCTGTACTCCATTCCTGGAGCTGTTATCAAGGCAAGCTGGCTTATGTGCATAATGTCAAGATTATGGCAAAATGCTCACCAGTATTAGCCAGTGAAATAGTATTTAGCCCATATAATAATAATTTCATATATACCTAATATTTTTAATTCAATTTCAAGCTATTTCTGCTTTCCTTTGGGGGAATGTTTTGAAGAAGTCTGCTATCTGATTTTCCCCTTAGAAGCCTTGAGGTATTTTATTTTACATTATAAGAGAGCCCATCTTTTATTTGCATTTATTCTCCTTAAACACTGTTCTGAAGCTGAGTTACAAATGTAAAAAAGAAAGCTTGGGAGGACAATATGTTTTAATGTGAAGCCTCAAGCATGAAATAAGATCCATAGTGTTTTTGTCAGGTATGAGATTTTTCTTAAGGCACTAACAGAAGTTCAGTTGCTTTGAGATCTGCAGGGAGCTTTTGTGAACATACGGCTTCTTCTGGCTGAATATGCTGCTTAATCATGTGTTGCATAATAGCATTGATCTGCAAAGATTTGATCTGAGGTTTATCTTGTATTGTGACTTAAAGAATGTTAGCTGGTCACCGTAAAGGACTATCTAAAGCTACTGCAAAGGCCACTTACAACGCACATTAACCTTCTATTGCTTGAAACCAACTCATGTTTTTATTTATACAAGTGGATGAATCAAACTTCAATAATGAAGAGCTGGTCATGAAAGTCAGAACCCACTAGAGGAAGTCCTATGAATACAGTATATTGTTAAATCTCAAGGTATTGTTTGCATTTGGAGTTGTGTGATTTCTCCTTATTATGTTAGACAGACCTCTATCTTGAGTAAGTAAGGCAGGTGCACAGAAATTCTACATGTAGGTTTATGTCTCTGACTTAGAAACTGCCTGTTAAATTTTCAGGTGCAGCACAAATTAACTTCTGAAGCACATTCAGGGAGGTTTGTGCTAGGAAGGAATTTGGGAGGACTCCTTAAGAAAAGGAAAAAAAAAGTAAACTTGCAATTCTGTATTTAAATCACATAAATGGAGATATTTAGAGTGGTTACATAGGTTAGCTAATGGGGGTTATATGAACGTCCCACATAAAGGACCAAAGGAATATGCATCAATCTTATGTTTCACAAGCTTTGAGTGTACAAGGAATTGCATGGGGTTGCAAAAAATTCTTTTCTACCCTGAATGTTATGTACAAGCGCAAGAGTTTAAACCAGCTGCTTTGAACCTGAGGGAAGTGTATGCTGTTTAAGAACTATTTCAGTTGTAGGTGGCTTCATGAAAAATAACTTTCTTAGTTTATCTACACTCTTCTGATGAATATAGTGATGGATCTGAGGGGTTTTGTTAGTAGTTTCGTAATTAAACCAAGAAATAGAATATCTAAAACCGTAATTCAGGATTTCCCTGGAAGAAAAATTTTCCGCACTGCTATGAAGACACTGAGTATTGATTATAGGTAGCACCTTGATACGTAAATCCTTTGTTTCCTATACTGCAACAAAATTCAATAGGTATGTGGTGATATTCCTGACCTGTGGCTTTCCCTCTGTTTGCCCTGACTTAGACCAATCACAACTCATAGACTGTAGTTTTAATGTTGAAGTAGTGATAAGGTAACTATGAATTTTTCAGCTTTGTGTTAACACTTGCCTAAATCTGAATGTTCCAAGTCACTAATCCATTAGCAACCTATGGATGTTTTTGTACTTAGAAGAACAAGGCAAATGAAGAAATTAATATCTGTTTTACATCTCGCAGTATGTGAGCTGTGAGATCATACGTGTCTACTTCGTGCAGATAAAAGTAACCATATGGGAAAAATTGTCCTGGCAGAATAATGTGTAATATTTCCCTCTTTTTGATGCGTCTCAAGTTTAAAATACTTCCTGATTGTGCTAGGGTGCTTTGATTTCCTGGTTTTGTAGGTTACTGCTAAGTAGTTTTTCTCAGAAGTAGACCACATGGTATCTTGAGCTTTATATAGACCCATATGTGTCTGTCTAGGCTGAGAAGTAGCGAGTAAGCAATGTAATGTTAATTATTTGTCTGTCAATAACTCATTCAAAGCAACTTTATCTCTCTTCTCTCAGTCCTTAGTGAACTCTTTGTCCTTTGTTATTTTTGCCTTAGGTTTATGTGCACTAATCTCCCTGTTGACTATAAAACCTGCTCTAAAACTAGTGTTATTATGTGGTTTAACTTTAAAGATCTCAAGTTTCCCATCAGGGAAAAAAAATCATGTGCTACAGGATGAGCAATTGTTGATAATTACAGGTTGTTAAAAATACATGCAAAATTACATGTCTGTTATTTTCTTAAATGCTATATATATATATTAGGAGTTCACTGTATCTTTTAAGTCTTAATGTGCTCAGTTATACTGAGGCAACAGGTAAAATGATAGTATTGGAAGGCACATGTTCCTGAGAAATAAGCGTGTAGTTTATTTTTCCTGCTAGTGTATAATGCTGACCTATAAGTGCTGAGTCCCATGCTGGTGTCTGTTGAGTAAGGAACAGGCTAGTGTAAAGTTCCCCTTGAAACCGAAGCAGAGTTTTTGTTGGGTTTAGACAATCTATTTCTCTATACTGATTTGCTTCTTAGGTCTTAAATGTTGAGCTTTGCTTTGGGAGCCTCCATATTTATCTCAAATAAAAATATTTGCTTCTAGAACTTTCATATTTGTGACCTTGTAGTGCCAAGTGACAAAATAAGGATAATTATGCAGCAAAAATGCTAATATTTAGGGTTGAGTCATTTAGACCAGAAGACTGCTGTAAGATTATTAGGCCTTTATTTCCATTAGGCACTGTTGATATAGGAGGTCTTCAGGGCTTGACACATCCACAGGGTATAGTGGGAGAACATACTTAATGAAGATTCAATGCTACAACAGGTTTATTGTGTTATTAGAACTGTGAAAGAAACTGGAATGGAATGGATCTTTTCCAATGTGCAATTTTTTACTTCAGTGGCATTGATCTCACTTGGTTTGTGAGACTATTTACTCTTGTCCAGTTAATATGTGAAACAGATCTGATAATTGTTTAGAGTGTCACAAAAGAAATTAAGAAATAAGGCTGTTTTTTGTGTGCTTTCAATATTTGAAAGTTTTCTGGTCTTCCTCTGACATCTTAGTTCAAAATTGCAGCAAGACCCAAAGAGTAACTTTACTAAATAAAAACGGACATAATGACATAAACATTGCTTAGTCATCTTGCCTCATAAGTAATCACTAACACAAAGTCAGGTACTTTCAGTTGGTCTGTTTCCTACAAAAAGAGCCTGTCTTACAAGCGATTGAAAAGGTCCCGAATTAGATGAGTAGTATGAGAGCTCACAAGATCCATTTGGATGGCGAGTACCTAGGTGACCATATGATGGGTATTTTTCTTCTGCGTCTTCATTTTTTGTTTAATAAATAGTTAACTAATAGTGCAAGTTATTCTGTAGTTGCCATTCATTATGGTTTTAATGAGCCTCTTAGTTAATTATTTTGTCCACACCCTAAGCACTCCTTGGAGGTCAAAACTTTATTACCATCAGATGTGTTTGAAGGCATTGCAGAGGCTGTTTGGACACTTAACCGTTTGCATGTTCACACCAAGCGGTACTCTGCTAAAAAAAGCAGACTACATGTAACATGGGTAGAATGAATTTAGTCTATCAGTCTAGAGGTACTGAAAATAGCTAATACACAATATTGTTTTTTCAAGTGCTCTTTCAAGCCCTCTCTCCTTTCAGGTGAGCTGCCAAAGTTATTAGCTTTCTATATTTGTCCTGCACAGCATTGCTGATACCTATAATAGGCTCTATAAATGAGGCAAGAAAGCACTGTAATCACTGTGTCAGATGAATATGGTGCTGCTGCTGGATAGGTCGGGGTGAACAGTGTAGCTCCTCTAGAAAGACCTGCCAAAGGCTGGGGTGAGTCAGTGAATAGCAGTGGGGGAAGCAGTTTTAATGCCTTCATGATAACCAGGTGAATAGCATGGCCTTTCAAAATCCTGTCTTAGGCAAAATGTTTGAAATTAACCAACAGCTGTCTCACAGAATTGTTTTAATAAGCAGAAAGTTATTCTGGTTGAAAAGCTTTATTGGGCCCCCTATGAAGGGCTAAGAGTGTGGTTGCTGTAACCTCTGATGTTTTCTGTGAATAGAAAATCTTATTAATTCAGTAAATGTTTTGTAAATAGATTTGGTCTAATAGCTTTTGACATGCCTTATGTGAAAAGGAAACAATTAAAATAATTGCACACTTGTTCATTTGATTTTTGTCAAGATGTTGATAATAGGATTAGTTTAGTGTGCTGCTGCTGGGTTTTAGTGAACTGGCATCGTTTCTTAAGTTCAGCATAGTGGGTTGCTTTCTCTCCTAGCAACCAATTAGAGCAGTAAGTGCATCCTGTTTCCAGTGTTGGGAAAGTATCTGTAGACATCTGTAATGAAAAGTCCAGTGCCATGATAAAATCGTAGTTGTAATATCCTGCTGGAATATGGGTGAATATCATGTTAGAGTTTGGTGTTAATGGGTTTCTTGCCTGTCTTTTGAGTTGTTGAAGTGCAGTTAACTGTTTTCATGTGATGCATTTTTGTCTTTAATTCCTATTCTGGAACAGTTATATCAGTAGTTTGGACAGGAAGAGAGAGAGATCTAGCATGAACAAAATTAGTGTTATATGTAACTTCACACACAAGCAATTTTTATTCCAGGGAAACACAGGAGGCTGCAGGTAAACACACCTTTCTAAAAGTGCTCCAGATGGAAGTATTGAGAACTACAGAACTGAAGCTGATATTGCATAGTGCAACTTAGTGGCAGAAAGTAGGAAGAGTAGTAGTTAAATAGTAATTAAAGAATAGAATTGGTAGACAGGCATACAAAGTGGGGTGAAGTTTTGTGAAAAGTTGATTCTTGGAAAGCTACTGCCATTGTCTGCGGGTTCTTATAGTACTGATTGCCTTACCATGGTAGATCAAATGTGGTGGTATGTTTCCAGGTCAGAGAAGTGGTGTGTTAGGGAGAAAGAAAAGAGGATGAGGCAAAGGAAGCAAATGGAATTAAATATGAAAAAATAGATGCCTTCCTAATTTGAAAAGTCTTCTGTGTTCTTGTGCATTACCTGAAAATGTTGATAGCATCAACAGGGAAACAAACTAAATACCAGAATCAAAAAGAAAGGGATAAATATATATTCTATTCAATTTCCTGTGCAATTTAGTACATACTCTGGTCTTGAATATTGCTTCTGTTTTGGCCCTCCATTGGCTCTATCTTGGCAAATGAAGAAGACCTTAAAAAGATGCAGGAAATGGCAATTGTCATAGAATCAAATCAAGCAGAAGAGTTAATTTAGCATGGCATTGAATATCTTCATGGAGTTCAAGTATGTAGGTGTAGCTACTTCGGATATGGCTTGACTTAGGCAACTACTCAATAAACTATTTGCTTGACAGGAAAGGTGATCATTCCTTGTAAGTGAGATAACTTTATGTACATATACTCTACCTACATGTGTTCTACCAATAATGCCTATTTCAGAATTTGTTGATGCTTGCTGTTGGAGAGATATTAAGTTGGACTCAGTGCCAAAGTTACTATGGGCTTAGAGTGAAAATGTGAGCTGTAAATCATTGGCTTGGTTTAGTTGACTAAAGAGTGTTTGAAATTTTTTGAAAGATTTCTATTCTTGATGGCAGCTGTCTGATAACAATGTGGGAACTCTTCTAATACCAAAGTCTTGTTAATCAGTAGGAAGCAGAGCATGTTCAGATTGCTCTAATTTGAATGAGTCATAGCAGCAGATTTGTTTGGCGCAGCCTATACACAACAGTCCTGAGGTGGAAATGCAGACACAGATCTCAAACATCCTTTGCCCTTGAGTACTTTTACTTTCAGACAAGGCTGAATCTTTTTTAATCTGACAGTTGAAGTACTGCTCCCCCTTCATTCCCCATGTCTTGGTGGCAGTAAAGTTCATACCTAATTAAGTTTATTATATATTGTACAAAACTAAATTATATCAGGAGCTCTGATATTAGATCAAGATCTTAAAAGCATCATTTGTGGGTATTCCTTTAGGTAGTTGGAAACAGTAACTTTTTTGCTTTTACAAAATGTCATGCTTGGTATGTGACAATAAATCTATTGGACAGAATATTGGCTCATAAAAGGCTGTGATTTTAAATCTTCTATGTGCATGGTAGCCAGTATAATTGATACAGGGCATTTAAAAGCTGTATTATGGTTAATATCAGAATTTATTCAGTGAACAAAATTGAAACTATTGCCTTCAGAAAGGGTTTCTGGTGGGTGAGGAAAAACAGAAAACATGGAGATTTTTCACTCTATTTTGCTCTGGATGACTACCGTTACTTGGAAGTTACTGTAGCCTGTTAACTATGAATGTGCCTATGTATCTCCTAAAATGCAGAATAATTCCACGCACTAGGGCTTTGACTGGAATGGCTCTTGTGTGCTAATAATGCACAGCCTGGTATTTGCCTTGTAATGGTGTCATATTTTGTTGCTATGTGAGAGAAAGCAGCAACTTTCTAATTTAAGTCTAATATTCAGATACCATTCTTCTTTTGTTCTTAACTTAGGTCCTTGGACTAATCAGGCACAGTCAGATCATTTGACTTGGCTGAAAGTTGCTGTAATTTACTGGCTGCTTATTATAGTGCAATAAAACTGCATATTGCTAGCACTTCTCATAAATGTGTAGCCTATTACATTTCATAATTATTGTGTTTGATTAAAATATGGTAAATCTCTTAATGGAAACTTTCCACTGAAGGTGATGCAAGAAGTAAAAGCAGTGGGGAATGAATGGAAAGCTGTTACTGAACGGTTTTGTGTGGTTCTGGCTGGTGAGATTAGGTAACACTTCCTGAAAGTTGATAGATGACAATAAACCAATGGTATCTATGATAAACCGAATCTTTGAAAGTGAGTTTCTAAAAACTTGCCTGTTCCTGTATTCCCTAATATTTATTTCATGCTGAAGGATTAGGCAGCTCAGTTGTCTGTACATTGCTATTGAAGTTGAGCTGTGGGAGATGCGATCATGTGATTAACATGCATATGTTCACCTCTGGTCTCAGTTGTCTGTGCAGTTTCATGATAGGAGAGGAAAGTAACTGTTGGGATGAAATATTTAGTGGCCAAACAAGTTCTTTGGAGAACTCAGTAGTCTGTGGTGAAGTTATTCCAAATTTTCCTTTGAAGCTAAACATATGTCTTAATACCTTCTGATAACTCTGAAGGAATACACCCCAAGTAATTAGAACGGTAATTAGTACCAAACAGTTAAATTACATAATTCTCATTTCTGTTCTGGGCCAATCTCTAAAGTCTTGTATGTAGCGTGAGAATAGCATGACTACGTGAAGTATTGGTAGGTAACAGATGGTTTCCTGGTGATAGTCACTAAACCAACCAGATATATGCACAATAATTTAGATGCATTTATCTACTTACCCAATAAAGTAAAGGCAACTGAAACTTTACTTTGGAAATTGGGAAGCATACTGAAATCAAAAATAGCTTGGGCTGTAAGGGGCCATTGAAGATCATCTTTTCCAAACTCTTGCCATGGGCAGGGATGTCTTTGTCTAGATGAAATTGCTCAAAGTCCTTGAAGGTCAAAAGTCCATCCTGACCTTGAACATTTTCGCTCATGGGGCATCTACAACCTCTCTAGGTAACTTTTCCAGTGACTCGTAACCCTCATTGTAAACCACTACTTATGCCCAAACTAAACCTACTCTCTTTCTATTTAAACTATTGTCCCTTATCTTGTCATCACAGACCTTAGTAAAAAGTCTCTCCAACTTTCTTATAAGCCCCCTTTGTATGTTGAGAGGCTGCAATAAGGTCTACCTGGAGCTGTCTCTTCTTCAGGCTGAATAACCCAGCTTTCTGTTTCCCTTCAAAGAGGAGATTGTCCAGCCCTCTGATCATTTTTTGTGGCCCTCCTCTGGATCCGTCTGTCTTCTTGTGGGGACCCCAGGACTGAATGTAGTACTCCAGGTTGGGGTCTCATGAGGCCCCTACAGAAATAAATGGAGTGGAGCAGGGGAAGGAGTTTGGTATTGTTGAAGGTAAGAGCCAGGCTACATAGCACAAGAATCATTCTAAGTGTGTGGCAAAGGCTGCAGTGTGTCCTCTTACCATTAGGATAAATGGGTTTTCTCTTGAGATGTGAACAGCTAAGTTTAATGAACAATGAAATGAAGCAATAGCATTAGGCTCCAAATGCATTCCCCTTTATTCTTGGTTTCTGGTATTTCTTCCATTGGCCCATAATTAACTTATTTGTTTAAAATTCAGTAGGCACCTAGGGATTTAAAAGCTAATGTGTCCTTAATCATGGTCAGTAAGTTTAATCCTATTCTCTTTGCAAGTGGGAGAATAATGCAACTACAATTTAAATAAGCAAGAACAGTCTGTCTTCCTTCTCCCCTGCCAGCCATTAGTCCTCATCCTATTGTTCTCCTTTCTTGTATCAGGAAGATCACCTACACCATGAATGGAGAAATAAGCAAGGTCAGTCTCATGTGTTTGTGTGTGAGGTGCACTTAGTTTACCATGGATTGTGTTCCCAGTATGATTTATTTCAGTGTTCCAGAGTTAGCTGCAGTAATACAAGGGACAAGTAGTGGAGGGGTGAAGATGAGTGACTGGGCTATGGAGGGGGCAAGGCTTTTTTCCTGGTGGTTATACTAGTGTACTCTGACTGTAAATGCATTCCTCAGTCTGATATCATGTCAGTTTGCTGCTGCCTAATTTTTCTTCCTTGTTATTAAGCTAGAGAGGTGAGGCGATAAATTTTATATCACTGGTTCTCACTCCTCCCATCAATTCTATATATCTCAGGCCTGCAGGTTGCCACCTTCAGGAATGTAAATATGACTGAGTCTTACTACATGTCCTGGGACACTTCTAATAAGACAAGTGTGATTTTCATTGGTTTTCATTGGAAGCAGCTCTCATTAATATGTCTCATGGTCCAATAAAACAAGGGTGTGTTGGCTGCGCACATCTTTTCTGATGTGACAGGCTACTAAGAGCAGGATGGTGTTTCTGAAGTACATGTTTTGTTCCAGGAGATGGCAGGTGTGTGGTCTTAAAGTCAACTGATTGTTTTAACTTGCTGTTGCTGTCTGTACTATCAGTTTATACTGAGTAGAAGTTGATACTCTTTCCCCTCTTGTCTCCTTTCCTCTTGGTAGTGATGTTCATGATTGTTAGGTAATGAAGTATTTCAATAAATTGTGGTGTCAAGTCACGGCCATCTGTTTAAAAAGGAGTAAATTTTTCATGCTTTTAAGGTATCTGTTGTACAGTGAGTATAGCTATAATTGCTCAATGGAAGTCCTTTCTGTAAGGATCCAGGAGAAAGGACTGACAGGATATTTTGTCATGTTGGCAAAATGGGCTTTGACCCTTCTTGGTGCCATCTGGGCTGGACAGTAAGAGTAACATATAAGAGAGCAGGTCTTAAGTTAAGAAATAAACTTAGACAACCTCTTTTTAGTCTTCCAAAGGGCGAAAAGGTATGTTCAAAATTTGGCATAAAGCCACAGCTGGAGAAAGACCCAAGTCTTTCAGAATGGGACTGGGACTAACATTTGTTAGTACCTGAAGAACTCATCAAATATACATGAAGTTAGAAATACAGAATAAGACAGGAATTTGGGGATCTGTGGAGGTCTTTGGGTCAGCAGTCCACCTCAAAGCAGGGCTGATTTCCAAGTTGTCTTCTTTCTTGCCACTCGGAAGTGATCGGTGGGACTAAGCATCTGCCCTCAGAAGTGTGTCTCTTTTATAAAAACATCCTCTCTGAAAGAATTCGCAGGGAATATTTTGATGGCTGCAATCAAGGTGGCAGAGTTCTGACTCTTCAAGAAAGTAAACCTGAAAAACTTTGAAGTGTTTCTTTATGAGTATCCATTTTTAAAAAAAAAGGTATTCCTGAAGCTAGAACTCTTTATCAAATAATAATGATTTGGAAATAAATTAGTCTACATCTCATAATCAGACATTTTCTATCGCTAACAGCTGCATCTCTTCATGCATACCCAGCAGATAGGATAAGAACATGTATGCTTTACATGGATGTCAATCTGTGTCTGTCACTACAATGAATGCAAGCTCTAGTGGAAGAAGTTGCAATGAACTACCAGCATATGCATTTTTAAGTGACAGTATATGCGCGCAAGTGAAGTCTGTGGTAGCTTGTGCATGCTCTGTGTTAAGGAAGTTGCTTACAATAGACAAATAGGTGTTTTAATGATAGAAACTGAGCAAAGTATCTTGAAACCAGATAGGGAGACTGCAACAGCTGTGAAGCTGTTTCTTAAAATGCACCCTTACTACTATGAAGAAATGCAAGACACATGGTGGGACTGAAGCCACTATTTATACCCAATCCCCTAGTCCCAGGAGAAATTGATTTCATTTATGAGTATTGAAACTTAAAAAAACCCAGCATATTTTGTGTTTTGCATCTGTATATTGCCAGTTGTGAATGCGTACTATCAATGTGTGGTACATGCTAATCCTAGATTTTAAGACTTCTTTTTCTCTCGGGGTGGAAACGCATTATTCACATCTGGAGCTCACTAGAATGGGGTATTGAAAGTTGTTTGGCAACTTGCATATGTAATTATGTCAGTACTGGAAGCATGTCCCCCTTGGTTTGACATGAGTCCCTGTAAAAGGGCACAGCACTCCAGAATTCATGGGAATAAAGCATGTGTGGATGAAATAAGTATCTTATATAAGCTTTTCCATGGCAGGGGGGCTGGAATTGAAGATCTTAAGGTCCTTACGAACCTAAACTATTCTATGATTCTGTCATCTTGCAGTGACTGTAAGTAGTATAGCCAACCTAGTTATTGAGCATGTTAAGTATTATGTGTATTCACATTTAGATTTGTATGTTCTCTGCAGGGAAAAAAAATGAAGTCTTAAGTTACTCATTTTTCTTCTTTTCCCTGTAAAAGAATGGTTTCAGTATACTTATGACATGCCTTACCTTCAGAAGATACAGATATTTCAGGCATAGCAAGGCCATTAAGAATCCTGCTAGGAAGTATGTATTTGCTTGAGAGCTTTCTGGAAAGGAAAACTGACTATATTCTGGACTATCATAAAGCATGGGACTTGAATGCATTTTGAACAGTTGTGTATGTACTTTTCCAGACCTAATCTTCTCATATCTAATGTGAAACTGTTAGAATTGTTCTGCCAATTCTCCAGGTAGACCCAAGTAGACCTTTTAAAATGGTACCTTAGTATGCCACTGACATAAAGAGTTCTTTAAACTTGCTTTGTTAGCCTTATTGGTCTATATTTTAAAACCTAGTCTCCTTGGTAACAAGTGCTGCAGACAACTTGAGGACTTTGCATTTTGCTTACAAACAAAAGAAGACTCTCAAAGAAGTATTTTTTTAGTGTTTTAAATAAGATATTTACAGAACAATTGCAGGGATATAAATGCTCTTCAGAACTTTTGGCTGTGGTTTACAGGAAGTATTTCTTTTCCCATTAACCTCTCCTGGATTTTGGCAATATAGTCAACCATGAAGCTTTTATGCCTTCAGTAAGTAGGTATGCACCTGTTAGCTATACTAAGTCCTATTTTAAACTTCAAGGAACCTCTAAATTGATCTCAAAGCTTTGTCAAGTTTGAGTTAGTTATTTCTACTGTGGTCCCTGTGGAGAGAAAGCTACAGGGTCACACCTGTTCCTTGAAATGAATGGTATGATTTATGCTTATGTGGCTTTGGGGTTACAATAGGATACAGAATCCCCATAGGACAAAATAGATTTTCATGTGCATGATCTAAATAAGTGTTCCCACCTTTTCTGCCAGCTGCCAAATCTTGGCAGAAAGCAGTCCTAATTAATAAAAGACAGAATAAGGCAGCAGAACTTTGTCTTGAAACTTGTGTTTCATTGCTTGATTTTCATTCCATTTATGACTTGCATAAGTGTTATAAGTAGGAAGGAGCTGTTGTTGTGTTTGCAATATAATTTTCTGATACTTGGATGTACTCTTTACCCTAGATAGGTGACGAATAGTCACTCTAGACCGAAAGTGGAAGGTAGAAAAGTTCTGTATATATTTTTGAGTGGGGCACTTAAAAATTGGGGGGGGGGGGGGGGGAAGTCACGGGGTTGAGCTAAAAGCTCTACCTGCGTTGATTTTGTTTTCAAAAATCAACTACATAATTAAGAGCAAGAGCCTGGCCCAGATACTAAAATCTCTGAAGTGGAAGGCTCTGAAATGAGTTGGTGTGACAGGTCTCTCTTTAATTCCAACAAAGGTTTTCTGCATGAGTTATTGATTAGAACTACTAGGGGAACATGGGCAGCAAAATATCTTGCTTATAGTATGCATTTTTTAGGGAATTGGTGAATCTTGAAGAACTGAAAGTAGATTTAGATTAGCCATTAGAAAGAAGTTCTTCATGGTGAGTGTGGTGAGGCACTGGCACTGGCTGCCAAGAGAAGCTGTGGATGCTCCATCCCTGGAAGTGTTCAAGGCTGGGATGGATGGGGCTTGGAACAATCTGATCTAGTAGATGTCGTCCCTGGCCATTGCAGGGGGGTTGAAGCAAGATGATCTTTAAGGTCCCTTCCAATCCAAACCACCCTGTTTCTATGAATTGCAGGTACTTCTTTTTGTTCGCCAATACAACACTGACAGTTCAAATCCAGAAGAATAAGCAAATGTAGTATTAGAGAGGTTTAGATCTTGTGCAGTTAATATATAAATTTCTTAAAGAAGAAAGAAATATCTCAGTACCTGTAAACTGAAAAGAGATCTTTCAAACTTAATTGTATGGTTAATTTTTCAAGATAGCATTTGAAGTTTATGTGAAAAATCTTCAAACAAAATAACAGAAAAAGTAGGTAACTCTGACTACTGCTGACATCAGCTAAAAAGCAAATATTTTGATTGTCTAAACTTTGATTCCTTTTAAGGGAAAAGGGCTGTTATTGGTACCTGAGTTGAGTTTGTCACATCTGTCAGTAGTCGAAGGTGAATAATGAGGAGCGTTAGTCGAGACAAAATAACAGCTACAGCTAAGCCCTTAAAGAGGATGAAAAGAGGATGAATAGAAGACATGCTTTTGTAGGCCAGAACAGATTGGCCAAGATGAGTCAGTACCGATGTACTTCTGACAATGTGCTAAATGTCAGGTTATTGATTATTGGGAAGGCAAGTGACTATCTAGATGTGTGATGGGAATGACATGCAGCAAGAGTCTCAGTGTTCCTCCAGGGCTTGTAGTTGCAGCCTGTCATCTCTGAACTCCAAGTCAAGAAAACAGACATCTAGATGAGCGGCACAAATTTAAATTAATGCTTGGTTAAGAAAATTTAAGGTAATTTCAGTGTATGATGAGAGTGCACCCATGTGTTAGCCCATCAACGCCAAAGTGGACTTTATCCACAGCAAGACCACTGGTGACATAATGTGAATAAAGAGAGTGCCTGTTGAACTTAAAGTAAGTAAATGAAGACAGATAAATTAATCTCCCAATAAGAGATTATGTTCTTGTAATAGTCAGGTATCTTTAATCCCAATTAGAAAATCAAAATTGATGCATTAGTTTCTGTGGGAATTATTGTAGTCCTTGAAGCTTGCGGTGGGTTAATACTCCAAACTGAGGCTATACGGAAAGTTGCGCTGCATGACATTGCAAACAGAATTGTGGCTTTCAAAGACCTCAACTTTCTACTTTTTTGTAACATAACTTTTGTGATTAAGCAGAATAATTATTGGTCTGCACCTGAATCCTAAAAGCCTTTGATGAGGGCTGAAAATACTGTTCTTTAACTAGGTGCAATATCATGTCCACATCTACAGAGGTGCTGAAACTTATAGCCGAGTTTCACAGACTTTTCTGTTCTTCTCAGGTACTCACAGCTCCTTTGTTTGTAGGGCTGATTGCACAGAACAGAAACTTAACAGGGAACTTTCCCTGCAGCAGTTCTTTTTTTTTTTTTTTTTTTTTTTTGGGGTATTTTTGGTTTTGTTTCAGTTTTTAATCTACACTATAATAAGACACAACAGTGATGCGGACCTAAACCCCTGCGTGCCATATGTAACCACCTCCACTTGTTAGTCTGTGTTGCCATTTGATATATGATTGAGGAAGACAGAAGGAAAACGTAATTTATAGTCAGCCTGATCAGAGTGGAAATGATTAGAAGCCATCAACAAAAGTCTCTCCAAAAAAAAAAAAAGAGTAATTGAGTTTTGGTAAAGATCCTTACTTCTACTGAATTTACTTTGCTAATGGACAGCTGCTGAACATGAGGCAGCTTGTGCCCAGGCAACCAAGGAGACAAACGGCATCCTGCCTTGTACCAGAAATAGCATCACCACCAGGACCAGGGCAGTGATCATCCCCTGTACTTGACACTGGTGAGGCTGCCCCTTGAATCCTGTGTTTAGCTGTGTCCTGCTCACTGCAAGAGAGGTATCGAGGTACTGGAGCAGGTCCAGAGAAGGACAATGAAGCTGGTGAGGGGTCTGGAGAGCAAGTCTTACAGGGAATGGCTGAGGGAAGTGGGGTTGTTTAGTCTGAAGAAGAGAAGGCTCAGAAGGGACCTTTCGGCTCCCTACAACTGCCTGACAGGAGGTTGTAGTCAGATGGGGGTTTGTCTCTTCTCCCAAGTAACAAGTGATAGGAGAAGAGGAAACAGCCTCAAGCTGTGCCGGGGAGTTCTAGACTAGAAAAAGTTACTTACTGAAAGGGTGCTCAGGCATTGGAACAGGCTGCCCAGGGAAGGGATAGAATTCATGTCCCTGGAAGCATTCAGAAACTGTGTAGATGAGGCCCTTAATGGTGTCCTTAGTGGTGGACTTAGTAGCCATCAGGGTTGGACATGATGATCTTAAAGGTCTCTTCTAACCTAGTTGATTCTATGATTCTATTTACTTATCTCAGAAATACAGAAATTACCGTGGTTTCCCCAAGAGCATTTTCAGAATGAAAGACTGAAAAGTTATCCCAGCTGACCTAGGTGAAGCTATCATGTTATACTGGGATGCTTCAAAGGTTTATGTTTAGTGTCAACCCAAGATACACTCGCAGTGCTTGGAAAAAATACATTAATATTTGCGGTGCAAGAATGGAAATGGATTTGTATACTTGGAAAAGGGGGAGAATTTTTTTACGTGGGGAATACTGGCTTAGTGCTATTCTGGAGAAAATAAAAAGCTTTTATCAGACTTGCCCACTCTCCTTTTGAGAGGAAGTAACTAATGAGACTATCTGAACACACTAAATCCGGAGATGACAAAAGCAGTCTGTGTTTGGTTCCCGGACTTGTACACTTCAGGTATTAGCCATTCCCAGGCTTGACAGTAGGCAAAAGTTTTCTTTAAATGTCATGTCACTGTCTTGGTACATAGACTTCCCCTCATTAATAACGCATATAAGGAGCTGTTTTTTCAGTCTTCATGTACTTCCTCAAGGGGAAAAAAACCCTCTGGCTCTAACCTGGCACAATATCTATATGCGTACTTGTGTTTTAAAAAGTGTATGAAACCACGAGCGATTACTTCAACAAGGTTTTATAATAATAAAAGGCTTAATGTTTTATTATAGTACTAAATAGGCATGTTGTTCTTTTCCCTTCCCTGTTATCAAAACTGAGAACCATAGCAGCTAGGCTGTATTGAGTGTGGACATGTGCCTGAAAGAAATCAGTTGGTCTGAGTTTGCTGTATGAAACAGAGATAAAAGCTGTACTGTTAATAAATGACCTGGTGTTTGACCTTTCAGCCTGGCGTCTTTTACAGGCAGCCTGACTACCTGGTCACAGACATTTCTGCAAGAGTGAAAAATAGAAGCAAACCAGCAACTGTCTGGATCAGTGTTTAATTGTACCCCCCATGTGGATCCGTTAGTGGGCTTTAAACCAAAAATGAAAATATTTGGGTGATACATCATTTTTTTATAGAATTTAAAATATTATATATTATACCTCTTTTACTCGGTATAAGTGAAGACTTTTCCGCCTGCCAGCCTCATCAGGAAATTACACACGGTGGTTGAGTGGGGTAAGAATTCAGTTTTCAAATGCTTTGTGTTTAAAATTAAAATTTATCGGGTTCATATATTTTCTTCAGTTGCTTCCAGCTCTTAATGACTTCATCATATTTCACTTCTTCTGGAAATTCTCACTGAAGTTGTTCAAAGATTCTTTGTGGTGAATGAAATAGTCAGCATGGAGGCACTGGCTAAATTTCAATAACTTTTTGCTCTGTTTTAAATTCTTTATCTTTTTAGTGACTGGCATCAGAAGTGAAACTGATCGGTGGTAAAAACCAAAATACTCATTGCCTTGCTTAAAAAGGTTTATGTAGAGGTTAGGATGAAAATGAAGTAATGTGACCTGGGCATCCTGCTTCTGACAACACTGCTAGATTTCTAGCTGTGCGTAGACAACTGTCCTGAGGGAGGATAGAAGTGAAAACTGAGAGGAAGTCTGAGGAGAACACCTCTGAGGACTATTAATTAACAGCAAAATACCATTTGGAAGGTTTTGTATTGCGCTGTAGACTTGCTGTGCTGTAATGAGCAGAAATCTATTTTCCAGAGTTTTAATCAATTTGCATATAACACATTAGTTCACAGACAAGGGGAAGCACTGCTGGTACTGACACATTGAAGGTTGCTATTTAATCACTTTTTGGTATGGTGCATTGATATAAACAGTCTTTGTTTCTTGCAGGAGGTCACATAATTCTGAGTCTGAATTTTCTAGATGTTTATTGAAATTAAATTTTTAGTTTGCACTGCACGATTTTAAATGCATTATAAAACTAGGTTTGAACAAACTTTTAGAGAAAGCTGGAAAATGAGGGCATTTGGACTGTTACATCACTTGATACTTTAGGTATGGTCACAAGGATCTGCATCTATTTAATGTTCTTATTTTCTCAGAACTGAAAATGATAAACTATTAAAAAGCAAAATTACACATATCAAAACATAAATTATTAACCAACTTCTGATGCAGAGCACTCTATCTCTCCAAGGTTAGGGAGCCTACATTTTAATTAATACCTTCTTTAAGAGGATATGCTAGCGCCCAGAATGAGTTTTGTTCTATTCCTGATATCTGAAGTGCCCCCAGCTGTGTGATTGACAAGAATATATCTGTGTTGCCATTTTGGACTTGCAATCACATTTAGCAACACTAGCATTTAGGCAGAAGTCTTTATACTAATTTTTTTTTGGTGCTTGAGAAGCTTCAGCAAAACAGAAAGCAGCACCTTTATATGGAAAACTATCTCTACATGACTTGGGTTGGAAGCAGACCACTTATGTCAGTAAAGCAGCATTCTGCACCTGCATCCCTAAATGCAGAGGACTATAGCATGGTATTTAATCTTCTTTCTACTCTAAGCTAAATGGTTACTTAACCAGTGTGCTGAATAAGTCTACTTATGAGCATTATATTCTTCAAAGGAGTTCAAGATACTGAAGTTTCTTGAAGAAAGAGTGAGTCTGATATTGTGACATTTTATTGTGTAATGTGGGGATGCTAAGTTATCCTTTTGGTAAAAGCCAGTGTGATAACAGCTAGAACAAGTTGCATACAAAAGATAAAACAGTTAATCAGACATGTTGCCTTTCTTTGAAAAAGAAGAATATGAAATTTTGCCGTTTAGGTACCTGGGCATCTGTGTACTTCTTTTCAGTCTTTGGAAGCAGATGGATTATGTCTTTCAGTGACTTCTGGGCAAAAAAGTCTTTAATAGGTTTTGGTTTTCTGATCGAAATGCTTTATACAGCGGTGAAAAGAGTTCACAGGAACATAACTGGAAGACTTAATCATAAAAGTTTCTCTTTTGAAGTCTCTTAAATGATGTAAATCGTTATCACATGTAGAAATAACTGCTAGGTTTTTATCCCATAAGTGACAAATAATGAAGCAACTGACGCTCTTCTGTTTTGAAACGGGCAGATGGCGTGTTATAACATCTAACTGTAACTGGGGTGTGGGAGACTTCTTGTTTTGGTGGCTTGTGGTGGGTTTTATGTTGTATTTTAGCTAAACTAATTTTCTCTCCTTTCCTACAGGTTTTTGTAAGGGGGCTTTTGCAGCCATTGATTATATGCTTTTATAGCCATTGTGGCTTGCTTTGACACATAATGAAACTGATGCTATAGCAAAGGAAATGGATGGGAAAGATCCTATGTGTGAAAGTTTTATTATGTGTGAATTATTAGCTTCTCTGCTTTAGAAATATGGCTAGTGAATTACATAGTTCTTCCAAGGCTATTATATGTTGTGATGAAATTGTAAGGCCTCTCAATGGCTAGCTTTTGAGAATGCCCTCTTCCTGCTTTCAGGAGGCTCTGTGATAGAAAGCTGGGTGGGTGTTAGGAACCCCCACAAGTAGAATCAAGTCATTTTATTCGTTCGGGTTTTATTTTGCTGGAGCCTTACAAGTTTCATTTGATAGCAGTGAAGCCGTTTATTTGTGTCAAAGAATCAGTTAACGGCTCCTTAGTGATTTTGACAGTGTGCCAATATTATAGGTAAAGTCAAGGAGAGAATTCAAAGCGAATATATGCTGAAATGTGCTACTGAAAACTGAAATAGATCTGTAGTCCGAGACTTCAAAATGAATATTATAGTTTTATTAGTAGTAACGTAAGTATGTATGGAATATGACTTGACACGGTTTTTGATTGGTAACAGACTGTTTACTGTTGCTGTAAAATGGGCAAACTAACATAGCCAGCAGTCCACCCTGAAGCTTTCTCAGCTCTCGATTAATCCGTCAGATTGATTTTTGAGGAGTGTGAAGTACTTTTACCCCACATTGTTGCTGGGGGGTAGACATTGTTGCTGAGACATTGTTTTGGGGGCATCAATATTCAATACTGATCTATTCCCCAAGCAGTTTGCAGGGCTGTAGACTATCACATGGTATTGTCCATTTCATTGACTATATTTACCAGTCTCCTACTCTACTTGGTTGCTCTTTGTTTTAGGCAAGGATGTAAGTGTTATATTTTCATTTACCTCAGCTGTAAAACTGGAGTTGTCAGATCACAATCTTGGCCAACTGCTATTGAAGTTAAGTCATTTCGGCTCAAAGGTCTTGGAGCATGTGTCCCTCTGCAGGTAAACAGCTTTAAAGGGAAAAGGTGGGTGGATTGCAATGGAAAGTTTTTAACCAGGCTCATTGCTGATCTGTGCTGGTGTTACAGGAATGATGAACCCTGCCTTAGTTTCTGATTTCTCAACGGGCAGCGTTCTATTTCTATTTTCAGCAGTGTAGTCTGTGTAAAACAAATAGCCATCCACTGACTCTCGGGTAATAATAAATGGTGCTCAAGCTGCTCTGCCTACCGTGGACCTATTACGTAGTTGGGAAAAGATAACTGATACTTAAATAAAATCCAAATACTGCATGTCTGCTTGTCATAGAAGCATAATTTACTTAAGAGTAATGTTAATTTTCATAGGTTGATTCACCAGTCAAGGAATAATGCAAAATATACGAAAGCTTTTATATAGCTTCCATTCAAGGAAGATTTCAGGCCGGAAGAGTAATAGACTATAAAATCCTTCGATCAAGTATAAAGAATGGGTGCTGGTTTCTGACAGAAGAAATTAGGGGTACAGGGGTACTATCAAACAAAAATTGTTGAAAATTGGTCCAGAATCTCAAGAGAAGTTTGGAGACCATAGAAGATTGCTTTAAAAATGTAGGATACTGTCGTTCCAGTGAAATCCAAAAGTAGCAAAAATGGAGTGCAAAGTAACTGCTGCCTATGTCTGAGCAGGTCTTAAGCCTTGAAAGGCTAACCATAGCTCCTTTAGTTCTGAAGTCTACCATGAAAGCTGCAGTGCTTTCCAGTAGGGTTAATTTTCTGTATGTAGCCCATTCTGAAGTACCAGCACCTGAACTTCTCATCCAGTTTCTGGGTTGGGGTTTTGTTTTTCACCTTTAGAGGATTTCCTGACAAGAAGATAGGGGTTTCATATTGGCATTTGAGGCTTTTGCATACAGCTTCCTATGAAGAAGCTCATGGGTTTCAAGATGAATCAGCCTGACTCTTGAATTTATCAATTGCAGTACTGTTACAAGTATACAAGCTATTGTATACTTGTATCTCTGAGATCAACAAATTCCTACACAATACCTGATTACTTGACTGTTACCTATCAGTGTGAATACTTCAGCTTAATGTTTTATGTGGTGTAATTGAGTGGTAATGATCTGTGTTTTGGCAGCCACTTTTCTCATATGCATTATGTTTATTAGTCCCTCCAGCATGATTTTTTTTATTTCTTTGAAACTTGAGATAAGATGGCGGATGGTCTTGTCTCCATTCTCATTCCTTGGGTGTCTGTTTATCCTGGAGTAGCTAATATGAGTCCATGGCTGTCCATGATGCTGTACAAAACCTTAAAATAAAGCAGGGTGCAAATGATCTGTGTGTTAGGTAATAGTTTTTGGCTTTTGTGCACTTGTTTATTTGATGGAATTTAAAAAATAGTTAAAAAATAATGCACTAATGTTAGTCTTAGAGTCTCAAAAAGCTGAATGAGGGCAAGCTTGAGGAGAGTACTGGAAGGAAAGAAGTTTTCTGTGAAACAAATAACTAGAGACTTCCTTTAATGTGCTTTCTTTCCTCTGAGGATGTCAATGATGGTGGGGAAGATATTTGGGCACACTAGAAAACATGGACTGATTTGTAGTCAATGGAATGAGAAGTAACAGCTACTCATGTCTGATCAGATGATAGGGGTCTTGGAAGGCCCTAGGAATTTCTTAGTAAGAAATGGCTACTTGCATGTATTAAGTGGTATGTGGCTTTGAATGGAAAGAGTCCTATGCTGTAAACCAGTGGGGGCTGCAGCACAGGGAGAGTGGCAGGCGGTGTGGTGTGCAGACATCAGTGACAGCGCATGTTGGATGCCAGTCATTCATTTTTATCCCTTTCGAGCACAGGCTGTTAGTCTTTGTCTTCATTGTTTGGGGCACTTAATTGACTAAGAAATTTGTGAAGTAACTGAAGTTAACAGCATATGGAAATAATGAAACATGAGTAATTGTAATACCTGAACAGGCTTTGAGTTTAAGACTTTGAAATAGTTTAAGCTGTTAAAGGTCATCCAAAAAATTTGCTTTTGAAAAACTGGCAGTGTTACCTATGACTGACATTTACAGGCATGTGTAACAAAGCAACATTGATTTGATATCATCAAGCTGTGGAATCTACCTTGATATTATGGCTGGTACATGTTCTACAATAGGCAGAACGAATAAAAATAACTATAATTCTTGGTTTTTTAGCCTTCAAAAGTGATTTAATGGTTCAGCTTACAAGCAAGGACCTTTAAGTTGATACTTGATGTAGAAACTGAAGGTGTCAGTTAGACAGCTAGATTCATTGGAAAGAATGACTTGGAAGCAAACTCATGCATCTAAAATCCAACATAAAAGCTTGCTAGTTTAAAGATTAAATTGATTTTAAAATGCATACCTGTATTACTGTTATGTTGCAAAAACTTGCTGAAGTCCGTATGGTGAATAATGATTCTTCATTAAGTCTATTCTTCATTTCAAAGTGCAAGATATTAGTAAGGAGGTAAGTTTCCTTGTACAGCTTTCTTTATACAGCTCAGGTATATGGAAAGATATCTATGTCTCTGTCAGAACTAGTAACTCAACAAGAAGAAATACATCTGCATGTCACACCTTTTAAGTAGCCCATTTACTCCAGGTGGACTGAGAAAATGGCAATTGATACAAGATAATTCTGTGATAGGAACTATTAAGATGAACTGCTGGACCGTTTTTATGTGTTTTCAAATGTTAGGAGGTTTTTTGTTTGTGATAATGGGTTTGGTTTTGTTGTGTGTTTAATTTTTTTGTTTGCTTGGGGGGGTTATTGGGGGCGTATTTTTGGTTTGGTTTGTTTTTTTTTATTTTTAGAAACTTCCACTTGCTTTGAAGAGAAAATGCCTCGAGTGAAGAGAGTTGCTGCTGTTGGTTAGAACTTGTAATTTAGTGTTTATTTCTTTCTTGTTGTGTTATTCAATTAGAAAAACAGTCAAATAGGCAGATGTGGGGAAAAATACATGGTTTGCTGCACAAGCACGGGTGTGTTGAATGCTAGTGTGTGTGTGTGGTGCACAGATATGGAAAATATTTTCTCTAAGTGAAGAAAAGGGAGAAAAAGGTGGGTGAAGATGATGAGGCTTCTGTGGGAAGAAGAGAGAAGGAGCTGCAATGAATAAAGGGTAAAGCAGAATCACTTGTCACTGTAGAACTCCCAAAAATAAGGAGGGGTGGGAGGGTAAGAGGGTGGGTGAAAGAGGTGCAAAATTAATGACATTTGAGGCTAGCACTTTCCCATAGGGTGTTTGACAGCCTTCAAAAGTGATGATTATTTATGTTAATCTTGACTTCCCGGCAGTAATAAGAGCTGGACTGAACTATGTCTTGTTCAGTCAAATTTAGTATGTAGCGATAACTTTAATATGCTATTTTTGCTTCATGAGTCACCTAATGTTGTTCAACATTTGTGCCTCATCCTCAATCAGGTGTTATAAAGGAGGCCTCTAATCAGAAGTATTTGGTATTAAGGCTTTTCCTTAGTCTGTAACTCTCTGACAGCCAAATCCTTGCTGCTGTAACTGAGGATATGTTAAGGCTGCTGTCTGCTCACCTAATTAAGAAAATGATTGGGTCCCTAGAGGGACAGATCTCCCTAGGTGAGACAAATGAAAGAATTACTCTCTTGCTGGAGAAAAGCCAATCCAAAATGAACATTTTAAGGATGCCTCCAAGATCTAAGTATATTTTTAATTTTGCTTTGTGCCTTAGCAGAGTAAAACCAAAAAGGAGCATAGCCCAACATATGTATTTCTATTGCTGGAAATGAACTGCTATGCAAAGTTGGATATAGAGGGGATTGTGTCATTCACAATGACATATATTCATTCTTCCTGTGCCTGATGAATAAAAAGATATTCACTGGTCTTTAGACTCTCAGAATACAGTACTCACCTGATGCTTTTTCAGAAGATCCTAATGATCTAATGAAACTCTATCTAACGAAAACTTGACACACTGTCAAAAATTTAAATGCTGGCAAACAGATAACATAGTTACTAGGAAAATTCCAGAACTATTTTTGTTGTCACTGAATTTTGAAATTCAGGAAGTACGGGCATCTGAAAAGTATAAGTTCTAATATGTTGCTGCATGCATCTTAACATGCTTAAAACAATAACCACCCCCTCCCACGCCCAGAAAGACAAAAAGCCAACAGCAAGACCCTCATCTTAATACGATGTTTGGGAGTAATTAGATTCTCTATTTAATACTAGGACAGTAACTGTGTTTTCCCATGTCTAATGCAGTAATCAGTTGAGATAAAAAGAGCAATAAATTGGTCACTCTAATGTTTGGAAGATGGGCTTGAGGAAATAGGAATGACAAGAATATTAAAATACAAACATTAGGATTTCAGAGTCTCATATTTCAAGAAAGGTTCTGGAAAATTAGAATTCTTCAAAGTCCTTAATTATTTCTGTTCAACACCCAGAGGTATAAAATAGCTACGGCATATGGCTTACACTGTGATTAGTCTTATTTCTTGAAGTTCTTTTAAAAATAATCAGCCAGATCTCTGTTCCATTGATACCATCCATCTGGAGAATGAAAGTGATCAGAAAGGCAGTCAGACTTATTGTAGGACTGTGATCTTTAGCAACAAAAATGGTGCAGCCAGGGAGTACTGGAGATGATTCAGTTTTTAACAGCAGCCAGTGCAAACTAAGTCTTCATGGTCAGTTTAGATTTAAAAAAATCTAGCCATGATACAGACAGAATTAACTTCAGTCTGTTATTGCATGTAAAGATGACATAGTCAGCTGTCAGTAATTAATTGGAAAGCTAGTGGTCTGTTGCATCTTGCAACCATGCTAATCCAAAAAAATTGGTTACCCTTGGTTTTTGGCTAACTGTGGTGTGACTGTCATTCACATAGCTGATAATACTGTGTCAAACTGCATAGGCTGCAGCTTTCTGAAAAAGTGCAATTATGCACTGATTGGGAACTTGCTCACTCAAGAGTATACAACAAAAAGCTTTTAGGTCTACTTGGATTGAACTAATTGAAATGAATGTACAGCTTCAGTTTTTGTGAAGACTAGTCATTATTAGGAATTAAAAAAATATGCGGCCATCACATCACCCTATCAATGTCACTAGACTGTGACTTAGTCAAAATATCTTCACTTGAGGAATCAACAGAGAAATAAAATAATTTGAAAAATGCAATCTCTAGGGAAAAAAAACAAGCTTTCAGAAACAGTGCGTCTCTGACATGGTAGGAAAAGGAAATTCAGTTTGATTTTTCTGCAGGCTGAAGTCCTAGTAACTAACATTTTATATCTAGGCGCATTCTAGTCTTAAAGGAAGTCCTAAGGAAATAGAACTATTAATGCACAAACTACGTTGGCAACAGCCCTACATAAAATTTTATGGTATTTTTACCTGTTAAAAATGTATTTAAATCTACCTTGGGAAGGGGAGGAGAAAAATCCCACCCCAAAAACTTACAGTTGTTCTGATGGTGCTGTTCTGGTTTTAATAGCAAGTACAATAAAACCTCATAAAAAATAAGAAGGCTGATGGAAATCTATAGATGAAATTTATTTTGAAGATAATTAATTCTGCAAAGTAGTTGCTGTTAATTTAATCTGAACTACAAGTTGACTTGATCTTTAATGATACATGCTTTTATCATAATTGTAAATAAAACCTGCCATTTTGTAGTATTACCTGACGATCATGATAATGTAACTAGAGGCAATGTATTATCATCATGAAACAGTAATTGTCAAGTAATGCTAGTAATAAATATATAGTGAATGAAACATTTAAAGTTTGAATTTTCTGATTTAGCTTTTTATGATAGAAAATACAGGTGTTAAAATTGTCAAATGGTAATTGGAATTATGTAAACTTGAATGAAAGATATCTAAACAAAGGTGAACTGAAGCAAGAGTTCAATGTGATTAAAAGGCAATTCATGATGCATAATTCTGGCCATAAAACAAGATAGCTAGTATTAATAGCATTAAGAGCTGCTGCACAAAAGCATGCCTTTGAGCGGAGACCAGCAGAGATCTTGGGTTGGTTGATCCAAGAGGCTTGCAGAGTAAACTTCAGTAAACTTGTAAATGTAACCAAGTTTTCCTTCTTGGAGATAAGCTTTTTATTATTAGTGGCTATATGTGCTTTTGGGAATGATCACAAATAACATCCGAAGGGCTAGCGGCTCATATGTGTTTTAGCCACTTGAGCTGGCTACTGCATTTTAATTGAATGTTAGTCTTTGTAGCACCTAAAAATATTTGCCATGGATTGAGTATTTTCTTCAGAGAAATTGTTAATTGAAGATTTTCAATCCTGTTTGCCTAGAATTCAAGCGCAGCCAAATGATGTTGAAGACAGACAATGACTTAAGTAGGGATATTTTCCTTTGTTTATTTGTCTAGCAGAAGTCAAAGATAAAAGCTGTCTATCAAGATATAAGCAGGATGTGTGCCACTGTCGAGCCAATGACAGTATAACACAAAAAGCAGAAATTCAGTTTAGCTTTGCTCTGAAGCATGAATATATTGTACTGAACAGTTCTGGGAGCAGATTTGCCCCTGTTTGCATACTCATACCTCCAAACAGAGTTAGTTATTCCTTGCTGACCTAAAACTTGTTTAAGATTAAATAAATTGTAAGAAGAAATTAAGATTTGACCATAAAAGTAGAAAAAGAAGCAGTCCTGTTTATAACATGTACAACTTGAGATTAGCTGCATTAGTTAAAGGTGTTAGCAACACATGTTGTTGATAGTTGACGAGAAAATCTGTGCGGAATTACCAAACAGAGGACAATGTCTACCAGCTGAAGTATGGCGTGGTAGTGTACCTCTTTGGTGAAATTGGCATCTACGGACAGATTAACAGCCATAACTCCAGACTGTATCAGAGATAAGTTCATTATTTATCTTACATAGAATCCATAAATTTCATGCTGAAATGCGTTAGGAGTCTTATAACAAATGTTCATGGTTTTAGAAATGGGAAAGGGGAAGGAAGCAATCTAGTCAGTCTTCTAGAAAAAAGATAGATGCTGCAAGAAATTAGGAGTGATGGCTAATCTCAGGTGTAAAAAGGAATCCAAGCTTTTCAAGTTTGTCAGAAATGAAAAAAGAGTAAGAATCCCATCCATCATATGCTTAACTTGAAGACGGCTGAAAGACTTGGCTCTTATTTCAAGTCTAATGAATAAAGTTTACACAGTTACGTAGTAATGAAGATCTTGCAAAGGTATATTACATACTGATGAATACTAGATGAAGATAAAATGGAAGAGCTTGAAGATATGCAAATAACTTTCAGCTTTTGTGAGTGAAATTACATCATGGACTCATTAAGCTCACCCAGCGTTAACTCAATAGCAGCAAAATTAAAAATAAACAACTGATATTAAGACATAAATCATACCCAGTACTTAAAACATCAGTGATTTAAAAGGAACAGCATTAAATAGCCTTGTAAATGTTTCAGAATATATTGTGATTTATAGCATGAGTGACTTAGGCTTGTAACAAAGAACACTGACCTTGCTATTGCTCTACTTCAGCTACTAGGAGACAAGTAAGAACTGTGAAAAGCCAAAGCTTTTAATGCAGTTAACTTGCTTTCTTGTCACTAGCTTTGGACATTTAATAGAGAAATACCTACAAATCTTGCAAAATAAAGATGAAGTCTATAGTACTGGCAGCTGCAATAAGGAAGCAGGGAATTATGAAGCAGTGGAGACTTATTTGAATGATTTGTGATTGTTAATCATCTGCTATAAGATATTTATCTTTGTTAGACTTCTAGTATTGAATGTACTTTGAGCAGCTGAGATACTTGCGAGAAGCTAGAGTACAAATTTCTTTCTATAATACTATTTGGTGTGTAGTAGTGATGACTTAATTATTTATTTTTGAGACAAAATACACAGAGGAAGAACACATGCCACTTTTTTACTAGGTGAAACATTGCCTTCATTAATGCACGATAAGCTTGGAGGAAGAAACTTTATCTAGAAACAGTCATAATGGGGTACTCATGCTCTTAGATTTTATCTTAAATTTGGATAAGTTGTCATAGTACAGAGCAGGCATGCTTCATGCGATGTTTCTTCGTTAGCTACCTGATACTCTTTTGTACGAGGCATTACGGGACTTGAAAAGATGCAAACTGAAAGCTGTTTGTCCTGTCATGATTTTAGCATGTTTGAATACTAGTTCCACATTCAGCGTGGATTCAACAGTCACTGAACTGCAAGCGTTGTATTAGAGGCAAAAATGGAAGATGAGGATGTGATTATCTTTGGCTTGGTTAGACAGCTACTCAGATCCCAGCGGCCAGGTCCCAAAATGTCACAGGGCCAGTAAAAAATTATAAGAAAACCAATTTTATCTCTTACAGTATTTCCTGGAAGGTCATACGTTATTAATATTTGCTTATCTTGCACTCCTAGTAGCACACATTGGTGCCAGCAATATTGATAGCATTAGTCTGGGAAGCATTAAGAAGGAGTACAGAACCATGGGAAACATGTTTAGGGGCTCTGGGGCTCAGATGCTTTTTCATCTGTCTTTCAGGTCAAAGGGGAGGACCTTGAAAAGGCCAGGTGGATCTGGCTGATTAATAAATGGGGATGCAATAGTCAAGGGTTTAGTTACTGAGACCATGGAGCTTGCTTTGGGAAGCCAGGTCTACTGGACGCTGATGGGGCCAGTCTGAAAAAGGAGGGTTTGCAAGGAGGCTTGCCAACCTCATGAAGTTCAACAAAGTGAGGTACAAGGTCTTAAGCCTGAGTAGGGGCAATCCTGGGCACAGCTCCTGGTTGGGCAGAGAAGAGATTCAGAGCAGCCCTGCAGAGAAGGACTAGGTGGTATTGGTTGATGAGAAACTGGACATGAGCCAGCTTCTGTACACGCTCGTGGCCCAGAAAGCCAACCGTATCATGGGCTGCATCAAAAGGAGCATGACCAGCAGGTCGAAGGAGGTGATCCTGCCCCTCTACTCTGCTCTCTTGAGACCTCACTTGGAGTATTGTGCACAGTTCTGGTGTCCTTGACATAAAAAAGACATGGAACTGTTGGAAGAAGTTCAGGGGAGAGCCATGAAGATGATCAGGGGACTGGAGCACCTCCCATATGAAGACAGGCTGAGAAAGTTGGGGCTGTTCAGCCTGGAGAAGAGAAGCTGCATGGAGACCTCAGGGCAGCCTTCCAGTATCTGAAGGGGGCCTGCAAGGATGCCAGAGAAGGACTCTTCATCAAGGACTGTAGTGAACAGGACAAGGGGCGATGGGTTTAAACTTCAACAGGGGGAATTTCAGGTTGGCAATAAGGAGGAAGTTCTTTACTGTAAGGTTGGTGAGGTACTGGCACAGGGCGGCCCGAGAAGTAGTACATGCTCCGTTCCTGGCAGTGCTCAAAGCCATGCTTAAACAGATCTCTGGGAGATGTGGTCTGGTGTGCAGTGTCCCTGCCTGTGGCAGGGGGGTTGGAGCTGTATGATCTGAAGGTCATTTCCAACCCTAACCATTCAAAGATTCTATGCCTTATCAGTTCAGTTTCTATTCGCAGCAATTTTTGTGGGGAGAAAGGGGCGGGGAGTAAAAATCTAAATAAAATTGGTTTTGTAACTAAAAGCATTGGTTAGGGTAGCCCTCTGTGCTTGCATGTATCTTGTAAATCTAGAAGATTGCCTGTTTTGTTAATGAAGCATGAAATGAACTGTGACTTCATGTATTCAAAGGAGCATGTATTTAAATATCGGTAAAATGAAGGTGAAATTCAAATGGATCTAGACTGAGGATGTCCTAAGGAACATATGAGCTGCTTAACAATACAGCAAGAATACATGAGAAAGTAAAACCAGCGGTCAACGTATGATTGTGTTGTGTTAAACAGCATGTCAGACAATGCAAAAAAGCCAAAGTGTGTCAAAACTATGGATTTTTGAAATTGGTATTGAGCCTGTATAATTCAGATAAAAACGTTTTTCTACTGATATGTTGTATTTTAAATAGCATGTGAGGAGGTTTCAGTTAGTTGAGGAAACCTCAGCAGAAAATTACTACAGTAGTACTTGCTCTTGAGCCAATACCAGACCTGAGTTTTGTGAATCACTGTAGATAGTCTCAAGGTCAGAGATCAGGACTGCCAAGTAAGAAAAAGGATTTCGTCTCACCTGGTGATCAGAGACAGTGCCTCATCTTCTGCCAAGGTCATGTTTGCAGTTGAACCCTTAACACAAACCTTACTGAGGTGCTTTAAGCACTTAGCAGAAACAAGCAAATCACCCCCCCAAATAAACAACACAAAGAAACAAAACAGAAAAGCTCCAAATCAAACTCAAAACAAGCAAAAAACATAAAAAGCCAAGCCAAACCAACCCTAACATCTTCCTTGGTTTTATGGTACCTCATTTGTGCTGACTTGATGGCTGTATGAGAAGAGAAATGGAGAGCAGAGTTCTAGAGATGCTTTACTTGATTTCCTCTTTAGAAGTACCACCAAAACCTGCTCCTCCTCACTAGGAGCCCAGCAGGGAATTGCTGGTACTATTTAATGTTGGGGCAAATTAACAGTTAGTAAAGCTAGAGCAAAAAAAATAAAAGGCTCAAAACAGCCGATCAAATGTGGCAGGCTGTAGTCCTAAATTTAGGTAAAGGAAATCCTTGTGGGCTAGCTACGGAAGTGATATACCTTTACGGAACTTAATAAGCTTTTATGTGAAATGATCCTTTCTCTGTGTAGTAAGGGAAGTAATCTTTCTCAGCTGCTCCTGTTAAGCCTTTCTCCACAGCTTTATAGCTCTTCAGTACAAGTAAGAGTACTCAATGGTACATTTTGGTGGCTGTTTGTGTTCTTAAAATCCCTGAATGTCAGAACCTTTTAATCAGGATGATGCTTCTGATGTTTAATGGTCTAATCCAAAAATGTTTCTCTGGCTGTTGCCTGTTTAGGCTGTGGTATTTAAGAGATCCTTTGCCATGTGTATTTCCATGAGCCGTGCTGTCTCCATCAATTCTTTGCTTTTCTGAGGCAGCAAGACATTTCTCTAGTGAGATAGCAAACCTCTGGGAGATACACTTTACCTTAGGTAAGTTTCTGTTAAAATATGGAAAATAGACTAGCCATTACACATGGGACATTTGGGAAAGGAAATGTAAAATATAAGCTAACTAATTCAAATGCAAGAGAAAAGAGGAAAATAAATTACCAGAAATAAGAACCAGCAGCCTTATAAACAATTAAACACAGAACATAAAGAAAGAGGGATTACAGAATTAGATATCTTGAGAAGGACTGAGCCTGTATTGAGCTTCTGGTGGGGGAAAACATGCGGGTTAATACTTAAATTATCACATTAACAGGTCAATATTGTAATTTTTATAAGAGATATTCATAAGGAGAAGAGTAGGGAAAGGTCAAATCTTTTAGTGTGGCTTAGAATGATAGGATATTAATGACAAAAATATATTTGCTTAGTCGTATTTAGAATATATTGGACCTTGTAAATATGGTGTAGGCTAACTTATTGTGAATCAGAACAATGGCAGGATTGGCATTACACCTTTACACGTGTGGACCCTTCAGGAAGAAGATTAGGGAAAGAGATGAGGTGACTGTTCTTACAGTAACTCAGCTGACCTGTCCTGATCTCTTGATAGTTTCTTTTTTGATGCTTTGGTTTTTATTTGTACCAAACAGTATTTTTTAATTACAGCCACTTTTTACCCAGCTGTCCTCCTGCCCTTTAACTAGCAGTGATATCAGTTCAAATACTGAACTGGCAGTAACGCTATGAAACATCAGCTTTGTAAGAACAAGGGGTAAATTTATGTGAGAGCTAACCAGAAAACAACCAACCGAAAAAGACAACCTTTAGAAATCTTGAGTTCTGCTGAAATGAACTAATGCTGATGTTGATTAATATCTGAGGAATCTGTATTTTGGTGTTCAGTGAATGGGAAATGAATAATACTAACCACTTACTAAAAATAAGGAGAAGAGGGATTGCCTGCAAGTTGTGGCAGTGTTCCCTTGCTTTTGCCAACAGCAGCTAGTGATTAGAAGTATAGCTTCTTGTCACTTAATGCAATGTTTGTTTGGGTTACTGATGCTTCATGAAAACAGAACCAGTCTGCACTGGTTATCTGAGTATCTTTGTGGGTAGTGCTTCAAGCAGAAAAGAACCAATAAGCCTGCTTTGTACGGTCAGTAGGTTTTACAAGGTACTGAGTGCTGCAGCACAGTGTAGAGCTATTGATCTGGTTTCCCATAAGCTGTATGGACAAGATTATGGAGTTAAGTTGCTACTACTTCCAAGCAGAAATTGACATGCAGATGAACACGTACGGCCTGGGATGTAAGCAATATGATATCAGTTCTGCTTGTTCCTGGGAAGTTGTACAAGTGGTAGCATTTGGTGATATCTTACTGTCTTTGCTCAGTGTTAGAAGCAGCTAACAGAAAATCAGCAGTACAGGGAGAGACCTGCTGAGTAAAATACCAGTAGTAGGTGAATGTTGCAATGTAGAGTTAATTATTTGTGCTCAATATAACTGATGAACAGGAAAGCACTAGGGCCTCAAGGGAGTAGTAAGGATTTTTGTAATGATATTTGATGTAAACCTCCACACTAAAATTGTGGGTCAGTCAAAAAATGACTAACAACTTTTTGTAGCAGACTCTGTCTACTCTTGGTAGGGACTGAATTCTGTTTAGTTCATATTCCTATTTCTATTTTAACTGTAGGTTATGCTGAAGCAGGAAGGCTTGCCAAATCTCTTGAGATTACTTAAGATATACCTAGCTTCCTGCCTAAAACTTCTGTGGTGTCTTAGGTGAACAACTGTCAGTCTTCTGCACTATTCTTGCACCACTTGAACAATTTAAAAGGCTTTAAATGAGAATGTTTAAGAATTAGAAATAATACCCCACTGTATTTCAATTCACGTGTGGTAGGAGGGAAAAAAGGGTTTGATTGGAATGGAATAGATTGAGGAAAATCCAGTGAAAAGTGAGGATAATGATAGCATACAAGGAAAGGCAAAGTTAAAGTTCTGTTATTTCTTCTTACCTTTCTGGGGCACATTATGGTCTCTCCTAGTACCCTTGCACGAATACCCTGTTAGTTAATACAGAACCAATGGAAAAGCAAGAAACAAATTGCTTCAAATTACCTTTATTCTGGCAGTCTGACCTCTTCATGGAACCTGATGGATAAATGAGTTCTGGCTTGTCTGTTTAGAATTTCTCCAATCACCAAAATGGTGTCTTAGAAACTTTCCTATTTAATTTTGTACACAAAAATTATTCGTACCCTAAGGTCTCTCTTCTATAACATTGTATTGAGAAGAAAATGAAACTTTTTTTCCCCAGCAGGTTTCTGGCATACACAGCCCTAATAAAGCCCTAAGACAGAGGAGAGAAGAAAGGACAGGAGAGAAACTGTTTTCCCTCTGCTGAAAACAGAAGTGTCTACCAATGAGCAATATAAATTACTTGTTACCAGTTGTTACATATGGAACCTGAATGCATAATGTGTGTTTAAAAGCACACACGATATGATACAACTGTGATTGAGGTTTCATTTCAATGAAAAAAAAATAGACTATTTGAAGGAGACTGACTGTTTGTAAAGCAATTATACTCTTAGCTGCACACATCTGGCTGTCTCCATAGTTTATCTTAAGGTAGAAATGTGAGTTACATGAGGCTTTTCAATCTTGTCATGAATACTGAGAACCGTCTCACCCATCTATGATGGGTGAGGAACAAAGCGTTTGGTGTTGTACTCCCTATCTTTGGGAGCGCTGTATGTAACAGGGATTCAGTCTTGACTTAAAAGTAACAGAAAAGATTTTTTTTTTTTTCCTTTCTCATCTAACAACTGCAAATGCTCTCTTTTTCTGTGATAAATGTTACAAAATGTCAAGAAAATGATAACCTACTAGATCCATGGAATTGCATTTATCCATAAATGACTTAGAATTAACTGCTGATGCTAGGCAGTTGCTATTCTCACTGGGTTTCTTTGCTTTATTAATCTTTTCAGTTGTATCTCACCACATGAGTTGTTGCTTTCAGTCAAATGAGAACTGGTGGCAGGTTTTTTTTCTGTGGCAGTTGAAAAGGTTTCTGAGGTTTTCTAAGATCTCTGACCTTAATATATACCTGTAGAAATAGGTATAGCGTGTTAGTTTTAAACCAGAGAAAAACAAAGTGCTGTGGGATGATAAGAACATCATTTTTTCTTTTTGGTTGCCCTTCAGTTGCTTCTGAGAAGTCAAGTGGATGCAGATGTGAAATAACTGGATTTAAAAGGAAAACAACTAATGCTGCTATTTGACCAAACCATTGTGTGTCAAAGGCAGATGTTTACTATTAGTTGTGCATTTGAAAAACGATTATGACAATGAAAATGCCACTACAGCATAAACCATAGGAATTATAGGGAAGACAACCGCAGAATGTTACCTTTAGCTGTTTACTAACACAATGGAACTGCCTTAATTAAATGACTGGTAGAGGAATAAATCAAAGGTATCAACTTTGAAAAGTTGCGCTGCAGCTGACCAAACAGGCAAGCTGCCTTGAAATCACCATGCAGTAAAGGCAGCAGCTTGAAGTGAAATTACTGTCGGTAATTGAAGTGTGGGCACTTGAAAAAGGAGTTTGTTAGTTTCTAGCCATTTTTCCAAGATATGGCTTTATGAATGCCTTTAATAATGACACATCATGTGAGCTAGCATATAATTTAATGGGATTAGAAATTACTTGGAAGATAAGAGGTATTTATCGGGATCTATTCTGTTTCTTTCGTGACAAAGTTTTAAATTCATCAGTACCTTTCTGTATGGTGCTGAATGCTAGAGGTTGCAGACATGGGCATCAAAACTGCTTTCTCCAACAGCAAGGTTTTGGCAGCGTCTTGTATCTCTGAGAACTGTCCATCAGAACAAGATCCTGGGCAAGTTTGAAGCCTGGCTTCAGCAGAGGGCTACACTAATTGAATGGCATATGGGGGGTTTGGCAGGAAGGAAAAGTGGTATCTTGAAGACTGTCGTGTATATCTTTAAATCTCTCAAGCAGTGCTCAGTTCTCTCAAAGATTCTGAGGTGGTTTGCACTGGTTCCATAAAAGATGGGATGCTTGAGCTTAAGCAGGCTATATATAGTTTAAGACAAAACAGGTCTTAGACAGATGGGAATATTTTGATTGTGATGGTTTCTCCCTTTTAACAGTCTTTAATTGTCCACATCACTGATCTTAAACACTGTAACCACTCCTTTCATACTTATATAGCGCTTGCTGAAGAAAGAAATGGAGACTCTAGAGCAGCAGTTCTGGTCAGTCTGAGCCACATGACTGCTTGACTTAATCTCTGAAAGTTTGCAGTATGCAGAGCTACACTTGTTAGGGTCACATTGAGTCGAGGTGAAGAGAACAGTATATATTAATATTAATGCAATACAGGTCTAATGCCACTTCTCACCTCTTGAAATCATCCTGGAAATTAGGCTATAAAGGAAGCAGAATCTTATTAAAAGCAAGAAAGCAGACAATGTCAGTTTTGTACAGGTGTCAGTTCTCCTCTAAATGAGAAATGGGGTCAGAGAGGTTCCTATCAAAGGTTTGAATTATAGTGCTAAAATCCATCAGTATCAAGTTAAGAGTTATTAGAGACAAACTCAGCAGAAAACCTAAGAGAACAGTTACTCAGATAGTTCACTTTCCCTAAACAACCCCTGTGAGGATGCTTATTGAAGTAGATGTGGCTTTTATAGTCTGAACATTTCTATACTTAATTTCCTAACTCTTCTTCACTTCCATATAGGTAGTATCTATCAGTTGGGTTTATGCAGTCACACATTGGAACATAGGAATAGCTAGCTCCTTATATTCCCAATACAGTCAGGTAGTTCATTGCTGAATGAAAAATTCCTTACACTCCCGTTCTTTCTCTGTATGATTTGTGCAAGATAAGAGCTTCCTCTTCATCTGGACCTGGAGCTTCAGTTTCTGAAACCCAAAATTCGTATTCACTCTCTGCAGGCAACTGAATGACTGGAAGACAAAATAGTAATGAATGACAAATAAAAAGGAAATAGGTTTCCTAACTGCTGTGAAGGTAAATTATAAAGGAAGAAGTTTATATTAGATAAGGTAATCTGACCAGCAATCAAAAAGCATAAACTTTGTGGAGAAGTTACTTGAAGGAGCTCACCTTCTGCTCAAAAATGTCTAAGGTCTTGTATCTCATGTTACTGGTGTTCATAGTACCTATGGAAGAGGCAGTGTTAGTTTCCCAGAGTAATAGTAGTAAAGCACAATTTATCAGGGGCTTCACAAGAGCCCAGAAATCATGGTTTGTGTTGGAGTTAATGACTATGTTCCCTTCTGATCTCCAGTGTAAGGGCTTTTAATTAAAAAATAAGCAAATTCGATACAAAGTACGTAATATGAACAGAAGAGACCAACCATCTTGTGAAATACAGTTGCAAAGGTTGTCAATGAGCAGCCTGCAATGAGGGCTTTATTTAATGAGCCAGGCTTTTTAACATGAAAGAAATAATTCTCTTGTAGATGTACAGCCTTTAGCTCTAATACCAACCAGCAGTACAAGGCAGGTGGTCCTGCCACCAGGCCCTACTTCACTCATTAAATGGAGTAGGCTGATGAAGCTGGCAGGTCTCACAGCCACGAACATACTGTGTGGTCTTGGCAAGGTACTCTTGTTTCTGACAGAGCTTTCTGGTTTTGAAACAGGTGTTTAGAGAATAAATACATGGACTGTGGTATTCACATAGGAACTTTTGAGATTCTTGGCTCAAATATTGGTAGTTCTAATCAATTAAAAAGAGAAGGTTTGTAGCAAATTGTCTTGGGTGTTTACCAAAAGCGTCCTTGGTCGAGAAGAGCAATGCCATGAAATAACATATGTATTGAAATGACAGGACAGATCTGGGCAACATGTTCAGAAACCTACTGTGTACTGTGTTCTTCAGGGTGATGTGGCATTTCTTTAGGATGGTCATAGCTTAAGTGGGAGGAGATACTCCGGTTTGGAATGCAAGATGAACACTGGGGGTAAGGAAGAAAACAGGAGGACAAGTTTGTTAATATTGTAGGTTCTTTTTTCTATTATAGTCACTTTGAAGGTTTTCCCAATGGCTTCAGTGACCTATCTATCTGAACTACCATTCTCTGTGAGTTGGGAATAATTTAGCCAGGAAGGAGGTTCTCCTACAGAAGTTTTTTGCATTGCTTAGTCATCTCTGTAAGTATCATTGAAAAGCAATACAAGTCAAGTCATAGAAGTAGTTAAATATTGTCAACTCTTTGCCGTTTTAATTTTTTTTAATCCCATTTTTTAGAGGGTGAATAGTGATGAGCATCTCACAGATATCTGCTAGTATAAGTTAAGATCACATGAGGTCTGAAATAATAGATATGAAATTAGGTTTTCTGCTGGGCTGGTACAATTTCCAATAAAATCCGTGGGAGAAAAGGCTATGATCCCACCCGTGACAATGAGTTGGATGCACTGTGGATTGTCCCAGGCTGAGAGCTGCACTGGGACACCTTCCAAAGCTGCATGTCATTCCTCTTGTGTCTTTTAGTATCCTCTCCAAGATCAGGGCCTCTGTCTTAGGCCAAGCTTAAAATATGTTTATGGTAACACTAACAACTACAAGCAGAAGAAAGCATTGCCTCTTTACTTAGTTGAACATTATATTCATGAATGGCTGCTTCATATTTGTATTTATTTTTCCTCAAGGTGTTCCTTGTTCAAACCTTTGTTCCTGTTTGCCTAAGTTACATGCCAATTTCAGCAAAATCTCTGGCAAGTGTTTATGATTTGTTGTGTGTTTGATTGGAATAACTTGACAAGTTTCCTAAATGACACTATATAAAGTGGCTCTGAAAGGAAAAAAGTGCAGTTTTGGTACTTTAAAGCATCAGGAGGTTCTTCTTACTTGTTTCCATGAAATTCAAATAGAGACATCACTTAGAAAAAACATGTTGAGTTCATAGCCTGGGTGAGTATTTATTTTCACGCTTATTGTGACCCAGTACTTTTTTTGTTTTCCTGTTATTGTTAAGTAAATTTTACTGCAGATTTGCATTTGCCAGCCTTCCTGGCTATGCAAATTTGGGCCAACCTTCATGTCTGGTGAATTTCCTTATTGTGACAACGCTGTTGAAGACCTAGTTAGAGCCTCTGTGTCAAGTAAATGAACCAGTGCTTGAAACTTCAATGGCTCAGAGTGAGATTATTCAACTTGTTTTGTAGTGTATTTGGGAACTCAGCAGCTGCTCTGTATTTAGTCTGTTAGAATTGGAAAAATGACTCCCATGCTTGGGTCTAGCTTAAGAATGCTTGAATATGCTTTGCCTGAAGGTAGATAGCTGCAGAATTAGTTCCTGGTTCCAGGGTATAAACAGCAGCCCTCACAGTGTATAGAGGCTTTCTGGTTTCCCAACAGCATTGTTTCCACATTGCAGTGGTCCTAACTTAAATAAAATCAGGTTCTCAAAAGCAAGAAGTTTACCTGAAAACGTAACATCAAACCCTTACCTATTAATACCTTAAGACAAAATTCCCACCTATCTTTTTCTCTATATAGTTTTAGGAACTTGAGATATAAAAACTTGAACAGAACTTCTATCAAAGTTTTTATTTTGTGAAAGTAGGAAGTGGGAAACTACTGAGCTAAAAGCTGTGGATTTTTCCCTTCAAAGAACACTTTCTTGACTGTTTAAATAATTTACTTTTCTGAGTCAGTTTTGATCATGCGTGAAATATGACTGTGGCTCCAGGTCAAACAAAATAAAAGCTGCTTGTTGTCACTGAAGGGAAAAAAATGGTATTGTTTTATATAATACTATCTTTTAACCTTTCAGAATTGAATTTTATGCTAGTTTACAGAAATTCTAACTTAAGCTCTTCAGGGATAGCTGAATTACGCTGAGAGGTTAAATACAGAAACCCAGTGGAATAAAAACCCACTAAGTTCAACTTCAGTGCTTCAGTATTGTTGCGCTAGTGAGTAATTTGAAGCTCATGAATAAATACAGAACCATAGAATCGTAGAATGGTTTGAGTTGGGAAGGACCATAAAATCATCCAGTTCTGATCCTCATTACACAGGCAGGGACACCTCCTACTAGACCATGTCACCCAAGGCTCCATCCAACCTGGCCTTGAACACTGCCAGAGATGGAGCATTTACCATTTGGGCAACCTATTCCAGCGCATCAGCAACCTATTCCAGTGCATCAGCACCCTCACGGCAAAGAACTTCTTCTATATGGATATAACCTCTATTACCCCTTGTTCTATCGCTACAGTCCTGATGAAGAGTAATTCTCCAGCATCCCTGTAGGCCCCCTTCAGACACTGGAAGGCTCCTATCAGGTCTCCATGCAACCTTCTTTTCTGCAGGCTGAACAGTCCCAGCTTTCTCAACCTGTCTTCATACAGGAGGTGCTCCAGTCCCTTGATCATCCTTATGTCCTTCCTCTGAACTTGTTCTATCAGTTACATGTCCTTTTAATGTTGAGAACACCAGAACTCCACACAATACTGCAAGTGAGGTCTCACAAGAGCTAAGTAGAGGGGCAGGATCACTTCTTTGATCTGCTGGTCACAGTGCTTTTGATGCAGCCAAGTATAGACTTGGTTTCTGAGCCACAAGCACACGCTGCCGGTTCATGTTCCATTTCCCTTCAATAAATACCCCCAAGTCCTTCTCCACAGTGCTGTTCTGGATCTCTTCCCTGCCCAACCTGGAGCTGTGCCTGGAATTGCTCCCACCCAGGTGTAGGACCTTGCACTTGGCATGGTTAAACTTCATCAGGTTGGCATCATCCCACCTCACAAGTGTGTCAAGGTCCCTCTGGATGGCATTCCTTCCCTCCAATGTATCAACTGAACCACACAGCTTGGAGTCATTGGCAAACTTGCCGAGGGCACACTCAATCTCACTGCCCATGTCACTGAATAAGGTATTGAACAAGATGAGTTCCTGCACTGACCCCTGAGGGACACCACTCGTTAATAGTCTCCAGCTGCACATTGAGCCATTGACTGCAACTCTGCGTGCAATCATCCAGCCAATTTTTTATCCACTGAGTGCTTCATCCATCAAGTTGATGTGTCTCCAGTCTAGACACGAGGATGTCATGCGGGACTGTGTTGCGTGCATTGTACAAATCCAGGTAGATGATGTCCACTGCTTTGCCCGTATCCGTCAGTTCTGTAGGCCCATCATAGAAGGCAACCGAATGGGTCAGGCAGGATTTCCCCTTAGTGAAGCCATGCTGGCTGCCACCAACCACCTTGTTTTTCATGTGCCTTGGCATGCTTTCCAGAAGAATCTGCTCCAAGATTTTGCCAGGCACAGAGGCGAGACTGACAGGTCTGTAGTTCCTTGGGTTTTCCATTTTCCCTTTCTTGAAAATGGGGGTTTTATTTCCCTTTTTCTAATCAACTGCATTTGTGCTAAGATTAAATCTGAAATATGCATTGTTAGTTACAATATTTCTATGAAATAAATTACTCTGAATAAATGATTTGTGTAGCGAATAAACTTATTTGCTACCTTAAGTCCTTAGCAAGGAAGAAGCACATATGCTGGCCAGAAGGCCACAAGTCAAACCAGATCCTTTTGCTTTTACATGTTTGTCATGTCTGTCTGATATAAGTTTATGCGTTCTTTCCATGAAATAAAAACAGTTCCTATGCTTTGTTTAAATCATTTAAGAAGAAAAATTTGGACTTTGCTTTGACACACAATGCTGCTTGTGGCTGTTTCGTTTTATTTGTGTTTCTTCAAATGCGAGCTGTACGAGTTCAAATTTCATATAGTGGTTTGGTCTAACAACGTATATAAGGCAAAATTTCAGTACCATAGCAATGTTGCTTTTAATAGTAGTGCAGACGAGCATTATTGTCAGCAGGTCCAAGGGAATAACGTGAAAGCACACACTTCTGATTGTATTTGCTTGAGGCAAATAAGACCATTGGATGCAATTAAGGCTTGTGAGGCTGTACAGGAGGACAAGAAATGTATAAGTGGATTATATCGTTGCTAAAAAGTAGCACAGTGTCCTGGGTTCAGCAGTAGCAGTCATTTTTCTCTTCTTAGTAGCTGGTGCAGTGCTGTGTTTTTGACTTTCGGCCTGAGAACAGCACTGATAACATGGATGTTTTTAGCTACTGCTTAGAATGTTTAGTCTCACCAAGGAGTTTCTGAGCCTCATGCTCTGCCAGCGAGGAGGGGAAGCTGAGCGTATATACCTCAGTACCAAAAAAGCTATTCCATACCACAGCATGTCATGCCCAGTGTATAAAGTAGGAGGCAGTCACCCCGAAGGGTTAGGTCACTGCTTGCTTGGGCTGGGTATTGGCCTGTGGGTGATGAGTGGTTGTATTCTCTTCCCTTGTTATTTCCCTTATTATTATTGGTGGTGGTAGCAGCAGTGGTTTGTGTTATACCTCAGTTACTGGATTGTTATTACCTTCAACCTGTGGGAGTTAGATTCTTTCGTTTCTCCTCCCTATCCGTTTGGGAGCGGGGGGGAGGAAGGAGGGGAGTGAACTAACGATTCTGTGGCTGATTTACGTCAGGGCTTAAAACATGAGACACAGCATAACATTCTTAGAGTACAAAAAGAACTTTATGTGACTATAAGGCAGACAGCATTTTACTGAGCTTAAGTAGAGGGATGTCACTTACCAAGATGCTCTGCTACATTGATAGAAGCCAGAAAAAAAAAAGGAGCTTTATTTGTTCAGTCTTTCCTATGAAACCACTTGAAGACCTGTCCAGTAATTAAATGCTTACCTAAAATTTTATGTCATAGTTTGGCCTATAGCATGATGGAGATTTTTTTCTTTCCAGAAGCTTTTCCATTCAGGGCTCAGAATAATAAGTATGTCTATAAGGGAGCAGAGAGGACTGTTCTAGTAACAGGGCAGCATTCAGGAAAGAAAGGTCTTTACTTGAAGTAGAGTTAAAAATTAATGTATTGCTTTCCTGTCACTTACAGAAATTACATTGTCGCGTCCTGCAGAATTTTATCCTGAGTTAATGCTAATAAGCTGTGGAGGCCCCTGATAGTTTTCAGTAGAAAACCATATTTATTGAATGGTTGCGTAGAATCCAAGTGACTACTAAGAAAATCCATGTTTTTTATGTTTATTCTGTGTAATAGAATAGAAATGTGAAATATAAATAGAAAACCAGCTCTTCTGTGACTTGAGAATGCTTTAATGCAAACTGTTTGCATGAAATGTTTAACTCAGTTATTGACAAAATCAGAAAAGATAATAGAAAATACAAATTAGATAAGCTTACAGTCTCTAAGCACAGCAGTAAAATAATGCTGATTTTGCCCCTCTCATGAGATTATGATATATAGAAACTCTTCATATGTGTGAATGGACAGTTCTTTAGGTATGCCGAGTGAAAAATCATGTTCTGTCACCTCTTGCAAACATGTGCAAAGCTAGCTATCCCCTACAATTGGATGCCTTGATGGTGATAACGCTACAAAATGTTGTTGGAGATCAACATGAATGTATTATTTAATTATTTATATATTGGCTTTTTAGTTCAGTGTTTTCCATTAAAGTAGGAGCTAATAAGTGAAGTTTAGAGTATTATTATATTTTCAGCTTTGTCTAGTAACTTTTCAAGGAGACAAATATTCATTCTTTTTAGGTAGTGGCCTAACCTGATATAACTACATCCAAAAAATCCAAGGCTGATTATGATGGTATCAAAAAAACATTTCGTAGGAACACCAGTTATGCAAAACAGGAATATTCATCACACTTCACACTGTCAAAGACCAGTAGACTTACCTAAATTTTGGCTACTGAAGACAATTTTAATACCTATTAGTAAGTTAGTGGTAACCTTGAAATTAGAAGATGTAAAAATAAAACATGCGTATACACTTACAGGTGGAGTAAGGCACCTGTTTTGCCTTAATTCAGTTGTTTTTCTTTCATTGGTTTAGTTGTGGCTGGACTTCCCCAACAACAGTTCTGCTTTTCTGGGTCTATCCAGGCTGTTAGTTCAACAGGACGGAACAAAAACTTGACAGCTTCCTGCAGTACAGGTTTCTATAAGAGGATGAATAAAATGTCTACTTTAGAATCTTTTTCTCTATAGCAGAAATGAATAGTGTGTGTCAAAATAGCATATAATAAAAAATTCAAGTGGAGTTTAAACTAGATTAGAGGTTTGGAAACCATTAAAGCTTACAATCAGGGAAGAAGTCAAAATGACTCTGAACTGAATTTCCTTCTCCTTCATCAGAGGCTTGCAGTGGAACCCTAATACAAAATGAATCATGGAAGTCAGTTATTTCTGTATAATTGATTTTCTTTCTTTATTTTTTTAGCAAGAACAAATGTTCTTGAAAGAAAAATGCAAACCAACCCAAGTCTGAGAGTGTAAGCATTTTTAAATCTGATTCTAACACCAAGTGTGCTTTCAGCCTGGCATGGTTTAAGAATGCTTGTTTTTTTTCTGTATATGCTCCTGTAGTGGTTTTCTAGTTTCTCACCAGTGAGGGAATGTTATTTTTTGAAGTTCATACAAATACATATATTTCTAAGATTGTTTAGCTTTTGCCCAATATCATCTAGTGGTTTGGCACTTTCCCTCTCTTTAACTGGAAGTGTGCCTACAAAAGGCTAGCTAAAATCAACATTTAGATGGAGCTCTGGTTATTTGCAATTTATTGTTTTATGTGCATGGATATAGTTTACTTCATTATTTTCTGTTTTTCTTGCATGTTGAGCATGGTGACAAAACCTTACAAATAAATCAAAGAACTTAATCACAGTTTATGTCATAAGGCATTGGGGCTATTAAAAAGAATTAAACAGAACCAAAAAGTTCTGAAGTAGGATTTTAAAATATGTTTGACGTTCCAACAGAAGCTAACGAAATTCAGAATCAGAAAAACAGTGTAAAATGCAGGTTTCTATGTTGAGGTTGTTTATTCCCCGTACTCAGATTTGTGTTCAAAATAAGAAACAGTGGAAAAGAGCCTGAGCTGCTGTACTTTCCAGAAAAGGAATAGTGAACTAGTTTAAAGGCACTGCAACAAAGAGTGTCTGAAATGTGGTAGCCAACCTCTGAAAGCCTTTACTGATATGTAGAAATGATACAGAAAATACTTAGAGTTGGGAAAGAAGCAGCTGAGAAGAAACAGAACTTTTCTCTTCCTCATGTTCTTTTGCTCATGACCATCCTATGACAGTAACATCTGTGTTGTTCAGTGAGCTACTACAAAGAGAAAAAGTAACTTGCATTGAACAGGGTATCTTATCTGCCATAATGCAGAATGAGTCATTACTGTTCCTGTTTTGTGTTCTTGTTTTCATAAATAATAAAACTGTTGCTTGTTAGGTTTGAAACTGAGATGTCCTAAATCAAATACTTTTTTGATTTTTCAAACATCATAAATACTTTAAATTTGATAAATCTTTGGGGTTTGGGTTTTATTTTGGTTTTGTTTTGTTTTTTTCTTAAAAACAGCATGGGTTTTATGATTTTGGCAATCTTTTGAGAGTTTAGGACCTTATTTTTGACATCAGTTATCTCTCCTATCATGGGAATGCACTTTTTGTACTGTTACAAAAAAATAAAACTATATAGAGTGTTTTCCTTTTTGACAGTCTGGCAGGTATTTGTAATCCATGTTGTAGGATTTTTTTGCACTAAGGTGATAATTCCATGGAAATCTGGGTTTTGAGATGACTTTAATTGATTTCCTTTTTGTAAATCCCATCCAAAATCTAACAGGAAGATATCAATAAAAGCAAAGCTAAAGGACTAATTAAGAATGAAACTCATTGAGCATATAGGTAGTCCTAAAATTGACTTAAACCAGGGAGTATTAAGAACATCATTATTCATTGAAATTTATCTTGATTAACGTCTATCTTTCTGAGGACAGAATCTGACCAACAGCACTGAAGTGTAAATTTCTTGTTACGTTATGGTTTTGGCTTTCTGGAATCAGATATGTCAATAATGTCAATGCACAGTTGCTGTCTGCTCAGAATTTCTTTACAGTTTAGTTATTGATACTATTTTTACTGTTTGAAATGATAGGCATCAAGTAGGAGTAGATGAGATCCGGCTTGGAAAATATAAACCCCTCAGTTACCCGCATGAAACAACCTTTTAAGAGACAAATTAGGTTGAAGACTTTTTCTCCTGATGCCCTGAAGAAGCTACCTTCCTGATGCCTTCTTTCTGTGTCAAGCAGGTAGTGCTTTGCAGGCTGTAAAGCCCTTTAAAGGGCATTTTAAAATTACTGACCGACTCCTGCTTTAGACTATGGGATTTGTCAGCATGTTCTGTGTTGTGCTGAATCTCAATTACTGGAAGAGGGAACCAGTTGCATGCCACATTTACCTGAGCATGGTGACAATGGGTGTTAGCTTAAGGTATTGACCAGCAGTTCTCTGATTACAGTAGAAGCAGCTACCTGCATGGTTATTGGGTGCTATTGAAAGGTAGTGATAGCTGAAGGAATTGCACAAATAGTCTAATGCTGGATTTGTTTGCGCTTGAAGATGCAGGTCATGTGCTGGTCTCTCCTGAGAAGAAAAATAAGGGCAAGTGCCTGCTGTCCCTGCTACCACTATCTTCTGTAAAGATCAATCTGATTTAATTGATACTACTTCATTTGAGCCCAAAATGTGACAATAAATCAAATTTTTCTCCTGACCACATAGAGATTTTTGAGACATTCAAACCAATCACTTTTTGAATTGGCTGGTATGATGCGAGAGACTGAACTGGTTTCAGCAAATGCAAGCCTATGGCTACAAGTACTGCCAGGCGTTCTCAAAGTTAACAGAGAATATATGGACACTTTCCTGAATAACATGACAAAACAACTTCAGAATTTGATCCAGATTAGGTTTATAACCTCTAATTTGAAACATTGATTTTAAATATAATGGTTTCCAATATCCCAATGCCATCAATATTCCCAGTTTTAGAGAAAAGCCCTTTTAAAGACCACTGTATCATACTGCAGAAAAATGATGTGTTTGCTTGCACTTATAGCACAGTGGTTGCTATACTCACATCCTAACTCTCTGCTTTGGGATACTGTGAGCATGACAAATAAAACAGAATATTCAGCGTTAGTTTTATGCTTCTACTACGGAATTGTTAACTACTTAAATCCCCTAAATGAATTTTCCTTTTCTATTTTTGCAGGCATGGTATGTTCTTTGCCTAACTTTTGAATATATTCCTTAAGTTGCTGCAAAGTGGTTGCTGTTTATCTCAGAGAAGTCTTTTTAGTTCATAAAGCATCACATCTGTTAATAACAACTAGAGATACACTATTATTTAAATATCTTCAAGTAGCCTCTTAAAATCAACATGCTGCATAGTTTCCAATCCAGATGGATTTCCATGATTATGCACGTATTTGTAGCTTAACATGAAAATAAAGACAGTTTTGTACCTAAAATAAGGGTATCTGAAATTTCCCCAAACATGTTTGTTTGGCTGAAAAAATACCAAATCATCTGTATGGAAACTCAGTTCTGATTTCGAAGCACAAAAATAACGAATTACATGCTTTCGAAACTATCTTTCTAGACCAGTCTTCAGTGAAACAATTTAAAACATGAAGCTGTGCACAGAAGTCTGTCTATGCTCAGGCTTGATAGGATGACTCTAAGAAGCTCTATTTTTTCTGAACTGAATGGATGCTTTTCAAGACAGGGTGATTTTTGGATGTTATAGCTCTAGCTGCAGAGGTTGCTGAAGAAATCTGGAAATGTGAAACTCCTTCAGCATTAGGACATGCTTTCACTGAGGGCATGTAGTGTCATTAAATAGGCAGATGAATGACACTGTGCTTAAATCCAGGATGTTTCACTGCATTCTCTGCTTTCCTTTTTTTTTTCCTTCAGTAGAATATAACGCCTTTCTAGTTATTTTCTCCTCGGATGTTCCTTTCTTAATTTAAAAGGATGTGAGCTGACATTAACGCAGGCTTAACATGTCAATCAATTGGATGGCACTGGAGGACCTCATTAAAAATTTTACTGAAGTATAACTTTAGCTCATTTTATTTCATCCTCAAGACTTATAAAAACCCTTTTCAGTCTTGGGTAACATGAGCTATTACTATACTTAATGCTGAAGACTGTAATTGATCTAACAGAGCTTTTTTGTTGGTTTCTTTATGAAATTCTAGGTAAGCATGCAATCTTCACAGAAGGGGCGATCTAAGCATACTATTCATGTTCAAGCTTTAACAATGAATTCAGATATCACATGCATTAAGTATTGAGGTTCATGCAGTTAGGTGTGTAGATCATGTGGTAAAATGTGTGCATAGTTGGGTTCTGAGCTTAATGCCTGCGCTGTTATGCCAGTAATGAGTGTCTGCAGTAACATAACATGAAGTGCTTTAGTCAAAAGTCAGGAAGCTCCTTTTTCCTATTTTTGTTTCTTTTTTTTCCTCAATTCAGACTGTGCTCTCAGACTTACATAAGTTTCATAAAGCTTTGAGTGCTAAAAAATGAGTAGCATTCACCTAAATAATGTCTAGCATGTTAATGTGACTTTTGTGTCATGGGTACAGGCAGGCAACTAGAAGATTAAGTTATGTAAGCTGTCATTTAAAGGTTTGACTATTTTGTTTGTTTATTATTCTCAAGAATTATGAGTAATACATCTCTTAAACCAGAGCAATTGCAATGAGATTTCAGCATTTCAAGTCCTGTAAATTGTAGCTGAATAAAAAACGATATGAAAAGGGCTGAATAGCAAGAACAGAGGAGAAGCTCTGAGTCAGGGCAGTAACCAAAATAACTGATGAGTATAGGTGATGTGTATAACAGCACGAAAGAACTAAGAACTTTGAAAACAATTTTCTACTTAATGTAGTTATTTACTTGCTAATCAGTAAGCAGCAACTTAGTGTCCTGTAACATCCTGCAGGACTTGGATGCAAAATGGCTAACAATGTTGGGGTAGTGTGCAATTTGAAACAAAACCAGCCAACTTTTCTGGACATAACTCTAATGCAGCAGCAAGTAGTGTTTGTGCCATTGTTGTGATGATGGAAAAAAGAGAGAAGTAGCAAGGAATGGACTTACTGAGCAGAACGCGCAAGGTTTGGGAGGTGGAATTATTTTGTCAGTGGGAAGATGTTTTTAGCCGTTTCTCCTCAGAGCAACTTGGGAACAGTGAGGTCAGGGAAGAACTTCCAGTAACAACCAAGCCATGTCTGTGATGGGGGCAGACGACTTGCCCATGAGAACAAGGAGAAGCCTGGCTTTTAATGTTTCCCATCCGTATGTGGTACAGTTTCTAGGAAATGAGATTACATTAGGGTAAGGAGCTAGCCAGAGACACAAGGGGAATGACCGCATTGCCTATTTTGAGAATTGTCATTTCAATAAAGACTATTTCATCCAGGACCTTTCTCTGGTTCAAGCAGTTACAGAGTTCACTCCAGTCTGTCATTCTTCTCTGAAACAGTCCCCTGACATCTTCAAGTATTTTGAAAGTCTAAATTCTCTCTCAATTGCACTAGAAGCCATGCAGACGTAGTTTTGATGTATAAATGTCTTTCACTTCCGAGTGCTGAGGGACTGTTTTGGATATCAAATCACAAGGGAAGAAATCAAATATGCCAGATTTGCTATGTCCAAGGGAAATCAGGAGTTGCATGTTAGGCTCTTCTGAAGGGTTGGTCTGATTTAAGAAATCATATCCTGCCTCATGCTCTACCCTGGACTATAGCGCTAGTAATGAGTTTCATGCAGTTGTTCTTAATAAACTGTAGAAGTAGTTGGGGCAAAAATTTGTATTCAATATACTTGAAAAGTATCTAGAGCAAATCCCCTCAGAATTGTCCTGTTACTGAGTAACAATCAAAATTTGTACTGGATTTTTTGGGGGGATAGGGCAATCTGGTTGGTGTTCTGAAATATTATAGAACTATGCCGTCAACTTTTTGTTCGATTTTTAAGAAGTCATGAAAGAAGCACAAAGTAGGTTTTTTAGTTTGGAAAGCAGGTTTTTTTCCCTTCCTTGAAACACTGCCTATGAATTTATGTAGCCTGTTTTTAGTTAGTGCTGTCAATACAGTATTCTGAATAATACAGTTTCATTTCAGTTTCTTCAGAAACCAAGAGTTCAACTGGAAGATCTTCAGGCACCTAAGAAATATGTTGTAAAGGGCTGCAGCATGACCTTTTGTTGTGGTTTTTTTTTTTCTGCTGCACAGATACTTTGCCTTGGTAAAAGCATGTATGCTCCTGGAAGTGGACACTTTCTATTTCTTTTTGATATTTTTCAGGTACAGCTCAAGTAATTATGTCATATTCCATATCAAATTAATAACCCTTTATTTGTGTGTTTCAAGCTTGTTTTGGTGGCTGTGAGCTTCTAGTCACTGAACTGATCCACTTTGACTCCTTCAATGCTTAATAGAGTTTTTCATACCTTCTAAGCCTTCCATGTATCCAAATGTGGAAGTTGCCATAGAGTATTGGATTTCACATAGCAGTAAATGCTGGTAAATAACTGACAAAGATATCAGCAACCTAACAAAGCCAAAAAAAAAAAATTAAACCAATAAATCTGTTGTATCATTCCTTCTCTAAATTATGTCCTTACAAGTTTCTTATGCAGTGTCCAGTAAGTCATGGCATTAAGAACCTTAAAAATATTTTGCAACACCTGATGATGGGCCAGGGAGACTTGATAGTGTGTTTGGGGTGCAAATAATAGGGTTTTTTGCCTCATGACAGCTTGAGGAAAGAGGTAGTACACTAGCCTATTCCCCACAGGCCAGTCTGATGTGTGAAGAAAAACACTGAGATGAGCAGTCCACTTAAGGGTGCTTGTATTGCTTCCCAAGTGTCAGGAACAGGATTGTTACCTAACTTCTCAGTCCTTCAGCACTTTAGGAGAATTCAGTCCCAGTTGGTCAGGGAAAGGAATACAGAGATGAATTCTGATATTTATTCTCTTTCTTCTTTTTATTTTTTATGTTTATGATTTTTAATTGCCAAGTGTTTATCTTCAGTAATGATCTGGAGGGCTGTTAGAATAATTTCCCTTCAAGTTAGCCTACGCCAGATTTACATGCAAGAAGAAACTGGTCAAGGACCTCTCTGAAGTGTGCAGTTGGCACACCTTTGAGTATTAAAGAAACTATCTGTGTATCAGAGGGAAAAGTTCTGTTTCAGTTCTTAGAGCGTTAGGAAGACATTGGTTAGGAAGTGATATAGGGAAAGCCTCTAAGTAACTGTTTTCAAGAAACAGTTATTCTAGTCAACATGCTTGATGGAGGGTAAATCTTGTCAATTGTATCATTGTTAAATAGTTGTGAGTGACCCTAAGACAAGAGTTAGACCCCCTGGATTTTTAGTAAAAGAAGAACACGCTATTGAAACAGTCCAAGCTAAGTAATTAAGAATGTTTGCATGATGGAATGCATAAATGCTTTTTAAGGCTGGACTCGTCCGGTATGTGTTTTTATAGGATATCCTCCAGTCATGGGCTTTTGAACTCTTCTGCTGAACATGCTTGCTCTTGGACTACTTAATGTTAGAAAAGCTTGTAAACACAAGACAAAGCTGGGGGAGCAATATATAATGGTGCAGACCTGCTGGTGGGACCCATCCACAGAATTTGCTGCAGGGCAGCACTGTGAATGTGGCTTTGGTTTGTTATAACAGCTCTGCTTATAATTAAAAATCAGACAGTTATTAGAAGAGGCACCACCCAAACCTCCAGTGATTGTCTCAGACTTCTAAAAGCACTAGCTTGCTCCTTTGTGCCATGGCAGAAATCAAAGGGCAACTCTCAGTTTTATAACCTTGGGAATATGAATCTGTCAATTGTGTTAGTTGTACAAGAATGATGACATAAGAGGTCTGGAAAATAAAAATCAAAACCCCACAAAATTAAACCTGCAAGGCATTCAAAAAAGAATAAAAGCATGGTGTGCCTTTTACTGAGGCCAAAATCTGTTATTTGAAGGGCTAAAATATGACCTCGTTCTAATCTAAATACTTTTGAGGGGAAGAGTCTTCTGACTGTATGCTGCTTTTTAATATAGCAGGAAGTGATGAGATTCTGCAGCTTAAAGGTGAACACTGACAAATTGAGTCTAGAAATGAGCAAGTAGCTGTCCATTGAAATGTGTTAGGTACAGGTATGGCTTTTTTGTACCAGAGGTCAGACACAGAGTTTTGCAATGTTATGGCTTTTAGAATATAGGAATCTGAGAAACAATATATGGTTAGATTCCTTGACCACTCATAGCTTGTATGCATCCCAAATAATTTTTTTTGCCCTTATCATTCAGATGTGAAAAATTGAATTTGGCTGTTCCTCAGCTGTACAAGTGTGCTAAGCTTCTTTCCAGTCAAGTGCTCAAGGCTATTGAGTTTTTTAGGGTTTACAGAACTGCAGAGGATGTTAAGCTATGAGAATGCTTCAAGTATTGCAATTAGTACTATTATGCAATAAAATATGGAATGTTGATTGAATTAATTAAATGCTTGTTTAAAGCAAAATTCCATCATGACTAAACATACTTCATATCACTATATTTAACTTTATCGAGCACAGTGCTGAAAGCTGGCATGTTGATCACCAAATTTCATATTGTCATGTTTCTTTGATACATAGCGTGGATAAAATTGATAGCTTAAGCAATGCATGTGAAAAAAGCTACTGATACGAGGTAAAAATAGAATTAAATCTATTTAAGTCTGCTTATGGCCTGTTGTGAAATACCTTGTATGCAACATTACTAACCTATGGCAGTCTGTAACATCTACACATTTAAGAAATCTTTTACTACACACTGGCTTACATTTTTTATAGAAAGCTTTATAGAAATCTGAATACTCAAGCTGGATCCATTTTACATTTACTTCTGCTATTAAGTGCCTGTATCGCCCTTGCAGCCCTAAAAGCATTATAAGCTGGAAAGTTCATCACTTCTGAACCCTTCCCAGGAGATCTGGAGAGGAAAGATTAGACGACAATGAAAAAAACCTAAGAACTAACAAAGAAAACCCTCAAAAAACCCCAAACAAAACCCAAACTCCCAAGCAAACAAACAAGAACAAACTGGCAACAAACCCTACAAACGGCAAAAAAAATCCCCAAAACATGAGTGTACCAGGTCAGGCCTAAAATGCCCATTCCTTAAAGTTTCTCAGGATTTGCTCCTTTTCATGACTTCTTCTAGAATATAAGCTTCCAAGAAATGACATAAATATTGATTTATCTCTATTTCATTTGCTTTGGTTCTGTGTGGCAATTTTTTTATTACTAAACTCAGCTTTGTCAATGAAAAATACTGAACCCAACTTGAGCTGAATAATCAAAGCAGCTTAGGAAAGAAAAGAATAATGAGCTTTTGGCTGGTGATTAATAACATCAACCGTAGTTCAGTGCAGATTTCTGATGAACAACTTCAATTTTTGATATCAACTATCATTTGCTCTAAATTCTGTATATGTACCTTATATTTGCCATTATAAATTTGTTCCAAAAAAGCTGAAGACTATAGCGGTAGGAGTTTGAGTCTTAATGGAAAGCTTTTAGAAGTGAAGTTGACATGTCCTAACAAGAAGCTTAAAGAGAAGGGCTTTCCATAATGTAGCTTTCTGTGAGAACTGAGTGTGCTGACTTGCATTTCTGATTTCTGCAATACATTGCCTTAATATCCTGACAATTATTAATAACGACAACACAATTTAGAAAATGTAAATGGGATCCTGTGTTTGTTTGGAGCCCTAAAATTGATTTATTCTATCGTAAATTTAGGCTATACAAACACAGTGGAAGGGTGTCGCCATGCTTCCAGTATCTCCTCATGTTTATACTCGGCCACCTTCTGCTCTGTGAACCTGAAGAAAGTCTCGGAGGCAGAACTGACTGTTCCAGAGCACAGAGGACTCAGGCCTGCTTACTGGAGCAGCCTACCAGAGCTGTGCTTCTACAGACTATGCTGAGCCACGTGGATACAATGCGGAGGGAATGCAAACCGCGTGGCAGAGTTAGCAGGGTATTATAGCTGCCATTTCATAGAGTGATATAAGTCAAATTTCAAAAGCTTGAATTTAATTTATGCCCTACATTGCTTCCCAGTTTCTGCCTTGAAAATTGCATCTTGATAGGGAAGGCTATTACTTAAACGTTGAAAGACTCAGTTTATATTAGTCCAAAAAAACCATCCTAGGGTTTACTTCTTGCAGCTTGTGCCTCAGCCTGCTGGCCAAGGCTAGTTCAAAAGGGTACTTGGCTTCACAAGTTAACCAGGAATGTTTGTTACTCTTATTACAGGTGGAATGGTCAAGCAAAACATGCTGTGGCATAGACATCTCTTCCTGCACTCTGACTTCAATAAAAGAATTCCTCTAAACCCAAATTCAGAATGTAGTTGCTTAAAAGAATTTTTTTTCTTTCTTCAGGGTTTTAACAGTAAAAACTAATGGTTCCAGGTTTCTTTGATGTGTAATTTGCTGTATTATGGTCAAGGCATGGCTTCATATTTACTTATGAGGACTGAGCAGGACTTCCGTGTTTAAGAAAATATAATTATCTAGTTTGGTTCCCTTTCCTTCCCTTCTCTCTACAGTCAGCTGGCAAGGTTTAGATAGTAATATAGATTGGTCTCAAAGGATGTAAGAAAACTGAACCTCAACCCTACCCCTGCCCATCAACAGTCAAACTTCTAAATTTATTATCTTGTTGCACTTGGGCTTCAGAGATGTTTTTTGAAGTCTGCCATCATCCATAACTGAATTTCCTATTTTCATTATATAAGCATACTTGTTAGCTCTTTTCAAGTAAGCTAAGAAAGCAATTTTACTCTTTTCTAGCACAAGACTTCAAATTTCCATTGCATGGCTCTTATGAGGCCAGTGCTAAAGTTGTAGACTTTTCTAGGATCTTGCTTAGAGCCTGGAGTGCAGCTCTTTAATTTTATGAGGTGCTTTACCGTATTCAGTGTTAGACTGAGTGCTGGATCACTTACTAAGAGTAGGTTCCCTTAGGTTGCACTTGGAAAAAATCCTAAAATAGTAAATAACACTTTACAACTGCCTTGTCACCCTTCTTGCCCTTGTCTAGTTTTATGTTTCTGCTGCTACATGCCTGTCTTTTCTACCTCCACATGCATTTGTGCAAACACCTGATAAATTCATTCTCGAAGGGATCAAGCAGGATCAGGTCCTGATCCAGTTTTATTGTGCATCCACAAAATAGTTGTTCTGGTGTAGAGGGGAGGGTTCAGCAGAAGCTCGTTCTGAAATGAGAGGAAATATTTAGGTTGAATATATGGCTGCTTCTTTAAATAACTCTCCAGTCTTTAAGTGTCTGTTAAACTGCAGTCAGAAGTTGCATTAGTAATTTAGAGACAGAAAGCAGCCTAATTTGGTAGCTGCCAGTGGCTGCTTTTAGGCTTCTTACTTAGTAACTGAGAATCATTCTTTGCCTGATGGGCTGTTATGTGCTGAGTGACTGAGCTTCTGTCCACTGGCATATTGTGCTAAATACAACATAAAACTCATCCATGCCTTTAAAAATGTTTGAGTGTTTGTTGAAGTAGTTAGCTGGAATGCAGGCTGCTTAGATTTATCTGTGCCTCCATTAAGTGTGCTCTCTTAAGTACTCAAGGTGGGATTACGTAGTAGTGTGCAAGCGAAACCTCACCATTAAAGGGTGGGATTTCTGGCAAGCTGTCTCCCATCTCTTCACAAATTATGTGAATTGCTGGAACTGATTTGCCTATTCTGCGAGACCATTATTTGCTGGGTTGTAGCCTGCTGATGGAGACAAGGTGGGATGAACACTGGGAGTGATAGGACATAGCAAAACTTCATAAACAGGGTGTAACTGAGGAAGCTGTGTTTGAGAGCAAAAACATGGACTTTAAATTCAATGGAAATTTCTTGAGAGTTGTCAAAAATTGCTGTTAATTTATGTAGTCAATTAGTGTGGAAATTAACATTTTTTTTCTTTCATCTAATTGTGTTTCTCTCTTGTGTGTATGGAAGAGAAATTCTAAATCTTAATTGAAGAACGTACTGCAAACCAAAATAATTAAGCCAAATAACTTGTGTTTCAACTGACTGCTAACAATTCGTAAGTGCTGAATGCTAATTTTAAAAAGTTACTTTTTTTTAATTATAACTTTAAAGGAGCCTAAATAATATTTGCAATATGATTGGAACACTTCAGTAACTGCATAAAGGAAGAAGCTATTTGTGGTGACCTTACAAGAAAAGGTATCAACCAGCAAACACTGAACTATGTGGCTATCATATGGCATCCTCACCAGAAATGCCAATACCAACGGTGCATTGTTTATAAAGGAGAAAAATCAATAGTGCCAAAATTACATCATGTTTTTTCTAATGATTTATACTAGTTAAAATTTTAGCTTTTCTTAAGGAAGAAAATTCTATTCATGTGGTTTAGGGGCTGGCAATTATTTTCTTGAAGATGAGAAAACGTCTTTCTGGTTTAAATGTATTTTTAGCTTTTTCTTATGGCATAGAAACATGACCATGAAAGGAGTTTTGGCTATTATTTAGAGAAGACAAATGTTAGTTGAGTACTCTGGATATCTGCACCGGCATGCCTATTTTTCTGAGGTTTGCAAGATGTGAATCTTTTGTCTACTGAATTTGCATTTTCATAAGGCATCTTTAAACTACCTGGAATGCTGTTTTAGTATGAGTTATTATTAACAGCATAATAATAAATATATCTTCTGGAGCAATTCTCTCATCGATCTTCTTCATGTTCAACCCTGGAAGGAATTGCATAAACTTTTTTTCTTTCCTCAGATTACCTGAAAACCTTTAAAGTGTTACAGTGCCTCAAGCTGGGTATAAATGTATGCTGGATTGCCAGGGAGATATAGAAAATGTGGCCACTGATGTAAAGGCTTTCTTATGAAGGAAATTAGAAAAAGATTATTTTAAAGTAACTTAGCAAAATCCTAAGGCTTCTTTCAGAATATGAGGGACAATACACACAACAAATAGATACTTGTATAGACAATATTCAGTATATATTATGTCTTTACAGGAACAATTTACATCAGCAGTCATGACATTTGAGAGGAGGGAATCAATGGAGCTCAAAGGAGCCACAACAGTGATGGCATGAGATCTGTTGCGCTTTGAAGGCAGACATGGACTCCAGGATAACACTGTAGAGTAGTACTGCGAGCAAAGAACTTATGAGCAGGGCTGGAGGATGCAGTTGTGGCACCAGCACCCAGTAGGGTGGCTGTCTCCCAGAGCTCTACTTTCAGTCAGGGTCCAAAATCCAGGACTGGCCCCATGTTGTTGACTGTGAAGAAATACTCTTGAGAACGCTTTCTGCAATGTCGAAGTAATGTATCTTTCAAGTCGGAAAGGCAGCAGGTATAACAAACGGGGCATGACAAAAAAAGCATGAAGCTTCTGCAGTTTTTCTTTACTGATGCTCAATCCAGATGTGAAAGGGAGCAGAGGGACAATTTTGAAAAATATAGTGTTTAATGGCAAATTGTGTCAAATTCTAGCTCCGCTTTTGCCACACAATTTATGAAACAAATGGGTTCTTGAACTGAATATGCTGTCAGCTTTTTCTTCTCACAGTAATGGATATTCTTCTCTAGATGATAATCCAATAACAAGATGACAGATGTGCAAGTGAGAGCTCTGGATTGTGGTGGAACAAGAAGTATTTTTTTTACTGGTGGTAAAATAGGTGTTCAACTTTTTATTAAACCTAGTAAAGAATCTGTGGAATATTTTGGAGGGTTTGGGTGGGTTGGGTTTTTTGGTTAGATTCTTTTGGGTTTTTTTCCTTTTATGTAGAAATAGAAAAGCATGAAAGAGAGTAGTCTAAAAACATAAGTAGTAAACACTCTGGAATTCCAACAGAAAGCAAACTGACCATAATCTTGGTAGAACTGCAAGAGATCTGACTTCACCTTTTATGCTGCTAGTAATTTTCCATTGAAACAAGAACTGTGTTGTGAAATCTCTTTAGACTCAGACCTACCAAACGCATTCTCTATTTTATCTTCATGGTTTTTTTTCCCCTTAATAATTTCAACATGGACAGTTTTGAATCAATTCAGCTGGCAGGCATAGCAGTACCATAGGGCTTAGAAATGGAATAAAGTAGTAACAAAAGGATCTCAGCTCATTATTGGCTTTTATCAGCTGTGATACAGAACAAAATGTCATTGGTTTCAACTATGTTTGCACTCAGTCTGATATCACTACCCACAAGACATCTGCTTGGAGATTTAATTTTGTCACACTGGTGTTTTTCACCAGGGGAATGAGTTGAACGCGTGTAGTTAATGGTAGGGTGCGTCTGTTGTCGTGCTGTCAGAAACATCTATCTAGATGTAAATATTTTACGTAAGCTTAAGTAGACAAAGGCTAAATTGGTTTCTGCAGTTTGTACACATCAGTGCAGCAAAGGGCAAAACGTCAGTCACTTTTCTCTGGCTAGATTAGCTAGGGATGAGAAAATCTAGAATAATTTTCTATTCAGTTTGCATGCACATTTTTACTGGCCTCTCTTAATAAGAAAGATGTGATCTCCACAGGGGGAAAGAGATAAGAGGCCAGAGAGAGTAAAAGATAACCGAAAATGAAGAGCAACTTTTATCTCCAATAGGTGAGTACATTATGTGCTGTAATTGATCCTGCTCATCAGATTAAAAATTGAATGAGTGTGCAAGGGTACAAAAAAATAGGTGCCAACCAAGGAAAAAGACTTCCAGTGGAACAATCACTCGAAAAACATGTAATGGTAACATGTTATTAGCACGAAGGAACAGCGAAAAAGTGCATCAGGGAGGCAGCCTATGGTTCCTAAGTGACCTTGTCCTCTTTGCTTGATTAGATTACTCTGTCATTTTTTGGTAACTGCATATTGGCTTTATTTTCTAGTGTCTTTTACATTTTGGGCACTTGGATCTATTGCGTACTCCGAAAACCTTGAAAACTGAATTGGTGGAAATAGAGGAGTCACATACTCAACTTCCCCAATTTCTTTCTATTTATATCAAATGATTATTTTTCCCCTTGTCAGTTAAATTGTATTTGCAAAAAATGCAAGGTTTTCCTAAAAGGTGAATTTCAAGGACATTATCTGTTGGTTTTGGTCACTAGCAATTTGTCATCTTGTAAGGGCAGCTGGGTTGCTAAAATTTGAGTTCAAAGGCCATGTGCTTGGACCATCCAGACTTAGATGAGTTATTTTTAGGATAGCCTTAGGTCAGCAGTCTAAAATGAGATGCGCACCATGCACTCCAGCAGATTCGTGCATGCCCAGCAGCTGCGCTAGCAGAGATTAAACCTCTTCATAACATCACTGTGCTGCAGAGGAACCTTCTCCAGAAGGCATGTTGAGCAGGAGGTTCCAGGATCTCTTCTTCCATCTCAGATGAACCACTGCAGCTGATCCTCGGCTGTTAGCACTGTTATTTTCTTCTGCTGAATTTTAAGACAGCTTGCCTTCACAGTAAACCACACTTCCAAGTTGCCTTTATTCCTTTTAATGAACTGTTTAAGTTCTTTCCTTCTAAAATAACTGTTTTATCCTGAAAGAGCGAATGTTAAGGAGAGTTTAAAAACAAAGATCTAAACTCAAGAAAGCTGGAAGCTTGAGCATTTGTGTGTCTTCATGAGTTTTGTTTCTTTCAAGTATGCCTATTTGAGAACAAATGGAATTCTCCCACCTCTTCTTCAGACAGGTACAGATCTGACCTGTAATTGTTTTGCTTGCTTTACATTTCTGAAACTGAAACTCATACCCAAATTAAATGTAGTTTCCCGCATTCTCTTCCTTCCCAGCCAATTTTAGAGGTTAATATTAAATGTCTACTTTCAAATACCTGCAATCACCATGCTCCCTGAGACTGATTATTTAGTGTGGTGCTTTGCAGAGCTAAAAGGCCTTTTTCGAAATGAGACAATGCTCTCTTTTTTTTCTTTTTTCCCCTTTCATTTTCTTTCCCTGTTAGCTGGAAAGACAAATGTATGCTGTGTAGTAAGAACAGCATCTGGGGTGCTGAAAAGGGTACGTTTATCCATGTCAGCTGCCTTGTTTCTTTTGTTATACTTCATGAAGGTTTTTGGCAAATGCCTTTCACTTCTGAACATCAAAATGTCTGCTCTAGGTTTTGCTCCCTACCCTTTTCCTGTCTAAGATACCTTCATGTCTTCCTAGGACATTACATTGGTAACTACTATTTTCATCCCTGTGACATTTCGCTCCCCCGCCGTGGTTTGTTAGGTAAAAGAGTTTACGTTTGTTATTAATTTCACACATTCCTGATAGGGAAGAATAGTCGTCATTGTTCTAAACATCAAGTTTTACTTGGTTATTTCTAATGCTTTTTATGCAGGGTTTGGATGAATTAATGTTTGTACAATTGACATGACAGGAAGGATCATTATTTCCATTGCTGCCCTCTGGGGAGTCCTCTAAATCTGATGTGAAGACTGTGATATTTTCAAACTCAAGTATTCTTTTCTCTTACGGCAGATGCTTCCTCTGTTTCTTTCTCAGTTTTCACTTTTTTCTTTTCATGAATGTCTCTACAATTCCTGCCAGAAAGCCCACATTGTTAACAGTAATGTTACATTTTGCAGCATCGAAACGCGCTGTAATTTGTTCACAGAGCCCAGTCTGCTACTTATAGGTCTGTTGAAAGCTTAAGGGTTTTTTCCTAGGTTTCACAGGAGTTCAAGCCTGCTTTCTTAACCATTTAAGCTTTTTGTTTGCATCATGAAACAGTTAACACAGTAATATTTCTTCAGGTGACTGGTGCACGTTTTCCAGTAGCTGAAGGACAAGGATTCAAATACAGCCATGTGTAATGTTTTTGTGTGGGTTTTGGGTTTAGTGGTTTGTTTTGGTGTTTGTTGTTGTGTTTTTTTGTTGTTTTTTTTGGTGTGGTTCTTTGGTATTTGTTTTGTTTGGGGATTTTGGGAATTTATCAGAAGTATTTGCATTAGGTAGCACCCTTTACTAAAACGGGCCGTGGCAATGTCTGCTGTGCAACACTTCAAACAAGTCCTATCAACCCTGTTATCTTGTTTGGTTTTGTCTGTATCATGTGGGAAAGTAGAATATGGTAGATCTCTCACAAAATTGGTTTCCTAATGTTTTCCTTTCTCACTTTTATTTTTTTTTTAATGGAAGCTGCCCTAGTCCCTGTGTTCTTCTGCTTCCTTCTCTATTACATAGCTGTACATGTGTTCAACTTCATTTTACTGGAAATACAGAATTAAGAAGAACGTGTGATTTCTGGGGACAATCCCCACATGGAAACATATCTTATCTGGGGAAGCTGAAGTGTTTATGCTAATTGTCATGACTACATACGTACAGGCATTAATAGCTAATAAGCATAGGTTGCTTTTGTTTAAACAGCGAGGAAAACAGCCTACTGCCTTTGCATCTTTCTTGGTTGTGGAGATGTGCTTCTTGGCTCTGATGTGCAGTCTTGCTAACCTTATGAAATACTTTGCTTTACCTAAAACCGATGTCTGAAGTTAAATGCATCAAGATGATTTCTGATATTTTAAGTTTTGGTAAAGCTTAACTGTGAGTTGTGTTTTAGTGATAATTATTAGTGGGCATCTGTAGTTATGAGATTAGAGTGTTCCTGGAAGATACTATTTAAGATGCGGAAATCAAGTTGATCAAATAGTCACTTCTTAGTCAAAAACGGAAAAAAATGATAAAACTAAAAACTACAAATGCCTCAGTGATCCCAACCCCCCATTCTAGCCTTGTTGACCTGGTGACATAAATTGTGAATACCATAAATTAACAGCGCCGTCACTGGGTAATGTCATCATTAACTCAAATGCAGCATCATTTGTTAAGCTGAGCTTTAGACTCAGAATTTCCAACTGTTTTTTAAGATTCCTTCAGCAATGTTGTCTTCTCACCTTGCCTTAGACTGCTGGGGTCAATCTGAAAAAGTCATGGTATCTTCTTGCTTTTTGTTTCGTCTTCTGAAGGATCACTGTATCAATATTAGCACGTGATAATTGTAAGAGGCTGTATTGTTGTTGTGGCTGAAATGATGATGCTTATAACACAAGTTGCAAACCCTGGATAGATTAATTTTTTTTTATACTGACTTTCCTGTTTATGTCATCCTCACCTGAAGTCCCAAGGAAGGAGGTATTTAGTTTTAAGATGAACTAGCTTGTCGTTTGAGATCTTGCTGTGTTGCGGTCTCATCTGCCTATCTACACTTAATCCTAAAGGTATTGATGGAAGATGTAAATTGATTCCTTCTGAAGAAGAAATGCTGAATGTTGTTCTGCCTACAGTCAGTGAAATGTCAATGCCTTGGGAACTGATTGAGAAGTTTTAAAAACATTGGCTGTGACATTACGCCTGATTACTGATAACCTTGCTTCTTGTAATAACTGGACACAGAGCCAGCTCAAGGTTCTCCTTTATTTTCTGTGACAGTTGAAAGATTTTCCTGCTTTACAGTACTCACTGGCAGTATTTCTTGACAGTTAAGGCTCTCTCATGGCAGTGTCTGGTGATAGGCCTTTGATCCTAGTGTTACCTTGACGTAAGAAGGTTTAAATACACTGGGTGTCTTTGAAGAAATTAAGCCCCAGCCAGGCCTGCTTCCTGAGCCTGTGTCTGTTTAGTGTCAAGTCTGTAACCTTATTCGTATCTACATTATTAAATGCATACCTGTTGGCTCTGATGTCTCTAGCTTTCGCGTCAAGTCTTTGCCAGGCTGAACTCCATTGTATAGTCAGGATGAGGCAGTAGGTCAAGTAGTGCTTGTCCTCTCTGACTGTGGTGTATGCTAACAGCTGGGATCTGTATCTCACTGGAAAAAATAGTAGAGGTGAGGTCAAAGACTCAGGTTAGGGCAAACAGTGTTACCTGTAGCCTTGTTGATTCATAGTGACACTGGAGGCTAATGCTTGAGATGTCATCTGGGATGCAATTGTTACATAATGAAAAAATGCTAGTTAAATGTCTGCAAGGTGATATGAGGGATGTCATATCAGTCTGGTTGTGATCAACACAGAGAATGAGTTTGGTAATAAGTCTAGCACTTTGTAGTTCGAAGCATCATACTTCTGTGTGATGTTAACGGTGTGACTGGGAGCAGAAAAAAGTGTTGATGGGAGTTTGTTATATACTATGCTGCATGGACACGGAACTTCAAGTTACTCCAAGTCCTAATTGATTCAAAATGTCATGGTCCACTTTTTCAGGCAGACCCTGTGGGACTATGCAGACTTGTAGTGTGGGTAGGCTCTCTTTGCCAGCACTCCCGGAGTGTCAACTGCTGCTCAACCTGTGCCTGTGACAGTGCTAATCCCCAGATAGTCAGTTAATAAATTTGTTCTATGTCTACTATAGTAAATTGCCATTCATTGACTGTACGGAAGAACCAACCATTCACTGGCATGATTCTGGAACCTAACAGCACTGTCTTGCAAAACAATGCTGTCACAGCTCAGAACAAAACACAGGGAGGGCCATTTTCAGCAGGCACTTAGTAAGATTTAGAGACAAAGGGAGTTTTCCAGCATAACTTTAGAATGTTTTATGCCAACAAGCATGTTTAATTTATGTTCCTGGTTATGCTTGATTTGCTAATATAGGCAGAGCCTTTTCTTCTTGTGAAATTTCTAACCCTTCCCTGCTGAAAATAGTGACTTGAAGGTCAAAGTATTTTCAGACTACCTGAGACTCTACTGAGAGAGAACTTTTTTTTTGACAAGCTGGATCATGTGCTATGTAAAACTTTCATGTTAGCTGTGACACGAAAGATCTTGCACTGAAGATTGCACAGTCTCTGTAAGGTGGTATTTTCACTAGTCTTAGCTCTGAGCATGAAGCATACGTGTGCTTTCACTATACCGAAGTGTAGGAAATAACATGGACCTCAGAAAAATGTCTTCAGGACACTTAAGATGATATGACCAAAACTGCAAAAAGATTAATTTTTGGCTCTGAAATTACTTTTTTACTCGGCTGAAGATTCATTTCACTTTCAAAACCTTGTAGAAATAAGAGTGCTGTTAGTCTCTCTTTTTTTGTGCTATGGAGATGTTGGAATTCCTGTAGTGTGGCATTGTAGGAACCATCCCTGCTTTATTGTATCTTGATTCCAGAAAGTATTGGTTGGAAAACACACGGTGGTCATTTGGGAGGTCAGAGGAGGCTTCTAGCATATCCGTGGTCAATAGGTCTCTTGAAAAGTGAAGAGCTGCTTGATAGCCTGAAGGCATGCGTGCTGTCCGATTATGCATGGCTAAGCAGAGAATGATGGCTTTCCCCTCATCTGAAGGGGAAGATCAAAAGGTGATTTTCATTCCTGTTTCTATTGTCTTTGTGAGAACAGCAGTCAGCAACACAAGGCAGCTTTGGAGTGCAAGACACTTTTCTGCTGAGAATACTTTTTGTTATCCTTTTGTGAAATTTTTTAACATTTTTCTCTCAGAATTTCTTGAACTTGTGGGAATTTGGATTGAGTGCATGAAGGCGTTTCTTTGTGAAGGTGTTCTTTTTGTTATGTTTTTTAGTAACCTGCTGAGTGTCCACCTCCAAATTCAGAAATGACCCAACTATTTTCACTTGTAAATCTGGTCGCATATCCCAGCCCATAGGCTGTCCTTTGCTAGAGTAATATATGAAATTTGGTAAGGGTGTCCTAATAGAATACTACAGAAGCTCTGAAGACAACTGTCTGTGGTTGATTAAGAGTGTTTTAACTTGCAACTGTAATCAGATCTGTGTTATCCAATTAAAAAAGCCAGTCCTCAATCAAGCTATAATTAACTCACCGAGTGAGTGGTGTTTATACTGCTTGGGTAAAACCTTGTGTTTTCTAGATAATTGCATGATATAAGACAACTGTATAATGAAATTAAATTTATTGAGATTTTGATAGGAATATGCTTATTTTGTAATTAAATTGTTCAGTCAATTGTGTCACTCTGTGGATGTATTTATACTGTGTTAATAAGTCAATATGCTTATGCCAAATGCTTGTAGTGGCCTTATACTGAAGGTGAGTTACGTTCCCCATGGAAGTGTTTGCCACCATAGTTTGATTGCTTTCATAATTCTATTATTTAGACTATTTTTTCTTTAGTTGTACTATATGAGTTTTTTTCAACTCTTTTTTTATTTTTTAGCTTGCTACTGCTACTACTGCAGACTTGAAAAACAGGTTGGCTTGCAGAAAGCCTTATCTACATCTTCTGTTTAAATACTTCATTTAAGCAAATATATTGTCACAGTCTACAGACCTATCTATGGTAACAAAAAGTCAACTATCTTATGCAGGTGGAAAGAGTGTCAGCCCTGGAAGTCACACAAAATGGCCGTGTCATACAGTTGAAAACTTTGGGTTTTTTTTCTTAAGTTGCTTATCAAGGAATTCTGCCATTATGACAAATACTTGACATTGCAACTCTCACAAAGCTTAAGGTCTTGTACAAGTGTGAAGGTCTCATAGACAACATGAACATGGATAGCACATGTGCTTTTTGAGCCCAGAGAAAAGCCTGAAATTTATTGTGAACCCTGCATGTGCTTGACCTCCAGGAAAACAGTCAAGGCCTCACTAAATCATTGTCACAGAGAAGACACAGTTGGCCTTTGCTGCCTCAGCTTCCCTGCTGTAGCTGATGATGGCACGAAGGCATTTTGCCACTCGATGGTGGTCATGTAGTAAAGGAACAATTTTCTACCCCTCTTCACAACGCAACATCCTTAGGCTGCTGGAGGAATGATGTTTTTGTGTCTTAGATTAAAATATGCTGCTGTGCTTCACAAAGGTAAAACAAATCCAACCAAACAAAAAAGAAACCCAAAAAAACATATTAGACTGTGGAAGTTGAACTCATTTTAAAAAAAGAAGACATTTTCTTAATGCAGTGCATTAGGGAATGCACAGAGAGTGGAGGTAGGCAATGCCCAGAAAGCATTGCAGACAACTGAGTGCTCCCTAAGTGTTTCTCCAAGTGATATTTATTAAGAAATGAGAAAATAATGTGGTTTTCCATTAAAGCGAACAAAGTAATAGCACTTCTGCATTATTTGTGTAGTGATCTTATAAGTGGGCTGCTCCAAATCTATCCTATATTCTAATAGATAAAGTAAGCTTATCATGTTTACTTAGAGACTCTACCCTGTTTTCTCATTGCTTCACTTTTAGGATAGATAGCACTTTTTATCTTTCCTTTGTCTTAGGTAAAACAGTATTACTTCCTTATATAATGTCTTTTATGTCCTGTGTGTACCTGCTGACTTGAACCAAGGTGGACATGCTTATTCAGAAATTCAGATGGAGATAAAGTGCTTCTAAAATGTTAAATGTACAGTGCTGGCCCTTGAAAAAAAAAAAAAAGAAAAATCTCAAATCCAACTCTTCCAGGTGGTCTAAAACGTTTGTTATACTTTGTATTTACTATTGCTGGGCATCTGCAACGTTATATATGAAATACTGTGTTTCTTTGATGTGCCTCTTTTGGAATCTTAGAAATAGGAACTCTATGTCTATAGATTTTCCAAAGTTCATCATTTGCATTAAAAGTTGGATTTCTCATTGTGGTTTTTATGTTTTCCTTTTCAAAAGATGCTTTCCATCCCCATCATGATAATTCTTGCTACAAAAAAAAGGAATGAAATTCTAGTCTCTAAGGAAAGCTAAATATGGTGTCAAATACATTAGAGTTTTGTTATAACCACTCATGAGTGGCACCTTCTTTGGTATACTCTTTTTGCTTAAGTATATCACAGCTATGGATAAATACGAAATCAGTAATGACGGTTATAATATTTTCTGAGTGAACTACTGCATTGGGATGTAGCTCCAAAGTTGTATGGATAGGCTAGTAAAAATTGGTTTTTTTTTTGGATTTCTCTTGAGAAGATGGAGAGATTTCTCTTTAGGATTATAATGGCGTTTTGCTTTCTCATGAATGCATTTTTTTATTAAGTCTGGTGAACTTCAGAAATGGCAGCTTTTCAAGCTACTAGCCTGAGGGCTTTAATACAAAACAGAAAAAAAAAGTCACATCTTTGCCTGCTTATGTGAACTCATTGGACTGCCCTATGTATTACTCAACTGTGTTGTGATTATAACTATTTACATTAGTCTAAATATTTATATTGTGCATAATCGTGAAAGTATGAGGCGCTAAGTAGAGAATGAATGTTTTGTTTACAAGAGAGGTGTTCACTTTGAGCAGATGAAATCTGCATGGTTTTAGGAATATATTTTTCAAGTTTTTTAGGAAAACATGCACAGCACAATGTCAAAAGGAAACATTTGCTACTTCTCTTTTAATTCATGCATCTTGTACTTGTCAGCTGGTCTTAAATGCAGAGCAGAACCAAAAGCAGCATTTGTAATTGCTTTGTTAATTCCTTTCTATGAGTTGGGGTGAGCTTTCTCATCTTCAGAATAGTCCCAGATCCAGGTATCAAAGAGGAAAAAAATATCAGTGTTAACTGGTTTGGCTCTGGTGGTCATGCTGGTATCCCTGGTGTGTAGGGAACAAGTACTCAGAGACTGCAAGGGCATTTCCTGGAGAAGTGCTAAATTCACACCTGGTTTTATTGCGGTTTCACTGCAGAGCCACCTTTTCCAGTGCAATGCCTTAAAGTCAGACTAACCAATGTGTCTTAATAAATAAATAGGAATTCGCATGTTATTCACTGCATTACAGCCTTTTGGGTTTTAAATTCCTTTTCCTCTTTTTGTTGTCATGCTCTCCATTTCCACTCTTTAGGCAAATAACTCAGCTCTATCATAGATGAGAAAACGACTTCCAGTACTGGCAACCAAAATACATTACAAAAAAACCCAACAAACCCCTTATTTTTTTTTTCCTTTTTAATGTCAGAAGGGAATAGACACACACTGAGAAGAGCTATGTCCCCTTGATCATCTTTGTTTAGGCCAGATAAGCCTTCCCTTCCAACATACTTTGATTACTAAGACTTCCCTTTTATTTTTCTGCATTCCCAGTTACTTGCTTGAGCCTTGAAATGTGGCCTTAATGCAGCTACTTATATTCACTGGAATTCAAATGGCCATTTGAAAATACAACAATAAAGCAAAGCAGTGAGATACGTCAATAGCTGTGTCAGGAAACTAGGAATTAAATGATACTTGCCATGGAGATTGTCATGTTACCTGGGGAGTTTCTGTTTCTAAATGTTTATGAACAGGCAGGAATGACAGGCTTTGAGTTTAATAGTGATATAAATGTCAGCTGAGTGCTTTTGAGTTTTTATTGCAGTCTTTATATATGACCAAGCTCATGGCCTGAGCTCTGTTTTTTTCCTTCAAGGCTCCTGGGATAGAAATGAGGTTCCACCTGCCATGTGGGCAGGTGATGTTTCCGCTGGGCACTAGCTGAATTGATGGGCCTATCCTGAAGGAAAGGAGGATCTTTCAGGCATTTTGTGACTTTGTTTTTAAGCAAAGTAGACGAAAAGGCGTGCACTGTTACAGGATTTTTGCTATATTGGTCAGCACTGTTAGTTCCTATGAATTTGGAAATTCAAACCCGAACTTCAGCAGACTTGGAATAAATTAGAATAAACTGTAAGACAATACTTGCAGGATGACCTGTGAGGAAAATCTGTAAACTTTCATACAGTTCTAGCTGACAAAGATCCCATTCTCATGCTAATACAGCCAATAATGAAGAAATGTGGGAACAAAAATAGAGTGAGTATGTGTTATACAAGCAGAATTGTGCTGAAGCAAGCTGGATAATGGTGTTCTCTATGGGATGCCAGCCAGGCCGTTAATGCCTACTGCTACTGCAAAAGCAGTCGCTAATCCTGCACCAGGAATTGTTTTTCTAAATAACATCAGGACTTTGATTTCATTGTAATAGTGCAAGGCAAGGGAGGCTTGGGTCTGAGACTCTGGACAGATGGTTTGTCTCTTTGGATGAAGGGTGCTTTGTAATGGTGTGTCATGCTGGAATTGCAGCTGACAACAGACTGCACAAGGACCAGCACCTTGAAAAGGACACTTTTCTGTCTAATTCCTGGGCTCTCTTCTTACCCCCGGTAAAGCTGTCTACCGGGTAGGAATGACATTTGGGCCTCTTTTGTCTTAACTTCTAAAAGCTACTCTTGAAAGCTTTTTTAATTGCAACATGAAAGGGTGACAGTGGAGTCAACACTGTATGGGATTAAAAAGAAGCAGCTAGTCTGGGCACCAGCTCCTTGAACTTCAGGATTTACCAGTGTCATCTTACTCTCCTAATAAGTAGCATCAGAAAGCCAGGTCTTAAATGCTGTGGATAGAAATATGCCGATTTCATAAGCATTTAAATGGCAAGAAGATGTAGTTGAGGGAGTGCATTCAGAATGGCTTCATTTTTCCCTTAAAACCACTGAATTATGTTGATTTTGCCCATCTATAGATAAATATTGGGATGGAAAAAGGAAGAATGTTGCTTTTAGTCACAAAAAATAAGGGTCTATTTGCGATACTTGTCTAGATGTGGGATTTCACAAGGGTAGTAAATAGGAAAAGCCCGCATTGTTTCCCTCTGACATTTCTGTTGTTAGAAGACTAGAAAGCATTGAAACATACAGGAAAATCAACTGTTGCTGAAGAAAACTGAGGAGTTTTGTAATGATGTTGGGTTCATGTGGAAGTAGTTAGCTCTGTGAATGACTGCTGTTGGAAATGATCTCTGTGCTCATTGGAAGACCTAGTGAATCAGCTCCTGTGGCAGCCTAGCACCCACCCTGGTAAAAACCATCTTGCATCGTACTCTTTCTCTGATTCCTTTTTTTGCCCATTTTGTCTCTTTAAAGGAAGATGATCTTCCAAATCCTTCAGAAACAGAGCCCAGCTAAATTGTGCAATGATGAGGAAGAAATGTTTTCAATCAGTTTCACAGTGTTAGTGGAAGTTTCATTAAAAAATAGGAGTCCAGCTAAAAAATCCTTCCAGGTCATTATTTTTAAGGAAATATAATCTTAAGCTTTAGAAGTCCATATTAATTGAAAATTATAGAATTTAAAACTTTATAATAGGTGTTCTGCTTTAACTATCCATTAATGTGTGATGTTCCTATTCCTTAATGATTGATTTACTATCTAAACGTCAGTGCATCTGTGAGACAGTACTTGGAAACAAAATGCAGGTTTTAAAATAATAACATTAGAGGGGTGTAAACTATTCAGGAGAGAGCTAATATTGGAGATGCCACTTCAAATCCTTATCAGTGACGGGATGTACACAACAGCACTAAATAAAATTGTAAGCATAAACCAGACCCAAACACAGCTAAATCATGAATAAAGAAGTCCACATTATGTTTTTTATAATCCTTTGTTGTGGTTTTTGTTCATTTCAGTTGCAGGCAATTTCTAAGACCTCTGTTCACTTCTCAGCAACTCTGACACCTCAGACAGTTTTATCTGATTTGGACATCTTTATGTTGTACTCAGGCATCAAATTATACAGATAATTTCATTATTTATTTAATTCTATTACTGCTTTTAATTAAGTCTCTGCAAATTCAACACTGAAGTGTCTGCTTGTTATGATTACAGGTAAGTTAATAAACACTCATTTGTCTTGCTTATTAAGACAATCTCACGTTACTGCTCAGCATTTTTATATTCTCAGTCTAAAGCCCACGGAACTTCTTCATAAATCAGATTAAAAAAAATGCTTTTTTATAAAGCTAAATGACCTCATACATCACTGTTTCCAGATAAGATCCAGCGTAAGCTACTCCAAAGACAGAGAGCATCAATCTTAGGTGATTCATTTCCTCAGCTACTCCCAGTGCAATTTAGTGAATACGTAGTCTCTGCAATAATAACATTTCCCGAAAGGCTGAGTATTTATACTGAGATGTATTTAAGTACAAAGGTTGCATCATATCTTGCATAGAGCTATGTAAGTTACATTTGAAAAATGAAAGATAAAGCTTAATAACTCCATTAGTTTTTTTAATGAACCATTTCTCTCAAAAGAAAAACCCACAGTGTTTCTCTCCTACTTCAATACAGAAATCACAAGGGAACTCTCTCATTGTGGCATCAACTAGTTTGTATTTTACTGTCCTTCAGCTTTCTGGGAAACTGTCAGATTTACTGCATGAGCACTCACAAACACATTTAAGAATTCAGACTTTTACTTGCCCTAGGTGCAAGACAATGAACTGTGGTTTGCATGAAAGAACTGGAAGTCAGAAGTGATAATTTCTGCTTCTAGCATGGATTGCCTCTGTTTCTTGGGCAAAATAGTTATTTACATAATAATCATAGAATACTTAGGGTTGGAAATGACCTTAAGTTCATCCATTTCCAACTGTCCCCTGAACTGGACAAGGACACCTCGCCTCAGACCGTGTTGCCCATGGCTCTGTCCAACCTGGTCTTGAACACTGCCAGGAATGGAAGATTTACCACTTCCTTGGGCAACCTGTTCCAGTGGATTATCACTCTCACAATAAAGAACTTCCTTATACCTAACCTGAGCTTCCTCTGTTCAAGTTTGAACCCATTATCCCTTGTCCTATCACAACAGTCCCTTACAAAATGTCCCTCCCCAGCGTCCCTATAGGCCCCCTTCAGATACTGGAAGGCTGCTCTGAGGTCTCTATGCAGCCTTCTCTTCTCCAGGCTGCGCAACCCCAGTGTTCTCAGCCTGTTTGCAAATAATTTTAGGAATTTGAATGTCAAGGATTTTGGAAATCTGCATTTAAAACCTTGAACTGTGGAATCTTGTGTGGTCTTTTATTTTCAGTTTGCAAAAAGACAGCCAAGGAGCAATTAGAAACTATTATGTCACTCTTCTGTTGTAAGACAGAACAAACTTTCCTTTGTTCTGTCCTGAAAAAAAGTATATTCCCTAGAAGAACATCCATGGGTGGAGCTCACTGCTCTTGCACTTTCCCTAGATTGATACTGAAGGCAGGGCTTCAATGGCTAGGGGGAGCTGTGAGCATGGCCCCTTGATGGAGATGGCCAGTGGCAAAGAGGGCAGAAGGAGAAAGGTCAGGTTTCCTTTGGTCTGTATCTCAGGGTGTGTAGGGTGAGCAGTCAGACTTTCTTGGGGTAGAAACAAGGACAGAATGACAGGAGATGGGCAACACGTAGAACAACTTAGAAATTAAGAAACAGTTGTTGAAAAAGAGAAAAGCTGTTATGTTTGGGTTTGTTGGGGTTTTTTTCTCTATAGACCAGTATGTCTGAATGTATTAAATCACTTACTATTATGGGAATCAATTGTATGGAGTAGCAATTGATAAGTACAAACACAGGGAAGACTTTACTTCGGAAAAAAAGGCTTATTAGCCACATTAGACATAGTGAACAAAAACTGGCAAGCTTCAGTCGATAAGCAGACTTTCAAAACATGAACTGCTCAATAGCAGCAATTTGACTGATTTGAAATGCTAGTACACATTGAAAGGCATAAAATGCTTTAGTGTATGTCTCTGTGTAATCTGATTCCTTCTTATCATGTTCTTTATTTTCCACAAACTAAGTCAGAAATTACCTATGTGTCAATTAAGACAGAAGTTATATTGTGGTAGATAGCTGACTGAGGGAGTACTGGAAACTCAAAAGCTTGTTAGTCAGTTTACTATGGGACAAAAAATTTTCCTTGATAGCCTGTGTCATTCAGCACAAAGCCAACAGTTGATGGTTGCCTTGTAAAATACATTCTCACAGAACAGACAGATGAATCTCTTCTATGTCAAACAAGGTAACAAAAATGACCAAATAATGCCTTCTGTGAAAGCAACTTACTAAGTTGCTCTAAGGTGAAAAAGTTGCCCTAAGTATGGGAAAAGGTACCAAGAAATGCAGATGTTGAGTGATCTTGCTAGGGTTCTTGGGATTGCCCTCTGAGTATCTGATTTGTTGTCTCTGACAGTTTAGTTATATATATCAAATAGTAAAGAGTATGCCTAGAAAGAATACTTTGCAGCCTTTGTCAACATGTTTTGACATAATGCTGATCTGGCTTAAGATCAAGGAAAAGATTCATGACTTATTTCTTGCTTAAATTAGAGGCTAGTCTTTGGCTCCTCAGAGCAGCCTTAACCATTCAATTTCATTACCCCAAAAGCTGATTGTATTGTATGCTTTCTTTTGGGAAGTTCATTTGTAGTGAGGGTCCTAAAATAGGTCAGTTCTGCATGTCCTCCTCTCAGACAACTTCCCAAACACAGTGAGTGAAATGGGTGGGTTTTTCAGTAGTCTGAGTTTGTGTTTATAATTTAGGAAATATTGGAGCTAAATCAAGTAGGATGGGAGCATTTATCTGTGTTCTCCAGCCCATGCTGACTGAATAGGCCATGCTTAAAAGGGAAAAGATCCTTTGTTTTAGGAAGCTGAGATTTCTTGTGTTTAGGAAGTGGTGTCTATCAAGGAGAGGAGAGGCCTGCTCTGTGAGGTTAACTGATGAACTTGGGGATCCTGCAGGTTTGTGCTCCTCATCCCTCCAGCTCTTACCTTAGATCCTTTTTTACTGCTTTCTCAGCTGCCTCCATCCCAGGGACATAGAATCTCGCCCCCGTGACTCTTCCAGCCATTCCTCTGTCTTTTATTTGGTCAGTCATAGGCCTGGTTGCTTTGGAATTGTATGTATGCTGTGTGTTGCCTCTGGGAATGCTCAGAAAAAATTAATGGGGGTATTTCTGAGGCTTGTGGCTTTTCCTTTATTAAGGCAATAGTTTGGACCTCTCTTATTTCACAGCTACTTGTTATCACGAAGTGGGGGGACCTTCATGCCTTGGGAACTCCTACTGCTCTCTACACTGGGCTAAAACAGCCCAATAAAAGCAACAGTTCCTAGTGGCTTCCTCAAGTTCAGTTTCCTCAGGTAGCCAGATTAAAAAGGTTTTTTGTTTTCTGCAGTTTCATAAGTGAAACAAATGCATGACAATTAATGCTTTTTGGTAAACAAAATAATTCAATTAAAAGCCACTAAATACTCCCAGCTTTTGAAGTCCACTTTCTTGGTTTGTTATCTTATTTTCATTCCACTGGAATCCGAGTAGTATCGCTTTCCATGCGGTGGTGTTTTCTTTGGTTTTATAGTTCTATAGTTAACTTGCTTACGCCAGGAATAAAAAGTAGTTACAGTTCAGAAGTCTTAAGTCCTATGAAGAGACACCAACAGAGAAATACACTGCAAAGCTTTGTGCTAACATGCTGGTTACTGGTACCGAGTGCGTGTACTTCTTGGAACTATTTTCACCTTTAGCTGTCCAGAGAAAAAAATAACTGGTAGCATAAGCCATTTCCATGGACATTATAATTAAGAGGGGGTGAATGTCAGTTTGTCCTAACATGTTTCAAAACATGCTAATTTTTAACATTACCTAATTTTTCAGGCAAGTTAATCCTCTAAAATACATCCTTTTGTACTGTGAGCAAAGTTGCTTCAATGCTTATTTCCTATGAAAATGGCCATAAATTCGGATGCCTGTGAACATGCAATTTAGGACTTCCAGTGCAGAAACAGCTGTTGCTATTGAATGGTTGTATGTGCTCTGCCAGTGAGGGTTTACTGCTGTCCTGGGTGAGCCATTTCGGCATTCCATGATATGCTTGGTCTTAATAGTTGCCCAATATTTAAACAGGGACAACAGCTTGGATTTTAGGCCTCAAAATCTCAGACATTCTTTTCTTGAACAGCCCCAGAGGGCCATGCAGTGCCTTTAATTGTGAACAAGTAAACATTAGTCTGGTGGCTTGAGCAATTCAGGAGATGAAATGAGACAGAAGTTGTCTCTGCAGGTGGGTTAACAGCTGCTGCCAAATGCCTCTCTATCTTACTATCTCAGAGCAAGCCTTGAGATGAGGCTGAATAATTTCCAGTGTCATACAAAGACTGGCAAGCAGTAGGAGAGATTTGTTCTGATTCTTGGGGAAAAGAGTGCTGTAGTGTTGGTTTCTGAGCACTTGAAATTGAAAGGGAGAGAAAAAACCATTTTTTTGTTTCTTTTCTCCAGTCATTTAAAATCTGAATGCAGGTATGGAAATTCTAGCTTTTTCTTTAAGTGTGGTTGCAGGCAGTAAGCAATTAATCCTCAAAATACAACCATCTATAATTTAGCTGTCAATTAACCTCAGTTTAGTGTCTCACAAGCTGTTACAAATAATAAGCAGGACAACTTGTCTGCAAAAAGTAGCTTGGAAGCACAATTACCTGTCTTACTTGCAGGCACATGTTTTTGACAGAAGCTCAACGGAGGGGATAGCCTCTCATAGCAGGAGGTTCCCAATGGTGGTATCATTCTCATACCTATAGCTCGGGCTTTTATTTTTTGCCCTAACACATGGCATATGCTAAACAGGAGATGAGAGAATGGGTGGTTCTTAGATGTGCGTATGTGAAATATGTTCAGATGTTAAATATGATGTACATCTGAGCACTACAGATGTTTATTTTCCTTTATGGATCATAGCAGCTGAAGCAGTGGTCCCTCCAGTGAAGTACCATGGCTTCTAGCTCATGCTCCTCTTTCAAACTGCTTGTGAATTCCCGATACTTTTGCAGTCTGAAGTACTCCAGGTTTTCTCTGCTTTATTTGTAATCAAAATCAACCAGTTTTCTTTTTCTCACTTTTCTTGGAAAAATCGCTGAAGGGGGATTGATGCTGACAGGAGTCTCTCGAAAGCAAATGAGGCAAGTTGCAGAGTTGGTTACCTGTGCTTGCAAAGCGGCTTCATTTTAGGAACTGAAATGCAGAATGGAAACAACCTTTGATCAGATCTCATGTGTTTCATCCACTGAGTTTGGCTTTGTTCGTCTCCCTGGCAAATGGTGAATGTGTGGACTTGCTGATTGTTTTGTTGACATTAGCAACCTGGGCTAGTAGAAGGTGTCCTTCCTCATGACAGAGTGTTGTAACTAGATGATATTTGAGGTCCCTTCCAACACAAACCATTCTACGGTTCTGTGTGGAAATAGCTGTGACAAAAATCAAGGCTCCTCTTCCGTTGCATTCCTATTCAAATATGAGAATCCCCTAACTGCCTTCCCTTTTCTGGGTGTGCATTTACAACACTATTACTGTTGATGATATATCTTAAGCTTGTGATTCTCAAAATTAGCAAAGGCAGAGCAAGGAGAGAAATTATGATGTATTAAGTAGGGGGAAAAGGAGATTTCTTCAGAAGAAAACAAACTATTAGCTATTTAGCTGAGCTATGCTCATTCTTCAAATAGTTTCATGACAAGGTGACTTTTCCAATTCATTTTTGCTTGTCTCAGTAATTGAAAGAAGGATGCGTTTTCCCATCAGCTGTACATTGGAGGCTCAAGCGCCATCAAGCCATTTCAGTGAGTGCATATCTAACTGCAGAAAAAGGTTTGCTTTCTAAAAATCCATAGAAAGCAGATCAAATGTGTGTCACTGATGCAACTGAATCCTGAGCTGTGATGTAGCCATCTTTTATGAGCTGATGAGGGTCACTCTGGGTCAGGACTTGAATGGATTCTTCCAGGAAAAATGAAAGTGTAGTAGGAAGTACTCTTTAATGCATCCATAAGTGGTGCTTGCCCTTTGACTGAGTGATACAATACAGCCTGAAAGATACTTAGCATAGTTTATGTAGTCTTCTGAGTTGGTCTCCTAACAGATCAGTTGCTTTTAGAGTGGAGAACAACATACAGCTTCAATCTGAAAGGTGTGGCATAATACAATGCCAGGGCATCTAAATATGTGGTGCTTCTGATGGGCAACAATGCAAGCTGGGGAAATAAAGAGAAAATAGTCTAACCTCTTTAAAAATAGGTTGCTGAAAAGGTTTTGTTTTCTTTTATAATGTATCATTGCTAAATACACATTCATACAATTAAGGTTTTGTTTTATAATGTATCATTGGTAAATATGCATTTATACAATTAATAAGTAAATAGTGGAACATTTTACAGCTTCGTGGAAGAATAGCTAGAACAGTGAATGGATTAAGGGGGAGTACAGTAGTTTCATGAAGGAATGCATTAGTGTGGTAGAAGAAAAGATTTGAAAGCAAACTTCATTTTGGCAACAGCTAGTTTGCCAAAGCCTGGGAAGTACACCGAAAGAAGGCTCATTCTGTGCATGCCTTACTTCCTAAGATGATTTTCCTCAGCACCAACTCTGAGATAAGGTACTAAAATCAGGGAGTATTTTCCTGACACCATGCAGCCATTCGTAAATAAGTATGCATATACAACAGACAGGCTGTTTATAAAGCAGGAAGAATTTTGGTTTGTTATTCCAAAGGTCGCAATAAAATGAGGCATTATGCATAGTAGGGAATTGGGGAACTGGCTCTGGAAAAAAGAAGGGAAGTGAAGGAAGCAGAAGAGCAGAGAGAAGTCTGTCAGGGAAGGCTTTTTAAGATCTGCCAATACAATTTTATGTCATCACAAATCCATTTATACCAGATAAAACTACACTCAATTAACTTTTCTCACAGAACTGATCAATTTCCTTTAAGCTTTAGTGAATATCTCTTTTTCATTGCCATTGCTGAAGTGCTCAGTAATCCCAGTTCATAACCATGGCTTCCTGTAAATGCACCCTGTTATCAGGTGACAAGGACCTGGACTGAGAGACTCAGCTCTCACCCTGTAAATGCCATTCAATCAAACGTGAGTGGCATTCTGCATCCAAAGACGTGAGGCAACTACGGAGTAATCTGTCTTGTTCGTCCATGATAACTGTACCCAGACAACTTGAAATTTCCTGGTGCTTTGAGAAATGACAGTACACGGTATAAGACTTTCCTCGAGTTCCAGCGTTACCAGGCCAGCAGAAATAATGTCTGGAAACTGACAAAACCCAGCTGTATAAAAGACTTATACCTCAGTTTAGAAAAATCATATTTCACAGAGTTTGAACGTTTGCAGCATTTGCATGCTCGAACACAGTTCTCTTGTGACAGATCCATTTTCGAAGTTTTAATTGCAGCATCTCTTCAGTCTTTTTGTGTTCAGAAGTAATGTGTGCTGAAGCAAAAAAACTGAGCATGGTGAAGATAGATATTCTGAGGTTAAATCCTTGAGATTTAGGCTAGTCCAAGCACGCAAGCATACATGCTTAATTGCTGAATCGACCTTTGCAGGTCGAAGGAGGTGATCCTGCTCCTCTGCTCTGCTGTCATGAGACCTCACTTTTGCAGTATTGTGTACAGTTCTGGTGTCCTCAACATAAAAAGGACATGGAGCTGTTGGAACAAGACCAGAGGAGGCCATGAGGGCTGGAGAACCTGCTGTGTGGAGATAGGATGAGAGAGTTGGGGCTGTTCAGCTTGGAGAAGGCCTCATAGCAGACTTCCAGAATCTGAAGGGGGCTTATAAGGATGCTGGGGAGGGACTCTTCATTAGGGACTGTAGTGATAGGACAAAGGGGTAACGGGTTCAAACTTAAACAGGGGAGGTTTAGATTGGTTATGAGGAAGAAGTTCTTTCCTGTAAGGGTGGTGAGGCACCTGGAATGGGTTGCCCAGGGAAGTTGTGAATGCTCCATCCCTGGATGTGTTCAAGGCCAGGTTGGAGAGAGCCTTGGGTGGTGTGGTTTAGTGTGAAGTATCCCTGCCCATGGCAGGGGGGGTGGAACTGTGTGATCTTAAGGTCCTTTCCAACCCTAACTATTCCATGATTCTATGCGGTTATGTGAGGAGTGCAAGTTCTGAATGATGTACTATCATCAAAAGCTCTGGACTAACTGTATCCTGTTTTCTTGCAATCTTTCAAACAGGAACTTGGGTGAAGGTACAGATTCCTTATCAAAATTAACATTTTAGGGCTTCTTACCATCACCTTCAACTTACTGAAGTAACTGCTGGTTTTCATACAAAATATAGTTTTTAGCCACCCTCAGAATCTTTTTTTCTAGCCCTGAATTTTATCCATTGCAGTCTTTTCTTTCTCATCTCTTGCATCTCCTTACGGGTATTAACTTGATTAAGTGCACTAAATCTGTCAACACAAATAACACGCGTTGATAAAGGAGTTTTAGTCTATAAAATACACTAGTATTTCCCTTGGCTGTATAAGGGGGCACACAGCAGCAGAAGCACTGATCATGTACTTACAGAGCTGTAAGGCAGAGTGAAGTTTCACAATAAGTCAGCAGGGAGCACTCCCCATGCAGCCGGTCCGAGCTGCTGTGGCTGCAAGATGATATAGTTTACCTCCAGGAGGGCAGGACTGGAAGTGGTCTGTACTCCTCAGACTGGAGAAGTTTCCTGGTGGTGATGTGTGGAGGTGAGCCTGGCATAATCACCAGTTCTGCTTCTGCAAATAAATGCTGTGGTTAATCATATGGGCAAAGAGCTGTTTCTGTTTCTGTATACCTTCATTTTAAACAAGTGCTCGGAATCAATGTTTCCTCTAAGGAAAAAGCTTCTGGGGAGTCAACATATAGAAGGTTTTTGACTGCTGAAGAAGCATTTGATGCTGAATTCTTGTTGCTTCTTCAGAAGATAAATCTAGACTTTCAATTATGACGATGCGGTTTTGCCCTTTAAGGCTTCCAAATAGGGGCATGAAGTATCCACTCATCAGAAGTTAAAAACAAGCCTGCTGTTTAAAACAGGCTTTGTCTTCAACGAGGCATAAAAACTGATCCAAACAATCTGTCTCAAGCAGGCAGGTTTCACTTAGGTGCTGTTGAGAAAATTATGATGGAGAGGTTTATAGGACATAATGCTGTGGAAAGGGGCAGAAGTAGGGGAGGTATCTAGGCTACACTTATTCTGCTGTTTAACTTATATGTGCACCAGTGTTGACCTGTACCAGCAGATGAAATGTGCCGACACAGCCTTCTTATTTCCCTGCCAGCTTAAACTTTCATAGACCTTCTCCATGTTTTGCCTTGGTTTTCATGCTTTTTTTTCCACAGCTGTTTCTTTTGCTGCGTAATATTGATAGAAGAATAAAGGCTTTTGTTCAAACAAAATAACTCAGTACATTAGACAAAGCACTAGAAAAGGCATGCAGCAAATTCTTTTCCTTTTTAACTCTGATCACAAAGTTGCTGAGTATTTGGGACTTCACAGGAGGGCAGGCAATGGTGTATACCTGCATTTGTAAAGCCTCAGTTTTGGGCTACACCATGCCTTTTACCAGCAGTAGGTTTACAAGAGATGATCATCCCTGCCACTAGATCAGATGGGAAAGATTGTGTTGAAATAGTAAATGAAAACTTGATAGCCTTTTTGGCCTTGTATTCAGATAATTACACTCCAGTGGCATGAGAGCAGGCTTTGAGTTATGCCCAGGAATACTGGTATAATGTTTGTGTCTCTTTTGAGGAAGTATACTACTTGAGCAAGCTGTAGTTTTAAAACCTGTGCCAGGGACAAGGCATATATATCTTATGATTTCACTATGATTTCACTATGATTTCACTATGATTTCACTATGATTTCACTATGATTTCACTATGATTTCACTATGATTTCACTATGATTTCACTATGATTTCACTATGATTTCCTAATATACATGTATGTTTGCATACTGATGTACCTACACTATGCATCAGAGCCTGTAGAAAAGAATCAAAGTTAATTTAGTGCCATGGTGTAGGACAGTTGTGCACATGATCTGATAAAACCTGAGTGGTTTTTAATTCTAATGTTTGGTGAAGAGTAAGGGTCTCTTAGTGACACATCAGTACTCATTTTCTGCACCAATGAGTACTGAAGTCTTGAAAGAAGAGGAGGATTTAAACAGCAATGCTGCCACAGCAGAGCTAGCATGGAGCAGCTAAGAAGTGACACATTTAAGATGTTAATTTTCTCTGTGGCAGTCAGATGATAGGAGGCCTGTAATGGTATCTGTGAAGGGGAGCTAACAGCTGCTGCCTTCTTTTGCTGGACGACCATATTAGAGCTGATTCCTCAGGCGCTCCTAATTAGTGTATGGAAAAGAATGAAGTGCAGGAGGGTGGTGGTGTTTATCATTCCTGATGCACAGCCGACAACATTTAAATCACAGTTTGGTGGAATCCCCAACATGATTTTTCTGTGTCTGTGTTTATGTAATGCTGTCAGTTATCAAAAACACAGTCTGAACTAGATGCCTTTAATTGCATATAAACCCAAAATTCTTCATTTGCTTGCTGTTACAGGAACAGCAAGAGGTACACGGGAATGTCTTGGAGAGAAAGCTTTCAGTTGCAATTGCTGTGAGTACCAAAAAAACCCCAAACCGTATATACTAGAAAGACTTATGTCCCTTGGTAAATTTACGTGTCCACTGGTACCATAAAAAATTGCAACAGCAACATGCATGCTCGATTGCGTATATTACAGTTCATTAACCAGCCCTCAGGCTGACTAATTGTGCCAGATGGTATAATTTCTGTGTGTATTTGACTTGCCATGAGTGTTACTATCTTGATTCTGATATTTATCTGCAATAAGTGGCAGGGAAAGGGTTTCTAATTCATAGGCACCTTCCCTGAGAAGACCAGTTGCAGATGGAAACAATTTAATGAGTTGTGATTCCAGATATATCAACAGGAATGTGAACAGTCAGCATTCATCAGGGGAGCCACTGAATAAAACAGCCACCTTCAAAAAGCTTCTAATCAGCCTTTGAACATGCTGGTCTGGAGTTGTGGGGAGGTTCATGGTCATGTTTTGGTGGCTTGCAGGAGTGAGAATTAATGTTTCAATAGGAATTCACTTTAATGATGAACCTCTATAATATATAATTGTATCTTATTCTGTGTCCGCACAAAGATATTATACTCCACCTTGGTTTTCCCTTTTCACCTAAGGAGCAACACTCCTTAGGCAAAGACCAGCACTTAGGAAATGTGTCCCCTACTGCCCACTCCCTCTCCATGAGTTGATGTGTGTGGAAATTTAGCAGGGATGAATGTTAGGTTGCTTTCCCTAGGGACTAAGTAGGACATGTAGGGTTCCCGCCTGACTCTTGGATTAAAAGTGTTTTATTTATGTAGTAATTTGTCATAACAGGTAAATAAGTTATATCTCATCAGAATTCCACAGGGCAGAGAGTGGAGCCACTTAAACCAGACTGAATGTAACTGAAAGCTGGTGGGGCACTTCTGTTGGCATTACCCCTCCAGTGATCTTCCCGCAATTTAGAGGCTGTGATTTCGGAGGAAAAAAAAAAGTATTACCAAAAGTGTTCCTTCTATAAGTATGCCTTGTTCAGAACAAAGTAATTGTAGCCAGAGAAAAGCTTTCAGTGGAGAGAAGGCATTAACAGTGGAATGCTCCTCTATTTCTTCAAGCCTCTTTCACATCCATTTGGCCTACAAAGCTTTAGTTATGAAAAGGCTGCATTCACAATGTGTAGAATACATTTAACTGTGTGAAATTTGCAGAAATCCCAAGCTTTATGCCCTTAACATTCCTCTGTAGGCTCGCTCTTCAGCTATGTGTCGCAGAGATGAAATATTTAGTATGCAAGGTTTTGAACATGAAGAGGTGCATAAATAAGTTTGGAAGTGAAGTTTAAGCCTCTGAAGACACTGCAGACACTTAAGATAGGTATTGAATAATCATGTTGATAAGCCCATGAAAATGGAAGGTAAGGATCCAGAGCTGTAGTGGGATTAATTTTTAACAGGCGCGAATAATCTGTGCTTGTGATACTAACGTAAACTAACAAACTGCTGTATGTAAAATATGCAACAACCACATATTTTTCACAGAGGGGAATCAGCTTTACAAGATAAAGCCAGTCTAAAATAAAAGCCCAACTCCTCTCTTGTTTTCTGTTGCCTAACATAACTATTTACATAGTCAATAACTGCCAAAAGAATAGTTTTTACGAAAGGCATATCCAAAAGCAAATCTTACTGAAAGTGACATTAATTTTGCCATGGCACAGCACTTATGTTTTAATTTTAGCAGTAATTAAATCCCTTCTCTTATGTGTCTGAACAAAAATGGCACGATCTTACCAGCTTCTTGAAACTGATTACGCTTTGGGGGATGGAGGGGCAACAGGCAAGGCTGGATCATTTAATTTATTTCAGAAATGCGGTTTGGAGTTGTGGACTTGTGAGGCTTGTGTGCCTGTTGCTAGGTTTGCTTTTCAGTGCTATGGCAACCGCCGGGAAGCGGGGCTCTAAGGGAGACTGCTGCCGCGCCATGCATCCCGGAGGACTCCGTGTCCTTGGGGTTAGTGGGCCGAGGCGGGCAGCTCTACACCCACGGGTCTGAGAGGAGACGAGTGTTTTTAAGATCCTGTGGCTTCAGATCCACCTGTCACTCTTGTTCTCACTTTCCCTGGGGACCGAAGCTGGTAGCAGAAGCTGAGCAGGCTCTTGGCAAAAGAGAACGCACAGGCAGGCTGTGCGAGCTGGGCAGGAGGAGGTTTTAAACTCATCAGGACTGCGGGCAACCTTACCCCTTAGCACTTTGAATTATCCAGATTTATGGCTGGGGGCAGCTTCGTAGTGTTTGCCCGAGATGTCTTTAACTTGCACTGTTTATCCCAAACATCAATTACGTGACTCCTGGCCAGTTGAGGTGTTTACTTTTCTGCACCCAGTCTTCTCCTGTGAAAAGCTGTGTTCTTGCAAACTCTCAGGTGTCTGAGCTGGAGCGATGCTGTGGTTGTGACCCTGAGCTTGTAAGGGACAGTGAGACTGTGTGCATGACAGCCAGTCATAGAGCTTTGATGTTTGACTTGGATGTACTTTATTTGGGTATCCTGCTCCCTTTGATGCAGGTTGGAATTGCATCTGACCTCATCATTTTGGTAAATATTTAGAGGCGCGCCCTTCCCAAAGGCAGTGTGTTTTTCGCTCTTGCTGCAGAAGAATTCCTGATGGGGTACCTCTGCTTACATTTGTACAGCAGCCTAACCACTGGAGGGCTGATTTCTGCCTGCTGTTGGACAGATCAAAACACAGATCCTTTCTTGATGATGCCCATCATCATCTCAAGGTGTAGCCTGGCTGGAACGTGCCACACTACTGCTAGTGGTTGTTGCAGGGAAAGGATTGCAAGATGTGCGTACATGGGGCGTTAAACACATTTTACTGTCTGACAGCCCTTCTGTCTGAGAAGGTTTTTAGTCTAGAGGCACAAGTTCTTGGATGTGGATGGACATCATCAGGAAAGGATCTGTGTTGTTCTTCTCTCTTTTTTCCTTTTGCATGTGATTTTAGAAGGAGCAGAGGGGGGTCTGTTTTTGTGTTTTTTTGTTTTGGTTTTTTAATAGATGTACAACTGGATTTTTTCAAAGGGGCAGGTACTGCAAGCGCTGGCTTCTGTGATGTTGCTTTCACTTGGAGGCAAATGGCTTTTTTTACTTATTTAAGGTATATGTCCC